>CM057464.1:137099918-138346918 GCA_030035585.1 Dugong dugon
AATCAATCAGCATTTTGTGGTTGTGAGATCGTTTGTATCTTCATGTTGCGTCAAATCTACAATTCTCAAAGCACAAGCGTTTCACCATCAAACATTCGGAACTGATGGCATAATGTTTCTTAGAAATGTAATAATGACAATACATTGGCAAATAATCATTTAGTACTTATTGTGTGTCAGACAATGTGCTAAGAATTTTATATGCATTATCTCACCCTCACAGAATGAAGTCCTGTGGAACAGATATCATTATTCCCATTTTAGATAAGAGGAAACCAAGCCCTAAGTGTTGCCCTAAGAGTTGAGGAAGAGAGGAGAAAGTAAAGTATTATAATTCTCAACAGGAAGATATCACTTCTAAAAAAAGTGGTGGCTCAAAGATATGGCCAAGGAATCGTAAAATTTGTCAAGATGGTCACATTTCCATTATGAAGTTTTTACTTATTTTATTTATAACTTGCCCTATTCTACAAAGGACTCACGATGCTTAATGGAGATTATTGAAAAAGAAAGAAAAAAAAAAAAAGAAGGAAGAGAATGAGCAGGGAGAGGAGGGAAGAAAAAAAAAAAACGAAGGAGGAGGGAGAGAACAGAGATAAGCCATTCTTACAGTTGCTACTAAGTCACCTTGCATCTCACCTACTCACATTATCCTCCAAAAGTTCAGCCTCTTGATTAATTCATATAATTCATTTCATCAGATATTTCTAATTTTTATAATCTATGGAGGCTTTAATTTGCATTTAATCCAATCATTATTCTTCACTTTCTGACAGCAAAAACATATGACTTATTAGTATATAAAAACATTTTACGCCACCATCCAGAGATGAATGAGGATTGAGTTGCCATAGACTGAGAGAAGAGGAAGGAGCCCTGGTGGCGCAATGGTTAAACAGTTGGCTGCTAACTTAAACGTTGGTGGTTTGAACCCATGTAGCAGCTCTTTGGGAGAAAGACCTCACAATCTAGTTGCATAAAGATTACAGCCAAGAAAACCCTATCTGGCAGTTTTACTCCATCACTTGGGGTCACTACAAGTCAAAACCGACTTGATAGCACCCAACAAGAGAGGAGGAGCTATATAAAGCAATAGTCATTTAAAAGTAAAGACTAAAACCTGTACTTGTAAACAGCAATAAACTGGCAATGGCATAAAATGAAGAGGCTTTTAAGAATTTAATAATCCTAAAATATGCATTTCTTATATATTTCAGGTAAATTCATAACTATGGCTTTGACATAGGGACTCTTCCCTTACAGATGTTCACTTGTCACAATTCCTTTCCATGTATTACATACTTGCACTAAGTTATAGCTATAAATATTCAAGTATATTACTCTAAATAAAGGTATAGCTCCTTCACGTTTGTTAAAATTTACTTGGGCTAGTTGTCCTAGGTCTTAAAAAAAAAAAAACCTCACTGTTCATACTTGAAATATCTCATTTGACTAAGTGTTCAGGTTCAAATTTCTCCAGGTACCACGCCAGTCTTTTACTCCTCTTGGCCTCAATTTTTCTGATTTGTGAAGTAGCACAGGACTCATTATCTATGCCCAGTATTAGTCTCTCTGAGTATGAAAGTCCTTGGGTTCATTAAGCAATTGAAGTTTAACAGATGAAAACTTCATAGCATCTTTCAAGTTTAAGGGGATGAGTTTCTTTAGGAACTTAAATAAAGCACATAAAATACAGATTTCAAAGACACCCTTACTCGTTATATTCAATCCAGGAGAGATCCGATTAGCATCTAGGTGTACATATTTTTTAAAGGTAAAAACAAGATGGTAGCCGGCATGTCCTCTCCCCTTGTTGCCTCCTACATTTGAAGGACTCTGCAGCAACTCCAGTTGCTTCTGTGATACGTCTGTCAGAGAACCCCCAAAACCCCTCAAGTGAAGTAGATTGCCCTTTGATCCTGTTTCTTCTTGGGAGTAGTGTGGTTGTTGTGCAAACTGAAAGGCTAAAGAGAGCGCTGATGACTGGCCTTTCCACCCTACATCCCAGGCTATGGAGAGAAGGGCAGGAATGCTCTGAGCCCCACATTCCATTAATACCTGAGCACAGCACAGCCACCTATGGACGCACCTGACCCAGAGTGCATCCAGGTGCTGGGTATTTAAGCAGTGAATAAAAGGCGCAGCATGGCTCAGTGCAGAACTTCAATCCTCTAAGCTGGGCCTGTGATCTCAGAGAACTGCTCCAAATAAAATTCAGTTCCCTCTGTTCTCCAAGGAGAGTAGTTAATCTTTATCATGACAACTTAAGGCCGTGGCAGATTGAATGGCAGCGCTTAGAGCTCCATTTCCTAGCACAGTTTGTTTTCCTGGTTGGCAATGGAACTTTAACCCTTCCTGGGGCTCTGCAGAGTCAGGCACTACTTGGAGGGCTGGAGAAATGTTTTACTTTTTATGAATGATATTCAAATAAACTTTAAAACTACCAGTAGAAAATTTTGTTTTCACAGAAAACTGTATTTTTATAAAAATGAGTAACTATTCAACTTATGAATTATTCAATATTAAATTACATAGAATATTATGTTTTTCAGGGATACTTTTCTAGCACTTTTCAAGTATTCCTTCCTCCTCCTCCTAGTGGCATTTTTGGGTACGTTTGGATAGGACAAAGTTCAACATACATTTTTCTGCTCCACAATACAGCAATTTATTAGTTAGCTCCATCCTCCTACCCCAAATAAAACAAATGAACACATGGTCCACATTCGTCAAAATGTGTAATTCAATGATTGATTCTTGGTGCCTACCCAAAAAAATTGCATAAATTTGATAAGGCACATTATTCCATTAAAAAGAAACCAAACCCGTTGCCGTCAATTCCGACTCATTGCGACCCTGTAAGACAGAGTAGAACTGTCCCACAGAGTGCCCAAGGAGACTTGGTAGATTGGAACTGCTGACCTTTTGGTTACCAGCCGGAGCACTTAACCACTATGCCACCAGGGTTTCCACATTACACCACAGAGGGGAAAAAATCCCAGATGAAATTCTAACAGAATAATAAAAATTTTCTGGAATTAAAATTCTGGGGGGGAAATTTCTGAGCATTTGACAACTGTGTAAGGAATACAAAACAGTGATTAGTTTCCTATTTAATATAATTTTATTTCATATTTAACTGTGTTGTTTTTATTTTTTCTCAAACCCTAGATCAAAGGTTTTCCAATTTTGAATAATTTTTTTATTCCTAATTTGCAGAATGTTTTTCTGTCTCCCCGAAAAGATCATGAATCATTTTTTAGACACTGTCATTAACTAGTTCGTCCGTGTATATCTGATCTCCTTGTAAATACCCTAGGGACTGTAAAAGCTAAATCAGAAACAAGTAGTGATTCAGAGCTTCTTCTAGCTGGAAGATTTAAATAATACAAAACCATTCCCCAGTAGATCTTCCAACAAAGGTGCCCAGTTCTTAATCATCTTTTGGCTCAAGTGTGAATGATCCTCTAAATAACACCGCATAGTCAAGGCAGCGCAACCATGGTGTACATCCGCATACTGCTAATTCCTTTTGCACTTGCCTGTACCACACACTTTAGCACTTTATTACATATTGGCTTGTTCTCCAACTGTTCCACACGTGTTTCTTTTCTTTAAAAATACATTCTCAAATGCTGAAGATCTGTGGCCCTGGCTTAAACACCTCTGTAATTAATACCTTAGCATGGTATCAGGCATATAGCATAGGAGTTTATCCTTTTTGATTATTTATTTTTTCAGAATCATCTTAAATTAAGCATCTCTTAGGAAAGGTTCCAAGGCTTGATATTTCTGCTGAGTTTGTTCACAAGGAGTCAGATTAGTACTCAGCATGATGGCTTGATTTTTCTTTTGTAATTAGACCAAATTCACCCACTCTTCTGAGGATCACACATTTATTAGAACTCAAAATGGCCACGATCAGTTTGATAGAGTCACCAGTACTAAGATACTTAGTGTTAAGTTCACAAATTGGTCATAACCTATAAAATTTTTAATAGTACTATATCCTGTATCCTGTCAATCAATATCAACTATAACAGCAAAAGTAATCCAACTTCTAAAAAACAGATTCCTATTTAATAAAATCTTTTCAGTTAAGATATTAGCCAATGAAATATCTCAAAATAAAATGAATATGTACACACACCTGCGTGCCCCCACCACACACACAGCTTTTATTTATTAGAATTGACTTAACCAGAAGTATAAATATATTCTACTCTCTTGTTTCTGAGTGAAATATCATGTGTATATACAGATAGAAAGAAATCATCATGCCACAATTTATATTTTATATAATATACAAATAAATGGGATATACAAGTATATAAATTACAGTTTATATATTTTAAAATACAATACATGAGGCATAAGATAGCATGTGCACATGTTTGGTTTTGAGGTGCTTATATTAACATAATTAACTTACAGATCATCAGGACAATTTCTTGGTGACTCCAGTCTCCCTCCTGTCTGCACGTAGTTTAAAACATCAAGGTTGGAGTGAGCTGGATAAGGCTGATGACCAAGCGTTAAAATTTCCCAAATCAAAATTCCGAAAGACCTAAGGATATTAAGGGTTTGTTTTAATTACACTTATTACAAAAGCAGGTTTACAGTAGTTTCACCAACACAATTATTCCTGGGGCTACCGGGTTCTACTTGATAACTGGCATTAGTAGACCCACAAAAGGCAAACGGGAGGCTTAAAATCGGGTTCAATGCAAGAAAAATTAAAACAGGCAATTGCCTACTTGGTGTAACTTCAGAGACGATAGGAAGGCATAGAGCACGCACACACGCACGCACACACGCACACACTCACACACACACCTCTGTTCTTGCCCCCTGGCTCAAGCTGCACTGGCAGACTTCCATTAATAGGCAGACACGCCTAGCTAAGGGTAAGCATGAGAGCATTTTACCTTTTTTTTTTTTTTTTCTTCTTCTAAGTTTGAAGGAGATAAAGTGCTAGCAAACATGGAGAAAGAAAGCATGAATAAAAACTGGTGGCACTGAGGACCAATTTTATCTCATCACCAATATTTCCTAGAACCAATCCAACTTAAAAGCTACTGAACAAATCAACTCTACATTTTGAGCAATTCTAATCGAAAGTTTGGGGTCAAGAAGCATAAGTGAGGGGGCTATTCAAATTATAAAGAGATGTTCAAACCTCCCCAATGTCCTAATCTTTTTGAGATCCATGATTTAAAGTCTACCTACAAATTAATGACCAAATATCCCTAAATAGTAGACATTTGGACATTAATTCATTAAGTATCAATTTCTACCAGTCATATGATTTTACATCTTTGGAGTGTAATAAAATACTTGGAGTAAATGTATCCATTTCATATACACTAGTAAGGCACAGGATTAAAACTAATGGGAGGTGCTTTAAGCTGCTGAAACTCAGGAATATTCCACCCTGGCCACCAGCTCTCACTTTAACATTAGATAAATCACTTAACCACTCTGGTCTTCTGTTTTCTCATGTAAAAACAAGGGTTAGATGACCTTTTGTGATCCCTTCTAGCTCTGACATTTTATGATCTGTGTGCATTTCTCTGAGTCCTAGGAAGCTTACCATACATCAGATTGAGTAGTGAAGATTCCATCCATCAAACTTTCTGGAGCCATCCAGCGAACAGGCAGCAGGCCTTCTCCTCTCTTTCTATAGTAATCATTTTTATAGATGTCCCTCGCGAGTCCAAAGTCCCCAATCTTCACTATCCGTGATGGACTTGTATAGTCTTTCACTGAGACAAGGCAATTCCGAGCTGCCAGATCCCTATGGCAGAAACTGTATTTAATAATAATACTAATAAAGTTCCAGAGATCAGATAAGCAACACCAGTACGTCTGTTGAGAAGAGACTTTTTACAGATGTTATTGCTATTTTGAAGGAATTAAAATGTTTAATTATCCTTACGTGTTTTACCCAAACTACAGGTGATTATTGTGTCAATATCCGTAATAACCTTGTATCCAGAATGTCACCGTACCTGTGAATGAAGTGCATCTGCTCCAGGTAGACACAACCTTTTGAAATATCTACACATAGGTCTACAAGGTCAACCAAGGTGAGTAAAGGACCATGAAACTGTAAGAAATGAAGGAAAAATTACAGACACTTTTCCAGTTTGCACAATATATACACATACACACACACACATATATACATATATATCCCATCAATCAATATCAACTATTATATATATATATATATATGTATGTATATTTGATGTTTTAAAGACATTTTTAATTTATGGCTACAAGAGTTCAAACAAAGAGGAAAAGAACTAAATGTATATGGTTTTCACCCAGGTGTAGATAAATAAATGACAGACTATATTTAGTGAACAGAGGCAGAGAGGCAGTATGGGATCTTTATTGGAAAGATCTCAGGGTGTCAGGTGAGACACCCTAGTTCTGCTACTTATTAGTTGTGTGATCTTTCTCCAGTTGCTTAATTCACTAAACAACTTTATCATATGTTAAACAGGAATCACGTTACTGACCTTGCAGGATAATGTGTGTAACATAGCTGGTGCTTAACAGGAACTTAAAAAACAGTAGCTGTTCTCATAAGTAGTAATGATGATAACTTAATCACTACCTAGCTAGTTGAGTTATTGATCCAATGTCAGTCATGGCAATGACTTGTTCCTTACATGAGCCCCAAATAAATTGTTAGCAATACTCTATTTCAAGGTCAGAGATTACTTTTTTCATCTAAGAGAGCCAGCACGAATATACAGTTCATCCTGTACTGGTCACAATGATTTCTAGGAGAAAAAAGCCAGGTGGAGTTATTAGTACCATGTGGAAAAAATTCAAATTTCCTGCCCCAGGACAATATTCGTATAGTGTCTGCTCCTTTCTATTTACCTGCAATTACCCCGGTTATGGACTTTCTCATCCCTAATTTGAACCATCCAAAAACTCCCCCTTTCCCCAGGCTTCTATACTGTATTTCCAACTTATTCTTCCTAGAACACGGCTTTAATTAACTCACTTCGTTGATGCACACTGCCTGTTAAGCCCATTCATTACAAATCCCAGAGCACAGTCTCCAAGGCACCAGCCTCTCTTTATGTCCATTTATAGCCCATTGTTTCTCCTCTCACAGTCTTGCTTCAGTCACATGGGACTACCTGCTGTTCTTTACACCTGCTCTGCATTTCTCAACTTCTCTCCTTTCTTTCTACTATCATTTTTTTTTCCTGGAATGCCCTCCTTATTCTTCACTAAGCATCTCAAATGGTTCCCAAGTTCCAAGTGAGTTAATTCCTCATACACAGATGATCTTAAGTTCTGTCCACCCTGCCTCCTTGGCAATCTTATCTCCTTCCTCAAAGCAGAAATAATCCTAACATTCTGGGAGTCAACATTGCCACTGGTTCTGTTCGACCACATGCAGTTCTGATAACTAGGCTCGAAACTTACTCCTGAAACTCAATCCCCTACCATCCCTGTTCAGGTCCACTAGAGAGCTGTCTCGTGGCCTGCGTCTGAGTACCTCCTGAGTATCCTGACTGGTTCACTGGCTCCTGTGTGAATGGTACCCTGTTTTGCTCTTGGGAAAGCCTACTCTACTCATGAAGACATTCTCTTGGCCTAGAACCCTGCTTCTGAACTTCTGTCTTGTGGCCAGCACCCTGTTCCCTATCAACAGGTTTTCATAACATTGCCAGCCTGCTTGCCTGCTTAGGTCTTTATCACCTTCTCCTGATATCCCCTGGGGCAATGCTCTGTCCACCTCTTGGGGCACCCTATCACCCTGTGTTGGGCCTCCTGGATTTCACATGCTGCCCTGCTATATCACCTGTCATCTCTTTCCAAACCCTGCAGACATATTAAACTTTTATGTGGGTTTATTCCTAGTCAACACCTCTACAATTCAGTGGGAAAGTATCATTTTAGCTACTCTTCTATATACCACCTTGATATGACCCAAGCAGAACACCTCTTCCATGAAGCCTTCCCAGGTCTCCTCAGTTGGAAATAATCTCTCCCTCTTCTTGATTCAGCAGTATGTTCTCTACTCAGCTGTGTTGGGGCCCATGTTCTCTTAAACTACTAATCTGTATATGATTATTTCCTATCATCTGGTAAGTTCCTTGAAATCTTCTGTTCCTTGCAGTACCTACGTTACTGTCATACAGTAAATATCCAGCAAAGATTTGTGAATTGAATTGTATCTGGAAGGCAGCATATTCATTCCTATGTAGCTGTATTATTTTGATAGTTTTACTTTTTTCTATCTTAATATAGTCTTAGAATGTCAAAGCTAAAAGTAGCCATAGAAGGTTTTTGATTCAATATCCCATTTTATGAATGAAGAAACTGCAGGCCTAAAAATGGAGAGAGGATTGCATTCAATCCTTACGTATTCAATCCAACAAGAAAGTCTAGGAGCAGGAATGGGTGAGCCAGAAAAAGATATTCAACAAGGAAGGGAAAGGAAGAAAAAAAGAAAGGGCAAAGACACAGGAAAAGAAGACGTTAATAGAAGAAACAGTGCGTGAGGGTGCTATATAACTCTCTACACTTTCTGCACGGTTTTTCTGTAAATCTAAAACTGCTCTAAAAAATAAAGTCTATGAGAAAAGAAGGAAGGAAGGAGGGAGGGAGGGAAAGAAGAGAAAGAAGGAGGAAGGGAAGGCAGTAAAGAAAGACAGAGAGACAGAAACAAAGAGAGACAGAAAGAAAGAAAGAGAGAGCGAGAAAGAAAGGGCAGGCAAAGGGTGACCCTACAAGAAAGGGTAGGCAGAAATCCAGGAATGTCAGAGAAATCTACATCCATCTTCCCCCATCTCTCTTCCTAGAGATTCCAAGCCACTGTAGGACAAAAAAATATGTGTGAGCTGCAACAGATGAGTGTGGGCAGAGAGCCCTGTGAGGTGTATAAGAACTTTATTGAGTTCATCCCATGGGGAGAGAACCTGGAAATGGCTGCATTTTTTTTTCAGATAATTTCCTTCAACTGTCCTATGTTGAAACCGCCTCTCCCTGTCAGAATTGAGCCTCCCCCTCTATGACTTATTGGCCAGTTTCTATAATATTTCTGTCGCTTGTTATTAGTACAGTCCCATTTTCCTTTGATAAGACTCAGTCTTAATTATGTTTAAAACAGAAATCACCAAACTCTTTCTTTCCCTCACCCAACTACAGCAGTGATCCTGGATGCTTGGAGCAGAGATGTGGCAAAATCTGGCCTTGAAACATCTCCCAGGCCAACCCCTTTTCTTTTGGAATTTCCTCATCCTCCTCCTTTCAAACTCTGAGAACTTTGTGTGTTGTTGCTGTAGGGTGACCATTTGTAATTTATTGTCCAAACCTGGTCACTTTAGAGAGTAAAAGGAATGACAAGCATAGGCTGGGACTGTCCCGGGCAAACCAGGGGTGTGTGATCACCCCATTCATGAGACACACTCTCTCCCACAACGACTGGCACATATGACAGGTGGCGGCAGTGTACGTGGTTGTCCTCATTCGCACTGTTTCCCTCTGATGCTAGTGACCTCTGTTGAGATGGTGGTCACCACTTAAGTAGTTTTCTTAGAGTCAAGTTCAACTTCAGCCACTGAGGAGCCCCTCAGAAAGGGAGCCACATGCCCCAACCTCTTCTCTAGGTTGGGAATCCCATTGCTTTGCCCAGCTGTTTGCTGGGTGGCCCAAAAGCTGCTGTCCTTCTTCCAACCTCTGGCTCTTTCATGGGAAGTAATAGAAACCCCTAGACTCCACACAAATCCCCTTCAAGCCCCACTAGCATGGGCTGCTCTAGCAGTTTGCTTACCTTCAGAAATCTCTAGACCAGACATTGGCACCCATCTCTAAGTTCAGTTATATACCCAAGCTTCTGTTTTAGCCAAGTTTGAGATGCCTGTTAAAATCCAGCTCAGTATGTCAACTGAGTGGGAACATACAAGTCTAGTATTCAGTGACGAGATCAGGGCTGGAAGTATCAGTTTGGGCCAGATAGCGTATGGATTAAGTACAGAGAAATATGTCCCTTTTTCAAATCCACATGATCCCTGTTCTCCAAAAGAACGTGATTGTGGCAGCCAGGGACCTATTTTTCCAGTAAACACCCAAAACAGGTTCAAATAACCAGAAAATGCCAGAAATATAAGTCAAGGGTTCTAATTGTCCTAATCCAACCCAAAAGAAATTTAAGAATAATTTCCACAGAAGTCTTTTAAGGTTCTACCATCAGCCGAAACTGCCTACTTAATTTAAAGACTTTGGGTTTTAGAAGGGCAAATGAGAAGATTATTAGGAAATTATAGGGCATTTGCCTTACAAAATCAACACCAGGGAGCCCATTTCTTACTGTTGTCATCCGTGCTTTCCGTAAATATGTGAGAAGGTCTCCTCCTTCCATCAGTTCCAGAATAATGTACTGAGGTTCATTCAGCAGACAAACTCCAAGCTGCTTCAGAATGTTTGGATGATTAAACTTGCTAAAAAGTGGAAAGAGACCGGCAGGGTCACATTAAAACAATCAAAGTCCTACCGGAGCCTTTATGGAGTAAAGCAATTCTTCACTCATGGTTTACTTCAAAACTCCTGACTATTTTCCTCTAATGAGGGAAAGCCTCATTTTCTGAGCATTGAACTGGTCTGTGTGCTTGCCTTAGGGAGGGAATATGGCAACCTCTAGTGGCCAACACACATGGATAAAATAGGCTGATTTTTAGAAGAAAGAACATTTGTATTAAAAAATTTTATGTTTTGGAAAAGAAGGTAATTTTGATTAACACCCTTCTTCAAAAGATATTTGAAAACATTACATTTTTTGGTCCTCATAAGTATGAAATATCATTCTCTGCCTTTTTGAGAAGCAATTAAGACACATAGGTTTGGCTAGACTGCGTTCTCAAGACATCAAGGCAATTAAGCCCCAGCCTAATAATTAGAACCCATAGCTCAGAACCCCATCGGCTTTGGGTCTTTCTCTTTAAGATGCCCTTGAAGAGTTTTCATGGTCATAAACTGACTGAAACCTCCAGACCCTAGATATTTTCACTGACATCATTGTACTTGACAAAACTCTCCCTACTCTGTCTACACATTTGGAAGAACACAGCATGTTTAAAGCTGAACATCTTCAGAATTTACTTGCAAAGCACACTCCTTACTGAAAATAAAAGAAAGGAAAACCTTTTGCCTAAGGACTGTCTACACCCAGGCTCAGAAGACTGGCTACTATAGAATAGTATAGAATACTTCTGGTTACAGACACGTTTCCATTTAAGCTTTTTAGCTTTGTTTGTTTGGGTCATGATCTGGTCATTTTGAATGTTAAAAGCTTCCTACCCATACCAAGGGAAACTTATTTCAGAATTACCCTGATACCTCATCAGATGTGCCTCCTTCAGGAATTCAAGCTTCTCCTGGTCAGTGGAGCCTTTCTTTAAAGTCTGTGCAACATGAAAACAAGCCAGGAATCAGTATAGCAGGTATTTCTGTGAGCTCAGTGGGTTAATATAGACAATCTTCATTTTGTTTTGTTCTGTAATATCCACCCTGAAAGCTAGAGATAGATAATGCATGTTCTTTTGCTCTGTAAACCCATTCAAATTTTATCTCCTGTTATTGTTATAGGAGTCCCTGGGTGGTGAAAATGGTTAAGTGTTCAACTACTAGCCAAAAGCTTGGTGGTTTGAACCCACCCAGAGGCACCTTGGAAGACAGGCCTAGCAATCTGCTTCTGAAAGGTCATAGCCTTGAAAACCCTATGAAGCAGTTCTACTCAGCACACATGGGGTCGTCATGACTCAGTAGTAACTAACAACAACCACATTATTGCTATTGTTCACATAGGAATATCTGCTAGATAATTCATATTTACACAAAGTCCCACCAAAAGGTAGAAATTTTAAAAAGAGACCAAGTTTGGGTTTTAGACCAACTTTTTAATTTTCAAAATTTTCTGCTTAGTATCTGTTTCCTCCTGTTTCCTTACTAGTAATATTCCAATTTATTTCTTAGAGGCAAGGTACTCAGTCCCAGGCAATTGATCTAAATTAATCACGAAAATCTTTTTTTTTTTTTATTGTACTTTAGATGAAGGTTTACAGAACAAATAGTTTCTCATTAAACAGTTAGTGCACATATTGTTTTATGACAATGGTTAACAACCCCAGACACGTCAACACTGTCCCTTCTCAACCTTGGGTTCCCTATTACCAGCTTTCTTGTCCCCTCCTGCCTTCTAGTACTTGTCCCTAGACTGTTGTGCCCCATTAGTCTCATTTTGTTTTATGAGGCTGTCTAATCTTTAGCTGAATGGTGAACCTTGGGAGAGGCTTCATTACTGAGCTAAAAGGGTGTCTGGGGGCCATACTCTCAGGGCTTCTCCAGTCTCTGTCAGGCCAGTAAGTCTTGTCCTTTTCTGTAATCACAACAATCTTGGTCTGCAATTTTCCATCCTCCCTTGCAACCAAGAATGTCCATATGACTCAGTTCTGGTCAATGATATGTAAGGGGAAAACAGGTGAAAGGAACAGAGGCTTGTGGAACACTTTTGCTTTACTGAACAGGTACATCTAGCATTATCTTTCCCCTTCTCCATGTCCTGAATGTAGATGTGATACCTGGTGCTTTGGCAGCCATCTTGGGACCATAAGACAACAAGTACCATGCAAAAAATGAAGAGAATTAGAGTTATTGGCCCTGATCTGACACACTACTGTACCAAAACCAACATTCATCTTGTTATGTAAGAAAAATAAACACTTGTTTAAGCCAGTTGAGGCTGGAATAGCCAAAAGGATTCTTAACTGATATTTGAGGTAACCCAACTCCCTAATTGTTTAAAGGACTTTTAAAGGATATCATTTGGAAGTGGAGAGAATTGCCAACATTTGTAGCTGAATAGCACACCCTCAAAAGAAATAGATCCGTAACAAGAAGTGATCTGGATATTGTCCAATTACATAAAAGGTTCGCCATCCCTCTAGCGAAAGAAAGTTTTACAAAAATGTAAAAGTATATCCCATGCTTCCTAAAAATAATATTAAATATATCATGCTTAATAATCGTAGAGGTCGGGGTTGGCAAACTATGGCCTGTGGGCCAAACCCAGCCTGTTACCTATTTTTGTACAACCTGTAAGCTGAGAATTGTTTTTTGCTTTTTAAATGGCTAAAAAAATCAAAAGAAGAATAATATTTCATGAAACACGAAAGTTATATGAAATTCAAATTTCAGTGTCCTTAAATAACGTTTTATTTTGACACAGTCACGCTCATTCATTTACATATTGTCTATGGCTGTTTTTGCACTACAGTGACATAGTTGAGTAGTCGTGATAGAGATCATATTGCCAGCAATCTTAAAATATTTACTATCTGTCCCTTTAAGAAAAAGTTGCTGAACCCTGGTGTAGTAACTTGAGAATGTGTTTTATAACCCCAGTTTTCTTATCGTATGTTTGAAGGGAAAAACTATCTGCCAGATCTTAGCTATTTGTAGCCTTAGAGGTAACATAAACCCTTAAGAAGATTTTATTATGGATTACAGAACCTATATACAAAATAGAAAATATATATATATATGATTTCTGTAGCCATGGGTAGGCTTCTATATTCTACAAGTTCTCCAACCGGGATCACTCATCTCTGATTATAGTTGTATCCATGTAAATCCAGCTGCTACATGCTGACAGGACATTTCAGGAAGTTAAAACATCTACCTTACCTTCACTGCCACTTTGGTTTCTCCACTTCCAACTCCTAAGATATCGACTGCTGTCCCTTCATACACTTCTCCAAAGGCTCCACTTCCCAGCAAGAGACGCAGAGTCAGTTTTTCCCGAGGAAAGGTAGGAAGACTTTCAATCTCATCTTGGGTCGGAAGAGTACTGTAAAATGACAATATTTTCGTTCTGCCAAAATACATATGGCTTACAAGTTTGTGTTGGTATTGTTGTTTGAGAGAGAAAGAGTGTACGAAAGAAAAGAGAATCTCACAGATTTGCAACATGCAGTGCATTCTATATGACATAGTGACATGGAATTGGCATTCATATTCCTTTCCTATTCCACCACCTTTTACTCTGACAGAACATGTCACTTCACTTCTAGGCACAATCATTTTGATAGGAGCATGTATGTGTGTGTCATTTGCCTCACAATTATTACTGTAGCTTGTTCTGTTAAGGAAACCCTGGTGGCATAGTGGTTAAGAGTTCAGCTGCTAACCAAAAGGTCAGCAGTTCAAATCCACCAAGCACTCCTTGGAAACCCTATAGAGCAGTTCTACTCTGTTCTGTGGGGTCGCTATGAGTCGGAATTGACTTGACGACAGTGAGTTTGGTTTTTTGTTTTTTAGTTTTTTTTTGTTCTATTAAAGTTTACTCATTGCCACTGAGTTGATTCTGACTCATAGTGACCCTATAAGACAGAGTAGAACTGCCCCACACGGTTTCCAAGGATATAATCTTTATGGAAGCAGACTACCACATCTTTCTCCCTGGGAGCAAGAGGTAGGTTCCAAACCTCTGACCTTTCGGTTATCAGCCCAGCACTTAACCACTGTGCCACCAGGGCTCTTTGTTAAAGCTACTAGTTTTTTTAATTTGTGTAAAAGGCTAAGGTAAATTAGTACCATTTTAAGAACTCGGCTGCTAACCAAAAGGTCACAGTTCAAATCCACCAGCCACTCCTTGGAAACTCTATGGGGCAATTCTACTCTGTCCTGTAGGGTTGCTATGAGTTGGAACCAACTCAAAGGCAAGGGGTCTTTTAGTAATAAATGCATCTGGGTTAATGAGCTAAAAAAGCTTTCACCTTAACTTTTCCACCCACTTCATCTCTTAGGTAAAACAAGATTTATTATGAGCACAAAAAATCAACTCCATCTCTGTCAGGTGAACTTCAGAAAGTTAAGCTTCTCACTTGGAATACTATGAGGAAAAGTAATGTATCTCCATTAAAAATGTTTTGAGTTTTTATTAGAGGATCTTGAATGCCAGATACACTGAGTTTTTTCTCAAGGAAAAGTCATCTCTGAATGGCTACGTGTACTTCAAAACCTTTGTTTTTGTCTTGAATTATAAATTTCTAGAAGCAAGCCCTATCTCTATAAAATTCCATTTTGCATAGACCATAATATAATATCTTTTCCAAAGAGACACTTAAATATTTTCTTTAATTATGATGACAACGGAAGTTCAAAACTCATCTATCTTAAGGCGGATTACTGAGCAACTTCTAAAAAAGAAGTAAGATTGACTTGATGGCACATGAAGGAAACCCTTGAAATTTCTCTTTTCTCAAATGCTGCCTCCAGCTGGACAAACCATGTTATCACCTACTGTCTTCAATTTAGGATTTACTTCTCTGCTTCATTTAGTTTTGAGCTGTATGATAAAGCACTGGAAAACAGAGCTGATTTTTCTTTGTTTCCTTTAGGATAGGATAACCATATAATTTGTTATTCATACCACATCATGTTTGAGAGTGGAAGGGTATATTATTAATAATTATGCCAGCATAATGGGCATAACACAGGACAGTCCTGGGAGAAGAGGATGCATAGGCACCCTTGGTATAGTCACCCACCCACTGCCTAGGTGCTGCGCAAGGATGGCCCAGGTTACATACCGTATCGCATAGCAGGCATTAGCCAGTCCTACTCCAGCTGCCACACCTCGCAGCTCAGCCAACTCTTTGTCTTCGTTGTTAGGAACTATCAGCCCTTCCTTGGAAGATTTTAGATTCTTTAATCTTGTATGCCAGACTATAAAGAAAAAAAAGTGACATAATTCATAAGACAAAACTCTGCTTGTTCTTTCCTTTGGAAAATATAAACAATGTTTTTAAACATTTGTATATAAGAACACTACTGGTAAAATTACAGAATTTGATTGAAAAACATACCCATCATTGAAAAACTAATTAAATCTAGGTAAAAAGTCATATAAAAACATATAACTTATACCACATGACTGTTCATCTTACTTCTCACAGTAGAGTTTAATATATATTTATTGCTGTTATAAACAAGTTGCAGTACCATAATATTAGTTTATTTCTCAAAATCACCCATAAACTAGAGTCAAAATAAACCAAAACAAATTTGCATAATAATTCTTAGTGAAACAAATTTATTTCTGAGTCCAGTCATGTCCTGGTTATACTCCCCAGTAGACCTGAGAGAATGTTTTCAATATAAGGGCAAGGTTTAAAAAAAATACAGTTACAACAATGTATATCCATTATTGTTCATATTCATATATACATTCTCAAATACATAGAAAAATCATTGAAATTAAACCCACCAAATGTTAGCCGTGGTCCTCTCTAGTTGTGGGATCCTGGGTGATTTTTACTGGCTTTTTTTTTTTTTTTTTTTACCGTGAACAGATACTATTTTTATAATCATAAAAAATGTTATCTTTTAAGGATTAAAATACTGTCATGACAATAAGATCACCCATCCATACTAGAATAGTGGATCAGAAACTGGAAATAGGAAGGATGCTTTAGGAAATGATCATTAAAACTTGAACTTTATTTCATTGTAGCTTCTATACTCAACAGGTTAGAGTTTTATTCAAGTGAAATTCTATCTGAGAGGCACAAAGGGAAAAGTCTTAAGTAACTCTGTTAATGTAATTTTTCAAACCTGAAATGTTCTTAAACCACTCTTCATTTTCGAAGGCCCAGCTTCAGCCCAGCATCCTCAGTGATGCCTTCCAAGACCACTGCAGCCTCTGCTGATCTCTCCTTTCTGTGCTTGTATATGACTAAATGTGCCTCTCAGTTGGCACTTCTCCTATGTCCCTGTCTTGTACATTTCATGTACTATGGCCTTTTCTTATTATTAAACACGTCTTGCTATGTATCTGTTCACACAGGTATGTCTCACATCCCTCCTTAAACGGCAAGCTCCCTGAGGTCAGCAGTTGTATTTTACTGCTTTACATTGCCCTCTACTCTCAGCATAAAGCTAATGTTGTATTAGATATGACCACTCACCAAAGCGAAGGCTGTTGATACTTATTTTTAAACCTTTATTTCAATTTATATTTATAAGTATGACTGTTGAGAGCCCTCAGCACAATACAAATTTTAAAAATAATGGCTACATTTTATTATTTTAACAACTCAATCTTGTCTCATGCACTTGCACACTTCTACTAGTAAAATCACATGCACTGCTATTAAAAGCAAAGGACCGAATTAGCTTAGCTATACTCAAAAATCCGTGAGTTCCAAACAGAATAAAGACCTTTAAGTCCTGAGAAAGTCAGATATCCATAGGATCTCTTGGAAGCACAACAGGTTGTCTGAAATTATCTCATATTCATCCACTACAGTTATGGGTTCAAACAATGGTGATGAACAAGTAGTCAAGCAAAGGTCAGATGAAGGATTCTTCATGTAATACTCCTTCCCAGTAGGAAAGCAGACAAGCAGGCAAGCCTATATGCCAACTGCCAAATATACTGCAGTCATATGCGTAATTCTGGAGGGGCTGGCTTAGTGGCATAAACATCAGCTGTGCGATACTTAGACTCTCTGGAACCGCAGGTTAAAGTCCTGGCAGGGTCAGTTGAAATTTTTAGCTTTCCAAGTTAGCTAAAGGAGTTCCACGTATTATCTCTGTGGAATCTTTGAAAAGAAATCTCAAATCAAGTCTCAACATGCTCTCTTAGAGCTTATGACTACAATTAGCTTGAGGGAACAATAAATTAGATTTGGTACACTTAGTGAAAAACTGGCTTTCTTTATCCGGAGAGAGTTCAGCTTTATGTTTATAACTTTCTCATAAACTTTTCTTTGTAACTTTCCTTTATTCATGAACAAAATTAGCCACAACTTGCTGAACATGTGCTTGAGCGGTCTTTTCTGACAAGTGTCACACCTTTCTTGTGATGCTTTAGTGTGTCAGGGATTCTTAACATCAGCAACAGATGCTGTTGTTGTTGGGCGCCATCAAGTCCATTCCAACTCACAGCGACCCCAAGTGACAGAGCAGAACTGCCCCACGGGTCTTTCTTGGTTGTCATCTTTACAGAAGCAGATGGCCAGATCTTTCTCTTGGGGAGCCTGTGGGTGGGATCGAACCACCACCTCTCAGTTAGCAGCCGAGCACTTAACCATTGCACCTCCAGGGCTCCTTTAGCAATAGATCGGATGACCCTATATCTCATCATCCCAAACCAGGGCATTTAGGGGACTGAAAGAAAGAGCTACTGATGGTAAAACAACAGGCATAAACCAGGATATACGGTCACGCTGTAGGTCCAATATTTGACCTTCCTTTTTATGGTTGCCACTGCATTTTCTCATCATTAAACTAAACCTTGCAAAAGTAAAAATAAGAACTTTTAGAACTACCACTAGGTATAAAATGAATAGTGAGAAAGAGCTAGCTTTCTAACTACCTAACTCAATTCTTCTGCTTTCCTCGTCATTTATAAATGAGCAGGGATTTGAAATAAGTAGGTCAGGCATCTAAAAGCAAGTGTGGATCCTAAAAGCCAGAAATGGATCTTCTACAAAGAGGCCTTGCTCATTCTAAACCCAGGCTGTCTGTCTTGAGACCAAAACTGTCCTGACCAAGGGCTTTCACTGGCCTCCCATTAATCCTTTACAGTTTTTTTGTACCCAGGGTTATTTTTCTTTTATTTGTCTCAAACTATAAGCCACAGACACTTGTTATGTAGACAATCAGAAGTAAACATTCTTTAAATAAAGCTAAAAGTTGGTGGCCCTATAACTAGTTTGATCTAAAGTATACCATGAAGTGTAAATACAGATACATTTTTCATAAAGTTGTTATCTCTAAATCAGAAAAAAATTCACAGAAGTTACTGGTTGAGAAAATATAGCCCACAGTGATGTTGTGAATTTTATGAACTCATTTAATCGAATCATGTTTCATGTGGGAGATGCAATAAACTTGGAGATAAATCAATCAGGATGATCATGTAAACAGTTTATTACCTATTTTTTAAAAAATCTATTATACTTACCAAAGGACAATGGGATTGAAAGAATCAGAAATATTCCAACTATAATAGCAAGTATAAAGCTGGTTTCTGGTAGCCAAAAAGCATCTAATGAAATAAATTAGAAAAAGTTAATTCTCAAAATAAAGCTAGATAGTCCTAGTTTTACCTCGTGTACACATATATGGTATGCTAGAGCTAGCTCCTACTAGGTTTTTACAAACCAGCTGTGAAACTGTTGGTAGACTGAAATCAGCCCTAGTGAGAGTATTTATGTCACAGGAAATTGAAATCAGGTTTTTTTTTTCCCCTTAGAGAGTCTTTTGTTACTGTTATTTTTCCAGATCCAATACACCATTGGAATATACTCATCCAATCTTCTAGTTTAAAGTGACCAAGGAAACATGTATAATCTTTTTAATGAATTTGGAACAAAAATGTCTCTCAGTCATTATACATTATATATTAAAAAAAAAAAAAAAAAAAAAAAAACCCAAACCTGTTGCAGTCGAGTTGATTCCAACTCACAGCGATCCTATAGGACAGAGTAGAACTGCCCCATAGGGTTTCCAAGGAGTGGCTGGTGGATTCAAACTGCCGACCTTTTGGTTGTCAGACTAGCTCTTAACCACTGAGCAACCAGGGGATTATTATTTATTCTATAACATCTTCATACACATTTAATTCCTTGTGTATTATACTGTAGGATATAAACATGAACACACGGTAGCTTGTTTTAAGTAGTTTCAGTCAAGTAGAAGAGACAAGTATGTAGATCAGGGCTTGGCAAAGTGCAGCCCAGTGGGCCAAATCTGGCCACAGCCTGATTTTGCACCTCCCATGAGATAAGAATAATTCTTACATTTTTAAAGTGTTATAAAGAAAAAGAAGAAGCTACAGAGACTGTATGCAGCCCACAAAGCCTGTTTGGCCCTTTTTAATAAAATTTAAGAATGATGTAAGTTTAATATCAAATAATAGGCTGTGTGTGCATAAAATGCAATAATTCATTTCACCTAAAGAGCATAATTTAAGCATCACACTGAGTTTATTTAAGCTAGGCCGTGAAGGAAGAGAAGAATGTCAATTGTCAGAAAATGAAGGAAAGGAAATTCCAGCCAAGGAGCCCGTGGTAGGTGATGGGGCCTGCACTCCAGGCTGAGGAAAATACAGAGCCAAAGACCTAGTCTCAGAAAAGCTTTTTACCAGTCCTACATGGCTGCAGCATATGGATAAATATTGGAAAAGATGAACCATAAGTGGGGGCATATCATAGAAGGCCTTAAATGCCACACAAAAAGTTTGTACTTAAGTCTCAAGGCAGTGAATGAAGAGCCATCTCAGATATATCGGAGGGGGGTTAAGTGATCCAGCTTGTGCTTCAGCTAGATTAACTGGCAGCAGTGTGACTAGAGCCAAAGCACAGGCAAGAAATGATAGCTTAAGTTAGGAAAGCCAGAGTGGATATAGGGAGATAGGAGTTCATCAGAGAGAAATTTAAATGGTAAAATCAACAGAACTGGGCAACCAGGTAGAGGGAAACATCAAATATGGCACTGAAATTTCCAGCTTATGTGATTAGAAAGATGATGTATCATAAACTAAAATAGGATACACATGGAAGAGGTTGTTGTTAGCTGTTATTGAGTTGGCCCCCGACTCATAGCTACCCCAGGAACAAAACACTGTTCCGTGCGTTTAATCTGGAGGCTCTGCTGAAACCTGTTCAGCATCATAGCAAAATGAAAGCGTCCACTGACAGACAGGTGTGGCTGCACATGAGGTGCGGTGGCCAGGATCAGGTCTGGGTCTACTGCATGGAAGGTGAGAATTCTACCACTGAGCTACCAATGCCTAGATTTGGTGAAAGAGAAAAAACTAGTTTTAGTCCTGTTGTTTATAAGGTGATAGTACCAGGGACACGATAATAAGTCTGGAGAGAGGAAGACCAGATCATGGACAGCCTTGGAAGCATATTTAGGAACGTGGACTTTATGTGGAAGGCATTTTGGAGTAAGGAGCCCTGGTAGCACAGTGGTTAAAACGTTCAGCTGCTAACTGAAAGATTGGTGGTTTGAACCCACCAGCCGCTCTTAGGGAGAAAGATGTTACTGTCTGCTTCAGTAAAGATTTACAGCCTTGGAAACCCTATGGGGCAGTTCTACTCTGTTCTACAGTGTTGCTATGAGTCAGAATCGACTCAGTCGCAATGGGTTGGGTTTTGTTGGGTTGCATTTTAGAGTAGTTGATTATTATTGAAGAGAAAAATGACATAATATGATGTTTTAGGAAGATTACATCAGATGAATTGAATAGTTCAATAGTGTGGATGATAAGCTATACGGTCTCCCTATCTATTGTTAATGTTAAGAACGCGTAGATCTTTGTCACTGAACTTTTGTGTAGACAGACATGATAACCTACCTCCAACTAATATAATATTCTCACTGATTCCACTATATTTGCCAAACCCCAGATTATTTGCAGCTACTACTCTGAATTGAAATGTTCCTTTCAGGTTTTTGGACTTCCATGTGCAAATGCTATTGCAGGATCCATTAAATGCCACCTTCCACTTTACATTACGGTTCTGTGAATGTTTTGAAGTGCTCTTTCTGCAAAACAAACAGTAAAATAGTGAATATAAAAAACGCACGAGGCAATATGTTTATTATTTCAGATGCTCATATGTCATGTTAATAACAGAACTCTGGAAATTCTCTGATTGCACACTTTACCCTTGATCTCATTCTACTCACATGATTTGGCTACAGAACACAGCATGATCTTATAAAATAATCCCAGCAATGCACGGGACCAACCAAATTGGCCCACCAGGAAAATAATGAATAATGAATGGCTAAGAGAAAGCTGAAGATCATTTTCCTACTATTGGAATGTGTACATTTTCTTCAAAATTCCAAATTCACAAGATAAATATTCCACAACTTTCAACAGGGAAGTTTTAATCTTTCTTAATTCTCAGCCACTCGTGCCATCTGTAGTTTACTTATACCCCATCTGGATAAAATACAGAATATAAAATTTGTAGGGAAGATGTAGTATTTCAGCTCCCAAAATTATCTTGATGTCACAGATTGCAAGGCTCAGTGTTTCATTTTTTTATTGGCCTACACTCTACCTCAGAGTAATTCCACATTGAAAAAGAGAGGGAAGAATTCTGAAACTGGTTGATCATCTTTTTATTTACAACACACTGTACTGGTGCTTTGCATATATTGTTTCACTTAATTGAGTCTTCACAACAACCTAAAGAGGTAGGTATCATCTTCTCCATTTTATGGATGAGAAAACTTAAGTTCAAAAAAAGGAATAGAGCTACATTTAAACACGGTCTGTCCAGCTCCCAAGTTTGCACACTTTGCACTAATTACCGCTGCTGTACATGGAAACTAAGAAGAGAGTCCTGACTAAAGCAGGTGTTTTGAGATACTGAAGGTACAACAGCTCATTCTGTTCTCCCATCGTGTACATCGTGACAGTAGAGCCCTGGGGCAATGAGTATGCAAAGTATTTAGATGGAGCTTTGCACTTAAGGTGTTACTTATGGGAAAAACAGCAGCCTAAAGGGAGTCTAGCAAGAACCCTGGTGTGGCCAGGGCAGTGAACACAATTACAGTCACAGACCACCAGAACAGGTCAGAAAGTACAGCTGATGCTTATTATTAGCAGATTCTGTATTTGTGGATTTGTCTACTTGCTAAAATTTATTTGTAACATCAAAATCAAAACTCATGGCGCTTTTGCAGAAATTCACATGTATGCACAGAAAGTCGAAAAATTTGAGTCGTCCAATGCGCACGTTCTCATCTGAGGTGGAGTAAGGCAATGTTTTGCTTCTTATTTCAGCTCTTATACTGTGTGTTGGAGGGAAGGTCTGCCTCCATGTCTCCCATCGAGGTGACTAAAGCAGAGGCTGTGGGACCAGAACATTCTCTGATAAGGAATCTGGGAACTGGATCTGTTTATTTCTCCCAGTTTCTTCTCCTTATTAGGAAAGCCTGTCTCCCTGTCCTGGGGACAAAGTAACTTTCTCTGTCCTGCTCATGTGTGGGTACCTATGGCACCTGGCCAAGCAAGCCCACTTCTATACCTGTTCCTGGTGGGGAAGGACAGGATCTGTCAACTGTGGCACAAGAGGGGTGCACGTACAACATCTACCTTGCGCCTGCTGTGGGAGGTGACTCACTGGCCGTGGGGTACCAATGCCCACAATTGAAGCTGACATTGCTCTGTCTCTTCTCTGTGTGAGTAAACTGTTATTCCACTGGTTAAGAGCTCAGCTGCTAATCAAAAGTTCAGCAGTGCGAATCCACCAGACACTCCTTGGAAACTCTATGGGGCAGTTCTACCCTGTCCTATAGGATCACTATGAGTTGGAATTGACTCAACAGCAATGGGTTGTTTTTTGGTATGTGTAATTTGTGTCTTTTTGTTGGCAACCTAGGACCTTGGCTTGACACTGTAAACAAGAGTCCTTTTCAAGATCTGTTTGGTGCTACTTCTTTCACATTTTTGTGCTTTTTTTGGGTCATTTCACTGTATAAACTGGCTCCCAAGTGTAGCGCTAAGTTGCTGTCTAGTGTTCCTAAGCACAAGAAGACTGCTATATGCCTTACAGAAAAAATAAATATTTTAAATAAGTTCCGTTCGGGCATGAGTTAGAGTGCTGTTGGGCATGAGTTCAATGTTAATGAATCAACATTAAATAAGGTGTCTTTAAAGAGAAAAACATAAAACGAAGTGATGTATTGATAGGTTGATGAAAATGTTGCGACCAGAGGCTTACAGGAACCTAACCCTGTATTTCCCCCAGAAGCAATGGTTCATATTCACTAATTCAGTGTTCACAGTGACTACCTTTTGGTTAGCAGCCGTAGCTCTTAACCACTGTGCCACCAGGGCCCCTTATAGAACATAGCTACCATGAATAATGATAATCAGCTGTATTTCACTCTGCACGAAGAACAGTAACGAATACTTAGAGGTTTCAATTAGAAATGAGGAGGTAATTCTCTAACATGAGCAGGAAATTTTATTAAGGTTATAGGAATGCCAGAGCAAGATGAAGCAAAAATAGATACAAAGCTCAAGTTGCCAGGACTATAATTATGGAAGTGACTTTTGTCCTTGGAACTTCTTAAAAGATGGCTTCATAGTCCCGTGAAGGGAGTGTCTTGGAATTTGGAATTCTCCCCTCAAGTTGGCATGAAATCAGTCCATCTGAGCCAGTACAGTTCACTGAGCTCACCATACTGGCCCAAACTGAGGCTGCATGCATTCATCAGTTATATGCTTTTCATCAACAGCACATTTTCAGGAACTGGGATCACACTGTACACTGTGTATAGAGAATCCTAGGTGACCTCCACACTTCGGACTGTTTCAGACCTTGATCTATTTTTACATTCTGAAAAATGTCTAGCTCATTACCAGTTCTCGCTAGACACTATTCATCTTGCTAAAACAAATTATCATCAGAAAATTGTATCCATACCATCATCTAACATTAAACGTCAACTCAGCTTCTTGAGCACAGTAGATGTTAAGGATTAGTTGCATGAGCCAGTGATTGAATGATCGAACAATCTCCACAAAGTTTTGATGAGTATTGCAGTTTTCTGAGAAGAATGATGTGATCTGACTAAGAGTGCCAAGGCTGACCTCTAGGAATTGAGCAAAGAACGTAATGATGTACTCAGGGTTCTTAAACTAAAGATCCTTTATATTTATTTATAAATACACTTTCCTAACTATTGGTAATTTTGACCTAATAATACCTTACTCCTCAGCACTTTGTAGTTTACAAAGTACTTTTGCAACCACAGACATACCTGATCTGGAGGATATAGTACATAAGTCTGCTTCCATTATCTTCAGCTTTTTCCCACTGTATTGAATTTTTACTCCCTTCTAATAATTTTGGAATGCCTGGTTTACTTGGGACTCCAGCTTTAGGAACAAAAGGAAATATTAATTGATACTTTAGAGGTATAAAATATTCTACATCTTTCTATAGAACATGTCTACTAAAAGGAAAGCCAAATACATTAAAAGAGACAGAAATATTCTCATATGAGTACATATTTTTAATTGAATATCTGCAGTTTTTATTAGTGATAGATCAAGTGGATTACTGATAGGGTGAATAATGTATCTTAGCTTGACACAAATAAGTGAAAATACAAATTAAAAAAGCTATTATAAGTTTTCAAGCATTTTCCCTTAATTTTTGTAAGAATCAACTTGGAGTTACGGTATACCTTTTGGACCATTAGTTAATTTAATGCACTTTTCAGATTTTTAGTATCTGGAATATAGTAGTCACTAAGTTCATATGCAACACTCAGTAACACCATTTTCATTCCACTCTCACTGCAAAATGTCATAACAAGCTAGGAAGTCAGAATACTGCATGAAGAAAAAAGTTTGCCCAATTCAGAATTCTGCAAGACAAGTTCAGCATTATCTCATTAGAGGACACTACCTATAAAGACTTCTGATTCTTTCCAATTTCTTCACTCAAACTCTAGAAATAGTAATTTAATGCACTCTTAGAAAAATTTCAACTTCTAGAGTCAGTGAAATAAATGATGAGAAAAGAAACTTCTAGGTGCGGTTCTCTGAGTACTGAGCATGTTAGTACTCACCTTTCGTCTTCAAGCTTTCTGGAAGTGAGGTGCTGTTTTCCCCTGTTATATAAACCACCACTACTCGGATATTATAGGAAGTATAAGGTTGTAGACCTGTGATATTGCAGACATACACAGGACCTTGGCTGCATGAAGCTTTCACGTGGCAAAACTCATTGTATTTCCACTAGAAAAAAAAGTCTCCGTTAACATTTTTTGTTTCTTTAAGAAAACCTTGTTAAACATAAAAACTCACAAGCCTACAGCATATGATTAAAATTTAAATACAATTTACATTGTATTAAAAAATAAGAGCTCCTCATAGTCAATATCACTTAAATGTGGAAGTAAAAAGTTTTGAAATGGTGTTTAAATAAAATAAAATAAAAAATAAACAAATGAGACTAAAGAGGTACAATAGTCCACTGACAAGATCCAGAAGACAGAAGGGGACAAGGAAGCCCCCTGGTGATAGGGAACACAAGGTGGAGTAAGGATATTCTTGATGTGCTGTGAGATTGTTAACCGTTGTCATAGGGCAACATGTGTAGTAACTGTTAAATGAAAAACTATTTTGTTCTGTAAGCCTTCATCTGAAGTGAGAATAACAGCACAGTTGGAAGAGTGTAGTCAATGTCACTGAACTGTGAATGTAGAAAATTTTGAAACGGTGTATCTTTGGCCATCTGTAATTTTCATAAAAAAAAAAGGTTGAGAATTTAGAGGCTTAATACGTTGTGGGGTTGTTAACCAATGTCAAAAAAAACAACATGTGTACTACTATTTCATGAGAAACTATTTGCTCTGTAAGCTTTCACCTGAAGTACAATAAAATATAAAAAAAAAAAAAAAAAAAAAAAAAAAAATAAGAGCTCCTTTAGGAATGTTTGAGCCCTAATATTAGCTCCACCACCTACAGCCATTTTGTTTCTTACGTTGAGGTATAACTGACTTCAATGACAGTTCTTAAGGTAAGTCCAAGGTGGGGCATGTGCCTTTGACTGTCTCTCATGCACAAGTTTCAGAACTGTGACTTCTTGTTATCCCCAATTGTAGACATTTACATTAAATCAGAGTGTCTAGGAATGCAAATTCTCAGTCAAGGGAACTTGATGGATCAAAACAATGATACCTTCCATTTTAATTTGCTAATTTCAAAATAATAACATTTTTACATAGCTTGATTAATTCCACAGTGACTTACAAACTAAAAACATTTAGTTTTTCCTTCCAGCATCCTCTTCAGACATGTGGCCAGCATTTCTTTTTTATACATAGGAAAACTGGGTCTCTAGTAGAAGAAAATTTTTCCCACCATCACTCAGCTACTAAGCAGCAAGGTTAGAAGTTAAATATAAGATATCTTACTTTCATTCCACTTTAGACTATTGGGTCTCTAATTCTAACTCTCTTAATCTTTTTTCTTTGTGACATTTCTAAAAACCTGTATATTTGGACCCTCAATATTATTATTTGAAAATGGTGGGTTTTTTTTCACTTAATGTGTAAATAATTGTTGTTAGGTGTCGTTGAGTTGATTGCAACTCATAGGGACCCTACATACAACAGAATGAAACACTGCCAGGTCCTTTGCTATCCTCACAATCGCTGCTGTGTTTGAGCCCATCGTTGCAGCCACTGTATCAATCCATCTCGTTGAGGGTCTTCCTCTTTTTCACTGACCCTCTACCTTACCAAGCATGATGTCCTTCTCCAGGGACTGGTTCCTCCTGACAACGCATCCAAAGTACATGAGACGAAGTCTTACCATCCTCAATTCTAAGGAGCACTCTTGCTGTACTTCTTTTCAGACAGATTTGTTCATTCTTCTGGCAGTCCATGGTATATTCAATATTCTTTAACACCCTAATACAAAGGCATCAATTCTTCTTCCATCTTCCTTATTTATTATTTAGCTTTTGCATGCATATGAGGTAATGGAAAAAACCATGGCTTGGGTCAGGTGCACCTTACTCCTCAAAATGACATCTTTGCTTTTTAACACTTTAAAGAGGTCTTTTGCAGCAGATTTGCCCAATGCAATGCGTTGTTTGATTTCTTGACTGTTGCTTCCATGGGCATTGATTGTGGATCCAAGTAAAATGAAATATACAAATAGGAAAGATAAAAGATGTAACGTTTTGTCAAGGGTTCCTGGTGTGTTTTCCTTAGAAGGTCAGTTTCCATAAATAAACTTTATATCTCCTTTTTCATTTAGCACTCATCAAGGTCAAGTCATTTCATTGGCAGGACACTATACTGGTTTTCTAGTTAACTAGGAATGATTCTCTATAGCACTTTCAGGAAGTAGACCCATGTTACAAAAACAAAGGGAAAAAAGGAGTGGAAAGAATGAAAAAGAAAAAAATAGAAATGCCAATGTCAGTGACTTTGCCTACATTAAACTGATAAATGTATCGGTCCCACTGAGACATATAGTTGAATGAAACAGGTACATTGAACCCACAGCATCTAGTCTGAACTGTCTTTGAGAGAAAAAGAGAGAGGAAGGATAAGAGAAGAGAGAGAGACAGACTGATTGATTGACTTAGTCCTGGCTCAAAAATTTTAGCCGTTTTTGACCCTGCCTCTTGGTCATCCAGTGTAGAAATTACCTTAAGTGAATAGTCTAAGTTTCCCAACATTCCAAACCATCCAGAAATTATCAGAGCTCCTTGAAATGTCAGGGAGATTTTGACCAAGAGTTTTGAGGGAAAGGAGCACTGGTGGCTGCTAGAAAACTGTACGGTATTGGAAGCATTAGAGCAATGAATGTTCTGGGCAGACCACCAACTTGGAGCAGTGCCTCGGGCTATCCCAGTAAATCACAAGGGAGTCAGGGCCTTCCATTTGTCAGAGGCTAACAAGTGCAGGGTTGAAGACTACCACAGAGGGATTTTCAAATTATTTCAATAATTTTCAAATTATTTCAAAGGCTGTGGTGTCTCAGAGATTGGAACTTCAGAAAAGTTTGTCTCTGGTTGGGACTACCTCGGACAACTGAGAAAAACACAATTTTAATGGACTTCCATGAAAAAAAAATTACCAAAGCAAAAAGACTTGTTTTATTCCAATCATAAATTTAAAAGCAAATTAATCTCTCTGGAAAAGAAATTTCCTTCAAAAAATAGCTTAGTGCTTCTACGTACCAAGCCAGAGTCAATGAATGTCGTGAAATATAGTATTGATTTATGGGAGAGATTGTGCTACATATATGAAAAAAGCCTTCCAATTTCTTCTATAGTGTGAAATAAAGATTTGCATTAAAAGTGTATAGTGAGGTCTACCTTCTGGAGTTCGAACCAAAATCTGATGAGGTTAACATTAGATGGAGCCTTCCAATCTAACTGCAAACTAGTGTTCTCTGGCACCAAGGCGTAAGGCTTCTCAGGTGTGTCAAACGTTTCAACGGTGACAGGATGACTCTCAGCACACCACATTTCCTCGGGGTGGCAGGCCAAAACCTTTTTGTAAAAGAGAACAATTGTTCAGCCTTTTCAGAACCTTGTGCCTGAGAATGGCAATAAAATGTATCCCGTATACTCACTGTACCTTTAACACATATCGTTTTCCACCAGACAGTTCATTGACAAGGAGAGAGAGCCTTCCATTTGGAAATTCACTTTGTCTTAGAGGAGTTTCAGGAATTAGGGGTAGGTGTGAGACTGCCAGCTGATAACGGACTGACTCTTTAGGTCCATTTGGCTTGAGAGATTCTCCCCAGGAAATAATGAGACTGGTGTCTGACCGCGTGGTTGTGTTAATGAGACAAACTGCTTCTGGTACTGAAATAAATAGCAACGAAAGACAATGGATGTTGCAACAGCACTGAAAGATGGAAGGAAGTAATGGGGTCTTGCTTGAGGAATAAACCTGTCATGTTAGCAGAATGAATGACATGTGTTCAGAATGAAAGCCAGACGTTTATATAATGCTAAGTTAACAGGACGCCTGCCTGATGACAAAATCATTCTCTGACCCCAGCCCAAGGATATGGCCAATGATGGTATCCTCAATTCTAATGAGTTTTGTGAATGTCTTCAAAGACATCCAAAAGAAATGGCATTATCTTAGAATAGTCACCACCTCCTAGAACACCTTTTTAGATTCTAGATCCATTTTCTTTAAAGCAGTGATGTTTTATTACTTTACATCTCAGTGGCCTCTGAAATTCACATAGGGAAAAGCTGGTTTTCCCAGTCTCACCACATACAGAGACCTACAAATACATGAGATGAGAGTGACACTGTGTGGTGAAACCAAAGACTGTGATTCCTGGTCAAGCAGTATTGATTTTGATGTTTCACTTCCTACTTGGTTTTCATTTAGATGCAATATTATTCATCATCTTCAGGGGTTAGAGCAAGGGTCAGGTCATCAAAATATTTTTCTATAAATACATTTTTGTTATTAAGCTTAAAAAGCTCACAAAATAGAGATTACTTGACATTCAGGAAAAAATGCAAATATAAGCATATACATCACATACATCATACACAAAAAATTCACTCTAGAAACCCACACCAAGCCCATAACTCACCTCCACTTTTAGTTTTTCCCCAAATCTCTTTTCCCAGAGGTAATTGTTCCAAAGAATCTGAATAATAATTCTTTACAGCTATCTGTATCATATATGTTGAAAATGGTTGTAATCCTTCAATAAGAGCTATACTCTCCTGAAATTCCTGTAATTAATTTTTAAAAGTCATTACCTGATTCTTGGTCTTTGTACAAATGGGAAGAAGTTATTTAATCAGAGAGAGAGAGGAAAAAAAAAAAAAAAAAGACTCAGAAGTTATTTTATTTTTCAATCCTGGATCATGAATGATAATAGTCACTCTCCTAGTCCACCCAGACTTGAGTTTGTTTAATCTCTCCAAAGAAAAAATCTCAAATGACCGGCAGCCCTTAGTCACTTTTGTGGTATAACTCATTTCACATAGGAAGCTAAATTCCTAGAAGAGGAGGATACTATTTTAATAGCATTGCATTAGAAATTCAGCAAGATAGCGTTATAAAGATGTGAAACATAAATGAATACAATAAAAGATTAAGCTACATTATCTAATAATTCTTAGAAATAAAGTTTAAGAGAGTAAAACAAAATTTCCTTAGACCAATGGTAGTCAACTTTGGTTGCACTGTGGAATCATCTGGAAAGTTTTCAGAAAATGTTGATGCCTGGGTCCCAGCCCAGAGATTTTTATTTAATTCTTCTAGAGTAAAATCTGGGCCCCAGAGATTTTAAAAGCTCCAATGTGTGGTGAAGATTGAGAACCACTGCCTTAGACCCATATTAATCAGTGTGAAGAAGTAAGGTAGATTAGTTCCAATTACAGCAATGTCCAATGCCACAGGCCCAATCTTGGTCAGCTAAGTGATCCAACGTGTGTCTGGAACAACTCCTTTTAAAAATATGTTAAGAAAGGTTAAAATAGATAAAGAAAACAACGAAGCGTCATGTGTACCTTCTGGCAAAGCACAGTTCTTAATGTCCAATAAATAATGGAAAATTTCACCATTGGGTTGGTTAAAGCCAAGCACCAAGCAAAATATTGGATGTATATGATTCCATCACCAGGGCAACTGAAACACTTATGCCAATGACAGAATAAATTGTGCCAATCCATTCATTCATTCATTCAAGAAATATCTAGTGAATACCTATACAAAGCCAAGTATTGTGCGAGGTGCTAGGATACAATGATGAATAAAAACAGACATAGTCATTGCATAATAGTACATTTTGCAACATATAGAAAATAATACACAAAAGCATAATATACAATTTTTATCTTAGATAAGTACTATGGAAGAGAGGAACAGGGTGATGTTCTCTCTATCCAATTCGTTTTTCACCCTTGCTAGACAGGCCACAAAAACTAGCCTCTTCACTTTCTGGGGATAATTAAATCATCCAGGAAGGGAAAAAACCCAGTTCTTTCAGGGCACTCAGGAAATAGTTACCTTGGCTGGCAATGCACCAAATGGTCTGAGTTAATACACTTTCTTGAAGCTTCGCTTACTCCAAGGCAAGAAGACTAAAACATAATATGTTTCAATAACTCACTAGCTATAAAAAGTTGCATAATAGTGCATTTCAGAGCACATAGGAAATACTTGGCTGTGGCTAAGAATTTTATTTAAAAAAAGTACATCTTGTGAAAAGACAAAGACCACTAGCTCCAATCTTACCAGCATTATATATTTCTGGTCAGAGCTGTTTTTCCTTCTGTTAACTTCTCTGTAATATACCAGGTATGTTGGAGTAGGGCTGGTAATGCCATACCATGTGAGGTTTGTTTTGGCAGCTGGTAACCTGATTGTGAGGCTGGTGTTAGTGACGTTGAGTATAGTTGGTTCCTCAATATTTGAAGCTAGAGACAGAAATGCTTCATCTGAAATAACAAGGAAACAAAAACTAAATATGTACACACATACATATACATATAAGATAGGAACAGCAGATTGTACTTAACATCAAGGATAATATAAAATGTTAGAAATAAACGGATAAAACATACATAACTTTTACTTGAAAAAGCAAGTATGAAAATGCTTCAGAAATGCTGTTCTTTTGGAAGAGGCTTTGTGTAGCAGACAATGGTCTCTTCCTCTTCCTCTTCCTGGTTAAGTTCACAGATGTCTTATATTGTTCAGGGTGGCATGATCAGGGGAAAAACTCAGTTTCTGAGGTTCCGTTGTAGCCTGGGTAGTCATGTGACACAGTTCTGGCCAATCAGATGTAAGGTAGTATCTGCCAGGTAGGACTTCCAGAAAAGCTATTTCATTAATTATAAGGGGCTGACTCACTGGCACACACCTCTATCCTTCACCCTTTCGCTGCCTAGAAAGCAGACGTGATGCCTAGAGACACAGCAGTCATCTTCTGAGACTGAATAAAAGACACATGCTAAAGATGGTGGGGGAAGACGTAAGTCCAGGCCTTTGACCACATTGTGGAGCTGCCTGTCCTCCACATACAGTCAACAAGGTTGTACACCGCACAGCTTGAGAGGGTGCCATTCTCAGAGACTACAGTGCGAATAGTATGTGCCAGGCTGGTACAGTGCACACCACACAGTAGGCTCTGCTTACACCTCTAAAATCATGTTTCTGTAACATGCAGCTGAATGACATTTCTAACCTATTCACTCTGATTAAGTCTTATGCAAAAAGTGACTTGAAACTATAGCACCAAGAATTAAATACTTATGCTCATCAAAAGGTTTCCACCAAAAGAGTGAAAAGGAAACCTACAGACTAGGAAAAAAATTTGGCTCTGACGTATCCGACAAAGGTCTTATCTCCAAAATCTATAGAAAACTTCAACACCTCGACAACAAAATGACGAATAACCCAATTAAAAAAAGGGTAAAGGATATGAACAGGCACTTCACCAAAGAAGACATTCAGGTGGCTAACAGACACATGAGGAAATGCTCACAATCAGTAGCTATTAGAGAATGCAAATCCAAACTACAATGAGATACCATCTCACCCCAACATTACGGGTACTAATAAAAAAAAAAAAAACAGAAAATACCAAATGTTGTAGAGGCTCCTGGAAGATTGGAACTCCTATGCACTGCTGGTGGGAGTGTTAAATGGTACAACCACTGTGGAAAATGATACGCTGCCTCCTTAAAAAGCTAGAAATAGAAATACCATACGATCCAGCAATCCTACTTCTAGGAATATATCCTAGAGAAATAAAAGCTGTCACACGAATAGACATATGCACACCCATGTTCATGGCAGCATTCATCACAATAGCAAAAGGATGGAAACAACCTAAGTGCCCATCAACAGGCAAATGGATAAACAAATTATGGTACCTGCACACAATGGAATACTACATGACTATAAAGAACAGTGATGAATCTGCCAAACATCTCACAAGATGGGTGAATCTGGAGGGCATCATGCTGAGTGAAATAAGTCAATCACAAAAGGACAAATATTGTATGAGACCACTGTTACAAAAACTCAAGATAAGGTTTTCACACAGAAAGAAACAATCTTTGATGATTACCAGGGAGAGGAGGGGTGGGGAGGAGAAATCACTAACTAGAAAGTAGACAAGTGTTAACTTTGGTGCAGGGAAAGACAACACACAATATAGGGAAAGTCAGCACAACTTGACTAAGCAAAGCCATAGAAGCTTCCTAAACACATTCAAACACCTTGAGGGACTGAGTTACTGGAGCCGAGGGCTGGGGACCATGGTCTTAGGGGACATCTAGGTCAACTGGCATAACATAGTTCATAAAGTAAATGTTCCACAACCTACTTTGGTGAGTAGCATCTGGGGGCTTAAAAGCTTGTGAGGGACCATCTAAAATACATCTATTGGTCCCATCCCATCCAGAGCGAAGCAGAATGAAGGAAACCAAAGACACAAGGAAAATATTAGTCCAAAGGACTAATGGACCACATGAACCACAGCTTCCACCAACCTGAACCCAGAAGAACTAGATAGTGCCTGGCTACCACCACCGACAGCTCTGACAGGGATCACAATAGAAGGTTCTGGACAGAGCAGGAGAAAAATGCAGAACAAATTTAAATTCACCAAAAAAAGACCAGACTTATGGCAATTGGAGGAACCCCGAGACTATGGCCCCCAGACACCCTGCTAACTCAGAACTGAAGCCACTCCAGAAGTCTACCTTTCAGCCAAAGATTAGACAGGCCTATAAAGCAAACAACACACATGAGGGACATGCTTCTTAGTTCAATCAAGTATACGAGACCAAAGTAGCAACCCTTGCCCAGAAGCAGAGGAGAAGGTGGCAAGAAGGGACAGGAAACCTGGACAAATGGACAGGGGGAACCTGGAGTGTAAAGGGAAAGGGGGAGAGTGCCGACACAATGTAGGAATTGCAACTAATGTCACAAAACAATTTGTGTATAAACTTTTGAATGAGAAACTAATTTGTGCTGTAAACTTTCACCTAAAACATAATAAAATAAAATTTGAAAAGTGTTGAAAAGCAAATATATATATGTGTAGCACCATCATACAAAGAAAGAAAGCACAATATGCATATAACTCCAAATATGAATTTAGCATGAAACCTAACAATCTTTCACAAGTTAACTGACTCTTTAGCTTGTCATACACCACACTTTGCAACCTGACTCCTGTCCCTTGCTCTATGCCATCTCTGACTATGCAAAATCATCCTTCCTGCCTTCCACTCAGTCCCATCGCACTGCCTGCAAACGTGACAAACTTCTCACCTCTCCAGGGCTTCACATTTCAGCTATTCCCTCCACCTTGAATGACCTTCCCCACCTAGGAAGCCTTACCTGGGACTCAGTTCAGGCATCATCTCCCCTGGGAGCCCTACCTGCCTCCCTAATCCAGGGGAGATGCATCTGTGTACTCCCACCACACCCCACACTTTTGTCTACCATAGCAGTAGCCACGCCTCTTTTGTTTGTGTTTTTTCTTTTGGTGCTTTATTGTCTTTATCCATCCCTGGAATGGGAGTTCCTCGGGCTTGGACTGTGCTTGATTCATCTTTGTGTCCCCAGAGCCTGGGAGGGTGTCTGACATATATTAACCCACCACCCAACAGCTGTGAGTCAATTCTGACTCATAGTGACCCCATGTGTGTCAGAGTTAGAACTGTGCTCCATAGGGTTTTCAATGACTGATTTTACAGAAATAGACCACCAGGCCTTTCTTCCGAGGAGACTCTGGGTGGACTTGAACCGCCAGCCTTTCAGTGAGCAGCCAAGTATGTTAACTTTCTGTACCACCCAGGGACTCCAGACACATATTAGGTATTAATCAATGGTGTTGAACTTTATTAATATATCTTATCAAATTATAAAATACACCCTTTAAATTCAACAAGAAAATTATGGGAAAATGTCTAAAGGGCTTGATCAAGCAAGCTCCTTCACTTACTAAATTTGTGACCTTAGGCAAGATATCCTGCTCTCTAAGTAAAGCATTACTGAAGAAGAAGAACAAAGTGGGAGCCCTCACACTAGCTGATTTTAGAACCTATTATACAGCCATGGTAGTCAAAACAGCCTGGTACTGGCATACACACAGTATGCAATGATAAAGAACAATGATGAATCTGTGAAGCATCTCATAACATGGATGAAACTGGAAGATATTATGCTTAGTGAAATAAGTCAATCACAAAAGGACAAATATTGTATGAGACCTCTACTGTAAAAACTCGTGAAAAAGGTTACACACAAAAAGAAATAATTTTTGTTTGTTACAAGGGATAGGAGAGGTGGTGGGGGGAAACTAAACAGACAATAGATAAAGTGGTAACTTTGGTGAAGGGTAAGACAGTACACAATATTGGGGAAGCCAACACAACTTGTACAAGGAAAGGTCATGGAAGCTCCATAGACACATCCAAACTCCCTGAGGGACAGAATGGGTGGGTGGAGGACTGTGGGGACCATGGTCTGGGAGAACGGCTAGTTCAATTGGCATAACACAGCTTATAAAGACAATGTTCTACATTCTACCTTGGTGAGTACTGTCTGGGGTCTTAAAAGCCGGTGAGCAGCCATCTAAGATACTGTACTGGTCTTACCCCTTTGGGAGCAAGGGAGAATGAAGAGAACAGGATACAAGGAAAAGATTAGTCCAAAGAACTAATGGACCACAGCTACCAAGGCCTCCACCAGACTGAGTCCAGTACAGCTAGATGGTGCCCGGCTACCACCACTAACTGCTCTGACGAGGATCACAACAGAGGGAACTGGACAGAGCTGGAGAAGGATGTAGAGCAAAATTCTAACACGCAAAAAAAAAAAAAGACCAGATTTACTGGCCTGACAGAGACTGGAAAAATCCCGACAGTCTGGCCCCCAGACACCCTTTTAGCTCAGTGGTGAACTCATTCCCGAGGTTCACTGTTCAGCTGGGGATTGGACAGCTCCATAAAACAAAACAGGACTAATGAGGCATAGCAGTCCAGGGACAAGGACTAGAAGGCAGGAGGGAACGGGAAAGCTGGTGATAGGGAATCCAAGGTTGAGAAGGGACGGTGTTGACATGTCATGGGGCTGTTAACCATTGTCATAGGGCAATATGTGTACTAACTGTTTAATGAGAAACTGTTTGTTCTGTAAACCTTCATCTAAACTACAAAAAAAGAATTATCTATGTAAGATCAAATTGACAACAGCAACTCAAAAGATTTGATGGGAAGCCTAGGGGACAGTGAGTTGAAGATAATGGTGATGGAATAATTTGGAAAAGGATAGTGAGAATAGCAGCACAACTGGAAGAATGTAATCAATGTCACTGAATTGAACATGTAGAAATTTTTGAAATGGTGTATCTTTGGCTAGGTATATGTTCACCAAAAAAAAGGGTCCTCCAAAGTTGAGAAGGGAGAGTGTTGACATGCCATGCAGTTGTTAACCAACATCATAAAACAATATGTGTACTGACTATTTAATGAGAAACTATTTGTTCTGTAAACCTTTATCTAAAGTACAATAAAAAAAATTTTAAAAAAAAAGCTTGTGAGCAGCCATCCAAGATACTCCACTGGTTCCACCCCATCTGGAGCAAGGCAGAAGACACAGAGGAAAGATTAGTCCAAAGGACTAATGTACCACAACTGCCACAGCTTCCACCAGACTGAGTCCAGCACAACTAGATGGTACCTGGCTACCACCACTAATTACTCTGACAGGGATCACAATAGAGGGTCTTGGACAGAGCTGAAGAAAAATATAGAACAAATTTCTAACACAAAAGACCAGACTTACTGGTCTGACAGAGACTGGAGAAACTCCTAGAGTATGGCCCCTGGACACCTTTTAACTCAGTCCTGAAGTCACTTCTGAGGTTCACCCTTCAGCCAAAGATTAGACAGGCCCATAAAACCAAACAAGGCTAAATGGGTACACCAGCCCAGGGGCAAAGATAAGAAGGTAGGAGGGGACAGGAAAGCTGGTAACGGAAAACCCAAGGTCGAGAAGCGGAGAGTGTTGACATGTTGTGGGGTTGGCAACCAATGTCACAAAACAATATGTGTATTAATTGTTTAATGAGAAACTAATTTGCTGTGTAAAGCTTCATCGAAAGTACAATTTAAAAAAAAAATTCAGGGTTAGAATGGAAAAAAAAACCAGCCTGGTACTGGTACAACAACAGATAAATAGACCAATGAAATAGAATTAAGAATACAGATGTAAACTCATCCACCTATGAGCAGCTGATATTTGACAAAGGCCCAAAGTCCATTAATTGGGGGAAAAGACAGTCTCTTTAACAAATGGTGCTGTCATAACTGGATATCCATCTTCAAAAAAATGAAACAAGTCCCACACCTCATACCATGCACAAAAACTAACTCAAAATGGGCCAAAGACTTAAATATAAAATCTAAAATAATAAAGGTCAGGGAAGAAAAAATAGAGACAATGCTAGGATCCCTAATACATGGCATAAACAGAACACAAAACATTACTAACAATGCACAAACACCAGAAAAGAAACTAGATAACTGAGAGCCCCTAAAAATCAAACACTTAGGCTCATCTAAGACTTCACCAAAAGAGTGAAAAGACAACCTACAGACTAGGAAAAAAATTTTGGCTACAACAAATCCAATCAGGGTCTACTCTCTAAAATCCACAATATACTGTAAAACCTCAACAACAAAAAGACAAAAACCCCAATTAAAAAATGGGCAAAGGATATGAACAAACAGTTCACCAAAGAAGACATTCAGGCAGCTAATAGATACATGAGGAGATGCTCACCATCATTAGCCATTAGAGAAATGCAGATCAAAACTACAATGAGATACCATCTCACCCCAACAAGGTTAGCATTAATCCAAAAAACACAAAATAATAAATGTTGGAGAGGTTATGGAAAGACTGGAACAGTTATACACTGTCGGTGGGAATGCAAAATGGTACAACCACTTTGGAAATCGATTTGGCGCTTTCTTAAAAAGCTAAAAATAGAAGTACAATAGGATCCAGCAATCCCACTCCTTGGAATATAGCCTAGCAAAATAAGCCATCATACGAATAGATATATGCACACCCATGTTCATTGCAGCACTGTTCACGATAGCAAAAAGATGGAAACAACCTAGGTGTCCATTAACGGATGAATGGATAAACAAATTATGGTATATTCACTCAATGGAATACTATGCAACGATAAAGAATAACGAAGAATCCATGAAACATCTCATAACATGGATGAATCTGTAAGGCATAATGCTGAGTGAAATTAGTCGATCACAAAAGGACAAATATTGTGTAAGACCACTCTTATAAGAACCCAAGAAAAGGTTTAAACACAGAAGAAAACATTTTTTGATGGTTACTAGGATGGGGAGGGAGACAGAGGGGTATTCACTAACTAGATAGTAGACAAGAATTATCTTAGGTGAAGGGAAGAACAACACACACTACAGGGGAAGTCAGCACAACTGGACTAAATCAAAAGCTACGAAGTTTTCCGAATACAACCAAATACTTCGAGGGACGGAGTAGCAGGGATAGGGGCCTAGGGACCATGGTTTCAGAGAACATCTAGGTCAACTGGCATAACAAAGTTTATTAAGAAAATGTTCTGTATCCCACTTTGGTGAGTGGTGTCTGGGGTCTTAAAAGGTAGCGAGCGGTCATCTAAGACTCATCAATTAGTCCCAACCCACCTGGAGCAAAGGAGAATGAAATACACCTAACACACAAGGAAAATATTAGCCCAAGAGACAGAAAGGGCCACATAAACCAGAGACTCCATCAGCCTGAGACCAGAAGAACCAGATGGTGCCTGACTGCCACCAATGACCACCCTGACAGGGAACACAACAGAGTCCCTGACAGAGCAGGAGAAAAGTGGGGTGCGGAACTCAAATTCTAGTGAAAAGACTAGACTTAATGGTTTGACTGAGACTGGAGGGACCCTGGAAGACACGGCCCCCGGACTCTGTTAGCACAAAACTAAAACCATTCTCGAAGCCAGCTCTTCAGATAAAGATTGGAATGGACTATAAGACATAAAATGATACTCGTGAAGAGTGTGCTTCTTAGCCCAAGTAGATACATGAGTCTAAATGGGCAGCTCCTGTCCAGAGGTGAGATGAGAAGGCAGAAAGGGACAAAAGCTGGTTGAATGGACACCAGAAATCCAGGGTGGAAAGGAAGAGTGAGCTGTCACAGTATGGGGAATGCAACTAGGATCACATAGCCGTGTGTGAATGAAATTTTGTATGAGAAACTGACTTGAACTGTGAACCTTCATTTGAGGCACAATAAAATTTAAAAAAAAAAAAGATATCAAGCTCTCTATGCTTCAAATCTTTTGAAAACAGGGAATAATTATCTATCAAATGGGACTGTGAAAATTACATAAATTTATATATCTATATACAGAAATAAAGCACTATCCCTGAGACATAGTGAACATCTTTAATAAATGTTAGCTATGACTATGAGTCAGAATCGACTCGACGGCAGCGGGTTTGGGTTTTTTCTTTCTTTTTATTATTACTCTCATTAGTAAGACTATTGCAGAATTATGGGAAATAATACAGACCTGAGCTGTAAATTCCACATATGAATTTCAAAATGCAGAAAAGAATACTTGAAAAATAGAACTACATAGACAAATTTCTTCTAATAGCGAGTACCCAAGGAGATTATTAACCTAATGTTGAGGACACTTGGAAGTATGAGGGTTTGAGAAGGATAATTTTACTAAAGTTATAAAGTGGGTCATTCTTCATTTCAACCAGTGTTTATCCAATATTATTTAGTTTGTGCTGGTGTCACCACCCTGGGAACGGTGTAGCAGCCAGAGCAATAATCTGATTCAAAGGTCATTGGTACTTTTGTCATTCCTTTATTATTATATAACTGATATGGTATGGCATGATATATTTAGGTGGTGAAAACATTATTCAGAACAGGAAGGCAAGGTTTTTTTCCATATATTTTGAAGATGTTGAATGCCTCAGAAAAAAGGAGGAAAGTAACTGGTAATTGCTCAAAATTTCCAGCAGATGGAGCTCAAAGTGCCCTTAATGGTGGGCCTAGAAAATAAGAAAGTCGGCCCTTTATTTGAAGAAGAGGATGAGAATGTTATGTTGATTATATTTTTAAATTAGTTCTTGTTATAAAAATTCACGCTACCTTTAGAGTTTTTATTTCTAGAGGGGTGTGTGTGTGTGTGTGTGTGTGTGTGTGTGTGTGTGTGTTCAACTTCAAACAGGCATTGCATGGTCTTTTAAATTTGCTAAATAATTTCTCAAAGTAGAAAATGTATTATTTTACAAGCACATGCACTAAGCTTATTTATAAATTCTTCCACTTGTTTTTGACTTAAATGTTTTATAACTGAATACACTTAAGCAAAGGGAGTTTGTTTCATTCATTTCTGTCCATCTCCAGGGAGAGTTATACTTGATTTAAAATGACATTGGCAGCTTAACAGCAGAGAAAGCTTGAGAAAGAACTCAGAAACCATTTGAGGTTTGAATGTCACCAGCGTGGCTATGTAATACTTTTTGTATTTTTGTTTTTTAGATTTCAGACTTTTTTTTTATTATGACCCACAGTACAACAGATCCAGACAGTTCTGCTATAACACCATACATGCATTCCTAAAAATCACTGCATTATGCAAAATCACACAATAAATTCCACAGGGCTTATGAACAACATGAGTTAGAGACACAACAATCAAAAACTTCATTGGTGACACATTAAAAAATAAGATAGGACCCGAATAAAAATAATGGTGCAAATTTACACATTTCAAATGGTTAAGAAATATAGACTACTACAATAAATATGGCACCTTACCTTGAAAAAGACCAGAAGTTTTATGCAATGCTTTTTGGTACCACTGGGAGGCCTAAAATATATCAGGCAAAACAGACAGAAGAGAAATTACAGGACTGAGAAGAGAAAGAGAATCAGGAGAGATAATAACAGAACGTGGGGTTTCCCCCACAGCTGAGGCCATGTACACGCACAAGGTTAACCTGAGGTGGTTTGTGATCTAGGGCAGACTGCAATCATAGTGTGCACAAAGGACTGATTCAGAGTTTGGAACAACACTGGGAACACCACAAAGTGGGTAGAGGAACAATCTGGAGAAGGACATATTATAAGATTTTTCTGACCCTTAGCTGGGAGGTACAAGCTGATCATGAATGTGACTTTATTACCTGGAAAAGGCTGCATAACTGGACTGTAAGTCAAGATATGCTTACTCCTTGGAGCCTTCACCTGGAAGGGGATGGCTCCATTTCTTTTCTTCGCTTGATAAATCTGTGTGCTGTCCTTTGCTGTGACAATCCAATATATAAATTCCCCATCCACAGTTAAACTAACAAGAGATTTTCCTGTTGATTAAAAATAAATAGTAAAATAAATAACAAAATGCATATCTTAAATTGTCTACTCTAAACAATATATGACATCTTTTTTTCTATATTATGACTGCTAAAATTTGAATCAATTTATTATCTCAATATGAAGAACTAACACTTTTATTTTATGTAATTAGGTTAAGGGTTTTATGGTTATTTTCTCATTGTAGCTCCATGCCAAACCAATAAAGTAGGTATGATTATTATTAGCCTTTTATAGAAGTGGAAACTAAGGCTTGGATTTGTTAAATACTCAAAGCCACAAAGTTAGTAAAGGACAGAGCTAGGATTTTAAACCTATATGACTCCATGTCAAACAATGTCAATATAAAGGGAGGTGAAGCCCTGGTCGTGCAGTGGTTAAGAGCTTGGCTGCTAACCAAAAGGTTGGCAGTTTGAATCCACCAGCCACTCCTTGGAAACGCTATGGGCAGTTCTTCTCTGTGCTATAGGGTCCTGTGAGTTGGAATTGACTCAACGGCAACAAGTTTGGTTTGGTTTTTGTTACTGGATGGTAGGCATAGGGCTCAGGGTCTTGCTCCATATTTTTTCCAGTAATTTGGAATGATTGTATACTAAACATATTTATCGAATTTGTAGATAACACATAAGTCACTTGTAGGCTCAATTACAGACTTGAGATTCAAAAATATCTCAGTAGAATTAGGAAATTGATTGAAATTTTGAAATTTAATAGGAAAAACATCTAAATCCATGCTTAAAATTAATTCTTTAATTTAATAAGTGAAAGAAAACTGGCTTAATAATAGTTAACGTGAAAAAGACTATGAGTTTTTCAATTGGCAGACAATTCAAACAGCGGATGCCACTTTCAGCTGCAATGACCAGAACACATTGAAAGTACAGTGTGTCATTATGGGAACCACATTTAAGAGGATGTTAGCCAGAGTGAAACCACACAAGGGTAACTAGGGCAAAGAATCCACATCACCTGAAGCATAATGACCGATTCTTCCATTTTTCCTCTAAAGGTACCACTTAGAATGAACTATGACAGTTCTCTCTCTCTCTCTCTACATAGCTGAATGGCTATCCTGTGGAAGGTGGTTAATTTATTCTTTGTAATTTAGAGGTCTGAACTAAAATCAATGGATGAGGGGAACAGGGAGGAGACTTTGGCTAAATATAAGGAAAAAAAGTCCTAAAAATTAAACAGACTTCCTTGTAAAGTAGTGAATTTTTTATAAACAGAGATGTTCAAGCAAGGTCATTTTTGTAGAGGGGATTTCTTCCAATATCATGTCAGCTGAATGATCTCTAAAGTCATCCTGGCTTTCTAATTTTAGGATTATGTATTTCAATTATGCGTTCATGAAAGATTGACTAGTCCTATACCTATAAAATAATGGCCCATTTGATAATTCTTATGTATCCGATTCAACAATTTTCCTAATAAGAGAAGTTCAAAACATTATCTCTGCTCTTCAGTCCATTGAGAGTACATTAAGCTGCTTCTAAAAGGCTCTGGGTGACATATCAACAAAAGCATATTTGCAATTATAGCTTTATACATATTTCCAATGTCAAAACTTCACTATATAGACCCAATAAAACCCATTGCCGTCAAGTCAATTCTGACTCATAGCAACCCTATAGGACAGGGTAGAATTCTCCCATAGGGTTTCCAAGGAGTGGCTGGTGGATTTGAACTACTGACCTTTTGGTTAGCAGCTGAGCTCTTAACCACTGCACCACCAGGGCTCCACAGAGAACAGTTCCACCCAATAGAAATTTATGTGATGATGGAAATTTTTATATCTGTGTTGTTCAATACAGTAGCCACTTGTGAGTTTTAAGCACTTGAAATGTGTCTCATGTGATTGAGGAACTAGATCTTTAAATTTTATTTAATTTAAATTTAAATAGCCATATGTAGCTAGCGGTTACCATACTGGACAGTATAGACTATTAAGAGTATATGGGGTAGTTAGAAGTTCCTTGTTTTTTTCTTTGTTTTTTTTTTTATGTTGCAATTATTCCTCATCAGGACACTTCCAAGTCACTTTAGACTTTCAGACATTTCCTCCACAACCATGTGCATTTCAACAGACAGACCTGCCAATTATTGACCAACTCATGCTGAATGTTGAGTCAGCAGGATCACCAAAGTAGAAGTTAAGTGGGGTATTGGTAAGATCATGGACATTGGAGTTAGGCCCATTTTTAAACCTCAGCTCCTCTACTAACTGACTGTGGCCTTTGTACAAGTTACCTAACCTTTCTCAACCTCAGTTTCCTCATCTGTAAGGTGAGGATACTAGTACCTATCTCATCAGAGTGTTGAGAAGATTAAATGAGATAATGCATTTAGTAGCATGCTAGAATGTATAGTGAAGTTCAGTAAATTATACCTCTATTGTTATTTACAAATAACAACAAAAATAGATTTAGAAAATTACATGAATGCCTACATATAATTTGCCTGGAAATAACTTGAATTCTGCAAGAACATTTGCCATAATCCAGAGAAAATACCATTTGGATACTCTTTTGAGTATATGCAGGATGCAAGCCCTTTTTAATAGGACAAGAGGGGCAGCCATTGCAAAGATCTATGTACACACATCAGCATCTTACCAAGCATAACAGGCACCATGATAACTCTCCAACAATGACATCCTTCCAGATCCATGGCCCAGATCGCTTGCCCTTTGACAAAGTATATGCATGGTTGCTTTAGGTCAGAGCTATCAATAGTCATGGCTCCACTTAACTCAAATTCAGTCACATTGCAAGAACATTGGCTCCTTCCATTCTGATAGTTTGTGGCTGTGGGTTGCAGAATGTGGTGCAAGGTGTGGTTGCTAATACTGTAGTAGAATATCTGACAGCCAAAACTGGAAACTTCTGTCCAATACAGGCGACTGTAGGGAAAAAAGTAAAAATAGAAGTCCCTCCAACTTAGTGAGCAAAACATATCATTACAAATATTAGTTTCTAATGAAGATCAATGGGGTGCCTAGGTGGCACAAATGGTTAAGCGCTCAACTATTAGGCTGACAGTTTGAACCCACCCAGAGTCACCTTGGAAGACAGGCCTAGCAATCTGCTTCCAAAAGGTCACAGCCTTGAAAATTATATGGAGCAGTTCTACTCTGCACACATGGGGTCACCAGGAGTCGGAATTGACTCAACAGCAGTTAACAATAACAACGATGAAGATCAACCATGAAATCATTCCTAATGATCAGAGAGACAAATAAAGCCTTTGGAAAAATCTCACCCAAGTGTCCAAAAACCTTCTTCTGAGATACAGGAGATCCCAAGAAGTCATTTAACTCATAGCATTTTCCAAAGATTTCTCAATAAATCATTTAGTTTACAACTAAAGCTTTGGACTATAATGTCCTTAGGCACTGTGTTAAATGGCTCATTAACAGCTGTAAATATGAAATATATTTGCATACTTTTCATCAAAACCAGTCTCCCCTCCCTTCCTCTCAAGTTTGTTTCTGCTTCCTAAAGCTAGTTAACAATCCCGCCTATAACCATGCTTACAGCAAAAATGTAATATATCTTTCCAGCTTCAGAAACTGCTACTCAGTTATTGAATGGAGGCCTTAAAACTCATGAGGGCATTAAATCAAACTAAAATGGGTAAGACAGAATAACTCTTGCTGTGCCAGACATGCTGCTCATCTGCCTCCTGCCACTGTCTCAGTCCCCTTCGTGTCTTCTCTACTAGTTAACACTTAGTACGTGCCTATCAACTGATGATATTATTAAATTTACTGGTATAAAAATCTGTTACTGAGTTCCTAGCTAGGCTAGTTAGTAACTAGCCTAACTTTACATTAGTCGGATTGTCAGTATGAATTAAATTTACATATTTGTGGTTGCGGCTCAAAATTTACAGTGAGCCAAGAACGTTAAGTATCTTATTTTCCCATCATTGACTTCTAATATAGAACCAAAGACATTATGTTTAATGTGTCTATATTTGTATGAGTCGGAATCAACTAGATACCAAGGGTTTGGTTTGTTAGTTTTATATTTCATTACAATAGAAGCAAATACTCACACTTCACATACCTTAAGAAAGGGTAGACAGAAAAAGAGATTATTGTTGAATTCCTGTTGCAAATCTTCAGAACTCTGGGATATTTCACCTTGTGTTCAAGATCAACATCAAATATTTGCATTCCATTTTGTGATTCTTTCAGTGCAAAGTAGAGGTGCCTTGAAATCCAGTCAACTGTAATAACTGTGATATCAAAAACCAGTGCATCTCGGAACATCTTAACGGTAGGTGGAGAATAACCAAGGAGATAGTGGTCATTGTTTTGTTGTTTTGTTTTTTTTAATTTGAGGATTTTTCTGTAATCACCTACATTACTTATTTACTGCACTTCTTTGTAATCTAAACCTCAATAATTCTGGATTGTCTACCATTGTGAAATATTGCTGTCATTGATTCTCCTCATACAGCATTTTTGCTTGGATAATTTCACTTACTACCATGGCTTCAGACCAGTGCTACAAATTTACCTCTTCAGGCAAGACCCCTCCACTGACTCAGACACAAAACTGCCTACTAAACATCTCCATATGAATGACCCCAGAAAACAGAATTGATCATCCTACCCTAAAACCTCCTTTTCCTTTGCATTTTATGTTTTCATGAATTTTCAACACTCATCCTAGGAGCCAATCCTGACAAATATGGTTCATCCTTGACTTCTTCCTCATGTTATTAACCGTAATGATTTAGTCCCATTTTAAATATTTCCTCAATTTGTCCTCTCCTTTCTCTCCTCATTGCCTCTCACCTAGCTCAGGCCCTTAACATTTCTTGCCTTTATTTCTGCAACAGTTGTCTAACAGTCTCATACTTAACTGTCCCCCACCCAAGTCCTTCTTCACACTACTGACAGAGAGGTCTTTCTAAAACACAATTTGATTACGTTAATGACCCACTAAATTTCTTCAATGGCTTGCTGTTGGTTTTCAAGTAGACGCCTGATTCCTTAGCACAGTAAAGGAGGCCCATTATGTTCATTTTCCTGCCTACCTCTCTCCAGCTTTACCACCTGCCTGTTACTCCACCCTCACCTCCTCTTCCCTTCCAGGCTCCCTCTGTTTACTGCTCCCTAAACATACTTCCAGAAACCCTGGTGGTGTAGTGGTTAAGTCCTACAGCTACTAACCAAAAGGTCAGCAGTTTGAATCTACCAGGTGCTCCTTGGAAACTCTATGGGGCAGTTCTACTCTATCCTATAGGGTTGTTATGAGTCGAAATTGCCTCAACAACAGTAGGCTTTTTTTTTTTCTTTTTTGATTAAACATACTTCCAGGAGCCCTGGCAGTGCAGTGGTTAAAGTGCTCAGCTGCTAACTGAAAGGTCAGCGATTTGAACCCACGAGCCGCTCTGCTTCCATAAAGATTTACAGCCTTGGAAACCTTATGGGGCAGTTCCACTCCATCCTATAGGGTCGCTAGAAGTCAGAATCAACTCGATGGCAGTGGGTTTTTGTTGTGTTTTGTTTTTTGTTTTTAGTTTTGAACATACTACAGTTCTTTTGTTTCCCTGCCTTTGCTCTTGTTATTCCCTCTGCATTCCCCCACCTTCATCTGGCTTATTTTATTCATCCCAAGATCTCTTTCCAGTCTACCACTATCACCATCCCAAGCTGAATTGGGTATCCATTCTCTGTGATTCCACTGCATCCTGTTCCAAACAAAGCAGTTATATTAGTCTGTCTTCTCTACTAGCTAACATTTAGTGAATGCCTACCACATGCCAGGAATTGGGCTAAGTGGTTTGCCTGGATTATCTCATTTAATCCTCACAGGAACACTATGATGTAGTTACTACTTAACCATAGAGATGAAATAACTTGTCAATGATCTAGTAAATAGTGAAGCCAGAATTAGATTCTAGGTTATTAGATTGCAAAGCTCAGAGTCTTAATCACTATGCAATATTGCCTTCGTAGTGCTAGACTAGTGCAAGAATACGGCTTGCTAAGGGCAAAGACTGTGATTTTTTTCCTGTGTCCCAGGGTCTAATACAGTGCCTTGAACCCAATAACTGGTTGCTAAATTAATCCTGAATGACATTTGCCCAAAATCTAGTTTCTATGCATTTGTGGCTAAATAAGCATACATCTGTCATTTTCAATCATTCTAATCTCCATAGTTCAACACTGACCAGTGATTTTAATTACAGAATAGTGTGATATGCAAATGCTCTACTTCCTTCATTTCAAAAGAATCACATAGTGAAATACCTCAGATCTGGAAAGATTGTGCATGTTCAGAAAGAAGAGAGAATCTCCTTGGGCATAATACCCCATCTCATTATCAGCTGTGTAGCCCATGGCACTGATGTTTCTTTCTGATGAAAATGTCCACACGACTTGATTTCGATCCATATCTAAAAAATGTATCTTGTTGCCAAAAAGAGTTATGAGGTATGGAAAAGGGTTGATTGCTGAAAGCGAAAAGTAAGTAGACAATATAAATGAGAAAACTAGTTTAGCAAAGCCTCTTGATTCAATATCAGACAGCTTTGAAATCCGTGGGTCCCCTGAGGGTCCATCTAGTATACTGATCTCAATCAAGAGAGTGGTTTTAATTTATAGGCTCTCTAACCCTAGGTTTGTTTAGGCATGTTTTGGTGATAATAAAAATTTATTAATTATTTTATTTGAACTTAACTTCAGCGTTCATATCCCTAAGGATACCATCAGGCAAAAATGGTTTTAAAACACTATGTGTTATTTGTACAGATTTTGTATAACAAATACCTGATGTATTGGACTTTGCTATGTCAGAAAATGGTCCCGGCCCTTTAGATGTGAAGGCTTGAACCTGAAGAGGAAAAAAAAGTGCACTCAGCAGTGTCTTCACTGGCAATAATTAAGTTCTAAGACTGATGAATGTTTCATTTCACATTCCTGGCACATATTATTAATAGTTTCAAATAATTATTTACATCTAAGTACATAGCAATAAATCAATAAAAGGAAAAATACTGCCCCATACTAATGTTGTTGGGTCTGTTTTGGTTTGTGTGTATGTGTGCATGTGTGTGGGTATCTAAAAAATACAGAGAAATGGTACAAATATCTACCAATAATTTTTGAATGTCTGAAAAAGGTCTTCAGGTATTACCAAAATTAAATGACGTAGCACATTTATCAGAAGCAAAACTATAAAGATTATGGTAAACTTCCACTTATCTTGAATGCAAACAACTAGAAGCTTCAAATAACTAAACTTTATTTACTGTGTAAAAAGGATATTTATAAAAAGAAAATAATAATTAAACCTTACACTTGAAAGTGAATAGTGTATTTCAAACCACTTTCACGTATATTATCTCTTTTGATCCTTATAACTACCAAGACTAGAAACCGGGCAAGGATCATAATCAAGGTAAGTAACTCATCCACGATGACACAGGCATAAGAACCAAGTCTCTTGAGATCTATATACTTTTTCTTGTACAGTACCATGTCACTTCCCAACAGCAAACTTTTTTTTTAGTTATTTTTATTAGATATCTTTTATTGTACTGCATTGGGCAAATCGGCTGCAAAAGACCTCTTTAAAGCGTTTAAAAGCAAAAATGTCACTTTGAGGACTAAGGCATGCCTGACCCAAGCCGTGGTATTTTCAATCGACACACAGAACCAGGAAGTGTTTTGTTCCGTTGTACATAGGGTGACTATGACTATGACTCAGTGGCACCTAGCAACAGTAACAGCATCTTTCACTGTGTAATAAATAAATTCCATTTCCAAACCTTGTATATGCCTATGAAGATAATTGACATTCATAATGATGGCTCCAAAAGATAGAGCCTCAAGTGCTCTCTCAATCAACAAAACACTGGATTATTTTCATTATACTTCTACTCTGTCCTATAGGGTCACTGTGAGTCGGAATTGAATTGACAGCAATAGTTTTTTTTTTGGGGGGGAGGGGGTTGTATATCCTATTTAATTATCTGTGTATGGTGTGTGTGTGTGTGTGTGTGTGTGTGTATCAAACAGTCTTTGCACAGGACCATGTAAACTGAAATTCATGCATAACCAAGCTGTGTCCGCACTTTGCACTGTTTCATAGTGACTGAGATTTGAAACTATATATACATATAGACAGATATACTTAACCAGAATATTTATTTAACCAGAACACACATAGTTCTTACAAATAGGAATATCTTTTTATCTTTAACTTTTAATTACTTTTTTGATTAACATATGTAAAGCGATAAATGACCAAAATACTTACTAAATTTGAATTTTACAAAAAGAAAAAGAACAGATTTTTAAGAAGCACCAATCTCTAGAACACCATCAAAACATTATTTTACCCTCAACGAGATGGAAAATAACTCTATAACCATGTACAACATTGTTAGCAACCTAGTATCTACTGAGAATCTGAAAAATCATCAAATCATCTATCATAAGTGGAAAGATACATGAAATTTAAAATATCAAAATGGAGGTGACAGTGGCCTTTTTCCTTGACTGCTATTTTCTCCTTTATAAGCACCCAGATGATGTCAGTCAATGAAAACTATGAGATGTCAACCAACTGACCCTCAACTTTTATTTCTATTGATAGTTCCAAATTGGAACACCCAGATGATCCATAGAGTTGGCATGACATAATAGAAAGGACTCTAGAAGTTTGATTATGACACACCACTTAGTAGTCAGGTAGCTTTGGTAATTGACTGATACACCCAAGGACTTGGCTTTTTCTTCACAGCATGAGGATCAAGTGAGATAATACATATGAAATCACCTTCTGTGGTACATGGCCTAAAGTAATAGCTTCAAAAGTAATGACTGAATCTGGGATGTACCCTGAATGCAAGAAAGCTGTCAAAATGTCCTTTGCCTTAACTGTACCTTCTCTTCTCTTCTATACTGTTGCTGCCCACTTGACCCCCAGGATCACAGCATACTTCACATTATTGACGGAGTGGATTACAGAATTCTTAACCTACTCCTTTAATTAATCTTCTGCTTTGCCTTGTGAAGATCCTAAAACTCCTGTTTTCATTCTCATACCTGGAAGCAAACAATGGACTCAGGTCTCATGCCCTCCAGTTGAAAAGACATCATGGAAGAAGTGACATTGACAGAAATCCAGTCTTTGAATATTTTGTTTGTGTCACTTTGATTGGATATTTGATAGAAAATTTCAAATCTTGTTAACACACCATTTTCATGCTTAGGTTTATTCCACCTAAATTCCACCAGAACTTCATTCTTGTTACTGTATTTTCCACTTGGTAATACAAATATTCTGGGATTCTCTGGTGCTGATGGAACTGAAAAGCAGATATGAAGATAAGGGCAGAAAAGAATATAGGACTTAATGTTATCACTTATGATAAGGGCATGGATATTTCTCATTCCAGACAGCGGAGATATATTTATCCCAGTCTGAAAAATCTTCAGGAGAGAATATTCTATAGATTTCTTCAGAAACTTACCAAATTTCATCAGCAAAACTTACTGGCAGACAAAACGTCTTTATGTCCAATTCAAATCCCTCTTACTACCACATCTTTCTCATCTGTGTCCAGTGTAGATGGAAGGTGGCTGGTTATTCTTATAAAATGCAATAATCAGTCTTATCCTGACCAAATGATGTAGCCTGCAGATGTGAATAGCAGTCACCAGGAGAAAAGGCAGTACTCTGTCTAGCCTTCAGCCACTTTTGGGTGCAAAATACAGCATCTTAAGGATCCAAGCCCTCTCACTCTGAACTCTCCCAGGAGGCAGAAGTTTTGGAGAAAGTTGATAGCACCCTGAGGGTATGGTCTGGGATTCAGAAGAGAGTTCCCATTTATTCTAGAGCCAAATCAAGCAATTTAGTCTCTCTCAGTCCTTTAATCAAGAGAAATTCCTCTGCCTGATTACCAAGCCATTCCATCTTAGAGGTCACTTTTCTTAGAACTCCTCCACAAGGTAACCTCTCTCCCACCCCCATTCTGATGACACTGCTTCTTAATATTCTGCACTCACACTGTTGTCCAATCTCCAGGCTTTCTTACATTTGTACTTCTCACATGAGATAGCTCTTCTCACAATACCCTTCAGGGACCAGCCAAAGTTTTACTCCACCCCCTAAAGATCTCTCCTGGCCATAGCAGTCCTTGTCTGTCTCCTTTTAAGAACCTGAAGCAGCTTAATAAGAATGAAGGCTCATAGTGTTGCCTGTTCTCTCTATGCCATTGCTGCTCACCAATCACTGTCTTGTTTCTATGATCATTAGCCACATGTGTTTATCCCCCATCAGTTTATGAGCTGTATCACAGAAAGCACCATTTCTTTTTTCTCATTAAATCCCCCCAAATCTAGCACTGGCCTAGCACACAGTAAGTACTTAATAATGTTAGTCAACTTCAATAATTTCCTACTATATTGTAAATTCTTTGAGACCAAGGACCAAATCTCATCATTCTTCCAAACTGCCTCAGCATCCAGCGGAGTACTGCTGACCCCAGCCCACAGTGCATGTCCTAATGGGTGCAGTCAAATCCATTTCCGTAGGACAACCCAACCAAAGCTGATATCCCAAGATAATGTCAAACACAGCATACCTGGATCCAAATGTTAGCTGCTCTAGAAACTGCGCAGTCTCCACTATGTTTCTGCTGTGAGACTCATGGACTAATAGCGTTGAAAGAATTTTGACAGGATAAAATGCAATGGTGGGTAGATATCTACGTTCATTAAGCTCTTACTGCCTGCCAGGTCCTGTGCTAGGAAGTTTATATCAGTTAACTCAGTGTGCTACTATTGTTTATCAGCATTTGTAAAAATGACTGAATGGAGATTTTATGATAAACTGTAGTGAAAAGTCTAGACTAAGTCGCAGCCCTGTCACTTACTAGTTATTTTTACGTCGGACAACTGTTGGGCTTCCGTTTTCTTACTTGCGTAGTAGGAAGAATAACACCTGTTCTACTTACTCAGAGCTGTGTGAGAATCAAATAAAATGATGTTTCTGACACATGATAGGTATGTAATAAATGTTTAATAAAGGAACAGTGCATATAAATGTATTTTGTACATTTTAAAGTGATATATACATTAAAGATATGTCTGGTATGCTTTTTAAACTTAATTCCAAAAAAAGAAAAAAAGACTTCAATTATTTACCTATGGAAGACTCTGAGAACATCTCCTAATAAACCTGCCTCTGCTCCTAAATGCCCATTTTCCTTATGAGGCTCTTCACAAATACCTAGATCATGTTTCTGCATCTTATATATCATTAAAATCAAGTGAAACATTCTTTAAAAATTCTTTGAAACATTATTTTGGAAGAAATTATGCAGATTTATTTTAACAGTGCTATTGAAATCTCCAAAAGATCATTGTCAGGGTACTGAATCTACACACATCTACAAAATCGAAAGTTATTTTTAAGAATTTCTAAATATCCAGTCCAGATCATGGAAAGCAAGATTCTACCTTTTTTTTTCTTTAAGAGAATGTGTTAACCCCTGTACCTGTTTCAGGTGCTCGAAGTGATAGAGATGTTTTAGGGCCCTTTCCCCAGTAGGTATAAGGAGTGACAGAAAGATTAAATAAGGCATAGGGCTCCAGCCCTTCCACAGTAAATACGGGTAAAGGCTGCTGTTCACTAGCCAGAAACTAAAATATAAGCACAAAACATTATTTTCTTAGAGAGAGGATCTTACCATCTTTTATTTCTAATTAACTAAAATCTCCAAATTTTGGTTCACATGCAAAGTCAAAACTTGCAGTTTTGGAAATGCTAATTTTGACTAAGTCCCATGTTTCACCATGCAAACCAGTTAAAGTGTCTCTAATATAGCCATTAACACTAACCACAGAGCAAGTCAGAGACTGGCAGAAAATAGGCTTTCTCAGGCATAATTCTACTAGCCAAATGCTGCAGGAACAGCAAAGGTGATGGCCTTGGCTAAGTGAAGAAAGCGCAAACAGTATAGGCAAGGCCAATGCAGATGCCATAGTCTGTCTGAGAAATGGAAGTTAATAGAATCAAAGCCATACCTTAGAATGAGCACTAAACTCCACACTGTAGAAAATTATTCCCCAGTCCACCGCAGGTGGAGCATCCCACAGGATCTGAAAGCTTGAAGCATTTCCTTCAATCCTAAACGAAGATTCTTGAACAGAATCTGGAATAACCTTAGGGGTAAAGGAAAAGTTCCCTATGGGGTAGAAGAAAGAAAGAAATAGAGGGGGAAGGATTTAGGATTATCAATCATCATGGAAAATTAATAAAAATTACTAATAATTTGTACCAAAACAAAATTTTCCTTTAATATATCCCAAAAATCATATTTTTCTGACTTTTTCGGGCTTTAAAGTTTGGTTAAGATGAAACTGACCACAAACAAACCAACAGAAACTACTAAAGCCTTTTCCTCTGAAAACATAATTCTTAAGAATAAATCCCAACATAAATATTTATTGAACATAGGTGTGTGGGGGCAGAAGGAAGGCAAGAATAAAATATTGTACCTGGTAGAGGCTTGAGAGATGTCTGAATAATTGTGAACTGATTAAATTTGGCTGGTTCCAAAATAGAGACACTGGTTCTCTGACCTATTTCCTGAGCTGTGATAATCCTAAAACCATTAATCCAGAAAAGTCGACCACTATAGTACATCAGTGCATTCTGGGAAATTTCAGAAGTACTCCAGGCTGCAAATTCTGTGATGGTGGTCTCACCAACGCTGCTAAAACACAATACCAATTAATATGTATATCTAGGGGGCAGGGGAAGGCAGGCTGGTTTATACAGGTACTGGTGAGAATGAGTGTTTGTAAGTATGTGTGTGCTTGTATATAAAGGATCCCTGATGGCTCAGTGGTTAAGCTATCGACTGCTACCCGAATGGTTGGTGATTTGAACCCACCAGCCCCTCCATGGGATAAAGATGTGGCAGTCTGCTTCCATAAAGATTTACAGCCTTGGAAACCCTATGGGGCCGTTCCACTCTGCCCTATAGGGTTGCTGGGAGTCGGAATTGATTCAGTGGCAATGGGTTTGGTTTGGGTTTTGTGTATACAAAAACGAAGAGAAAATACTTTGCAACGATAATTGTTGTTATTCTTAGTTCCATATCAAGTTGATTTTTTACATTTTTCTTAAGTAGACACCTAAGGTAAATTTTCTAGAGGCTTCTCTCACCATTAATATGATATTGCAATAGCAAGAGTGTTACACATGTTGCAGCTTTTAAAAAAATATGTGTGTCTTTGGTAATAACCTGCATCAAAGGCACAACCTGAATTCTCATTACTTCACTGACACAGAGATAAAGTCTTTGGCTTATTTCAATGCTCCTACAACGTGGGCATAGCAGAAGAAAGACATGAGGCAAGGTACTTCCAGACTTGGAGATAAGGTTACCGTCCAGAAAGCAAACCAGTAAAAACCAATGCATAAAGTATGAATTTGCCATCTATACATGAGGCCTAAAGATAGCCTGTAAATGTGGGGCACGGGGATTTTGTGACCAACCAAAAATAATCCAGTAAATCACGCTGGAGATAGGAAGTATTAGGATTTCGTGTGATAATGTACAGTTAAGTGTAACTGTATGTAACTAAGGAAAGGAAGCCTGTTATTTCTGAAGGATTTGAAAAACTAAGGTACCCAAAGAGCAAGAATTTGTGGGCATTTTCCCAGAACTGACGAGGGATAGTAGTTCCTGAATCTGGTGGCCTTGAGGACTCTGGTCCACAGAGACACAAAACAGCTTCCTTTATGAGCAGAGTTACTCAGATTTCATTGGCTTGGGTGGTCATCCTTTCAGTCTACCTGACCCCCTTTACTCAGATTCCTTATTTTTCAAGCAACTACCTTAAAGCTAAATCGGTTCACCCTGATGCCATGAAAGAATACCCAGTATGACCCACACGATTATTCTGGTCCCTGGAAAAGACTATACCTCACTGTGAATTGATTAATTCATAGTCTAGGGGATATATACTTCAGAGGTATCGTACTTCAGAAACAGACCGAACTGCATGAAACTCCCAAGCTGGCCAATTATTAAAAATGTGACTTTAGTCAAATAACCTTTCATTTAACCATCTCTAAAATGTGGATTGTAACAATACCAATAATTATGCATCTGATCTCAATCGATCATGGCTTTCTCAGGAAATAAAAAGATGGATGGATTAAAAAGTCAATTCTATGACTGCTCCCTTCCAATAACCCCTTCATAAACAGGCAAGCATAACAAGAGGAAGAGTGAAAATCAACCCAGAAGACACAGTGAAAATCAATCCAGAAGATAGGTTTGTCCTCTTTGAGTTATACTTCCCTCTTACTCTTGGTTAGTCATCTTACTTACTTTCCATTCATTGTTCTAGCTTGGCCCTTCACTTTATGCTATTCACAACTTCCTGTTGCTTCAGTGATGTTTACCAATTTTTATAGCTTAGTCAAAATACACCTTTTCAGGTTAGGAAACCAAGTAAACAGATTATTGTTTAAATTGCTTTTAAAGTTGTTTTTTTTTTTCTCAATGACAGGCAGTTTTGCAATGATACTTAAAAAAAAAAAAAAAAAAAAAGCTGCACGGTTCTTTCTGAAATTATGCCGGTTGCCCAGTACCCAATAAAAACTCTCTCAGTGACCCTCAGACTTCGCAGTGGTAGTTTTTTTTCCTTATGATTTCTCTAAATCTTTTTTTAAGCATTGGCATTCTCCTCATTATAAAAGTATAAAGTATAGCATTTAAAATCAAAATAAATAAAAGTTTTGTTTTGAAAATTTCACAACACTCCTTTGAGAAGCTTAAACAGAGAACCAGATCTGGGAACTGTTAGTCTTATAACGAAGTATATTCAATAGTATTGTTCCTATAGTCCTTTTCAAATAAAATATTACTTATCCATACCTATTCAATTGTGAAGTTATCATCTGATTTACCTTTGGACTTTCACCTGCTTGTCTAATTTTATATTTTGTTGTTTCTACTCGTCACTAGAACTTTCCAGTGACCTTATGAGATTTCATAAAAACAAATTCCAGATGGAAAGAAGCTCATCAGGCAAGACACACTTGGCCTGAGAAGTCGGCCCCTCCGGATTACCCACAAAGCTGCTGCAGCCTACAATCCGTGGATGTGTTCCTGCCAACAGAGTTGTCTGTTTCAGCATTTCCAAAACAGATATAGGATTTCCCTGTAGGGCTGGCCTGGGTACCCCTTAGTAGCCACTGGTTGGATTGCTCCTTGTTTCCAGCTAAAGTCTCCTCTCTCCTGAAAGTCGCCAGCACATCTATGTTGGTCCAAAAATTTATGACCTCTGGTATTCAGCACAACCTCAGCACTACCTCCTCACTTTCAGGAGGTCAGTGATCCAAACCCTTCTGTCCTCAACAACAGGTAAAGCTGGATTTGAGTCAAAGCTCAGTCAAAAAGTCATAACAAGATGTTTGCACTGTAAACCCTTCCATGATGCATGAATGCTCATAATAGCTAGGATTACCCTCCTGGGAATTGACTCATTCACTCATTCAACAGATGTTATTTGCGAAGTTATGTGTTAGCCACTGGGTATACAGTGGTAAGACAGACACAATTCCTGCCCTCATAGAATAGATAGCCTAGCAGAAAAAGCAGGTAATTAACAAATAACTACAATGTTGAAAGGCACTGGAAAAGGAGAGGTAGAGTGGGCTCCTTAACAAGGAGACCTAACTAATCTGGACAATCAGAGAAAGCCTCCCTGAGGGGGTGATGTTTACTCACTGCAGTTTGCAGGCTTGAGTAGCATTCTAATCAGTGTCTCCACTGCACTCTGTTCATACCCCTTGGCAGCATTTACCATATTCTGTCCAAATGAGTTGTTTAAAAATCTATCTTTCCCCCTAAAATATAAAATTTTCTGAAGAAGTGACTTATTAAGTTCATTAGCTCTAGGGCCAAGCACAATGGCTGCAACACAGGGGGTCATTAGTAAATGGTTACTGAAAGAATGGAGTCCCTGGGTGGTGCAAATGATTAACGTGTTTGGCTGCTAACTGAAAGAAAGGTTGGAGGTTTGAGTTCACTCAGAGGTGCCTTAGAAGAAAGGCCTGGCAATCTATAAAAAAATCAGCCATTGAAAATATTATGGAGTAGAGTTCTACCCTGACACAGATGGGGTTGCCAGGTTGGAATCTATTGACCTGATGGCAACTGGTTTGGTTTGGTATTGAAAGAATAAATGAATTCTCATGCATTATCATTTATAACTGAGGGGCATGTCATTCTTCTCTGATTCTCAACCAACTGCCTTCACAGGATACTACTTACCTCTGTCCCCGAAGAACAGCTGTGTACAGGTGAATACACTCACTGTCTTGAACCAGCCAATATAGGAGCCCATCACCGAAGTCTAAAGTTAGAGCAATTACCTAAATAGAAAATAGAGTAAGAAAATGAGTCAAATACATTTTTGAAGCATGCCTTTGTGAATAAGTCAGGCTTCGGCTAAAGATTTTTCATTAACATTCTTTTTGAAATGATGAACTCTTAAAGAGTTTTACCTTTAGCTGAATATGAAAATTATGTGATTGTGTCTATTACTGTGTATTTTGAATATAAACATTGGCTTCTTAAAAATCCCCAAAAGGCAGGAACTACATATTATTCACTTTTATATACTTAGCACCAGTGGTTGTCAAAGTACGATTCCTGGACCAGCAGCGTAAGCATCAAAGGGGAACTTGTTAGAAATGCAAATTCTTGGGGCCTCTCACAAGACCCACTGGATTAGACACTCTCGGGGTAGGGCCCAATGATCTGTGTTTTGACAAGTCCTCCAGGTAAATCTGATGCACACTTAAGTTTGAGAACTTTACTGCCCACCATCTAGCACAGAGCTTAACACGTCAATAAATTTTAGTTAACTGAACAGAGTAAGAACTGAAAGAGCCATCAGTTTCCCCTTCCACATAAGCAAACAATACGTATTCTTCATGAAAGGGAAAGAAGAGGATGGAAAGATGCCTTTAACTAAAAATAGATGGTTGTTTCAAAAGTTAATTTACAAGTTGCTTGGAACTTGGAACACACTTTCCTCTATAAACCATATTACAATGTATTATACTGGCAGTTAGATTCTCAGGTCAGTACCCTAAAGCTTATCAAATCTACAATGTACTTTTCCATTGTTTTATCCACCTACAATGTCTAATTCAAGATTATGTTATATATTTAGGCACTCTGGTAATAAATTTAATAATATATAATAGGTATGAAAGATATATATATATATATATATATATATACACGTATACATATATAGAGAGAGAGCGAGAAAAAGAATACATGTTCCTCATCTGGTTTTATTTGCTCATTCTGAACGTAAACTATAACAAATACGTGTGTCTGGTTATCTACATTTCCCCTCTATGCATTTATATTATTTTCTTTATTGAGGTTATGTCCTTCCAATAATGGCTACATGCATCATGGTGAACAGAAATCACCTATGTAGGGGAACTGGAAACCCCGCTTTAGGTTGGGTTGGGAAAAAAAACAAATATTAGGAAAAAAAGTATATAAACATAACTTACTCTGAAGTTCAAATTTTATGCGCTTTAGGAGAAGCATATATTCCACAATTCAAAGAAAAGAGGTAGGTCATTCTTTTTGTAAGACTATGAAAAATTACACCAGCAATTTACATTTAGATGTATTACATAGTATTTAGAGTGTTCATGTGTCTTAACTAAGCAGCGTAACAATCTTCTAATATAAGAACTACTCTCTCCAATTTACAGATAAGGAAACTGAGGCTCAAGCAGATCAATTGCTTCCCAAGGACACTTTCAAACCCATTTCTAAGTCCTCACTCACATAGCAGGTTTTTCTTTGTACTAGAAATAATAACTGCTCAAATGCTCCAAAAGTATTAATTTATTATTTAACTACATTTAAGTGAATACTCATTTCCGAAAAATAATTCCTTCTAGAACAAATTAAATTATAGATTGTGATGATTTTTCAACAACAAAAAAAGTCATCTAGGGTCGCCATGAGTGGGAATCCACTCAACAGCACACAACACAGCAACAAAAGTTTTACTCTAGAAATCAGATAAGGCCCCCGGTTTAGCTGATGTATCAATGACTTCAAGACTTTGACCTTCGTTAATTGTTAAATATAAGTATTATGACATAATTTTTGTTTTATTTGTCTGTTCTTCACATTTTATGTAATTGTTTCAACTATGCACCCCTGCTTCTCTCCTTCTAAACAATACCCTGAATTTGCCAGCCTGATTGACTTCACTTCTGGCCTCAGAGGTGGGCCTTCGATGGACAAAAGTAATTAGTAGAAGGCGTCCCTGAGCGATGCAAACAGCTAACCGAAGGTTGGAGGTTTGAGTCCATTGAAAGCCCTATGGAGCACAGTTCTACTCTGACACTCATGGGGTCACCATGAGTCAGAAACAATTTGATGGCAACTGGTTATTAGTTGATTAGCAGAAAAATTCCTGACCCCAGAGACAGTTCAGAGATGGGCATATGACCACATCAGGACAATCTGAATGCATAAGATTCAATATCAATATATTTGACATATTGGAGATGTTATTGTGTGCTAGCTACTGTCGAATCATCTTCTGACTCATGGCAACCCCATATGTTACAGAATAGAACTGCTCCGTAGGGTTTTCTGTTCTTTTTTTTAAAAAGACAAAATATATATTCTTTAATTTCATTGTGCTTTAGGTGAAAGTTTATAGCGCAAATTAGTTTATCATTTAAAAAATGATACAAAAATTGTTTTGTGACATTGGTTGCAATGCCCGCAATGTGTTAGCACCCTCCTCTGTTCATCCCAGTTTCCCTGTGTCCATTCCTCCAGTTTTCCTGTCCCTTTCTGCCTTCTCAAAAGTCTTGGCTTTGGGCAGGAGTTGCCTGTTTGGTCTCCTATGCATGACTAACTAAGAAGCACGTTCCTCATGTGTGTTACCGTTAGTTTTATAGGCCTATCTAATTTTGGCAGAAAAGTGAGCTTCGGGAGTGGCTTTAGTTCTGAGTTAGCTGGGTGTCTAGGGACCAAAGTCTCGGGGGTTCCTCCAGTCTCTGTCAGACCAGTAAGTCTGGCCTTTTTTGTGTGTGAATTTAAATTTTGATCTACATTTTTCTCCTGCTCTGTCTGGGACCCTCTACTGTGATCCCTGTCAGAGCTGTCGGTGGTGGTAGCTAGGCACCATCTAGTTCTTCTGGGCTCAGGCTGGTGAAGGCTGTGGTTCATGTGGTCCTTTAGTCCTCTGGGCTAATATTTTCCCTGTGTCTTTGGTTTTCTTCATTCTCCTTTGATCCAGATGGAATGGGACCAATAGGCATATCTTAGCTGGCCACTCACAAACTTTTAAGGCCCCAGATGCTACTCACCAAAGTAGGATGTAGAACATTTTTTTCTTTTTTGTTTGTTTGTTTTTCTTTCTTTTTTTTATTGTACTTTAGATGAAGGTTTACAGAACAAATAGTTTCTCATTAAACAGTACACATATTGTTTTATGACAATGGTTAACAACCCCACGACATGTCAACACAGTCCCTTCTCAGCTTTGGGTTCTCTATTACCAGCTTTCCTGTCCCCTCCTGTGTTCCAGTCCTTGTCCCTGGACTGTTGTGCCCCATTAGCCTCGTTTTGTTTTACGGCGCCGTCTGATCTTTGGCTGAACGTGAATCTCGGGAGTGACTTCATTACTGAGCTGAAAGGGTGTCCAGGGGCCATACTCTCCAGTCTCTGTCGGGGCATAAGTCTGGTCTTTTTTTGAGTTAGAATTTTGTTCTACATTTTTCTCCAGCTCTGTCAGGGACCCTATATTGTGATCTCTGTCAGAGCAGTCAGTGGTGGTAGCCAGGCACAATCTAGTTGTACTAGACTCAGTCTGGTGGAGGCTGTGGTTTTGTGGTCCATTGGTCCTTTGGACTAATCTTTCCCTTGTGTCTTGTTTTCTTCATTCTTCCGTGCTCCCAAAGGGGTGAGACCAATGGAGTATCTTAGATGGCTGCTCACAGGCTTTTAAGACCCCAGATGCTACTCATCAAGGTAGAATGTAGAACATTTTCTTTATAAACTGTGTTATGCCAATTGAGCTAGATGTTCCCTGAGACCTTGGTCCCCACAACCCTCCACCTACCAGTTCAGTCCCTAAGGGAGTTTGGATGTATCTGTGGAGCTCCCATGACATTTCCCTGTACAAGTTGTGCTGGCTTCCCCAGTATTGTGTACTGTCTTACTACATAGGGTTTTCTTGACTGTAATCTTTATGGAAGCAATTTGCCAGGCCTTTCTTCTATGGAGCTGCTGGATGAGTTTGAACCACCAACCTTTAGGTTAGCCGCCAATCCCAAACTACTTGCGCCACCCAAGCTTCTTAGTGGAGTAATAGGTCTCTCTTTTCTGTTGATTTAAACCTGGATGCATGGACCCCAAAATTGCTGGCAGTCGTCTTGGGATCACAAGCAGAATGCACTTAATGCAGTCAACACTAAAGCAGCAGAGCCAGGTCCTGGTCACTTCGAGACACTGCATCAAGCCTTGCCTGAAGCTCACCATAACAGTGGACTTTTCAATTACTTCAACCAGTGAATTCCATTACTGTTGAAACCAGTGGTCTGCAAACATTGTTGCACATTAGAATCACCTGTGGAGTTTTTAAGATTCTCAATTCCCAGGATTCACTCTATTAAATTACGATCTCTGGAGGTGGAATCCAGTCTCCAATATTTTTTAAAACTCCCCAGGTAGTTCCGATGCGCTGCAAAGTTTGAGCACCAGTGGTTTAAACTGTTTTTAAGTTATTTTCTATTCACTGCAATCAAAAACATCCTGATATACTTTTTAAATATAATTTTAATTTTATTTCTAAAATACAGGATGTTTATGTGCTATAATTGGATAGAATCATGTGTATCGAAAGCTCTATTTCCAACTGCATCTGACAACCACTTCTTACTACTCTTACTTTGTCCTCTTGTTGCTCTACGTGTATTCATTTTATTTCCATTTGTCTAGGTGAGACCTGAGGGAAGACAGCTTCTCCTACGAAATAGAATGCATGAGATAGAAGTTTCTATCCAAGAGAACTTTTTTGCTTTCTTCAGGCTTGTAGATATTTTTTCAAATAAGCTGAAGTTGCCAGGAGTCTGACCTCAGATTAGTGGAGTCTCTCGATTGTAGACATAGAGGCTAAGAGGTATCACACAGGATTAATGTTGATGACCTCATTGTTAGTAAGATATGGTAGCATTCACAAAAATTGCTGAGCCAGTGAAAAATGTGAAAAGAAGGCAATAAGGTGTCCAAGAACTAAGAATACTTGCTGACAGGTTACCCAAGACCAGCTACAAAGAGGCAGTCATGAGGCATACCGCTGCAAAACTCTTCAGTTGTCATATAAATCACAGCTTTCTGTCTCCAAGCAAACTCAACCTACTCCTTTCTCAGGAGGTAAAGGTCTGTTCTAGCATTTCCCAGCCTTTTGGGAGTTGAATCATGTCCTTGCCTCAGGCTAAAAGATTTATTGACTATTTTTTTTTCAGTTAAAGTGAGTCATTTTAAAATGAGATGCACGGAATTTTTTTTCTAAGTTACAGATTGACTTTATTTTCTCTCTTAAAAAGGAGAACCTACAACTCCCATTGCTGGAATACAATAAACTATTCCAACTATAAGTCAAATTCAGGTTTGGGGTCATTATCCCATTTCTCAGTATCAGTCAGTCAGGCCCATGTTTAAACAGTCAGAGGGTGATCCATAAATCTTTGGAAACCATTGCTATGTCTAATAATACCCATCCTTTGGAAATAATTCCTTTGATCTAAACTAAAGTCCTTACATTAAAATTTAGTCCTATGGTAAAAGTACCACATACTATGAGTTAGACCCAGCAGATGTAGCAAAAAGTATCTTATTCATCTCACTTCATTCTCCCTTTTCATCAACAAATATTGTAAATTTTTCTATTAAAAAGTTGGAGGACTGTATTTCATTATAAAGGTGCCCTAGTGGTGCAACAGTTAAGCACTTGGGTGCTAATTGAAGAGTTGATGGTTCAAACCCCCCCAAGTGGTTCCACAGGAGAAAGACCTGGCGATTTCCTACCATAAAGATTATAGCCTAGAAAACCCTGTGAGGGAGTTCTACTCGGTCACATGGGATAACTATGAGTGGAAAATCAACTCAATGGCGCCTAACAACAACATGTCATTATACCTGCTAATTGTGAAGTATTTTATGATTCTATGATAAATCTGTGAGTGACATATAAACGAATGACAGTGAGATGGAGAGTTTGCTCAGTGCAAAACTTGTTGCCCTAAAAACAAGCACTATTATTAAAGGAGGCAGATGGACAAGACATCAGACCAAGGAAGCAGAACACAGATTTGCACAAGAAGCAACAACACTCACCAGCAGGTGTGAGGAAATGGAGTAGGGATTTAAAGAAGGATGTATTTCCCCACACTTGCTGGAACTCTAAAGACCCACTGATTTATGGAAACATACCAGGGCCACTCCAGAGTCTTCCTGGGTGGTGAGGGCATGCAAACAACCAGATGGGGCAGCGGGGAGATTACTGACAAAGTTCTCAAGGTCAAGAGGAAGTTACTCTGGAGATAATATTATCTGTAATGTATGTTTACAAAAATGAACGTACTGTCCCCAACATTTATACTTAAAACGTAAAAAAAATATTATCTTTGTATTCAAACTCAAGTGGCTCCAAAAGAGACACAGAGGACTTTTTCTTTATTTGACAGGAATGATTAAGCTCTGGATTTAGTGCATACATTTCTGTCTATTTTAAATATCTGTCTTATGTCCTATATACACTAATCAGTTCTCTTTAAATATTCTAGGAATTATAGTCCATATATACTATGGAGGAGCCCGGGTTTTACAGTGGTTAAGAGCTTGGTTGCTAACCAAAAGGTCAGCAGTTTGAATCCAGCAGCTACTCCCTGGAAGCCCTGTGGGGCAGTTCTACTCTGTCCTATAGGGTCACAATGAGTCAGAATTGACTTGATGGCAGCGGGTTTGGGTTTTTTGTTTGTTTGTTTTTTGTTTTTGATATATACTATGGAATTGGGGATCAAATGATTCAACAATTTGTATAGATAGATATTGTTATCAAATTGTTGAGTCATTTGATATAGCTATATTTATGATCTGGTATATCTGTATCATGTATATTTTATCTCTATCCACCCAAAAAGACTAAAAAGAAAAAAAGAAGAAGAAGGGAAAGATGTTTAAGGAATATCCTAGTAGTATGAATGATTTATTTCTTCTTAATGCTTTTCTGTAAAGCCTAAGTTTTATGCAATAGGTATATATTGCTATTATAATCAAAAAAATAAGATTCAGAAGTTTAGATGGATAGCTACAGGGTAGCTAAATAAATGCAAGAAAAAGAGGGATTGCTTCTAGATGTTAAGGAAATAAAAACAATGTTTATTTTAGAAACATTCATGTATCTGGTATGTTCTCCAGATTGAATGACAATAATAAGAGCTAAAATAATGGAGCATTTACCATGTGCCTGGAACTATTACCACTACTTCACATGAATTATCTCATTTAATCTTCACAGCAACTCTGTGAGGTAAGATAATTGTTATTATTCCCATTTTTTTTGGTACCAAAACAGAGGCAGAGAAGTCAAGTAATTTGCACAGGGGCCACAGAGTTTGTAGAGCACTCAGTACCCAAAATTGATTGAAAATTAATAAAGTACTTGATCACATCCAACAAAAAGCTCTAAAACATTCAATAGAAATTGTTAAGACTATAAAAGCAATAAGAAATTAAAATGCAAAAGCTTCCATTACATTTAAATTTATATTTCTATTTCCTGAATCAACATGACAATCAGATAGGGCTTAGAGAAATCTCAGTTACACCAAGATCTTACTATAACAGCATTTCATATAACAAGATTCAATCTTAACTATTCACAATAATCAGAGACAGTATTACTATAACTGAGCAATAGCACTACCTAGTATTATTACATGATCAGATTTTTTTTTTTTTTAAGTGGTCACCTTTTTCCCAGAAAGCCAAGTCTGTGCTTGTAGTGTAAGTGAACTTTCCCCATTTAGTCTGGTGCTTTCAACTGAGTATAGCGTGGTCCAGTAGAGATAGCCACCAACTGAATCCACCACCATGTCATTCACTAACAGCTTGACATGAGTCACAAGGTCTGTATGTCCTGTCAACAGAGACTGTCTCTGTATCTGCAAAATATAATAAGCATGGTCAGTTAATGATTTTCAAACAACCTCATTATTTCTGCATAGTTATTGTGATAGTGAGTTGCTGCATTTATGCATTCTGTCATTCAACCACAAACATTTATCAGCACTATGTGCCAGGAGCCCTGGTAGTACAGTGGTTAAGTACTTGCTGCTAACTGAGAGGTAGGCGGTTCGAACCCACCAGCCACTCCACAGGAGAAAGATGTGGTAGTCTGCTTCTGTAAAGATTGGAAGCCCTATGGGGCAGTTCTACTCTGTCCTGTAGGGTCTCTATGAGTTCAAATCAACTTAACAGCAATGTGGTTTTTTGTTTGTTTTGTTTTTGTTTTTGATATGTGCCAGCTAGCACACTAAGCCCTGGAAACACAACAAAAAACAACCGAATATGTCCCCTGCCCTCATGGAGCTTAATCTTTTCCATGTCTCTAAAGAGAATGGAGGTAAATTTATGTTGAGTTAAAATATACAATGTTCCTAATCATGTATCCAGATAATCGACACACTGCCTGGTGTTTGTATTTGACTGGGTTACTGAAGAACATGTATTAAAAAAAAAACCCGTTGCCGTCAAGTCGATTCTGACTCATAGTGACCCTATAGGACAGAGTAGAACTGCCCCACAGAGCTTCCAAGGAGCACTTGGTGGATTCGAACTGCCGACCTTTTGGTTAGCAGCCTGAGCTCTTAACCACTACGCCACCAGGGCTTCCAAAGAACATGTATATAACCTGATAAATGATGACATCTCCCCTTGTGCATCTCTACCTGTATATTTCTGCAATATTAATCATTGCCAGTTATTGAGTATCTATTATGTGCCAGGCACTGTACTTTTTTAATCTCTAAAATATTAACTCCTGTAACCCTCACAATAAGCCTATAAAGGATTTCCGTTCCCTATTTTTTCACAAGTAAACTGGACTTAAAGAAGTTAAGTAGCTTGCCCTGGAGTTAAACAGTTTTATAAGAGACAGAGAAAATACTTGAAAACAGTTTTTACATCCATCTTCCACTTCCTACTTTAAAACTGTTTTCAAACCAACCTGTTTTAGGGAGTATTCTATGATAACCCCACTCATCTCCATTCTGCCTGAGTATCCTTGGCGCTTATGAATTCAGACTATATCGTACTGCTTTGCTTCTAAATACAATTGCTTTGTGTGCTTCTTTTATTATTTCGTATGTGTATTTTATCTCATCAAAAGAACAAGTCATGACGTTTGCACAACTCTGAATATCCTAAAAACCACTGAATTCTATATTATAAAAGGCTGAATTTTATGATAAATAAATTATATCTCAATAAAGTTGTTATTTAAAAAAAAGAGCAGGTGCATGTCTACTATTTATATTTCCTATCATGGCTATTATCAAGACTCTTTACACATAGTTAGTAGATAAGTGACTGTTGAATGAATCAATAAGTAAGTAATAAGCACCCTCCTGAACTGAAAATTATTTAAGTAGCATGTTTCTTGATCTGTCAGGCCAGCATGCTTATCATTAACCCTCCTTCTTTTCAAAGTGTACCACTATACAGGTGTGTGTTCTTCATTTTACCTGCCTGGTCCACCCTCTGCCTTCTCCACACTACTCTGTGCCCCTGGATGCTGATGTCTATGGATCAGTCTACTTGGTTCCCTTGTTCTCTAGCTTCCAGTGAGGTTCAGCCGATGGGAGCACTGGCAAAAGATCAGATGGCGGGAGGAAAGAGGGGTTGGGGCACTTATTCCCTCAGCTCTCTCCTTGTCAAACCATACATTGTGACAGTGACTGAGTTTCTATACCTAAAGCCACAGTACATATTAGCAACTCTTCCCTACAGCTACAGCTCTCGCCAGGTTCTTCCCCTTGCTCCTTCATACCTGGAGGTAGTTATATCTTCCCACACTTGCTAGCCCAGGGAATGCTTCACGATTCCTTGTTGGTTTTTCGTAGTCCTGTCCATAGCTTTGAAAACAATCCCTGCATGTAATTTCCTGTAATCATGCCTTTGGAGTGTGCCATCTTCCTGCTGGGACCCCATCTCACAGGTGAGTATTTTTAATGTATTTAAGGTATTATTGAAAATACATAACCAGTACATCGAACGGTGATACAAAATTTTTTTTACAAATAAATGCATTTTAATAAAAACATGACTAGGTTTAGAGACAAATATTAAATAGATGATAATATGGATGATACACAAGTATGAAAAAAATCATGAAAATGCCATGCAAATCACTGAAGTGGGTGGGCATTGTCCTAGACCATCCAGAATGCTGGCCTTTAACTTACCACATATGTCTTTCCAGCCCAGTAGAGATAGTGACCCAGCCACTCAAAAGCTAAAGCCCCTGCTCCCGCAATGTTGGGTATGAGGTAATTCTCTGAGATATCCGTCCCATTTAGCAGCCACACGTAAACATTGCCTTTCACGTCGCTGTAGTAGAGGCTGTTGTTATACCAATCCATGTCTCAAAATGAAGTGAGTTATTAAGAACAGTTATTTCTCATGTATGCCAACATAAATACGGCAAGTCAACAAATCACATGTGCACCTCTATATATTTTTAAAGCATACACTCACATAGACGTTTATTAGAAATTCAGGGATCTCTAAAGAATATTCCAGTAAAGTTATCCCAAAATCTTAACCTCTGGGGCTGGAGAGAGGAACTAATACTTATCGAGCAACTCTTCTGTGCCAAACACTATTCTAGGCATTTTAAATCTCTCACTTAAATTCTTACAGTGTTATAAAGTAGGCATTATCCCCATTTTTGAGACGGCAAGCCCAAGGCCTCACAGCTGAAAATAGGGGAAAGCCCCGATTCCAGCCAACTCTAACGAAGTATTGTAATTATTTCCATTGTTAACATACTACCTTCTATGACTAACTCCTTTGCTAGCCAGACATGCTGTTGTACTTTTAATAACCAAGCACATAGAAAAAATAGAGAATTATAGAAGATGTCATCTTTAAGCAAGATCCCTGCTTTACTATCATAGAATGAAGACTTTTCTTCATTCTAATACCATCTAGGCAAAAATTACCCATTCATTACATAATAATCTTCTTTGTCAACAAATTAGTTCTTACAGCTTATTTAGAACTTTATGTAGCAGTTCTTTGCTCCCATCTTAGAGCAAACGCCGAGTATATTACTTAAGTATAGTTGTCTTAGTGGAACTTGATAGTCTATTACTGTGAGACAACAAGGATAGATTAAAATATATGACAAGTATATCAATGCTTTCCTGAAGTGGGCATAAGTCAATCAACAACATCAAAGGTTTGTAAAATAATAAATAGCATTCCCATTTGAGTACTGATATTTTCTTAATAGTATCACTAGTGTTATAGTTCAGTCAGTGTATTTTTCTTTCTTTATTTTGTTATCACAAAAGCATTCAGTTCTTTTGATTTATTGAATAACTTGGGAAGTCTTAGGAGGGGAAACCAAAACCTGTCATCCGGGTGACTTGGTGTTTACCTGACACATTTCCTATATCAGAAGACAAGAATTCTCCTGGGCCAAAGCTATTTAATGGCTTACTCCAAAGACCATCTTCTTTCACAGCCACAATAAATGGTGGTTCGGTTGCTGGTTTGCAAAGAGGAGATTAAAAGAAATATCATAGCAAGTGCATTCTTTCAGGTATACATCTTACACCCTAAGATCGTTTTACTCAGTAAAGGAACATCTACATTTCAAAAAATTCTATGAAAGATATGAGTGATTGTATCTGTTTAATAGAATTGTCTGTCACATTAAACATACTTTCTGACACATCCTCCCTGAGGGTCCAAATTACTGGGCTGAGGGCTGGGGACCATGGTCTCGGGGAACATCTAGCTCAATTGGAATAACATAGTTTGTAAAGAAAATGTTCTACATCCTACTTTGGTGAGTAGCATCTGGGGTCTTAAAAGTTTGTTAGTGGCCATCTAAGATACTCCACTGGTCCCACCACATCTGGAGCAAGGGAGAATGAAGAAAGCCAAAGACATAAGGGAAAGATTAGTCCAAAGGACTAATGGACCACAACTACCACAGCCTCCACCAGACTGAGTCCAGCACAACTAGACGGTGCCCGGCTACCACCACTGACTGCTCTGACAGGGATCACAATATAGGGTCCCTGACAGAGCTGGAGAAAAATGTACAACAAAATTCTAACTCACAAAAAAAAGAAAAAAGACCAGATTCACTGGTCTGACAGACTGGAGAAACCCTGAGAGTATGGCCCCTGGACACCCTTTTAACTCAGTACTGAAATCACTCCTGAGGGTCACTCCTCAGCCCATAAAACAAAAGGAGACTAAATGGGCACAACAGCCCAGGGGCAAGAAAGAGAAGGCAGGAGAGGACATAAAAGTTGGTAATGGGGAACCCAAGGTCAAGAAGGGGAGAGTGTTGACATGTCGGGGGTTGGCAACCAATCTCACAGAACAATATGCGTATTAATTGTTTGATGAGAAACTAATTTGCTCTGTAAACCTTCATCTAAAGTACAATAAAAAAATACTCTCTGATTTTTACATAAATATTTGGTCTTGAATATGAAGAGAAATGTGTGGTAATGCTGCTTCTATGGTTATGGTCATGGCAGAATTTTTTCTTGTTTTGGTTACTAATTGCCATCCCATTCAGAGCACCCAGAAGCCTTCATGATAGCAACAGCAGTATAAATGGTAGTTACCCTTCTGGGTTTGCTTGTTTGTTTGTTTTTAATCCAAGAGGATGGAATTCAGCATAATTTACAGTCCCTCAACTTCTCTCACCAAGACCTTCAGAGTTCAAGAAGTGGTGTTGCTGTCTTTGTGTGCCGTTGAGTCGATTCTGACTCATAGCGACTCTATAGGACAGATTAGAACTGCCCCATAGGGTTTCCAAGGAGCGGCTGGTGGATTCGAACTGCCGAGATTTTGGATAGCCACCTGAGCTTTAACCACTTTGCCACCGGGGCTCCTCAAGAACTACTATTGCTTAATAAGTCATGAGAAGGAGGAAATCCATGTAGAAGAAGAAAATTATATTGTTTCCACAAAAAAATATATTGGGAAGTTTAAAATATCAGGTTAGAAACATAAATTTAATATCACACAGTGCTTTATTTTTTTTTCCTTTCCTAATCTTAGAAAATAAACACACACTGAAGAGGTCCATGCACGCTCATTCTGATTTCTTTACTACATTTGAGGCTAGACGTTTTAAAGGGTGCATGGGGTAAGCCTCTTCTTGTCAGAAACACTCCCTGAATCAAGAACATTTTCTCACCTGGTACCAGGGTAGTACCCACCAAGGGCTCTGACCAGGGGCCAGGCCCCTTGAGAGAACTTGCTCTCACAGCAACCTTGTATTTCGTAGCACTCTGCAGCTCAGGTACATTAAGCATGGTCCCACTTATGTTAGAGAAAAAACGAGTGGTTTCAGGGGGGTCTTGGGTTGATACTTTCACCTCATAAGTCCATTTCTGCCAGGCGGACGGGCCTAATTGGAAGAATTATACAATATTACGGACTAGGATGATATTGGGGGGGGCAAACAAAGAATTGTTGGTAAATTCACTTACAGCCTCATCTTGATTGAGAAGGTAACGGGGCAGTAATACCTCTTACCCCATTACTCATAAGGGTTAGTTTGACAATATGGTGAGTTTGATAGACTAGGACAGCGTCCATTCCTCTCATGCTGCTCATTTTGCATCATTAAAGAAGATATTCTTTCCAGACAGAAGGGCACTGTTTTCGGTCAAAACTGTATGCTTGGCTGCATAGAATGGCCAGAGGGCTTCTATATAACACCACCAGGTGCAATCAGGCTCTTAGTGAACAAATGCTTAATGATGACTCCCTAAGTTGAAATCCCAAGGTTCATACAGCACCTTCCTCCAAGAAGTCTAAACAATCCAAAAAAGTTACTTGTTCATTTCCAACTGTCTTTAACATATGAAGCAAACAGGCATAATTAATTTTGTCTTAAAGTACAAATAGTCAATGTTTACTGAATACTTACTATTTTTTAGACCAAACAAAAAAAAAAAAAAAAAAAACCAAACCCATTGCCATCAAGTCAATTCCAAAGGCCCACAGGCCAAATCCAGCCTGCTGCCTGTTTTTGTAAATAAAGTCGTATTGAAACACAGCCATGGCTATTTGTTTACATATTATCTCTGGCTGCTTTCAGACTATAATAGCAGAGTTGAATAGTTGTGATAGAGACCATGTGGCCCACAAAACCAAAAATATTTACTATCTGGCCCATTCTTTACAAAAAATGTTTGCCAACTCCTGTTCTAGATGCTGCTCTAAGTGTTCCACATTTGGATATTAATTTAATCTATATGACAATCCCACTAGAAGGTATAATTAACATTCCATTTTCAAGTACGGAAACCGAGGCATAGAATGGTTAAGGAACTTGCCCCAGGGTCATTCTGCTAATAAATCTCAAGAACAGGTTTTCAATCCATGCAGGCTGGCTCCAGAGCCCACCAGCCTACCCAATACACATACTGCCTCTCTACAGAGATTCAAGTTCAGAGAGTTCTAGGGAATGGTTCAAGTTCATGCAAGATTTCAGTAGATACAAAATCTGAACTCAAGTGTCCTGTCCTCTTGGCTAACACATTCACTCCATCTAGAATGCCTACAGCTGGATCCTACTAGACGGTCAAGAAATGTTTGAACTGTTCTATTGGGATACACATATAGAATACAGAAATTCTCCTAATGCAAAAGCTAATAAATGCAGAACAAATACATAAAAACTTTCTTTTTAAGCTAGGTAGGTGCTTCTGGTTGATGACTGAACAATTAATGCAGACTCTCGAAACTGAGTCACAATGTTGAGCAACTGAAGCTTTCCTCTCCTTTGAGTGAGGCTAGTAACCACCCTGGGAAGAGCACACTCACTGGCTCCTATGGCGAGGGCTGGAGGCCTCCATTGAACAAGGGCCTGGTGAGAGCCAAACAGCACTGAGAGCTGCTGAGGGTGGCCCGGCAGAGGGTGGAGCTGGGTAGATGAGCCAAAGATGACCAAGTTACCAAATCCAAATTCTTCTATGTGACTCAGGTCACACCCTACGATGAATTCGTTAAAAGATAGAGAGTCCTGTTGGAAAACGGCTTTGCCATCTGTGACAAGGAAGTCACTGTTTTCACAAGCAAAGCTCTTCACATCAGCCAAGGAGACATGAGGTAGGACAAGGTGGGAAGCAGAGCCATCCAGAAATGTTGACATGAAGGCATGGGCGGTGTCATTGAAGTAAATGATTCTCTTGGACTGTGGCTTTACTACAAAGTCCTTTAATGTGCAACTCTCCACAATCCGCACTGCTTCAGAGTCCTGACCAGATGGCACTGGGAGATGTACTCTATAAATGCCGTCTCTCAGGAGATAAAAGACATACCTGATGTAGGAACAAAAGAAGCCGATGTGATTCAGAGCAGGGGTGGATGAGTAACCTCCTCAGCTAACTGCTTTATCCTGTTGCACAATAAGAACCATATATCTCTGGAGTCACTCAGTACAGGATTTCCCAAGGTGCACAAGGGTAAAGAGAATTACTAAAGATATGCTGTATTCATTTAGGTTAGAAGGAACATTGACAAATTTCAGCATAACTTGTAATTCTCATTCCCAATTATTTAAGAAATCATAAAATTTAAGAACAGAAAGGGTATTTAAAGATTTTCTAATGTAGTCTACTCTTTAAGGAAAGCATACTATATAAAAGCTATGTGACTAAACATGTAACTTAATATAAAATACTTTCCTCCAAAATACACAAACTCTCAAGTCTAATTCAATCCATTTTCCCTTGCATTGTGAATGATAAAGTGAAAGAAAGCAAAACATTTCAACCACATATTTTCTTAAACTGCACAGTTATTATTTTGCTACAAGTATCCAGCCTAACTAACTACTTTGCATTAGTAGTGAACTGAATTTTTTTTTAATATTACAATTGTGTCAGACAGTAGGGCTACCACTGTACAAACCATGAAGAAATAACCCACAGGTGACCAAAATAGGAACCACACGGCATCAAGAGAAAAGGGTCAATGGAGGAATTAAAGAAGCACACCTAATATGAAGCCAAACCTCACAGGGATGATGTAGTTGATTTTTTAATAATGAAAAAAGAAAACACATGCCTGTGAAAATATTTCATTGATAAATCTGTAAAAGGAATTTTAAGTAAAACATAAAACTATTAATTTGGACATAGCTAATTTAGAATTCTGTGATCATGGAGGCAGATACTAATGAGAGTACACTTTTGCTGAGTAAATCTTTCTTAATTTTGACAACCCCACGGATTGGTAGCACTTCAAATTCATGGTCTCTAACCTCTCGCTGGGAAGCCTGATGACATAGTGGTTAAGTGCTACGGCTGCTAACCAGAAAAGGTTGGCAGCTCGAATCCACCAGGCGCTCCTCAGAAAGGGTCCTGGTGGCAAAGTGGTTAAGTGCTCAGCTGCTAACTGAAAAGTCGGCAGTTTGAACTCACCAGGGGCTCCATGGAAGAAAGATGTGGCAGTCTGCTCCTGTAAAGATTTACAGCCTTGGAAACCCTATGGGGCAGTTCTACTCTGTCCTATAGGGTCACTACGAGTCAGATTGACTGGACAGCAGTGGGTTTGGTTTTTTGCTTTTGGACCCTCTCATCATATCACAAGAAATTCTATTTCTTGTCCTTGTTAAGTCCTGCTTTTGTTCCCCTCAGTGATTATTCCAAATGTTTATCAATACCCTCAAGACTCTTGTGCTAGAATAATATCCTGAGATATAAACTCCGTTTTGAGATATAAACCTATGTTTTCTCTGTGAAGGGAGGACTGCAGCAAGCATAAAGCAGAAATGCCTTGGCTCTCAACTTCGTGCTTTTGTTTTACAAATTCAAAACTGCTAAGGGAATTTGGAGGAATTTCAGAGTAGATAAAGGGGTACTGATCACAATTCTTCTACTGAAGCAGGCCTTCACTTCTCATCACTACTTTGGAGGGAAAAGGAGAAGGAACGTGAAGAAAGGTGGGGTGTGGGAGGAGTAGAGGAAGGGGAGTAGAGAAAGTGGGGTGAGGGAGATGGGAAGAGGGTTTAGTAAGTACACACTCAATGAGTGAATAATTCAATGGTGCAAAATAACAATACAAAGGAAAATCTTTCTAATACCAGGAAAATAAACTGTTTTGACACATCCCAAGAACTTTAGGAACATTATTTGCAAAGTGTTACTGTAAGTTACATGCTGATTTTTACAGACACTCTCCTGTCATTGTATAAGGAGGTGATTAGAAGACAGGCCCTACATCAAGACATCAAATCCTGGTTCCATTACATAATAGCTATGTGCTTTGGGGCAATGACTAAATCCCCCTGTACTTTGCTTTCCTTATCTGTAAAACTGGGATAATAAAAGTACCTACCTCATAGGATTGTGCAAGGATTAAGTGCATTATTGGAAGTAATGCACTTAGAAACACTTATGAAGGGTTCAATTAATAATAATTATCAATTCTAGTCACATTTCAAACCTAAGTACACATCAATTTATCCTAATGGAAAAAGGAGCTGTCAAAGACCTCACTGAGATGCATTTTGAATAATTGATTTATTGGATGAAGTTCATTATCCTTAGAATGAGTCATTTTGTGTAACTGCAAGCAACAAAGTTATATTTCACAGAATCTTACTTAGACTTTTAAAATGAGAAAAAATGAGATCCAGAGAGTCCAAAAGAGTAGCCCTGCATCACAAGAGTCTTTGGAAATATTCCATAATTCAATAATTCATTCATATTTAAGAGGTTAAAATAAATCTGTAGTAAATTATGAATAAGAATGAATAGAAAATCTTGGTTTTAAATCAATAATGAGCAATCTTTTTGAAGTAAGTAAATTTATGGAAAAAAAAATATTGTGGGATGAATTTTTTTTTTTCCATTCAAAATTACAACTTTATTCCTACAGGAAAGAAAAAAAGTTATTCTTACAAAAATCGGTCTTGCTTATTAGCTACTAAACTGTTACTGTCTGGTCATAATTTAAGACATGATAACCCCAAAGCAACTTTCTATTTTTTCATCCTTTACCTTCATGTAGTGTTTTGGAGTTCACAAAATATAATCACAGTGAATACCTCATTTCATCTTCAAAATAGCCCAACTGGGTAAGTACTATTATTTTCCCCACATGGATGAATTAACCAAAAGTCACAGACATGAAATTACTTGCTCAAGGTCCTACTGCAATTTAGCGGCACAACTGGACTAAAATGTGTCCCTTTCATTTGTGACAGGGGTTTTAAAAAGAAGCCATTTATTTGTGATTGGAAATTTTTACTTGTTATTAACCATCAATCCCTGTCTTCTAAAGTGGATCCTAGCAGGGTTTTCATTAACCAGCCTCATGGTGTGAGAACCAGACCAGAGAGACGAACTAGAGCTGAATCACTTAGAAAAAGACACACTAAAGGGAGGAAACTGAGGCAGGAGGGGTTTCTCACAGGGAAGGTGGAGGAGGCAATGAGGCCCTGAGTCCCACCATGAAATAGTAGCAAACCCAAGACTAGAACCCAGGTCTCAGAGTTCCAGGCAAGAGGTCTTCTTCATATACCCATATTTTTCTGTGAAAGAGAGAAAAACTACTTAGAGGAAGCTTAAAGCAAGTTTGAAGAAAATTTCCTCCCAGTTCTATAGCATGAAAACTTTGCCCTGAATTAATATTTACCTGAAATAAGATACATAGATTGGCTCATCCTGTACTATGATGTTTCATGCAGGTAAGTGTCTCAAAGGATTACCGGTAGAAGAGAATTCATACAAGCACTTACCCATTGTACGAATCAGCTACAATTTTTTGAGGTGCGACAATAGAGGGAGGAGTAATCTCCTCAACGGTTGAGCAGTTCTCTAAATCACAGACACACACCTAGAGAATCAAAAATACATCAGTAGGATTAATGTCTGTCTATATCCAATCAGGCCAAAGAGCATCTCCTGAGCACCTGTTTTGTGTTTGGAATTGTGCTAATCACTTGGAACTTTGCCCTTTAAATGATATATAACCATAAAAACAAACCCATCACCGGAGTTGATTTCGACTCATAGCGACCCTATAAGACAGAGTAGAATTTCCCCATAGGGTTTCCAAGTAGTGGATTGTCAACCTTTTGGTTAGCAGATGTAGCTCTTAACTACTGCGCCACCAGGCCTCCAAACGGTATATAGAAAACACTTAAAGCCATTAAAAAGCAGTTTTATACCCTATATACTAATGAGTTTATATCCTATTGGCTTTAATGAAATACAAGTGCCTAATTCCCTGGCTTGTGAAGGCACTCAACTATTTTTGTATTTAAGCTGTCTCCAAGCATATGGACTTCTAGCAGTACTGATGGCCTTTGCTCACTGTGATAAACCTATACCTCCAAAAGAAATAGAACTTGAAACACATCAAGACTGTGTCTTCTCAAAGATTTCAGTAACACTGCATTGTCAGAGATAGGGAAGTTACCTCCTTGGTAATTACGTAGTTTAAAATACTTGCAGCTGATTTTGATCATGACTGGCAGTCTTACCTAATGAAAACACAGGTACCACCACTATCTTGTGTTATATGAATTATTATAAACCAAATTTGATTTAAAATAAATTCATGGCTCTAAAAAAATCACAAATAAAGATGATGTAAAGGTAGGTCAAGACTAGTAGTGAGTAACCTAGTGTCTGAAACACAGTAAGTACTCAATGAATATTCATTGAATGAAAGAACTATGTTCACTTGTAAATATACCGAGATATGCATATGTGTATTACTGTATAGTCATTCATTTTAAATTCTCAGACTAACCAGTTCATCCACGATGAAATACAGTCTCTGATAAAGCCAGTCTATGGAGATGGAAGAAATTAAGCCTGAACCTCTGTAAAGAATTCTTAGGTCAGACACATCAGACATGTTGGCAGCCTCTTTCACCCATATGAGATTTCCTTCAGAGAAATAAACAACTTGCTGGTGGACATTAACTGATATTCCTAGAAAAACCATGCAAATACATATACATTATTATATAACAACCAAGACAAAAAAATATAGATGGGAGAGAATTTATTCCTTTAATTTTTAATAAAGAGATTAAAATAAAAATCAACACAGATCTTTCTTTTAATACTGAGGAAACATTTCTGTCCATGATACTGACCTGTAATATTACGGAGTATAATATCTGACTGAAGGCAATGTGCTTCATCTACTAAATATTTTAAAGATCTTTTTCTTAGAGATGTTTTTCTGGATAAAAAGAGCCACTGCTCTTCTGCTTGAACTGAAAAAATAAAATGATTTGCAGATAGATAGACATCATATACACTGACATAAAAAAATCAATACCACCAAACCAGTTGCCGTCGAGTTGATTTCAACTCATGGTGACCCCATGTGTGTCAGAATAGCACTTCACTCCGTTGAGTTTTCAATGACTGTGATCTTTCGGCTGTGATCTTTTGTGAACTGACAGCCTGTCTCCCAGTGACCAGGCCTTTCTTCTGTGACACCTCTGAGTGGATTCGAACCATCAACCAACTGCCGAGTAGCCGAGTACTTAACTGTTTGCACCACCTAAGGACTCCCTTTAAAGCAAGGGGACTACACTTGAAAGAGACTACAAGTGTCAGACGGCACTGAGGCATTTCATCTACAGTATAATCCACATTATTCCATGATTGATAGCAGGAAGTACAGTAGCAATCAAGTAGGATCGATGTCTGCATGCCCTTAATTACCCCCAGAATAGCATCGCATGAGTTATCACCATTCTCAACAGTCTTGCTTCAATAGGAGCTCAACTCATTATCTTCAGTCATGAGAATCTGACTGCTTGGTGGAGGTGTTCCAACCCAGGCAGAGTGAGTTGTCGCATGGCACACACACCTACAGACAGACATTGGCTGTCTCTATTTTGCCTTTAGCATCTCTCCCTTTGAGGTAGGAGAATAGTCCCTACCTAAATGAAATTTGAGGGCTGCAGAACTCTAATGGACATCCCATTCGATTCGAAACTGATCCTGGGTGCATTTGTAAGCACTTTGAGGGCAATTCATAAATGTTATTCAACAATCACAGTAACAACAACTTTAACTCTGCTCTATATTTAACTCACCCTTTGGACATACTTCTTGTATAACAAAATGCCCCTCCTTTCCTAGAGTCTAGTAATAGCCAACACACTAAAGGCTGGTGATAGATGACATTCCATACCCACTGGCATAAGCGTGTGCAGTTTAGGGTAAGGGGCATCACATCAAAAAAGGGGGTTCAGGTGAAAAAAAACTGATTCCTCAGGCCTTGGTGTTATTAAAAACTCTTACTAGTTTTCCCTCAAAGAATTTTCAGCGCTTCTTAGAAAGCATTTTCATTTATTATTTTGCTCACTTAGGCTTCACACAATAAGTATGCAATCTCTCGAAGCAATTGCTAAAATGCCAAAGCCCAAAAAGAAACTTACAAAATAATAACAAAAGCTAATTTTGTAGATTGAACATTCAAAATGGTAAAATGTAAATTATTAAAGTCTAGGAGCCCTGGTGGCACAGTGGTTAAGAGCTCAGCTGCCAACCGAAAGGCTGGCAGTTCGAATCCACCAGCTGCTTCTTGGAAACCCTGTGGAGCAGTTCTGCTCTATCCCGTAGGGTCGCTATGAGTCCAACTGGACGGCAACGGGTTTGGTTTAGGTATATTTAAAAACCTTAAGGAGACTGGAAGAAAAAAAAATCTGAAAGGTATTAAATAACGATACAGAATGTAAAAACGGGAATTAGGGCAGAAAGCTTATATATATCCGCTAAGCGTGTAAAAAGAAGCCCTGGTGGCACAGTGGTTAACTGAAAGGTTGGCGGTTCCAACTCACCAGCCCCTCTGTGAGAGAAAGATGTGGCAGTCTGCTTTCTTAAAGATTTACAGCCTTGGAAACCCTATAGGGCAGTTCTGCTCTGTCCTACAGGGTCACTAGGGGTCGGAATCAACTGAATGGCAACGGGTTTGGTTTTTGGTTTGAAGTGTGTAAATGTGAGTCACAATCAACAGTAATTTCAACGGTAACCAAGGATTTGGTGGAGATTATTTTTCAAATACTAAATTTTTGCATTCTAATTTTTTCAAATTTCTAAATTAGAATGTGAAAACTTTCAATCTAACCACTTCCTTCTATTTGTCAAATACTTAGAGTCACTTAAAATTGAAAACTTATCAAGTCCCCAAAAGACAATTTTTGTTTGGGCAGAAGAGTTGGGGTCTTGGGGTTCACCAGATGACCCAGGGCATCTGAGATCTGAACCCACCCTTGCCACCCCTCAGTTCCTGCATAACAGAGGGAGCAACCCTGGGCCATACCTGCTGGGGATGAAGTAGTAATATTAGATTCTGCTTCCGGCCCCTCACCAACTTCATTTACTGCTGCAATAGAAAACCTATTCCAAAAACAATTGGAAAGATATGTTTCATAAGGCATGGTGTGAACGTGAGATAAAAATAGAAGGAGCAAGTAACTTTTCTGTTTAAAGAACGATGTGGCAATGTAGGTATCTAGTTACTTGATGCCTCTGCTCAGCACTAAAATGACCATCAATCACATCCTTGTTTGCATTCCCCATAGACCAGTTCAGGGTCGTGGAGGTTAAAAACTGAACTCTGCTATCTACATGACCCCCATTCCTCCCCTAATTTAAAGAGTCCTGAGTAAATGCTAGGAAAGCTAACAATAATAAAATAATCCCTCTAGTGGTTAATAAAAATACCATTAATGGAATTTGACCTCCTTGCTTCTCCCATGTTGGATTAAATGAAGAAACGATATTCACGATGTTCATGATGCCTTTGTTAGCCCCTATTTAATAAGGATCTTCTGAATACAACAGGAGTGCTGAAGAATGTTTTGCATAGGATGGTGTAATCTAGTAAGCATATTAACTTGAAGAAAACCACAGTGACTTCAAACCAATAGCACAAAGGCCAGGGAACTTCTCAAAACACATCTAAACTTTTTTTCACCCATGTTTCTTAAGTAAGTACAGGGAAACCTGTGAGAGCCAGAACTCGACGAGACTGCCTCGTTTCTCCAGGTCTCGCAAGTTTTCCACCTTTGACGGGGGGGCAGTCTTACCACTTCTCTATTGCTCTCTATTAGTGGAAAATATTTGAGTCTTCCTTCTGTGACGGGTTTCCGCCTTACATAGGTTCTGGCTTTTGCAGGTTTTACTGTATCATGCCTGTGACCAGGTGGTTACATTTTCCTTTGTACCACTTCATTCTTACCTGTAGGTGGTACTTGGTAGAGTTGAGTAAAACTGGAAGCTGGTTCTCTGTGTCCCTGAATCTAATTTCTGATTTTTGCTGGTTAGCCTTAAGTTATAGCCCAAAATAGGTCCACCTGGGAACTGGGGTGGAGCCCAACTGACTTCCACAGTATCAGGACTGGAGCTTTCAATATTTCTGATGAAAGGAGCCGTTTCAGGAACTGGAAAAGATAACACTAACATAGTGAGCAGTTCTGAATAGGGTTCATGTTTTCGAGATAGAATATGGAAAAAAAAAGTCTTGTTGTCTGAAAAGTGAACAAATGAAATATTTTTTATAAACACTCAAAATGTTACAGAAATAAGGTGGCAAAATACCTATGAGTTACAACTCTTTTTTTCCCCCTTTGGTCCCTAAATGACACCAGTGAGCTACTTCTCCAAGAGAATCTTTCGAAGCTTATTTTCCTCACTCCTAATTTATGAAATAAAATTAAATATAGATGTGTAGTAATAGGATGAATGTTCTAGGAAAAAAAGTAGCCAAAAATCTCCAAAGACCTAAATGGGTTGAAACGTGGGATGGAACGAGGTTAGGAAGAAGAGAATTTGGAACAAAACCAGACTCAATGATTAACATGAGTTGAAAGAAGTCCTGAGGCCTTTTCACTTGTTAAAGTGCTGAGGCCTGACTGGTTCCAACTGAAGATGTGGGCTCAGATAAGCCTGGAATAGAACAGTCTGCTTCACATTTTTGGCATCAGCCCTAATGACCCAGACTAAACCCTCCTCACCCCAGCTCCCATGGTCCCTTTGGAATTGAGGTTGACTGTGCTAAAGCAGCACCCTTTCCCGTGCAAACAATGAAAAGATCATGCATTAAATTATTCAGCATTCATTTGTAGATTCTAGAAGCTACCTAAGTGGCAAAGAACAGAAAGGAAGACAAATGACCTGACAGCCTATCTCCCAGTGACCAGTCTCTTGTCTTTGGAACTTTCCTATCCATGTCTCCACCTACTTTTCATAACCACACACTACCTCCCACCAAGCCACACACTCTTTGTGTCCTCGTGCCATAGAAAGACACACTGTTAACGATGTCACTTTGTTCTTGATAGACTTCTCTCCCTCTGAATACTTATGGCAAGTGCTCTGCATCACTACTGACTCATCGGAGTTAGAGGAAATAAAAGAGCCATCCTTCACACTGGATGAGTTTTACAAAGCTCCCTTAGTTGGCCTCTCAGCCTTTTTCAGATCCAGTTTGTCACCGACACTCAGACTAATCTTTGGCAAACACAAACTTCCTTGCATCACCCCCTGCTCCGTGCGCTCAGACTCCTTGGTGAACAGGGAGTAGGAATCATCTCTCACTGATTCAGAAAGGGGAGGGGAAAACAACCTAACATGCTAGGATCAATGCCCAGACATGATCTACTTCACTACAAGCAAGTTAAATGCCACCTACATGGTGCGATGTGATTATTGTTGAAACCACCCCACAAAAATCTTCCCTGAAAGGCTGGTGTTCCCAGCCTAACAACCACTCCATTTGGTTAAGAAATTATCCTTCAGACAGATCCCAGTGAAAAAGCAGCAACAGCATCCGAAGTCATACATTTCTCATAGTTAAAAAAGGAGAAGATCACAAAACGATGGAACACGAGACAGGTAGGTTTATAAGCCTTTATGCAGACTAGAAAAGGGAAAGAGAATCTGAATCATGAGACGATATCCATGGAAAGGGCACCCAGAGGAGGACCGGGAAGGCCTGGAGGGTGTACGTGGGCTTGCACATTCAGCAGAAAGGCCCAGAAATAGACAGCAAAATTTGCCTCCTTTATTATTTTGCTTTGACCAGCCATGGCTCCTGAATCATGGTAACTCTCTAGCACTGGAAAATGTTCCCGCACGATTAGAATACATGCATTGCTTTAACAAGGAAAGATCCATGTATTCTACTTTGACCTAAAACATTCCAAACATGGCCCTAGGCTGGTGTCTGATCTGAGGTTCTAAGCAAGGACAACCAGGACATAACTGGTGGAGGTGGCCACACATACCCCGAGATCTGATAAGCAGGGAGGGGGTTTTGATCAGGCAAGGGGAGAAAGGCTCTAAACAACTTCATCAGCTACCCAGATCTGCTTCATTGAAGACCCAGTTCGATCTGAGGCTGTCTGCACATAACCATATCTCCAAAATTGAGGTGGAGAGGCATCTAACTGCCTGGAGCACAAACTCCCAGGTCACCAGACAACTCTCCACGAGTGTCAACCCCGAGCATTAGCCTCCCTTCAAGGCTTTTAGTTTTGAATTGTTTTCCTGATGTGAAAGCCACCTCTTTACAAGAAGAAACCAGAAAATGCTCCTATATATATATATATATATATATATATATATATATATATATATATGTTTAAATCATCTCTGATAAACTGTTGAAACATTAGCATAGCTTCCCAGCTGGTCTCTCTACCTTTACACTTTCCAGTCTCTCTCATGCCCTTAATCAATTCTGTGTGTAGTTGCCAAAATTATTTTTTTAGAGGACTATCTGATGCAGTTACTCCTATTTTTTTAAAACCTTCCAAAGTTCCTAACTGCTTTCTAAATAAAGTCCAAACTTTTTAGCCTAGAAGTCAAGGCTCTTCATAATCTGGTCCCAATTTGTCTTTCCAAAGTTATTCTCACTATTTCTCTTCATCTGTCTTACGCTTCTAGCAAATGGAATATTCACTTTTTCCCCTACCTACCCAGGACTCTAATTGTCTTGCCTCTACTCATGTTGTCACTTGAACCTGCTCTTTCCTCTCCTCACGTCATGTCCATTATGACCCAGTCAAAATGAAATTTCCTCCAGAGGCTTTTCTCTGATCTTTCATTCCAGAGATAGTATCTCCCTCTTCTAAACTTCCATAGTCATTTCTAGCACCTCTCCTAAGCTTTTAATCAAGTGTTACCTTGTTACAGGGTTATTTAAATATGTGCCTTATTTGTCTCCTCTACAAGAGATTAAGCTTCTTAAAAGCATGATCTGTGCACCTAGTAGATACCACCTGAATATATTTTGAACAAAAGAACAATATCATTTATTTAGAACTAGTACTGTCCTGACTGAGAATATGCTAGTTGTCAGAAGCGAACGCCAGACTCACAGTTAAAGCTATATTCCAATGGGGCAACATTCTGAATAAAGGTTGGGAAAGTGGTGAAGCATGGGGCCTAGCAGAAAAGAAGCTTTCCGTTGTTTTCCAGAGATAATGCTACTGTTTCATACGCAATCACACTCATTCTTCAAACACTTTTATTACTTGGCTATGAGACTTTGGCTCCTGGTTTTGTTCCTTCACAATTCCCTTTGCGATCTCCTCCTCCTCTTCCTGACCAGCAAATGTTGGGGTGCCCCAGAGCTGACACCTTGACCCTCTCTTCTTTTTGACCCACACTCATTTAAGAGCTTGTCCCCTCTAGTCCCATGGCCTGAAATCACATCCATATGCTGATGACTCCTAAATTGATATTTTGGATATCTCCAACCTACATTCTGAGTTCTAAATTCATATATTTAATTGCCTCCTTGACAACTCCACTGGGATACGTAATTGTTGTTGTTGCTGTTAAGTGACATAAAATCAATTATTGAGTCATAGCAACCCCATGTGACAGAGTAGAACTGCCCCATAGTGTCTCCTAGGCTATAATCTTTATGTGAGCAAATCACCAGGTCTTTCTCCCAAGGAGCTGCTAGGTGGTTTCGAATCATCAGTCTTTCAGTTAGCAGCCAAAAGCTTAATCACTACACCACAGGGCTCCTTATCAGACTTATAATAGGCATCTCAGATTGTACTTAGCCAAAACAGAAGTTTTGGTTTTCCCTAGGAAAGCTAATTCCCCCCTCCCTCCACCTTTCCCCATCTTAGTAAATGGCACCATCTAGGAATTTAGACTGAAAATCTGGGCTACCATACATGATCCTCTATCATTCCACATCAAATCCATTAGGCAGCTCCATCGACTTTGTCTTCAAAACATATCACAAATCTTTCCACCTTCTCCAACAGGACCATGTTAGTCAAAGCCACTATCATCATTTGCTTGGACTCTTCTCTGGTGTCTCTGCTTCCACCCTTGTCCACTCTCCACCCCCAGTCTATTCTCCATGCAATTGACAAGTGAGCTTTTAAAAACTGGAATCAGACACTCCCCTGGTTAAAATTCTCCAAATATTCACTAACAGACTTCAAATAAAATCTATTCTCCTTACTATGTCCTATAATGCTCTTTATGACTGGGCCTCTGGCTACCTATACTATCTCATCTCCTTCTAGTCTCCACCAAACTCACTAAGCTCCAGGCACACTGGCCATTCCTTGAATATACCCAGCTCATTCCCACTGAATACACCTTGCCCTTTGCTTTTGCTGTTCGCTCTTCCTAGAGAATTCATCTCCAAATCTTTGAATGGCTTCTTGCCTTGTGCCATTTGAGGCTTTTCACAGATGCCATTCTCAGAGAAGCTTTCCCTGACTGGCCCCCATCTAAAACATCTGCCCCACCCAGTCACTCTCTATTGCTTTATTTCTCCTCTTAGTACTTACTACTATCTGAAATTACACTGTATTGTTTAGAAAAATGCCTCTTCATTCCTCATGAATTTTCTGTAAACACTCCTGCCTCTTGCCCCATCTCTATTTCTCCTCGTGGAGGAGGGTAAGTGCATGTTTGGTGGCAGCAGCCACTGAGCCATCCTAGTTGGTGGAGGTAATAATTTAGAGGTCTTGAACGAGGAAATTTGGTCTCTATCCTTCCCTCTGTATTTAAATCAGTAAGAGGCAGCAACATCTTCTCTGTAGACTTGAACTTTCCCTCAAGTTTTTGTTGCTGTTCGTTGTCATTGAGTGAGTTCTGACTCATAGTGACCCAATGTGTGCAGAGCAGAACTGATCGATAGGGCTTTTCTTGAAGTGAGTCACTGGAAGGTCTAAGCTAAGGAGTAGAGAGTTAGCAGTTTCATGCAGTGAACTACATCATCCAACTTAGTCTTTATCAGAAATAATGGAGATAGTCCTGTCTCCCATCTGCTGACCCCTTTATTTCTCATTAGTTCAGAAAGCAAGTTAGGAAAACAGATGCTTTTATTGAGTCCCCTCACAACCCCAGGAAATAGTTTTACTTTGTTACTTTTGACCGTCCTCCCCAACTGGAATACAAACCCCATGAGCGTTGGGACTTTATCATCCTTGGCTCCTAAAACAATGCCTGGTATATAATAGGTACTGTAAAGGTACTTGTTGAATGAATGAAAATGTTTCTAACCTTCTCTTCAATGGCATTAAAAGTATAACATGAAAATAACCAACTTTTGAGGAAAAAAAAGGAAAGCAGAAAAAGATTTTTAGAGATTTCATTGTTACACAACCATAGAAGTTTATGACATAAGCAACAACAATGCTAAAAAGTCTATCAAGAAACCAATATAGAATGTAACCACTTATCATACCTCTACCATCCCTTGGCATCTCTCACCTGGATCCCTGAAATGGCCTTCTAACAGGTCCCCTGCTTCTTTCCACACCCACTACAGTTTATCCTCAACACAGCCAGAGCGATCCTTTTAGCATATAAGTCAGGTTGTGCCCTCCACTGCTCAAATCTCTGCAGTGACTCCCTATTCCACTCAGAGGAAAAGCCACAGTCTTTCCAAAGGCCAGCTCCCACTATGATTTGGCCCCATCACCTCTCTGACTTCATCCCCTCCCACTTTCCCCTCCCTCACTCTACTCCAGCACACTGTTCCTTGAGCAGGCCAGGAATGCTCTTGCCTTAAAGTCTCCGCATGTACTGTGCCTCTGCCCAGAATGCCTTTTCTCAGGTATCTGCTAGACTAACTCCCTCACCTCCTTCAAGTGTTTGCTTCATCTCAATTAGACTTATTCTGATCATCTTTGTTTAATCCTATGAGTTCCTGGGTGGAGTAAACAGTTAACATGCTCAGCTGCTAACCAAAAGTTTAGAGTTAAAGTCCTCCCAGCGGTGCCTTGGAAAAACGGCCTGGTGATCTACTTCCCAAAAATCAGCCATTGAAAACCCTATGGAGCACAGTTCTACTCTGACACACATGGGGTTACCATGAGTCAGAATGAACTCAACGGCAATTGTTTTGTTTGTTGAGTACTGAAATCTGCTTCTCCTTCCCTCCCTCACCTCATTTCCAATCCCCTAAAAGACAGGCCTGCTCAAAATGTTCCTCTTACAATAGTACACAGCACCTTCTCACTTACAATATGCTTTCCTTATCTGCTATGTTTACTGCTTGGAGTCTGTCTCCTCCACCAAAATATGAGCTCCACAAGGGCAGGGGTCTTGGTCTGTTTTGATCAGGGAAGCATCCTGAGCACTTAGAATACTACTTTGCAGATTGTTGGTAAGCAATTATTAAATGGATCAATCAGTGAAGGAATAAATTTATTTCATTGTTTAACTTAGAAATGAACTAAACCAAACTTTGGAATAATCCTCTTATTTCACATGTAACATGTGCATGGCATACCTCCATAAGGATGAGTTCTGTAACTAGGACTTGTGGGAGAATACAACTGCAGCTGGGCCGTGAAGATCCAAACCACTCGGAAAACATATTCGGTAAAGGGATGGAGGGGCTGTACCACATATGTGAGCTTGGACACTGCCTAGATAAATGAAGGGATAAATAATTAGTACTTATTGGATCACCACTGTCCACTGTGAGTCCAGAGTACAGATTAATTTGTAGAAGGCAGGTGGCCTTTTGGATACTAGGCCACCCAAAGCCTACCAGACCAAATGAAATGGATGCCTGGAGCTTATAGCTGAGCCATTGAGATATCAGTCTGCATAATTCACACAGAAATTCTCTCCTCCTTCAAAATAACAGAATTTCTGGATTCTATGTTTGGCAAACACCTCAAGGCTTCCCTTTACTTCTTCTATAATAATATGCTTGATGTCTCGGGAATATTTTTCTCTGAACTTGCTCATATCCCCTAAAATGGGGAAAGTCCTGGATTGTCTTTGTTTCTTAGTGCTGCTGTAACATAAGAGCCACAAGTAGGTGGCTTTAACCAACAGAAATTTATTTTCTCACACGTTAGGGGCCTAGAAGTCTGAATTCAGGGCACTGGCTCTAGGGGAAGACTTTTTCTGTCTTTTCTGGGGGGAAATCTTTGTCTCGGCTTCTCTAGCCCCGGCGTTCCTCAGTTCCTTGGTGATCTTCACATGGCATTTGTCTTTGTCCCATTTGTGCTTACTTGTCTCTATGCCTAACTGCTCTTTTTATATCTCAAAAGACACACCCTACACTGATATGGACTCATTAACATAACAAAGAAATCCCTATTCCTAAATGGGATTACATCCACAGGTAGAAAGGTTAGGATTCCAAAGTATTTTGGGGGGACACAATTCAATCCATAACATGGATGATCACCCTAGATAGCATTTCTGTATTGGAACAATCACCTGTGAGAATCTTCTCCCTGCCTACCATCCTAGTTGAAATCATTTTCGGTGGGATAGGCAGATGATGACCAATGGAATGAGCGGTCATATGATGCTGTGCTGAAGAAATATTTATGTCCAATAATATATTTTCCTCATAAAATAAAGGCTTTAGCATTAACATTTTGTAGAGTAGCAGAGATTAAAGTTCATCTAATCCAACCACTTATCTCATGCTTGATATTCTCTAGAATATCTTTATACCTGCAATTATATGTAATAATTTGGTAGTTTTAATAATCTGAGGGGGGAAAATCTGTGTTGATGTATATAGACAGCGTTTCATACCTCAGTATAAGTCCAGCTTCCTGGAAGTTGCGTGTATTTCCACTGAATGATGTATTTTACTCCTGAAATATTGGCAGATTTCCATCCTAATGTCACACTGTGGTTTCCAATGGAAGAAGCAAAGGGTGGAGTGGGAAGGTCTGCATTTTCTGGGGAGAAAATAAGATTTCACACACCATGCCCCCTGTCCCCCAAAGCAGGAGAGGGCACATTTATTTTGTCTAGTGCTCTCAGCATTTGCTTGCTGCAGCTACATACTGCCACAGTAACTGCTTTTGACAATAAGCGATGCACATATTCAAAGGTGTATTTTAAAAAATCAACTAGTTAGTCTCACAGACTTTTTCCCCATAGAATTCACAGTTATGTTTGATGATCGTCTTTTTTTACAGGAAGTTGACACAGAGTGTTCTGAGACTATCCAGTTGTCTTTTATGATAACCAGTTTCCTTCGAGTCAATTCCAACTCATGGCAATCCCATGTGTGTCAAAGTAGCAATGTGCTCCTTAGGGCTTTCAATAGCTGATTTTTCAGAAGGAGATCACCAGGCCTTTCTTCTGAGGTGCCTTGGGGTGGACTAGAACCTCCAACCTTTCTGTTAGCAACTGAGTGCGTCAACCACTTGCACCATCCAGGGACTCCTCTCGCAATACCACTTCCTTACAAGTGATGGGGGCTGTGTGTGCAGAGAACATGTCTATGGCACAGCAGAAACCATCCATTGCCTCAGGACATGTGTCCCAAGATATTTTTTGAAAGTTTATGCTATAATTCTGCTGTTACTGCCCATCTTGTTAACAAATTATTTTTATGTACACAGAATAAGTGCCTTAACTCTAAAGAACTCTGCATTCAGCTAGTCTCTGTTGCAAAGATATTTCATGACTTCTAAACATTATCGACATTACAATTGACAGCGCATGTTTATTGGGTGCTCCTTGCCAGACACTGTACTAGATTTCTGACGGTATGTACCACTGGGTTAAAATTATTTCACTTTACTTTGTGTATTTTCCCCATATTGTGACTGATTTAATGTTTCAACTCTCTTTTCGTAGAAAAAATATCTCTAGTTGAGAAAGTGTGGTAAATTTTGGTAGGAAGCTTGAAATGGTTAAATACAAACTTTCATGACTTCACTCTTTCTGGTTAAAAGAAAAGTTGACACAATTCTGATCACTACAGATGTCAGATCTGAACTAATTAAAGTCCATACTACTAAACTATTCCATGACCCAGAAAAATGAAAGCCACTGTCATGTGAGGGTTCAGCGTCTGCAGAGGCCTAGCACAGCCCTTCTCTACTGATTTTTCTATTTATGGTTCATTTTTTGACTATTATACTATACAAGCAAAGCACAGTTCCACTTTTCCCCCCTTTTATGGTATCAGATCCTCAATAGCAGGGATTAGAATATGCTGTGGGACATCTTGAAGAGGAATCCAATAATGGAGTTGTCAGCAGAGTGAAGAAAAAGACCCAGGAGACATCAGAAAAGATGAAAGCTGAGAACTGGGTAGAAGGGTCCAGAGTTGTATAAGCACAATTAAATGTAAATTTCATAATTAAATATCTTTGTATATTTTAAAGCCATGGTGATGCATAGGTAAAAAACAGAGGCAAAGTAGGTTTATTCTAAAATATCAAGACAAGAGTAAAGCAAATGAGACAGAGTAGCTGGACTACGCTATGTACTACTTTGAGTACATAGAGAGTGGATAAGAGAAGGCTGTGGAATCAGATAGCTGGGTTATAATTACACTTACATACCTTACTAGGTATGTGACCCCAACCAAGTATTTAAAACCTCGGTGCCTGAGTTTTTCCATCTGTAAAATGAAGTTAATAATAGTACTTATACCTTTGAGAACAAAAACAGCAGATACCTATAAATTACTTAGAACAGTGCCTGACTCATAAATGCCTAATATTAGCTAATTTTATTTCAGTATATTATTAACTATCATCATTCTCCACCTTGTGGAAAAGGGGCATGGAGGGTATCTAGAATTGATTAATATAGCACACCCACAGATAAATGGACTAGGTACCGGGTATGTTAGAGAAAAACAGAGTCTTAGGTGCAGGCATGAAAAGCTTCATGATAACAAATGAAGATATGGTTCTGTAACCATGAATGCCTTTATTTAGACTTGAAACATCGCATTTGTCAGTGGTACATGGACATTGACCCATAAGCAATGAGAAATTAAAAATTAAGCACTGGTTACACTTGTATTCTAACGGAAGTGTGTAATTAGGTTGGTAGTATAACTTTAGAATACAAGAAAACGATGTAAATTCCTAAACTTTCTTGTTCTTAAACTTTTTTGGTTTAGGATGTAAGTTCCTAAACTTTCTTGGTTCTGGCATCATTAGTTTCTCAGCAATTTTTTTTATGTCTCCCTGGATCAAATGAAATACCTAATAGTTTTTTTAATTAAATATTATAACTTAATAGGTATGTCTGTCTTAACAACTTAACAGATGTTTAAAAAACACATAAATTGGGGAAAATAATATATATTTATTCATTCTTAAATAACAATAATTACATACTAATGGGATCCGTGTGCCTGCTGGGCAATGCACAACTTCTCCAATCTTGGGATCAGATTGGACACCACCATCCTGATTTCCTATTCCACAATGATTTTCATGTGGTACTTACTTTTTATCACAACAATCACCAAAAACCCAGGAAGGTAGCGCAATGTATTCACACTGTAAACTACTTCCAGCTAATAGTTCCAGCAATGCCCAATAGATGTCAAGTATCCTTGGGTCTCCCTCGAAAAATACAGAAACCCCATGGCTCCCTGTGAAGTTGGTGAGATGCCCTGGGACACCTCAGTGCACAGTTTGGAAACCACAGAATGTAGGTTTTATCCACAGCTAACTCCCACTACACAAAAGAAACAAAGTGAAATATGACTACTATTCCACAAAAATGTCACAGCAGATCCTTTGTGCAACATTAAAAGGCAGAAGCAAATCAGGACAGCAAGGGAAGAATCTCCTTCCAATTTCCATCAGCCATTCAGAACAGGGAGAAAGCCACTGAAACAAGGACTATAATATATGGAAGAGGCCAGGGTCTCCCAGTCTGGAGGGAACTGTCTAACTCTCAGTGGCAGGGGACCTCGGTGAATTTTGGAAAAGATAGCTGCTGACATCCAGGCTATGACTTAATCGAAGTGTTGGCCTTTTAGAAACCACTGGAGAATTAACACAACGCCCAACCAGCTCTGAAATCAGGCAGCAGGAGCTGGAGACATACACTCAAGCCCCCTACTTACTCAAAACTTAGCTGCTATACATTTTACAAGTTTCCCAGGGCCTTGTAATGACATAGCAGGTGCTCTGTTGAATAACTATTAGCTAAATGATAGAATCCACATTAACTATTTCTATTCTTTCGATTCATTTAAAAAAGTGGCATTCCCTGACATCAAGTCTGCTTAAGATTTATGTTTTTCTCTCTCGTGAAGATAGAAGTGATTGTACCTACAAAACTTGAGAGGAAAATCTGGCCCTAAACCTCAGTCATGTGACACGTTTCTCATTTTCCTCTGAAAGAGTCTTGCTGACTAGAGAGTAACTATCAGAACAGCCTCCATGTTTGAAATTATTGAATTTTCTCTCCATATATATTTTTTGATCTTGCCGAGATATAGAAGTCTAGATATTTTACTAAATGAAGTCCCTGGGTGGTGGTTAACTTACTCAGCTGCTAACCAAAAGATTGGAGGTTTGAGTCCACCCAGAGGCACCTCAGAAGAAAGGCCTGATGATCTGCTTCCGAAAAATCAGCCACTGAAAACCCTGTGGAACACAGTTCTTCTCTGACACAAATGAGGTCATCATGAATAGGAGTCGACTCAATGGCAACTGGTTCTTTTATTCTTAAATAAGCCCAAGTCCCTATAGTGGTGTCAGTTATTTAATGACAGGCGTACGTGTTTTCTCACCTAGTACTTCCTCTTCATAGGCGCCTTCTGCACTGCTGCAGCCGACCTCGCAGGATTCTCGCTACGGAAGACCGGGAGTACGACAGTTAGCGCAGCCTTGGCACTAGTTTTACTAATGAACTTCCATTAAATTTTGAAATCTGAATGCCTGACATACATACCTGTATATCAACTATTTCAACTGTAATACTTGCTAGCGAGATTAGACCAGTGCTTTTCAAACTTTTTTGACCGTGTCCCATAGTGAGAAATACATCTAATAAAAAACTTAGTACACAATACATGTTGAAAAACAAAGATTCTTGAAACAGTACTTATTTTCTTCCCCGTTTTTTAACAGCTTTGTTAAGATACATTTCACATACCATAAAGTTCACCCATTTAAATCGTGCAGCTCAGTGGTGTTTTAGTATAGTCCCAGAGCTGTGCAACTATCACCATGATCTAATTTTACGACATCCCAAAAAGAACCCCGTAACTGTGATGCCTTCTGATACGTCTGACTCTATTCCATTCTACTCTGTTTCATTTTGTTTAATGTGATTCTTGATTCGCTAAACGGATTTCATAAACCTCTAATGGGTCACATTCGATAGTTTGAAAACACACTGAGCTCAGCAATGTAATTATGTGTTTGCCATGTTGGTCAAAGGTTTGGTGAGCCAAAAACCTAAAGCACCCTACGTGACGCTGAAGAATTCCCTGTTTATTTCATATATCTATGACTTCCTTGGAAAATTAAAAGTTGAGTATACATTTTATGAAGGCCTTGGTGGCACAGTGGTGAAGAGCTATGGCTGCTAACCAAAAGGACGGCAGTTCGAGGCCACGAGCCACTCCTTGGAAATGCTATGGGGCAGTTCTTCTCTGTCCTATAGGGTCGCTATGAGTCAGAGCCGACTCAAAGGCACCTAACAACAAAAAACAACAATAAATTTATAGTAGCTGAACTTTTAAATAGATGTTTTAATACCAGTGTCAAATTTTAAAGTCTACAAAAACTTAATGATGATGAACATTTTATCTCATTACCCAAAAAGAGAGTGAACATTTTGATGACCGTGACAGAAATTTTCTGCAACTCTTAACGGATGTATTAGCATTAGTTTTACACACACACACACACGCACACACACACACACGTGCCAAAAAAAGAAAAAAAAAAAACACTTGGAGAAAAGGCATACATTGTACAACTAAGCACAGTTGTGATCAATCTTCCTGCTTACATTCAATTTATAATTATAATACCTAGGAAAACATACTATATTGTTTCTCATGATGATAGTGGAAACCATAACAATGCATTTGCCCCAAATATCCCAGGTATAAAACCCTGTAACCTGCAAATACTAACTGTCCAATGTTTGATCTGCCCACTAAAAGGAAGTGGAGCCTGATAAGCCCCTGTTTACTTAGTTAAGGATTAATTTAAATACCTCAGTTTGGGCTCAGGATTATTTAACTTAAGAGTTTCGGATACTTTTATGTCCTCTTTGCAGGTTTCAGTAAGACAACTCCAACACATTCATTAACCGCAGAGAATAAACAGAACAAGTGGCACAAAAATTATTACATAACGTGAAGTATTTTTTAAGAAAGAACACTGAGGAAGAGAAAAGGAGATGGAATAATGTTTATTTGAAAATCTAGCTAGTCTTGATGTTCAGGGGGAAATTGTGAGCTTATTTTGACTTGAGTTTTCCAAGGGAAGATATATACTAAAATCCCCACCTATCTGAGAGTCTAACTGTCGTCTCAAGTAGAGATAAAGATATAGACTAGCTTTTCCTTCTCTCTCTCTAATTTTAAATCTAATCCTGAAATCTTCTTGGAGGCAATCTAACATTGGACTTCAGATGAGATTATCCAGCGTTTTTCAAACTGGGAGATGACTAGAGAGAAACTAGAGGCGGTTGAATTTCAGAAATTCATGGAACCTAAGCACAGAGCCCCTGAATGGGACACTTTTGCAGCATATTCCATGCTATTGAGCTGCCACTCCCACTCTGGAAACTGAGTTCACTCTTCTCTGTCTCTGTTCCTATCATTTTTCCCCATAATAGTAAGACCATCTTTGTAATTGTCCCTCTGGCTCTACCCTTGTGTTTCCCGACTAGCACATGTGTGGCTCGTGCCTTTTCTTACTTCTGTAACACAGGACAAACCTTACCACACTCCTGCAATGACCCTAGTGCAGCTTTCCATAAGAATTATGGCAGTGTTTCCTAAAATATCATTGTAATTCATTCAAAGAATATTTATTGAGTGCTTTTTATGTGCCAAGCACCGCAGCTTTAAGGGTATGACAGTGAGAAAGACATAAATTCTCTCCCTTCATGGGACTGATGTTCACTTAAATGGAGATAGACATAACCAAGTAGCAAAAAAAAGGTATGTTCAGATAATGATAAGTGCTATGTATAAAAAAAATGAAACAGGTCAAAGACATAGGGCATGTCTAGGCCCAGAGGAGACTTAATTTATTCAGGGTGATCGGAACTTTCCGTGCAGATGACACTCAAGCTAAGACCAGAAGGAGCTGGGCTTGCAAAGATCTAGGGGAGAGCAGAAGGAATGGTAGGTACAAAAGTCTTATGGCAGGAATGTGCCTGGCAGACATACTCAAGGAAGGAGAAGGCCAGTGTGGCCATCACAGAGAGAATGGGGAGAGTGGTACCAGATGAGATGGGAGTTTGTATTTTTCTAAAACTGCCGTGAGACTCCATAAAAGGGTTTTCAGCAATGATATGGTCTAATTTGTGTTTTAAATTATCAGGGATAGACATCCCACTTGCTATCATCACTTTCCAAGTTTTATTTTGCTAAGCCATGACTTCCAAGTCTATTTCCTCCAAGGAATATGAATTGTAAACATTCCAAGCTTCCTACATTGAAGTATTAATGGTTGAAGAGTTTCATTTCCTAAAAGTGTGGGCAGCGGAGTTTTTAAAAAGTTAGATATTTATTATACACACACACACACATACATATACATATATGTATGTGTTAATGTGTGTGTATGATATTGCATGTGTTATTGTTCAGTTCTACTTTATTTAAAATGTGACATTTTATTAAAATAACAAACTACAAATGGAGAAGACTACAATAATTATATAAGACTGAGAGAAAAAGATTTCTGTTGTGTAAGCACAGACAACTGGGCACCGTAATGATTAATGGAGAACCAGTAGCTTTCATTACAAATCCAATCCTGGGCTGCTTCAGCGCTTGAGAGACTTTGACTTTCCCTGGCCTTCCCGGTGCTGACAAAATCTCTTTGGGGCTAACCCTAATCTCCTAGGGTAATTTTGCTTTAATCACGTAAAAAGTTTCCCAGGTAGCTTTTATTTTTATTTATTTCTATCTCAATCAGGAGAGACCTTTAATTGTGTATTTACATATGGGGCAACTTTTCTCCTGGTTTCATCTCTTCTTAGCCAACCCTCACTTCTATCCTCTCCCAATGGGAAATCACTCAGGAGCAGAGTAGCCACAGATTATTGAGAGAATATTCCCATTCAGTATGGTTTTTACTTTTGTTCTCCATTAAAAGCAGATTTTTCTACTTTACTAATGGATGATAAATTTATATTCCTTCCCCCATTTTCTCATCCAGCACAGTTCTGTTCTCTGATTTCAAGGACATTTGAATAGAAAACAGTGTAGTTTTTAAACTAAGAAATAATACAGTTTCTTCAAAAACACCTATTGTGAAGTAACTTAAAATGTATTACGAGGGGATGGAATCCAGGACAGGTAAATTTAGTTTAAGGAAATTAGTGGGAAAATTTAGTTTAAGGAAATTAAGTAGGAAAAGACCAAATTCTAAGATTTTTCTGATGAGGACAAAATCAAGTATGGGACTGGGCAGGGGGAGATCAGTGGAATCACCTGGCAGCCAGAGTCTGATGAGGTCACCAATACAATGGGGCATCCCTCGGGGCAAACTCTTTTTCTCACTATTTTGGGTCTGGTTGGTTCTAACGATATGTTCCTGTTGCCTCATTATCATAGCAAGGAAAAAAATAGCTGTGTTTCAAAATATTGCCAAGGGATTTTGTTGAATAAGGAAGAAAATTGCAATTAAAGACTTCTTTTTTAATGGACTGTATTTAATGACAGAACAGTATACTTTGTGGGGAAGAAAATGAAATCAGCAGAGATAAGGTTATTCCTAGATGTGTCCCTTTCTTTCTTCACCCCTCCCAGTCTCCAGGAATTATAACCTTTTAAATCAAACTGAAGTAATATATATGTACATATGTATGTGTGTGTGTATATGTATATATATACATACACACAAATGTATATACACACACATATACGCATCATATGTATACATTAAAAATATAGCAAATACGTATGCCAAAAATGGAATTACACAGTCATTTTTATACCCAAAGGAATAGCACTCTCAGGAAGAGTTCTTATGTATTTTGAAAAATGACTCAGGTTTCTTCATTAGAATAGTTTATGTTTGATTCTAACAGCTTTTTAAAGACAACAGATGAAGACATGGAGTTTGATGACCTCTTTTAGTAAATAATTGCCAACTCACCTCACAAATGGTGGCATAGGTATCATTCTGCATAGAAAAAAGAAAAAAGGAAAGTAAAACTTCCACTCTTCAAGCTGTAAATAATGTTAATGACACTTAGCTACACATTTCTTCCAAATTAATTTCTTGCCCCACCATTGGCAAACAACCAATGAAAAACGCAATCAAAAAGCAAAGAAGCCCAGAGCTGAGGCCTTATTGTGTGCAGGGGACCACTGTGACAATGATCACTGGAAAATGGAGGAGCACAGTGGCTACTAGAAAACCCAAGTCAAGTTAGAGGTGATTTGTGATGGAATGGAAGGGTGTTTTCAGAAGACTGAGGGAGACAGATCTGAAATGAAAATCACCAATAACACCAGATAGCAAAGGTCAGCAAGTTCCCCTGCCTCGAAATGGCCACTATAGCGTTCACACTGCTTCCTGGGCTGTTGCCAGACAACAAATGGTGCCTCCCACGTGTTGACTGAGTATCTGCTATGTGCTTGCACAGCGTTAGGTGCAGGGCATACAGTGTGAACAAGACAGAGGGTAGGATAAGCAGTCCACATGTTAGGGGTAAAAGATAATAAATACATAACTAAACAGATAGTTACTTAAATTGCAATGTGTGGAAAGTGCTACTAAGGAGAGGTAAAAGTGCTTTTAGCGTGTATAACAAATACTAAGTCCACGTAGCACATCCCTCTCCCACCTTTTGGTAACTTCCATTCTATGAGGCACACACAGCCACAAACATGAGAGTGGGCATAATTACCTCCCATGGTAGAGATCTGTGAACACACACTATATAAGAAAAACTGTAAGGACTATGTATAAGGAGAGATTGATGCCTAATTTAAATCTCAAAGCTATCATTTAACTCACTAATAGAAAATGATATTAGGATTACCTAATGCTACCATGATTCTTACTGATTTAACCTCTGACCTGAACAACTCTAACAAAGTTATCTACTTTTTTTAAAATTTTATTGTGGCAAATATATATAACAAAAAAAAATTGCCATTTTAACCATCCTTAAGTATACCACTCAGTGACATTAATTATATTCACCATGTTGTACAAGCATTGCTACTTTCTATTTCCAAAAGTTTTTCGTCACCCCAAACAGAAACTCAGTACCTCTTAAGCAATAGCTCCCCATTCTCCCATCCCTCCAGCCCCTGGTAACCACTAATAAACTTTTGTCTCTATGCATTTGCCTATTCTAGATATTCTGTATAAGTGATATTATACAATATTTGTCCTTTTGTGCCTAACTTATTTCACTTAGCATAATATTTTCAAGTTTTATCCACGAGATAAGAGTACTTACAATGTGTCAAGCACTATCCTTAGGAGGAAAAATAAAAAAACCAAACCTATTGCCATTGAGTCGATTCCGACTCATAGTGATCCTATAGGACAGAGTACAACTGCCCTACAAAGTTTCCAAGGAGCGCCTGGTGGATTTGAACTGCCAACCTTTGTTTAGCAGTTGAATTCTTAACCACTACACCACCAGGGTTTGCATCTTTAGGAGGGAAATCCTGTTATTACCGAATTTACTGATGAAGAAGCTAAACTACGAAGTGGTCAAGTGCTTTAAGTTACACGGTAAGCAGCAAAGCCAGAATAAATGAAAAATAAGTGCTTGTGGATGTATTTTCTACCTGAAGTGGAGTAAATCTGGGTGTTTGTGACTTATGGATCAGATTGCTACCATGTTCCCTACAGAGAAACTCTGAAAATGACTGAGAGCCTGGCTGTTCAGTGTGGTCCAAGGACCAGCAGTATTGTATCACCTGGGAGATTGTTACATGTGCAGAATCTCAGTCTCCACCTAGACCTACCAAATCAGAATCCACATTTTCATAACGCCCCCAGATAATTTGTGTGCACATTAAAATTTGAGAAGCAAGGACCTAGAAAATTTAACAAATAACTTATATCTCTTCTTCTACTAAAAAGCCTTTATAGTTTGGAGCAATAGGCTTCCCTGGGCATCCCTGGATCACATGGTTTGCATTAACTTCTTCCTTGGTCTCCAGTGGCATTTACAATGTTAATTTCTTTTCTATTACTATGTATTACTCAGGCTATCAAATTTTTTTTTTTTTTTTTTAGAGTCAAACAAACTAGTAGAAGACCAATGGAAATTGAAATGGGAATCCTCTTAGACAACTTTTCTCTTGAGGGAAATATCAATATCAAAAACAGAAGCATAATTAATACTTACACACTTTAATGCACACTTTTCCTGATCAACAGAGTTCCAAAAATGACATCCTTGGATGCACTGTAAGAGTCAATAAGAGACAATGGTGACTGAAGAAATGGGACTTTTTCTTGTGACCCTGAAATGCATTATGGTAACAAAAAGTATAGCCCTGTGGTTTAGAAATAGAAGTCTACCAAGCAAGCTGATCAAAAGTACCAGGACCCTTGGGATGCTAAGCAGAACTTTCATATCTACAGACAGAGCAGGGCTTCATTGGTTTCACTGACCGAGCCCCGTGGAGTTAAGCCCTGGGGTGGCAAACCTAGAATCCCGAGAGACCCAACTTTCAGGGAGCGCCTGTCTACAGGGTAGCTGGAAACAAGTAAAGTCCAGGAGAGCATGGCATCAAGTAAATTGCTGGCCCGTAGGGTGTCCTCACACTACAAGCAAAACTTAGAGCTGGATACTCAACCAGAAGATGGTATGTCATTCTGAATAGGTAGACAGTTTAGGGAAGTCTGCTGCCTATAGCCGCAGGGACATAGTTACATAGAGTCAAAATCATGGACTTGAGTTAGTCCCGTGCTCTTGCCACTTCAATACATTGTCCCTGACTTTATTTTTAAGCATTCTGTAATTCAGTGTTTTCACCATTTTAGATTGACCTTCCTCCGGCAAGTATAAATAAATGAGATTTTACTCAGCAATTATCCTTATTTTAATAAAACCTGACCATTGTCCCTTTTTTTTATCAACACAAACACTGTAAATTTCTTAACAATGGTCGCAATTACTCACCGGTTCACTCAGATTATATGGTGTCCCAATGTCAAACTGCCTGCCCTGAGATGAAGAAACAGGTAATAAACATTAGCTATCAATATTGTGTTCAGCGTAACTACCACACTTTTTTTTTTTTTTTTTTTAAGGCTTCCTGGAATATACTTCCCTCCTCAGATTTTCTAACTGTAAAGTTAGGAGCCAAATATTTTAAAGTCACTAACTCAGTCACTAAATCAAGCAAAATAATCAATGCAAATTATAGTATAAATGCCTAAGAATTCTGCAGAAACTACAAAAATGGGGGTGAGGGTGTGTCTATAAGGAGTGGCTTAAGGACAGTAGAAAGATTCTTTCACAGAATTAAATAAACCTGTGGCATTAATCAGTGAAAGACTCCCAAATTAGAGATGAATTATTTTTACGCTTTTCTTCTTTTAAAGCAGTGTTATTAAGAGCAGAGAAAAATACAAATTCATAATTTTAAATTTAGTAAAACATATCATTGTTCTGTTTACTTCTGGTATATTCACAAATGCTGACTTTTTTTTTTGTACTGAGGAGAATAAAGGAAATGGGAACTAAGGAAAAAATCTATATATTGCTCATCCTCTCTCAGGTCATGATTTGAGTGGAGTCCTGTGTAAACATATGGCTTACAAAGGATGGTAATACTAGGCCTTTGGTAATCATATAAGTACCCAAATAGTGTTACATGGATATAACTAATTTTCAACCTGTTTCACTGAGTTGATTTAAAATTATAGGAAAGGAAAACTATGTGAATATTTCTAGTAACTCTAGTTGGTGCTGATCAGACCCATCCCTTTAAAGGGTTTGTTGAGTTAGAACCATTGAATTGGACAGACAGTTAATCCAGCAAGACACACGGCATCTGTCACTGGCTGGCCCCCAATGCAGCAAGTATGTCCCAGGAGATGCTAGTAAATTTAAAGGGGTGTTGGGGAGTCGGGGATAGTTTAAACATCTGTTGTGGCCTTCTGAACAGCTCGTGCTTTTCAAAGGAGGGAGAAGGACATTCTATCACTAAGCACACTGAGTACTCTCTCGCCTCTCCATGTAAATACCTTCCGTTTTGTTTTTCACTCTATCCCCAGAACCTAGACTAGCACCTGATAGCTAGTAGGTGTTCAATAACTGTTTGCTGAATGGATGAATTCATGAATTCAAGGTGGCCTCCCACTTAGGAATGCCTCAAAAGTGCTGTCCCTTGGGAAACTCATCCAGTGGCCTAGCATTGTGGGTGTTTACTTGGGAAGTAATTAGACACAGGAACCAAAAAACACATGTTGCTTTTCTCTCTCTCCCTCCCTCCCTCTCTCTCATTTAATGTGTGAATGAAGATTCTCTAGAACTCCATTTCTTGACCACTTGCATTTGGAAGGGAAAACAGAAGGACCTTTAGAATGCTTTTGTTTTCAGAAAAGTACTTAGAGAGTAAGAGCTGTATTGTTTAGATTAATTGCATAGCCAAGTGCTTAATAGAACTTTGCTTCCATGATTTTGTTCAACATGAACCTTTTAAGTCCCCTTTCCTCATCGTTTTTCACTTCCTACCCTAAAAATGGATCAGAGCAGAACGATCTGCATTTTAATCCCACATATACTATTTGCTCCAGATATTCTTTAAAAGCTACCTGTGCCATCTAAACTCGGTATTCTCATCCGGGACATAAATAGGATAGTAAATATTTATTTACTAAATAAGGTTCTGTGAAGATTCAATTAAATACTACGGAATTATTATAGTACAATGCTAGACACGTAGAAAGCTATTATTAGTATTAATATTACGTACCAACTTACTATCAAGTTTTTTATGTACATGTCTTTAGTTATGCAATAAACTCCTCAGAAAATTTCTCCATGTGCACTTGAAGGGTTCAAAGTATATGTTCCCTTTTAACTTTTATATTTATTAACCCATTGTTGTCCAGAAATCTATCAGTTTACATCCTGACCAATAAATCATAAAAGTGTCATATTACCCACACCTTGGCCAACGTTGTGTTATAAATGTTTTTATTATTGCCAACCTGATAAAAGAAAAACGATAATTCATTTTTACTTTGCAATTCTGTGGTTGCTATGAAGTTGAACATCTGTCACTTGGTTTGTAGCTATTTATATTTCTTCTTTTATGAAGTGGCTGTTCATGTTCTAAACTTATTTTCTTATTCTTGCTGATTTTGAAAAGCTTTTTTTTTTTTAAGTTTTTATGTATATCATTGTTGTTGTTAATTGCCATCAAATTGATTCTGACTCCTGACCTTACTTCCCAAGCACCTCTGCATGGGTTTGAACCACCAACTTTCCAATTAGTAGTCCGGTGTTTAAACATTTGTGCCACTGAGGGACTCCTTTTGTGTACATTAAGGTTGCTAAAATTTTATTTATCATATGTAATTTTTTTCCATTTTTTGAGTTTGTTTTTATTGTATTCTGTTTATTTTTTTGTCATAACAGTTTAAGTTTCTAGGTGGTCAAATTTATCTATATTTTCTCTTAGGGATTCTGGATTCTTGAATGAAGCATTTCCCACTCAATTATTATAAAAATATTTACCCTGGTGTTCCGGCAAAATGGCGCTCTAGGCAGAAGCACCATGCCGTCCCTCCACAGCAAAGATCTGAAAAACTAAGCCAGACAGAGAATACAACAATCCTGAAACCCTAAAACATCAAATAATGAGATAAAGAACTCAGCCAAGCACCAAGTGGAGTGAGAAAACTGACAGAGAACGGAGAGTGAGGAGAGATTCATGCAGAGGTCCCCTACCAGCTAATGCAGTGTGGATCCGCCACCTTGGACTCCTATCGGAGACCAGCAAACAGGGGGTACGAGAAAGCAGCCTCATGGAGTGTCCAGCGGGAGACAAAACAACCGGTAATTTGCGATATACGCTTTCCCACCTCCCAGCCTTCTTCACCCCGACTCAGCCTCCTCTGCTTCCCGCAGCCACAATCTCTTGACAGGGAATCACGGGCTGCTTGGATTCCACACACCTGAACAGGCCGGCTCTTGAGTGCCATTTGTTGGCTGCTGGTGTTGCTTTTCTCTGCTTCTTTTGATTTTTTCCTTACCTCTCACCAACTCCCCCTCCTTTCGCTCAAATACCTGGCTCCGTGTGCCATCTTTGCTTCTTCCTGAGGGGCTGCAGAGCTCCAGTAATTTGTGATATACGCTTACCCACTCCCTACACTTCTTCACGCACACTCGGCCCCCTCTGCTTCCTGCAGACACAGTCTCTTGTCCGAGAAATACCAGCCCACACTAGCTGGCTCTCTGAGTGCCATTCGTTGGCTGCTAGTGTTGCTTTTTTTTCTGCTTCTTTTGATTTCTTCCTTACCTCTCACCACCTCCCCCTCCTTTCACTCAAATACCTGGCTCCGTGTGCCGTCTTTGCTTCTTCCTGAGGGGCTGTGGAGCTCCTTTCAAGTGTGGAGCTGCTTCCCAGTCTGGGCTGTCTCACTGGTGGGATCCCAGGGCTTTTGTTCGTTTGTTTGTTTTGAATTCTTTGTTTGTTTTCTTTTCCTTTTCTTGAGTTGGGAGCCATTTATGGCCAGGCAGTGCTGTGTGGCAACGAGACTTCCCCCTCAGCTTGCACAGATGTGCATAGGGATCCCTGAGAGCATTTCTTTTATCATTGGGTTTTTTTTTTTTTCTGTTTTTTGGGGGGCCTTTCTTGTTAGTTTTTTTTTTAATTTGTTTTCTTTTCTTTTTCCTCTTTTTCCCTTTTTGAGTTTCTTCATTGCTCAGTTTCTCGTCTCTCTATATCTTCCTTCTCTTTCTGTCCCCTGAATACCTGGCATTGTACACCTCCACGCCTTCTAGCCAGGCTGTACTGCAACACCTGAGAGTGACTTCCCCAGACCTCATAGCTACACCTGTGGGATCCCTGGGAACTTTGCGGTCCTTTAACTTTTATGATTTTTATTTATTCATTCTTTTCTTTTCTTCCTCTTCCCCTTTCTGTTTTTCTCCATTTCATAGTCTCTCATCTCTCCACTCCAACGGCAATCTCCCCTAGCATTCTTTTTTGTTTGTTTGTATGTTTTTGGCTCCTGTTCCTCTCTCCTCTCTCCCATATCCATCTTAGCTCCACACATAACAAGCTCTCCGCTGCATCCTGCCTACCTGCACCATGTGCTTGACATCAGACCACCAAGCAGCACAGGCACGGCCTACTGGAACCTGCCCTGCACTGATTACCAACCCATCCTGGTGGCTGTAGTAAGTGCCACAAACAACCCATCCCAGTAACTCCTCTTCAGCTAGACCTGCACTGCCATACCATATCTGAGTGACTTACCCTGCCAATTGGAGAAGGAGGCGAAAAGAATTGTGCTCACAGACGAGCAAACAACAAAGAACACACAGTCTACCTGCTCAGACATAGTCAAATTTAAAAAAAAAAAGGGGGGTGGGGTGGGATGAAACAAACAAATCTACAATCAATACACAAGAAAAATAACTACTGAATGCCCCAAAGACAGCAGACAATAACAAAACATTAACAAAAACAGGACAGGATGGTTCCAGTAGGTGTCCAAAATAAAACACCAGATGACTCTCATGTGGAAGAAAATGCACTAGAACTACCTGATAGGGAATTCAAATCTCTAGTACTCAGAATTCCTCAAGAGCTGAGGCAAAAAGCTGGCAAACATGAGGAAAAAAATTGACAAATTCATGGAAAATACAGACAAAATATTGGAAGAATTTAGGAAAATAATGCAGGAACAAAATGCAAAAATAAATTCACAACTAGAAATCGTACAAAGACAACAATTAGAAATCCAAAAGATAAACAACAATTTCAGAAATGGATGGTGTCATAGAAGGGCTGAGAAGCAGATTTGAAATGGTGGAAGACAGGATCAGTGGAATTGAAGACAAACACTTGGATACAACTCTGTTTCAGGGAAACTCGGAAAAAAGAACAAAGAAAAATGAAGAGACCCTGAGAATTATGTGGGATGCAATCAAAAGCAAAAATTTGCGAGTGATTGGAATTCCAGAACAGGGGGAGAAAACAGAAAACACAGAGAGGATCATTGAAGAACTACAGACAAAAAACTTCCCCAATATCATGAAAGATAAAAAGCTGGCCATCCTAGAAGTTCAACAAACCCCATATAGGAGAGACCCCAAAAGAAAATCACCAAGGCTTATCATAATCACACTCACCAAAACCAAAGACAAACAAAGAATCCTGAGAGCAAATCTTGAAAAACAAGAAGTCACATACAGAGGAGAAACAATAAGACTAAGCTCAGATTATTTGGCATAAACCATGCAGGCAAGAAGGCAATGGGATGACATATACAAAATCTTGAAAGAAAAAAATTGCCAGCCAAGAATAATATATCCTGCAAAACTCTCATTCAAATTTGATGGTGAAATTAGGTCATTTCCAGAGAAACAGAAATTAAGGGAATATGTAAAAGTCAAACCAAACTTACAAGAATTATTAAAGGGAGCTCTTCGATCTGAGGACAAACAGCTTCAGCTCACAGGCAGAATCTAGGATGCAGGATTGGACCAGCCAGATACCAATCTAGGAAACGAACTCTCGAGGACTTTCCAAAACCAAAAGAAATACAACAGGGAATCAGAGCAGTTAATCAGGAAATGACAACTACATCAAAACAATAAAAGAGGAAATAAACGGCATAGGGTTAGAACCTTCTAATGGAGAGGAAGGCAAAGCGATACCAAGTAATGGTAGACTGCTTCAAACTTAGAAAGATAAGGGTAAAATTCATGGTAACCACCAAGAAAGTTAACAAACATACTCATTAAAAAAAAAAGAGGAAAAACATAAAGTCTCAACAAAAACAAAACCTACAAAAACAAAAGAAATGAAAAAAATTCAACAATAAACAAAACCTACAAAAACAAAAGAAATGAAAAAAAAATCCACAAACAAAAGTAACTCAGCACAAGAGAGTAAGAAGAACAAAGAAAACTTCAGCACCACAAAAAAAAGCACTTCAAAATGACAGCAACAAACTCACATCTATCAATAATTACACTGAATGTAAATGGACTCAATGCACCCATAAAGAGATGGAGAGTGACAGAATGGATAAGAAAACAGGATCCATCAATATGCTGTCTACAAGAGACACACCTTAGAAACAAAGATGTGAATTTATTAAAAATCAAAGGTTGGAAAAAAATATATCAAGCTAACAACTACCAAAAAAGAGCAGGAGTGGCACTTCTAATCTCAGATAAAATAGACTTTAAAACCAAATCTACCATAAAAGACAAAGAAAGACACTATATAATGACTAAGGGGATGATCCATCATGAAGACATAACCATAATAAACATCTACGCACCCAATGAGAGGGCTCCAAAATACATAAAACAAACTCTAACAACACTGAAAAGAGAAATTGACAGTTCCACAATAATAGTAGGAGACTTCAACACACCACTCTCAGTAAAGGACAGAACAACTTAGAAGAAACTCAGCAAAGATACAGAAGACCTAAAGGACACAATCAGCCAACTTGACCTCAAAGACACATATAGAACACTCCATCCAACCACTGCAAACTACACATTCTTTTCCAATGCACATGGAACATTCTCCAGAATAGACCACATCTTAGGCCACAGAGCAATCCTCAACAAGATCGAAAATGTTGAGATAATTGAAAGTATCTTTTCTGACCACAATGCCATCAAGGTAGAAATTAACAATAGAAAGAGCAAGGGAAAAAAATCAATTACATGGAAACTGAATAATACCCTGCTTACACATCACTAGGTAATAGAAGAAATCAGAGATGGAACCAAAAAATTCCTAGAATCAAATGAGAATGAAAACACATCATACCAAAACCTTTGGGACACAGTAAAGGCAGTCCTCAGAGGACAATATATAGCAATAGATGCACATATCAAAAAAGAAGAAAGGGACAAAATCAAAACATTAACTACAGAACTCAAACCAATCAAAAGAGAACAGCAAAAAAAAGCCTACAACCACGGGAAGAAAGGAAATAGTAAAGATCAGAGCAGAAATAAATGAAATAGAGAACAGAAAAACAATAGAAAGAATCAACAAAACCAAAAGTTGGTTCTTTGAAAGAATCAACAAAATCGACAAACCACTGGCCAGACTGACAAAAGAAAAGCAGGAGAGGACACAAATAACCCAAATAAGAAATGAAATGGAGGACATTACAACAGACCCAACTGAAATAAAAAGGATTATAACAGAATATTATGAAAAACTATACTCCAACAAATTTGAAAACCTGGAGAAAATGGATAAATTTTTAGAAACAAATGGCCTACCCAAACTACAACAAAGTGATGTTGAAAATCTGAATAGACCCATAACAAGAGAATAGATTGAAAGGGTAACAAAAAAACTCCCAACCAAAAAAAAAGCCCTGGCCCAGATGGCTTCACTGGAGAATTCTACAAAACATTTACAGAAGAGCTTGTACCAGTACTACTCAAGCTATTTCAGAGCATAGAAGAGGAAGCAACACTTCCAAATTCATTCTATGAAGCCAGCATAACACTGATAGCAAAACCAGGCAAAGACGTCACAAAAAAAGAAAATTACAGACCAATATCTCTCATGAGTATAGATGCAAAAATTCTTAACAAAATTCTAGCCAATAGAATTCAGCATCATATCAAAAAAAATAATGCACTACGACCAAGTAGGATTCATACCAGGCATGCAAGGATAGTTCAACATTAGAAACTCAATCAACGTAATCCACCACATAAATAAAGGGAAAGAAAAGAATCACATGATCATCTCAATTGACACAGAAAAGGAATTTGGCAAAGTCCAACACCCATTCCTGATAAAAACTCTCAATAAAATAGGTATAGAAGGGAAATTTCTCAACATAAAAAAGGGCATCTATGCAAAACCAATGGCCAGCATCATTCTTAATGGAGAGAGGCTGAAAACATTCCTCTTGAAAACAGGAACAAGACAAGGATGCCCTTTATAACCACTCCTATTTAACGTTGTGCTGGAAGTCCTAGCTAGAGCAATAAGGCAAGAAAAAGAAATAAAGGGCATCCCTGTTTGCAGATGATATGATACTATACCTAGAAAACCCTAAAGACTCCATGAGACATCTACTGGAACTAACAGAAAGATTCAGCAGAGTAGCAGGATACAAGATAAACATTCAAAAATCAGTTGGATTCCTATACACCAATAAGGAGAACGATAAAAAGGAAATCAGGAAAACTATACCATTTTTAACAGCCCCTAAAAAGATAAAATACTTAGGAATAAATCTGACCAGGGAAGTAAAAGACCTATACAAAGAAAACTACAAAACACTACTGCATGAAACCCAAAGGGATCTACATAAATGGAAAAACATACCATGCTCATGGATAGGCAGACTCAACATTGTGAAAATGACAATTCTACCCAAAGTAATTTACAAATACAACGCAATCCCGATCCAAATACCAACAACATTCTTCAAAGAGATGGAAAAACTAATCATTAACTTCATATGGAAAGGGAAGAAGCCCTGAATAAGTAAAGCACTACTGAAGAAGAATAAACTTGGAGGACTCACACTACCTGACTTCAGAACCTACTATACAGCTACAGTAGTCAAAACAGCCTGGTACTGGTACAATGACAGATACATTGACCAATTGAACACAATTGAGAACCCAGGTGTAAATCCATCCACCTATGGTCACCTGATCTTCGACAAGGTCCCAAAGTCCATCAAATGGGGAAAAGACAGTCTTTTGAACAAATGGTGCTGGCAAAACTGGATATCCATCTGCAAAAAAATGAAACAGGACCCATACCTCACGCCATATACAAAAACTACTTCAAAATGGATCAAAGACCTGAATATAAAGTCTAAAGCTATAAAGTTCTTAGAAGAAAAAATAGGACCAACACTGCAGGCCTTAATACACGGCATTAACAGGATACAAACCATAACCATCAATGCACAAACTCCAATTGATAAGCTAGATAACTGGGATCTTCTAAAAATCAAACACCTATGCTCTTCAAAAGACTTCACCAAAAGAGTAAAAAGAGAACCTCCAGACTGGGAAAACATTTTTGGACAGTACAAGTCAGACAAAGGTCTAATCTCCATAATCTATAAGAAAATCCAACACCTCTACAACAAAAAGACAAATAATCCTATTAAAAAATGGGCAAAGGAAATCAACAGACACTTCACCAAAGAAGACATCCAAATGGCCAACAGATACATGAGGAAATGCTCGCAATCACTAGCCATTGGAGAAATCCAAATTAAAACCACAATGAGATACCATCTCACCCCGGCATTACTGGCACGAATCAAAAACACTGGAAATAACAAATGTTGGAGGGGCTGCGGGGAGATGGGAACTCTTATGCACTGCTGGTGGGAATGCAAAATGATACAACCATTTTGGAAAATGATATGGCGCTTCCTCAGAAAGCTAGAAATAGACATACCGTTTGATCCAGCAATCCCACTCCTAGGAATATATCCTAGAGAAATAAGAGTCGTCACTCGAATAGACATATGCACACCTATGTTCATGGCAGCATTGTTCACAATAGCAAAACGATTGAAACAACCTAGATGCCCATCAACTGATGAATGGATAAACAAACTATGGTACATATGCACAATGGAGTACTATGCAACAAGAAAGAACAACGATGAATCTGTGAAGCATCTCATAACATGGATGAAACTGGAGGACATTATGCTGAGTGAAATAAGTCAATCACAAAAGGACAAATATTGTATGAGACCTATATTGTAAAAACCCATGAAAAAGTTCACACACAAAATGCAACAATCTTTGTTGGTTACCAGGGATGGGGGGGGCGGAATACTAAATAGGCAATAGATAAGTGGTATCTTGGGTGAAGGGTGAGACAGTACACAATACAGGAGAAACGAGCACAATTTGTACAAGGAAAGGTCATGGAAGCCCCATAGACACATCCAAACTCCCTGAGGGACTGAATTGCTGGGCAGAAGGCTGTGGGGACCATGGTCTCAGGGAACATCTAGCTCAATTGGCATGACACAGCTTATAAAGACAATGCTCTACATTCTACCTTGGTGAGTAGTGTCTTGGGTCTTAAAAGCCTGTGAGCGGCCATCTAAGATACTCCACTGGTCTCATCCCTTCGGGAGCAAGGGACAATGAAGAGAACAGGATTCAACGAAAAGATTAGTCCAAAGGACTAATTGTCCACAGCTACCAAGGCCTCCACCGGACTGAGTCCAGTACAGCTAGATGGTGCCCGGCTAACACCACTGACTGCTCTGACCAGGATCACAACAGAGGGTTCTGGACAGAGCTGGAGAAGGATGTAGAACATAATTCTAACTCACAAAAAAAAGACCAGATTTACTGGCCTAAAGGAGACTGGAGAAATCCCGAGAGTATGGCCCCCAGACACCCTTTTAGCTCAGTGGTGAAGTTATCTCCGAGGTTCACCGTTCAGCCTGGGAGTGGACAGCCCCGTAATACCAAATGAGACTAACGAGGTACAGGAGTCCAGTGACAAGGGCCAGAAGGCAGAAGGGGACAAGGAAGCTGGTGATAGAGAACCCAAGGTTGAGTAAGGATATTGTTGATTTGTTGTAAGATTGTTAACCATTGTCATAGGGCAACATTTGTAGTAAGTGTTAAATGAGAAACTATTATGTTCTGTAAGCCTTCATCTTTAGTGAGAATAACAGCACAATTGGAAGAGTGTAGTCAATGTCACTGAACTTTGCACGTAGAAATTTTTGAAATGGTGTATCTTTGGCTTTGTTTATTTTCACCAAAAAAATAGGTTGAGAAGTTAGAGGGTTGACATGTTGTGGGGTTGTTAACCAATGTCATAAAACAATATGTGTACTACTGTTTCACGAGAAAATATTTGTTCTGTAAGCTTTCGCCTGAAGTACAATAAAAAAAAAAAATTTGGGACAAAAAAAAAAATTTAGCCTGATTACTTCTGGAGCCCTGGTGGTGCAGTGGTTAAGAGTTTCCTGCTAACTGAAAGGTCGGTAGTTTGAATCCAGCAGCTGCTCCCGGGAAACCCTATGGAGCAGTTCTACTCTGTCGTACAGAGTTGCTATGAGTTGGAATCAACTGGACAGCAATGGGTTTGATAATTTCTCCATATACATGTATATATATGTATGTATGTATGCTGTAGGTGAAAGTTTACAGCACAAATTACTTTCTCAACCAAAAATTAGTACACACATTCTTCTGTGACATTGATTGCAATCCCAGCAATGTGTCAGCACCCTCCCCTTTTCCCTTTACACCCTGAGTTCTCCATGTCCGTTCATCCAGTTTTTCTGTCCCTTCCTGCCTTCCCTCTTTGCTTTTGGGCAGGTGTTGTCCATTTGGTTTCATATTGAACTAAGAAGCATATTCCTCACATGTGTTATTGTTTGTTTTATAGGCCTAATCTTTGGCTGAAAGGTGGAGTTTGGGAGTGGCTTCCATTCTGAGTTAGCAGGGTGTCTGGGGGCCATAGTCTTGGGGGTTCCTCCCGTCTCTGTCAGACCATAAGTCTGGTCTTTTTTTGTGAATTTGAATTTTGTTCTACATTTTTCTCCCACTCTGTCCTGGACTCCCTGTTGAGATCCTTGTCAGAGCCGTGGATGGTGGTAGCTGGGCACCATCTAATTCTGGGCTCAGGCAGGTGGAGGCTGTGGTTCATGTGGTCCATTAGTCCTTTGGACTAATATTTTTCCTTGTGTCTTTGGTTTTCTTCATTCTGCTTTGCTCTGGGCGGGATGGGACAATAGATGTATCTTAGATGGCTGCTCACAAGCTTTTAAGACCACAGATGCTGCTCATCACAGTAGGACATAAAACATTTTCTTTATGAACTATGTTATATCAATTGACGTAGATGTCCCCCAAGACCATGGTCCCCAGCCGTTGGCCCCGGTAAATTGGTCCCTCAAGCTTCCTTATAGGAAGCTTCTATGACTTTGCCTTGGTCAAGTTGTGCTGACTTCCCCTATATTGTGTATTATCTTTCCCTTCACCAAAGCTAACACTCATCTACTTTCTAGTTAGTGATTTCCCCTCTCCACTCTCCCCTTCCTCATCAAAGATTGTTTTTTTCTGTGTATAAAACTTTTCTTGGGTTTTTATAATTGTGGTCTCATACATTATTTGTTCTTCTAAAATTTTTATGAGATGAAGTTTTGTTTTGTTTCTGGTATTTGTATAAAAATTATATTTTTTAAATCCTCCCAGAAATTATTTGAATCTGGAGGTGCTATAGTGTTTCATTTCTATTCCAAATGGCTAGCTGCACCCCACTCCCAACGGTTTGAATTGCCATCTTTATCATGTTCCAAACTCCCCTAGAGATTGTTTTTTCTGGACTGTGTTCTGTTTTATTGGTCTGTCTATTCTTACACCAATACAAGCTATCCTAATTTCTAGATATTTTGTAGACTTTTTGGATTTTTGGTTTGTAATTTTGGTTTTATTCCATTACCTAGTTTTAAAGTTTTAACCCGATCTATAAGAAAGGTATTAATTTTGTACTTTATCTTTTTTTTTACAGAACAATCTTCTGAATTTTATTGTTTCTAATAATCTTTTAGCTGATTCTTTTGGAACTTTGGATGCAGATCAAAAGAAAAAATGTATTGTTACCATCCTCTAATATTGTAAAAACCATAATATACCATATTTGCAAAAGTATTTAATTATTTAATGATAGAAACCTTGACTTTTCAATGTGTTGTAACCTCCTTGAAGGCAATGATCATACAATTTACTTATTTAGTATTCCCTGTTGCATCTACCACAAAGCTGAACACACATAGATGCTCAGGAACATTTATCAAATCAAACTGATATTTCTAACGTAGCACTTCTCAATGCTAGCTCCTCAGTTGTTGAGAGGTGTTACTCACAATAAGGTTGTGTTGCCAAGGAAGTTTGGAAAACTGTGATTAAACAAAGCCCTTAATAAGCTATTATGCCCTGTGGATCTGCAGGAAGAGGTTATAGCAAAAAGCATTTCTGTAAATTATTTGATCATGAATCTTTTTTTTTCTTTTTTGTAAAGTATCTCTCAGTACTAGTGTTCTGAAGAACATTAACTATTTTTTGTCTTCTGCAGTACATGACATATAGAATTTAAAAATATTAGATCAGCTAATACATGTAGATCCTTCAATTAATGTAAAACAGCCATGCTCAAGCACACAACTATGATCTGTGCATCTTTGGCAGCAATTCTAACATTCCTCTGAGCAAGAATCTTTTTGTTTCTTTTTAAAACGAAGAAATGCTTCAATATCAAGACCCACCCAATGAAATCAAAGACGACCTTATCAGTAAATGTCCATGCTAAAAAGAATGACTCAGAAAAAATTTCAGAAGCTATAATAAACTTGGGCACTTTACATGTCTTCCTCCTCAATCCATGGCTATGTTCAATTGCTTATTCACCTTGCTTTTGTCCCCCCAGCCTCTGCGTGGGAGACCCAGATGGACAACATTTATTAAATTCATCGGTCAGGTTGGCAGACCGTGTCTCTCTTGCCGTCGCCACCACATCAGCTGTGCCTTTCTCTGTAGGTGGTGAACGGAAGACAACTCAACAAAAGAACAAACTGTCTGCTCCTACTGCCAAACCCTGAAATCAAGGAGCCCACACAAAAAGATAAGATAAAAATAAAACTAAAGTAAAATGAAGATTGCAATATTGAAAACAACTAAAATTGATTTTGATAATAAGGGAATTAAATTATGGTGGCACATTCATACGATGGAATACCCTAAACACACTAAAGATTCTGTTACCAAAAAAACTTTAAGTGCATGGGGAAATGCTCACATATAACGTTAAATGAAAATGTTGGGTGCTGTGTGTAACAATATATACAATGAAAGAAAAATATAACCAAAGGTTAACAGTGGTGGAATTATAGCTTTTACCCCTTACTTTATACTGTTCTCTATTTTATAAATATTTTATAAATGTGTTTTCCTGTTATAATCAGAGAAAAATAAAATATTCTTTTGAAAAGGCAATCTTTTATAGTTCTATTCTTTCATTTTTAAATCTGGATTACAACTGTAAGAAAATGAAAACATTAATGGTAATGAAGTCTTCAATAAAAATAAATATCAAGCTTTTTTTTTTTTTTTTTTTTTTTTTTGTGCTATTACCCATCGTAAGCCAAAGCAGCATTTTTAACTACAGGTTGAATTAAACCAAAAGAGTGTAACCCAAATTATTTTTTAATATATCACAGAATTCTATCACCGATAATTTAGCATAGTAATGAGTACTGTATTGGGTGCTTTCATTATTTTAAAAGTATAACTATAAATACTGTTTATGCAAACTATCATGCTATTTCCTTTGTGTTTCAATAAGAAGAATGCATCTTTCCCTGGCTAGAGTATATTAAGTTTTTAAAGTTGACTTAGGGACTATTTTAAGCACAGCTAAATCACAATAACTGAAAAGATGTCATGCATGTATAGGAGGCATGACACCCAGAAATGAAAAAGCAAACACAAATATCCATATAAAAAACTCATTACAGAAAAATTTTCAAATGCACAGATACAATAAAGAGATTCGCAAATAATTCTCACTTCTAAAATAAAATGATGTTTTACATGGCACCTGTATCTGCTTCCTTGGTCATCCAATTCCTTATACAGCCATCCATCCACAATATAAATGATACTCTTTGTCTGGAACTAGAAGGCATTACACTGCGGCCAAACTTATTTCATGCTTCAAGACAAATATAAATGATTTTATAATAAAAGAGTTACAATTGAAATTTTTTTAAATCATGCAAAACTGATTTTGTTTCAGCCTCCTTCACCCAATCCCCACTCCCAAATAAAATATCTGTGAAAAGATAAAGAAATAAACAGCCTTGCCCTACCTTCTGCAATAAGTATTCCTAACTTATTTCAGAAAAAAATAATCTTTCTTGGCTTGATACCATATCTCGTAAGAAAACTCTCAAAGAAATAATTCTGACAGTTATCACAACTTTACATGTTCTAGTTCCTGCAAAAATAAATATTAGACTGGTGAAACTTACCAGATTAATTACACATGACTTGAGGCAGCCGTTTAAGACTGTACACTGTACCACAGAAATCCATATGCAGCCAACAGTTGCAAAATTGACAAGTTTCAGAATGAGCCAGTAAATGTCCTTCATCACTTCACCAATGGCGGAGTTTTAGATGGTCGTCCTTCTTGTTTTCTCCATTTCGCTACATGAATTCTTTGGGTTTCATCGCTTCAATTGAAAGAGTGGCTAGAAGATTTGTTTTTTGTTTTTTGTTTGACACACTAGAATATCTTTGCCTTTTAAAATAATAATCAGATCTTTTAATTTAGACCTTTTAGACCAGCATAGCTATAACATTCATAAAACAGCTATTTCATAACTTAGCTTCCTTTGACTTCCGTGGAAGAAAGTCACTCACTGAGTAAAGGTTAGGTCTTAGAAGAGCGCTTCACATGGAAAGCAAACAAAGTAAGAAACGCAGATTGCATTTCAGCAAGAAGGTGACACGTGCACACTCTGAAACTGGAACCCTTTGGTGGATCATCCACCACTTCACTTCTTTGAGGCTGGCTCAACTATGCAGGGAATCGGGCTTTGACCATCTATGCTTTAGCATGATCATAATAAAGAATTATCCAAAAAATAGAAGTGCCTAAATCAAGTGATGCAGCAGAGGGAAACAGAACCCTTTGAAGCCAAATACATATTTTAAAATTAAAGAACAAACAAAGCTGAAATTAGTAGACAAATACTCTGAGGGTGAGCTAAAGACAAGGAAGTTGGCTAGAGCACTCTCAGAACTTTACTACATATTAACTAAAATACTGCCTTATCAGGTCTATTGAGACAGAGAGCTGAAACTAGCCACCACAGAGACCTAAGACATGTACAAGTGTAGCTGTCTTAGAGAGGAAACATTGTACAGAATTTTCAATTAGCCTAGCATCAAGACAAAGTTAAGCTGAAACCTAAACAAAGAATTTGAAATCTGCAAGGTACAGAAGTGAATGTTCTAGATAGCTACTTTTGAGATCACTAAGGGTTAACTCTTTAAAGCCAGATATTTTTGTGTTGTTCTTTTTGTGTGACAATCAAAAGTGTCAAATGAACTTCCTTGTCTTAAAAAAAAATGCCAAATGTAATTAATTTTTTCTAAAGACATAAGATTCTTATTATGAGCAACACCTGAGGTTTGTTTTGCACTGGACGTCTTTCAGTAAATGTTGAAAAACACAGGTGCACATCATAAAGATGAATGGATATTGACTTCAGCATTGACCCCTGTTGTTGTCAGCTATGGTGGAGTCGGCCCTGACTCATAGCAACCCATGTACAATGGGATCAGACTGCTGTGATCCACAGGGTTTCACTGGCTGGTTTTCAGATATAGATCACCAGGATTTTCTTCTTACTCTGTCTTAGTCTGGAAGCTCCACTGAAACTTGTTTAGCATCATAGTAATACGCAAGCCTCCACTGCCAGACGAGTGGTAACTGTACTTGAGGTGCATTGGCTGGAAATTGGACCCAGGTCTCCCTCATGAAGGTGAGAATTCTACCCTTGAACCACCATTGCCCTCTGCATTGACCCCTAAAACTTGTTGTTGTTGTGTTTTTTTAATTCCCCGATGTTCACCTGCTTTTTGTTTATTTTTGTTATGTTAAGGAACATAGGTTAAAGAATATGCACCTACCCAATTTCTTGGTCAGAGGAATGTGGCTATCTTTTTACAAAACACATTTTTGAGTCAGAGAATGAAGTCCCTTGACCAAGAACTTTTCTCATCCCAACAAAATTTATCTTCTTCACTGTTGCTATTGGTGCCTTTTGTCAATATTTATAACTTTTACTTCACTTACAAAATGAACCCCCAAGGAAAACCAGTACCGTGGTTTAAACAGCCTGCCACAGCCGCCATCTAGGATTCTAAGTTCAGGTATTGATTATTGGTGTGGTATCTCTAATCTCCAATCAAAAGGAGGGAAAGATTTAGGAAATAACATTGAAGCCATTATTCCCTGTCCTTGCGCACAGAGAATGTGAACCAACTGGAGCTGCGCTCATAAGGACTCACAAGGACAAATCAACTGGGCCCTGAGGTACAAAGACAATAGCTAGGACAATCTTGCAAAACATCTTTTTGGGAAACTTTCAAATAAACAAATCATAAACAGCACAAAAGACCCACATACTTTCCACTCTTATCTTTTTCTGTTAGCATTTGGTGAGTAGTAGGATTTGTTGGACCAATAAAGACCCTCCTGACTGCCATTACTGAAACTTCTACCAATGATTATTAAGAAAGACAATTCAAAATGTAGAATCACGGTGACTTAACAGTTTTTAGCCAATCTGTGAAAAGGTGAAGCTTTCAATGGTTTTGCCCATTTGTAATGTTAGTATATACTGATCATTCTGTAATGTCCCTTGGACTCAGGCAGATATGGCTCCAGTAGTATGCTTGCCCATTTTTCCACTTTTGTCTATTCTGTAATATTCTTTGGAATTGGGCAGACATAGCTCTGGCAGCATGCTTGCCGTTTCTCACTTCTGCCTCTTTTGAATATATGCCAAATAAAACCTTTCTTTTAGCTTTCCTATTTAAAAAAAAAAAAAGAAGAAGAAGAAGAACCACCAAACACTTCCCTGAAAACTTAAGTACATTCTTATATCTCACTTGATCTAACTTTATTGATGGGGTGCGAAAAAGAAACGTCCTTCTCATTTTAAGATTTTGTGCTAATTCTGGTTTTTGGGATTTAACTTGCACATAGATTTGCACTTGTGAAAAATGAAGTGTGTTCAAAGACCTTTTTGCAGTATTATTTGTATCACAAAAGGTTGGAAACAACCTAAAAGTTCAACAATATGATACCGGATCAGTAAGTTTACATACCCTTCCTTCTCCATGTGGTTTCTCCACAGGAACTTGTTTAGACTTCCTCAGCCTGATTTCTCAGTGATTAAGAGCTGTGGCGGCTAACCAAAAGGTCAGCAGTTTGAATCCACCAACCACTCCTTGGAAACCCTATGGGGCAGCTCTACTCTGTTCTGTAGGGTCGCTGTGAGTTGGAATTAACTCGATGGCAACAGGTTTTTTTGTTTTGTTTTGTTTTTCCACAGCACGATGGTCTCTGGCAATCCAACGGCTTACGCGGTGGCTTAGAACTTTGGTGAACGTGGTCCAGCTCACAAAGCAGAAGCTGAATTGTCTTTTATCATCTGTCTTTAGAAATCACACAGTCACTTCTGCCACATTCTGTTGGTTACAAAACCAAAAACCAAACTTGTTGCTGTTGAGTCGATTCTGGCTTGTGGCAACCCTATAGGACAGAGTAGAACTGCCCCCTAAATTCAACTTTGTGCCCAGATTCAAGAATAGGAGAAATAGATCCTACCTCTTGATAAGGAAGTGGCCAGCTTCTAGAAGACAATGCAGGAGGGGAGAGATTGTTGGACTACTTTAAAAGTCCAATTTTCCACGGTATAGGCAGTTGTCACTTTGCACGGTTCTGATATATGCACATTTCCATTACCACCATTCCATAAACTGCTGCGGCTGCTGCTGCCGTTGTTGTTGTTAGCTGCCATCGAGCTAATTCTCACTCGCAACAACCCAATGGCCCCCATGGGTTTTCTAGGTTATTATCTTTGCGGGAGCAGATCACCAGGTCTTTTCTCCCGTGGCTAGACATCCCTAAATTTTTATCTTCACAAATAATCTGCTTCTTAATATCTGGTTCCCATGCACTAGCTGCTGGCTGAAGTTTCTCTGGTCAGATCTACTGGCCTCCAAGAGGAGTATCTGTGATCCATGTCTGGTACCCCAACAATTTGTCCTGACCCTGCTGTCCATAGATTTAGGACTATCTACCACCATTCTACAGGGTCGCTATGAGTTGTAATCAACTCGACTCAACAGGTTTGGTTTGGTTTTGGACCACCATTCTGAGGAGCCCTGGTGGTGCAGTGGTTAAAGTGCTCAGCTGTTAACTGAAAGGTCAGTGGTTCGAACCCACCCGGCGCTCTGTGGGAGAAAGCTGTGGCAGTCTGATTCCATAAAGATTTATAGCCTTGGAAACCCTATCCAGCAGTTCTACTGTGTCCTATGAGTCAGAATCAACTGACGGCAATGGGTTTTAAGGACCACCAGTCTTTTCAGGGACCCAGTGTCTTCTTAACTCCTGTTCCTAACAAAAGCACTGCTTTTTATTTGTTAACTCTCTCAAACATTTGTATTTTTGAGCCTTTTAGATCTAATTATAAGCTAAAAGACACTGTGTTTTAATAGAAGCTGTTTTCCAGAAATTGAGACCAGATATTGGATGACCACTTAAACATTTTACCTAAAGCTAACTTGAAGGGAAACCTCTTTAGTAGTCGTGAAAAGAAGTTTTCAAAAAGAAAGTCAAGCTTTTCTCTTCCCCCAGCCTCCAGATACACAAGTGCCAGAGTTTGCAACAGGGTTTTCCACTGTGCTCCTTCCCCAAAAGTCACCCCAACTGTGTTCTTAATTCAGTTTCTCTACTCTCAAGATGCTGTCACCCAGGAATCCTGCAGTCTCCCACAGCACCACCAGTGACCTGGTAGATCACCTCCTACCCCTACTGCCAGAATTGCTGCTTTTTCAAACCCACACTATGGGCATGGAATACGTTGTTGTTCACTGCTATCTAGTCTGCCTGACTCCTGATGACCTCAAGCACAACAGAATGAAATCCTGCCTCTTTTTATCCATAGGGTTTTCATTGGCTGATTTTTTTGGAAGGATTGCATGTTGCTATAATGCTGAACAAGTTTCAGCGGAGTTTTCAGACTAAATGGTCTAGGAAGAAAGGGCATGAAATAAAGAGACAGAAAAAAATAAAACAACTGCCCAAGGAACTTCTAATGGGCAAAGAGGGCAAAGAGAGCACTGATGGGATCTTCAGTGGGAGAGCAGGTAGTCTCGAACGAGAAATAGGAGCAGGTCAAGGAGGCAGAAACTTTGACCAGTGAGAATCAAGCTCCAGAACTTAGGTCTTTTTATTAAGTAGCAAACTGTAAGAGCCGTATGATCATAATCAGAATTATTAAGTTGTGAGTATTTAGTAAGAACACAGTAATGGCCTTATTACAGATACTGATAAAACAATGAAAAGGAAAAAATAAATAAAGGAAATTCTACTAATTACTAACTACATCATTTATGATCGTTTCCATTTGTAACTAATTACTTTGAACACAAATTCAATTAGGTTTGAATCTTGGCCTCTGACTTTTAAAATGGCCTTCCAAGGGTACATCAAAGTTCATCTAGGAACAAAAAGAATGCGAATCCTTCTGATTTCTTTGTTTCAAAAATTATTACACCGGTAAAGTGAGGTTCTTGGCCAATCAGGAAATACTTCTTGGGCATTAACATGTATGTTATTGTTGTTAGGTGCCATTGAGTCAGTTCCGACTCTTAGCAACCCTATTAACAACAGAATGAAACACTGCGCAGTCCTGTGCCATCCTCACAATCATTGCTATGTTTGAGCGCATTGTTGCAGCCACTGTGCCAATGCATCTCCTTGAGGGTCTTTCTCTTCTTTGCTGATCCTCTACTTTACCAACCATGATGTCCTTCTCCAGGGACTGGGCCCTCCTGATAACATATCCAAAGTACTTGAGACAAAGTCTAGCCATCCTGCCTTCTGAGGAGCATTCTGGCTGTACTGCTTCCAAGACAGGTTTGTTCATTCTTCTGGAAGTCCATGGTATATTCAGTATTCTTCATCAACACCATAGCTCAACGGCATCAAGTCTTCTTCACTCCTCCTTATTCATTGTCCAGCTTTCACATGCGTATGAGACAATTGAAAATACCATGGCTTGGGTCAGGTGCGCCTTAGTCTCCAAGGAGACATCTTTGCTTTTTAACACTTTAAAGAGGTCTTTTGCAGAAGATTTTCCCAATGCAATACATCGTTTGATTTCTTGACTCCTGTTTCCATAGGTGTTGATTGTGGATCCAAGTAAAATGAAATCCTTGACAACTTTAATCTTTTCTCTGTTTATCATGATGTTGCTTATTGGTCAAGTTGTGAAGATTTTTGTTTTCATTATGTTGAGGTGTAATCCATACTGAAGCCTGTAGTCTTTGATCTTCATCAGTAAGTGCTTCAAGTCCTCCTCACTTTCAGTAAGCAAGGTTGTGTCATCTGCATATCAAAGGCTACTAATTAGTCTTCTTCCAGTCCTGATTCTTCTTCATATAGTTCAGCTTCTCAGATTATTTGTTCAGCATGCAGATTGAATAAGTATGGTGAAAGATATAACCCTGATGGACACCTTTCCTGATTTCAAACCACTCAGTATCCCTTCATTCTTTTGGTCTATGTATAGGTTCCTCATGAGCACAATAAAATGTTCCGGAATTCCCATTCTTTGTAATGTTTTGCATAATTTGTTATGAACTCCACAGCTGAATGCCCTTGCATAGTCAATAAAACACTGGCAGACATCTTTCTGGTATTTTCTGCTTTCAGCCAAGATCCATCTGACATCAGCAATGATATCCCTTGTTCTATGTCCTCTTCTGAATCCAACTTGAATTTCTGGCAGTTCCCTGTCGATGTACTACTGCAAACCGCTTTTGAATGATCTTCAGAAAAATTTTACTTGTGTATGATATTGTTCAATAACTTCCACATTCTACTAGATCACTTTTCTTTGAAATGGGCATAAATATGGACAGCCAGCTTCTCCATCATCTCTTTCTACAGATGTAGTCGACTTGATTCCTGGTATTCCATCCAGTGAGGCCCATGTGTATAGTCACCATTTACGTTGTTGAAAAAGGTATTTGCAATGAAGAGGTCGTTGGTCTTGCAAAGTTCTATCATTCAAACTCTGGCTTTGTTTATATCACCAAGGCCATATTTTCCAACTACTGACCCTTCTTTGTTTCCAGCTTTTACATTCCAATCACCAGTAATTATCAGTGCACCTTGATTGCATGTTTGATCAATTTCAGACTGCAGAAGTTGGTAAGAGTCTTCAGTTTCTTCATCATTGGCACCAGTGGTTAGTGCGTGAATTTGAATAAAGTCATATTAACTGGTCTTCCTTGTAGGCATATGGATATTTATCCTATCACTGACAGCACTGTACTTCAGGATAGATCTCGAAATGTTCTTTTTGATGATGAATGTGATGCCATTCCCCTTCAATTTGTCATTCCCAGCATAGTAGACCATATGATTGTCTGATTCAGAATGGCAGTACCAGTCCATTTCAGCTCACTAATGCCTAGGATGTTGATCTTTATGCGTTCCATTTCATTTTTGACGACTTCCAATTCTCCTAGATTCATACTTTGCACTGTCCACATTCTGATTATTAATGGATGTTTGCAACTGTTTCTTCTATTTTGAGTCGTACAACATTAGCAAATGAAGGTCCTGAAAGCTTTACTTCATCCAGGTTTTGGCAAAGCTTTCTCTCTTTCTCTTTATCTTGACTCTGCATTTGTCTCAACATTGTCTGACCTCTGGTTCTTTGGATATAAGAAGTCTTCAGCCTGTCACATGACCTGCAGATTTTGGGTTCATCGGCCCATGCAACCATGTAAGTCAGTAGAAGCCTCCAGCCTGCCACCTGACCCATGTATTTGGGACTTGTCCACCTCCACAATTACATGAGCCATTTCCTTGAAATAAACCTCTCTCTATATATTTATAAGGAGCCCTAGCGGCTGAGTGATTAAAGCGATTGACTGCTAACTAAAAGGTCGACAGTTCGAAACCACCAGCTGCTCCACAGGAGAAAGACGTGGCAGTCTGCTTCCACAGAGGTTTATAGCCTTGGAAACCCTATGGGGTCACTGTGAGTCAGAATCAACTTGACAGCAGTGGGTTTGGTTTTATATATATTTATATTTAAAAAAGGAACACTGGTGGTGCAATGGTTAAGTGCTCAGCTGCTAAATGAAAGATCTTCAGTTAAAATTCACCAGCTCTCTCATAGAGGAAAGATGTGGCAGTCTGCTTCCATAAAGATTACAGCCTTGGAAACCCTATGGGGCAGTTTACTCTGTCCTGTAGGGTCGCAATGAATCAGAATCAACTCAAGGGCAACGGGTGTGGTTTTTTGGCTTGGTTTATATGTTTACATATACTCTTCACTGGTTTTGCTCCTCTAAAGAATCCAGCCTAAGACGTATCCATGTTGGTATGTCTCTCATGTTGGACTGGTTTCATCAGAGCTTCCAGACTAAGACTAGAAAGGAAGAACGGGTGATCTACTTCCAAAAACTAGCCAATGAATACCCTATGGGTCACAACACAGTATTTTTCAATATAGTACTGGAAGATGAGTCCCCTAGGTTTGAAGGCATTAAAAAATGTACTGTGACCGCAGTAATGGACTCAAGCATACCAGTGATAGTAAGGATGGTACAAACCGAAACCAAACCCATTGTTGTCAAGTCGATTTCAACTCATAGCAACCCTACGGGACAGAGTAGAACTTCCCCATAGGGTTTCTAGGGAGTGGCTGGTGGATTCAAACTGCCAACCTTTTGGTTAGGAGCCAAGCTCTTAACCAATACGCCACCAGGACTACGAGGACAGTGCTGAATCTGGCAATTTTTTATTCTGTTGTGCATGGAGTCACCATGGGTTGGAGCTGACTTGACAGCTACTAACAACAACAATTTTAACTATAGTAATAGTATGCAATCCTTATATAATTTTAAAGAGTCCTGGTGGCACAGCCGTTAAGTGCTCGTCTGAAAGGTTGGTGGTTCAAACACGCCCAGTGGCTCCGTGGAAGAAAGACCTGATGATCTGCTTCCATAAAGATTACAGCCTAGAAATCCCTATGGGCAGTTCTGCTCTGTCACGTGGGATTGCTGAGTTGAAAATGGGCTCAGTGCCACCCAATAACAATACAATTTTGTTCATTATTAAGTGAGAAATAAAACTAACATTTTAATTGGAACAGCAAACTAGTCTTTGCTAATAACGTTATCTACTCACAAACTAAAAACATTTGCACTCCCATTGTTTTCTTTAGCTGTTTATGTTTAAGGAAAATTTCTCAATATCGCTCACATACTTTCAATGAGAACGCTGACCACTTACAAGTAAAGGCCACATGTGAGAACAAAGTGCTTTATTTTAAAAAGTTATTGAGCTGTTGTTATGATGGAAGTACTGTTTAAACTCATAGAATAGGAAGAACTAAGAAATCATGAGTTCAGATTGTGCAAGGATATGCATTTCTTTATTCAATTACTTGATCTGCATTTGCAAATATTGCAGGATAAATTTTAGGTAAGTTTCCAATTGTATCCTTCAATAAAAAGAACATTGAGAACACAAAATGGTTGCAAAATCACTCTAAAATAGAACAATATATTTACTTTGCTGTTTCAAAGACTGTGCTTGGAGAAGAAGCTTAACTCAAGCCCCAAGCTTTGGAACATTATCAGAAGAACATCTAGAAAGTACAGCTCAGTGCAGCAGCAATAATGTTAACATTAACATTAAACTGCCTTTAGCCAGGTAATGTTTTAAGTTGGTCACCAATATTCATCTATTTGGACTGGAATATCTAACTAGAATTGCCCTGCTTCTTTAAAAGTGGAAATATATTTAATGTATCACTATCAATTTAAAGTTTAGGGGAAAAAAATACCAATAATCAAACATAAGAGGGAAACAATCCCTGAAGTAGAGGAGATCGCATTTCAATTGTTGCTATGACTAATCATTTCCCAGTTTTTGTATTTGAATAAAGTTCTTGGGGATAATGGCAATGTATTAAATATAGTATTATCAGCTTCCAGACTAAGACAAACTAGGAAGAAAGGCCTGGAGATCTACTTCTGAAAATCAGCCAATAAAAACCCTATGTATCACAATGGTCCAAGCTCTTTGTACATGGGGTTACCATGAGTCAAGGGGTCAACACAACAGCAGCTAACAACAACATTATCAGCTATAATAGTAAGATAAATAAATAGTCACATTGTACTAGCTATTTCATAGACTATATGAAACATACTGCCTACACTTCAAAGGACTTACCAAATCAGAGCTCTAATACTGAGCACGGTATAGGCAGTTCACTAAACTTTGGTTTGTTGGAAACAAAAGTTGTCTTTAAGGAAGCGAATTGGGCTTTCCTATCTACATAAAAACATGTCATTAGTTTAACTAATTTGACTATTCTTTCCCGACCTCTAGAATTGTGAAAAGTTGATCCAACTAGATCATATTAACATGGGTGAAATAACTAGGCTTCAATGATCTAGTTAATGATGAAGACCAGCATGTTTATGGGATCACTGCACTATGTATTTTTAAATCTTCTCCCCGGTAGTTTCTCAGAGGAAGAAGGAAAAGGTAGTTTCTGCAGAGGAAAATTAACGAGTTAAGTGGGATGACGTCTCTACAAACTGCTCAAGAATCTGGTCAGTGTCCAGCAATGCAAATATCTGGCATTGGGCTTTACGTTCCAAGCTTTGAGCTGCTGATGAGCTCAAATTTTCTTTGTTATCTCTAATTTTGCCCTTAAAATTCATGCGAATTGAGCATTCTACTCCATAACATGATTATTTTAATATAAAAATCCATGAAAAATTTAATTAACATTGGACCCACCACTTCCAGACTTCAAGTGAGGTGTTTGTGTTGTTTAAGATATTTTCAGATTATTGTTCTGCTACCTAGTCAAGAACATCTTCATTGATACACTATAATAAAAACAAGAATAAAAAATGTTAACAACTGAAGATGAGGCTTATTCATGCATTTATTTAATAAACATTTATTGAGAAGTTATTAGGCTGAATCATAAGAAATTGAATTTTTAAGTAAAAATATTGGCAATTTCATATGAACTTATTAGCATGTAGTAGGTGCACCTTGTATAGAGTAGGTTGTATGCTCTATCTGCATTGCACACACAGACAGACGGTGCCTCAAACTTCTAGACAGCCAATAGACTGCTAGGAATGAGACACATACACTCACTGGCATCAACCATTCTATGGGTGCTACATTCATCTGTGACAGAGCCGGGCATATAAGACACACAGTGTTAGCAAAGTGAAAGCTATTATTATTTTTTATAAAAAGCAAACAGTAAACAATAACAACAAATTTCCAAAGGATAACAACTTACCCTTCCCCAGATTATCCATGTCCATTCTTATGTCGCTGGGCAGGCACGCTGTGGTTCAGGTCAGATGCTGTGTTCACATCACTGCTGCCTCCGGCTACCAGCATGCTGGTTAGGGGGCCTGCACAGCTCCTGAGGCTTCTGCTCTACTGCTGGGCCTCGCTGGGCCTCGCCTCACTGGGCTGAGCCTCTGTGCTGGGCCCTTCTAAGCCTCTGTTGCCAGCTCCTACTCCACTACTCAGGGGCTCTCTTGCCACCATGCTACCCCCAGCACAGGGCACACTCAGGCCTCTCTTGCTCTTTTAGCTCCACTAGAAAGCCTCCTGCCCAGAAGCATCTGGCTCCACCCTGCTGTAGGAAGACCCCTGCACAAGATCCTCAGAGACTACCCCTACACAGAACGCACTCAGGACTCTACCCTGCATAAGCGAGTGTTACAACTCTTTTAGTTCCACCAGCAACCCTTCTGCATGAAGGCACTCATGGGGCAAGCCTACCACAGCCTGCTCATTATGTGGGCCAGCGATCCCACCGTCACTGTCTCTTGACATCTTGTGCCATCTTCAGTGTTTGTTCTTTCTTCTGGGTCTAGGAAGTTCTCAGAGAAAAGACCCTGGATCCTTGGTCCAAAGGACGCACTCTGCTCCAGGCTCTTCTTCTCGATGGTAGTGAGGTCCTCTGAACCTCTAAGGGTTTGACCCTTATATAAGCAAACTCCTTGTCCATTTTAAGGCATGGCCCTCCTAACAAGACTACACAAAGTGACCAATCCCCTCAGTGGACTTTAAGTCACTCAATTTGCATAGTAAACTGACCAATCCTTTGCAAGACTGTGGCCCACCCAATCATTCTGGGAAGTTAGAAGACCATGGCTAGAAAAGCCATATAAAAGCAACTCACTACACCACGTAAGCACTCCAAAAATGTTTATGGATGATGAGTATGGGTATCAAATGGGAAAAGTTTTAATGTCAAAAAATCAAAATAGGGAATTTATATTTTTCTGGTAGCTTATTCCACCAACATACAAAGGATAGGTTTTAATTAAGCCTCAGGATCACAGGGCTGCTGAATGCTAGTAACAGATAAATTGCACAGTCCCTGGCCAAAATGACTATGTGTTCCAATATTATATGTGGTGTGGATGATACAAAGCAAATCAGATACTCTTGTCATTTTGTTCTTTTTCAGTTGTTTTTATATCTCCCTTGAATTCTCATGGAAGTATTCACTCTAAAACCCTTGTTTGCTTTTTTAATGGAATTTCTCAGTAGCTAATCCACCCTAAGCCATTTATTTCAGGTGTTACAAGACAAGACAACTATGGCCTCTTCCTCCCCACAACTTTATCTTGAATCTGTACTTTCATCTATTCCTCTGGGAAATAGATAGTCAGAAATTCCCAAGGGAATAAGAGACCCTATAAATGAATTTCATACCACTCAGCTGTGAGGGCTGTGGTAAGATGGCTGCTTCCTCATTCATTAGTACAAGCACTGCCTTCAGCACAAGTAGAAACTGTATCTAGAGGAAGAGGTGCAAAATTATTTACACTCACAAGACTTGGTTTTCTCAGACTTTAGACCCTCCTTTTTCTTTGGACCTTACTGTAGTGCTTAGAAATGTAAGCATGGAAGCCTACTGAGTTTAATTCTATATCAACACAGTGTAAAAATCAGTTGTTCCCTAGCTTAAAACACAACAGTGCCTTCTCATTTTCCTTAGTACAATATCTAAAATCCCTAAAATTGAGGTGGTTTACAAGGTTCTCCCCAGCCTGCATGCTCAGCCTTTCTCTCTCTGCTCTTCTTCTCCTATGTCCCAGCCAGCTGGAACTCCTTCTGGTTCCTCCCCTCCTCAATGGGTCTTCCCACCTCCATTCCCTTGGACTGGAAGACTCCTCCAGTTGACTCATTCCTATCCTTCCCTCACTCATGTCAGTTCTCCTCGTACACTAACCTGCAAGACTAGGTTTGGCTTCTTCATCGTATGGTTCCGTGGCTCCTTGCATGCTCCTTTTGCTAATAGTTGTCCCATTTGCTATTATTTGTTGACTGTAACATCCATCTCTCTTTAATTATTTGGTTAAAGCACGTATTCCACACTAGATTGTAAACTGCTGGGAGTAGGAGAGCTATCACTGCTGATTCCTTGAACTAATTAGTTCCTTGGCTAATAAATTCATATGAAACTGCCAGTGTTCAAACATCTGTTACCTATAAAAAAAAAGTAAGTTGCATATGATTCAACCTAATAGCTACTCAATACAAATTAATTAAATAAATACATGAATAGGCCATTTATGGTGGCTCTAGGCTTTCTGTTTGGGGGTGGGAGGTGTGAGTGTGAGAATAGCTATTGGTGTTAACTCATTAAAAGAAGTCCTTAGGTTATGCTAATTTTTTATTTTATTAGTTTTCAAAGATATTTCTTTTAGAAATAATAAATATCTGGAAAAAATTCCAAAAATGGGCCTTATTTGAAATACAAATTCAGCAGTTTCCCTCTGCCACTTTAATCTGGTCCAATTCTCTGCTTTGAATTTTCTTCATTACTGTCAGGTTTGGTTCAAACAGTTAATTCTCAAGCTCCCTGAACCCCTTGCAAGTGAGTTCTGCATGATTTCCTTCTGACTTCATGGAAGGCGGTACCAGGACTAGATTTAGAGTTTACACTGCCACCCTCAGTCCCACTTGGAGCATCAGGATGGACAATGCTGACCAGAAGCCCTTGTCTTTTGCCCTTTTGAAATGGATTTACCTGTTTAAAACTGCCCCTGGTTCTCACACTCAGGAGCTTATTTTCAAAAATGCCTGCCACAATTCCTCTAGTATTTATAATTCCACTAAACTCCTCCGACTTAAGCACAACACAAAAATTAGTGGTACAGTGATGCTAAGTCTGAATTATCTGAGTTAAGGTCATTCTTAGGCACTTAAAGAACATTCAGTTTTATTCCTCCCATAAATTCACCACCTTAGAGACTTTGGATGTGGGGAATGTTGAGGGAGGAAAACATCCAGGGGAATGGGAAAAGGCTGAGACATGGGAGATGACAAATACTGCATAGAATTCTGTCCCCACCCTAAAGGCCCATTGTTATAAATTCAGCTGCTTGTCTCAGAGAAGCATTCAACAGGTATGTCCTTGTGCCAGCTCTGTGATAGTCGACACTGGCTTCCTGGCTCAAGAAGCCTAAGTTTAGTGAAGCAAGGTGTCTTAGTTATCTAGTGCTGCTATAACAGAAATACTACAAGTGGATGGCTTTAACAAACAGAAATGTATTCTCTCACAGTCTAGGAGGCTAGAAGTTCAAACTCAGGGCACCAGCTCTCAGGGAAGGCTTTCTCTCTCTGTCGGTTCTAAGGGAAGTTCCTTGTCATCAATCTTCCCTGGTCTAGGAGCTTCTCATCGTGGGGACCCCGTGTCCAAATGACACGTTCCACTCCTAGCACTCCTTTCTTGGTGGTATAAGTTCCCTTCCCTCTCTGCTGTTTTATATCTCTTTTATATTCTCTCTTTTATATCTCAAAAGAAATTGACTCAAGATACATCCTAATCCTGCCTCATTAACATAACAGCCTCTAATCCTGCCTCACTAACATCATAGAGGTTAGGATTTACAACACATAGGATAATCACATGAGGTTACAAAATGATGGACAACCACACAATACTGGGAATCATGGCCTAGACAAGTTGACACACATTTTGGGGGGACACAATTCAATCCATTACCCAAGGTAAGGAAGAAGAGGTGAGATGATGATATTGAAGAAAATAGGAACAAGCCCGAAGAAGGCAACTGAAACAGCTTGTCACTAAAACTTAAAACTTTTGCTAATTGTCCATGTTTTGGAGTACTACGGACAATATTACATTTTAAATACGGGGTGAAACATAGTGATATAAGTCATAGAATAATACCTAGTAGCTGGCCAGAAGAAAACAAAGATGAAAGAAGAAAAAATGATGTAGGAAGGAGGAGCAGGTCCTTCAGGAAGATTTATGAGAACATCACACCCTGTCCATCACCAGGCACTGACGCCTCATGAGCTTCTTGAGGTCCAGGGCACCCCAGCCCTGACTCTGCTGAGAGTTTGAGGTGGAAAGCTCTCCTAGTAGCAATCTACTGATTTGAATTTCTGATAAATGGCACCTCCTAGGAATCAATGCAAATTAAAGTGGTTGCTTTTGAGCCCACTTCCCTGAGGGTTGTTGTTGTACATCAAATATGTTGACTTGTCATATTTTTACAAAAGAGAAAAAATTAGAAGGAAATTTACAGTCAATGATATTTAAACCTATTGCCATTGAGTAGATTCAAATTTGTACTGACCCTATAGGGCAGAGTAGAACAGCCCCATACAGTTTCCTAGGCTACTGTAATCTTTATGGGAGCAGATTGTCAGGTTGTAGAAGGGGAATCCAGCTTTCAAAGAGATGTTGTGCTAGGATCCTGTTTTCTCAACTTAAGAATTTTAATATACTTGAGTGTCAAGATTGATTGTAAAGCATGTAAAAGTAATTTATTTCTAAAAATATAGTATTGAAGTTAGAGAATCATTAATGAAAAAATAGAGAAGATTTGAGATCATCTTTATAATGTCTGTCTTAGGCTGAATTCTTTAGAGAAGCAAAACCAGTGAAGTGTATATAGAGAGAGAAAGAGAGAGAGAGATTTATCTCAAGGAAATGGCTCATGCAGTTGTAGAGGCTGGCCAGTCCCAAGTCCATGGGTCAGGATTCTGGCTGGAGGCTTCTCCTGACTCACATAGCTGCAGGAGCTGACAAACTCCAAATCAGCAGGTAAGAGAGAAGACCGCTGGCTCACAGGCTGCAGAAGCTGACGAATCCCAAGATCAGCAAGCAATACAGCAGGCCACTGGCTCAAGTCCCAAGAACCAGAGGTCAGATGATGATGAGCTGGATGCAGGATGTGGAGCAAGCAAGCAAGCTTTGCCAGAACATCCAGTCCATATATATATATATATATGTATATATATATATATACACACACATATATATGTGTATAATGCAGGTCACACCCTCAAGGATACTCCCCTTACAACTGATTGGCTGATCTGATCAGATCACATCATGGAGGATGACTACATAATTACATAACTGCCAAATTACATCACTACGTAAATGCCAAATTATATCATTACATAACTGCCAAACCACTGAGAATCATGGCCCAGCCAAGTTGACACACAACCTTAACCATCACAATGTCCCTCTCATTCACCTACATTTTGATATCCTTTCTTAAGTGGAGGGAAAGGGGTGAAGTTACATTCCATGAAATGTCAAGGGCATATACAAACCAAACCAAACCCGTTGCTGTTGAGTCGATTCCAACTCATAGAGACGCTGTAGGACAGAGTAGAACTGCACCATAGGGTTTCCAAGGAATGGCTGGTGGATTCAAACTGCCAACCTTTTGGTTAGCAGCCAAGCTCTTAACCACTGAGCCACCAGGGCTCCTAAGGGCATATATAGTACTTGAAAATGTGCCTGTTCTGTGATGTTTTGTTTTCGTTCTTGTTTTTTGATGGAAAAAGTCTGAAAACATTGAATTTTGTGGTTTCAGGGGGTCCTAAGATTCTATAATCCTATCAGAAATATTTTTAAAAGCTTTAAAGAAAGTTTGAATCAGTAGCGATTGAACTGTTTGATCAAATTTATATTTCTCGTCTTAAACCTGCATTTTGGAGATATCAATAGTTAGCCATGTATGTCTGTTTACAAGTATAAAAGCCATTAATCTCACAAAAAGTAGATTGGTCTTATCCCTTTTCCCATAAAATTCCATAGTTTAAACAACAGATTCAAAACAAAACCCGTTGCTGTCAAGTCAATTCGAACAACAGATTAGGTTTTCTTAACTCAGTTTTTTACTTCAATTATATTAGGGTTTGTGGGGTGTCACACTGCCACCCTGTGGACACAAGGCTTTTTAGCTTTCGGTAAGGCCTTTTGATATATAGGAATACCTGGCTGGTGGAACTGTTAACACAGTTGACTATTAGTCAAAACGTTGCAGGTTCGAGACCACCCAGAGGTGACTCAAAAGAAAGGCCTGGTGATCTACTTCTGAATAATCAGCCATTGAAAATCCTACAGAGCACAGTTCCACTCTGACGCACCTGGGGTGGCCATGAGTTGGAGTTGACTCACAGCAACTGGTTTAATATATAACTAGTACCTTATAGATTAATATATTAATATTGTTAATATATAACTAATGGCGCCAGTGGTTAAGCATTTGGCTGCTAACCAAGAGGTCAGCTGTTTGAATCTACCAGATGCTCCTTGGAAACCCTATGGGGCAGTTCTACTCTGTCCTATGTGGTTACTACGGGTCAGAATCGACTCGACGGCAATGGGTTTTGGTTTATAACTAGTGTTTTAGAGATCATTATGACTTTAAAATCAGTATATTCGAAAAATTCAGGCTACATAAGAATTAAAAGAATGATTGTTTCCAACTAAAATGAAACTATGTAAAATGATCAATGACTGCCTAGGGCTGAGGGGATTGGGAAATGGTGGCTAAGGAATGCTGGGTTTCTTTTTTGGGGTGATGAAAATGTTATGGAATTAGATAATGGTGATGGTTGCACAACTCTGCAAATAAACTAAAAATCATTGAATTGTACCACTTTAAATGGGTGAATTTTATGGTATGTGAATTATAATCTCAATAAATCTGTTTAAAAAAAAAAAAAAAGTAAATGGATCCCTGTGTTCCCACTGCAGCAGACTGTTAGCAAAAAGAAAGACTAGCAGGAATGCAATATATGAAAAAATAATTCATGTGTAAAAGTTTCCGTAGTTGATTTCTTTCAGATCTATAATCTGTGAAATCAATTAACCCTTTTGTGTCAGGCAGTGAATATAGCAACCATGAACTTCTTCAGCCTTTGGGGTTTATTGGAAAGCTGCTGTACCACTGATAATGCATGCTGCCACAAGGCAGGGGCTTTATGATTGTTTGAAACTGAAGAAACTAGCATGTGCCACAAGTTACTGTTTTTACAGGGTATTGTGTGAGGTATCTGAAATTTTATTGGGAAAACAGAAATTTTGGAAATTTTTATTTGTTACACATATGTACCAGTAGACCCCAGTGGGGACTCCAGAGTAGAATTAAAGGTACATCATATGTACCAAGGGACACTAAGGGTAGGCTTTTGAGAGGGGGCAAGAAAAAAAAATCCATACTACTTACCAAGAATTCAGACACTCAATAATTCAGCATGCTTCCATTAATGAAAACACGTGGTATCAACAAAAATTCCAAAGCAGAAAAAATAATTGGGTCACCAAAGGGTTAACTTGAAATGATCTAAGAGGCGCCCTGGTGGTGCAATGGCTAAGCGCTCAGCTGCTAACCGAAAGGTAGGAGGGTCGAACCCACCAGCCACTTCAGAGGAGAAAAGAGCTAGCAATCTGCTCCCGTGAAGATTTACAGCCTAGGAAACCCTATGGGGAAGCTCTACCCTGTCCTATAGGGTCGCTGAGTTGGAATCGACTAGGCGGCACACATCAACAATGAAATGATCTAAGAGAATAAACGAAAAAAAAAAAAAAAAAAAAAAAAAAACCATTACCGTCGATTGGAATTCTGACTCATAGTGACCGCACAGGACGGAGTAGAACCGGCCCACAGGGTTTCCAAGGAGTGTCTGGTAGATTTGAAGTGGCCCATAGGGTTTCCAAGGAGTGCCTGGTGGATTTGAACTGCCAGCCTTTTGGTTAGCTGCCAAACTCTAAACCGCTATGCCACCAGGGTTTCCATGAGAATACGGACGCCATCAATTTCAAATGTAACCTTTGTCTGCAAAGAGATTTGAAGGTTTAGAGTCAGATATATCTGACTCCTGGCTCAATCACTTAACTGCTCAAGCCTCAGTTTTCTCACCGGTAAAATGGGTTTGATAAGTAAATTCACGGAGTTGAAAGGACTAAAGGAGTTGGGTGTCTTAAGCGAGGTGTGTGGCCTCCTGAAGCAGGATTGTTGCGGCTATTGCTTATGCAAACCAAAAAAAAAAAAAGCAATCAGTTCCGTGGAGTTTATTTCAACTCATGGTGACCCCGTGTGGCTCAGAGTAGAACTACGCTCCATAGGGTTTTCAATGAGGTTAAGCGCCTGGTTGCTAACTGCAAGGTTGGCGGTTAGAACCTACGAGCCGCTCCGTGGGAGAAAGATGTGGCAGTCTGCTTCCCTAAAAAGTATAGCCTTGGAAATTCCTTGGCAAGTTCTATGCTGTCATATAGGGTCACTATGAGTCAGAATCGACTCGACGGCAATGAGGTTTGGGTGCTGTTTCAGAGGTACATTGCCAGGCTTTTCTTCCGAGGAGTGTGTGTGTGGATTCCTACTGCCTCCCTTTTAGTTAGTAGCCAAGTGCTTAACTGTTGATCATGCCCACGGTGCTTTTCCTTTAGTTGCTCTCACCCTACGGACTGGCCAGATATTAAGTCTAGGCGAAGGAGTGCAGCCCTCCCCGAAAGGAGAGAAAGCCTCTCCTCTCAGGCCACAATGAGCCTTTGTCCTTTAGAAGGTGGCTGTGGTCTGGGTTACTTGACAGCCTCCTAGGGGGTGAAATTCAAATCAGCAGATTGTTATTAGGAGAGCCTTCCACCTCAAACTCTCTGGCCCAGTGTTTACAGGACTGATATTCATAAATTATAGATACTTCCTTAGTTCCCAGAAAAAAAGGGTCTATAAGAAGTCGATTTTGTTTTCCTGCAGATAATAACAGACTTGGAATTCGGAAGCTGTTTATTGTTTGTTCTTTTCATTAGAGGTACAGGAAAAGGTAAGCACTGGCTACTTTCTTTTGCAGGATTAAAAAAAAAGCAGCACTGAAACCGCTGAGAAAAACAGCTTCTCTGTTACGATTTCTAACTGGCACACCAGGCAGGCTTCAACTTCTGTTAAGAATGTGATACTACAGACTCAAGAGCTGAGGAAAGAATTTAGCCAACAAAGGAAGAAAAGGCAGACTGACTGTGAACCTAGTGACGTATATTAACAGTTTTTTCCTTTTTTGTGTTAAATCACGATGTTCATGGGACAAAAAGCAATTTGATCTCTAAGGGCCCTTCATGCTATGTTTTCTACTAGGACTCTTTGGTCCTGATCTTAGTTGTTTATGTTTCATTTGCTTGTGTTGATTCAGACATTTATTGTGGCATTGCTGAAATCTAAGAATGCAGACAGTGGCTGTCTTATCCAGGAGAGAATAAGATAGACTTTAATGTTGAAATTCCTTACCCTGTTCTGTGTTTTGAGATTCTAAATGCCCATTTCTGTGACTCTTCTAAATAGAAACTACTGAGTAATTACAGTTAGTTAGAACTGAGTCCTTTTTGTTTATCTCCTTTGAGTTATACTTTAATAGATATACTTCCACTAAAATGGAATCATTAATGTTGTAAAAATAAGACCAAGACCAATAAGAATTGTCTTTTTTAACAAAAACTTAGAAAAATAAGGGAATTGTTGTTTTATTATTCTAGAATTTTTAAATAACACTGCAAAAAGTATTTATATGCATCAGAAGGAGGTCTCCCACATATTTGTTTTATCTGGGGTAAAATATATACATAGTAAAACACATACCCATTCAACAATTTCTACATGTATATTTTGTTTGGTTTTTAATATTAACAAGTGTCCTCCAGAACTGTAATCCACTTGCTGCAGAGGATTTTTGAGGCACAAAATATATATCAAGGACTGTGAAAACAGCTTTTCTAAAAAAACATGTGTTGTCTGGGTTAAATAAGATGTTCTCTAAATAGTATCACCTGTTATGTGTGATCTGTCAATAATTATTTAACACAATTACTGCCTTTTCCACAAGAAGCCAGGGACATCCCACACAGAGGGCTTCTCAATAGATCCTGAAGTTCATAAAATAACTTTCTGTTTGATAGAAATAAGCAGTACAAGACTCTTTTGATACGAATGATGCTTTTGAGGACTAAGTCTTTGATGGCTTCTTTTAGGGATGGCTGCTCACCTTTGTAACAGATTTCAAAGGCCCATTCAGATAACTTGTCTGTTGTTGATTGCTCTGGAATGCAATACCAGTCTTCTGAACTCATTGAGGTTTGACCCCAGGAGCTCACTCTGGAACTGTGTGTTCCGGTCTCTAAGGGTTTCAGTTGCTATCACAAAAGCCCTAAAAGCCAAACCAGAACTGCCTAAAGGTAGCAATAATAATAGTTAAGCTATCACCTATTGAACCTTTTTTTTTCTGGTGAAAATATACACGGTAATATACCATTTCAACAATTTCTATATGTGCAACTCAGTGACATTGGTACAAGTTGTGCAAACATTCTCACCATCCTCCAAATTGTTCCACCACCATTGACTTAAATTCATTGCTCCCTAAGCTTCTCATCTAACCTTTCGAGTTTCTGTTGTCAATATGATCCCACATAGATAATTCTTTAAAGAAGCACAATGCTCAAGGCAGACATACTTTACTTAAAAAGGTAAATTTTTTTTGGTTCAAAGAAGACATCAGGGGATAGCTTTTGTTTAAGGTTTAAAGTTTAAAGATTATCTCAGGGCAATAGTTTCAGGGGTTCATCCAGTCTCAATGGCTCCAGAAAGTCTGGATTCCACTGAAAATACAAAAGCCACTTATTGAACTTTTTACTAACATGCTGTATTAGGCTGGGTTCTCTAGAGAAGCAAAACCAGTAAAGCGTACAAATATATACATAGAGAGATTTATATCAAGGAAACAGCTCACGCAATTGTAGAGGCTGGAGCATCCCAAGTCCGTGGATCAGGATAGAGGGCTTCTCCTGATTCACGTAGCTGCGGGGGCTGGCAAATCCAAGATTGGTAGGTCGGAAAGCAGGGCTGTGCCTAAAAGCTGTGAAGATTGACAAATCCCAAAATTGGCAGATAAGCTGAAAGCTCAAGTCCCAAAAACTGGAGATCAGATGAACAGGAGGCAGCTGCAGGATCCAGAGCAAGCAAAAAGCCAGAGCATCTGCTTATATTCAGAGGCAGGCCACACCCTCAAGGAAACTCCCTTTCAACTGACTGGCTACTAACAGCAGATTCCATCACAGGAGTGATCACATATAAATACTGAGAATCATGACCCAGCCAAGTTGACACACAATCCTAACCATGACAGTCCATCCTTTGTCAACTTGGCACATGTACACATCTCCTTAAACCATACATAATCTCTGAATGAAGACAATTATAATGTCATACTTGCGCCTAACATGATACAACTAACACGTGTACAATCAAAAATGCACTAGCCCTGTTTAAATCTTATCTTTTATAAGTGAAGGAAACGAAAATATTTGACACACACATACGAAGCAGAAATACTCATAACAATTACAGTCCCCATTTCTGCAACTGGTCATATGGCCGTAACTGGTATTTAGAACTACCTTCTTCCACGACCCGTCCCATATTCCCTTTGTCCTCAGCAAGCGCCTCAGCTGGTCGTGGTTCTTTGCCTGGTAAGATGACCCAAACCTTCATTCCTGAAGGGTCTGGATCATTAGCAGTCATGTCAGAATAGAGTTGCTGTAGTTTCCCATTGACTTTAATCACAGGGCATGGTAGTACCAAGAGACGCTCTAAGGGATCTCCTGCATCCCAGACATACTCTTCTTTACCTCCATTACGTAATATCAATCTGATTTCCTCTTGGTAATCAGGATCAGTCATGCAAGCCAGTATGGTAACTCCCTTTTTTGCCTGTTGATCCAGAGGCATAAGGAGCCCAAAGTAGCCAGGTGGCATTCTTAGCTTCCAGTTCAATGGAATCAGTGATGTGTCTCCAGGTGAGAGTATTCCTTCCTTTGGAACTAAGACCTCTAGACCTGCAGAGCATAAGGTTGCGAGGACAGGAAGCAAAAATCTGGCAAGTGGTGCCACTCCATTTCCACCCCTTGATTCCTGGACCCATGAATCCTGGCTGTGGAAGAAAGAGCACCATATATTGGACACTGGTTTAGAGCATATACAGCCTCCTGGAGAACATTGCCCCAACCCTGCAAGGTATTGCCACTTAGCTGGCACTGTAATTGTGTCTTTAGAAGGCCATTCCATCGTTCTATCAAGCCAGCTGCTTCAGGATGATGGGGAACATAGTAAGACCAGTGAATTCCATGAGCATGGGCCCACTGCCACAATGCATTTGCTGTGAAGTGAGTCCCTTGATCAGAGGCAATGCTGTGTAGGATACCATGACGGCAGATAAGGCATTCTGTAAGTCCACCGATGGTAGTTTTAGCAGAAGCATTGTATGCAGGGAAGGCAAATCCACATCCAGAGTAAATGTCTACTCCAGTAGGGACAAAATGCTGCCCTTTCCATGATGGAAGTGGTCCAATGTAATCAACTTGCCACCAGGCTGCTGGCTGATCACTTTGAGGGATGGTGCCATATCAGGGACTCAATGTTGGTCTCTGCTACTGGCAGATCAGGCACTCAGCAGTGGCTGTAGCCAAGTCAGCCTTGGTGAGTGGAAGTCCGTGTTGCTGGGTCCATGCATAACCTCCATCCCTGCCACCATGGCCACTTTTTTCATGAGCCCATTAAGCAATGATGAGAGTAGCTGGGGAAAGAGGATGACTGGTTTCTACAGAACACATCATCCTATACACTTGTTTGTTAAAATCATCCTCTGCTGAGGTCACCCTTTGCTGAGCATTCACATTAGACAAAAATATCTTCACTTCTTTGGCCCATTCAGAAAGATCTATCCACACACGTCTTCCCTATAAATCCTTGTCTCCAATTTTCCAGTCATGTTCCTTCCAAGTCCCTGACCATCCAGCCAAACCATTGGCCACAGCCCATAAATCACTATATAAATCATGCACCTGGCCGTTTCTCCTTCCAAGCGAAGTGAATAACCAGGTGCACTGATCGAAGTTCTACCAATTCAGTAGATTTCCCTTCACTACTGTCCTTCAGGGAGGTCTCAGAAAGGGGCTGTAGTGTTGCTGCTGTCCACTTCGAGTGGTGTCTGCATATCGTGCAGAACCACCTGTAAACCAGGCACGAGTTTTCTCTTCTTCAGTCAACTGATCATAAGGAACTCCCCATGAGGCCATAGGCAGACTGGGAGATGGAAGATAATGTGACAGGAGTGGAGACCATGGGCATTTGGGCCACTTCCTCATGCAACTTACTTGTGCCTTCAGGTCCTGCTAGGGCCTGATCTCGTATATACCACTTCCATTTAATGAGAGAGTGCTGCTGTACACGTCGAACTTTATGACTCTGTGGGTCAGATAACAACCAGTTCATGATGAGCAGCTCAGGCTGCATGGTGACTTGGTGTCCCATGGTTAAGACTTCAGTCTCTACTAAGGCCCAGTAACAAGCCAAAAGTTGTTTCTCAAAAGGGGAGTAGTTATCTGCAGAGGATGGCAGGGCTTTACTCCAAAATCCTAAGGGTCTGCATTGTGATTCAACAAATAGGGGCCTGCCAAAGACTCCAAACAGCATCTCTATCTTCCACTGGCACTTCAAGCACCATTGGATCAGCTGGATCATATGGCCCAAGTGGCAGAGTGGCTTGCACAGCAGTCTGAACCTGTTGCAGAGCCTTCTCTTGTTCTGGGCCCCACTCAAAACTAGCAGCTTTTCAAGTCACTTGATAAATAGGCTGGAGTAGCACACCCAAATGAGGAATACGTTACCTCCAAAATCCAAAGAGGCCCACTAGGCATTGTGCTTCCTTTTTAGTTGTGGGAGCAGCCAGTTGCAATAACATATCTTTCACCTTAGAAGGAATGTCTCAATAAGCCCCATACCAGTGGACCCCTAGAAATTTCACTGAGGTGGAAGGTGCCTGAATTTTTGTGGGGATATATGCCATTTAAACATGGCTGCACTATTGACAACTGCAGCCCCCACAGGCCTCTATGCTGCACAGCAGGTTGAGACTTGTCTCCAACATGTCGAGACTTGTCTGGATGTGTTTTCCCAAACCTATTGTCCCTTTACTGATTGACTTGTTTACCTGAATTCCTTCTCCCTTGCCTGCATTCAAAGCCCATTGTTTTGTTAACTGCCTTATTGATTGCTGTATTGACTATAAAACAAACTCCTGGGACTGAAGTAGGGGTCGACTCCTCAGAGTGACCCTCCTGGCCCCACTTCTCTGTAAGAGTTGTGCAGTTGGTTACTGTCTTTGCTGTCTCGATTACCATCGCCGCTGCGACAAATTTTTGTGGGATTAATTTTCCACCTCTAGCACACAAATGTTTTACCAATAAGTCCAGAGTCATTGACACTTCTTCCTTACTAGGTCCAATCTGCATAACGTCAACAACGTAATGGACCAGTGTGACGTCTTGTGGAAAGGAAAGGCAATCAAGTTTCCTGCGGACTAAATTGTGACATAGGGCTGGAAAATTAATGTAGCTATGAGGTAGGCAAGTGAAGGTGTATTGCTGGCCTTGCCAGCTGAAGGCAAACTGCTTCTGGTGGTCCTTTGAAACAGGTGTGGAGAAAAAGGCATTAGCCAGATCAATAGTTGCATACCAGGTACCAGGAGATGTATTAATTTGCTCAAGCAATGAAACTACATCTGGAATGGCAGCTTCAATTGGAGTCACCATGTGGTTAAGTTTTCGATAATCTACTGTCATTCTCCAAGATCCATCTGTTTTTTGCACACACCAAATAGGCGAGTAGAATGGGGATGTGGTGGGAATCACCACCCCTGCATCCTTCAAGTCCTTGATGGTGGCAGTAATCTCTGCAATCCCTCCAGGAATGTGATATTGCTTTTGGTCTACTATTTTCCTGGGTAGGGGCCGTTCTAATGGCCTCCACTTGGCTTTTCCTACCATAATAGCCCTTACTCTATTTGTCAGGGATCCAACGTGGGAGTTCTGCCAGTTGCTGAGTATATCTATTCCATTTATGCATTCTGGAACTGGAGAAATCACTACAGGATGGGTTCAGGGACACCCTGGACCTACTGTGAGACAGACATGAGCCAAGACTCCATTAATAACCTGACCTCCATATGCCTCCACTCTGACTGGTGGGCCACAGTGATGTTTTGGGTCTCCTGGAACTAGTGTCAGTTCAGAGCCAGTATCCAGTAATCCCCCAAAAGTCTGATTATTTCCTTTTCCCCAATGAAAAGTCACTCTCATAAAAGGCCATAGATCCCTTTGGGGAAGGCTGGGAGAAAGATTAGCTGTAAAAATTTTTGGCAGTATATTGGAGTTCTTCCTCAAGGGGACCTAGCCTCTCCTTCATTCAAGGGGGTGTGGGTCTTTAAACTCACTCAAATCTGGGAATTGATTGAGGGGCCATGAGTCTCTTTTCTGGCAATTCGAGTTAGACTGCTGTTCATCTGACCTAGAATTCATCCGTTTGTACAGATCAAGTAAATATTTAGTAGATTTTCTATCTATTTCACTCCTAGGGACACCATGACTAAGTAGCCAACGTCATAAGTCCATACAAGTCAGACTATTCTGATTACTGCTTTGACTCCACTGTCCATTACTGTAACCATACCCACCTGTCTTTGTCAATCAAGTGCAGCCACTTAGCCCCTACTACCACAGAGTCCAATCAGCCCCATTGTAATTAGGTGTCTTAATTCAGTTAGGGCAGTTCCCACTGTCAAATATGACTTACATAAAATAGCAATCACAGCAGTCTTCAAGGACACTGGAGCTCTCTTCATGAATTTGTTCCTCACAGTTGTGGTAAAAGATGTGTCCTCTGGGCACTCCATGTGTTCTGTGGGTCTAACCTGATAAATCCACTCTAGCATGCCAATTTCCCTAATCCTTTGGATACCTTCTTCTACAGTATACCAAGGCAGGTCTGATATTTCAATTTGATTTAGTGTAGGCTACCTCGTAATCCATGCTTCAGTGACCCAACTAGATAAACTATTAGATCCTTTCCTAACTTCTCAAGCTGAAACATTGAATGAACAATCTGCTCTTACTGGACCCATATCAATAAACTCAGACTGGTCCATCTTTATGTTCCTTGCACCATTATCCCACACCCTTAGTAGCCATTCCCACATATATTCCCTGTTTGTACATATTAGAAAAGTCAAGCAGTTCTTTTGGAGTCTACTGTACCTCCTCCTGGATCACAGTTGATACTTCACTTTTTGGGGCTTGCTGGGACTTAAGTCTAGTTATAGGTCTAGAAGCCAGAATCGGTAGTGTAGAATTGTTTTGAGAACATTCAGTATTGTCTTGTAAAGCATCTGCCTCAGGCTGATGCCCCAAGCAATGACTCAGGCAAGGGCTCTTTAGAGGCAGCTGGTCTAGGGCTAATCTCATTAGGTGGGAGTGTAGGGGCTAATGGTTTTTCTGGGCAGAGTGGTTTGGCAGAAAAACATGAAGTAATCTCTTCACATGGGAGTGGTTCTGCTGGCAGGAGTGATTCAACAGAATTTAGGGGCTCAGTGCCCCCAGCTTCCTGATTATCTGCCCATATGTCCCAATCACAAGTTTCAGGATCCCATTTCTTCCCAATCAATGCCCTTAGTTTAACTTCAGACACCTCACGAGGTTGGCAATTGAGCAGGCATTATAATTCAGCCACTCTTACAATAAGACTCTGAGTTTGGTTTTCAGCAATTTCAGCTCTGTCACTACAGGAAATAAGGCTTTCCCTCAAAGCACAAGTGGAAGCCTTGAGGTCATTTATGTGGCACTTGAGCTTTAACTCTGAAGCCCTAAGCACATCTCTTTCTTTCACCAGTTTGTCTAGCAAAAGTAGGACCAACCAACCAGCTTCCGTATACTTCTCATTCTGACAAAACTGTAGAAAGATATCACACATGTGTTCATCCCAAGCCTCACCTTTCACTGATACCTGGATCTACTGGTGGTGATATTTTGCGTATTTATATTGCCACCTCATGCCATGGATTAGCAGTGCCCTCTTTACTGCTGGAAGCAGAGTCATCAAAATCTTTAAGACTAACCAGACTTGAGAACCAATTTAGAAAACTCATCCTTGCAATTTTCTTTCTCTAGAACCACTCTTGGTACCAAATGTCTTAGGGGGGGTTCTCTAGAGAAGCAAAACCAGTAAAGCATACATATATAGAGAGAGATTTATATCAAAGAGGCAGCTTGCGTGATTGTAGAGGCTGGAACGTCCCAAGTCCGTGGATCAAGACAGAGGCTTCTCCCAGTTCACATAGATCTAGGGGCTGGCGAACCCAAGATTGGCAGGTTGGAGATCAGGGCTCTGCTCACAGGCTGTGAATATCAACAAATCTCAAGATCGGCCTGCAAGATCGCAAGGCTTCTCCTGATTCAGGCAGCTGAAAGGACTGGCTAACCCAAGACTGGCAGGTTGGAGAGCAGGCCTCTGCTCACAGGCTGTGAAGATGGACAAATCCCAAAATTGGCAGATAAGCTGATAGCTCAAGTCCCAAGAACTGGAGGTCAGATGAACAGGAGGCAGCCTCAGGATCCAGAGTGAGCAAAAAGCCAGGATTTCTGCTTATATTTGGAGGCAGGCCATACCCCAAGGAAATTCCCTTTCAGCTGATTGGCTACTCACAGAAGATTCAATTATGGGAGTGATCATATATAAACAATGAGAATCATGGTCCAGCCAAGTTGACACACAATCTTAACCATTACACATGCAAAGTTGATATTATGCACATGTGCAGAGGAGAAAACAGAGGCTGGGAGGCTAAGTAGTCTACCCAGTGCAGAGCACCGTATGAACCCAGACATGGCTCTGACCTTGTACTCTTTACACTGCAGCCACTGAGCCTCAGAGCTCTTCACACAGGGGAAGACAGGCACTTGTCTAGGACATATCTGTCTCTTTGTCACAAGAGGCAGCATGGCAGAGTAAATGAGGGTCCTACCTATCTCACAAGTTAGAAAGCTGAAGACTTCTAGCCCTGGCACTGGAACTAATACAGAACACTTGGCCTCCATCAAATGTAATCATTGCTTTTATTACAGATAACTCTGACTCTTATGCTTTCCTAAACCTGCCCCATTTCAAGGGTCTTTCTTCTTTATTCATTTCTATATTAAAATTTTTATAAATCTATAACTTTTATAATTTTTTAAAGCACTGAATATACAAGTTGAAAAGTCTGTTGCAAAGAGGTTGGCCAAAACCAACATCATAGAGGTATTTGATAATTTTAAGTATAATGTACATTACTGAGTCCTAGAGAAATAATGAAATTAAACTAGATTTTCTGAGCAGTCTGGAACTGAGACTAAGGAATCACACTGTGGGCCATATCCTTCCCCATCACCTGTCTGGAGCCCTGGTGGAGCAGTGTTTAAGAGCTCAGCTGCTAACCAAAAAGGTGGGCAGTTTGAATCCACCAGCTACTCCTTGGAAACCCCATGAGGCAGTTCTACTCTGTCCTATAGGGTCGTTGTAAGTCAGAATTAACTTGACAGCAATGGGTTTGGCTTTTTGTTTTTATCACCTGTCTTATATATACCCGATCAAATAAGATTAGCATTGTCAGAAACCTATAATTAGCTGAGTCATGTATTACAATTTCAAGTGAAAATTAGAGTAGTCTCCTTCGGTAAGCAAATATATTCATTAATTGAAAGTAAATAAAAATAAGCATTATAAAATAAGAATGAAATCATAAAACATGAGATGTAACCCAATGGACAGAAAAGAGAGTTCTCATAGAATGGTGGCCATTCTGGGAGGAGCAAGTGTGGTTAACACACTAGTGCTGATTACCTATGGCAAGCCCCACCATGCCAGCCCATTGTCGATCCTGACACCAGGGTGACTCAGTCTAGAATGAGACCCAAGTTTGTTGCACACATTGTTTGAAATTAAGAACAGATAAAAGCTCAAGATAAGTCCTTATCTTTTTAGGATGGTGAAATGGCCCATGTTTAATTGACTATGTCATAATATCATGAGCCCTTGCCACTAACTAGCTCTGTGACTTTCAGCAAATCACTTAACCTCTCTGATAGAATTTCCTCCTCCAAATATGGAAGGGTTGGAATATGTATTTTTACATAAATAAAATGTGCCTTCTGAATTTGTTTGCTGGCCACATCCTCCCCCCAGGGTATTTTCATAAGCTCGATATGCTAATTTTTTCTTTTTTTTACGGCAACTTGTGGAGGAGGATTGGCACAGCAGCACTTGTGAGGGTGCCTCATGCGGGTGGGGGGGATATGATGTGGCCTATAAGTAAACGCAGAAGGCATGTGTTATTTGCATAAAAATACAGTAGATGACTATACATTCGTTTCTGGAGCTAACATTCTAGGATTTCAAAATTTCCATGGACTGGGAGGGTCACCAACATAAAACAACCTACGGTAAGGCCAGAGCTGTGCAGCGCCCAGTTCACACCATCTCTTACTGCCTATTCCTGTTTTCTTATCCAACATTCCAGCACCTCCTGTCTTCTCTGCCCACCCTTCCCACTTGTGGCCCTCACACACACACTTGAATCAACTAGAAAGAACATTTAGATACGGATTTATCTTAGCTGACCAAAATCGACGGATATGTTAGGACAGAATGCCAGAAAGGCCGTTTACAAAGTTTGCGTAAAATAAGAAAAAGCCTTCCATATCACTGTAAATGTGTATTTACTTCATTGAGATACCCTAAAAGTGTCTAATATCTTAGAATTTTATAAATTTTGGGAATTGAAAAGGCTCTGGTATATAGTATCTCATGGTAAGCTTGAGTAATCGGTTTTATTATGTCTCTATTAGGGATGAGAAATCCAGCATTGAAAAATAAAGGGATTTGATCAAGGACTCACAGTTTGTAACTGGCCAATTCAGGTCTACTAAACCAAGATCTTCCTGAATAGGGCTTAGGAATCTAAATTTTTGCCTCTAATTTTAATTTCTGAGGCAATTCTCTTAAGTTATATGTGTATATATATAGAGAGAGACAGAGAGCCCTAGTGGCACAGTGGTTGTTGATGAGAAAGTACTACAGAATTCTTGTTGTAGCTGTTTATCCATTTCTTTAGTAATCACTTTTATCCATTTATTATTTCCTCACTTCAATCAAGCATGGAAAATTGGAAAGATAAAATTGAAAATTATTCTTCTCCTTATTTTCGTCTCATCCCACTTGATAAACTAAGAATTTTTGTTGCATATCAACCATTATCTACCTTTTAATGTATCAGAAAGCTTAAAATAACAAATGGTTAAAATTTGGTGTCTACTCAAGACCAGAGAACTTGATAATCACCATCCCAAATGTGTTTCTTGCTTTGTCAGAGACAGCCGTCACCTTCAAGAAAGTTTAAGCTACTGGTACCTGTACTAACTGCCCTTTTTTCTACAGAGAAAAAATGTAGAAAATTAATTTATCCTGGAATCATTAAACGTCAAGATATAGGTAGTGCAAAAGCAAGCTGTTCACTGAGTGTATAACAATTTTGAGTAAAGCGGGATAGATCCAGGAAAGATTGTGGGAAGCTAGAAAAACAGGCCTAACCAGCTCTTCTTGTGCAAAAGAATGGAATCTAAAATGAGCTAGGTCTTATAAACCGTGTAAAATGACCCCTAAAAGTTATTGACATCATCTTACATATATTAAACCAAAAAAGGTTTTATTTTATTTTATTGTGCTTTAGGTGAAAGTTTACCGCACAAATCAGTGTCTCATTCAAAAATTTATAGACAAATTGTTTTGTGACATTGGTTGCAATCCTCGCAATGTGTCGGCACACTCCCCCTTTCCCTTTATACCTCGAGTTCCCTGTGTCAATTCATTCAGGTTTCCCTGTGTCCATTCATTCAGGTTTCCTGTCCCTTCCTGCCTTCTCCTCTTTGCTTTTGGGCAGGTATTACCCATCTGGTCTTATATACTTGATTGAACTAGGAAGCACATTCCTCACGTGTCATTGTCTGTTTTATAGGCCTGTCTAATCTTTGGCTGAAAGGTGGACTTCGGGAGTAGCTTCAGTTCTGAGTTAGCAGGGTGTCTGGGAACCATAGTCTTGGGAGTTCCTCCAGTCTCTGATAGACCCATTAAGTTTGGTCTTTTTTGTGAATTTGAATTTTGTTCTACTTTTTTCTCCTGCTCTGTCCTAGTCCCTCTATTGTGACCCCTGTCAGAGCCGCGGGTGGTAGTAGCCCGGGCTCAGGTTGGTGGGGGCTGTGGTTCATGTGGCGCATTAGTCCTTTGGGCTAATATTTTCCTTGTGTCTTTGGTTTTCTTCATTCTCCTTTGCTCCAGATGGGATGGGACCAATACATGTACCTTACATAGCCACTCACAAACTTTTAAGACCCCAGGCACTACTCACCAGAGTAGGATGTAGAACATTTTTGTTCTGAACTACGTTATGCCAATTGACCTAGATGTCTCCCGAGACCGTGGTCCCCAGCCCTCAGTCCCGGTAACTCAGTCACTCAAAGTGTTTGGAAGTTTCTAGGAAGCTTCTATGACTTTGCCTTGGTCAAGTTGTGCTGACTTTCCCTCTATTGTGTTGTCTTTCCCTTCACCAAAGTTGACACTTGTCTACTATCTAATTAGTGATTTCTCCTCCCCAGCCCTCCCCTTCCTCGTAACCATCAAAGATTTTTTTTTCTTTTCTGTGTGTAAACCTTTTCTTGGGTTTTTATAACAATAGTCTCCTGTGATATTTGTCCTTTTGTGATTGACTTATTCCACTCAGCATAATTCCCTCCAGATTCATGCATGTTGTGAGATGTTTCACAGATACATCATTGTTCTTTATCATTTCATAGTATTCCATTGTGTGTATATGCCATAGTTTGTTTATCCATGCATCTATTGATGCCCATCTAGGTTGTTTCCATCTTTTTGCTATTGTTAACAATGCTGCAATGAACATGGGTGTTCATGTCTATTCATACGACGGCTCTTATTTCTCTAGGTTATATTCCTAGGAGTGGGATTGCTGGATCATATGATCTTTCTATTTCTAGCTTTTTAAGAAGGTGCCATATAGTTTTCCATAGTGGTTGTACCATTTTACATTCCCACCAGCAGTGCGTAAGAGTTCCAATCCCCCTGCAACCTCTCCAACATTTGTTATTTTCTGTGTTTTTTATTGGAGCTACCACTGCTAACCAAAAGGTCAGCTACTCCTTATAAAACCCTAGGCGGCTGTTCTACTCTGTCTTATAGAGTCACTATGAGTCAAAATCAACTTGACAGCAATGAGTTTGGTTTTTCTTGATTAGTGACAGTAATGTCAGGATGAGATGGTATATCATTTTAGTTTTGATCTGCTATTTCTCTAATGGCTAATGATCTCAAGCGTTTTCCTCGTGTGTGTTAGCTGCCTGAATGTCTTCTTTGGTGAAGTCTCTGTTCATGTCCTTTGCCCGTTTTTTAATTGTATTATTTGTCTTTTTGTTGTTGAAGGGTTGAAGTATTCTATACATTTTAGAGATTAGACCCTCTTGGATATGTTACAGCTATTAATTTTTTCCCAGTCTGTAGGTTCAATTTTTACTCTTTTGGTTATTAAACCAAATTTTATCTGCATTTAAAAATTTTGTCTATATGATGATCAATGTAGTCCCAATACAATAACTGTACTTAAATAGCAACGTCCTTGTGGCAAAATCAAAGCTTGGTTTTGGAAGTTCAGGAGGAATACACACCAAATGTTAACAATGGTTATCCGGGAGGGATGAGGAAATTAACAAGACAGAAGACTATAACTCTGTTTGTCCTATATTTCTCAAATGTTTTACCTTTTTGTAACAATCATATATTGAATTTTAAGCTGGAAAATAATTAAAATTTTTGTTTATGTTCAGCTTATGAAATTTATGTGCTAGGTAAATAATTCCCACCAGACTTCTACTCTGTGTTATAGACATCTCTATTCATATTTATATTGATTCCTTCTAATTTAGTGTGCGTGAAGCTGTAAGCAACTGCAGAGCTCAGAGTAATAATGATATTAAAATCATTATTGACAGTCCAAGATTTTCAAACACATTCACAGTTTCCTTAAAATGGAGCAGAAGAACATAAAAAGCATTATTATCACTGTAAGGAGCCCTGGTGGCACAGTGGTTAAGTGCTCAGCTGCTAACCAAAAGGTTGGTTGTTCAAACCCACAAGCCCCTTCCACAGGAGAAAGATGTGGCAGTCTGCTTCTGTAAAGATTACAGAGTTGGAAACCCTATGGGACAGTTCTACTCTGTCCTATAGGGTCACTATGAGTCAGAATTGACTCGACAGCAGTGGATTTGGGCTAGATTATCACTCTACATAAAATAGAAATTTTGTAAACCCAGCTGTACGTATAATATACATTTATTACAGATTAGTATTTAACTTTGTGTTTCTCCTGATCAAAGTCTACAATTGCATAACACAAAACACACATATTGTAAATTTACAATCCTCTGTAAAACAACCGAACATTAAATACAATGGCTTAAATTGAAGACACTTCTTTGTTTAAAGCACTTTCATGTTTGACTAGTTTTAGAAAAAACTTTGGAAATGTAAAGAACCCTTAATAATGAATTGGGATTTATTACTTAAATAACTGTGCAAAGGAATAAGATATACATTTTTAGAAGAGTAAAAAAAGTAGACTTTGTAATTATACTAATTATTTTCAAATAGTAATATCAAATCACACCTCATTTATCAAACAAGATTGGAGAATTAAGTGTTACACAACAGTGATTTTTCAAATAGCTGAAGTTAACCATTTTGAATACAGAATATATATATATTTTTAATGACAATCTAAAATGTATTAGATATTTTCTCACCTAAATGAACAGAATATACTGAGCAGAAATCACTCTTGTCCTGAGGTTCAGGGCCATTAATTATTGTATTGTGTGAAGTCCTCCATGATGACGGAGGTTTTTACATGCTGTTTGGCTCTCTTACCAGGCTTGCTACATCCTTTGCTGTCCGTTGTTCCCAGCATTCTTGCAACCTCCTTCTCATTTTTCCTTCTAGCATACCACACCCTAGTAACATAGTAATAGTTGAAAGTAGCCAGGCAAGACTGATAAGCCAGACTGTTTAATCTGTAAACTTAATTTTACACACAAACTTGAGTCAACAGGCTCTGATATGAAGCTCTGATAGCGGCTTTATTCCTCTTCTGCAGTGAGAACATGACCTTTGCCACCCAGCTTTCCTCCTCAGCTCACTACCTTGCTTTCTGCCAAGACCAGGCTGCACCTTGATGTAGGTAGGTAAGGTTATAGGAAAATGGGCTGCCAAACAGTAATAATAGCACAGGTCAAGTTATTTGTGTACCCATGACAGCTGTGATCTACAGGTTGTTTCTGTTAGTTGCCGTCAAGTTGACTCCAACTCATGGTGACCTTATGGTCTACAAGAGGCCTTCCAATAAACAGCTCCCCTCTTCACAATTCAGTTATAAATCATTAGGGTAATAAAGTAAAGATGGAAGCGACTATAGTTAACCTTGGTTGGAAGCGCAAGACCAATCAGGCCTACAGACTATGCTACAGAGTTAGGAAGATTTGCCCACCAGATCCTAGACAACCCTGGACATAAGTAGGCCTATGCAATGGAGGCTTATTAGCAAGAGACAGGGAAAGAGCTGAGCTAGGCATGCCCAGTGAGTCTTTCCTAATTTACCAATCCCATTTAGCTAATATTCAGAATTAAACCTTCCCAGATTTCAATTCCATATCCAACCAATCTTCTGTTACTTCTTCAGCTCAAAAGTAAACCAAACCCACTGCCATCAAGTCGATTCTGACTCATAGCCACCCTATAGGACAGAGTAGAATTGCCCCATAGAATTTCTAAGGAGCACCTGGTAGTTCTGAACTGCCAACATTTTGGTTAGCAGCCGTAGCACTTAACCACTCCTTTAATTACCTCAGGAGCAGAGGATTGAGCTAATCACACTCATTTCAAGGTATAGTATCATCAAGACTCCATGCAAGGCCCTTTTATGTTTGTTTATTTACTTTCACACTATTCACACACTGCCCTGCATGATGAAAATCCCAGCTTCCTTCTTGGTCTTCTGACACCACCTTGGAGGGAATGTTCTAGGACTTCATTATGGCCTCATGAGGGGAGGTCTAGGCTCCTCACTCAGCTTTGCTGACGTCAAGTGCTGACTGGGTTACAGTTTTATCTGTGGTGTTTGGCTGGAGTCGAGCAGTTATTGCCTAAAAATTTTCTGTCTTGCTAGGCTGCTCCTTTCCTGATCCTTTAGCTAGAGAGAGAGCAGGTTTTTGTTACTTTTTAAAAATTTTTATTTATTTATTGTTTTCGTCTGTGCCCATTGGCATTTCTGGGTTGCAGGCTTCTTCAGCTCCAGGTGTGCAATATATGAGATTAAAAAGAAAACCCAGAGACCATACCATCACGTCAGAGGGATCTCTGGACTACAAAAAGAACACAGCTTTGTAAAAAGCAGTGAGGACCCTTTAAGGCTGCCAAGGGACAAGTTGGAAAGGGTGTGGAAGGGAAGCTGTTTAGCTCATAGTTTAACCACAGTCTGCCCAAAAAGTATCCTTACAGATCTCATTTAGTAAATCTGAAAAGGCAGTGAAGTGGGTGGTTAAGAGCAGGGAAGGAGGCAAGGAGACCAAAGAGAGGCGTGAACCTGGCGTCAAACTGCCTGGCTTCCAGTAAGAGTTACACTAACAAAGTGTTAGTCTTCTGGATTCCATATAACCTGCCTCTCCATCTTCTAATTTTATGTTCCTGTTCAATTAAAGGTTCCATTAACTAAGAAAATTGTTGTCTGAATAAAAACTTCAGAATTGAACCCCATAAGGGGCTCTCTATTTCCTTAGAAACCTCTTTGCTAAGAAAGATCATTCAACTTCTTGATTTCAAGATTTTTATCTTGTTTTTTTTTTGTGTGTGTGTGTGTGACCTAGGAACATCTCCATTTGGTTTGCAATCATGCTTTTTTTTTTTTTTTTTTTTTTTTTAAAGTCATATGAAGCAAACATTAAGATTTTCAGAGAAAGTGGAACATGTCTTGGAAAGGCAAAGCCTGTCTGACCTCAAACAAGCTGAAATTCAATCATCCCTTACACATTTAACTAAATAAAGATCTTTTCTTGAGATAAAGTTTGTGACAACAGGAGAGAAAAGGCTTTAGAAAAGAAAAATGGATAATTGTTTTTAATTGAGAGGGGTAGTTACCACTTTCTACTCATCCTCAACAGGATTTTTTATTTCAGACTTCATGGAGTTTCCCACATTCAAGAAGTATATTTTATAAGATATGGTAAATTTGTGTAGCATGTAAAGACATTTAACTGCATACACATTACAATATCCATGGATACAAGTAAGTGTATAACTGCGTGCTTACATAAATACCAAACCTGCAGCAGTGCAGACAAATGTAAAGACTTGGAATATTTTGGAACGTTGTTCCACCAAGTGTAGGATGGCCTCAACCAAAGTTTCCTCATGAAAGAGGAGATGGTGGATAGACTCTTAGGCTTACAGGCTTTTTTGTGAATCAAATGGACCTTCTGGGCAAAAGTGTGTGTGGAGATTTGAGAAGTATTATAGAGACCCTGGCAGTGATGAAGGGAGAAAGTGCACTGGCTTATAATTCTAAATACCTTTGTTCCATTCCCAGCTTGGTCCGTTATTCGTAAAAGAGTATGTAGGCAAGTCATTTAACCTCTTTGTGTCATTTATTCATCAGGAAATAGAATAATAATACCTACCTAGGCCTCCAGAGTCTCTGGGTGGTACAGATGGTTAATGTGCTTGGCTGCTAACTGAAAGGTTATAGGTTCAAGTCCACCCAGATGTGCCTCAGAAGAAAGGCCTGGTGATCTAATTTTGAAAAATCAGCTATTGGAAACCCCATGGAGCGCAGTTCTACTCTGACACACGTGGGGTTGCCATGAGTCGGGAATCAACTCGATGGCAACTGGTGGACCTAGGCCTCCAAAGCCTATTGCATATGCTTACCACACAGAAACACACAAAAGCATGCCCTTGGGCTTTTACTGCGTAGACTGGCAAAGCCACACTGAACTTTCCCCTAGGAAGAGGGTCTGTGTTATCAGGAACATGGCGTGGTCCCTGGCCTCAAGGAGATCACCAGAAAGCTTGTCAGCAGAAGAGATGAGGCCTCCAGGGTTTTTGTTTTTTTTTGGATAATGTATTATTCTTCTTGTGCCCTCTGCTAATGCCACCTAGGATAAAAGGGTGCCATGTAACTTCTTGCCTTCTGCCTGCTGCCAAACCAATAGCTGACCTAAGCAACCTCTCCTCTCTAGACACTGGACAGAGATTCATGTGAGGGATAGCCCCTGCTATACAGGAATTATTAAACTGGCCCTCATGAAGAAATAGATTGGACATTGGGACTGTACATACATCTGCTCTCCTCCCAGCAAATCTTCTCCTTTACTGTGAAGGTCAGGGGACCGGAACCGGATGGTTGTGTAGGAAGAGGGCTGAAGGGATCTTAGAAAAACCCAGATACCTCTGCAGAGGTCTTCCTGCTATAACATATATTCTTTTGTTGAAAGAAATATATGTCCTGTGTAAGTGGACTGGTGGCTACAATTGTCTTTGTTTTCTTCAAACCATAAAGTCAAATCACATGTAAGGATGTAGGGAGAATGAAAGATAATAAAAATCAGGATCTAATCCCTTAGTGGTCCCTGGGTGGTACAAACGGTCAACATGCTTGACTCGTAACCAAAAGGCTGGCGGTTCAAATCCACCCAGAGGTGCCTTGGAAGAAAAGCCTGATGATCTACTTCGGAAAGATCACAGCCATTGAAAACCCTATGGAGTGCAGTTCTACACTGAAACACATGGGGTCACCATAGTCGGAATCGACTCCATGGCCACTGGCTTGGTTTTAATCCCTAGCATTCAGGCAGAAGTTGAGAGAAAAGGCCTCTTTTTTTTAATGGAGAGTCCTCATTTCCTCCGTGCTTCCTAATTTCCCACACTCTGTGGACACTGCAAGGTGTTCAGGGGTGTTCTGCTCTCAGCCCATCCACATCAGATAATGTTCTCCAGAGTCACATGGGGAAGCCAAAGAATCAGACCCATTTCTTCACAAAACATTTTTTTGTTTTTGTTGTGTTTGCTGTTTTAAAATTCCAGTACTGCTTTCTGGAGCCCACGCCTCTCCACAAGGCCAGGTCTCTCTTGGTTAGCATCACCTCTACTTCCCCAGAGACTCACATTAACATCAGCACAATGTCCTGCATGGCCAATTGGGAAGGACCATAGATCATCCAGTCCAGCCTCTTCCTTGTAGAGGTGAATGAAGTGAGGCCCCAAGAGGGGAAAGGACTCTTCATAGTTTACAGAGTTTGTGGAGCCAAAACTAAAAACTGGTTCTCTGACTTCCTGTCCAGAGCCTCCCCCCAGTCCATATAGCCCATAAGCACAACAGATGGTGAGTAGGCGAGGCTGGCGCTGGGGGCTGCTGAGTTCTCCTACACCCTTACTCTCAGCTTCTCTAGCTCTGATCACATTGGTTTTGATCTCTCAGTGGTCACAGTCTAAAGGCCCAAAAATCAGTCTCAACCTCAGTATTGAGAGACCCTCTAGCCCTATACCCCAGGGCCCCCCATATGGTATACCCACCTTCTGCTGTCCTCTCCTTGTTAACCACTTGCTTCCCAGAACTAAGCAACAGCACTGCAGCCAGCCCTGGCTCCCTCTCCATCTCTCCCTCCTTTGGTTCCAGGTGCATGTGGAGGGAGCAGACAGGCAAAGGTGAGGCACTGGAGCCCTGTTAGCTGAGCCTCCTGAGATTCAGTTCTCCCAGTCTGATTCTAACACTCAGGTCAGTAGTTTGTGGCTATTATGGGAGAAGTGGAGGGTTGTCCTCTATTGTCACGAGAGTTCTGAATGGAAGTTGTGATGTTATAGATACGGATAATTCCAGGAAGATTTTCCCAGGGTACCTGGCTCTGCCTGCTGGGTGGAAGTGAGCTTCCAAGCTCTCCTCCCTCCCCTTCTCACCCAGGCAAATAGCCCAAATGAACCTTCTAGGCAATGTGTAATCTCAGGTCTCTAAAACTATGATGACAACAAACCCTTGAACTCTCCTCCAGCTGCTTTATGGAGAACCACGCAGTTGTCTGTCCCCTAATTGACTCTTTTAAGCCAAGGGGATGAAAATCTGCCACTGTGTCTCTTCTCTCCCCATTGAATGTATTTGGCAAAAAAAACTATGCAGTCATCCGCTTTTCCCACTCCCACACCATCCAAAAGCAAAAATAAAAATTAAAAAAAATTCAAATACATTTGGGAAACAAGAGGTTAAATAAGTTTCTTTGCTGCATAGTGTTTCAGAGCCTTTAGTGTGCACTATAGATCTCTCAGTGGGGATGGATATGTTTCCTGGGAAACACAATTTGGAAACAGCTGTCCTAGAGTTGTCTTAGGAACCAATGGAGATTGAGTATATGAAAGTTCTCCAAAAACTATTTTTATAAACTACACAAATGTATTGCAGGCAGTACAGAAGTAAATAGAACTTGAAAAGAGGGTTATCCTCTGAAAGTTACACCATAAATCAATGCATAGCGAATCAAAAAGAGAATGAGGGAATGTTGGAGAAAGCCTAGGCAGGAGAAAGCCTAACTACTTCATTTGCATATCTAAAGAAGCATTGTCGGGCCAGTGGTGAGTTTATCAGCAATGGAAACCAGAGAAAGGTCAGTCTATGAAGTGAGTGTTTGCAGTGCCCTATGGCTGTCTGCCAGAGGGAAAGAGTCTGACCCATGCCTTTTAGCTCTTCAGTGCTGGTGGTGGGAGTGGGAGCAGAATATTCACATAGGGGTGAGGGATGGGAAGGATCCAGCTCTCTTCCCTGATGCCTTCAAATATTAGATAGACAGACAGTTCTACCAAGCAAGTGGAAGATATTGATAGATGTTATTGTTAGTCACTGTCGAGTCAATTCCAACTCATGGCAACCTGATGTGTACAGCATAGAACTCCTCCACAGAGTTTTTCAGAAGCAGATCGCCAGGCCTGTCTTCCAAGGCACCTCTGGGTGGGTTTGAACCACCAATCCTTTGGCTAGTAGTCAAGTGTCTAACTGGTTGTGCCACCCAGGGACTCAGATAGATAAACAGACAGACAGATAGATAGACAGATAGACAGGCAGCTGCCATTGAGTCGACTCCTGTTCATGGAGACCTTATGGACAACACAACGAAACATTGGCCAGTCTTGCGTTATCCTAATGATTGTCAGCATGTTCAAGTCCAGCGTTCTTGCTATTGGGCCAACTCATCTCACCAAGTAGCTCACTGTGGACATGTCTCACCGTTGCTGGCCCTCTGCTTCACCAAACATGATGTCATCCTCCAGTGGTTGATCCCGGCTGATGATTGGTCTAAAGCAAGCAAATCAGACAGTGTTCTGTTGTGATTCATAAGGCCTTTTTTTTTTTGCTTTATATAAAACTTTTTATTGAAATGTAACATATACACAGAAAAGTACAAAAATTATAAATGTACCATTTGTTGAATTCTGGATGTTAGATTTTTAATTGTCTGACTATAAACTAGAGCCCTGGAGGTACAGTGGTTAAAAGCTTGGCTGCTAACTAAAACGTTGGCAGTTCCAATCCACCAGCCACTCCTTAGAAACCCTATGCGGCACTTCTACTCTGCCCTGTAGGGTCACTATGAGTCAGAATCTACCCAACGGCAAAGGGTTTTTGTATTTAAACTGGTTATAAACAAATATTTAAGTGTTTGATTCAGGCTTCTCATCATAGGGGGGGCGTTCTGAGTCCAGACACCAGTCGTGGTTTGCTTCTTTGTGCGTTTACTGGCTTGTCTCCTGATCCATATGTTTACGACTAGACAGCGTGGACAGAGGACAGTGACTGGGGAACTGGCACCAGCCAAGGCCATCACAACATTTTCCCTAACAGGAAATCTTTTCCTTAACCCCCTGGATGGAAGAAATGAAATTTTGTCAGTATCTTCCACTTGTTTGGTGAAACTCTTAGTTTTGTTTTATTTTATTTCATATTTCTCTCGATTCAGTCTACTTCCACAATTACAGAAGTATATCAGTATTGATTAGTATCAGTACATTATTATCAACGCATCAATTTGACTTCCATTATCTGCCCCAAATGGCCATTAAATTGCTGGCTAAACTCCAATGAGTAATTCAGATAATTTTGTCCGCGTAATAACAAAATAATTTTCTATCTTATCTCCTTTGGGCACATAGAAATATATTTGATTGAATGCATGCTTATACAACAACTTTCCTCTCTTTCAAAGTCAATGGTCATATTCTAGACCAAATGCACATGGTAGAGGAACAAAGATGAATTCTCTATAGTCTACCTATGGGGTTGCACTTTTCCAAGTCCCCTAGTCCTTTGCCTACATACCATTAACTTTTTAACCTTCTTCTCTTTTCTTATTCTATAACTGAGAATTTTAACACTGAGAGTATAACAACAGTTATTCTGTTAACTTTCCTTAGCTTGGGTGGAGGGTGGGGGATAAAAATAAAATCTTGGTTAGTCTTGCAAAATCCCCAGAACACCAGAGAATTAAATGGAAAAAAAAAAAAAAGACTGAGCTCCTTTTTGAAAACAAAATCACTCAATTTTTTTTTCCCTGTCTAAAACAGTAATATGACAAAAATGTTAACATTTATTTATTTGGATGGGACATGAATGGGCATTTTTTTTACTTATTCTTTTATTTTTTATGTTCTTAAAATAATTTTTTTTTAAATTAAAGCAATGTATGCTGTTTGTAGAAAATTTGAAAATGCAGAAAAGTATAACCAAAAGATAAAAATCATCCAAAATTAATGACAGAGATTGTCATTGTTAACATGTTTGCTTTAGTAATATTTCTTGATTCAGCTCATAATGTATACATTTTTGCTTACTATCATGGGCATTTGAATATATCATCAAAATCTCTTTACACATATTATTTTAATACCAAAAAACCAAACCCATCACTGTTGAATCAATTCCGACTTATAGCAACCCTGTGTACAACAGAAGGAAACACTGCCCAGTCACGTGCCATCGTCACAATCATTGCTATGTTTGAGCCCGTTGTTGCAGCCACTGTGCCAATTCATCTCGTAAGTAAAATGAAATCCTTGACAATTTCAATCTTTTCTCCATTTATCATGATGTTTTTTATTGGTCCAATTGTGAGGATTTTCGTTTTCTTTATGTTGAAGTGTAATTCATACTGAAGGCTGTAGTCTTTGATCTTCATCAATAAGTGCTTCAAGTCTCTTCGCTTTCAGCAAGCAAGGTTGTTATCATCTGCATATAGCAGGTTGTTAATGAGTCTTCCTCCAATCCTGATGCCACGTTCTTCTTCATATAGTCCAGTTTCTCAGATTATTTGCTCAGTTTACAGATTGAATAAGTATGGTGAAAGGATACAACCCCAACGCGCACCTTTCCTGACTTTAAACCACACAGTATCCCCTTGTTCTGTTCAAATGCTTGCCTCTTGGTCTATGCTCAGGTTCCACATGAGCACAATGAAATGTTCTGGAATTCCCATTCTTTGCAATGTTATCCATAATTTGTTATGATCCACACAGTCAAATGCCTTTGCACAGTCAATAAAACACAGGTAAACATCTTTCTGGTAGTCTCTGCTTTCAGCCAAGATGTATCTGATATCAGCAATGATATCCTTTGTTCCATGTCCTCTTCTGAATCTGGCTTGAATTTCTGGCAGTTCCCTGTCAATGTACTGCTGCAATCATTTTTTAATTATCTTCAGCAAAATTTTACTTGCGTGTGATATTTACGATACTGTTCGAAAATTTCCACATAAATTCCATTCTGTAGAAATAAAATAATCTAACTAGAATTCTTTGACCTAGTCTTCCCTCTTACCTTTTTTTTTTTTTAACCACAAATGGCATTCACTTTATTATTGGTGAAGCGATTATTATTGGTGAAGAGAAAATTTAGGTTATTAGTAAGGCTGTTAAAGTCTTAGTTTGAAATGTCACCAGGTATCGAGTATTTGAAAACTCCTACCAATAGAGCAGCCTCCAAATTCCTAAATTTTTTTTTAATATTTTATTGTGATTTGGGAGAAAATTTACATAGCAAATTAGGGTCTCATTTAACAATTTCTATATATATTATTCAGTGACATTGGTTATACTTTTTACAATGTGTTAGCATTCTCATTATTTCCATTCTGGTTGTTCTGTTTCCATTAGTTTAGCTTCCTTGTCCCCCTTTACTTCTCATTTTTGGTCTAGGGTAAATGTTGACCATTAGGTCTCATTCAGATGATTGTTTAGAAGAGCCCAATACTCACAGGTGGTATTACTGATTTTATGAGACACTCTGTCTTTTGGCTGATAGGTAACCACTGGGAGTTGAACTCCAAGTTTAAAAGGTATCCCAGGGTTATAATCCTGGGTTGAAGTCTCTACCAGTCCAGTAAGTCTGGCCTTGTTTAGGAACTTGAGTTTTGCTCTTCCTTTTTTCCCAATTTACTTAGGGCCATCTATTGTGTCGCTGGTCAGTATGGCCCATAGTAGTACCTGGGAACCATCTAGTTCTTCTGGTCTCAGGGTAGGTGAGGCTGTGGTTCTAGTACACCATTAGTCCTGTAGACTAGTTTCTTCTTTGAGTATTTGGTTTCCTTCTTTCTCTTTTGCTACAAATGCATAGAGACCAATAGTTTATCTTACTTAGATGGCCACTCATAAACTTTTAAGACCCCAGACACTAATTACCAAACTAGGATGTAGAACTTATCTTTATGAGCTATGTTATGCCAATTGACCGAGTTGTCCCCTGAGACTATGGTCCTAAGCCCTCTGTCTTGGTCATCTAGTCCTGCTACAGCAGAAATACCACAAGCAGATGGCTTTAACAAAGAAACGTTTGTTCTCTCACAGTCCAGTAGGCTAGAAGTCCAAATTCAGGGTGCCAGCTCCAGCGGAAGACTTTCTCTGTCGGCTCTGGAAGAAGGTATTTGTCATCAGGCTTCCCTTGGCCTGGGAGCATCTCAGCACAGGAACCTCAGGTCCAAAGGATGCGCTTTGCTCCCAGAACTGCTTTCTTGGTGATATGAGGTTCCCATGTCTCTTTGCTCACTTCTCTCTTTTACATCTCAAAAGAGATTGGCTTAAGACACTATCTAATCTTGTAGATCTCATCAATATAACCGCTACTAATCCATCTCATTACATCACAGTGATAAGATTTACAACACATAGGGAAATCACATCAGGTAACAAAATGGTAGACAAACATACAATACTGGGAATCATGACCTAGCCAAGTTGACAGATATTTTGGGGGGACACAATTCAATCCATGACACCCTCAAACCCAGTAACCCAGTTCTGAGAGGTGTTTGGTTATATCTAGGAAATATCCATAACTATGCCTCCTATATCTGTAAGGTTTTCATTGGTAATTTTTAGAAGTAGATCACCAGGCCTTTCTCCCTAGTTTATCTTAGTCTGGAAGCTCTGCTGAAACCTGTCCACCATGGCTGACCCTGTTGGTATTTGATATACCAGTGGCATAACTTCCAGCATCATAGCAACAGACAAGCCACTACAATATAATAAACCGACATATGCGTGGTGGTTTCAAATATTAGAACCACTCAAATAACCATCCTTGCTTTTCATATACTTTCATCTAACAGTCTCGGGTAGATTCTAGCCTCCAAAGTTGATTCAGGCTGAAAAGAACATCACCAACCATTTTATAGTTCTCACTGTTAACTAATAAATTGACATTGATACTGGTTTGGTGCTTCTCTGATCAAGTTAATCACGGAGTTAACTATCCCCAATTCCAAGCACATTAACAAAAATCAAGTTTCTGGACCTACAAAAGAGAGGGCCAGAGGGTGAAACCTGTGCACAGTGAGCTACAGCATTTAAGAAGCCCTGCTGGAGCTTAGAGGGCAGGGCTATCTGATGAGCATCAGTAATCCAAGTTTTTGAAAAGTCAGTAAGGAGTTCTAGATGAAGAAACAATGTGGTTGCTGTAAAATATTTTGGTTATTGCATTCAGAATTTAATCTTTCTTCTCTCTCACTGCCTACATCCTATGACCCAATATGTCTCATTGTTCTTTCTACCTTTTAAATATCTCTAGATCTGTCCATGGCTTTATCCCTCCCTGGGATCTCATTAAAATGTGGATTCTTGTTCAGAGGTCAGGGTGGGCGTGAAGGACAACAGTCTGTTTCTAACAAAGCTCCCAGGTGATGCAGCTGCTGGTGGTCCAGGGACCCCACTTTGAGTACCATGGCCTACGTGCTATCATCTCTAGCCCGGAGTAGTGCCACAAACTCCTAACTGGTCTCCCTGCCACCCTTTCCCAACCATTCTCACCTGCAGCCAGTGTAATCTTTCCCTGCTTCCCACCGACCTAGGAACAAGTCCCTAATTCAGGTGACCACACCCTCAGATCCTGCTCCTGCCTCCCACTTCCGCTCCAGGCTCACATGTCTGTCCTAAGTTCTGTCCTGAGGCTTTGATGAACTAGACTCAATTACTTATTAGCATTTATATTCTCTATTTCTGAGCTTTCTGAAAAGTTCTTCTCATCTGGCAAGGGTTAATTTTCTTTCTCTCAGATCCTCGCAGGCTTTTCAAATCTAGGTTATATACCTTTCCTCTTTGATTCTATAGCACCGTGAACCCCTGCTTAATTGCACTTAACACACTATGTAATTAATTTTCTAGACTTTCTGTTATTAGATTGTAAATGAGACATAGAAAATACATGTATTTATTCTCATTGTATCTCTGTCACATTGTTTTACCCATGTTGTTGTTGTTAGTAGCATCAGTTCGGCTCTGATTCATGGCGGCCCCACGTACAACAGAGCAAAACACTGCCCGGTTCTGTGCCATTTTCATGGTCATTATTATGCTTGGGTCCATTGTTGTGGCCAGCGTGTATTTTGAGTACCTGCAACCTAGAGGGCTCATCTTCCAGCACTATATCCAACAACATTCTGTTGTGATCCATAAGGTTTTCACTGGCTAATTTTCAGAAGTAGGTAGCCAGATCTTTCTTCCTAGTCTGCCTTAGTCTAGAAGTTCTGCTGAAACCTGTCCACCGTGGGTGGGCCTGTTGGTGTTTGAAATACTGGTGGCATGCCTTCCAGCATCACAGCAACATGCAAGTCACCACAGTACAAAAAACTGACAGACTGGTGGTGGGTTTTACATACAGAAAGTGCTTAAAATGTATTTATTGAATTGAACTGGAAAAGAGAGAGATTCCAGAAAGTAAAATCTTATAAGGGTTTCAAATGTATATCTCAGTTGGTCCTCTTCATACCCTATCAGGGTTACTAAATGTTAATAATAAAATTGATTAGATCCTCAAATTGAAGCTACACTTTCTCCATTGAGTCATAATTTATTTTGAAGCTTTCTCACTACTTTAGAATCATGCTAGGGTTGTAGTTCTGTTTAAATTCTATCCTACCTAAGCAAGACAGAAGACATATTTTATATATAAGATAGGCTCTGACCAGCTGTTCTCTATTTTTACAGAAGAAAGAGCTAGCAAATATAAGCATAAATTGCAGTAAGATATGCAAATTAAGGAAAGGCTGTCTGGATGATAAGTGGGGGAGCAGTTAAGTGTGAAATGGCCTTATGAGAGATTCTTGTTTACCTGAAAATTTTCCACTGGATAAGCAATTCTTTAATCTTTGTATAAGAGTTGCCGTGGATGGAGCCTAATAATTATAATTTTTCTTAATGGAATCTTGGAACTCTACTAAGTTCTAAGATTCTATAATGCATTATAAAGAAATAAAACCCAAATGGAGTCCTCTCAAGAATAAAAACACTACATTTTTAATATAAAAGTCTATGTAGTTGAAGTTCTATGAGGCTTATTTATTACATACAAAAATGTAATTGATAAAATATTATATTTTCACATTTTTCTTTCATTATGCTTTTCTTATGTAGAGATTTTCTTTTATCTTTCAAGGAAGGAACAGCATCAGGAAAGCACTAAGACCCAGCTGGCCTTTTTGTTTTCTCATTTCTACTAGATTCCGAAGCTTTCACCTTATCTAGCTCAGGATTCTGGAAAATAGTTCACTCCATTCCTATCAAGGTATTACCTGAGATGGAAAAGGTAACTCCTGGGAGCCCACCTGCCTTGCCTTGTGAATTCCTCACGGGCCAACAATGCTTTCCACTGATTTTGCTTCATTCATAGCTCACAGAGCCAAACTGGATAAAGCCTAGCAACTGCCACCTAAACTCATTTTCTTAGAAAGAATGAAGAGCAATCTGGAGTTAAGGTGTGATTCAGTGTATCAAAGTATCTTTAAAAAGAGACTTTTTTCTCTTGTTTGGTACAGAAAATATTCAGCATTTTCATGGATTTGAATTTACCTGCAAAAAAATGATAAAACCTATTGCTTACCGAGTACCTCCTACATGCTAGAACTTTGTATACATATTTTATTTAGTCCCTATGACAACCAAGAGAGTTAGGTATTCTACTCCCCAAGGAAACTGAGGCCCAGAGAGAATCATTCTCTTGCCTAGAATGTTTTATCCCAGCCGTGGCTGACCTGGGATTCAGACCTAAATCAGCCTTATTTCCAAAGCCCAAGTTGTTTCCTCTAAGCTTTGCTGCCTCTGAGAAAGAAAGGCTTCAAAGACAATTTCGTTTGACTTTTCCAACTCTTTTAGAGTTAAAAAGGAATGCATCTTTGAAAGGAGTCTGTCGGGGTAAATAAGCCAAAGAGCACCTGATGCGCCAATAGTGGGCTTTGGGGATGCTGTTGCTTCCCTCCCGCCTGCAATACCTCCCCTTCTTCCCACCTCCAGGTGTAGCTGTGGCTGCGTCTTACCCAGGCAAACAGCAGGGCGCCAAGCGGTGGTGTGAAGGCTTTGGCAGCGCGCGGAGGAAGCGCCGGAGGACTAGAGATGTCAGCCTTTAAAATACGTATTCAATTCGATCTTGTCCCTCTTTTTCCACTGCTATTACCTTGTCATTTATTACCTGACTACAGTAATAGCCTCGTAATTCTTCATTCTTCCCACCTGTCCTCCTCGAGCCCCTCTCCACCAGAGAGAATCAGATAGTGGCACTCTTTTGTCGGAAACCTTCACTGGATGGTCATTGCTTTGGGGTCAAGTTAAACGTCCTTTACTGGGCGTTCCAGACCCTTGCACGTTCCGGCCCCTGCTCTGTGCTCTGGCTTCCACCTCTGGCCACGCACCTATTTGTTCACCGTGCTCCAGCCACCCTCTTTCCTTTCTCAGTTCCTCAGCACACCTGTTTGTTCTCCTGTCCTCTTTTTGTTTTCCCAAACCCCACCCACCTCCCAAGTCTCAGCTTAGGTGCTATTTTCTTAATGAGCCCTTCCCTGGCTGATACTTCCCATCCACTAATTAGATCTCCGCGAAAGTGCTCCACTAGCACCCTTCATTTACGTTGTATACTTGCCTGATTATTTTTAACCTCTGCAAGTGCCATAAGGGTGTAGTACTGTGTTTGGCAGTCACGTTGCTGAAACTTAATCACGAATGAATGAATGAATGAACGACTAGGCAACTTGGATCTTAACTGTCACTGTCATCATCCTATCATCAAAGTATTTCGAGTCCCCCTGAAATATCCCTGGCATGCCCACCTCTGCCAGGTTGACAAAGCCCTGGGGGAGAGCAGCCTGTCTGGGGCGCCCACTGCGCTCAGGCTCCCAGGGGAGGACCCTCGGCACTGAGCAGTTCGGGGCGGGTCTCACGGCCAGGTGTCCTCCTGGCTCCCACGTCCACGTGTGTTGGGGGGCAGGGGAGAGGAAGGAAGGAGGGAAGCAGGGAGTGCTGGGTACCCAGAGGAGACCTGTGGCTTCTCCCGACGCGCCTCCGGCCTCGCCGTTGCCAGCCGGGAGAGGGACTTCCTCCTCTGGGGGCCGGCAAGTGGGCCTGGGCGGGACGGGGCGGGGCGGGAGACGCCCCCGCCGGGCTGGGCCCGGGGCCGCCCCAATGGGATTCTTTGCGGGACAGCAGCTGCGCCCCGTCCCGGCGCCGTGCTCGGCCGCGGAGGAGGCGGCCCGGCCCGGGCAGCTGCGGCGCAGGGCCCGCCAAGGGAAAGCCCAGCTTGCCAAACTGGCGCGCGGCGGGGCCATGGTGCCCGGTGGCCGCGCGCGGGCGGGGGCTGCGGGGCCGGGCCTCCTGACGCTGCTCCTCGCCGTCTCCGCCCCGCTCCGGCTGCAGGCGAAGGGACCGGGTGAGTGGAGCGCGTCCGCCGGGAGGCGGGACCCGGGGCGCCCAGGCGGGCTGCGGGCTGGCTGGGCCTGGAGGGACGCGGCGGGGAGGAAGTGGGACTCGCCGCCTGCTGCCAGCGGCGTCGGGCCGGCCCGCCGAGGACAAGCTCTGCCCGGCGGCTGCTTGGGGCTGTTACTGCATTCTGGATCGTTCTCCCCCACCAGACTGCCTCCTCCCCGGAAAAAAATAGAATCAGCTCAGCGGCCGTCCCACTTTATCTCTTCGCTGGCCCCAGCCCAGTTCCCTTAGTTTCCAGACTTCCTGACTGCTGACCCTGTGACAAGTGACAGGGCCCGCGGCTCAAGAACTGCCCGTCCGGCCGCCTAGGGGAGAGTCTTGTTCGGGGACGGTTCTCTGAAGCCTCCTTTTGACAAAGCAGTTTGGCGGCCGGGCCCTGCTTGTCGCCTTCTCCCCCCCTACGCGGCGTTGGAATCCTAGCACGTGTGCTTGTCTTCTTTTGCAGAATGGTTGGTAATCTTTTCCGAAGTTGGCCTGGTAAGCAGGCGGCCAGATAGTGCCTCAGCCTCCTCACGAGAGTCCTGTTTGCGTCCCACCTTGGAATCATGTGGCTCGGATTCTTCTTAGATATTTGAGCAAGTCAACTCCCAACCATGCTGGTCTTTCTCTGAACCTGCTACTTGGCTTCAGGTTCGACCTAGAGTAGTACCCTCTGGGGATCCATCACGTTAAAGTAAAGTAAACCGTTTTACCAGCCAACGTGGCTCTTGGTGTCCTGGGTGGAGCAAACAGTTAAGCCTCGACTATGAGCAGAAAGGTCGGCGGCTGAAACCCATCCAGAGGTAACTCGGATGTAAGGCCTGGTGATCTGCTTGCGAAAGGTCACAGCCTTGAAAGCCCTGTGGGATTCGTTCTACTCCGGGCATATGGGGTCGCCATTAGTCAGCATCAACTCAGCTCGACGGCACCTAACACCAGGTGGCTCTACTTTATTAATCCTGGTTAATTAGTTCTTTATAATTCAGGCAAGTAAAAAGAGGGTAAAGGCCATAGAGAAGTGTTTTTGATAGCAAGGGACAGCTTTCTGCTGGATTTTTTCAGTTCTTATTTCTCTCCTCTCTTTCCTTGATTCTGCCCATATATGACTGAGGTTTTCGAACGGAGGTGAGTCCATCCAGAATGTTTGACAGCTCTTCACTCCTCCCCCCAACCCTAGCGTTTTCTAGGTGGATTAGAATCAAAACTAAACCAAATGCTAGCTTATTTCCACTGAGCTATGTGTCCATACCCAGTCTGAAACATTGGGACAAATTTTTTTTTTTTTTTTTATGGTGGTGAGAAAACTTATATTTAGAATTAGCCAGCTGGACTCAGTTTAGATGATCCCAAGTTTGTTGGCGACACCTAAAGCGTCATAGTCAGGAGCCAGTTAAATATATGCCTTCTTCTCTCAGTCAGGCCTGATCAAGGTGTTGACCTTGGCCACGTCAGTGTCATAGAGCTTCTTCACAGCCCGTTTGATCTGGTGCGTCTCGGCCTGGACGTCCACGATGAACACAAGTGTGTTATCTTCCGTCTTCTTCATGGCTGACTCAGTGGTCAGGGGGAGCTTGATGATGGCGTAGTGGTCAAGCTTGTTTCTCCTGGGGGCCCTTTTCTGAGGATGTTTGGGCTACCTTCGGAGCCTCAGAGTCGGAATCGACTCCACGGCAATGGGTTTGGTTTTTTTTTTGTTTGTTAGTTTCAGAGCCTCAGTGTCTTGGGCCGCCTGAAGGCGGGTGACGTGCGGATCTTTGTGTGTGTGTGTGTGTGTGTGTGGCTGTGGCTGTGGCTGTGGATGCTTTTCAACACTGCCTTCTTGGTAGCAAGAAGCCTTTGATTTCGCTTCAGTTTGGCTTAAGTTTTGGGAGGGGCAGGGGCTTCCTTCTTGGCTTTCGGCGCCATCTTCATAAAAAGGGTCTCCAAGGCCAGTTTGGTTCTCAAGATTCTGATAGAGATTCCTAAGTTTACTTTCATGCCGATTTGTAAAAACAAAACAACTAAATTTATTTTGTCTACAGTCATTGTAGCACAATACTAGGCATATGGTACAATTTTAATAAAGACGTATGATTTTATTAAATATGTACGATTTTGATAATGAGTGTTTTAAGCATTTCAAAAAAAAACTTCACAAATCACTCTTTGAAGATGCAGCTTTAATGCTGTATGTCTATGAATCAGTCCAACAGTGTGTCCTTTGTACTAATCTGGCCAAGGCTGTCACCCATCTTTCCAAATGAAGTTGTTAACTGGGTGCTTTGTAAAGCAGTTCTCTGGGAACAAGTGTGATTGTTCAAATTCTTATTGAGCTTCATAGGAATCTATTAGTTGCCCAATGGAAGAAAATATTGTCATTTGAGTTTCCATGAAACATATAGGCATAGAATGCTAAAAGATCAATAAAAGACAAAGTATTCAGTCACACACACACACACACACACACACACACACACACACAAGTTAAAGCTTAGATTTAGGAAATTTCTTGAAAAAAAATCTCCTAGGAACTCCAGCGCCAATACCTCTTAAGTGAAGAGGCATAATCAATGATTTTTTTGAATATTTCCCACATCTGTGATTTTCCTAATTTGCGCTTGGTCACTTATTTTTTTCAACTTTTCACAAATTTCAGCATGCAAACCTATATAAAGTCTTGAGCTATCCTACTACCATAGTTGGGTGGTAGGTATAAATGATTTTAGTGCTCTCAGTGTTTTTTAGAAGAGGGCAGTCTTAGAAAAACTGTTTTTGGTGAGAAGAAAATACTAGTATTTAGTTCGTCTACCTTTATTGTTCTTGGAGTCAGCTTAGTGTGGTGCTTCTTAGTTCCTCAGGCTTCCCAACGTGCCTGATCACCATTCTACCTAGAAGCTTTATAAAACCTAGCCTCGTCTTTTGAATTGAATTTTCAGAGGTGCCAGAAACATGCACTTTAAAAAAATTCCCCTAGGTAATTCTGATTGTAATCAGCTTTGAGATGATGGAAACATTTCATAGTGTTAGGGTTGTGATAAAGTGCTACCATCTGTGTTATAAACAATTTAATATTAGGCTTTTATTCACTGTGTTATGCTTCAGGAAACATAATTTGATCTAAATATTTGTAAGGCTGGTCGATGAAATTATTTAAAATTTTTATGTCAGTTGGAGTCTGGTAACTCTGTGAAGCAATACTGGTTCCTTTGTAGGGCTGCTGCTTTGCCTAGATGGTGTTTCGTTCAATTTAGAAAAAAATGTCCACCTCTTTCAGTGTTCATAGCCTGCCAGGCCCCAGGCCCTAAGAATGGTGAGCAGAGTGTGGGCTAATTTCAGCTTCCTCTTGGGCCCTGTTCCTCTGGATCCACCTAACTAAATTTAGATATTTACATGTATTATTTTGACATGGTTTTTGACCTTACATAATATCGCATGCATTTAATCATTAGTTTTCACTCTGTTTGTATAAACCCATGGACTTGAATTTAGTCCAGCCTTATTACCTTGATATAAGGTTTGTAGTAAATTACCCTTAATTCATGAGATGAATTTGTTCTATGTCCCCATCTAATTAAAAATCTCCAGTTCTCTCTTCACCAAAATATTTGCAAATTGGTATTAATTATGGATTGTCTTGTTGTGATTTAAGTATTAGTGAAGAATAAAAGTGAGCAGTTGATCTCTGAGGAAACATCTAAACATAGGTTCAGATACTAAATACTTAAAAATTGCTTTAAAAAACCTTGCCCAGCTACTTTGTGACCGCTGTACAGTTTGTTCTTAAGTCAGTATTCATTTCTTTTGGTTAGAAATGGAATCAGTTGATATCTGGTGGTTTGGGTTAGTGGCTTTTTTTTTTAAGTAAGTACAGGTTTATTCTGGCACCTTCTGCACTGGTGTATGCACTTGCCCCAAACTTTCCCTCGTCTCATCTCTCAAGGAGAAAGTTTGGGATTTGGGTGTAGTGGTTAAGAGCTACAGCTGCTAACCAAAAGGTTGGCAGTTTGAATCCATCAGGTGCTCCTTGGAAACCGTATGGGGCAGTTCTACTCTGTCCTATAGGGTCACTATGAGTCAGAATCAACTGGACAGCAATGAGTTTTTTTTTTTTTTTGTTTTGGTAGGCTGTAAGGAGCCCTGTTGGCACAGTGGTTAAGCAGTATGGCTGTTAACCAAAAGGTCAGCAGTTTAAATCCATCAATCACTCCTCAGAAACCCTATGGGGCAATTCCACTCTGTTCTATAGGGTCACTATGAGTTGAAATCAACTTGATAGCAGTGAGTTTGGTTTAGTTTGGTTTGGTAGGTTGTAAGCCTCTGACGGCAGCAACTGGGACTGTCATCCTTTTCTTCCTTCCTAGCACTTGGCAAAGGTGCTGAACAAATGTTTCTTGAGTTGAACTGAACAATCTCCTTGTGTTTAGGAGATACTTTCAAATTGTTTCCTAATTAGTGGAAACTAAGTAATAAAGAGTCTGCTGAAGTTCTTTATGAAGCACATTTGCTGCTTCCACTAATTAATTTTGTTTATCAAATCCAGCTCCCTTGGCTTATTTCTATATGTAAGGATGCCTTTTAAATGAAAGTGCAGTGGAAAGACAGAAACATGCCAGCAGAGCAATATGTACCGTATCTTTTAGCTTGTGTAGACATAATTTGTAGCACTCAGAAACATTCAGTTATACCGTATATTCCCAAAAAGAAAGAGGTATACTAAAGGAACCATTAAACAAATCAAAAATGATATTAAAGCAGGAATTGATCTCTGAGTAATGTCTCAAGCTGTACATAATAGCTTTTTATTTCCTAAGTTGAACCCTTTAGCCTGACGGTGCTGAAACAGACTTGAAAATCATACGAGAAATCACAACTTGGAAATAAGCAAGGCATTTGTCATTTATGAGGGATTTTTTTTTTTTTTTTAAAGATGCATGGAGAAATTGAGTTAATTGCAGTATTTAGCAGAGGTTTTAGTCCTGTTAAGGTAAAAAACGTATTCAGGAAAATATTTCCATTAGTGTTTTGAAGCTACTGCTGTGTGCACCCTAAAGTATAAAGTCAATTCTATACATGTTAGAGCAATTGGTTGGTTTTCTTTATTAAGGAGATAATGCACATAACCTACATGGCATTGCACTTAGCACATAGTAAGAGCTCTGTAAATGTTATCTTACTATTCATTGCTGTTTATCAGTATTAATTTGACAAATATTGAGGGCCTTTGTTCTGCCTTCCCTAGTCTACTCACCCCACTTGCCTCTGTGACCTCATGCCTTACTGCTCTCCCCCACTCTCACACTTCTCCAGCCGTACTTGCTTTCTTGCTATTTCTCAAAGATGTCAGGCACCCTTCTACCTCAGAGCCTTTGCACATGCTCCTCCCTTTGTCTGTAACATTCTTACCCAAATATCCACAGAAGAAGTCTCTTTCTTCACTCTTTGCTCCGATGTCTCTTTCTTGGGGAGAACTTTCTTAACCATCTGTTCAAAGTGGTAACCCTCTTTTCATTCCCAAAACTCTGTATTTTCCTTCTCTGCTTTAAGTTTTCTCTATAGCCCTTGCTCTCTTCAAACAGAGTATGTAATTTACATTTTTATTTAATTGGCCCATCATCCACCTACTAGATCCATGAGGGATTTGGTGCCTCAAACAGTGGCCAGCAGATAAGAGATGCTCAGTAAGGGATAGACACTAAAGAGGGGATAGATGTTCAGTGGGGATGGAGTGAGAAGGCAGTGATTACAAACACAGTCCCTCCCCTGTTAAAGATTCAGAGCAGGCTCTAGTTGAGAATCAAAACCTGGACAAGGCAAAATATTGAAATTGTGTGTCTAATTCAACTGTTGTTTGTAAGTAGAAAGCCTGAAAATATGGTTTTAAAATGGAGAAACCTATCCTGGTATAATTCTGGCCTTTAGGATGAAAGATAAAACATTGCCAAAATTTCAGATTTTTTTTTTTTTTTTATTAAAACATTTTAGACTACGGAGTGATTTTGTCCTTCTGCCATTGAAGAGTCATGTTGATGTCATTTTCCAGATGTTCATTCTCTGCTTTTTATGTGTATATTTTTAGAGTAGTTGTTTGCCTTGGGGGTGGAAAGTGAGGGAGACTTAATGGATGAAAAAGAAACCGCATGGTGATTTGTAGCCCTATGTAGAAATAAAGTCCAGCTGTGAGCTCCCGATGTGCTGAATCCAGAACCAGCTGCCAAACTTGCCCTTCAGTGGAAGCTGAAAAGGAGAGTTTGTGTGTGTGTGTGTGTGTGTGTGTGTGTGTGTGTGTGTGTGAGTGAGTGTGTGAGTGCCTCTTAAGATCCATGAGAGCAGAAATGGAGTCCTTTTTGTCCACCACTAGCCCCTGTTAGAGTGTCTGGCAGATAACAGGCTCCTGATAACTATTTTCTAAGTCAGTACATGAAAGTTGTAGCTGAGGTTTGAAATAATGTAGTGAAGGGTAATATTCCCCAAGTTGTTTCAAACAGAAATTGCATATATGACTACTGTGATACCTTAGGAAACACTGTGTATGTATTCAGGAAAATAACTAAATTCAACTCTGAAAGGGGTCTTGGGAATCTCCAAGACTCCTTTTCAGGCAGCACCAGGAGAACTGCAATGCATTGGGCGCTGGTAGTTTTGAGAATACAGAAGCAGGGTGTACACTGATTTGAACCAGGTGACTCAGTGGTCCAGTAAGATCTTCAGATCCTATATATTTAGGGTTTCAGGGCCAGTTTCACCCTGAAGATCATTTGGGTAGAGTGTTTAGGCATTTGTGACATTAGCACTGGGTGAAGCCACATTATCATCTATGCCTTTACTGTTTACTGCCATTTCTGCTTGATGTATTAATCTAGGTTTTATGAAATATCACCTTAGAAGCCATATACAGTATGAAAGTATACCTGATATTTGCAGAAATATCTTGGGTCTTATATATGTATGCCTGCATATGATAATTTTAGGTTAGGTGGAATTTTGTAGGAGAAGATGCAAAGAATAACACTGAAACAAGATAATGACTAAGTGTTATTCTATCACAATTTTTTTTAAATAAAGCTACACTGGAGCTTTTTAAAAGTATAAATTTCTATTAAGCTGAGGCTTTCTTTCCTGAAGATCTTCTTTAATGCTTACAAGGTGGAACAGTTGTGGGACAAAGCTGGGTATCAATAAATAACATTGTACTGATGTATCATAATCCTGCAAAGAACATGTTACACAGAGAACCACTAAGGATATTTTGATGTATATAAATTTTGTATATAATGTGCATACACATGTATGTACTGTCCACTGTCTACTATTTGTTTTTATTAAATATTAGATAGCCACAAAAATTATATTTAGAAGATACGTGTAAGGCATAAAAAGAACTAATACCTGGGTACTTATTCTACCACCTAGTTTGTATATGCTTTTGTATTCTGCTTTAATTCAACTTAATGTTAACAGTAAAAGCTTTTTACCATGCTATTTGGAAAAAAAATATTTTTAAGTTCTATTTAATATCCCATTATGGACGTGTAACCAAACCCATTGCCTTGGAGTCAATTCTGACTCATAGAGACCCTATAGGGCAGAGAAGAGATGCCCCATAGGGCTTCCAAGTCTTTATGGAAGCAAACTGCCATGTCTTTCTCCCGAGGGGCACTGGTGGGTTTGAACCCCTGACCTTTTGGTTAGCAGCTGAGCGCTAACCACTGTACAACCAGGGGTCCTTTACTATGGACCAGTCATCATTAATTTAATCATTTTTGGTTAACTATTTATTTTTAGAATTAGACTTTAGATATTCATTTTCAAATCATTTATTGCTACGGAGGAATATCCATTGGGAAGTGGGATTTTTGTCCTGGCCAACTTATATCAGCTATTATTAAGGTTCTTGTCTTTTGTGTGATTCAGATAACTCTTCCTTGCTTATGAAGTCAGAGATAATTTCCTTATTTGTATATTATTTGAAAGGAAAGTACAGAAATTTATCTTTAAATAGACTATCAGAGAGGTAAGGTGTATTTCTTGATCTTTTTGGACGAGATTCTTAATATCTACTTAAGGGGGTCACCCTGGTCAATTATTAGAATATTTGGAGTTTATCTGTACTAAGAACCTTTATAATAAGCATTTTCCAATTCAAATTATAGCCAGTAGTATAGCCTTTTGTATTCAGTGTCCAACATATTTACATTTTACTGGAAGGAAAAAGAACAGTCTTTCTTTTTTTTTTTTCTTTCATCACAAAATGAAAGACTTTGGGCATTAGTACTATATGACTCCATTTTATAATTGACTGTGTTTAGTACATGAGCCTAAAGATTGAGTGTAAATAATTATAATGGGGCGCTTTATTCTTGAAAAAAGAAAACAGTACTTCATTTCATTATTATTACTGACAAAAGAATATTAAAAGTTATGAAGTCCAGTTTAAATGGAATTGCCAGTGCAGAAAGTTCCCTGCAGGGAAAATAGGTAAACATCCCTTGTGTTTGTCACCCAATTTTTAAATGGCTGAGTGGATTTAATTAAACCTTTTTATTGCTTTCCACAAAAGGAAATTTGCCTTGTACTGAAATACGGTTGATTTCAGCCCAGAGGAAGAAACTTCTGAGCCTTAATAGGCTTTGATGCCACTAGAACATGAGATCTGTTTATTGAATTCTTGTGCTCCAAGGATTTTAGAATAGATGTTGCTTATTTTGAGAATTACCTGAGTCAAGATTTGCTTTTTTTTTTTTGCCTCTGAAATTTCCCTCTTTGCCAAGAGACTAAAATAGGGGACCACATCACTATACAGATAGAAAATGACCCTGCGCCTGCTGCGGTTGCTAGCTCAGAAGGATCGAAACGTATTTGGAGATTGTCTTGCTTTTGGGGTAGGAAATTCCTTTCTCTTCCTCTTTCTTCTTTTTCCTTCTCCTGGCTACAGTTGCTGTCTATATTATTAAGATCTTAACAGACTAACTATTTTTCCTGTGAGGTATTTAAAGTATATTAAAGAATTCATGACATTTCTCCCCTAAATTCTCCATTTGTGTCTCTAAACTAAGGACATTTTCTTATATAACCACAATGCCATGAGCACACCTAAGAATATTTAGTAGTAGTTCCTTGATACCAACTAATACTCAAGCCATGTGCAAATGATCCCAAACATATCATTGTTTTGTACAAACAAGTATCCCAGCAAGGTTCACACATTGCATTTAGTTATTGTGCCTAAGTCACTTTTAATCTACTGCTGACTCCCACATACATTTTCCTTTCCTGGAAGGAAACCAGATTCAGTTGTCCTGTGACATGGCTCACACCCTAGATTTAACTGACTGCTTCTGGGTGGGATGTCTCTTATTTGGTGCACTATCCCCTGTATTTATTTCCTGTAAACCTGAAGATAGACCTAAAGACTTAATTAGATTAAGGCTAAGCGTTTTTGGTAAAAGTACCTCAAAGATGCCATGTACTTCTGATTGTATCACATTAAACCCATTATCATTATGTTGATTCCAACTCATGGCAACTCCACATGTTAGAGAGTAGAAATGCTCCAGGGTTTTCTTGGCTGTAATATTTACAGAGCACAGTACCACTGGGTGGGTCTGAACAACCAACCTTTAGGTTAGCAGCCAATTGCAAACTGCTTGCACCACCCAGGGACATAATTGTATAACTTTAGGATGCATTTATTATTATTATTATTATTTATTGCCTCCATAATGATGCTAAGATTGATCAGTGACTTCAAGAGTTGACAGCCTGGCCCCTTCATTATAATGTTACCTTTCCTTGTATGACCTACAAGTAATCTGTAGGATGATAGTCTCTTACTTAGTAATTTCACTTAATGGATTAAGCAGCCATTGATTATTGTAATTTGTTCAGTCATTTTTTTAATGTAAATAATTTTTAAAAACCCAACCTTCATATTTATTTCAATTTATCATGTATTTTTCACATCTGATTTAATCCCAACAATTCTGAGAGCTGTTGAGAGAACTGAGATTCAGAGAGACGGAATCATTTGCTCCAGGCACGTTCACCTGTGTGTCCAAAGTGGGACAGAGGTCCAGGTCCTGAAATTCCAAATGCCTTGGAATGGTCTCCTGCCTCTCATCTTCTAGGGAGCATATAGTAAGCTCCCGTCTAGAGGAAAACAAGTTATAGAAAAGAAGTCTTGGAGGAACACAATTTCAGGGGGTTACTTATGCATTAAAGTTTTAAATAATCTTTGGTTTCCCTTAGAGGTGATGACATTTGCCAAAGAAAAATTTTTTTTTTCAGATTTCAATTAGTAGCTAACCATTTCCTCTTATTGTATTATGATAAATTTAGCAGTACAGAATATGGATGTATAAAGGTGGTATAATTTTTAGGACTGAGGAACGTGGTATGAGTTTTATAAGACTTTTTTTTTCCCTCTCATGTTTCATTCCTCATTAGCTGTATAACAAGATGCCATCTCTCTCCCCACTGAGGTTTTCTGTTTTCTGTTCAGTAAGCATTGATTGTTTTTCCTTATATGTGGCACATATACTTATGTTTTCACAAATCTGCTCATCCTATTTCTTTGTGTATTTTCCACAGTGATACTCAAGTAATTCCTAAACCGAAGCTTTTGTCCAGTGACAGACTGTCACCTTAGCTTAAATATAGATTCTGAAACTTATCTTTGCCCGTCCTGGACTTATAAATTAAATCAGGCATGAAGATAAATGTCAGAGAAATGGACATATACTTGTGTTCCAATTTTAGGAATAGATGTTAAAATAAAACCACACAAAACTGATATCTCAAGGAATTTTCACTTTGTAAAAAGATTCACTGCAGATCCTTATTTAACAATGAGGATCTTTTCGTGTCTTACTACTCAAAGTATACGCATGGACCAACAGAATAGTCATCAGTGAGAGCTTTTTGGAAGTGCAGAATTTCCAGACTGCCTTTTAACAAGATCCCCAGGTGATTGGTGTGCACACTGAAGTTTGAGAAGCGACATTTTTATCCACCAAAACCTTTATTTACAGAGCATCTTTTAGAAGCCACGTTGGTGTGAAGCAAAGTGGACAACCTTTGCTGGAGGTAAAATAGTTGCTTCTCGTTAGACTATTACCTCATTAGTCTCATGCTGATGCTGTTGTTAGCTGCCATGGAATTGACCCACGACTCATGGCAACTCAATGGATGATAGAACAAAATGCTTCCCAGTCCTGCTTTTTGGTCCTGTGCCATCCCCATGATTGGTTGCAGCTTGGACCATTGTAATCCCTAGGGTTTTCATTAACTGATTTTCAGAAGTAGATTGCCAGGCCTTTTTTTCCTAGTCTGTCTTAGTCCGGAAGCTTTGCTGAAACCTGTTCATAGCAACACGGAAGCCTCCACTGATGGGTGGTGGCTTTGCATAAGGTGCATTGGCCAGCAATTGAGACCAAAGCTCCCATATGGAAGGTAAGAATCCACCACTGAACCACTACTGCCCCCAATAGTCTTGTAAAGCATACTTAAATAGTTAAAAAGGTAGGGTGATAAAATTTCCCATATTACAATTCCTATAATAAACTCTGAATTAAATATGGCTATTTCCCTTCTGCTAATTTTGAGAGAAAAAGAGTAGGATAACAAATAAGTGTAATCTGGGTTTTAATACCAGTGTGTCTCTCATCAGTAGTGTGAGCTTGTGCAATGTTTAAATCTCTCTGACTCAGTTTCCTCACTTCTAAGATGGGTGACATGAGCAATGGTGGCCTTAGAACATAGTGAGTGAACTCCATGGTTCCTAGAGTCAGACAAGGGAGGTTCAGATTCCAGCTCAGCCAGCCTGAGCTCCTCAGCCTTTCTGAGCCTCAACTTCTTCACACATAGTGTAGGGATAAAAGGAGGGACATGTAATGAAGAAAGGGTGTGGTGGGTTGCATTTATTTTGTGTTGGAAATGTCTTACTTTACAAGCCATAGGGTAGATAATCTTTGAGGTATTACTCTTTATATATATGTGTGTATACATTAAATATTTTAGAATCAAATTTTAAAAAGAGAACTGATAATCTCATCTATCAGTTGTAATTGTCATGAAGATTAAATAAGATAATGTAAAGTCCCACACACACTCTGTATCTGTCAACATTTACAATAAATACTTTGTAAATGCTAATTGTTAGTAAAGGCCCTTTCACAACTTTATGATATATTTTTTTCCTGTTCCAATAACCATTTGGTTCTTACTGATTTTTTGAAAAAATAGATCTATGAAAGTGAAAATGCGTGTGCATGTAAGAAAGAGAAATATTTACAGTTTTAATTTATAAAAATCAGATGAACTTTGTAGTTGATAACATTGGATTTTCTTGACTCTGGAGAGAAAAGTTAATATTCAGTTACACTTTACCAGAATATCAACAGTATGCCTATTTAATATGAAAGCAAGTTTAGAAAATATAGCATGTTCTAGAGACAGGAGCCCTAGTGGCACAGTGGTTAAGAGCTCGGCCGCTAACCCAAAGACTGGTGGTTCGAACCTACCAGCCACTCCATGGGAGAAAGATGTGGTAGTCTGCTCTGGTAAAGATTACAGCCTTGGAAACTCTATGGGACAGTTCTACTCTGTCCTATAGGGTTGCTATGAGTCAAAATGGACTCGACAGCGATGAGTTTGGTTTGTTTTAGAGACAGGAAAGATCTTCAACTTCAGCAATGGCAGCCTGCACATTACATCAACATCCTGACATTATAGTAAAGGTCAGCAGGTGCTTCTCTCTGACTTCCTCATCCTGAGCATCTACTCAACAGAGATAAAACAGTTGTATTAGGCTTGTTTCCATATACAAACAAGTTACTAAATTTTCATCTGTAAAATTAAGAAACTTCCCTCAAACAATGTGTCCAGTTTGTTGTCAGTGTTCCCAAAGTACTTGTTACTTAATAACAACAGTGGGAAGAATCTTGCTTTTGAATATCAGTCACATAGTACAATTTCAGAATCATTTTTAGAACTTTAAAGGCCAAAGTCCGCTTCTCCACACTGGATCTTTAATCCCAAAAGCCCTGTTAAGGGATCTCTCTGTATCCTGCTTATGAGAACCTAGCCAGTATGTCCCAAAGAACACTACTCCCATGAGATGACCAATGAAGACAGAGTTCCCTGGGAAATGCAGACTGCACCCTCACATCCCCCTTAAGAGCTTCGCTGTGCTGTAAGGGCTTTGAGATGTCTTGTGGTGAAGAAATAGGTGGGATTCTGCAAGCCTATTTACCTTGCAACTCTTTGGGGGTGGGGGGATGGAGGCATGATCTAAGGACTAGTACCACAGTGTCCGCTTTGGGATATACTGACCTAGCAGTTAGTGAGTACTGATAAATATCAAGGAATGCATTCTAAGAAGACTTTCTGAGCAGTTTAGAGCATTTAATGCACACAGTCTCATTCATCTTTATCACATCCAGTTATGGTTGATGATTTTAAAGATAAGGAAAATTGATACACACAAAACCAGTGACTTTTTAAGATCACATTGCCAATGAGTGATGGAGATAGGATGAAGTCAACTAGTTCAAAGCAATATTCTTGGCATTTTAATATATATACCATTTGCTGACAATAATAGCAATTAAAATATTGAATTCTTATTATATGCTACTGTCTATGCTCAGTACTTCACTAGCATTAGCCCATTTAATGCTCGTGATAACCCTATGATTTGGGTGCTGTACTTGTCTCTATTTTACAGATGAGGACATTGACGCTTGGAGAAGTAAAGTGACTTAAGTCCACACAGCCAGTACTGGGTAGGGCTGTGCCAGAACCTAGGGTCATAACTGTTGTGCTCTGTTGCCTCCCAAGCATATAGGAATAATTCATGAAATTAGAAAATAGTAAGTGTGCAAACCCTCCTCCCCCACACCTTCACCTCTTTCAGGGTTATTTTACTTTTCAGTAGGAATCACAAGACTGAAGCATGACCAAGAGCTATAGTGTTTTCATTGGTTTGCTTATAGCACATGAAGCATTGGTAGTCTAGTGGTAGAATTCTCGTCTTACCATGTGGGAGGCCCAATGCACCTCATGCGCAGCCAGTACCCATCTGTCATTGGAGGCTTGCATGTTGCTATGATGCTGAACAGGTTTCAACAGAGCTTCTACACTAAGACAGGTGGGAAAGAAAGTCCTGGCAATCTTTAAAAAGTCAGTCAATGAAAACCCTATGGATCACAATGATCCAGTCTGCAACCAATCGTGTAGATGGTGCAGGACCAGGCAGCATTTCATTCTGTTATGCGTGGGCTTGCCAAGAGTCAGGGGCTGACTGGAGAACAGCTAACAACATTTTTAACACGTTAAAGAATAGCCTTGAACTCGTTTTTCATATTTTTTTCCCTTGGGTGTAAATGGTGCTTTTTATTATCTTAACATTGAAATTGTTAATGTATTTGTGCACATTAAGTAGGGAGTCATGGATAGGACTTCTTGAATTAATATGTTTTATTTTTATACATTCAAACTGCCTTATTTCAAGTGATACTTTTAGCTCACAGGGAAAATGGGAGTTTCCATGGAGAGACTTTTGCCAATAAATTCCTTTTGTTTCCTTTTATTTTACTTTCATCTTCTGAAGTAAAAGTATAATCTTCATTAACTCATTAGTCAAATGTTTGCATCTATTTTACAAATGGTGAGAATAAAGTTTAAAAAGATTCTCAGTTTTTTGCAGAACTTGATCACGTGTTTCTACTCTATAGCTGTGACCTTCCTTCATTATAGAATCATCCATTTTCCTTTCAGGAAAACTAAAGATTTTGAATAATTTTCTGTTTTATCATCATCATTTAACTTTTTATTCTTACATAGCCTACTTAAGCTCTCCTGTGCTTGTTTTTCCATTTTTTCTCAGATAACACATGAAATAAAAGCTAAGCATAATTGGAGAAGAGCAGAGTTTATAAGAGAGTATAGCTGATGCTAGATGAAATTAGTGGTACCTTGGGAAATCTGTTTGCCTTTCTGTCAGACAAAGAGCTCTGCAATAATTGCAAGCTCCCCTTTGTGGCTGAAAAGATTGTAGTCATCAAGAACTCACTTGATCTTAGACATGGGAAGAAATTTTCTCACGCCCACACGTTGATGATCGTGTGTATGTTGAGACCTGTTGTAACTCGAATATTAGAAGAACAAGGATACAACTAAGGGAAACCATGTTTCTAGAAACGGTTTCAGTCTTGTGATAATTTTATGCAGTATTTCTCAAATTGCATGTCGTGACTCACTAGGAGGCAATGAAATCAATTTTGTTGGCACAACCAGCATGCTTTTAATAAAGAATGAAATGGAATAGAATAGGAATATCACAGTGCATTACATGTAATAAAAAGGACTGTTATCATTAGTTTGTGATTATCTATATATATAAGTGCTTTCTTAGGTTGTGATGAAGAAATCTATGTTCTAACCATGGGTCATAATCAACAAAGTTTGAAGGCTACTGTCTTTCTCTAGGGAATAGTTAATAATTAGTCTAAAATAATTAATGGAAATAGTTAATCTCCTTTTTATTCTACCCAAATAATTTTCCAACAAGTACAACTCAGTTAAAAGTTTTTTTTTTTTTGTTTGCTTGCTTTTTAAAAAGCCTATATCATACTTTCTAGTATTGCGGAACTTGGTCCATACAAGATATATCTTAATTTTGCTTTTTGTTAGTGGAATATTGTTTCTTATCAAAGGGAAATAGTCTTTTAAGGAAGTTATTGTTTTCTTTTCTTAGTGGGTGGAATTAGAGTAGACTAAGTAAAAAGGGTTGACTCATGTACACAAGCTTCTGGGATTTCTTGTCAGTGTATTTAGAAAATACCTCATATATCCATACCTCCTGAATATCGAAAACTCGTTGCCATCAAGTTGATTCCAACTCATAGTGACCCTATAGGACAGAGTATAACTGCCCCGTAGGGTTTCCAAGGAGTGGCTAGCAGATTAGAACTGCTGACCTTTTGGTTAGCAGCTGAGCTCTTAACCACTGCGCAATAGCTGATGGTAAAAGCTGAAAGGCAAAGGTATATCCGGCCAGTAGTTTCAGGAAATGAGGAACAGAAGCTGAATAGAGACAAGGAGCTTCCTCCAGAGCTGACAGAGAGAGAAAGGCTTCTCCTAGAGCCGGTGCCCTGAATCCAGACTTCTAGCCTCCTAAACTATGAGAAAATAAATTTGTTTGTTAAAGCTACCCACTTGTGATAGTTCTGTTATAGCCACACGAGATAACTAAGACACGCTTGTAATCCCACATCATAGAGGTAACCACATAAAATTTTTTCCTTACATATCTATGTGTGTACTATATATTCCGTTTTAACATTTTTTTTAATTAAGTATTTTTCTAAAACATGATCTTTAATTTTTCTTAATATCACATTGCTGGAAATACAATTTATTTGACTACTGTTTTCTAATTTAGATTGCTTCAAATGTTCAGAATTAAAATACTTAAACCATTGTATGCACATCACTTTGAGAGTTACAAAATATTAACGAGTGCTTGCAGCTTTTTAAAAAATCAAAACTTTATACACCTGGTTATGTCTGTGTAAATTGCTTGGGGCAAGTGGTTGGTCAGTCCCACAAACCAACTATGGTTCTGAGTAAACCCCAGGACTTAGGCCCATCATGGAGGAATCACTCCTGAAATCATTTCGAGTGGAAAAAAGCTTTCAGTCTAAAGACAGAAGGAAATGATACATAGTTTAGTCATCATGTGCTTTGGCAATTAAATTACAGTTCAAAGGAAGAAAAAGATAAACACTGTGTAGTAACTGCTTTTGAAAGCAGAAAAATTCCCTGTGGTGAAACTTCCCCCTTTCTGCTTTTTTCCAAGAACCCCCCGTTGATGTGAGGTAGGTGGCGGTTTAATATAGCTGTCACCCTGCACAACTACATCATTTCAATTTGCTGCCCCTCGGTTCTTCTCCCAACACTACGTGAAGTTTAATCCTAAAAGTATGGTTTGATTTTTTTCCCATAGAAACCCACCTTTTTTTCTTTCTTTTTAAATTTTATTGTGGTGAAATATATACAGCAAAACATTTGCAATTTCAACCATTTTTATGTGTACACTTCAGTGACATTAATTACATTCCCCAGGTTGTGTAACCAAATTTTTTCCTCACCCTTAACAGAAACTCAGTATCCGTTAAGCAATACCTTGCCATTTCCCACTCCCACTCACCCCTGGTAATCATAAACTTTGGTCTCTATGCATTTGCCTGGATATTTCATGTAAATGGATCATACAATATTTGCCCTTTCGTGTGTGACTTATTTCACTCAGCATAGTGTTTTCAAGGTTCACCCGTGTCGTAGCATGTATCAGAACTTCATTTCTCTTTATGGGTGAATAATATTCCGTTGTATGTATATACCACATTTTATTTATCCATTCATCTGTTTTTTTCCACCTTCTGGCTATTGTGAATAATGCTGCAGTGCACCTTTATTTCTTTTAAGTTTTTTCTCTTTTTAAACTACGAGCCTTCATCATCCAGCTATAGCATCAATCAACACTTCCCCTAATTTTTTCATTTATGCTGCCCCCTGTTTTTTTTTTTTTAAAGTATTTTAGGGCAAACCCCAAACTTCATGTCATTTCAGCCCTAAATACTTCAGCCGGCATCCCTACTATTTTCTTATATGACCTTAATACCATTATCACATCTAATAAAATTAACACTTCTTTGATATTATTTAACACCCCAATTATCTTTATTAAAAAGGTTTTTTAAGGCTGAATTTTCAAATCAAGATTCAAACAAGGGTCACTTGTTGATTGTTGTGGCTCTTAAGTTTCCTTCAATCTAAAACTAACACTCTTTTTGTGTGTGCATCTTCATACAATTCATTGCTGAAGAAACTGGGTGTGTTGCACCTAGAATGTCTACTTCCTGGATTTAGCTGATGGCTTTCTCATGGTGTCAATAAATTGTACTTCCATCCCCTGCATTTCCTGTACACTGGAAGTTAGATCTAAAGGCTCAATGAACTTCAGGGTCAATTATTTTGATTCACATGCTTTTTTTTTTTTGCAAGTATACTTCATAGGTGTTGGTGTGTAGAGCACATTGTGTCCTGTCAGAAGATCCAATATCTGATTGTCTCACTTGTCATGCTAAGATCCACCAGTCGGCTTACGTGGTGACAAGCCTGATCCCTTCATTTTAAAGTTCCTCATCAACCTTCCTCCATGGTTTTACTATTCATTGATTACCATTTCCAGAGTCAGTTACATCTCAGTAAGGAACTGTCCGTTTTAATACAAGAGTACTATGAAAGTGTCTTACAGGGCTGGAGTTCAAAGGTTTTCCTAAGATTAAATACAAACACACATGTGTTACAAAGTCAAATTAGGAGATGAGACAAAAATGTTTTAATAATCCTAGAGCCATCACTAGATCATCCAGGAATTCTAGTCTGGGATCTACCATCAGTCAAATAACATTAGGGAAAATGTCACCACAGGGAATTTTTCTGCTCTTCAGAAGTCATCTGTAAACAGGGACATGAATTATGAGCCCACCTCAGGCACACCATGGCATGCTCCTTACTCAGATGTGAGAAACTTGGGTGAAGGGTTTGGTACAGAGAAGTTTTACAAGTATATAAAGTATAAGGGACAGTTTTACAAATAAAAGTGGCTTCCTTATTAGTGGTCATTCCATACAGATATTTTTCATGCATATTTGTATAGATGCTTTATTTAATTTAAAATAATTTAGAAGAAATATATACAGAATAACAAAATCCAAATAGTATAGAAAAGTATACAATAGAAAGTAAAAGCCCACCCCCGCCATTCCCACCTCCAGGCAGCATGCTTAACCAGTTAGATATTTTTTCAATGTATAATTAAACATTTTATTTTGAGATAATCATAGATCACATGCCCTCATAAGGAATAACACAGGGAGATATTATACACTCTTTACCTAATTCCTACCATTAGTAACAGCCTGTAAAACTATAGTACCTTATCACAACCAGGATATTGACAATGATACATTCAAGTTCCTGATAGAATTTTAAGTAACTTTGGTCTTCTTCCTTGTCAGTGATTCTCTAACTTTTCTTGATTAAGGAGTTGGGCTACCTGAGTATCAGGATGACGTCATGGGATTAGTGTTTCTCTGTTGTTTCCCATTTGCGTGCATCTGTCCGCCTTATTCATATACCATAGGCATTTTCTCTCCCTAGCATTTTCTTCTTTTTCCCCTTTGGCGTATTTCTATCCAGTTCACTGAAGTCATCAAAACCGTGGATGAACAATAAGGTGAAAATTCCTGATGTAGTTAATACTCACAGCATAAATGAATCATGTTAGTGCTTACCACAGAAAACTCCATAAATAGTCTACTTCCATAGGCAAGAAGGAAATGATAACTTTGATGACAGTTTGCTTTTTAATAAACTAGGACTCAGCAGTTCCTTTGCAATTCAGGTTCTTTGGCAGACCAAAGACTCAAGAGGTTTCATTCTGATAAAGGAAAAGAGAAATTTTCCCAAGGAGACACAGACTTCCCATGCAAACTTATGATGGGAGTGTCAGAGACTTAAACCCTGCCCAAGTTCTGCCAACATCATTAGCTGAAATGAGTTTCCTCTTGGGTTTTAGAATAGAAGTGATTGAAACATAGTATAATTACAGGGTTGAATAAAAGTGACATCCTGGGATTTTCCTTTGTCATGACATGTCACTTTTTAAAAAATAATATTTAAATAAAATATAATAATTACATATCTGTTGATTCACATTTAATTGCTTCTCATATTTAGCTATGATTTCTGAAAAAAAAGTTTCCCCTTCTCTTATTAGAGAGTTTCATAGTACTAAGAAAGAAGATTCTTAAATATTTTACCGGGCAATTTCTTGGTAGCTTAGACAGAGGTTTAGTTACGGGTATGTTTATGCGTGTAATTGCTTGTTTATACATGAGATACCCTAGGATTGCTCTGTATCAGGGTGCTCAAGGTCAGTGCTTACAAACACATGGAAATGAGTGACAAGGACCCAGTGGGGAGTTGGGGCATTTGTCTCCTTTAAAAGGGCAATCATGTAGCACTGGCCTTGTGAGAGTACTTACCTGGTGTTGCTGCTATGTATCCGTTTTCAAAAGAAACTTTAAGTTGGATTTTTTGGTAAAGCCTTTAAAAAACCAAAATCCATTGCTGTCCAGTCTATTCTGACTCACAGTGACCCTAGAGGACAAAATAGAACTGTCTCATAAGGTTTCTCGGAGCCCTGGTGGCACAGTGGTTAAAGCGCTGGTTGCTAAACAAAAGGCCGGTGGTTCGAACCCACCAGCTGCTCCATGGGAGAAAGATGTGGCAGTTTGCTTCTGTAAAACATTACAGCCTTAGAAACCCTATGGGGCAGTCCTACTGTGTCCTGTAGGGTCATGAGTTAGGATCGACTTGATGGCAGTGGATTTGGGTTTTTTTTTTGTAGGGTTTTAAGGCTGTAATCTTTACAGAGCCATACTGCCACATCTTTCTCCTGTGGAGCTGCTGGTGGATTTGAACCGCCAGCCTTTTGGTTAACAGCTGAGCACTCAACCACTGCACCACCAGGGCTCCTTGCCTTTAAAAGTGGGCAAATAATTCAATTTTTAAAGTAAGACCCTACCCACCATGTGCTTCCACATGATGTGCTTCCCTCTGGTATAAAACTAGTTGTCGTGGAACCGATTCAATCATGGTGACCGATGTGTGTTAGAGTCAAACTCTGCTCTGTAGGGTTTTCAATAACTGGTTTTGGGAAGTAGATTGCCAGGCCTTTCTTTGAAGGCATCTCTGGGTAGACTCAAACCTCTAACCTTGCAGTTAACAACCTAGTGCATTAACCATTTGCACCAGCCAGGGATGACTCCCTCTAGTATAATTTTAATTTAATTCTCAGTGATTTTGTATTGTCTTCCAGAGACCCAAGAAACTTAACTATCACCTCAAACTCAACAACCAAACTTATATCCTCTGCCCCCACACTTGCTCTCTCTCTCTCCCTCTCTAGGCTTTCCGTTCTGTCTAAATTAGCATCAGTTTTCCAATCATTTGTAGGCTCAAAATCTCGGAACTTTTCTCCTCTTAAACCTTTTCCATTATCGCTAATCTGAACATGAGTGTGTTGATTCTCCTTCTGAATTTCCCCATGTCTTTCTTTCTGTTCCTTCCCATTCTACCCACCCCTCCCCAGCCTTCACATGGCTCTCCTGTTCCAGATGCTCCCCTACTCTGGTTCCTTTGGTGGATCATCAATTTCAAATACCTCTTTCAGTATCTTCCTATTCAGAAACTTCTGTGGGTTCCTATTGCCTATCATATAAATTCCACATCTTCTTCCTGGACCTCAAGAGTTCATAGTAATTTTATCTTAGCCTAGCCAACCTATCTAACATTTCCCCCCTGATATGAAGTGCTGCCAGGGACCTTGCAAGGGTTTTTGGATAATGGGGAAGATCCTTTCCCTAGGCCTTGGCTGCTGAGATGCTGGATAGATTCTGGAGTTATGTAGCCTCTTTTCTTTTTTTTGGACAGAGATCAGCCTGAGCCTCCATTAGAAGGAACTGGTATAAAGGAAGACTCCAGGTGAATCTCTCTCTAGCTAGGGAAGAGGTTTTGTTGGTGTTAGCTGCCATTGAGTGCACCCTGACTCATGGAGACCCCACACTCAATGAGATCAGAGCGTAGTGATCCATAGGGTTTTCATTGACTGATTTTCAGAAGTAGATCACCAGGCCTTTCTTTCTAGTCTGTCTTAGTATGGAAGCTCCGCTGAAACCTGTTGAGCAACAGAGCAACACGCTTTCCACTGACAGACAAATTCTACCACTGAACCATTACTGCCATCGGGGAAGAGGCTTCGAAGTCTGCAAAGGGAGGTGGGAGAGGACTGCTCTGTGCTTCAGATTCCCAATATGCCTGCCCAAGTTGAAGCTGCAGACTTAGGTACAGGAGCAAATTTCCATTACTACCTCAGAGAGTTTCCTTCTCCAGTGAATTTCTGCTTTCTATCCCTCCAGCTGAGGCCGGAAATTCTTGTTTTGTTTATGTGAAGCCATACTAACTATAGGCATTTTTCAATCTGATTGCAGTGTAAGCTCATTTACCTTGCAGCCCACCCAGGTGTGCATGCCATAGATACTTGTCTATTAACTCGGTCACTTTAATCTACTGGAGCAGCTTGTTGGTAAATTGATAAAATTCTCTATTCAGAAAAGGCTGGAGATAATTTATTATTTTAGGGGAAGTACTGATAATCCATGGAAATTAATTTTCTTTTTTGCCTTCTTCTGTGTTCCCTCAGCACTTTGTGCAGGCTCCTGATACAGCACATAGCACCTGGTATTACAGTTACTCAAATGTGTGACTGTCTTCCATTATATTTGTGAGGCAGCCATTGCTGCTTTTATGTCTCCAACAGTCAGCACCACGTCTGGTATGTGATGAGCACTCACTACAGTAGATCCTTGACATTCTCTAATGATACGTCCTGAGTCTATCAGAAATCATCATATCTGTGACTGTCGTTAATTGAGATATTAAGTATTGAGTAATTCTTAGGCTCAGGCCCCAGTGAAATGACGCAGGCCTCTCAACATACATTTCAGATTCTATCGGAAGCGTTTTGCATACATTATCTCATTTAATCAGGACAACAGCCTTCTGGAGTGATATTATTTTCTCCATTGCAAATCATTACATGACGTTGACTTTTGAGGTGACTTGCTAACGGACAAAACCACAAATGGAAAATCTGTGAATGTCAAGGGCCTACTTTGCAGGTTCAGGTGAATGGATGGATAGATAGGTGATTAGAAATAGTAATATGATTAAATAATGTGTTTGCTATGGGTTTTCCATACTAATATATGAAACATTATGATAACCAGTGTTCAGAGCAGTAAACTGGGGAACAAGAGATGCAATAACCTGAAACAATAGATACCCACCAAAACCAAACCCACTGCCATCTAGTCGATTTCAACTCATAGCGACCCTATAGGACAGAGTAGAACTACCCCATAGGGTTTCCAAGGCTGTAAACCTTTACAGGAGCAGACTGCCATATCTTTCTCCCGTGGAAACAATAAGTACCATTTATTTATTCAGTCTTCATTCTTTAGCTTTTCCCTTTCTCCAAAGAAGGAATAAAATACCTTACTCAGGCATTGTATTAGACTCTCGCAATCCTCAGTAAGAATGAACTTCACTTACTTCTTTCATCCTTTTTTCTTTAACAGGTGATGGCTGCGGACACATAGTGACCTACCAGGACAGTGGCACAGTGACATCTAAGAATTACCCAGGGACTTACCCCAATCACACTGTTTGTGAAAAGACTATTACAGTACCAAAGGGGAAGAGACTGATTTTGAGGCTAGGAGATTTGGATATCGAATCCCAGACCTGTGCTTCTGACTACCTTCTCTTCACCAGCTCTTCTGATCAGTATGGTAAGAAAAGAGATCTAGGTTTCTGGAAGCACGGAAAAATATGGGATTTGGAGAGGAGGGCAGGTGATTTGCTAATTAGCATTATAGCCTGGGAATACTGGAAGAGAAGCTTACTTTGTGTAAACTCTCAGTGTAGCTAAGGTGTATACGTTTGTTTCATAAAGCAAAACAGCAAAGGACATCTCCTGAGATGTTGGCCTTGTGTATATCTCAAATGTGTTTAATTTTCAGTCTTGCTAGGAAGAGAACTGGAAATGTGTGACATCTGGCAAAAACATTTATAGCTCATTCATGCATTTGACAAATATTTATTGAACACTGACATTGTGTTCCAGGTACTCTGAAGAACTGGGGTATAGCAGTGAAAAAAGTTTCTTTCCTCATGGGGTTTACATATGAGGCAGTGAAGGGTAGTGGAATAGAAAATAAATAATCAAACAAGTGTCTCTGTAATATGAGAGGAGATGAGGGAAAAAAAAGGAATGAGAAAAATATGGCAGGCTAAGGGGTTAGCGAGCCTGTGTGGGAGTGTTTGTGCTCCTTCAGATGGGTTGGCCAGGAAGGCCTCTCCCGTAAGAGGACTTTTGAGGATTGACCTGAATGAAGGGAAGGAATCGGTGTGCTAGTATGACTCGGATCAGAGTTTTCTGGGTAAGGGAGCAGCAAGTGCAAAGACAGTTTCCAAATCAACCTTCTGAAATTTAGCTTTTTGTGCTGTTGGGTATGCTATTAGCAGATTGGAGCCTGAAAGCACCATAACTGTGACTCCCTGATTCTAAGCCTAAGGAAATAACTTGGGTTTAGACAATTTGAAAACAAAGACAAAACCCTATATACAGGTTCTCTTGAGATTAGAGATTTTATGAAATGCATACAGCTCCAAAAATGATACAGGTTTTAAGTAAAATCTTGTCTGCCTGTTAGTTCTACAGGCAATTTCTTTCTTTCTTTTTTCTTTTTTTTTTTACTGTGGTAAATATATAAGTAACAAAACGTTTCTACAGACAATTTCTTAAACACTCAGCTTTCACACCCGTCTTTCCATTTGGTCCAGAGTTGTGTCCTCATCCATGGTGCCTCCTCCTGTACTTTGCAAGTCCACACTAGCCATGAGGCTATTCAGAGGTCTAAATTTATCTAGCCTCATGGGGAAAAAGAGTTTATAAGGTTTTTTTAATCCCTGGGAATATTATGTTTATTTTAATGATGATCGAATTACTCTGACAGAATCAGACTTTTTTCCCCCATGTATTTGGTTGGAATTTTGATAACTTTAGTTTTGACTCAAATGGGAAAAATTAGAAATTCAGGAATGCCTAAGACCCCTGGGAATACTCACTGTGCTCTGGTAATCACATGTGTGTAATTTATGGAGTCCTTCAGGGAATCCCTTGTTAACCAGGAAGTTTAGTTTGGATTCAGAGGTGGTGATTGGGTATCAGAGCTCAAATGTAAAACGGGAGGCAGAGTGCTGCAGGGCCAGAAATGGCCTTTCCACTGGTCTCTCTGGGAAAACAGCTACCTTTCCCTGAAATGAGCGGTTCATTCCACCTGCTGACAGAGCATGGATGCAATCACCTCTGCTGGCTTGAGGCTCTCTTGAGTCAGAGGCTGCAGTGAAAGGAACTAGAAAGGTGAACAAATCTTCCTGAATAAGGATTTCTGAGAGTGAATGTGGCTTTCCCACACTGGGGAGTTTGCCAGTCACCTTTGATGTATATTCACAAACTATACAAAAAAGAGGAAAAGGAATTAACTGCATACTTGGAGCTAGGGTGCATGGTGTTCATGGTCTCCCTCAGGGCATTGACCTCCACATTTCTGGATTCTTGAGTTTTCAAGATTTAGAGTCTTCATTAGGAAATGGGTAATGAATTGTAATTCACTTGTAGCGATAAAACCGAGTAAATTAATTTTCTCTTCACTTTTTTTCTGTATGAAGTTGTGTTTGTCTTTGATAAAGAGAATATCTGCTTATTACAGAAAAAAAAAAATTCAGTTCCTCTTGTATGACAGGGATATGCTTGGCCCTTACTTACATTATCTAATATTATCTTGAATCCTTACATCCACTCTGCGAGGTAAATGTTATTAACTCTTGTTTTACACATAGGGAAACTGAAACACAGTGAGATGAAGTAGCATACCCAAGATCACTCAGCTAGTTAAGGGCTGGAGGGAAGATTGCATCTATGTCTTTGTCGTTCCAAGACATCTATTTCCACTGAGGTCCCATCACGCAAAGAATACCACAGCCAATATCACTCTCATCAGGTGGACCTGCCCATTGTTGTATTATACAGCAATTTTGTGTAAAACACAAGGACTATGTGTTATTTTTCGTTGGGGATGTTCTTAACAGAAAATATTTAACAATGCTCAGAATTTTTCCCTTTTATGGCTACTATAAAGATTTCCTTTGACTAAAAACCATACCTATATTTTAACTTAGTTGAAATGGTCCCCTGGCCAGTTTGTTGTACAGTGACGCTTTGATTAATAAAACCTCTTGGCACTGAAGCTCCCTTATTAAGTTTGGGCACCAAGAAGCTTGCATAAAAATTTGAGTGTTCTCAAGCAGCACCAAAAACCAAAACCAAACCCGTTGCCGTCGAGTCGATTCCGACTTGTAGCGACCCTATCAGACAGAGTAGAACTGCCCCATAGGGTTTCCAAGGAGCAGCTGGTTGATTCAAAAGGCTGACCTTTTTGGTTAGCAGTTGAACAAACGCTTAACCACTGTGCCTCAAGCAGTGCAGGCTTCCGCAAAGAGGGAGGAGGAGGCAGAAGTGCTTTGTCTTCCTCTGGCTAGGATTTAGGAGGAGGGGACGTTCCTGTTGTCTAGCTCCCTGGGATGGTGTGAGGTACCTCTGCAGTGAGTGTGGCCACAGAATCTGGCATGGCTGCGGAGGGGGAGCCCTAATGCCAGCGCAGGGCCCCAGGGATCCACAGCTTTATCACCTGCACAGGTGGTGGAGGGAGATGCCCGGAAGTGCAGCAGGGCTGGAATTTATGTTCTGGAATATCTCCTGTAATTCCCATATATGGCAGCTGTAATGATTACATTTGTGGCTGAAATAGCTGAATATAGTTTTAGTTTATCTAGCTTGGTTTCTTTCATTAGCCAACTGATTGCTAAAACCTATTATTAAGGGATTTCAAGACTCAAAATTATCAGAAGTTGGAATTTGGAGTTAATGTTTTGAAAAAGAATAGTGTTTTCTGGCATTAGTGTTTGTAAGCTGTGCCAAAAGTAGACATGCTTGGAATGCAATTAATAAATCATTGTGAATATGCTGATATTGTACAGTTTTAATCATTATCAGTTCATTTTTAATATTTTACCCCCATCAGTTTTGTTTTAAATATTTGGTTCATATCCTGGAAGCACTTCTATAATCCACATTCTTGGTAACAAAATGTACTTGTAAACAACTGTGACCGCCCACACCGACTTTCACAGTAATCAAGCAAAATATGCACTTGATCTTGCTGGTGTTAAAAGAACTGATACAGACAAAATGGGATTATTCTTCTTCTGTTTGTCACGTATTATAACTATGGCTGATCTTTCAGATTCAAGCATCAATTTGAAGAATGCACTTATATGTCTACAACAAAGTTAATCTACCAGCTCTTTCAAAATACCCTTGAAACAGCCAAGAAGGAGCAAAGTTGATAAAGTAAAGTGTATCAGCTTTGCTACAGAAAAAATGTCAAGTTTTTTAAAGGAAAAAAAAAAAGCTATTTAGATACTGTGCAAACCACCAATTTCACTTTTAAACTGGTAAAATTTTTAGATAAGATCTAAAAGATTTTTAGACAAGATTATGTATGTTATTACTCTGGCCAAAAAAAATAATAAATCCTTAAGAAGTAGCATGCTGTGCTTAGTACAGATTGTCTTAACTATAACTAAGGGAATTCTGGGTTTTTATTTAGGAGACCAAAGCAACTGAGACTCCCTTCAAAACAAACACTAAAGCCACTTTTCTGGTCTAGGATCCAATCCAGGATCATGAAGCATTTAATTGTCATGACTCCTCAAACTCCTTTAATCTGGGATAGTTCCTGGGTCTTCCTTTGTCTTTTGTACAGTTTGAAGAGTACTGGCAGTTATTTTGTAGAATGTCTGTCAACTTGGGTTACTTTGATGTTTCCTCATGATTAAATTCAGGTTATTCATTTTTGGCAAACATAACACTATCTCCTTTTAAAGTGCTCTTTAAAAGGGTTGTTTACAACAATTTCCAGCTTTTGAAATTGTGAGGTCATAGATTCCCCAGAAATAAGAACTAAATCTGCATTAAATTTCTTTGCCTCCCTTTGTACTGCTTTTGTCAAGTGGATTCTTTTACGTTGACTTAGGTTATTTCAAGCCGATGTGGTTTCTCCAAACAGTTCTTTGTTGCTCAGAGAGATCAGTGTAATGTGAGTCTTTGAAAGGACTCAAACAGAAGGTGATAGCTTTTCAGAGGACAATTTCGGAAAATAAGTTCATCTTGTATTTGGGCATATAAGACAATAGAAACTTGATTAAGGTAGCCAAAGCCATTCCATGATGGAACAAATGTATTCTTTAACCTAGAATCTGAAGATTGAAACCAGCAATGTTTAACTAACATCTCTTTAAATTTTTGTATGGTACAGTTAAGATTGCTACTTTGGTGCTGATTCTCAGTATCCCCCTTTTATATTCATAATATAAAATAATAAAGAGGTTAGTTATATAAAACATTAAAATATCTTGAGCTATGGGGAAAAGTAGGTGCTGATTCAGCTATTTAAACCCAAATTTAGAATATGAAGTTTCTAACATTGTTTTATTTATGATGCTGCAAAGGGGAGGCTGTGAATTCATACTAAAGATTATTACTCTCAACTTAAAACTCTTTAGTCCCCCTGTAACCTCCACTCACCCTCTGGTTAAATTTCATTTCCAGTCTCGCTGACCAGGAAGAACCTGGAGATTTGAATTCACGCAGAGATTTGTTTCTGCCACCACTGCTTGCAGGGGCCCAAGGGGAACTGTCATTTTTGGTTCCTGACATTCCTAGAAGATTGACTGCGTCCTGGGTTTCCCCTGAAAGCTGACTCTCCCCTGATGGGTAGAGTTTGGGGTTGTTCTTGGAGCCCCTGAAGACCTGTCTGAGGAGTCTTGGCAGGAACTTGGTACCGGCCAGTCTTCATAGGCTGATAGATTACTGCAGGAACCTAATTGTAGTCGGTTAAATTAGTCTGTTCTGCTGGATGATCTGCACTATAGAAAAGCCAGGAAGTTCAAGAATTGTTCCCTTACATTTCCTGTACCTCAACTGCCACCCCCAATATTTTTTTTTAACCATTGTCAGTGACTTAGAAGTATACCGACATGAAGTCAACTGTTTATATTACACTAGGAACAACAGGAATGAGAAAAGTAGGAAATAATACTAAGTATTTTGACTCATAATTGCAAACATAATTTCTGTGATACTGTTTTAGAATGATACACATCTGGCATACTGCAAAAAGAGCTAATCATTATGCCTTTGTAGATTTTTTTTTTAAATCCCAAAGAGGGAAAAGCACAGGATTGGCAGGCTCTGTTATACCAGTGGTTTATGTCTTGCATATGTCTTTAAATTTTAAAGACAAAACAGATGTCTTTGAAGAAATTTCCAGCTTGTGAGAGTTGCTTTGAGTCTCAAACCGTTCCAGAAGTGCGTTCCCCTCTGTGATTGGGACTACTTTGGTAGAAATTCTTGAGCAGGACTATTCTTTGTTTCCTTGTTTTTGTTTTGCCTTGCCTTTTATGCCAGGGATGAGTCCCTGGGTGGTACATATAGTTAACAGCTTGGCTGCTAACCAAAAGGTTGGAGGTTTGGGTCTGCCCAAAGAAGGCTCAAAAAAAAAAAAAAAAAAAAAATCCTGGTGATCTACTTTGGAAAAACATCAGCCATTGAAAACTCTATAAAGCACAGTTCTACTCAGACACACGTGGGGTCACCATGAGTTGGAATCTACTAGATGGCAACTGATTTTTATGCCAAAGTAAAATTTAGAATTTTAAGCTTATAAAAGTTTCATCAGCCAGAATGTTCCACAGTAGACATCTCATTAACATAACTGTAAGTCTCAAGTAGAAAAAACTGTGGAACTCTTCCTCCAAATACTTCCCTAGAGACTCACCGAGATTCGCTTTCAGTAATTGCCATCTTTTGTTGAGACAGAGGTAATGGCCTAGGTGGATAGTAACTCCAGTGTTGAGGCATTTCCCGACCCGACTCTCGTAGCCCCAAGGAAAGTCACATCTTTGCCTAAGAATCTGCCTGGTTCATTTATCACCTGTCACTGATTTTTGTCTGGGAACCAGAGACAAAACTCTCCAGGGATACCTCTCACATTCTTACGTGACCATGGTGTTAATGGCACAGCCCAGGAATATCCCTTTTCTATGCTAATTTCCTTCCTTTCCAAAGAAAATGGCCCTGAAAATTCTGTAATTTTCTACAATGACCCTATTGCAATTAGCAAGCAAGGACAAATTCTGCCATTTGACTGCATTGAAAAACTATCTGGAAAACGGACACCGGTCTAATGGCATTTGCAGCTTCAGCATTTCCAGAGATTGTTTAACAGCGCACCTCTGAGCACAGGTCGAGGCCCATGCCGGACAGCACGTTCCGGGCAGCTGATTGTGTGTGGTGTGGCTGGTTCTGCCCCTGGCATTCCCTGGGAAAGGTTCTTCTTTTCTGTTCTTATTTGAGAAATTAATTTCTTACAAGACGGTAAATGTTTGCTTCAGAAGAGGCTCCATAAGGTTAATGGAGATTGTTAGTTTTTTTTGTTTATTTGTTTTGGCTTATAACAAGTTTCTCAGCTAATGGCCCAGTGGTTAAGAGCTCAGCTGCTAACCAAAAGGTTGGCCGTTCAAATCCACCAGCTGCTCCTTGGAAACCCTATGGAGCAGCCCTACTCTGTCCTGTCGGGTCACTATGAGTCGGAATCGACAGCAACAGGTTTTTAATGTTTTTATTTGGTTTCTCTGTGTTTTTCACCACTAAGAGAGTGGTTATGCAGGGTGAGGTGTTTTTGTTTGTTTTTTTTTTAACAACGTACATACCATTTTTAAAAACACAGCCCTTTCACAACTGTCACAATAACTTAGTTTTATCAGTTTTAAGATCAAAACAATATACCCACCTCAAATGAATTGGAATAGTTTTTAACCAAGCTATTTATTACCTTGTAATGCCCAAAGGGAGCCTTGGTGGCATAGTGGTTAAGAGCTCAGCTGCTAACCAAAAGGTTGGCAGTTCGAATCCACCAGCCGCTCCCTGGAAATCCTGTGGGGCAATTCTACTCTGTCCTATAGGGTCGTTATGAGTCAGAATTGTCTCGATGACAACAGGTTAATGCCCACAGTCTTAGGCAGATATTCCAAAGAAGTGCTATAAGTTCCTGCCCAGATTTGTCAGGTTGCCAGAGAATTAAGAGGATTCTGGGCTCAGCTCAGGGCAGGTAGTTCATTCTACTTTGTAGGACAGTTTTCTTTTATTCACACGTGGAAAGATAAAGGTTTCCTTTTCAGCTGTTAATGGAACAGTAGCGGCCAACAGGGGATGTGCTGAGAAAATCTGGCCTACTCTGCTCCAAGAAGGCAGCTATTAGGGTTCCTGGCTCTTTATTCCCTTTGCCAAGGAATCAGTCCATTATCTGCTGGGTCTTGATCACATGTCCCATGCCAAATGCCACAATGCTGTTCCATTTGGTATCACTGATAGCTTTTCCCACACTTCAGGGAATGCCAATTATATTCCACAAGAGGTAAGGTATTTATTTTTCCTGATTTTTCTGCCTACTTGATGAACTGTCTTTCTGCTGTGCCCCGTCTGACGGGAATTTACAACTACAAAGTGAGAACCTTCCTCTCAAACAAGACAGAAGTGAGGGAAGGTGGGAAGTTAGCAGGTCCAAGTGCTATAAAACAAGCAGCATTACCAGTTGTAAAGCAAACATCCATACACAACTTGGAGTCCTATTTTCCGATCTGCTGAAGTTCTTGGGAACCACCCAGGAAGGGTTGGCTAGGTTCAGTCTCTGAATTGAAGCAGGTTTATCAATTCGGAAACATTGCTGTGGTTAGAGTTAGAAGTAACTGGGCTCTCATTAGGGTTTCCAGTGAAATTGTCTTTGTAAACATTTAAATACAAGTCGTGTTGTTAGCTCCCTCTGAGTAGGCCCCAACTTATGGCGACCCCATGCACAATGGCATGAAACACTGCACAGTCCTGTATCATCCCCATGATCAGTTGCAGGTAGGATCATTGTGATCCATGGGGTTTTCATTGAAAGATATTCAGAAGTAGATCACCAGGACTTTTTTCCCAGTCTGTCCTAGTCTGGAAGCTCCGCTGAAACCTGTGCGGCATCATAGCAATATACAAGCCTCTACTGACAGACGGTGGATGGCTGCGCATGAGGTGGGAATTAAACCCCAGTCTAGGCTTTTTTAAAAAGTTGAGATGGAGGTTACTAACAGTGAAATACATGTTGTGTGCAGGGGTGGGGGGAAAATGGCTTTCATAAGGGAAGATGTCCTCCTGAAGGGAGTCTGGCCGAGAACTGAGAAATTGCTTAGGGTAGACTAAAAGGGTTTTTTCGGTGGTTTCCCATTAATTATTTTTCCCTGTCACTGCCAGTCACATTTTTGTATTTTCATCTTTTCCCTTTTAACTCTAGGAGTGTACTTATTAACTTCCAGACTATGAACAGGAATCTTTATCTGTCAGACCTTCAGACAGGCAGTAATTTGGGTGCTTTGCCATAGACAATACTGCAACCAGTACTCAACTCCTATCCCCCACCCCAAACTAAAACCCTCCGCGGCCGTTGTTTTAGTTATGATTGTTGTGACTCTATCAAAAGAACTTTTAATGATGACATTTATATAGAGAGGGATATTCTGTCCCCTCTAGGATTTAGTTACATCTTTACGGCATGTTAATAAGAATGTGAGAGAGACTGGTGCCTGTGGGGTAAGGGTTGATTAAAGGATTGTGCATTTACGTTTTCTTTCTTTGAACTCCTTCCAGAAATATTTACATGCCTGTCATGATTTGGGAAGGATGGAACCAAATTAGAGTTTTACTGTATTAATGTGTTTTTGATTTAGGAAATCACGTATGTTGCTCAACAGCTTATGGTGGTGGCATACACTTTTACCTATTTGTGTAAAAGGTATACGATTTTTGCAACCTCTTCTTTCAACTGTTTCATTAAAAAAAAAAAAAAAAGACCAAATAAGTTCTTCCTGATAATCAATTTACCTTACAGTTTTTATTAGAAATCATTGAAATGCTATAGAAATTTAAGTAGAGATTAGTATCATCACCCCGATTTGGAGAAGAGTAGGTATGTTATTATTTCCTCCTGAAAAAAAATAAATGTAGGTAGAAAAATATTCTAATTTATTAGTAGCGACAACTTACTGATCATTTCATTTTTATTCATAAGTTTGCAAAGCAAGTACCTTCACCTGTTTTATCTGTGCAAAGAAAAAACGAATTTTAAGCATAAGTAAACCAGATAAATTATAGGTTAGTGTAAAAGTCAAACACAGTAATCTGACTCACTTTAATTTTGCAAAAATGCTTATCCTTTTACTTCATTATATAAAAATAGGTTTAGTATAAAGCATCCAGCTACCACACTTGTGAGCACTATTAACGATCATAGAAATTCACATATCCATTACACTAATACTTTTCTTCCTTTTCTGGTATCTCTACCCTTCTTTTCCTGACTTCTCTATGATGTTTCAAAATGACAGAATTAAAAATATTTTATGTGCCTTCGTAATAGTTTGGCTTTTAAAAATTGACTATTATAAATAGAAGAATATTGAAATTAATTTCAAGTCAAAAACTATTTGGGGGGCTGCCATGTGCCAGGTGCTATACAAGCTGGTGGGGGGAAAAAAAAGATGGATAGAAAAGTCCCTGGCCCCATGGAACATAGTCTAAAGGGGGCATCGAACATTTATTTGTTTATTTTTTAATTTATTCAGTCATTCTATTTAATAAGTACCCATACATTTCTCACTATGTTCTAGGTACTATTCTAAGTATAGGCAGTACCCGGGTTATGAACGTCTGACTTACAAACAACTCCTACTTAAAAACAGACTGCCATAAAGGCTATTATATTTAAAATTTGAGTTAAATACAATAGTTCATGATAATAAACACATGCACTACTTTGTGACGCTCATGAAAACATCGCATGGTTTGAAGTGTTTCTTAAAGTGTTTTATATGCATAGAATGGTAAAATAGATACATATATACTAAGACAAACATTTGATTAACTGATGCTAAATGAGAACCCTATGTACCTGTTCCAATTTACCTACGAATTCGACTTAAAGACAGACTTAGGAATGAATCTCATTTGTAACCCAGGGAGTGCCTATGATTTACAAGTATTAACTCATTTAAGTAATTATATGTGTTGAGTGTGTATCTAGAGAGGTAATTGATCATTTTTTATTTAAATTTCACTATATGTTAATAATAGGGGACAACAGAGAAAAGTGATTTGGGGTGTGAAGCTAAGTACCCAGTTCTTCTCTCTCAGCCTATCACATCTTCAGAATGTGAAATCAGGGCTGAAGAGAAACCTGATCTTTTATACCAGGAGAGAAATGCTTAGTTGGGTTTATGATCTTTTCCTGAATCTTTATTCAGTTTGGGCCTTATTTTGGTTTTGGTTAGTAGAACCCAGTTTTATTCCTACTGAGTTGGCCTTTCTGCTGTGTCCCAGTTTCATTGTTTCCCTGCCTCCACTTTCCTTGACCTGATTGTTATTATTGTTGTTGTCGTTGACTATTTCCACACTGGTTCATCTTGGCAGAAGTTGATGAAGAATAAGTCTTATCAAAATTTGGCCATTAATTCCTATTTTCACAGAGATTATTATTATTATATTAAGTTTTACCATGGTAAAATATAGGTAACAAAACATTTGACATTTTAACCATTTTAAGAGATTATGTTTTGCATATGTGATTTTCAAAACGACAATTTATAAGCTAAACTTTAACTTGAATAGTATAGGGAAGGTTGGATTATTTTTAGCTCCAAATCTAATTTTGTCTTTTAAAAGTTCATTGAGCTTCCTGTTGCTTCTCAAGAAATTTATTCTAGAAATGTTATAATGTTAATTCCATAATTTATAATATATGACAAATGCCTTTAGAAATTATTCTGCTTTTGTATAAACCTTATTTTACAAATCAAAGTAAGTTATATATGTTAACCAGAAGTTACTGTAAGAGAGAGATAAATGTGTACACTGCATAAGAATAAGATTTTTACCATGCATTGGACAGTTGTTACTTTTAATTCTGGAACCTCTTTGAAAAAAGGAAATTTGTGAGTTTTTTTAGCAAATTTAAGAAGGCTGCAGAATATCATTTTTGTGATAAAATTTTCTTATATCACCTAATGTATTTGACCTTTGTTTGATAGTCTTCTTTTTGTTAAAAGCATAACCTATCTTTCGGCTTGTTCACAATTAACTAGTTGCAGCTTACTTCTTATCTAGAGTAAGCTCATGTATATAGTCAGTTAAGCCAGTTTTCTCCCTAGCCTTATCAGTATAACCAAGTTCACACCAGTCACTAATTATCAGTCTCGGTGTTAAACAAAATATCAGTTGGGTAGATTAGATCTTACATACGGTTTTCTTGTAAATTTCACCTGTAAGGAAAAGAATGTGTTATAGTCCAATTCTTTGTGCTGGTCTAAATTCTGAAATATGCCACAAGTGTGCTTTGTTTTTAGGTCCGTATTGTGGAAGTATGACCGTTCCCAAAGAACTCTCGCTGAACACAAGTGAAGTCACTATTCGCTTTGAGAGTGGATCCCACATTTCTGGGCGGGGTTTTTTGCTGACCTATGCCAGCAGCGATCATCCAGGTATAGCAGAAGAATCAGCACAAATCTAATAAATCTTTATCTGTCTTAAGAATTCCTCTTGCTACTTATCATCATGTCTGGACAGATTTGTGACCTCAGATACAGAATTAAGATGTGAGGGAAGAGAGGAATGCAACATCATTGCAAGTAGATAGATCTGAAGTGAATAATTTTATAGTGTGTATTAGTTTGATCAACTGACCTATGTGTGATAGGGATGATCTCTTTTTCTGAGGAACCTTGGATAGCACATTTTGGGGCAGCCCTCTTGACCCTTTTGAGGCTTGGTAATTCTCTGGAGCTCTCCTCTGCTCCCTTTCTCACCTCAGAGGGCCAGGTCTTTTAACTACGACACCCTCTACCAACCTGGGAAGCACACGCAGTATTAGAAGGACGAAAAAGACAACAGTGCCCTAAGGATGGTGGAGCTGAAACTTGAGAAGGGGACAAGGGAGCATGAAAGCTGATGAAAGAGAAAAGTGTGGACTTCTGTCCAGGCTTGTTGTACCCCATTGTTATTACTGTAGTACACTCCATGTTTGTTTAGAGTCACTGGGAAGAGAGGTACCCAGGGTTTCTGCTCTCAGTGCCTTATGGCAGAAATACTCTGGGGAGGGACAAACCGTTCAGTTCCCTTGTAGCCCATCTGATCTGACTATTTCCAACAGGCCCAGTATGGCCAGTGTTCACCATACATTGCTCCCTAAGAACTGTTGAAAAGCTGAAGGAAAGAAACAACTATTGCAATATCTGTGGAATATTTTAGAAACTATTCTACATTGACCTAAATGCATAGAGACCCACAGAATCTTAGCTTCCCCATTGCTGAGTATTGGTTCAGTTCTGTAAATCAGAGATGAATAAACCGAGCACCCTCTTTTTAATTACCTGGACCTGATGGATCAAAGCCAATGTGCTGTGGGTGGTCTCAGTAAACACCTGGTTCTGTGGCGACTCAGATGCCACTGGCTAAATTGTTAAATTAAAATGTTTCTGGAACCTTCTCTAGGAACCACATTTGGCTTTTGAAATGTTTTCCTCCTGCCAGAGGAGCTTATACGCACAACTGTTGTAGGCTTGTAGCAGATAATAACTAACCAGTGTTGCCTTTTCTGTAGGAAATTCTGTTATTATTCACTGGACTACCACTGAAACACCATCATTGGTGATAGAAAAGAGAGATGAAGAAATGATTAAATACTGGTGACATTGTTCTCAGTTTTGATTTATTTTTAAACAGAAAGATTCAGTTAACTAGGCCCTGAATGAATGCTTTTTTAAAAAAACTGTTTTTTATTTAAAAAGAAACGTTTAGTGCATGAGTTTCCTAATTTCCATTCAGTCTGCTAATTGCAATTATCTTTATTTATGACAGATTTAATAACATGTTTGGAACGAGCTAACCATTATTTGAAGACAGAATACAGGTAACTATAGTTGTCCTCAGCTGTGATGCACTCACATGTTACTGAACGTTTTGTTTTCCTTGACATTAACCAGTTAAAGTACCTTATACGTACACACAACACACACACACACATATATATATTAGTCGTGTTTTGAATAAAGAATAGTAATTAAAATGGTATCTTCCAGAGGAGATGTTGGCAAACTTTTTCTGTGTAGCTTTAAATAGTAAATATTTTAGGTTTTGCCAACCACATGGTCTCTGTTGCAACAATTCAACTCTACCATCATGGGGCAAAAGCAGCTACAGACAATACATAAACAAATGAGTGTGGCTATGTTCCAATTAAACTTTATTTACAAAAAAAAAGTGGATGGCTGTATTTGGCCCTCAATCCATAGTTTGCCAACCACCGCTGAGTGCCACTATAGTACAATGTGCTATAATTGAATCTAGAATGCTTTTTTTCCACCTGGCCAGCATTTGTACTGACCTTTGTAATTCTTTCATTTGGGAGAAGGTTCATTTTTTCTTTCCCACAAAGAAGAAACCTACTGAGAATAAGGAGGTGAAATTTCTCATCCCAGCTTTAACTGGAAAAATTACTTAACCTCTTTGTAGTACATTTCCTCATTTGTATAGTATGGTAGAAGGAGCCCTGGTTGCACAGTAGTTAAGCTCTCAGCTGCTAACTGAAAGGTCAGCAGTTCAAACCCACCAGCCGCTCCATGGGAGAAAGATGTGGCAGTCTGCTTCTATAAAGATTACAGCCTTGGAAACACTATGGGGCAGTTCTACTCTGTGCTATAGGGTCACTGTGAGTTGAAATTGACTTGATAGCAATGGGTTTGGTTTGGGGTTTATATGGTAGGGTAGTTAGTCATAGAGCAGGGTTTATCAACTTTGGTACTATTAACATTTTGGGTTGAATAATTTTTGTTGTGTGTGTTGGGGTGGGGGGTGTCCTGTGCATTGTTGAATGTTTAGCAGCATATCTTGCATCTACCCTTTAGATGTCAGTTGTGACAAACAAAAATGTCTGCAGACGTTGCCCATTGCTGAATGTCTCCTGACAGGCAAAACTGCCTCCAGTTGAGAACCATTATTGGTCTGGAATTAACTGTCAACAACAACACCAACTGTAATTCTTTACAATGCTTTCAAAGAACCAGGCACAACTCTATGTACTTTGCATATAAATAGCTCATGTGAACATCCCAACATTCCTAAAAGGTAGCTTTTGTTATACCCAGCAAACCAAGGCACAAGCGATTAGGCTATACAACCTAGGGTGTCAGGGTGAAGAGCCCATGGTGTTGTTATTATTGGCCGTTCAGTTGATTCCAACTCATGGTGACCCCATGTGTGCTGAGTAGAACTGCTCAACAGGGTTTTCAAGGCTGTGACCGTTCGGAAACGGATTGCCAGGCCTATCTTCTGAGGCACCTCTGGGTAGACTCGAATCACCAACCTTTTGGTTAGTATTTGAGCGCTTAACTGTGCCACGCAGGGACTAACCAAATCGTACATTTGGGCACTCTAATAAATGGGATTATTTTATATGTAGGGTGAACTCTACTGTTGGCTAATATTAAGTCTAGTAGAGAAAAAATAAAAATGAGAAGGAGCAATAATTAAATGTTGCTTTCTAAAGTTGCTGTTCATCCAATGTAGACATTCACCAACATTCTCTGAGGTCTTCCCAGTCATACTTAAACAGTCCCAGTGATGATAGCATCTCTGGGAATCAGTGGTCATTTCCTGCTCTCTTAAAGGAATACACTCAGCCCTGCAAGGAGAATTTATGGTGTCAAATCATCTAAGCTGTAGCCCAGCCATTTTGTGGTATTTAAAGATAAGGCTGGTGACTAGTATAGATCCACAGTCCCATATGCATAATTCCAAAACTTTGAAAACAAAAAGGTTTTTGAAATTCAGAATGACTTCATACAAAATATATTCATGCATTTTGATACAGAGGCATTAATGTTTTTGATTCATGGATACAGACCACACCAGAGCATTACCTTATATACATCATTGAAACTCTTTTACTTTTCTAAAACCCAAAATAATTCTGAATTCTGAAACACATCTAGCTCCAAAGGTTAACATATGAAATTGCAAACCTGCAGTAGGACTCCCTGCTATTTTTATTTCTTAACTCCTTGATTACTGCTGTAATGCTGGAACCTTCTCTGGAACTCCTCTCTATAAGGTCAGTGGGAAAGAATTAGGAAATATTTATTTGGCTAATTTCAAGAATTAGGTGGTGTTATACATATAATATGCTAAGTCAGCAAGAGATAAAATAAAAGCAATTACTATTTTGGAGTCTGTTTGGGCTGGTACATTCTGTTTAGACAAACCAAGTAGGTTAACATTGTTGTAAAGTTGTATACAGGTATGCGTGCATACACGATACGTTCTGTGAAATAGTATGTTATATGATTTGGACGTTGTGTGAACACCATATTATATACAGGAGAGAGGTGCACAGGATGGTCCCTGGGTGGGCTTAGAACCAGCACTGCCACCACTGCACCTAGGGACTGTGTGAAAACTTTGGCTCCGCTGCCACCATTCCTTTGTGGTCACCACCTGGTCTCCTAGAGCCAAGAGCTGTGCCCGGTCCCCACCACAGCATGCACTTACTACCCAGCCAGCTGCCTCCAGGCACGACATTGGCCCACTTCCCTTCCTTTCTCCCTGCCTGTCTTCCGCAGCCCCCGCAAAGGGCTTTAAACTCTTCCAGCCCTGCCTGCTCCTCCTCCACCCTCACCTCTTACTCCAGCTGACTTTCCTACTCCTCCTCCCACCACCGCCACAGCCCAGACCATTTGGCGACTGCCACCACGGGAGCAGCCACAGTCTCGGGCCAGCGAATCCCATGCAGGGTGCCATGACCGAATGGGGCAGCAGCCTCGCCGGGGCATCCCCCTTGGTGGTTCTGGCAGCATCTGCACAGTGCTTGCCCCTGCGGTGAGCACAGTGGAGACAGGCAGCCATGGATGGGCGCTGCCACCCCCCCCCCCCCATTGCCACCCCAGGGCCAGGGCTGATGCAGGACCTCAAGAGCTAGTGAGAGACTGATAGGATATACAGTACTTAGCAAAGTGAGTCCACTACATCCTATTCTCTGATGGGCATTTCTGAACTATTATGATCTTATGAGACCACAGAAATATATGTGGTCAGATGTTGCCAAATGGACATTTTGCGGCACATACCTGTATATAGAAAAAAAGAGCAGATGACATTCATCTTCAAAGCTGTCAATGTTCTTGAGATACTTTGGCTTTCTTTTTGCATGTTTTTCATAGACATAGGAGCCCTGGTGGCACAGTGGTTAAGAGCTCGGCTGCTAACCAAAAGGTCGGCAGTTCAAGTCCACCAGCCACTGCTTGGAAACCCTGTGGGACAGTTTATGCTGTCCTGTAGGGTCACAATGAGTCAGAATCAACTCGAAGGGATTGGGTTACAGGTTCATAGACATAGAGCTATCCCTTATATTCTATTAATATGTTGATGCCTGAAGGAACTACAGATGAGAAAACAATCTAAAAGGAATTATATGTGCTAGTCAGGGTCACACAGCCAGCTAGTTAGTGCCATAGCCTGGATCACCTGGCCCTCAGTACTGAGCCTCTTCAACCACACCATATGCTGTGACATGTTTCTGCAAAGTTACTTGAAAAACTACTGTTAAGGAAGTGGAATCTTAATTAAAATATACTTTTTTTTCTGATTGCAGGGATAATTCATAATTAATATTAGAGCTGCACTGTCCAGTATGCTAGCCACAAGCCACATGTGACTATTAAGTCCTTGAACTGTGACTAATCCAAATTGAGATGTGCTATTGTTGTAAATTACACTCCAGATTTTAAAGACTTAGTATGAAAAAAAGAATGTAAAATATCTCATTGCTCATTTTTTCTCTTCATTACATATGAAATTATGAAATTTGGATATATTGGGCTAAATAAAATATACTAATAATACTAACTTCACCTGTTTTGTTTTTTTTTTTAAATATGACTGCAGAATATTTAAAATTACATATGTGACCCTCAATTATATTTCTGTTGGACAGTGCTAATATAGAGAAACCAGATATTACAAAGTTACAGAACACAGAAAGTGAGGAACAAGGATGTGTTTCCTTGTTTCCTTTTTTATCCATAGAAAAAACATTTATTGTCATTTTATATTTTTTAAATATTTCTTTTTATGAAAATGAGATTATGCTAGGTATATTGTTTAGAATGCTTTTTTATTAAAATTTTTTTTCTTAAATTTTTTTATTTTATTGCTTGAACATCTTAGAATCAATTAAAATGCATTAGGGAAGTTCATTGTTTAATGGAGTCTTATGGTGAATCGTTATATAAAACAAATAATAATTGTGTAACACTTGCCTTCAGAATATCATTTTAGACCAATCTGTTTTTTCACAATCAGGTTTCTCATTTGTCATTGAGGCAAGGTATGCTAACATGTTCTATGGAGGATAAAAAAATCATTTTTATTTAAGTATGATTTGATACTTACTTAAGTATAATGTAATAAAATGTAAATTCTTTATTTTCTTTTCCCAGCAAATTCTGCCCAGCTGGTTGTAGAGACATAGCAGGAGACATTTCTGGGAATGTGGTAGATGGATACAGAGATGTAAGTAATCAAGGGCAATGGCAGGGAGGGAATTAGAAGCAGCAAGTGCTTTTTATTCAACCTAAATTCATTACGGAGTAAAGTTAAATGAGATGTAAAACTCTGTTAGGTAGACGCACAATTCTTTTTTCTCTGAGAATAAATGAAATAATAATAAGTATAAAAACCAAAGCTGTCCATGAATTCATTCCTGTGTATAGCCTTTCCAGTTAAGCATAAAGTACATGAGGTGCAAAAAAAATTTTCAACACCTAAGAATATAATTCCATCTTCTCTTTATAAGAGGTTGTGGATTTGCATCCTTTTGATTAACAATTTATTTAAAATTCCATTTGGTTAATATAATAGAACCAAGGACATGGACATTCAAATTACAAAACAGTGGGGCCAGTAAAGCCAGTAAAGCCATCTGCTCCGCTCATATATATTACTCCCTTCTGTCTGCCAACCCCAAATTCTTATGCCTAAAAAGACTCTCTCTGACATACATATTGTTCCCAGAGAAAAGTAAATTAATAGGAAACTGTTTTTCTAAAGTATATGCCCTATCCTCAGATAATCCTCCATTTCTCAATATTCATAGATTTCTCACAGGGAAATCTGGTATCTGATTATTTTTCTATTTACATTGCTATTTAAAGTAGTTTAAGTTTACAGCCTGGCTTATGGGAATTGGCTTGAGTTATTAGAAATGTGAAAATTTATCTAGTGATGGAACTATATTGTAAGAGTCATTGGCATGCATCTTCATATACTCAAGTCTGGGGAAAAAATTGCCTTTGCCTACATGTTCCACATGATTGATAATTCATTCCAGGCAAGATAAAAAAAAAAAAAAAAAAAAAAAACTCAACATTTCTTCAATTTTTGCATTTAGCACATCCTGATTCTGAGCACAGCAGATTCTGTTGTTGTTGTTGTTGTTTTTAATATTTTATTGTGTTTTAGGTGAAAGTTTACACAGCAAATTACGTTCCCATTCAGCAATTCATACACAAATTGTTCTGTGACATTATTTACAATCCCTGCAATGTGTCAGCACTCTCGCCATTTCCATTCTGCCAGCCCAGTTTCCATCCATCCAGTTTCCTTGCCCCTCCTTGCCTTCTCATCTTTGCTTTTGGGTAAATGTTAACCATTTGATCTTGGATAGTTGATTGAAGGAACACATTCCTCATGGGTGTTATTTTTTATTTTATAGGCCAATCTATTATTTGGCTGAAAGGTGACCTCCGGGAATGGCTTCAGTTCTAGGCTTTAAGGGCATCTTTGGACAATAGTTTCGGGGATTCCTGTAGAATCTGGAGCCTTGGTGGCACAGTGGTTAAGAGTTCAACTGCTAACCAAAAGGTTGGCAGTTCGAGTCCACCAACTGCTTGTTGGAAACCCTATGGGGCAGTTCTACTCAGGGTCGCTATGAGTCTAGTCTCTATCGGTCCACTAAGTCTGGTCTTTTTTATGAATTTGAGTTTTGCTCTTACATTTTTCTCCCATTCTAACTGGGACCTTCTAATTCTGTCCCTGGTCAGAACAGTTGGTGGTGGTAGCAGGGTACCATTTAGTTCTTTTGGTCTCAGGCTAGAAGAGGCTATGGTTCATGTGGGCCATTAGTTTTGTGAAAGATTTTGTTGTTTTTTGCTTTTTGTTTCCTTTTTCCTATATTGTCTTTATTTATAAGGTTGACACAGGATTTTCATTTGGCTTATAAGTTATATGTATCTTACAATAATTTATACTATCTCAGTTTGAAGATATGCTTGACAAAAGTTATTCCTACCGTGCCTTCCAGGAAATTAAGAGAAGTTAGAAAGTTAAAGTATAGTTCCCCTCCCTACCAGCAATAGAAAGTTTTTATTTATTATTTTTTGGTTCTGTGCAGACAACTTAAGAATCATGTACAACAGGAGAAATAGCATAGTTTTTGTTTTGTTTTTACTTCAGGTGTTTTTCTTGCCTCCTCCTGACAGGGATATCTCTTTCACTATAATAGGTAAATGGTTTCCTGCATGGTAGAGATCTGAGTACAGGATCTGCAAGTGCCAGCAAACAGGTTTCCTACTTGACTTACTAACTGGCTTTCCACCATTTGCTTGTAGAATTATTTTATCCAGAGGGAAAATTCTTATTTTTTAAAATTAACCTCTTCAAAGAAGTCTGATTAGTATTTTTGCGTATGTTGATCCAGTGGATGAAGTAGTTATCTATCGCTGTATAACAATATTACCACAGCTTAGAGGCTTAAAACGACACTGTGGGTCAGGCAGGAGTCTGGGCATGGCTTAGCTGGTCCTCTGCTTGGCAGCAATCAAGGTGTCAGTCAGGGATATAGTCTCATCTGAGACTCAACTGAGGAAGCATCCACTTCTAAGCTCCCATTGTGTTGGCAGCATTCAGTTATTTGTGGATTATCAAACTGAAGGCCTCAATTTCTTCCTCAGTGTTGACTAGAGGCTGCCCTTAGTGTCTTGCCATGTGGGCCTTCCAAACATGCCACTTGCTTCCTCAAAGCAAGCAAGGGAGAGTCTCCTAGCAAGATGGGTTAGAACCTTATGTAATGTTATCATGGGAGTGACATTCCTTCATCTTTTCTGTATTCTGTTGGTTAGAAGCAAGTCACAGTTCCTGCCCACACTCCCCAGGAGGTACGGATCATCGGGTTATCTTAGACTCTATCTTCCATAGTAGGTGCCTTCATCTTGGGAGATGTGTTCAGTTGTAACAAATCTTTTCTGAAAGACCTTTGCAAAACCAAAGCATATACAGTAGATCAGAATGACAGAAACCTATAAAACAAATAACCTGAAGAAATAAGTGCTCTGTCTCAGGGAAGAAATACGTTGTCTTAAAGGGTGTTTATAGAAAAGGGGTTGGTTCATTCTGTCTTGATCCAGAGGGCAGAACGGCAGATGAAAGTTCCAGGAAGGCCAATTTCAGCAGCATAAAAAGCATAACTGAACAGTGCAAAATGGAATGGGATGTCTCATGAAACATGAGAACCAGTGAGTTCCTAGTCACTGAAAGTGTCAAGTGAAGGTGTTACGACCATTTGCCATGGGTGGCCTGTATACATGTGGGAAGGGCTGCTGTGGTTGAAGAAAGAAGGCAGTCTGTCAAGAGGTGTGAGTGGGTGACACTGAAAGTTGTTTTGAACTCTTAGGATTCTGTAATACTGTCTCCTTCACTGGTGAATTAAGGCATCCATATCAGTCTTCAGCATCCCAGTTAAATGGTACAAGCTTCTGTCTCAGATCTGCCTCACCTGAAATGCAGAAATCCAAAGCCCCGAGGACAGTTTTTCTCTTGGCAAATTCTCCCAAACCTGGTGACTGTAACCATCTGGTTTTAAGCAGAAAAGATCACTTAATGAATCATTTCAGTAATTCTCCACTCCCAAAAATGTTCAAGAAGTATCATAAAATGAGAACAAGATAGCACATACAGTGTGGTCCTGGTTTAGGGGAGGAGGAGAGAAACAGCCTATTGTTCACACCCACAGAGCGGCCAGCAGGAAGCACATTACAATGCTGAGAGCTTGTCTCTGGGGAATGGTAACATGAATGATTTTTATTTTTGTAATATGTTCCAGCATTTCTACAATGAAGGCATATATTACTTTTATAAAGAAAATGTTATTAATATGGTAATTATGAAGACTACAGCAACATAGGAACAATTCATGATAGGATGGGGAATTTATTTTTGTAATTTAGCATTTTACCATCATTCCACTAACATCTGTAAAAATGTACTTTGTTCCACCTTATTGTTTTTGTGTTTTTGATTCATATTTTATTAAACACAATCTAAAATGTTTATGGTTATATTAAATATCCTTTTAATATTATGTCAGTACTTCCTAGGACAAGTTGATTTTTTCCTAAAGGAAGACTTTTAAAAATGCTTCAATTCTGGAATGATTTTATAGTCACTTTAAAAGTTGGTTTAGTCTTACCTCAGGCTGATCTGTTTGCCCATCTTTTGTGGCTTAATGAACTTCAGAAATGTTTATTGTAGATAATGCCATCAAACTGTTCTGAGCTGTCCATTGCATGTCCTTTCCTAAAGAATTATTACATGTGATGTAATAAATTGGTTTTAAGGAAATTCATTAACATAAGCCAGTGATGCAACTTTCCTGTATTTACATCTCAGTGAGGGATAGACCTCAAAAATAACTAGAAAATCGGTGTATAAATCATATAACTGTTTAAACGGGAGTTTTTTTAACATCAGGTTCAATTAATGTGACCTTTTAAAATTGATACCAGAAAAAAAACTTTAAATGAACATCAATTTTATTTTAGTTGGTGGATGAGAGAATGATTTTTTTTTTTTTTTTTTTAAGGAAATACTCCTGGGAAGGGCTGGTAATTTTATCATAATGTTATGACAGCTAGATCTGGCAGCTATTCTCTTGGAGATATATTCTATGGTCTACATTTAACATTATGGAAACATGTAAACTGCAATTAAATATGTTCCATAAAAATGGTATATACCATTGGATTCCCCCCATATTGAGCATTGCGGGAAATGGGAATATCTGTTGGCCGATGATGCCAATAAGTCCTGTTGCCTGTGGATCTCTGATCCTGTCCTTTCTAGCCAAGGGACTCTGGGACATGCCAAGTCCAGTGAGGGCTCTACATGAGGCAAGTCCCCTGAGATGAGGACCATCCCATCTCTATACAGAGTTCCAGGGGAGACAGATAATCTCAGGAACAGCAGAAATAGCTGCCTGACAGACCACTGGGCCAATTTATTTTTCCTTCTGGGACTTAGAGAGGGGAGGCAGGCCCCCAGGGACCCCATTGTAGGGACACTGGGTCCCCTTTAGAATCACAAGATGACAGACCTTTAGAAGGACACTAGACATCATCCAGTCAGCCATTTCATTGTACAGATGAGTTGAGAAGCTGGGTCCAGAGCCGTGAAATGACTTAAGTACACAGAATGAAGTTAGAGGCAGAGCCAGAATGACAAACTCAGTTAGTGATTTTAAATCCACAACTTTTTCACTATAACCGGCTCCTCCATTTTGCACCTCAAGAGTCCAAAGTAGTGATAAGAAAGCTTTTTAATGAAAGAACATTCAGGAAGAAAAAAAATGCAAACTGTATTTTCATTAAAGAAACTATCTTTTTCTCTTCTTCTTGTAATTCTTCTTTTCTGTTTTACAAATTAGGAAGTATAGTATCTGCATTTGTGTTTATATGTTTAAGCATTCTCATATTTCTTCTCTGTCACTGAATTTTTTTGGTTTTTTTTTGGCTCCAGTAGCAGTTATGGCAAACTGATGCACACTACCAAATCTAATGTGGCTTGGGAAATGTGAACTCTCTAAATTGAAGATCACAAAAGTTCTCAGTTTTATTTGCAACTACTTATTTACAAAATAAGATTTGTCTTATTGGTCCTCCTAATATTGTGTCTTAAATCTTAGGGATTTTTTTTCCACTACAAATAAACATCATTTAACACATAGGAAAAAAAAAAATCACTAAGCCCGTTGCCGCCAAGTTAATTCTGACTCATAGCAACCCTATAAGACAGAGTAGAACTGTCCCATAGGTTTTCCAAGGAGCAACTGGTGGATTCAAAATGCTGACCTTTTAGTTAGCAGCTGAGTTTTTAACCACTGCACCACCAGGACAGAGGAACTCTTAAATCCAGTTACTGAAAACAATTTTATTGGCTGCTTTTCTCTTTTTCTTTTTCTTTTCTTTGGCACTAGCCATCATGGAGAAGTGGAGAGTGTCTAAAGTTTATTTAGAAAAGTATCATTCTCACCCAGGACTGTGCTCATGGAGGCCTACAGGCATGTGTACCCCATGGAAAAGTTCTAGTTCTTCCTTTAGTTCACTTCCCAACAAGCCAGTTCCAATTCCATGATGACCTGTTAATCAGAGCCAGTCAGTCAGTTACTCCTCGTTGCTTTGTCAGACCAGCCGGCAGTGTGCTGAAGCCCTCAATCTGAGCCATGGAGGGTTGAATAGGTGTAGAGTGACCCTCTCTGAGGGGATTCAGGAATGGAGATGGTGGATGTGAACCCTTGGTTGCTCATCATCACTTAAGACCTTCAGGAAGTTTTCTGTTCCACGTAGTGTGCCGTGCCTTGCTTTATCATTTTGTGTTTGACGCCTTGTTAAATCTCTAAATTAATTAACAACTGAAGCTGTGATAAGGCTCAGCTTCTCAAATGATACTTAGTATGTGTAACTGGTAAGCCAAGTGTAAGAAATTAGATCAGTTATCTATTGCTGCTTAACAAGCCACCCCAAAACTTTGTGACTTATAATACTGTTTTATTTGCTGATGAGTTTGTGGGTTAGCAATTTGGAATGTATGGTTCTTAATCTTTCCTTTTCTGGAATCGCATGTGGCTGCAGTCATGTAGGAGTCAGCTGGGGCTCATGGTCTAAGATGGCTTCATGCGCATGTGCCACAGTTGATGCTGACAGATGGTTGGGCCACGTTATCTGCAGCAGATCAGTACCACAGACCAAAGCAAGCAACATGGCCTAGTTCAGTCACTGTGGGAGGTGACTCCAAAAGCTTGGCCACCAGGAGGCATTATTCACTGGGGGGAAGGTGGTGGTAAATTATCACAGAAGCAAAACTGAAAACTCCAACTATATTTTTAATGTGTTCGTAAGTAAGCTATGGATCATGATGTTGCTATGTTTCAGACCTCTTTATTGTGCAAAGCTGCCATCCATGCAGGAGTAATTGCAGATGAACTGGGTGGCCAAATCAGCGTGCTTCAGAGTAAAGGGTTAAGTCGATATGAAGGAATCCTGGCCAATGGCGTGCACTCAAGGGAGTAAGTACTTTGCCTTTTGTTCTGAGAGGAAGGTAACCCTGAAGGCATAATTAATCAGTTTACAATTTTGAAAGGACAGGAGAGATGTGATACTAAGGATTTGTCAGTCGGGAAAAGTATGTGTGAGTGCTTGGAACAGCATTTATGGTTTCTCTGTGGAAGATAAATGTAGCACATAAAAATCTCACTGGTTATGCTGACAGGTAAATTAAAAAGGCCCTCCTCTGAGGTCCCAGCGCAGAGGAGTATTTCTACTCTCTCTGGTGCTTTAATGAGAGAAAATGAAAGCTTATTCCTTTTTAGTTTTTACTGGGTCAGGGATTTACTGGTTATCTGGAGTGTCACCTAAGATACTGAAGGAGACAGTGAACTGAAACAAACTCTTAGAGAACCACTGATGTCTCCCCAAAGACCCCTAGAGACAATCTCTTGACAAATCGTAATTTGGGGAATGAGAAAAAAAGATGATTTTTGTTTAGTGTTATCCTCTGCTCTTTTAGCTTCATAAGAAAAAAGTATGTCAACTGCTCTAAATGTTTCTAGTTCAGCTTTCAGATTTCCTAAGCCTCTGGAGGGTGTAAACCTAGAGATGTATAGAACTAAATATAGATTATAACATTGTTTTTATAGGAAAACATGTATTTAATTCCAAAGAACCAACTTACCAACTCACAAAAGAAAAACCCTTTGGGACTAAAACCCATTTCGGAATTATGATGTTAGCCTAAACTCAAGGAGAGATTTTGAAGCAGTGACTGTGGCTAGGGGAGAGATTGGGTAGTTACCTTCATGAAGAAGGCGGGCCTTGGATTTCATAGAAGGCAGGAACAAGGCTTCAGGAGAATAAAAGGCAGAAAGTCAAGGCATGAGCACGGTGCCAGAGAAGAGTTGTGGGCGGTAGTTGGTGTTCATGTCCAGCTGGCTACCTGATTGATGGCTGAGGAAAATAGGCAGAGCCTCTGTCACTGGCAATTCTGAGTTCCCCAGGGGGAACTGGAGAGGGTGTTCCAATCCAACTCTTTCATAAGCAAGGCCACCCATGGTGTAGGTAATCCATAAAAGACCATTTACTGAAGACAGGGTGTGTGCAGCATCCTAGGACATGCAGGTTAACTTACTGTGTTTGTGTTCTCTACCTACCTTGACCTTACCATTAACTTCTCCCTTCTGGATAGGATTTTTAGCTATAAGAGGCCCCAGAGTGTTCTTTTTATATCACCTGAGCATTCAAAGACAAATTAGTCCTAAACTTGTGCCTAAGAAAAGCTTACTAACAGTATGCCTTTAGAAACTAGAATTCTTACTCAAATAAAATTACATATATGTGTGTATGTACATACGTATATGCGCACATACATATATATGCATATATACATACACACACACATATATAACATATATATTTCCCTCAAACTCTTCGGAACATTAAAATTTATATCCTGATTAATAGTAAAAGTCATCACTTATGCACCAAACCAAAACCAAACTCATTGCCATCAAGTCGATTCCGACTCATCATGACCCTATAGGACATAGTAGAACTGCCCCATAGGGTTTCCAAGGAGAGGCTGGCGGATTCAAACTGCCAACCTTTTGGTTAGCAGCCAAGCTCTTAACCACCACAGTAGCCTTTTAAGTGTCAGCTTGACCTTGACTTTTGAGGATCATTCCTTTTTTATGGTTTATTCGATTGATATTAGGGTGTTATTTTAGGAGGGTATCAGGCTATGGCCTAGATTTGTTGGGTGCTGCTACCTCCAAATAGGAATGAAGTACTGGCCTTTGGTTTTAAATCTATTTTTGGAATCCCTTGCCTGAGCTTTTATATATTTGAATGTTTCTTTTGTAAGAAAATAGGATGGCAATAAATTTAATCTGTACCACTTGGATTTAATTTTATTTTGAAGAAAAATCATTTGTAGTAAAACTACTGAGTTGCAAGTTTATGCTCTCAATTACTTCTGCTACATAACTGTACTCAATACATAGTAAGTTGGCTTTGTATAATTTGAAATTAAACTTCCACACCAAAAAAGAAGAGTATAGAAACCTAAACCATTAATGAATTAGAGTTTTACTCATGCTCCATATAGTTATTTGAACTAATTGTCCAGTATGAATTTTGTTTTTGGTGGAAGGAGATACAAAGTCCAGAATTTTATCAGGTCCCTTCTTCCTTCTTACTGTGATTTTGCACTGAATTTTTGCACTGAGCCAAGAAGAGTAAACTGGATGTTAATAGTCCCTTCCACTTATTTGGATTCCCAAATCTTCAGGGGGTAGTTGTTTTTATCTGTGTTGTTTTGCCGTTGGGGAACCACTGTACATGCAGTCATTGAACTTATGTTCCCACACATGATTGTTTGGCATTCAGGAAAAAACACAGAAGGAAGTGTAGCAGCTGAAGAAGAAGGGGTCCCTAAATAAATATCCAGGGTTCTTCTGGGATTCATCCCAGGTCAGGTCACTTCCTTGATCTGCAGAGACTAGAATGGAATCAGGAAGAGGGACTGACCTCATATGGAGGATGATGGCTCAGACCATCAGAAGGGAAGGCCTTTCTTTCTGTTTCTATCAGGTTATTCTTGACTGGCTCTGGAGCCCTCTGGGAAGGCTAGCAATTCCTGTAAGTGTGATTGAGTTAATTCACTAATGTGTGAATGCCTCAGAACCCTACCTCTCCCTAGGGTGTTCTCATTTTTTCATTATTTACCTGGGGAATTCTCTCAGAGGTGGTATTTAAGCAGTTTATTTAATAGAGTGGGGTGGAAAACCACATTCCTCACTGATCATGAACGAAAGTGAGGCGGAGAGTTAGGAGATGCCGAGTCTTCCCTGGAGTCCTCCCCTCAGAGTCACCTCCAAAGTTATCCTTATTTCTATAACTACTTCTCTTTGTACACAACATAATTAATTCAGAGCGTCATAGCAGCCTAGGCTCTCGGGGTTGTAGCAGTTATTGTTTGGGCTGATTTGAGCCAAACTTCAAGTTTAGCACTTAGTGCAGGAACATTAGAGAAAATCGAGAAAACAGACCAGAGAAAGGCTTTAAATCCTAATGTAAATTTAAATATGAATAACAGTAATGTACAACTCTGTGTAAGTGCCAGGAGAGCCGGTTCTCATCCCAGTCCTGCCGCTTTGAACTAAGGCCAGTCCCGTGACCCATCTGGGTCTGACTTTTCTCATGTGAGAAAGGTTTGGTGCCTGCATCACGTTCAGTGCACAGATTATACTGGAACCTTTCTGTGAAACACCAGGGCTTAAGGAGCCTCTGACTGAGAGTAGATGAAGAATATGGAAGAGAAAATCTATTCCAGGCAGTCTTTTTACTAAAAAGACTTTCTAATGGGAAGATGCTTATACTTTTGGCCAGAATATTTTTGGGTTCTCTGTGGATTTTACATTTTAGTATTCTCTGTTCATTATTCTTATATATATTTAAAAGTTAAACATTTAAAATAATAAGCAACACTCTCAGTTTATAAAATCGTCGAACCCAGTGACATCTACCCTTTTGTGTTTGCCTCTATATCTAATAGGTAAGTACTATGCACGTAAGAAAATTACGAGCATTCTAAATTTTTCACTCATTTTACCTTATTTTAATTCCATTGGTGAGGGATTAAAAGGAAAAAAAAGTAAATGCAGTCTTGAACATTAGGAATCTCTTCTTGACTGAAGGAGATAACTGCAGAATGAGATTGATTTGATAAGTTCTTACAGGAGAGTAAAACAAACTGTAGAACGACAGGGCCCAAGAGGGCAGAGAATCAATGCTAGGTGAGTAGTGGGACCATCTAGCAGCAGCCAGGGCCCAGTTCAGTTCAGGTCAGTGAGGTGCTGTGGTTTTTCTCCAGCTGTACCTTGAAATCCAGAAGCAGAAACTGGTTCATAGCTTTCTGCTGGTTGCAAGGGTAGGTAGGAGTATGACTATAGAGAGAGAGATTCTGGACTGAGGCTGTCCGGGAGGAACAATGCTGGGGCAAGACTCCATCAAAAGGAAGTAGGTAGAGAAGGCAAGTAAGAAATGACATGCTCAGTCAGCATTTTTACTGAAAGTGACCATACTTCTTCATTCCTCTCAATGGTCCTTGCTTGTTGACAATATGTAGGATGCTTTAAGGTGACTGCTGAAGTGAAATCTCTTGAACAAGAAAGACCAAAGAAGAATTGACGCCTTTGAATTGTGGTGTTGGCGAAGAATGTTGAATATACCACGGACTGCTGAAAGAAAAAACAAATCTGTCTCGGAAGAAGGACAACCAAAATGCTCCTTAGAAGTGAGGATGGTGAGACTTCGTCTCACATACTTAGGACATATTATCAGGAGGGATCAGTCCCTGGAGAAGGACATCATGCTTGGTAAAGGAGAGGGCCAGTAAAAAAGAGGAAGACCCTCAACAAGATGGATTGAGACTGTGGCTACAACAATGGGCTCAAGCATAAAAATGATGGTGAGGACGGTGCAGGACCGGGCAGTGTTTCGTTCTGTCGTACATAGGGTCGCTATGAGTCGGAACCAACTCGATGGCACCTAACAACAACAACAGCTGAGGCAAAGGGAATTTTCAAGGCAGCGATCCTTCTGCCTCCATCGCCATGTATTTAATTCACTGGGATTTCAAGTTATTCCTGAGACTATATATTTGCACATTCCTTCCCAATACAGTGTGGTATGATGGAAACAACACAGGATTTTGATTCAAAAGCAGCGTCTCAAAGTCTTGGCCACGTGTCACCTGAAGGATTGTAGGAAAGTTGCTTACCTTCAGTGGCCTTGAGTATTCTAATCTATAAAACACTGATGATGTGATGGTGAAGGTGAGAGCAGTGGCCGTGCAGAGGTGCTGTGAGGATGACATGAGGTACCATGTGTAGGAAAGCTGTGCTATAACTGTATCAGCCATTATGATCTAGTTAAGCAACTCACCTCCTCCTGTTTGTATTTTTTGTTTCAGTGGTTCCCTGTCAGATAAGCGATTTCAGTTTGCCTCGGATGGTAAGGATCATGCTTTCCTTAAAAATTTAATATTTTAAAATTCTTCATTGGTGGTTTATTCAAATTATGCCTTTTTTTTTTTTTTAACTCACATGATATGTAAAATATGTTTTTCTTTTTTTGGTCTAATAATTTTGAGATGGTTAAGACTGGTTAAAGAATAAAACACTTTTTGTGAAACACTTTACTATGGTTTAGATTAGCACATATTTAAAGTAAAATATTACATATTTTTGAGAATACTGAAAAACTAGAAATAAGATATAATTCATAAAAGCCAAAAATTTAGCTAAGCCAAGGAGCTATTCACATCCATTTTACACACACACACACACACACACACACAATACCAAACTCATTGCCGTTGAATCGATTCTGACTCATAGTGACCGTATATGACAGAGTAGAACTGCCCTATAAGGTTTCCAAGGAGCGGCTGGTGGATTTGAACTGCCGACCTTTTGTCTGCAGCCAAGTTCTTAACCACTGCACCATAGGGCTTCTATATATATACATACACACACATATACATACACACACAAAGGAATTATTTATGTATAATATATATAATCAAAGACTGTATATATGTATATATAAAGTCAAATCTTTTGAAGTACAGGGAAACAATTATAAAATGAATTAATCTGTTTAAAAAGGGTACCAGAGGTATTTTGAGAATTTAAGGCAAGAGATAACTTTTGAATAGTTACTTTGAGATATAAAACTCAAGATATACGACAGATGATTCAGAAGAAGTATCTTTAGTAACTTTAAAACAGGTTACACTTTGTTAAAATTGGGGTGAATTTAGAAGGTCAGAAAAGAAAATATACAGAGGGGACAATGAGGTGGCACTTATCGGGGATGTGACTTTGGTGAGGTCCATTAAAAAGAAAAGCAGGGGGCAACTAGATTTCCACATGCAAATAAGAATGAAGCTGGACCCATACCTTACACCATATACGAAAATTAACACAAAATGGATCAAGGACCTAAAGGTGAGAATTAAAACTATAAAACTGTTAGAAGGAAACACAGGAGTAATGCTTCAGGATCTAGTTTTTGACAATGGATTCTTAGATATGGCACCAAAAGCATAAGCAACAAAAGACAAAATATACAAATTGGACTGCATCAAAACAAAAAACTTTTATGCATCAAGGGGCTTTATCAACAAAGTGAAGAGACAGCCTACAGATTGGGAGGAAGTTTGGGAAAACCATGTAGTATTAGATAATGTTTGATTCCAGAATATATAAAGAACTACTACAACTTAGCAACAAAAAGACAAAAAAAATCAAAAAATGGGCAAAAAACTTGAGTAGACATTTTACCAAAAAAGAAATGGCCAACAAGCACATGAAAAAATATTCAGCATCACTAGTTATTGTTGTTAAGTGCCCTCTAGTTGATTTTGACTCACTGCAACCCCATGTAACAGAGTAAAACTGCCCTATAGGGTTTTCTTGGTTGTAATCTTTATGAAAGCAGATTGCCAGGTCTTTGTTCCACGGAGCAGCTGGGTGGGTTCAAACCTCCAACCTTTTGGTTAGCAGCTAAGCACGTATCTGTTTGCACCACCAGGGCTCCTTTATTAGTCATGAACCCAAAAAAAACCAAACCCATTGCTGTTGTGTCTATTCCAACTCATAGCAACCCTATAGGACAGAGTAGAACTACCCCATAGGGTTTCCAAGGAGCACCTGGTGGATTTGAACTGCCAGCCTTTGGGTTAGCAGCCAAACTCTTAACCACTTCACCACCAGGGCTTCATTCATTAGTGATTAGGGAAATGCAAATCAAAACTATAATGAGATACCATTTCACTTCCACTAAGAATGGCTATGATCAGAAAAGTGGAAAACAAGTGTTGGCGAGGAAGTGGAGAAATTAGAACCCTCTTCCATTGCTGGTGGGATTATAAAATGGTGCAACGTCTATGGAAAACAATGTGGTGGTTCCTGAAAAAGTAAAATATAGAATTACCGTATGACTCAGCAATTCCACTCCTTGGTTTATACCCAAAAGAACTGAAAGCAGGACCGAAAACAGATACTTGTACACCAATGGTCATTGCAACACCATTCACAATAGCCAAAAGGTAGAAACAACCTAAATGTCTATCAACAGATGAAAGGATAAATGAAATGTGGTACATACATAAAATGGAATATTATTCAGCCATAAAGAGAAACAAACTCCTGATACAAGTTATGACATAGATAAACCTGGAAAACATTATGTTAAGTGAAATATGTCAGTCACAATAGGACAAATATATGATCCCACTTAAATGAAATATCTAAAATTGGCAAAGGTATAGAGACGAAAGTCTATTAGTGGTTACCAGAGGTGGGAGAGAGGAGACAAGGGGAGGTCATAGCTTAGGGGCACCGAGTTTGTTAAGGGTGATGGAAAAACTTGAAAACAGATAATGGTGATGGTTACACAACATTATGAAACTAATTATTGTCACTGAATTGTACATGTAAAAAATATTGAAACAGCAAAATATATATCTTTGCCACAATTTTTAAAAGGAAAAAGCAAGAATTTCAAGATACTATTGTACAAATGAGTCAAGTGCAAGTCTGGGTCATAAAAAACTAGTAATTAAACAGTTGATTCAATACCAGGATAGAAGTATATCAACTAAATAATTCTAGGCGCGCTAGGGTACTTTTTGTGTGTGTGCTTTCATTTTATAGCCGTATCTTAAATGTTTTACTTCCTTTTTTTCCTAGATTGTAGCAAATCCTTGAGTTTGGAACCTAACAGGCAGATCACAGTTCATTGGTCTCCTGGCCAGGCCCAGCATCAGGATCAAGGCCCATCATGGGCTTCAGGGGACAACAACAACAACCGCAAGCAACGGGAGTGGCTGGAGATAGATTTGGGAGAGAAAAAGAAAATAACAGGTACTTATGGGAAGCACTGAAGCAGTTTTGGGAATGCCAGATGACTTTCAGGTGAAATTATGTTTTGATTTACATAGTTGCCTCTGTCTCTAATTGAAAGTACTTGATATAGTTTTAAAATGTTACAAATCCTCACATAGTCCCTGTGAGAAAAACTGTGTGCAGGTTGTAAATATCAGTACAGTGTTCTCTTTGGTTCCCTTTATGGATAATACCTCATTGACGAAACTTTTTTATGGTAGATTGTCAATGTGAAAACACTCATCTATGATCAGATTTTTAAATGTAACTAATCAAATTTGGTCTGTAAAATGCTGACATTTCAAATGAGAATAAAATGAAACCTGAAATTATGATATATGCTATATGTTAACATAGTTTAGAAGCTAACCTATAAATAATGTTTCCTTCTAAGGAATTAAGACCACAGGATCCACACAGTCAAGTTTCAACTTTTCTGTTAAGAGTTTTGTAATGAATTTTAAAAACAACAGCTCCAAGTGGAGGACCTATAAAGGAATTGTGAATAATGAAGAAAAGGTAAGAGAAACTCAGGAGTAAAGAGAACTGAGTAGAAGGAGCAGGCCTCCGAATATTTTTGCCCGTGTGTTTACGTTATAGTTTTCATTAATAAAAGACCATGACAGTCCTTCCTTGAGCATGTGAGAATAAAAAAAATCTTAAGAGATACTTGAGATTTAATTATTTTCTACTTCAGAATGAGATACTTGCGATTCTCTTGGGAAGTGATAGTTGGTAACTTGAAATAATTGCTTTAGTATGAATTAGAGCATGGTGGAGGTTTGGGGTTGGAAATTTGAATCGAGAGGCTGTTACAGATAATTTGAATTAGGAAGTGGGTAAGAATGGACAACTTGTGCTCTTGAGGTTACCGATCTATAGCACCATGTTAATGTAGAAAGAGCAAGGTAAGTAATACAACTAGGAAATTTTAACTTCTTTATCCAAAATGAAATTTAAATCAGAAAACAGATTAATAATACCACATAAGTAACTTGGCCTTTGTTTACAAGTTCTTATATCTTCAGTAGCAAGAGGTCTAAAAAATACAACAGACAGAATCCTTGCTTTGGTTTCATATAAATAGGTATGAGCAGATTGATAAAGACCTACGAGACTAACAGAATCTTCAAATAAAAGTAACTTCTTTCTACAGGTATTCCAAGGAAACTCTAACTTTCGGGACCCAGTGAGAAACAATTTCATCCCTCCCATCGTGGCCAGATATGTGCGGATCATCCCCCAGACTTGGCACCAGAGGATAGCCTTGAAAGTGGAGCTCATTGGTTGCCAGATTACAAAAGGTGGGGCTCAGGGCATGTCAGTGAGTTACTTGATTTTGGTTATTTGCTTTCACAGTCCTTGTTACTAACGTGGTTTTCCAACATCCCTTCTCTCAGGTAATAATTCACTGGTGTGGCGCAGAACAAGTCAGACTACTGGTGTTTCAGCTGAGAGAGACGATGAGACAATCACATATCCCACCCCCTCAGAAGAAGTACACACAGGTACAGCAGGGACACTGTTCTGTGGTTTTGTAAGGAGCATAACTGGTGCCCTACCCAATATAATAATAATTCAACAAAATTTATTTTCTCTGTCATTTAAGTATCTGGAAGCAGACAGTCCAGAGGTATTTGCACATGTACAATGATTTATGTCCACAAATATTCATTGCAACGTTGTAAGTAGAAAAAGGTTAGAAGCAAACTTACTGCCTTTCAAACACTAGGTAAATATGTTACAAAAAATAAAATAATAGCACATCTATACATTGAAATACTGTATAGGCATAAGAAAAGAATGAAGACTATGTTAGCAATGTGGAAAGCTCTCTGAGATATATTGACAACTTAAAAAAAAAGCAAGGAGTAGAACAGTCTATGTAGCATGTTACCATGTGTGTAAAGAAGAGGGAAAATAATATACATTTTTACTGTTTATGTATTTAAAAAAAGTATCTCTGGATGAATGTCAAGAAACATAATTTGGTTTCTTGTGCAGAGAAGGAACAGAGGTAGAAGATATTACATTCATACCGTTTTATACCTTTTGAATTTTGAACATGTAAATATATATAATCTTTTCAAGAAACAAACATTGAAATATTTATTTTTTAGAATATAAAATAACATTAGCATTATAAAATCTGAAAAGATTAAAAAAACAAAGAAAAAATGAAAATCACCTACAATCAGCATCCATAGATGATTTCCATTCATATCCCACCATATTCAGTCCACTATGTTGATATTTATAACTTTAAGACAAAAATGGGAACATACCATATACTCTATTCAGTAGCATTTTTATTTAATATTGTATTATGAGCATTTTTCAGTGTTACTAAGTAGCTGAAAAGCACAATTACTAATAGCTTTATAGTATTGCATCACATGAATTTACCATCATTTAACCATTCCTCTGTTGCTGGATGTTGAAGTTTTTAGAATTTTCCCCAAAATTTTCACTCTTATAAATAACACTGCCATTATTTACATAAATTTTCATTCATATATAAATTCCTTATCCTCCCTTTCATAGAACTACACATTTCCTATCCTGATTATCTCTTTGTTTTTTTCCCAGGGATCATACATAAAGAAGGATAAAAAGTAAATATTTCTACTTTAGTTTGCATAGTTTCTACAAACTTGGGGCTTGCTTCAGTGGCTGTTAAAACCCGTTGCCACTGAGTCAATTCTGACTCATAGTGACCATACAGGACAGAGTAGAACTGCCCCATAGGATTTCCAAGGTTATAATCTTTACGGAAGCAGACCGCTACATCTTTCTCCCATGGGGCGGCTAGTGATCTCTTGGTTAGCAGTTGAGCACTCAACCACTGCACCACCACCTTTTTTAAAGCAGAGGAGTTATAGGAAACTCATGGCCTCATGTTTCATGTAGCTAAGTGCAAATGCTGTTTGAGGTCAAAACCTGTTGCCGTCAAGTCGATTCCAACTCATAGCAACCCCACAGGACAGAGTAGAACTGCCTGTTAGGGTTTCCAAGGAGTGGCTATGGATTCAACCTGCCGACCTTTTGGGTAGCAGCCAAACTCTTAACCACTGCACCACTAGGGCTCAGGCTGTATTTCCTTTCAGTCCATGCTCCAAAGCCCTGATAATGAGAAACCCAGAATTCCTTAGGTCTCTGTTATTGTACAGGTCCAAATCCACCCACCATCTTGGGGAACTAGTTACTGGAGCCAAGCTAAGAGCTCCACACTGTGCTTAAATAATTTACCTGCCTAAATAGCTCCTAACTGGGTGGGTCAGTTTTAAACCTTCTCTCTCTTGATTCTGATTTTTGGAGTCTAATGTGGGCCGAGAGGAGCCCTGGTGGTACAGTGGTTAAGCACTTGGCTGCTAACCAAAAGGTCGGCTGTTGGAACCCGCCAGCTGCAGAAGAAAGATGAAGCAGTCTGCTTCTGTAAAGATTACAGCCTTGGAAACCCTATGGGACAGTTCTACTGTGTCCTGTAGGGTCGCTATGAGTCAGAATCAACTTGACGACAACAGGTTTTGTTGTGTTTGTTTTTTAACGTGGGCCAAACAACAAACTCGGAGTAAATGTTAATCCTAGGAACATCAGAAACTCCTTTTTGGGGGAAAAAATTTATTTTCCTAAATTTAGCCAGGATTTCAAATCTTCTACTTTTCCTTTCAGATATTAATAAATGGATAGCATGTATTCACTTTTTCCCATCTATTTAGCAATCCAGGAACTTTTAAACCAATATTCAGTTTTAGACAATGAAATCTGGTTATTGTTTATTTATATTGTAATGTTCTGGCTTTTCCCCCTCTTTAGGAGTGAACTTTACAATTGTTGCTATTCCATTGGTGCTGCTGGTTGCCCTACTGGTTGCTGGAATGGGAATCTTTGCAGCCTTTAGAAAGTATGTGATTTTACGTTTTTTAAATTTCTTCTATAATTATGTAAACAATTATAAAACGAAAAGGTTTACTTTTGAGATATTTATGTGTAGAAAAGTAGCATTACTTCTTCCAAGAGAAGATGTTAACTTATATGTTAAAAACAAGTTGCATAGAGGTAGAAATTCTCACGTATTATTTTATAAACAGTTCTTATCATTTAGAAACTGCTGAACATTGTTGACGGAGTAGTATAGGACTAAAACGTTCTTATTGAAGACTCTGTTTTTCTCCCTCCAGTAGAGTGGAAAGAGTACTAGCATAAGAATCAAAGTCTGAGTTCTGGTCCCACCTGAGTCACTAAGTAGGAAGCTCACTTTTCTCCTGCACAAAACAGAAGGTTTTACCTGGAGAAGCACTAACTCTCTTCCAGAATCCAAAACTGCATGTTTATCATAACAAATGTTAGGAGTTGGAACTTAACAAAAAATGGAAAGCATTCTGAAGTTTCTTTTTGTATTTTAAAAAGCTTCAGAATTTATACATGGGTACTATTACAAATAGAATGAAGAACAGTTTTCTGGACGAAAGCAAGAAAAGGTTCAAAAATCGGGTTTTTAATTTAAGCTTCATGTAAATATTCATGACTTAAAGCGAATGTCTTGGCTTAATAGTTTTGTGATAAATGCTTTCAAAGATACCCACAATTTTAGACCAGAGTAATAGTGAATAGGGAGCCCTAGTGGCTCAGTGGTTAAGAGCTTGGCTGCTAATCAAAAAGTCAGCAGTTCGAATCCACCAGCCGCTCCTTGGAAACTTTATGGGGCAGTTCTACTCTGTCCTATAGGGTCACTATGAGTCAGAATTGACTTGACGGCAACTGATTTGGTTTTGGTTTATAGTGAATAGAGGTATCCGGGTGGCACAGACAGTTTGCCCTCAACTACAGGGTTGCTGTAAGTCAGATTCGACTGATGGCAATGAGTTTACTAACGAAAAGGTTGGCAGTTTGAACCCACCCAACAGGCCCTGGAAGAAAGGCCTGGAGGTCTGTTTCTGTAACAGTTACAGCCAAGGAAACCCTGTGTAGCAGTTCTACTCTGTAATTGTGAGGTCACCATAGCCAGAATCAACTCAGTAGCAACAGATTTGGTTTTAGTTTTATAGCTGAGATGAAGTGAGAGTATGTGATTTTGAGGGATTGCTTCATCTGTCTTTTTTTTCATCTTTGGGCTTTTCCATCTGAAGTATTGGGCCTAACTATTTTCTAAAATAATCAATGATTTTTATTGACTGCATGAGCTAGTGAGAAAATAAAATAATAAAATATTGCTTTCTAGGATATCAAGTAAAATTAGCACATTCTTCTAGTGAAAATATTGTGACCTTTTTATAAATAAGATGTATTTATATATAATCCTACATATTTACTTGCTGTTCTAAGCACATGACCATTATTATCTCATTTAATCTCCCAACAAAGTGAGTACTATTATGATCCGCATGTTAGAGAGAGAGACATAGTGACTTATAAATATTCAGATGGACTTTTTGTCTTGTAGAAGGAAGAAGAAAGGAAATCCTTATGGATCAGCTGAGGCTCAGAAAACAGGTTAGTTGAAAACTCTACAGTTTTATTTTGTCTTTGGGGGACAAGATCTGCATATTGAAAGCATAATTAGGCCTGTGGCCCGCATTTATTTATTTATTTGTTTGGCTTAAAAAAAAAAAAAAAAAAGATCTATAGCCTTTAAGTTGGCAAATCTAGAAGGGAGGAATTTATTGTGCCCTATCTCTTCATTCTATTTTAATTCAGAGATTTGACGGTTTATTTACCTTTGTTTAATATCATCTCCATCATTTATCAACACTCATTTTTTCAGCCACTGGAGATTAGGCCAGCACACTATCTGTCTTCAAGGAGAAGTTATAAAAGCCTCATCTACGAACTGAACGTAGACCAGCACAGTCAGCATCTTCAGGCTTCCACTGTATTTTCCACTCTGGGAAAGTGGGGAAAGGACTAGATCAGGGTTCACATTCAGGTTTCAGAAAGTCCTTATGACGCAGGATGCCCAAGCATTGAACAGCAGTCAGCTGTGGCTGCGAGAGGGGTAACAAGGCAGGGGTCCTGGGAAACCTCAGGGACCATTCAAGACTCTACCTCCGTGAGGTCTAAAGAGCCAGCCACATTGTCTCCTCCAGGCCACCAATGCCATGTCAGTGCAGATATGGTCCAGCATGATCCAACATAGGAATACCCTGGGACCTGATGGGCACGCAAATACGTTTTGACCTCACAGTGTAAAGCATGGCTGGGGTAGTGCTTGTGGCTACTGCTAATGACCTCAGATGCTGTTTTCTCCAGGTGCATATGAAGGATGTGGTGATGCATTGGTCACAGTCAGCCATCAGGAAGGGCTTAGAGTCAGACTCTTCGAGGAGCACATCGTGGAGAGCATGTGTTACATTTCTGATGTACTAGTTTCATGTTCTCTTCGTTCCAGACTGTTGGAAGCAGATTAAGTATCCCTTTGCCAGACATCAGTCATCTGAGTTTACCATCAGCTATGATAATGAAAAGGAGATGACTCAGAAGTTAGATCTCATCACATGTGATATGGCAGGTAAGTGGCCAGCCTCCGTGACAGATTATGCTGTTAGGTGAGGGGACCAGGAGAGAAATGAGACTAAAATTCTTCGGTTGAGATGAGGTCTGGTAAATCAGTAACTTGTGAAGCAGTTTTCTTTCTGCACTCTGCACAGAGTTACACATCGACACTGAGATGTTACTCAAAAGCTCAGTTTAGCCTCACCTCTTCCACCTGCAGAGAATGTAATGCTATCCACAGTGATGGCCCTGAAGTATTACTAGAATCCGGATGGCCTTAAGTAACCTATTTTGTTTTGATTGAGGCACTGGGAAAGAGGGACTAGAAAGATAAATACAACTCCTGCCCTGAGGAAGAGGAGATAGGAGACAAAGGAACCCATCAGTGTTAGAACGGCCTCCAGCCTCCGTGCCCTGACAAGACACTGTTGAGAGTCAAGCTTTCCAAACTCTCTGTGGAGAAGGATCCAGTTTTTGTTCAGTCATTTGTAGTCCATCATGGACTGATACTTTCATAAAGTATAATACGAATTAATCAGAAATACGAAATTACTAACTTGAATCATAAACTTTCACTTAAAGCACAAAAAAATGAAAAAAATAAATATGAAATTAAACAAAAACATACAAAACATTTTTTTAAATTAGATTTAAGGGACATAAAATTACTGTCAAATTGCTAAAAGTTTCTAAACACTCTTAATTTCTGTGCTTACTGCTTTGATGACCTGTCACAACAGTTCTCAGATACGTAGGGGTCTGCAGACCACACCCTATGTAGTACTGCTCTGGTTCTCCTATTCAGAGTGCATTCTGAGACCCAGCAGCATCCCCATCACCTGGGAGCTTGTTAGAAATGCAGACTTTCCAACCATGCCTCAGCCAGAAGTTCCCAGGTGATGCATGTGCACATCACAGTCTGAGAGGTACCAGTGTAAAGGGTGCTGGAGCCGCTTCAGGGCAAGGAGAGCATCTCTCCAACCAAAATCTTCGTTCCTTTCCTCCAGTAAATTCTAGGTCTACACTGAGGATGAAGCGAGGGGAAGCGGGAACCTCTTTTCTGTTCTTTTTCTTCCCTTCATTCTCCTTCAGCTTCCGATAAAGCCTATCCTCCTCCCTCACCAGAGTTCTTCTCATGGTCCTTAAATGTGCGAAAGGCCCCCAGTTCCTGCACTTGCCCACACTCACATGCAGTCTCTCCCCTACACAGTCTCACTCATGCCCAGAGCTTCCACCCAAGCCTTCCCTTGCATGTTGGTCTGCTTGGCATCTCATGCCCAGACGTCCCTCCCAGTCCCCAACCTGCAGGATGTCTGCACCTGCAAATCTCACCAGTTCCTCGATGTGTCCAAAATCGAACTCACTGCTCCTAACCCTCACCACATATGCTCCGCGTATTCCTTTTCTAAGCCATTTCCCCATTGCACATACCAGTCATCCAGGCTTAACCCCTGGGAAGGGTCCTTGACTCCCTCTTCTCTCAGTCCCCACATGTCATTGGTCATAAACTCCTCTGATTCCTGTCCCCAGAGTGTGACCTTTCCAAGGCTGCTGCCCCTCACCTAGTTTGTGACATCCTATGCTTCATTTCTCTTTGCTTTTTACTTTTCCCTTCTCCATTTTTTCCTTCTTGGTTCTACCTCCAGAGTTACTACTAATTGTGCCAGTCTTTTATTTAGAATCCTCAGTAGATTTCTACAGAATTAAACCAAATGTCCTAGCAAGACATTCAGTGCTTTTCATGTTCTAGCATATGGTTAACAGCACACACTCAGGGCTTGTGCTCAGATCCTAGCTCCATCACCTGCTAGCTGTGTGCTCTTGGGAAAGTCATTTAATTCTCTGTCTGCTGTGGTTTCCCCATGTCTTAGGCTGGTTTCTCTAGAGAAGCAAAACCAGTAAAGCGTATAAATACATATGTATAAATATAAATCTCTAGAGAGAGATTTATATCAAGGAAACTCATGTGATAGTAGAGGCTAGAACGTCCCAAGTCCATGGATCAGGGTAGAGGCCTCTCCCAAGTCACACAGCCGCAGAAGCTAGTGAGCCCAAGATCGACAGGTCAGAGAGCGGGGTTCCTACTCACAAGCTGTGAAGGTTGATGAATTCCAAGATTGGCAGGAGAGACCACAAGGTCATGTAGCTGCAGGGGCTGGCGAACCCAAGATTGGCAGGTCAGAGAGCAGGGCTCCGCTCACAGGCTGTGAAGATCAATGAATCCCAAGTTCAGCAGATAAGCTGACAGCTCAAGTCCCGGGAACCGAAGATGAGACGTCAGGAGGCGGCCGCAGGATCCAGAGAGAGCAAAAAGCCAGAGCGTCGTCTTATATTCAGATGCAGGCCACACCCACAAGGAGACTCCCTTTCATCTGACTGGCTACTCACAGTATATTCAATCATGGGAGTGATCACATTAAAACACTGAGAATCATGGCCCAGCCAAGTTGACGCATAATCTTAACCATTACACCCCATTTGTAAAATAGAGTAGTAGTCCCTACCTCATGAGATTTTTTTTGAAGATTAAAGTAATTAATAATTAATATCTTAGTGCCTGGCACGAGTAAAAGGCTCAATAAAACTTATAGTTTTATTATCATTAGGCGCCAACCTATTGCTTTCATCTTTGTATGCCGTTAGACAAACTATGTTCCTCATGCTCTGGCCACATCACGCTATTTTCATGGTGGTTCTTTCCTCCTTTTACTCACTGTAGTACCTCCACTTCCAAAATTTGACATTTCAAGAGCCAGCTTAAGTGCCACTTCTGTGAAGTATTTTTCCCCGTGCCCCTAGGTTAAACCTGATCTCGCCTTTCTCTAGGTTCCTTTAACCCTTTGGGCCCTTCCTAAAGCGGATGGTCCCCCCCCCCCGACCCTGCCCCACCACCACCAGCTGCCATCTAGGTGATTATGACTCATGGTGACCCCAAGTGTGTCAGAGTAGATCTGTGCTCCATGGGGTTTTCAATAGTTGATTTTTTTAAAGTCTCCAGGCCTAATAATAATTATAATGATTATGCCTTTCTTCCAAGGCACCTCTGGGTGGACTCGGAACCCCAACCTTTCTCTTAGCAGCCAAGCATGGTAGCTGTTTGCACCAACCAGGGAGTCCTAAGCAGTGACTATGGCTGTATAAATCCCTCAGTGAGGGGTCTGTGACTTTTACACGTGTCTTTCTTAGTCCCTGGTGTCGATTTCTCAGTGTCCCAGTTTTGGATACACCAAGGAACTGGTGACACTTGAGGCACTCGGTGTAGCCTTGGTTCACCACTACCTTAAACAGGGTATGGCCCTCTGCAAACAACTGGCTTCTCCGTGTATCCGTGTGGAGCACAAATGATGTGGCATTTACTCGTTTGCTTTCAGATTATCAGCAGTCTCTCATGATTGGCACTGGAACAGTCACGAGGAAAGGCTCCACCTTCCGGCCAATGGACACTGACGCCAGTGAGGCAGGGGTGAGCGTGGACGCTGGCAGCCACTACGACTGCCCTCACCACGCTGGCCGCCACGAGTACGCCCTGCCCTTGACCAACCAGGAGCCCGAGTACGCCACGCCCATTGTGGAGCGGCACCTGATGAGAGCCAACACCTTCTCCGCGCAGAGTGGCTACCGCGTCCCCGGCCCCGTGCCCACGCACAAACATTCTCTTTCTTCAGGCAGCTTCTTCCCTTCCGAAGGGGCAGGCACCAAAAGTGGAGACTATCAAATGCCACAAACCCCCAAGCCTGCGGATGGGGCGTATGATAAGCCCAAAGCGAACAGCTTCTTCCCCGCAGAGAGCAGAGATTCTGACTATCAGAAGCCACAGACGAGTCTCTTCATGAGCGATGGTTATTCGGCACCCAGAGACTGCCCCAAACCCATCAGCCAGACGGCCCGACCGTGACTGCTCTTTTGTGAACACAATGTGAAAGAAACCTGCCGTGGTACTGAGCTTCTGGCCGTTGTACTGTTGTCACTGGAAGCAAGGAGACTGCTGTTCAAGTGTGTGAGTGTGGGTGTGGGTGTGCGTGTGGTGTGTGTGATCTATTAGGATCCTGCGGTGGAATCCTAGAGACAACCTCATACTGTTTACAAAACTGTGCAGCTGACTTTGTTCTGACCTTTGGGGCAATCGTCTGTTGGTTTTTGTTGGTCTAGAAAAACTGAAAATGTTCAGATGGTATTTTCATTTCTCTGACTGTGATACTGAGCTGCTTTGGTGTAAAATGTGCAATCTGTACAGAGTTGTATTTAACAAGAATTAAAGTAACTTAAGTTTGCTTTACCAGACGTTTTAGTTCTGCACAGAGGTTAAGTGGGAATATGCGGCTAGGGCAAAAACATATAGAATAGTTATGTTCACTTTTAAAATATATTTTATCTGATACTGTGTTAGCAGCAGGTCTGTTTAGATTTAATCTTCTTGTTATTGTGGCTCATTTCCTTTCCTTTGATAACTAAAACTAAGAGCATTTTTAACATTCCTCTCCTGGAAGAAATGAAATTACTTTAAGCATGAAAAGCACACCAGGGTGGTTGTTTAGCAGTTATGTTTGTGGATTAAAAAATAAAAACCAACTCAGCAGCTGCCCGTTTCCTTAGACTCCACTTCAGATGGGGATGTGAAGTAGTCAGCGCATGGACAGAGAGATGGGTCCCTGTGGCCTGCAAGAGACTTCAGCGATCTAGGCTGTAGAAAACACGGCCATTTCATCCCATGTTGCTTCTTTCTCGCCTCAGGCCTGGCTGATACTATGCAGCCTTCACGTGCAAATCTGCTTTGGCAAATCTGTCTGCAAAGCCAAATACTAAGATTTACAGCAACCAAAACTACTCTCCCCACAAAATGAAATGAAGGTGGCACGGCAGTTACAGTCTGGATTCCTGTGTCACATGTTTTTTGTACCTCAGATTAAAAATGTTGCTGAGGTCAGATGCCCACACTTTTCATGACTTTCTTCAGAAATAGAACATTTTAGTGACTTCCATTGTACTCTGGGGGTGGGGGAGAGTTATTTGAAGTGTGCTCTTACAAAAATGACCAATACCAAACCTAAATGGTGCTTTTCTACTGAGGTGGTTGGGAACTGAACTCATTTTTTAAGAAACACTTTCCCCCTTGAGTTTGTGTCTGTAATTCTAGATTAGGCCAGACCTCAACTGTACCTCATGTTCAGTGATTTTTATTTGAGCTTGCTTTGTGAATTAACAGTGGGGAAGTTAACCTCTTCTGCCAAGCGGGAAAGTTATTGGTTTTTTTTTTTAATAGAAAACGTTGACCAAAAAGTCCTTTTCCTAAAAAATGTATTATAATCTTATTTGTATGGTTATCGCTTTCTGTGAAGTGTATAAATGTATAAACTAGTGAGGTTGCTGGAAGGTCATGGCCGATCATCTGTTGGTTATTGTGGAGGATAAACCATTTGTGAGTTTACATGGTTTTATGAGTGTACTAATTGCAATAAAATATGCCAAATCAAAATGCCCTGGGCTCTTACTATTGATGTCCTGCTTGCTGGGTGGTTGAAAGCATGAGTGTTGATAAAATGGCAGGTGATACTGTGGAAAGAGCATGGACTTGCCATCAGGTATGTCTTGGTTCCAGACTCTGGTCTGCCACAAAATAGCTGAGATCTTGGGCTAGTTATATAACCCTGAGCATCAGGATTCTTGTGTGCCTTCCTCCAAGCCTTACTGATAAGAATTAATTGAGACAACTTTTACTAAGGTATTTGTTCTGTGACAGGCCTTGCTTTTAATCCAGGCCCTCAGGGGGCTGTGTACAGCATTTTGACATTAAAATATCAGTCCGTAAGAATATATATTTGGATCTACAGCCCTTCCCTACAATGAAGTTGTCTTCATCCATCACATTTCTTCCCCATACTCATGATTTAATGATAAAAGGAGGAGAACAAGACTTCATTTTGGAATAGCAACCCCTCAGGGCAGTTCACGGTGTAGACGGGGTGAGTGAGTGGAAAGGTCTGATAGGACCTACACAGCCAAGTCCAAACTAGAAGTTAAGAGCCGAAAGAATAGTATTTCCTTTTTGAGGTTTTGCGACATTAGCACATATGATAAGGCAAGAATGAGATCATTCTAATTGTCTGGTTCCGTCTATGTTATCACACCCTATCGGGAGGCAAAGATTGCCTTCTGTCACTTCTTACAATTGTGCCTAAAACACATCTTGCTCTGACAAGCAAGATTACACTGACCACAGGGGCCCTTGAAACTTTGCTCGGGGTTGTTTTATTATTATTTAAACTTGAGATAATACTAACAGGAGCCCTAGTTGCACAAGAGTTAAGCACTCGGCTGCTAACCAAAAGGTCGGTGGTTTGAACCCACCAGCCGCTCTGCAGGAGAAAGATGCAGCAGTCTGTTTTAGTAAAGATTTATAGCCTTGGAAACCCTATGCAGCAGTTCTATTCTGTCCTATAGGGTTGCTATGAGTCGGGATAGATTCAATGGCAGTGGGTTTGGTTTTGGTTTTTTGGGTTAATATTTATAAACAGCCTAGAGAATATCTAGAAAGGATGCGAAAAAATTGTTTTACACTGCTTTGAATTCTTAGCAGAAAATGAAATTACATTTATGTCACGGAGCCCCGGTGGTGCAGTGGTTAAGAGCTATGGCTACTAATCAAAAGGTCGACATTACAAGACCTTTCGTAAATCCATCAGTCCACTCTGATCAAACAGCAGTCCAAGTGTGGCCATCAGACTGGCCTCACAATTCTCAAAACATTCTTCTCTTGCATTCATTCATGCCAGCAAATATTTATTAAGTTTCTGAGAGCAATGTTCACCTTGTATATACTTGAATTGAGAGGGGACCTGCCTAGGCTCTCCCCAGGATCTGGGGAGCAGTAGAGTCCTGCTAATGGGAAGCTAGAGTTGAATACAATCACTCACCCTAACTTGTTCATAGTCCCTAACCCAAACAGTCCATCCTGTCACCCATCATGTCCTCACACACCCCACTGCCATGTGCACAGCCCACTGTGGATCATCTCTTTCCTAGCCTCTCCCTGTTTCAATAACAAATTCCCCCAGAGGCTTTAAAATTTTGACTATTTTTGATAGTCTGCAGTTTTACTAGTATGTGTTGAGCTTTGTATTCGTTCTGCTCAGGATTTGTTCTTCTAGAATCTTAGGATTCATCTATCAACTGTCTTAGCTATCTAGTGCGAGTATAACAGAAATACCACCAGTGGTATTTAACAAAGAGAAATTTATTTTCTCACAGTCTAATAGGCTAGAATTTCAAATTTAGGGCACTGGCTCCAGGGGAAGGCTTTCTCTCTCTGTTGGCTCTGGAGGAAGGTCCTTTTCATCAATCATCCCCTGGACTAGGAGCTTCTCTGCGCAGGAACCCTGGGTCCAAAGGACATGCTCTGCTCCCGGCACTGCTTTCTTGGTGGTATGAGGTCCCCAACTCTCTGCTTGCTTCCCTTTCCTTTTATCTCTTGTAAGATAAAAGCTGGTGTAGGCCACACCCCAGGGAAACTCCTTTTACATTGGATCAGGGATGTGACCTTAGTAAAGGTGTTACAATCCTCTTTAACATAAAATTACAATCATAAAATGGAAGACAACCACACAATACTGGGAATCATGGCCCAGCCAAATTGATGCACACATTTTTGGGGGGACATAATTCAACCCATGACATCAACTATGAAAATTTTTTAGCCATCATTTTTTCCAATACTACTTGCCTCTTTGCTGTTGTCTTTATTCTCTCCTTCTGGAATTCCTATTGGATGTTCGTTGCTGTTTCCTGTTCCGTCTCTCATGTCTCTTAACCCGTCTTATTTTCTATCTCTTTATCTTTCTGTGCTGCATTCTGGGTAAATTCCTGAAATACAATCTGGCATAGTGGTTGTTGAGTACACAGACTCCAGATTGTCCGGATGAGAAGACTTAACCTCTGGGTGCCTTTGTTTCCTTGCTTATTACATGGGGAAAACAGTATTTCCACTTAACTATGGCTGTTGTAAAGATCAAATGGAGCTTTTAAAGCCATGTCTGGCCCACACGAAGAACTGTACAAGATTATATATTATGCTCCAGTTCACTAATGCCTCTTCTGCTAGCAAATCTGCCATTTAATTTAGCTTTTGAGGTTTTAATTTCAATTTCTTTCTTCTTTTTTTTTTGGACTTCTAGAAGATCTGTTCGTTCTTTTTCAAATATACCCTTTTAACACTGTTTGGTATTTTCTTGGATTTTGATTCCCTCTTTTAATCATTTGGAACATACTATTTTTATGTTCTCTTTCTGATTGTTTTGTTGTCTTTATTTCATTTAGAGCAAAATGATCTAAAAGGCTCTGTTAGCACTGTCCAATAGAACTTTTGTGATGAAGGCAATGTTCTTTGAGCTGACCAGGATGGTAGCCACTGGCCACAAATGGCTATTAAGCACTTGAAATGTGACTGGAGTGACTGAGGAATAAATTGTATTTCATTTTAACTTATTTCAGTGTAAATAGCCAGGTGTAGCTTGTGGCCACTGCATTGGGCAGCACAGGTGTGTGTGAACTGCACCTCCTACCATGCCGTCACTTGTCTGACCTCAACTGTCTGACCTCATCGCCTGCTACTCTCCCCCTTGCTCACTCCACTCCAGCCACATGGGTGTTCTGGCTGTTTCTTAAACATGCCAGACACACACTCATCTTGAAGCCTTTGCACTTGCCTGATTTCTCTTCCTGAAAGGTCTTCTCTCAGATATCTACGTGGCATTTTCTTTCATCTCCTTAAAGTCTGCCCTCAAATGTAACCCTGTGAGGCCTTTCCTCTTCTTCCTGTCTAAAACTGTAAACTTCTTCCTCAACACATTTGCTGTCTCCCTTCCCTGCTTTATTTTTCTCCTTAGCATTTATCACATTCTAATTTGTCGTTGTGTGTCGTCGACTCGATTTCAACTCATAGCAACTCAATGTGACAGTGTAGAACGGCCCCATAGGGTGTCCTAGACTAAATATCATTCATGGCGTGTATTTTTATTTGCTAAATCTGGCAACCCCAACACCAGGAGTATTGCCAGCCTGGCACCAATTTTTATTTTAATTTTTGATTTGGTAGTTCCTAGACTATGCTTTGTACTGAAAATCTGGACTCAAACCTGTGTGAGGCATAGGCCCAGGGTTTTAATTTCTCAGGACAGACTTCCCTTTTCATCCAGGGCCCATTCATTCTTTGTTCTCTCTGTCTTTTGGGAAGGTTTATTTATGTCCACCCTTTCACAGTTCCAACTCTCTGCATTCTCAGTCCAAATTCTTGTCTCCTCTCCCTTCCTGGAAGTTAAATCCCCAGCATCTAAGTGACTGAAAACCCTTCCCTGTCTCCCCCACCCCAGGACAGCCAGAGCATCAGCGCAAGTGTTTGCCACTATGTTTTTCAGTTTTTTCTTTGATTCTGATACCTAGATATTTCCCTTTATTTCTTATAAGGTTAGCGGGATCATTTAAAGAATTATTATTTTACTTTATCTAACATTCCTAGCAATCTCTATATCAGGCATATTTTCATCTTATTTAGTCCACTATTTTGTTGGAATGATGTCTTCCCTACAGGCAGGAGAAACAGTTTATTTATTGCAAACAGCACAGGCTTTATAACCATATAAAGCTGGGGTTTTATCTGGACTTTAGTCTTTGTAACTATATGTATGATCTCAAGCATATTACTGGTGCTTTTAAAACCCATTTCTTAACCTCTGTAAAGTGAAAATGATTATGAAAGTGCTGTCACGGTCAGAAGAAAGGTCTGGTGATCTACTCCTGAAAAATCATCCATTGAAAACCCTGTAAAGCGCAGTTCTACTCTGATACACACAGAGTTGCAAGGAGTCAGAATCAACTCGACAGTAACTGGTTTGATTTGGTTTTTGGTTGTGAAAACCAACTTATATCGTAGTGTTTTGCACACAGGTGAGCCTTGGTAATACAGTGGGTAAAGTACTTGGCTGCTAACCAAAAGGTCAGTGGTGTGAACTCAGTAGCTGCTCCATCGGAGAAAGATGTGACAGTCTCCTTCTGTAAAGATTTACAGCCTTGGAAACCTTATGGGGCAGTTCGACCCTGTCCTATGGGGTCACTATGAGTCAGAATCGACTCAACAGCAACAAGTTTTAGGTGCTTAATAACTATTAGCTCCTTTTCTTTTTCCTCAATCTGAAGTCTAAACTGTTCTCCGGTGCCATTTCCCTTAGTGTTCTTTTCAAGTGGAGGCTGCTTTTTCTCTTCAATCAGCGCACTTGCTGTGGCCAAGAGGCAATGCAGATCTTCCTCCTGACATGCTACTTCCACTTCCTTTCTCGCTCTTTCACTCCCATTCAAAACTCTCTCTCCAATTTGAGGCCCATGCCACTTAACTCTATCACTTTTTAATCTTTTTGTGACAATGTCTTCCAAGGCACTTTCCTCATTCATTGAGCACTTTCACCTAATTGAAGGTCTTCTTCATTCCTCCTCTGAAATCGCTGGGGAATTCAGGGTCCAGTATGTCACATTTATGGATTCTTAACTTCAACTCTAATAGCCTCCACTCAACTTAAATCACTCACACATGTACATACTCTTATCACCAAAAGCTCCAGCTAATTATCTCAGCTCAAAACCTCCTATTCTTCTGGGCTCCTCACCTTTCTTCCCACTGATTCACTGATCCTCTTAAGACCGTTAATTCCTTGATTCCACCAGTTTCCTCTAGTTGTTAAACTTTATAGTTTGCGTTTCCCTCCTATCTGTCACTCGAACTGTTCTGTCTCAGCATTTTCACTCCTTTATCTTTTCAGGAACTCTAAACTTTGCGGCCCTGACATAAATCTCCTTCAGAGTACCATCTCCACATCTCCATCGCAGCAGCAGGAGAATATTACACAGCGTTCACACTGGGGTCACTACAAACCCCTGGTTTCCATTTTGCATGGGGCCCATAATTCCTCAGCCTCTTCACTTATCTTTGATCTGCTCCTTTTCCCATTCCCCTCACCAGTTATTCCAAAGCAATAAATGTCACTACCCACAAATCTCTGCCCCATTACTCAGAGATCTTGCCACCTCCTTCACCTTGAAAAACCAAACCAGTTGCTGTGGAGTCGACTCCAACTCATGCCAATCCCCTATGTCAAAGTAGAATTGTACTCCATGGGCTTTCCAATGGCTGATTTTTCTTTTTTTTTTTTTTTTATATTTTATTGTACTTCAGGTGAAGGCTTACAGAACAAATAGTTTCTCATGAAACAGTAGTACACATGTTGTTTTATGACATTGGTTAACAACCCCACAACATATTAAGCCTCTAAATTCTCAACCTTTTTTTTTTTTTTTGATGAAAATACAGATAGCCAAAGATACACCGTTTCAAAAATTTCCACATACACTGTTCAGTGACATTGACTACGCTCTTCCAACTGTGCTGTTATTCTCACTTAAGATGAAGGCTTACAGAACAAAATAGTTTCTCATTTAACAGTTACTACACATGTTGCCCTATGACAATGGTTAACAATCTCACAACACATCAAGAATATCCTTACTCCACCTTGTGTTCCCTATCACCAGGGGACTTCCTTGTCCCCTTCTGTCTTCTGGCTCTTGTCACTGGACTACTGTACCTCATTAGTCTCATTTGGTATTTTGTTTTTTTTTTAACACCATTTCAAAACTTTTTACTTACACATTTAAGTGATATTGACTATGCTCTTCCAATTGTGCTGCCATTCTCGCCCAAGATGAAGGCTTACAGGACAAAACAGCCTCCCATTTAATAGTTACTACAAATGTTGCCCTATAACAGTGGTCAACAATCTCACAACACATCGACAGTGTCCTTACTCAATTTGTGTTCCTTATCATCAGTTTCCTACTCCCCCTCTGCCTTCTGGCCTTTGTCACCGGACTCCTGTACCTCGTTAGTCCCATTTAGTTTTACTGGGCTGTCCACTCCCAGGCTTAACATCGAACCTTGAAGGTAACTTCACCTCTGAGCTAAAAGGGTGTCTGGGGTCCACACTCTTGAGGTTTCTCCAGTATTCTTTAGGCTGGTAAATCTGGTCTTTTTTTTTTTTTTTTTTTTGGAAGTTAAAATTATGCTCTACATCCTTCTCCAGCTCTGTCCAGAACCCTCTGTTGTGATCCTGGTCAGAGCAGTCAGTGGTGGTAGCCGGGCACCATCTAGCTGTACTGGACTCAGTCCGGTGGAGGCCTCGGTAGCTGTGGACAATTAGTCCTTTGGACTAATCTTTTCATTGTATCCTGTTCTCTTCATTCTCCCTTGCTCCTGAAGGGATGAGACCAGTGGAGTATCTTAGATGGCCGCTCATAGGCTTTTAAGACCCCAGACACTACTCACCAAGGTAGAATGTAGAGCATTATCTTTATAAGTAGTGTCATGCCAATTGAGCTAGATGTTCCCCGAGACCATGGTCCCCAGAGCCCTCCGTCCAACAACTCAGTCCCTCGGGGGGTTTGGATGTGTCTATAGGGCCTCCATGACCTTTCCTTGTGCAGGTTGTGTTAGTTTCCCCTGTACTGTGTACTGTCTCACCTCTCACCCAAGGTACCACTTATCTATTGCCTATTTAGTATTTCCCCCCACTCCCCTCCCATCCCTGGTAACCAACAAGGATTGTTACATTTTGCATGTGAATTTTTTCATGGGTTTTTACAACAGAGGTCTCATACAATATTTGTCCTTTTGTGATTGACTTATTTCACTCAGCATAATGTCCTCCAGTTTCATCCATGTTATGAGATGCTTCACAGATTCACTGTTGTTCTTTCTCGTTGCATAGTACTCCATTGTGTGTATGTACCATAGTTTGTGTATCCATTCATCTGTTGATGGACATCGAGGTTGTTTCCATCGTTTTGCTATTGTGAACAATGCTGCCATGAACATAGGTGTGCATATGTCTATTCGAGTGATGACTCTTATTTCTCTAGGATATATTCCAAGGAGTGGGATTGCTGGATTGAATGGTATGCCTATTTTTAGCTTTCTGAGGAAACGCCATATCATTTTCCAAAATGGTTGTATCATTTTGCATTCCCACCAGCAGTGTATAAGAGTTCCCATCTCCCCGCAGCCCCTCCAACATTTGTTATTTCCAGTATTTTTGATTCGTGCCAGTAATGCCGGGGTGAGATGGTATCTCATTGTGGTTTTAATTTGCATTTCTCTAATGCCTAGTGATCGTGAGCATTTCCTCATGTTTCTGTTGGCCATTTGAATGTCTTCCTTGGTGAAGTGTCTGTTCATTTCCTTTGCCCATTTTTTGATAGGATTGTTTGTCTTTTTCTTGTAGAGGTGTTGGATTTTCTTGTAGATTATGGAGATTAGACCTTTGTCTGACTTGTACTGTCCAAAAATTTTTTCCCAGTCTGTAGGTTCTCTTTTGACTCTTTTGGTAAAGTCTTTTGAAGAGCATAGATGTTTGATTTTTAGAAGATCCCAGTTATCTAGTTTATCTGTTGGGTTTTTTGTGTTGATGTTTATGGTTTGTATCCTGTTAATGCCATGTATTAAGGCCTGAAGTGTTGGTCCTATTTTTTCTTCTATGAATTTTATAGTTTGAGGTTTTATATTCAGGTCTTTGATCCATTTTGAAGTAGTTTTTGTATATGGTGTGAGGTATGGGTCCTGTTTCATTTTTCTACAAATGGATATCCAGTTTTGCCAGCACCATTTGTTAAAAAGACAGTTTTTTCCCCATTTGATGTATTTTGGGCCCTTGTCAACGATCAGGTGACCGTAGGTGGATGGATTTACATCTGGGTTCTCAATTCTGTTCCATTGGTCAATGTCTCTGTTGTTGTACCAGTACCAGGCTGTTTTGCGTACTGTAGCTGTATAGTAGGTTCTCAAGTCAGGTAGTGTGAGTCCTCCAACTTTATTCTTCTTCTTCAGTAGTGCTTTACTTATTCGGGGTTTCTTCCCTTTCCATATAAAGTTAATAATTAGTTTTTCCATCTCTTTGAAGAATGTTGTTGGTACTTGTATCGGGTTTGCATTGTATTTGTAAATTGCTTTAGGTAGAATTGCCATTTTCACAATGTTGAGTCTGCCTATCCATGAGCATGGTATGTTTTTCCATTTATGTAGATCCCTTTGGGTTTCATGCAGCAGTGTTTTGTATCCTGGTCAGATTTATTCCCAAGTATTTTATCTTTTTAGGGGCTATTGAAAATGGTATTGATTTCCCGATCTCCTTTTCATCGTTCTCTTTACTGGTGTATAGGAATCCAACTGATTTTTTAAGGTTTATCTTGTATCCTGCTACTCTGCTGAATCTTTCTATTAGTTCCAGTAGATTTCTTGTGGAGTCTTTAGGGTTTTCTATGTATAGTATCATATCATCTGCAAACAGGGAGAGTTTAACTTCTTCATTACCAATTTGGATGCCCTTTATTTCTTTCTCTTGCCTTATTGCTCTAGCTAGAACTTCCAGCACAATGTTAAATAGGAGTGGTGATAAAGGGCATCCTTGTCTTGTTCCTGTTTTCAAGGGGAATGTTTTCAGCCTTTCTCCATTAAGAATGATGTTGGCTGTTGGTTTTGCATAGATGACCTTTATTATGTTGAGAAATTTCCCTTCTATACCTATTTTATTGAGAGCTTTTATCAGGAATGGGTGTTGGACTTTGTCAAATGCCTTTTCTGCGTCAATTGAGATGATCATGTGATTTTTTTCTTTCCTTCTATTTATGTGGATTACATTGATGGATTTTCTAATGTTGAACCATCCTTGCATACCTGGTATGAATCCTACTTGGTCGTGATGTATTATTTTTTGATATGATACTGAATTCTATTGGCTAGAATTTTGTTCAGAATTTTTGCATCTATATTCATGAGAGATATTGGTCTGTAATTTTCTTTTTTTGTGATGTCTTTGCCTGGTTTTGGTATCAGCGTTATGCTGGCTTCATAGAATGAATTTGGAAGTGTTGCTTCCTCTTCTATGCTCTGAAATAGCTTGAGTAGTACTGGTACAAGCTCTTCTGTAAATGTTTTGTAGAATTCTCCAGTGAAGCCATCTGGGCCAGGGCTTTTTTTGGTTGGGAGTTTTTTTATTACCTTTTCAATCTCTTCTCCTGTTATGGGTCTGTTCAGATTTTCAATATCACTTTGTTGTAGTTTGGGTAAGCCGTATGTTTCTAGAAATTTATCCATTTCCTCTAGGTTTTCAAATTTGTTGGAGTATAGTTTTTCATAATATTCTGTTATAATCCTTTTTATTTCGGTTGGGTCTGTTGTAATGTCCCCCATTTCATTTCTTATTTGGGTTATTTGTGCCCTCTGTGGTTTTTCTTTTGTCAGTCTGGCCAGTGGTTTGTCGATTTTGTTGATTCTTTCAAAGAACCAACTTTTGGTTTTGTTGATTCTTTCTATTGTTTTTCTGTTCTCTATTTCATGTATTTCTGCTCTGATCTTTACTATTTCCTTTCTTCCGGTGGTTGTAGGCTTTTTTTGTTGCTCTCTTTCTATTTTTCTGAGTTCTGTAGTTAATGTTTTGATTTTGTCCCTTTCTTCTTTTTTGATATGTGCATCTATTGCTATAAATTGTCCTCTGAGGACTGCCTTTGCTGTGTCCCAAAGGTTTTGGTATGATGTGTTTTCATTTTCATTTGATTCTAGGAAATTTTTAATTCCATCTCTGATTTCTTCTATTACCCATTGATGTGTAAGCAGATTATTATTCAGTTTCCATGTGTTTGATTTTTTTTCCTTGCTCTTTCTAGTGTTAATTTCTACCTTGATGGCATTGTGGTCAGAGAAGATACTGTGAATATCTCAGCATTTTGGATCTTGTTGAGGATTGCTCTGTGGCCTAAGATGTGGTCTATTCTGGAGAACGTTCCATGTGCATTGGAAAAGAATGTGTACTTTGCAGCGGTTGGATGGATTGTTCTACATATGTCTATGAGGTCAAGTTAGCTGATTGTGCCCTTTAGGTCTTCTGTATCTTTGCTGAGTTTCTTCTTAGTTGTTCTGTCCTTTACCGAGAATGGTGTGTTGAAGTCTTTCTACTATTATTGTGGAACTGTCAATTTCTCTTTTCAGTGTTGTTAGAGTTTGTTTTATGTATTTTGGAGCCCTGTCATTAGGTGCGTAGATGTTTATTATGGTTATGTTTTCTTGATGGATCATCCCCTTAATCATTATATAGTGTCCTTCTTTGTCTTTTATGGTAGATTTTGTTTTAAAGTCTATTTTATCTGAGATTAGAATTGCCACTCCTGCTCTTTTTTGATAGTTGTTAGCTTGATATATTTTTTTCCAACCTTTGATTTTTAATAAATTCACATCTTTGTTTCTAAGGTGTTTCTCTTGTAGACAGCAAATTGATGGATCCTGTTTTCTTATCCATTCTGCCACTCTCCGTCTCTTTATGGGTGCATTGAGTCCATTTACGTTCAGTGTAATTATTGATAGATGTGAGTTTGTTGCTGTCATTTTGTAGTGCTTTTTTTTTGTGGTGCTGAAGTTTTCTTTGTTCTTCTTACTCTCTTGTGCTGAGTTACTTTTGTTTGTGGATTTTGTGTTCATTTCTTTTGTTTTTGTTGAGACTTTATGTTTTTCGTCTTTATTTTTATGAGTTGGTTTGTTAACTTTCTTTGTGGTTACCATGAATTTTACCTTATCTTTATAATTTTGAAGCAGTCTACCCTTACTTGGTATCGCCTTGCCTTCCTCTCCTTTAGAAGTTTCTATACCTATGCCGTTTGTTCCTTCTTTCATTGTTTTGATGTTGTTGTCATCCTTTGATTGATTGCTCTGATTCCCTGTTGTATTTCTTTTGTTTTTGGAAAGTCCTCTGTAGTTCAGTTCCTAGAATGGTATCTGGTTCATATGAACCTGCGTCCTAGGTCCTAGGTCCTGCCTGAGGGCTGAAACTGTTTGTCCTCAGATCGAAGAACTCCCTTTAATAATTCTTGTAAGTTTGGTTTGACTTTTGCATATTCCTTTAGTTTCTGTTTATCTGGAAATGACCTAATTTCACCATCAAATTTGAATGAGAGTTTTGCAGGATATATTATTCTTGGCTGACAATCTTTTTCTTTCAAGATTTTATATATGTCATCCCATTGACTTCTTGCCTGCATGGTTTCTGCCGAATAATCTGAGCTTAGTCTTAATGTTTCTCCTCTGTATGTGACTTCTTGTTTTTCATGAGCTGCTCTCAGGATTCTTTGTTTGTCTTTAGTTTTAGCAAGTGTGAATATGACATGTCTTGGTGATTTTCTTTTGGGGTCTCTTCTATATGGGGTTCGTTGAGCTTCTTGGATGGCCAGCTTTTCATTTTTCATGATATTGGGAAAGTTTTCTGTCAGCAGTTCTTCAATGATCCTCTCTGTGTTTTCTGTTTTCTCCCCCTGTTCTGGTATGCCAATCACTCGTAAGTTTTTGCTTTTAATTGTGTCCCACATAACTCTCAGCGTCTCTTGATTTTTCTTTGTTCTTTTTTCTGAGTTTTCCTGAAACAGAGTTGTATCCAAGTGTTTGTCTTCAGTTCCACTGATCCTGTCTTCCATGGTTTCAAATCTACTTCTCAGCCCTTCTATGACACCGTCCATTTCTGAAATCTTGTTGTTTATCTTTTGGATTTCTAATTGTTGTTTTTGTATAATTTTGAGTTGTGAATTTATTTTGGCATTTTGTTCCTGCATCATCTTCCTGAATTCTTCTAATTTTTTGTCTGTATTTTCCAAAAATTTGTCTATTTTTTCTCATGTTTGTCAGCTTTTTGCCTCAGTTCTTGGAAAATTCCGAGTATTAGTGATTTGAGTTCCCTATCAGGTACTTCTAGTGCATTTTCTTCCACAGGAGAGTTATCTGGTGTTTTAATTTGGACGCCTATTGGAGCCATCTTGTTTTGTTTTTGTAAATGTTTTGATATTGTTTGCTGTTTTCGGGGCATTCAGTAGATATTTCTCTCCTTTATTGATTGTAGATTTTTGTTTGTTTGTTTGTTTCATCCTTGTGGTACAGCTGGGCAGATCTAGCTGAAGAGGAGCCACTGGGATGGGTTGTTTGTGGCACTCACCGCAGCCACCAGGACGGTCGGTAGTCAGTGCTGGGAAGGTTCCAATAGGGCGTGTCTGCACAGCTTGGTGGTGTGATGTCAAGTGCACGGTGCAGGTAGGTAGGGTGCAGCGGAAAGATGGTTATGTGTGAAGCTAAGCTGGATATGGGAGAGAGGAGAGAGAAGCAGGAGCAAAAAGTATACAAAAATAAAAGAATGTAGGGGAGCTTGTCGTTGGAATGTACAGATGAGAGACTATGGGATGGAGGAAACCAGAAGGGGGAAGAGAAAGAAAAGGAAAGGATGAACAAATAAAAATCAGAAAAGTTAAAGAACTGCAAAGTTCCCAGGGATCCCACCGATGCAGCTATGAGGTCTGGGGGAGTCAGTCTCAGTTTTCACAGCACAGTCTGGCCAGAAGGTACAGAGGCATACATCGCCTGGTATTCAGGGATCAGAAAGAGAAGGAAGAGATGGAGAGACGAGAAATTAAGCAATGAAGAAAGACAAAAGGGAGAAAGAGGGAAAAGATGACAAAACTAATCAAAAAAGAAGAAAAATAAAATTAAAAAAAAAAAAAAGCAACACCAGCAGTCAGTGCCAACAAATGGGACCCAGAGAGCCCCCACTCAGGGGCGCGAATTCCAAGCAGCTGGCAGTCTCGGGGTTAAGAGACCGTGGCCACGGGAAGCAGAGCGGCCAACGAACAAAGGCCCCAGGATCTCACCAGCGCGGCAGCCCAGACCTGGAAGCAGCCACATGCCCAAACGCAGCCTCACAGCCCTGCAAGAGAGACCAAAGACGGCGCTTGGAACCAGGTACCCGAGCAAAAGGAGGGAGAGGCAGCGAGAGGCAAGCGAGAAACCAGAAGGAGCAGAAAATGCCACACCAACAGCCAACAAATGGGACCCAGAGAGCCCCCACTCAGGAGAGCAAATTCCAAGCAGCCGGCAGTCTCGGGGTTAAGAGACCGTGGCCACAGGAAGTAGATGGGTGAACGAACAAAGGCCCCCGGATCTCACCAGCGCGGCAGCCCAGACCTGGAAGCAGCTGCACGCCCGAACGCAGCCCCAACAGCCCCACCGGAGAGAGCAAAGACAGCGCTCAGAACCAGGCACCCAGGCAAAAGGAGGGGGAGGCAGCAGAAAAAGCTTCGCCAGCAGCCAGCAAACGGCTCTCAGAAAGCCGCCAGCCTGGGTGTGTGGAATCCAAGCACCGGTGCCCCCCAGCCCAGGGACCGTGGCCACGGAGAGCAGGGGAGCCCCAGCCAAGGCAGAGAGGGGTGCGGGGTGGGAAAGCGTGCACCGCAGTTTACCGGTGGTTCTGTCTCCCACTGGACGCTCTGTGAGGCTGCTCTCCCGTTCGCTGGTCTCCGATAGGAATCCAAGATGGTGGATCCGTGCTGCGTTAGCTGGTAAGGAATCTCTGCATGAGTCTCTCCTTGCTCTCCGTGCTCTTCTAGTATTCTCACTCCGTTTGGTGTTTGGCTGAGTTCTTTATCTCTTCATTTGGTGTTCTAGGGTTTCAGGATTGTTGATTCTCTGTTAGGCTTAGTTTTTCGGATCTTTGCTGTGGAGGGACGGCGTGGTGCTTCTGTCTAGCGCGCCATCTTTCCCCGCCTCTGCAATGGCTGATTTTTTAGAAGTAGATTGCCAGGTCTTTTTTCCAAGGTGTCTCTGGGTGGACCCAAACCTCCAACCTTTCAGTTAGCAGCCAAGTGTGTTAACCATTTGTACCACCCCAGGGCTCTTATCTAGAAAATGGAAGTCATTAAAATCAGATTCTACAGCTGCCTATTCATCCCTCTTCCCACAAAAACCTGCATCCACTCCTCTCCTCCTTTCCTCCTGTGTCAAGGGAAAAGCTGTACCAAAACATCACCTGTGATCTTAATTTCCATTGCCTTCTCCCTCATCCTAGATTTTGTTCCCTATTCCCCTTATTTTCAACTTCTTCCTCTCAACTGATACCGCCTCTTCAGCCTATAAACATGTATTTGTGTAGAATTGAAGAAAGTGGTCTCTTTACATGTTTTTGGTTTTCTCTGCATTTATGGCTATTTCTCCCATTTTCTTATGTGTTTGCATTACTCTGTCCCTCTCTCCCTTTTTTTTTTTTTTTTTTTTTTTCGTGATTAGGTTAGCCAGCAGTTTATCTATTTTATTGTCTTTTCTCCTTAAATCAGTTTTGGCTTTATTAATTAGCTTTACTATTTTTCTGCTTTCAGAAGTTGGTAACCCATTTGTTACAACCCTGGGCATCCTCAACGATGGTGAAGATGACAGCAAGGAGCACCTACGAGGAATGACACCTCTCCAGGGGCCACATATAACCTTGTTGTAGCCTTGTTTCCTAAAGAATATGGGGATGTTATACATTTTATTCCCATCATTTTATTCCCATTGTACTTGTGGAAGCAAAAAACAAAGCTACAGTGTCAAGAATCTAGGGATCTATCACTTAACTTTAGAAGTTCTTGCATGTTTGTTAAGATTAACATTTGTTAACACTCAGTTACAGCCAGATGATTTCTGGTGAAATTCAAATCCAGCCCAACTATCATTTTTAAAAATGAAACTGTGGGCCACTTTGCATCATTTAAGAAACACATAAATAATTATTTGAGGTGCAAGACTGAAAAGCTGAAAATGTCATCTATGTTTCCCTTTTCTCTTTTAAAATATGACCTATTAAGGTAGAAGCATGGGAGGGGTTTGAGTCCTGGCTCTGACACTATTAGTTGTGTGACCTTGGACAATTAATATAACTTTTTCTAGTCCTGTTTATTCACTACCTATTAAGAGCATTTTATATGATGATCTTTAAAATGCCTTCAGGCTCTAATATTAGTATCACATTTGGAAATCTGCTGACCCCTGCTGACCATATACCAAATTGCAACTTCTACCTTTCCAAACCATAGAATCCAAGTTTATTTTAGTGTCTGTTTTGTATTTTGTGTATATAATTTTGCTTCTTACAATCTATTCATCTGTCTTCCTATTTATAATCCAGAGGCCTTTATTTTACACTCAGATGTTCTCTTAGTTTTAACTTTAAAACAAGCTTGTTAGTTGTGTTTTTCAAATCTTCCTTCTTAATTTCTTCGAAGGTTTTGTAATCTCCCACTATGATGATGGATTTATCAATTTTTACCTCACATATTTTGAGGCGCTTTTAAATAGGTGTACACAAGATTAGAATTATTTTAACTTTGTAATGAATTGAGTCTTTAAGAATTTAAGAAACCTATTCCTAATAATACTTTTCAGCTTAAAGTCTGTTTTCTCTGGTATCAATATAACTGTATTAGCTTTCCCTTGGAGAGAATATGCTGATTTTTTTTTTAATCCTTTCACTTTCAAACTTGCTGTGTCCTTATGATTTAGGTATGTTTCTTGTAAACAATATACTGCTAGGTTTTTGCTTACAATTTGAATTCTTTCTTTTAACTGAAGAGTTTAGTCCTTTTACATTTATAAGAATTATGCTTTATGTGGCTTTATTAATCTCATGCAAATTCTATGCTTCTTTCTTTCCCTTCTCTTGATTCTTTCTGAGAATTAAGTTTTGTCATTTTTTCTTATTCAATTTTTTTCTCTGTGTCAGTATACCAGGAATTTATGTGCTCTGCTCTCTAGTTAGCCTTCAAATTTTACCTTGGATGTCTAACTTATATCCTAACTACAGGGACTTAGAAACTCTATTTCACTCCCACTTGAATACTATTGCCAAACAATTTCACATGTATAATGTTCTTTATAGTTCTGTACATGTTTACCATTTCATTTGCTAACGATTTTTGACCATTAAGGTTGTGTGTCAACTTGGCTCTACCATGATTCTCAGGGGTTTGGCAGTTATGATGTAGTTTGGCAGTCATATGAAGATGTGATCACCTCCATGATGAGATTTGATATGATGTGATCAACTCCATGATGGGATATGCTGTGAGTAGCCAATCACTTGAAAGGGAGTTTCCTTGGGGGTGTGGCCTGCATCCAATATAGGTGGACTTTCTGGCAAAGTTTGTGGGCTTTTTCTCACTCTGGATCCTGCAGCCGGCTCCTGTTCATCTGACTTCTAGTTCTTGAGACTTGAGCCAGCAGCTTACCTGCCATTTGGCCTGCTGATCTTAGGATTTGTCAGCCTTCCTAGTCTGTGAGTAAGAGCCCTGCTGTCTGACCTGCCTATCTTGTGTTCACCAGACCCTACAACAAAGTGAATCAGGAAAAGCCTGCAGCCTGACCAATGGACTTAGAACTTTCCAGACTCTACTACCGTGTGAGCCATTTCCTTGATATAATCTCTCTCTATATATATTTATACGCTTTACTGGTTTTGCTCCTCTAGAGAACCCAGCCTAGGATGCTATTTTTCTCAGATCACTCTTTAAACATAACTTTTCTTCATCCTGAAATGTTCTTTTATAAAGAAATATTTCCTTTAGTGAATGTCTGTTGAAGTTATAGTCTATAAGTTTTGGATATTTGAAACTACATTTTAACTTCATTCTTGAAAGTTATTTTTGCTGAGGACACAAATCCAATACCATGGACTTCCAGGAGAATGAATAAATCTGTCTTGGAAAAAGTACAGCCAGAATACTCCTTGGAAGCAAGAATGGCAAAACTTCATCTCAAATACTTTGGATATGTTGTCAGTAGGGATCAGTCCCTAGAGAAGGACATCATGCTTGGTATAGTAGAGGGTCAGCAAAAAAGAGGAAGACCCTCAACAAGATGGAATGACACAGTGGCTGCAACAATGGGGTCAAGCATAACAATGATTGTGTGGATCACGCAGGACAGGGCAGTATCTCATTCTGTTGTACACAGGGTCGCTAGGAGTCGGAACTGACTCAACGGCATCTAACAACAACAACAACACAATTCTAGGATGGCAGTTATTTCCTCTTGGCAGTAAGAGGACATTATTCCACTGTCTTCTGACTTCCATTGTTGTTGTTGTTTTGAGAAGTCAGCTGTCATTCTAAGTAGGTGATCTGTCTTCTGATTCTGGCTGCTTTTGAGATTTTTATTCTAATGTTCTGTAGTTTCACTAAGATGCTTCTAACTATGAATTTCTTTTATTCATTCTACTTTGGATATGTTTTGCATTTTTTTAAAAATTTTGTTGTTGAGAATATATACAGCAAAACATACACCAATCAACAGTTTCTATATGTACAATTTAGTGAGCATGGTTACATTCTTCAAGTTGTGTAACCATTCTTACCCTCCTTTTCTGAGTTATTCCTTCCCCATTAACATAAACTCACTTCCCCCAAGGTTCCTATCTAATCATTCGAGTTGTTGTTTTCAATTCGATCCCATGTAGATAGTTCTTAAAAGAGAATAATGCTCAAGGAAGACATTTTTTACTAGTTAAGCTAAACTATTGTTTAGTTTTAAGAAGACTTCAGGGGATATTTTGGTTTAAGGTTTAAAGTTTATCTCAGGGCAATAGTTTCAGAGGTTCATCCACCCTCCATGGGTCCAGAAAGCCTGGAGTCCATAAGAATTTGAAATTCTGTTCTGAATTTTCCTCCTTTTGATCAGAATTCCAGTATGGAATCTTTGATCAAAATGTTCAGTAATGGTAGCCGGGCATCATCCAGTTCTTTTGGTCTCATGGCAAAGGAGGCAGTTATTCATGGAGGCAATTAGCCACATTCCATATCCTCCTCCTATTCCTGACTCTCTTTCTTCCTCTGTTTCTCCAGGTGAATACAGACCAAATGTTCCTTGCATGGCTGCTTGCAAGATTTTAAGACCCCAGGCACTATTCCACAAATTAGGAGGTAGAACAGAAGGACTAAACACATTGTTAGGCCAATTAACTTGGATGTCCCATGAAATCATGATCCTAAAACTCCAAACCAAGGAACCAATCCCATGAGGTGTTTGGTTATACATAAGCAGCCTCAGCAGCTATTCTTTTTGTTGTTGTTGTTGTTGTTGTTTTGTCATTGTTGTAAGTATATCTATCACACAACTTTGGCCAGTTCAACTTTTTACAGGTGTACAATTTATTGACAGCAATTACAACCCTACCCTTAATCAATGTGATTTTTCCATCACTGTTTACCCCTTTTCCCCACCTCCCTCCTGCCCCTGGTAACCACTAATAAACTTTGGTCTCTATACATTTGCCTTTTCTTGTCTTTTTATATAAGAGAGGTCATACAATATTTGTCCTTTGTGATTGGCTTATTTCACTCAGAATAATGTCTTCAAGCTCCATCTATACTGTAGCATGTACCAAGATTTCATTTCTCCTACTGGCTGAGTAGTATTCCATTGTATGCATGTACCACATTTTGTTCATCCATTCATCTGTTGATGGGCATTTAGGTTGTTTCCACATTTTGGCCATTGTGAATACCGTAGCAACGAACATTGGTGTACAAGTCTGTTTTTGAGTCTCTGCTTTCAAGTCTTCTGAGAATATACCTAGGAGTGGAATTGCTGGGTCATATGGTAGTTCAACATAAAGAAAACAAAAAATCCTCACAACTGGACCAATAAGCAACATCACGATAAATGGAGAAAAGATTGAAGCTGTCAAGGATTTCATTTTACTTGGATCCACAGTCAACACCTATGGAAGCAGCAGTCAAGAAATCAAACAACACATTGCATTGGGCAAATCTGCTGCAAAAAACTTCTTTAAAGGGTTGAAAAGCAAAGATGTCACCTTGAAAACTAAGGGACACCTGACTCAAGCCATGGTGTTTTCAATCACCTCATACGCATGTGAAAGCTGGACAATGAATAAGGAAAACCAAAGAAGAATTGATGCCTTCAAATTGTGGTGTTGGTGAAGAATATTAAATATACCACAGACTGCCAGAAGAATGAACAAATCTCTCTTGGAAGAAGTACAACCAGAATGTTCCTTAGAAACAAAGATGGTGAGACTACTTCTCACATACTTTGGACATGTTATTAGGAGGGATCAGTCCCTAGAGAAGGACATTATGCTTGGTAAAGTAGAGGGTCAGCGAAAAAGAGGAAAACCCTCTTCAAGATGGATTGACACCATGGCTGCAACAATGGGGTCAAGCATGACAATGATTGTGAGGATGGTGCAGTACAGCGCAGTGTTTAGTTCTGTTGTACATAGGGTCACTAGGAGTCAGAACTGACTCAGTGGCACCTACCAACAATGATAGTTCTATTTTCAGTTTCTTGAGGAATGCCACACTATTTTCCACAGTGGTTGTACCATTTCCATTTTGCATTCCCACCAGCAATGGATAAGGTTTCCAATTTCCCCACGTCCTCACAAACATTTGTTATTTTCTGTTTTTAATCTTAGCCATCCCAGTAGGAGTGAAAAGGTACCTCACTGTGATTTGCATTTGTCTGATGGCTAATGATGCTGAGCATCTTTTCATGTGTTTAGTGGCTATTTCAATGTCCTGTTTGGTGAAATGTCTATTCAAGTCCTTTGCTCATTTTATGATTGGGTTATTTGTCTTTTTGTTTTATATATATTTTTTGATTATTAGATTCTTGTCAGATATATGGTTTCTGAAGATATACTCCCAGTTGATAGCTTGTCTTTTCACTTTTTTGGTAAAGTCTTTTGATAAACAATTTAATTTCTATGAGGCCCCGTTTATTTATTTTGTCTTTTGCTGTTTGTGTTTTCTTACTATACTAGATAATCCATTGTTGAAAGCTAGGCCTGACAGCATTGCCCCTGCTAGTTCTTCTAAGAATTTTATGGTTTTAGTTTGCACTTTTAGATCCTTAATCTGTTTTGAATTTTTTTGTGTATATGGTGTGAAACTTGGATCCTATTTCATTTTTTCTGCATGTGGAAATCCAATTTTCCCAGCACCATTTATTGAAGAGACTCTTCTTTGCCTAGCAAATGGACTTAGCACCCTTGTCAAAAATCAGTTGACCATAGATATGTCAGCTTATTTCTGGACTCTCAATTCTATTCCATTGGTCTGCGTGTCTATTGTTATACCAGTACCAGGCTGTTTTGATTACTGTAGCTGTACAGTATGTTTTAAAATCAGGAAGTGTGAGTCCTCCTGCTTTGTTCTTCTCTTTCAACACTGTTTTAGCTATTCAAGGCCTCTTGCTATTCTATACAAATGTTTTGCATTTTGATTGAGAAAATTCGTATTTTTCATCAGTTGTGGGAAATTCTTAGTCATTATCTTTTCCTATATTGCCTGTCCTACAATTTCACTTACTTGAATTTCTGTTGCTCCAATACAAATATCAAACTTTTTATTCCATCCTCCAGGTATGTTCTTTTTTGTATTTTCCATCTTATTATATCTTAGTGCTTGATTCAAGTAACTTCTTTACATATATGTTTTAGTGCACTAAATCTTTCTTCAATGATGTCTAATCTGCTGCTTAAACCTGCCCATCTCCCTTTTTTACTTAAATATATTATTCCATTTCTACAAGGGTCCTGATGTAGTTCACTTGCCATCGAGTGACAGTTGGTCTCCTTGAGGAATTGTGCCCTATTGGGGGCTCAGGGTTGGTCTCTGTTGCTGACAGGTTGCACATTCTAAGGCAGGAATAGCTAGATCAGCCTTGGTAAGTGGGAGTTCATGCTGCTGGGTCCATACATAGCCTCTGTCTCTGCCATGACCACTGTCATGGATTGAATTGTGTCCCCAAAAATTATGTGTCAACTTGGCTAGGCCATGATTCCCAGTATTGTGTGATTGTCCACCATTTTGCCTTCTGATGTGATTTTCCTGTGTGTTGTAAATCCTGCTTCTATGAAGTTAATGAGGTGGGATTAGAGACAATATGTTAATGAGGCAGGACTCAATCTACAAGATTAGGTTGTGTCTTAAGCCAATCTCTTTTGAGACAGAAAAGAGAGAACTAAGCAGAGAGACAGAGGGACCTCATACCATCAAGAAACAAGAGCCAGGAGAATAGCACGTTCTTTGGACCTGGGGTCCCTGTGCTGAGGAGCTCCTGGACCAGGGGAAGCTTGATGACAAAAACCTTCCCCTAGAACTGACAGAGAGAAAAAGCCTTCCCCTAGAGCTGGCACCCTGAATTTGGACTTCTAGCCTACTACACTGTGAGAGAATAAATCTCTCTTTGTTAAAGCCATCCACTTGTGGTATTTCTGTTATAGTAGCACTACATAACTAATTTCATCAAGCCAGTTCTGGGATGGCAGATGACAAAGGCTACCTAAAATCAACTGGCTGAGTCATTCTGTCTACCTGATTGTTCAGTGCCTCTTCCATGGAAGATGCTTTCTGTTGGACATTAACATGATAAAAAAATCTTCACACTTAATGAATACTATGTTCTACAATATGCCTCTACTTTGGATTTCTTTGTCTCTTGTCTTCCAGTTCTTTTCCTTCCAAGTGTCTGACCAGATGACTGAGCCAGTGGCCACTGCTCAGGAATTTGCATATATTCTCACCTTGGGCCACTTATCCTTTCAGATAAGATGGCTGACCAGGTATACCACTTTCAGCTCTGCCCATTGGGAAGATTTTCCCTTTCCATTATCTTCCAAGACTACTGCTGAATGTGCCTATAAAGCAGCTGCTTTTCATTTTTGGCTTGCACCATATAGTGAACATACCCATCTATCAACCAAACTCTGGCTTTTTCCTCCTTTTTCAGCTGTTTGTACAGAAAATCCTCCCTAATGCCCGTTCCATTATATATCGTTTACTTTGGAGGGAATATCCTGGCATGTCTCTGACCACTAGATCCCTAAAAACTTCACTGATATGGTAAGTCTCTGAATTTTTGTAGGGTTTGTCTCCCATCCTACCAAGGCTTCTGACACACTAGTCACCTCTTGCTGATCCTGTCCAATCAGCATAATGTCATTTATGTATCGGATCAGTGTTATGTTCTGTGAAATGTCCAGGCAGTTCAGATCTTTTAGGACTATATTGTGACAGAGGCGAGCAAGTTAAAATAGCTCTTAGGTAAAATTGTAGATGAATGTTGTCTCTCCCATGTGAATACTGCATTTCTGATCATATTTGGTTGGAATAGAAAAGAATACATTTCCCAAGCCAATGTACCTGAGTCCTTATTAATTTATCCAAGCAGTGATACTACCTCTGGCACAAGCAGCTACTGTGCTTCTGTGAGATCAGGAGTTCCAGTAGCGTCTTCAAACTTCTCAGGGACATTCAACCAGATGTCCCCATGGCCATGTTTCAAGGTACTGGGATATTCTATAGACATTTTCCAGGATCCATCTGGTTTCTTCATGGGCAGATTGGTGAATTAAACAGAGACATACTAAGGACTACCATCCCTGGGTTAGAATATTGGTGTTGATTTCCTATCTTGGCTAGAAGGGTAAGGCAATTTAATAGTTTTCCATTTGGCCTTCCTCACTGTGGTAGGTTTTACCCCATACGGCAGGGTCCCAATGCATGCAAATTACACCAACTTCAATACCAATTATGCACTTGGGGGCTGAGGAAATGACCATTAGGTGTGTCGTGGGGTGAGCTGGAGGTCCCATTCTGAGGGCTGTGATGACACTTTGGGTCTCTGGCTATCAGTGTCAACATGGAACAATCCTTGAAATGTCTGGTTATTCCCCTTTCCAAGTAAATGGCCATAGGTATCTTTGTGAAAGGAGGTTACTGTCACAGTATATGCTTGTCATAATGTTGTAGGGTTCATCCTCCTAGATGTGGCTATCTCTTTTGTCAGTGAGTTCTGGATCTGAAAATTGGCTCAGGTCTGAAAACTAAGCAAGTAAGGGAGAGCCATTGTCAGCCTCATTCCTCTTTTTTTTTGGTAGGGGGGTAGACGTTAAGTAGCACCCTTATTCGCTGCCCATATATTTCACCCCTTAGGATATTATGCTCTTTTATCCATCTTCACAACTCTGTAGGTCAGACCTCCAGGAATGCCCTCTGACCTTGCCAGTGATTACAGAAATTGTGGCTCCCTTCTCTGGTGATCTGGAGGCCTGGTGGTCCAGTGGTTAAGAGCACAGCAGCTAACCAAAAAGGCTGGCAGTTCGAATCCATCAGCCACTCCTTGGAGACCTTACAGGGCAGTACTACTCTGTCAGAATGAACCTGCCAGCAACCGGGACTCTGGTGACTGAGCACTACTACCTAGCCTCCATCAAAGATATTAAAAAACCCGGTTCTGTCACTGCCTCTCCTACTCTAAGTTCTGGACTGCAAAAGTGAGCCACCACCCCTTAGTTATGCTTGTGCCCCTCTCTCAGCAGCACATCACATTCCTGATGGCCTTATAAATGGTGTGTCCTCTGAGCTCTACCAGGAAGGATAATCTTGGTGGGTCTTCTGGCCTTACAGAATATGACCATTCCAGCAAGCCTACTTCCCTCAGCCATTTTCTTAATTTCTGTATCATCTCTAACAAAATAACTCAGCCATTTCCAAAATCTGTATTAGTTTTCTATTGCTGCTTAACAAATTACTACAAACTTAGTGACTTTCAAATAACATCCATTATTAGTTTATAGTTCTGTAGGTCAGAAGTCCAGACATGGTATGAGTGGGTTCTCTGCTCAGGGTCTCACAGGGCTAAAATCAAGGTTTTAGCATGGCTGCAGTCTCATCTGCAGTTCAGGATCCTTTTCCAATCTCTCGTGCTTGTGGCAAAATTTAGTTGAAGTAGTGGGATCAAGGTTCCTGTTTCCTGGTTGACTGTCAGCCAAGGGCTACTCTCAGTTCCTAGAACCCATTCATGCCATGTCTGGACTTCTGACCTACAGAACTATAAGCACTAGATAACTAAGACACATGGTGTTGCTGTGAATCTGAATTGACTCGTCAACACCTAACAACAATATGAAACTTTTCACCAAAATGACATTGTAAGAGAAATCACTAATTATTCTAGTTTATGACATTTTGGCAGTCATTTATTGTGCCACCAAGGCTTCTTTCAGGGAGACCCTAGTGGCCTCTGTTTAACCACCATTAACAACCTCTTTATGGAGCTCTGGTTGTGTAGTGGTTAAGAGCTAAGCTGCTAACCAAAAGGTCAGCAGTTCAAATCCACCAGCCGCTCCTTGGAAAGCCTATGGGGCAGTTCTACTCTGTCTTATAGGGTCGCTATGAGTCGGAATCAACTTGACAGCAAAGGGTTTGGGTTTGGTTTAATGACCTTTTTTGGAGCACTGGTGGTGCAGTGGTTAAATGTTCAGTTTGTATAAGAGAAAATTTCCTGTACCTTTGACCAAAATACAATGCCTGAACTAAACTAATGTTTTTGCTGCATTTCGTAGAATTAAAACTGGAGTTAACAATGCCTGTTCTTTAGGCCCTTTATCTGGCTAGCAACTATGGGTAGCTAGAAGGATATTTTCTAAAGTCAGGAGGTAGAAAGAATGAACCCTGAAGAGGGGCGTTTTGACACAGACGCATTTATGTAACATGGCCTTAAGAAATATTCCTTTTGAGGCAAAGCCAACATGGCACTATAGACAGAAGCACCATGCTGTCCCTCCACAGCAAAGACCCAAAAAACTAAGTAAAACAGATACAAACATCAATCCTGGAACCCTAGGCGCCAAATGAAGGGATAAAGACTAAAGAATAAAACAAAATAGTTCTCGCAATCTGCTTCCAAAGTCACAACCTTGAAAACCATATGGAGCAGTTCGACTCTGCACACATGGGGTCAGAATGAGTTGTAATCGACTCTACAGCAACTAACAACATAGGCCTGGCAGCCAAGAGGTTAGGTGGGGGCAGCTGTTGCTTTGGGGAGAAGTGGCCTCTGTAGCATCTTCCAGCACAGCAGAAGTACTAGATCTTACTACTTAAGAGTAGGCTACTTCTGCGAGATCAGGAGTTCCAGTAGGGTCTTCAAACTTCTCAGGGACATTCAGCCAGATGTCCCCATGGCCATGTTTCAAGGTACCAGGTTTTACCTACCAGGGCCCTGACTTTCACAAAATAAATAGGCCTTGGCTGAGCATTCTAGTCTCTATAGCTCTACAACTCTTAACAGTTAGATCTTCAACTTTAAGCTCTGTTGCTTCAATCCTTCTACTGTAGGAGATAAGCCCTCATTGTAAGCTACCCCAGAGGTCTTCTGGTTCTCAGATTTAGGCATTAACAGCTTGAAAACAGCCCTGTTTCTTATTATCCTTTTGCAGGGCATCAATACAAGCTAGCAGTAAACAGCCAACTCTATTGTTCCTTATAGGCATTGTTCTCCCCATATTTTTCAAATGCCTACATCACTGCACCTCCTAGAAGATTTTGCTCCACTGGTATATTTTCCTCTAGGACACCCTGGGTTCAGTTATTTCACTAGGACTCACAGGACTAATAGTTGTACTCACAGCTATGATTTATTACAGAGAAAGGACACAGGCAAAATCAGCAAAGGGAAAAGGCAGATGGGGCAAAGTTCATAATAAACCAGGTGCAAGGTCTAAGAGTCCTCTCCCAAGGGAGCCACACAGGATACGCTTCATTCCCCCATCAACAATGGGTAACAAAACGTGTGAAGTGTTGTCTACCAGGGCAGCTTGTCTGAACCTAGGAGTGCAGAGTTTTGACCAGGGGTCAGTCATGTAAGTATCCTTTGCTAGCATGTTCCAAAATTCTATTCTTCCAGAAGGAAAGCAGATGTTCGGCATAAACCCTGCTGTTTGTACAAACATTTTAGGCACAATAAACCACCCTTATCAGTTAGAGAATGATGGAAACACTGCCGAAATGCAAGTGGCCAGGTGCCAGCCAAGAGCCAACCTTGCAAGCAGGCCTTTCTAAGGTACGGTTTCAGGCACACTATCTTAAGTTTCTCAGTGTTGCTGTAACAGAAATGCCACGAGTAGGTGGCTTTAACAACCAGGAATTTATTTTCTCAGTTTAGGAGGCTAGAAGCCTGAATTCAGGGCACTGGCTCCAGGGAAAGGCTTCCTCTGTCAGCTCTGTAGTAAGGTCCTTGTCTCTTTTCAGCATCTTTTCCTCAGTTCCTTGGTGATCTTCATGCACCACGTATCTTCCCTTCCATTTGTGCTTGCTTCCTTGTGCATAATCTGTTCTTTTTATGTATTGAAGGTGGCTGGCTTACCCTACACTGATATGACCTCATTAACATTAACAAAGTCCTATTCCCAAATGGGTTTACATCCATAGGTCTAGGGGTTTAGGATTTACAACACTTATTTTGGGAGGACAGAATTCAATCCATCACACACACCACCTGTGAAATATCTAGCAAATGAGCCATACCTTGTACTAAGGACTATATGTACTCCATGTAGTTGTCCTTTTCACCCTGAGTGAGAGATGAGCCAGTTCCCAATTCCCATTTTACCATTTGTTTCTTCAGATCCCTCTCCTGGTCCATTTGTGTTAGTCCGGGTCCTCCAAGAAGCAGACTCCAAGACTACGATAGGATTAGCTGTACAACAGATTTGTTAGGGGCAATGCTGGTCAGGAGAAATAGGGAAGGAGTTAGGGTTGGCAGGAGGCTGGGAGGCAATGAGACCACGATGCAAGTCTGACCCGAGTGAATAAAAAGAGGAAGGAAAGTTGGGTGGAAGCATCTTAGACTACAATGCAATCCTAAGAGTTTGGCAAGGCTGTCAAGGACTCCTTGAGTCAAAGTTGAGAAGTCATTATATCCCTGTCATGATCAGTCATTGGCTGAGAGCAGCCTGTGGGAAGTGTAGCCTCGGTATGAACGCAGTGATGGATTTCAGAGCTCAGCAGCTGGGACCTGCAATCAACGACGCTCCCTGCAGTGGGAGATCTGAGAGACGCAGTCTCATGGCTGCCGCAACAGTGATTATGGCTTTCAAAATACACCTGAAAAAGATTTATTACTTTATTATCAAACATTTAGCACCAAGAGCACATGGCAATTCGTAAGTTACCATTATAAAATCCTCTAAAATAAAACAGTGATTAACAAAGAATATGCAAGTATTTTTTTAAATCATAAATTCAACAATATCCTATGCAGATAAATCGTGGGGAAAGAATTTTTTTTCCAAATGACCTGGTAAATCGGAAGTTTAAACCAATACACAATAAGCATGTAAGTATTAGCACTAACACAAGATTATTTAATGACAAAAATTAAGTATTTCTAAATGTTCATAATTTAAGTAATTTCCTTTAATGCGATTTGTATTAATTCTTAAAGTACCATTTTGTAAGTTTATCTTCCTGATTGCAAAGAAAAGGCATTCTCACACGTTCTTAGGTTAACTATTTATGACTACAGGTAAAACTTCTGAGGCAAAGAAACTTAAAAAATGGATCAAATAGTTCAAAAAATTAATTTTAAGCATAATTTGGGAGTTTCTAAATTATACATGCTTAGATGTAAAATGGAAGTATAACCTCCCTTAGATAGTATCTAGGATTGGTTTTCTATTTATCAATGTTATCTTTACAGAGACCATCAGTTGTCAACAACACAGAATGAAGGCAAGATGACTAGGGTTTTCTCCATCGGCTAAGTTTGAACAGAAAATTGGTCCCATAGCTGCTCTGGCAGTTCCTTCCAACCAACATGTCTTTAACTAACATTAAACAATTCCTAATATCAAACAGTTAATTCCTACACACATCTACCATAGTAACTGTGCTCAACCTTTGCATGGACTTTATGCATGTTGGTATAAATATGAGAAGCTATCAGAAAGAAATAATAAACCAAAGTATTCAATGTGAAAGAAACATAAAATGTTTATTTTTTTTAAAAATGAGATCAGTATCATTTTAATGTAGAAGATGCAATCTTTATTTACAGGTTAATAAAAAAATATTAAACTCAACCTAAGTAGATACACATTTGTCATAAGTCCTATAGATTTGAGGCCAACCCTAAGTGGAAGACTAGACAGGTAGAATAGTCAATTACATAATAAAAAAGGATGTCAAATAATGTTCAAATACACGAGTCAATATACCTTTTTGTTTCTAAATATAAAAACAAAACAAAACAAAAAAAGTCCACCGTGGTTGGGAAAAAAACAGCACCAAGGATAAGCTGTGGCAACTTTTGACGACTCTTCAGTTATAATTACCAAGAGTCACAAAATTTTCCTCTCTCTTAAATCTACTTTAACAATTTTCCCATAACCCAAATAACACTTTTTCATCAAATTCATAACAGAGATACTGTAGAAGAAAACTTTAGAGGTCAAGGTGTAAATATATACACACATACCTGCAACTCTTACATTCTATTGAAAATTTTTTCTCAACTATTCTGTTTGTGTGTGTGCATGTGTGTATTTTTCTTTTCTTTTCTTTTTTAATTGCAATGGCTTTGTAATAGTTTTCTCCTTACCTGTTTGGTTTTGTTCTAGAAGCCTGAGTGTTATATTTAAGTTTCCTTTCTTACATGTGTGAAATATAAAAACTTCTTAACCCATCCTCTGGGGAAAAAGTCTATAATAGTTAGTTCATCCCCGAAAGGCCATATACTCTAAAATGAACTTTTAACCAGGTACTTTCTAAAACATCTGACAGAAAGCTCACAGCAGTACCTGACCAACAGTGCTCCAATATAGGCTGACAAGCCCAGGAGAAGCAGGAATGAAAAGGGATCTGACCTGTGGGATTTTAAGCGACTTGGAAAATTTTTCATTCTGTTTATCAGCCCCTGAAAGGAATTTGTATCACAAGCATTTCATACTATCTTTCAAATTACACAGCATTCTCACAAAAACGTCAATTCAAGCCTCCAAAAAAACTCTTCATAGACTCATTAGATGGTTTTATTTCCTAAGGTTTCAGTCATAGTTGATAAAGAATATTCTCTGGAAAAAAATGTGATGGTCATCCCATCCCAGGCTATGTTTTTTGAACTTAAGAACACCATGGATTCACGTCACAGCAAAAAAAGCTTTCAGATCTGCCACAACGGAAATTTTTTCTGTAAATGAATACACTAATATCCATTGTGAAGATCTCATGTCATGCATGGCAGTATGTGTAGGGGTAGGGAGAATGCATGAGGACAATTTTTTTCTTCTTTTAAGAGGTCTAGCCTGTCAGAGCAAACAATAACATGTGACTTGATATTCAGCTGTACAATTAAATACTAGCTTTTGCTTAGAGGCAACGCTATGCTACAAAGTATTTTAGTATCAGTAACAATATACACTATGAAGTGCACTTCTATTACAAATTAACATGGTGATATATAGATAAAACCACTCAAAACAAACCACAGATGAGCAATAGTTAAAACATAAAATTTATAAATAGCTAAATCACCAAATAAAGTATATACATTTATAGATTTATCTATGAACAAATATATAGTGCATCTGGGAAAGACAAGAAAATGTGTTTTATATCACATAACATCTGACTATTAGAAATGGAAAATACTGATAATGTTCTAAAAGCCTTTTAGGCTTTTTCCCACTTAAAATCCCTTAAATGTATATCCTTTAAAACAGTGATACTGGCAAAACTATTACCTCTTTAAATGCAACATTGTGACTTTGCCCAGCAGGGTACAGTAGCCTGCAGAACAGTAAATAAGAGAGCAAGCACTCCATGCTTAATCCTGGGATAGGAAAACTTAGCAAATTCGGAGAGTTTGCATATGAAGGGTGCTTTAGTCAACTATACAATGACATGAAAAGCCAACCAAAACAATTACTGTATCAAAATTTCCTCACCTCATCCTGCCCACTTTTGCCCCCAGCTTTTTAAATAATTGGCAAATCAGTTACTTTAAGAGAAAACTGCTGTTGAGTACGGTGTATTTGGGACATAGTAATAAATCTGAGATTTCATTGCCAGGAAAATTTATCTTTAAGTGCCAACAAGATAAACACAAGACAAACTTTACGAACAACTCAAAACGTACAAAACTTTCTTTCGCGGATCCCAGAAAATAGGCATCTGAGACTAAATATGAATAGTGTAATGCTCTAGTACCATGTATACAGATCAACATAATTGAGGACAGATATTTCACACTCGCCTGCATTTCTTTTAAAAAAGATCTAAAATGTACAAGAACTTTTCAGAAACTATTTCTAGTGCAGCATTGATTGATACAGGATTGCTTAAAGAAAACTATTTGTACTGCAGTGAATAAAGCTGAAAGGAAAACTCATTACAACAAACGACCGTAAAGAACTGATTTAGATATCAGGTTGCACGGTAAATTAAAAAAAAAAAAGTTATTTCAGTTAAAAAAAATTAAGTCAAACCTACATTTCTGCAATTCACACTGAGTCAATTTCTGCCCTCTGAAACATCACATTTAATGTTCTGTAATATATCATATGATCTCATTTACTCTCTTGTATTTAAAGGCTATTTCTTATAAAATTTCAGTTTACAGTGTCCTACTCAATGGAAAAGGAACCAAATAAAACGGCAGTGCTTCATTGGGTACTTAAGAACCTAGTAATATCCTTTTGGGAAACACATGCTTTGGTGCTTACAATTTTAGGAAAATCAAAATTGCTTTACATGCAATAGTTAATTATGGTATACTACAGAAAACGGGATTTTATGCATTTAGAATTGTTCCCATGAAGCCCTGAGGTACCAGCTTTCTTTTAGGCAACAGACAGCCTCCCTTGAGCTTGTATAGTCTTTGCCACCATCTTCCCTAGAGCCCCCAATTCAGAACAGTCTGATTAACAATCTTGTTTGGAGATACAGTCAATTTAATAAGAATTTTTATGATACAGACTGTGCAGATCATCTAATTTAGAATCGCTGTCATCTAGGGGAGTTTCGCTCGAAGTTCCCAGGTCTCCATTTTCATGTGCCTCAGTTACTGCCTTCTTATTAAATCCTGAAAGAAAAACATAAATAAAAGCAGATACTTCCTAGTAAAAGGAAAATAAATAAATAAAGACTTAGTCTTACGATTTTATTGAATGAGAAACAAAGGAATGGCCACTGTAATTAATAATAGTAATACGAGGCAAAATAATCAGGCACTAGCATAGGGTCGCTGTGAGTCGGAATCAACTTGACGGCAACAGGTTTGTTTTTTTGACGTTAGTCAGTTTAGCAATTTCTGACAAGGGAACTCTTCCCCCTTATATCAGCTATCAAACATAGTACAATTTTTTTTTAAAATACTATCTACTGTACTTACCTAAAAATTGTATAAAATGTCCTACCAAGTATTCTAGGAGACTTAGAACTGATACATACAATTGTAAAATCCATTAATTCTACATACACAAATTTCTATTGAACTGTGAATTGTATCTTTCTTTGACATATTTGCATTCAGACCTATTTACCTTCAGTTCACTGGGGTACCTACTGGTTGATCACTAAAAATTTAATTTGTTAGCAAGATAACATCTAGCTAAAACTGAAACCTTATTTTGGATAATCTGTTGTTGTTAGGTGCCTTCGAGTTGGTTCTGACTCATAGCAACCTTACGTATAACAGAACGAAGTGTTACCAGTGTTATCCTCACAACTGTTGCTATGTTTGAGCCAACTGTACAGAATAGGTAACAGGCTTGCAAATAAATAATAGTTGGCTGTATCACCTACTTAGTGAGCTATGAAGTATGGATATGTGCTAAGCAATAACCAATGAACGTACTTTATATAAGTCAGTTAACAGTGATGTATCAAAGGAGCATACATTTTTGGTTATTTGAGTCACTCTTAAGTAGTCTGCAACTTGTACAGGTGACAGAGAAAAACTTGTAGCCTCAACTGCAAAAAAGGAAAGGACAAGACTTCCAATCCTGGTAGAAAATAGTAGAAAGATTGAAAGAAAGTGAAACCATAAGAAGAGACCAACAATGTAAGCTTTTAACATACTGCTGCAGTAGTTTTGTTCAAGATGCATGGAGTGAACAATAATTGCTACTACAGTCTTTGTGTAGATAATTCACAATGCCTAAGTTTACCAAAAGGGCAGCAGTTCATCAGTTCACCATAAAACTCTTTATGTTGGAAGTTCTCAAAATTTTTGGTTTCAGGACGCCTTTACATTCTGTTATATAACATTTTACTATGCTTTAGGTGGAAGTTTACATAGCAAATTAATTTTCCAGTCAATGATTCTTACACAAATTGTTTCATGACCTTGGTTGCAATCTCCGCAATGTGTTAGCACTCTCCCCATTTCCTCCATGGATACCGTGTTTCCATTAGTCTGGTTTCCCTGTCCCTCCATATCTTCTCATCCTTGGTTTTGGGCAAATGTCACCCTTTTGGTCTTGTATAGTTGACTGTTCTAAGGAGCACATTCTTTACAAATGTTAATGTTTAAAATATATCCCGTCTATTATTTGGTTGAAAGGTGGCCTCCGGGAATGTCTATAGTTTCAAGTTAGAAGACTGTCTTAGGGCAATAGTCTTGCGGGTAGGATGCCTTTACATTCTTAATAAGTATTGAGAACTCCAAAGAGCTTTTTTATGTGGGTTATCATTACTGATGTTTACCATATTAGCAATTAAAACTGAGAAATTTTCAAAATATTTATTACTTTGCTAAAAATAACAATAAACCCAATAAATGTTAACATAAATAACACATTTTAATAAAAAATAACTCTATTTTTCATTGTTCATACTTAAGTATATAATATTGTATTATGAGAGAAGAACTGGTATTAAGACAAAGAGACTATGTTAAGATATATTTATTCTAAAAGTCATGTCGATCTTTGTTTTAGAATCTAAAAAACTTAAATTTTATTATTCTTCAAGGATCATTTATAGTCCAGTAACTAGTAATGCATTTTTCTTAACAGTTCAAGATGAATCTAGAAAACCTTATATATAAATACAATTTTCACATAGCTACCAGTATACAATAAAACTTTAAGCAAGGGAAAGTTAATCGTTCTTTTGGCTTCCCTATCATTAAAACAGTGTTAGTGGAGAACATTTGATAGTTTTATATCTTAAAAATTTATTAATAATAAATTTTAGAGTGATTGTTTTTTACCTTGTAACACTTTGATTTCCCCACTTGTGTCTTTGCAACTAGCACCAGGATTACCACCTCCCTCTAACTCATCAAGGTACAAACGGTAACGATGTCCACTCTCATCTTCATACTCTACATTTTCATCATCAGAATCCACCTCAGGAGCCACATAAACTACTTCAAATTCAATCTCTCCTCTCTAAAATGTGGGAAGAAAATGAGGAATTCAAATTACTGTAATTTAAAAAGTATCTTTAAATTCTTTGGGGTGGGGGAAAATGAGCTGCACCTCAGATATAGCTCCTTTTATGACAGTAAGTAATGGAATTCTAGACTTTCAAGAAGAAAAGAGCCATCAGACTAGACCAACCCCGTGAATCCTGTTCAAATAATTTCCCTTTAACATTACAGTAACTCTTTCTACTGATCATATTTTTCCTATTTAAAATAAAAAAATGATGCCCAATTATTCAATTTATAGAATTTTAGAACAAGTGTTCAGTTTAAAACCATTTCGTCATTTTCCATTTTACACAGCAATTAAGCAAATCTACCTAAACAGTCAGATATTAAACACAGATGCACCCAAGGGCATCGAACAAATTTTCCTTAACTAAATCAAGAAACTCCTACACAATGATTTCTTGTTTCTTACTGAATAGCTCTTGAAACTTCTGTTAACTTTCACTAACTACCATACGTAGTACTACTCAAGGTTTTTTGTCTACTAATAACAGTAGTTACTTTATTTGTTGAACAAAATTATATACTTCAATCCTCAGAATAACCATATTGAAGTCTCTTTTACATGAATGAAAAGCCTGAATGAGTCTTAGAGAGAGCAGATAACTTTCCCAATACGATAAACAAGTAAATAGAAAAATAGAAATTTGACTCTAAAGTCTTTGTTCTCTCTAGTATGCTAAACTAAATGTGTAATATTTGTACTGTTATTCTTTAATAACAATTTTAAATGTTCAAGTAAAGAGTTAGATTCTTCTATGCTAAAAAAAAAATCCCAATTACAATTATCATTTAATAAGAGACTACAATCAATACACACAAGCCTGATGTTTGCAACTCTCTGAAAATTATGTCTGCTTGTTATGGATTGAATTGTGCCCCCCCAAAATGTGTGTTAACTTGGCTAGGCCATGATTCCCAGTATTGTGTGACTGTCCACCATTTTGTCAACTGATACGATTTCCCTATGTGTTGTAAATCCCACCTGTATGATGTTAATGGGAGCTCTGGTGGCACAATGGTTAAGAGCTATGGCTGCTAACCAAAAGGTTGGCAGTTCGAATCTATCAGCCACTCCTTGGAAACCCTACGAGGCAGTTCTGCTCTGTCCTATAGGGTCACTGCGAGTTGGAAGCCATTTGACAGCAACGGTTTTTCTTTTTTTTTTTTTTAAATGGTATCAATGAGGCAAGATTAGAGGCAGTTATGTTAATGAGGCAAGACTCAATCTACAAGATTAGGTTATATCTTGAGTCAATCTCTTTTGAGATATAAAAGGGAGAAGGGAGCAGAGAGACAGGGGGACTTCATGTCACCGAGAATGAAGAACCAGGAGGGGAGTGCATCCTTTGGACCCAGGATTCCTGTACTGAGAAGCTCCCAGACCAGGGGCAGACTGATGCCAAGACCTTCCCCCACACATGACAGAGAGAGAAAGCCTTCCCCTGGAGCTGGCATCCTGAACTTAGACTTCTAGCCTCCTAGACTGTGAAAGACTAAATTTCTCTTTGTTAAAGCCATCCACTTGTGGTACTTCTGTTATAGTAGCACTAGATAACTAAGACTGCCTTTCCTCAAAAAAGCAAAACAAAACCCTGAGCCATTTTTGATTACTACTCACTAACTTAGTCTCTTTGGTGCCCCTCTTTCCCAGCAGTTCCAGGTTATGCCTCAGAATATGCACTTAGTGTTTACCAACTCCTATCTGTAGCTTCTTCACCAGTTTCCATTCATCCCACTCTTGTGCTATTGCACGGCAGCCAAGTTGGGTCTGGAAAAACACTACCTTATAGAGGCTAGTATAGCATTCTTAGATCTCTCTTATCAGATAATGCTTTAAAAATACCATTTCTGGGGCAGATACATGGATAATGCAGTGGTTGTTAATACACTTCTAGATGACAGAATTAGATCTGTGGGTGGCTATCACAGAGACACATATTTCAGGCTTCATACTGAGAAAGAGCTTTCAAAAAAAGAATCAGCACTGTACAACAACAGAATGGACTACTTGATCATCAGGCAAGTCTTCCTTTAATGCAATTATTTAAGTAGTGATGTTCACTAGAGTTGAACTAAATGAGCTATAAATTTACTTTCAACTCTTCAGATTCAATTCTACTTGGCATACTATACTGATGATCCAACAAACATCTCAATATACTAACAACCTCTCAAAGGGAAAAACAAAACAAACATCTTAAGTATACTAGATAACAAATACGAGTCCTAGGTATTAATCCCAAATCTAAATTTATTTGCTCTGTGACCTTGAGTAAATCGTTTAATTTCTATAAACGTCAGTTTACTCATTTTAAGTAAGAAGCCTGGGCTAGATAATTCCTAAAGACCCTTTCAGTTCTAACAATTTATGACTGTAAAATCAATCCAATTCTAGCATTACCTTTGAACAATACAGGCAGTCCCTGGGTTACAAACGTCCAACTTATGTACAATCCGTAGTTCCGAATCAACCCCCATAAAGCTTATTATATTAAAAATTCGAGGTACATACAATGGATCGTAATAACAGACGGGGCATCAAAACATTACTATTACTGTATTATTATGCTAAAGATGTCTTAGTGTATCTGGAAGTGTTTCTTTAAATGTTTTTTATGATTAGAAAGGTACACTATATACTATATACTAAGACAAACATTTGACTAACTGACGTTAGATACGAACCATACCTGTTATGACTTATGTACAAATTTGAATTAAAGACATATTTAGGAACAGAACTCATTTGTAATCCCGGGACTGCCTGTACCTTACATTTGTATAGTGTTTTAGTCATTAATGATGTTTTGCTTTCTAAGTACTAGGTCCTATTCTTACCATACTTAATCCTCACAACTCTATTTCAATCCCTACTGCACGGATGAGGACACTGCAGCACAGAGGACTTAAGTAACTTACTGGGAGTTATACAGCTATGGAAAAAAGCAAACAAAATCTTTTTTGGTAAATTTGGCTGAAAGTCTTTATAAAAGCTCCAAATCAAAGAGAACTACATACCGTATATATAAACACTTTACTATTTGAGAAACTTTCTAGGAAGTATAAAGTATTCAATAGATTAAAAAAGAACCACTTGAGAGACACAATTTTAATTATGTAAAGGGAATTTACCTGCTGGGAAAGAATGGTTACAGCTTCTTTGTGCTTTGTGTCTCTTAAGTTAACTCCATTGACTGCCAGAATAGCATCCCCAACGTGCAGACCTCCGCATCTATCAGCAGGTTGCCCTGGGTGGATCTCAGAGATGAGGATTGGAACACCATGTTCTTTCCCACCCTAACAATAACAACAAAGAGCAGTAAATTAATCTACTCTTTGAAAAATATAGTCAAAGACTATTCTAAATAGACATAAAACATTTTCTTAAAAATATCTTTCAATAAGCACCTATACTGTCTCTATAAATATTGGGTGACATCTTATTTGCTACTTAAGTAACAGAAAATAAGTTATTACAAGCATCAAAGAGTTACCTCTGAGTAAAATGATTAATTACATGTGCTTTACTAAAACACATTCCAGAGCCACCAAAAAAAATCCCCACACACAAAAAAAATCAAAAAACTGTAATTGGCTAAACTCTTTCAGTAAAAACGAATATTTAAGTCTTAGTAGTCCACAACACTACTATAATTTATCAAACCTAAATCACTATCAGTGGGGTAAGACACACCATTACTTTATGCACCACAAAAACAATCAATTGACAGTAAGATGGACTTCAATTTCAGAGATGTTAAAATGTGAAAAAAATGTGCAACATAGAATTGAAGAAATACAGTATTTGGTACTTATCACTTTCTAGGTTGCATTATACAATAAAACCTGTAAAAGCCAGAACCTGTGTAAGGCAAAAACCAGTCAGAGAAGGAAAACTCAAATATTTTCCACTGATAGAGAGTGAAATAAAAGTGGTAAGCTATACCCTGTCAAAGGTGGAAAACTTGCAAGACCAGGAAAAACAAGGCAGTCCCATGGAGTTCTGGCTCTCACAGGTTTCAGTGTAGTTACTTATGTATGCACATGTATATCTTATCTCTCCTAGAAGAATTTATGCTCTTTGAGGGCAGTGTGTTAAAAAAGACAGGTATTCCATAAATACCCACTAGATCAATTTTTATTATAAAAAACATTCCTACATTAAGCAATATAGAAGCAAATGAATTTATACAGTGCTTACGTATTACCAAATGAAAATTAGAGTAAAGTCACCTTACTCGTTCATCTGGAACAATGCACTTAGAATACAGGCAAAATGACTCCAAATATATGTACTTTATAACAGATTGCTCTCAGGAATGTTGCCCAATGTTTGTGAACATATCAAATTAAAAAAAAAAAAAAAAAGAAGAAGAAGAATATATATCGAACAGTCACTGAAATGTGATAGCAGAGAAATGAGAGAAGAGAAAGATTAACACACACTCTAAAAAGAGAAGCAATATAATTTTGAGCCATTTAACAGAGAAGAAAAGAGTTATATTTATTCCCAAAGGCTCTTAGAGGCATGACAGTATATGGCACGGAACTCTGACCTGAGTCATAATGAAAATGTGAAATCTTGCTTATTAAAGGTTTATTTAGCAATTGTTAGGAAGATTCACATGCGCCAAAAAAAAAAAAAAAAAAAAAGTCTACATAAAACATAAGTTATGGTACCATGAGTATAAACTTTGTTATTAGAGAAAATGTATCCAGAACATTTTGTTCCCCAATAATATCTAACAAAAGAGCATGCTTATACTAGATAACTGTAGAAAAAGAGACTGGAAGCACTACTTCTTACTGTAATTGAAATGCCAAGGCCTTCATGATCTTCCTTAAGGAGGAGAACTTTTCTAATTGGACCAACACCTTGGCTTTTCTTTAAGGAGTCTTGATCCTTAATTGGGGGAAAAAAAAAGAAGAAAAATTAATATTACCGTATAATACACCAAATGGAGTAAAACCATACTATAAAATTTGCTTTTAGAAATGTTTATTAATTTCCTGGATGGAGTCACAGTATAGAATTAAGAAAGTTATATCAAAAGACTAACAGATAAAATGGAAACGTGAAAATAGCTGTTCTGTTAATATAGTGAAATTTATGTATGATTTTCTCACCTTTTAATCAATAATCTCTTTAATATTGATACTCTTTTTAAATTGTAGAACACTATAGAAGAAATTATTACAAGGAATTAGTTGATGAACTAATAGGTTCAAAACATAAAAGTAGATAATTGTCTATCTTCACTGAAAAATCTCTTAAAGATCTTTATTTCAATTGATCTGTATAACTGAAAAACAAATTTCCAATTGGAACATTAATTACTTCTTTACTCTTTGGTGCTCTAGAGTCTACCTCTTAAATAAAGGGCCTTACTCCATTAATACTTCTTTCTCTGGTACCTTTACTTTTTCCCTCTCTATTAAATTCCTTCCCTATTCAGAATATAAACAAATTCCAAGCCTCTTCCAGCTTTAAAGTACTGACCATGTACAAACACGAAACAAAAAAATCCAAATCTCTTCCCTTCAATTACCCACAATCTTCTTTAGCTACTACCCTCCTCCACTTTTCTGAACCTTCACACAAAGTTTATCCTTACCATATCTCCCTCCTTACCTCCCACATACAGTGACTATAATTGGGTTTTGCCCCTACCCACTCCACTGAAATTGTCTCCTCTATGTTCACTGACAACCAATAGTGCTACATCCAGTGAACGCTTTTTAGTCACAACTCTACTTAAACCCTACAGAAAGAAGTTGATACTACTGACTACCCCCGCCCCCTGCCCCGAAACCCTCTCTTTTCCCTGGTTTCTATTACACTACTTTCCTAGATGGCCTATATCTTGACAGCTCCATCTCAGTTTCCTTTCTTTGGTGATCCATTTCTATCCTTCACTCCACAAAAGTTTTCATCCTTGGTCTCCTATTCGTTTCTCTTTATGTACACATTCACTAGGTGACCTTTATTAATTCCATGGTTTCAGTTATAACAGACGGATGATTTCCTTAATATTTCTTCAATGTAGATTTTCTCTCTTGAATTTAAGAGTCATATGTCCAACCAGATATACCCTGGATATCCCACTGGTAGCTCAAGCACTACATGTCTAAAACTGAACTCATCATGCTTTCCTCAAAACCTTTCTTTTCCTCATCTCCTTTATCAGTGAATGCCATCATCTCATTCAGTTGCCCGAATCAATAACCTACACATTTCCTTCCCACTCACCTACTCAGCCAAAGCAGTTAGTCACCAGCTCCTCCTGAACTCGAGTAATTCTCTCAAACCTGTCCTTCCTCTCAGATCCCACTTTCCCCTGCCCTCATCGTTTTCTCCTATTACTGTAGTATCTTTCTAATATCTCTCCTTGACTCCAGTTTGGCCCTAATCCAATGTATCTTTTTTTCATTATACTAAAGTAAGAATCCAAAGCTGTAAATCTGATTAAGTCCACTATTTTATTTAAAAGTTCTGAATGTCAGGTTAAAGTTCAGATTCTTTTATTTAGCACAGAAGAATTTTTGCCATCTGCCACTGCCTAAACTCCAGCCTTCTATTTAGCCACTGTCACAAGCCTCCTTTTATTACCCTGACACACTCAACACAAACTACTTTGTTTTCCTCCTAACCTGTCCATTTCCCATATCTACTGATCCTAGAAGTTAATGAAGATCGCTAATATCCCGGAGAAGACAATGGCATAAGTGCTTATTGCAATCCCTAGCCCTCTCCCACCAACGTCATGTATATATCAATTCGTCTTACATTTCACAGAGGGAACACATTATTTTACTTTGTTAAGGCCATACTTTATCTGTACTAAGATATGAGAGCCACTGGGTAAAAGATAGACATGCTTTCATTATATTAAGGTTTGTATTATCAAGCAGCTGTCATAAAGAAATTTAATACTGTCATAAAGAAATTTAATAAAGATTTACCAAGATAGAAAACTTCTGTAAATGGCGGCGACAGAAGCAATCAGACACAAACCTCAAATTCCATCTTAATTCAAGACCAAGCAGGTATAAATCTTAGTTCAAAATCTACATTTGGATTTGTTGTTGTTGTTGTTTGTTGTGAGGCTTCGAGTAGATTCCAACTCATAGCGGCCCTATATGCCAAAGGAGAACTGCCCCAGAGGGTTTCCTAGGATGTAATCTTTACAGGAGCAGATGACCAGGTCTTTTCTCCTGCAGAGCTGCTGGTGGGTTCAAACTGCTGTCCTATCAGTTAACAGCCAAGTGCTTAACCACTGCACCACCAGGGCCCCTTTAGTTACCGAAATTACTGTTAAAGAACTACTCAAAAATATTTGGCAATTTATCAATATGACCACACACTCTAGGCTCAGCTTAAAACAAATGTAAGCATACACAATCATGATTCAAAGTACTACCAATATGTTTGCTAGCAATGGCTCACTGTCTTCAGAAATATCATTCTCAGGGAATTAGTAAGTCTCTGAAGAGCTACTGAAATTTCTAAGGGTTATTGAAATTTTAAATATGTAACTGTTTCAAATAAATTTAATTCCATTTTCACTTTTTAAATAAAGGTTTTAAATACTACTAGAACAAAAAAACTGAATAGAAAGAATTCTAATTAAAGACAAAAGGAAGAGGTTGAGTGGGAAGCTGTATCAGAGCAAACATACATGGCCTGGTGGCGCTTGTAGTGGTCGTTTCAGGTCATTACGTCCTCTGCAGGCTCGGATAACAGTTTTGTGACGATGCAAATGTATTTCAGCTTCTAATTGGTTCCAAAGCTTATCATGAGCAGGTCCTTTCATATCTCGTCCTAGTAACTGTATTTGTTGGACCCTTCATAATGGGAAAAAAATTAATTCAGTTAGTTTCTCATTATGCTCACCAAAGAGATAATTCAACAGAATTACTGAGCATCAGCAGCTCTTGCATAAATCTCAATTAGTAATAAAACTAATACTCAGGATCCTCCTGATGTCTCTCAGATTTACAACAATATGAAAACTCTGAAAAGGACATGTCTTCAAGGGAAAACCAGTTTAAAAAACAAAAAACAAAAAAAAAAGAAAGGAATGAGGCTTCATTTAGTCATATACTTAATTCAAATACATCTAAAAAACTTATGAGATTAATATCAATTAATATGTGTTTCACGTCTGTACGTAATCAAAGTAGGTCACTGAACTCAGCCAGATACTATTAAAGACGAGTCTTTAGATAAGGTTAACTATACAAAAACATTTCTTCTAATGACAGTTTCTTTTTACAAAATGATTATTATAAATATGGTAAAAAAGTTAGTAGAAAATGTGTACTTCAAGATGATATAAATTGTTTTTATTTGCTCCACATCAGTTCTTAATGTGACATTAAAACAATGGGTAGAAAATGATTTAGTACTAATAATAAATCACCAAAGTTTATGAATAACTTATTTTAAAAAATTAAAGCATGTAGAACCTGTGTATAATTATGGTAAAATTACTGTCATTAACTTAATTACAATATGTTTTCTTGAGGGGCAAGAAAGATCAGGTTTTAGCAATCACAGAAAGAATCCCTTATGAAAGTTCTAATGTACATGTAAACGTCATCTATCATGGTGTCTAGGCAAGAAATGGCTAAAAAATGCCGCTCTAAAGACTTGCCAGTATTTCAAGTTACTCTGTGTCTGTGTGTGTGTGTGTATGTCTGTGTGTGTGAGTAAATCCAGTCATACTTATTTAATATGGATAAGCAAATCTGCAATATATAATGCTATCAATATTAATTTAACAACAGTAAACTATAACCAATTTTAAAATAATTCTTAGAACAAAGATTAATCTTTCATTTAACACAAAAGATTAAAATATAAGAGCCAATTTGTCACCTAATAGTCCAAGGGTACCCTTTTTTTACATACCTTCCTGCCAGTTCCTTATCCAAGTACTTGGCAGCCAGTCTAGCCCCATAAACTTCAGCCTGGAGAACAGCTATATGTCTACGAAGGGCTTCATTCTCTTTTCTCAACAATTTTACTTCAGCTTCAAGTTGAGCTTCTTTCATTTTTTCTTTTTTGTTTGCTTCAAGCTCCCTCTCCTATTATGATTGTTCAAAAAATACGATTTAATGAAAATATTTTTAAGACTCTTCAGCAGTAGTTCATGTTCTTTAAAATACACAAAACCACACCATCTATAATACTGACAATGAAAGCATATAGTGAAATTGCCACTTCATTGTTATAAAATGGAACACAAAGATTTGGATCCTCTTCTTTTTAACCAGTACCGAAAAGTCTTCTAGATAACTGCATGCCTTGGGGCACCCTGACACTGAGGACAGAAAGAGAAGCAGTCTCCTCTAAGCTGATGTCATATTAATATGAGTGGTTTCAATGCATATTTGAATCTGTTCTTTACATTACTTTCTAAAAATGACTCAAGAAACTAGACTAAAATAAAAATCACTTATTTTATAAAATAAGTCAAAATCATTCAGTTACAGATAAATTTTATAGCTAATTTATCTCAGAGGAGTACAAGAAACTTACAATGCTTAAATTAGAAGAGACATTTCTCATTCTATGTAGAAATGTTATGATTATGGAGAAATACTGGTAACAGTTACGTTAAAACATTTACACATTGAGAAACTTCTATAGAGAAGCATATCTACAGTGTAGATTATCAGTAAACTTTGGGATGTGGCTCAACCATTTGTCCATATGTTAAAGTGGATGCAGAACTGTTTTCTCAGGAAAATACGGGCCTCCCTCACCTCCACAGAGGGAGGATGGTCATCCATTCTTAACTTTCACAAGAGGATTCTATCCTATGCACCACTTGATGGACAGTCCATGTATGTGAATCTATAGGTGTTAGTCAGAGAAAATAATCTCAAGATCTTTCCCATGAAATTTTTGTCACAAATTTACATGTGAGAAATGATGTTCAATTTACCCTAAAAGTATAGGATCCAAGCACAGAACAGACAGGCAAGCACAAAACAAAGTAGAGTGGAAAATGGAAGGCACAAAATACTGTTCAAAGGTAGTCAAATTCAAATACACACACACACACACACACACACACACACACACACAAACGGTATGGCCAAACAAAACCCTTCTAAGAGTTGAATAAGGGGTCAGGCTCTGACAGGTATCTTAGGTGTTATTTTTGGATCAAGAAAACCATCCAAACACTACAAACTTGCATTTATCCTGAGCAGAACTGCTTTTACCGACTTACAGAATAAACAGCCCTGTAAAAATATGGTTATGTATGTTGACGAGATGTGGAAGACATTGTTCACTACACCACAATGTCCCCTTTAAGAGCACTTAAATAAAAATATACCTTAGCACCAGGAAATAATGTTTCTCAGAAGCCAATGATTTTCTATTGCATGGGCATTGATTATTTTAATAATTATTTCCCTTTTTATTCTGAATACTGAGACACTGAGAAAGAAATTTAAGCACATTCCTAGCAATCCATGGAATATATTTTGATACTACTATAACCTTCTGCCTTGGGCTACTGTTTTGTCCAACGACAATATATAATATATTCAAATATGAGGCAATGAATGCCATAATCTTAAACACCCACACACACACAAGTAATAATATACAAGGTAAAACTAAGGACAACTACCAAACGCTGGATATATTTACCACTTCTTTGACTAAAAATACTTGTTATTATGTATGTGGCAAATAGAAGGATGATTAACAAGCGTTTTCCACTTCTGTAAAAAATATAACCACTAGAACACTATTTCTAGATACTGTTTTTAAAGGATTTGAAGAATAACCTAGAATCATCCTTTTACAAGTTTGAAATTATAAAAATCTCAATTTACTTCAGAACTATTTCCTAAAAGGGCTGGACTGGTATCAGTTTCAAAAGAAATCACAGTTTGTTTACATAAACAAAAATCCTTTTTTATGACATTTATTGAGATTAATGTTGTTTGATTTAGAAAAGAGTTTCTAGAAGCCAAAGATTTCTTTGGTTTATTGGCTAAATAAATTTTATACTGAGTAGTATCTACTTTCAATTACTTTAATGAGCTATTTATAGTATATTTATGAAATCTGAGAAACACATTAAGCTACCACTTCATTTTAATGATTCAAACTCCTAACAAGTCTGACAAGCTCTCCTGCCTAAACTTAACAGAGGCAAGCAAGGATAGGATTAAAAAAATGGAACGTAATCACTTCTAAATTTAAAGAAAAAAAAAATGTTTTTCTTAGTTAATCTGTTTCATATTAGGTAACAACCAAGAGGTTCACTTTGTATTTAGATAGCAAACAGTATATTTTCAAAAGAAATAAAGCCATAAAACAAATTGGAAACTGATTAGGTTCAGGTAGTGACAGAAAATACTAATAATTTATATCCTGCTATTTTCTAAAGTAAAATCTGGCAAAGCGTTTCAAAATTCAGTTATTTCAAAGATCACACAATTATTCTCAAGACTGCTGAAAAGCTGTAATACATGCAGTGGATAAATAAGAAACCAACATGCACATTCTTTCTCTGGGAATAAATTCAAATAGAAACTCGGGGTGGAGGTAGCTAGGCCTGTTGAGTACATCTTCGGTATACTCAAAAGTGGGAAAGCCAATGGGTCTTCTGAGTAGAAGTGTGAGGAAGTTACAGGGCTCAGAAGTTGTCAAAAATTGATGGGCTTTGCAAATAACAGCTACAAATCACAAACAAAAGAAAAACTGTTAAAACATGCAGTGAGAAAAGAGCAATGGACCACCCACTGAACTTCTCAGGTGTTTGCACCCTAAAAAAATGGCCATCATTAACACCATTTTCAAATACAAAGAGTGACAACATGTATTATGCAGATAAAACACTAAGAACACTTCAGCACGACATATTAAAGCAAAGCCGAAACGGCATACTTACCAGCTCCTCCACAGAGGGGACAGACTTAAGATATAAGAAAAAAGTTTTACAATTAGAAAGATGTCAAACAAATGAATTTAACTAGTGGTATAATCATTACAAGGAAAACCCTTACATACTTAATATCGTTTGGTTGTAAAGTTCACTAGAATAAATGTATTTTTAAATCCATAAACAACAGTAACTATATTTATTGTATTAGACAAAAATGTTTATCAAGATTAGTCAATACACCGACTTCAGTGTTCTTACCTCAAGGCTAATGTTAAAATTTCAGATAAATTCTTTTCTAATGAAAATGTAGACTTTTTCTCAATGTTAACATCAAATATCCAAAAGAAGCAGTTACCATCTGACTTTTATTTCCATTAAATAAAACAACACTTGTAACTTAGATTCATAGAGTTCCAGAATTTAAGATGACTTTAGAGATTACGTAGTCCAATCCTTTCATTTACACATGAGGAAACTGATATACAAAGATCAAGGTAACTGTCCTAATTCACACTCTGGCAGAGAATAAAAGCCAGGTCTCCAGACTCACAGTTCATTGCAAATATGTTATATTGCAACATATTCACAACATTATACACTTAACACATAGCTCTAGGAGAATGTAAATAGTCGTTTAAATAAATTCTAACGTATCTGTATTAGAATTAATTAAGTATTCAAACAGGATGAACTAAGAACAAATCAAACTGAAAACTGAAGTATGCATTTCTCTCACCACCAACAGCATTTCACCTCCTGCCTCTCCCAAGCCATGTGAGGGCAGGAACACTGTCTTATTGACTGCTGTGTTCTCTGTAGTTAACAATGTGCCTAGTGCACAGTATACACTCAGTACACACAAGATTAAACGGAAGTGAAACTTAAAAAAAAAAACCCAAAACATTTCTATTTAAGCACCTTACATTAACAGGACAATGGTTAATTACAGAAAATTCATACAATGAAACATTACGCATATACTGCGAAACAGTGGCAGGGAAAATGCTTACACTATATTAAGAGAAAAAGAAAGAATGTGCTGTTGGTTGGCACCCAACTCCACTTCCCGTCTTCCCTAGTAACAGAACCCCAATTTTATTGGAGGTAGTCATGTGCCCAAGATAGTGCCATTCAGATCAGGATAGTTAATGAGATTTCAGCAGCAACTGTTGAGGAGGATTTCATAAAAAGTTCTTTAAAGAAGGCTAACACAGCTAGGAAGCATCCTTTTAACCTTCTCTTAGATTCTTCCTTCTCCCTGCCTGGAATTTAGACATGAAGAAATCATGAGGATAGAACCCATGAGCTAAAGATGGTGGAACACAAAGACAGAAGAAACCAGGATACTTAATATCGGTAGAGTCACCATGTATCAGCTCTGATCGCTTGTTTCAGGGCTTCTTTTATTGAGAAAAAAACAACTTCCAGTACTGTGCAAAAATAACCCCAATGTTAACTTGGTATCTCTGTTATATGAGGCTGAACTTAATCCTAACAGAGTAAGGTAAAAAATTGTTTACACATTATAATCACAATATCTTTTAAATACATTTATACATGTTTTTTAAAAGGAAAAAAATTCTAAGTATCAGCTGGTTATTTATATTATCATTGATCGTCTTAGGTAATGAGATTGTGGATAATCATGATAATCTTTACCTTTTCTGTATTTTCTAAATTTGCCACCATGAGCACATATTACCCTTTACAATTAAAAAAGCCTCATTAAAAATTGTCCTATACATCCTCTTAAATAGATGTAAGTATATGTCACCCTGTGAACTACTTACCAATTTCGCCTTAATGGTACCAGAGTCCACACTTTGACCAGTTTTAGCATGAAGCTGAAGCTGAACAGAATGCAACTGTAAAAGCTGCTCATGTACTTCTTTTTCCAACACAACCTTCTCCGCTTGGGTCTCTGTCAGTTCAGATTTCAGATCCACCAACTGTGCCTTATAAAACACAACAATGAAAAAATTAAGCATTTTGAATTCTCTTTATTTTGACTATAATAATTATGATTCAAGAATGACACAGAGCCTATATTTGAAATGAACAGATGAACACTGGGAGGTTATTATCTGACCAAGATATAGGTCATCTGTCTAAACTGACATAATATCAATAGTACAAGTGAGACACTTGAGACGCAAGAGAACTCTACTAAAGAGTATTTTCTAATGACTAAAGAAGACTGAAGAATTGATATCTTTGAATTATGCTGTTGGCAAAGAATACTGAATATACCATGGACTGCCAAAAGAGCAAATAAATCTGTAAGTACAGCCAGAATGCTCCTTAGAAGCAAGGATGGCAAGACTTCGTCTCACATACTTTGAACACGTTATCAGGAGGGACCAGTCCCTGGACAAGGACATCATGCTTGGTAAAATAGAAGGTCAGCTTTTAAAAAAGAGAAAGACCCTCCACAAGATGGACTGACACTGTGGCTGCAACAATGGGCTCAGGCATAACAACGATTGTGAGGATGGCACAGGACTGGGCAGTGTTTCGTTCTGCTGTACATAAGGTCGCCGTGAGTCGGAATCAAATTGACAGCCCCTAACAACAACAGAGGAAAGGCCAGTAAGTGGTATTCTGTCCTCATTCCAGAAAATACTAGGCCCCAATCAGCCTAATCACTACCTATCAAATGGCTAACTAAAGGTGCTAGAAAAAGGTGTCAGCTACCAAGGCTACAGGGGGGCCTAAAGGTCAGAGTTAACAGCAAGCTTTCAGTTACAGTGTAGCTGAACAACTCATCAGGATCACTTATGCATTCAATTTGAAGTTTTTAACTTTTGCACAATTGATACATTGTTTTACAGTTGTGCACAGATGTGTCCCTTGTGTGTGATTGGTCTTCCAAACTAGACATTAAAGATCAAGACAAGGCCTTTGTTTCCTATTCAATTCAACATAATTTTACTGAGTATCAAAGAGCCCAGAACTATGCTAGGCACCAGCAGAAAAAAACTATAGATAACATCTTTAAAATTTGTAGATGATAATCATTTATGCCTTTGAGAAACTTTCCTAACAGTTAGAGTCGTAAATTTGCATGCAATCAAATAAAGAAAAGAGATGTGGCAACTCTGGCACTGTCTACAGATCACTCTGCATCAGCAGAGGTTCCTCAGTCCCTTTTTTGTTTTTATTCATGTATAACTTCTTGTTGTTTGCTGTTGAGTCGATTCAGACTCATAGCAACCCTAAAGGACAGAGGAGAACTGCCCCATAGTGATTCCTAGGCTGCAATCTTTACGGGAACAGATTGTCAGGTCTTTTCCCTGCCCCACAGTGATTCCTAGGCTGAAATCTTTATGGGAACAGATGGTCACGTCTTTTCCCCTGTGGAGCAAATGGTGAGCTCGAATCGCTAACCTTTTGTTTAGTAGCTGAGTATTAAACATTGCACCAACAGGGCTTCATATGCTTGTGTGTGTGTGTATATATATATAATATAAAGTATATATACAATGAAACCTGTGAGAGTCAGAGCTCGACAGGACTGCCTTGTTTTACTGGGTCTTGCAAGTTTTCCGCCTTTGACAGGGTACAGTCTTACCACTTTTCTATTGCTAGTTTTAGTGGAAAACATTTGACAGGTTTCTTCCTTACACAGGTTCTGGCTTTTGCAAGTTTTACTGTATGTAACTGGCCCAGTCCCAAGGAATTCAAAGTAAAAGAAGGTTTAGAGAAAGTTAGTGAGGAAAAGATTCATACTGAGAGTTTGGACGGGCTTTGAAGGAAACAACAACACGAACAAAATAAAAGCAGCAAAGCAGTCTAGAGATGGGAAGAAGACTAGCAAAGGCAAAGATGCAGAGAGAGACCAGAAGTCGTAAAATAAGTATCTTAGGTAAATTCTCTGAGTAAAGGGGCCAGAGGATTGGAATATATCTTTATATCCTAACTGTACCACCCAGTGCCTAGTACATAAAACATGCTCAATAAATGTTTAATTGAAATAAATTCTAATACCAGCTCTGACACTGACTAGCCTTGATAAATCATTCTGTATCCAATCAAGTTTCCTCAGTTTTAAAATAGTGATAACATCCTTGGCTTTGACTATTCTCATAAGATTATTACCTTATATAGAAAAGCATTTACTAGAATATGAAGATGTTTTCATCAGGGAGATAAGACTACCTACTGACACACTGGATAAGACTGGATAGGACAAACGAAGCTGGATACAACCAAAAGTGAGATTTAATCTGATATGAAATCACTACACGCTCTCAATAACATTTTTGTTTTTAATAACAGCTTTACCACAGATTCACCTTTTAAGTGTACAATTCAGTGGCTCTTAGTATATTTACAGAGTTGTACCACCATCATCACTATATAATTTTGGAATATTTTCTCTAAGTAACATTTTAGCAACATGATATTTGCTGGTAAGGGTGAAGTCAGGGACACTAGCAAGCACCCTATTGTAGCTTTCCAAATGAGATAGTATCATGGTAATTTTGTAAAAGGAAATAAAACATTTTAAAATGCTGAAAAGAAATTATCAGCAACAGTTAGTTACAGACTGACTAGTAGAAGATTAAGTCAACAATAACTCAAATATTTTAAGTTTGGAGAACAGTGAAACCATCGAATAGTAAGATTAGAATGGTAGTTTATTAGACATGAGAAAAAGAGATGAGTTCAAGTTTTAGATAAGATGATTTTGTGTCAACCATGATATAATCAACAAGAACCATCCCCCAGAATGTCGGAAATAGAGAAACAAGTGAAAAGTTGGAGCTGGGGTGGGAACTAGGAGCACAGAAATGAAAAATTAACATCCTAAAATTGAGTTACAGGGAGAACAGAGGGTCAAGGGCTGGGGCTTGGGTAATAACCAATCAGGGATGGCCTGAAAGGTAGAAGAGAGGTGCCGTGCTCTAAACCAAACAAAAATGTGGCATAATATAAACACTGTGCTGCAGCCTGCTTTTTTTCCCCGTCTACAGATCACTCCATTATCAGCAGAGCTTCCACATTCCCTTTTTATAACGTTTTTATTCATGTATAACTTACATCTGAGAAGTAGACAAATCATAATGAATTGCAGAAAGTAAACACACTCATGTAACTACCACCCAGATATAGAAATAGGCAGTACTAGGACCCCAGGATCCTCCTTGTGACCCCCTCCCAAGTACTACCTCCACTTTCCTCCACATAAGTAATTATTATCCTGACTTCTAACACTATAGATAGGTTTACTTGTTTCTAAAAGTTATATAACTGGAATATTGTATGCATTCATTTATACCTAGCTTTTTGGCTCAAGAGTATGTTTATGAGATTCATTCCAGTTGTCTTTGTAGCTATAGTTCACTCATTTTCATTGCTATACAGTATTACATGAACATACTATTAATACTACTTTCTGCATCTCATTTGGGCTGTTTCTAGTTTTGACTATTAAAATGATGTTGTTATCAACCTGTCTTTTTGTGCTTACATGAATACATTCCTGTTGAGTAAATACCCAGGAGGGGAACTTCTGGATTACAGAGCATGCATATGTTGAAGCTCAGGAGAAAAGGCAAAACAGTTTTCCAAGTAATTGTAGCAACTGATATGGCCACCAGGTATATGATATATGAACTCAATAGCTGCACATTCTAGCCTTCACTTGGCATTGCCAGTCTTTTTAATTTTAGCCATTCTAGCAGGAATGTGGTGGCACCACCAGGTATATGATATATGAACTCAATAGCTGCACATTCTAGCCTTCACTTGGCATTGCCAGTCTTTTTAATTTTAGCCATTCTAGCAGGAATGTGGTGGCACTTCATTGTGGTTTTAATTAAACTTCCCTGATTGCTAATAAGATTGATTACCATTTCATGTTTATTGACCATTTGGATATTCTCTTTTGTGAACTGCCTGTTCAAGTCTCTTGCATATTTCTCAATAGAGCTGTCTACACTTTTCTTATTGATTTGTGGGAGTCCTCGCTCTCTCTCTCTACACACACACACACACACACACACACACACACACACACACACACACACTCTGAATATGAACCCCTATATTGGGCATGAGCTACAAATACCTTTTCCCATTCTGTGGCTTGTCTTTTCACTTTTTAAAAGGTGATTTTGATGAACAGAGTGCTTAACTTTAATGTAGTTCAATATATCAATATCCCAGGGTTATGAGATATTCTATGTGATCTTCTAGTTGTCATTTAGAGCCACACTGAATCTGGAATCAATTTTTGTGTACTGTGTGAGAAGTTAAGCTCCATATTTTTCATTATGGCTATCCAATTGACCCAGCATCACTTATCAAAAGTATCTTTTTCCCATTTCTCTGCAATGCCACCTTTGTCATAAATCAAGCATTCATATATTTGAGGATCCGTTTCTGGACTTCTGTCTCCTATTCTGCTAGTCCATTTATCTGTATTTGCATCAATACTATTCCTTCCTCCATTTTACAACTGAGTAGCACTTCATTATATGGCCATTTCTTGGTTTATTCAACTAGGTCCTTATTGATGGACATTTGGGTGGCTTTTGCCAGTGAATCTTTGGGACAGATTCCTAGACATGTTCTTGCTATTGCAAAGAGTAAACAACCATATGTAATTTTACTAGATATTGTCAAATTCCCCTCCATAGAGGGTTTTACCATTTTCCATGCACACTAGCAATGTATAAGAATGCCTGTTTCCCCACAAGTCTTGACTACAAGAGTTTGTCAACTTTTGGATTTTTGCCCATCTTGATGGATGAGATGTATGCTATCTCAAGGTACTTGAAATTTTATTTCTCTTGGTAAGTGCAACAATGAGAATCACTTGCAATTCTTTTTCTTTGTGAAATGTCGGCACATATCTTTCAGTCATTTTTCTATCAGCCTTCTGATCTTTTTATTCTCAATCAGTGGCAGCTCTACATATTAAGCATATTAGCTCTTTGTGATGTAAGCTGCAAATTTTTTTTCCACAGGTTTTCATTTGTCTTTTCTCTCTGTATGCAGGAAGCCTATAAGATGGTTCCCAATGATCCCTGCTTCCTGATATTCACACTCTTGTGTAATCCCCTTCCCTGGGCTGTGGACTGGATCTACTGACTTGTTTCCAACAAATAAAATGCCATTTCTGAGATTTGGTTACAAAGGGACAATGGCTTACATTTTATGCATTCGTGCTTGTTTGCTCTGATGGAAGCCTGATGCTAAGTTGTGAGCTGCCCTATGGAGAGGGCTAGGTGACAAGGATTGGAGGTCTCCAGCCAACAGCTAGAAAGGAATGCTGGCCCTCAGTTCAACAGCCTGTGAGGTAATGAACCTTGCCAACAACTACGTGAATGAGCTTGGAAGCAGATCATTCTCCAGCCAAGCCTTCTGATAAGACTGTAGCCCTGGCCAACACCTTGATGACCTGAGGTGTGTGAGACTGAGGCAAAAGCACCCAGCTAAGCTATGCTTAGATTTCTGACTCACAGAAACTGTGAGATAATAAATGTCTGTTTTTTGAAGCTGCTAAGTTTTGGTGGCAATCTGTTACACAGCAATACATAATTAATATACTCAATGGTATTTTCTGCTTTGCAGTCAATTTTTTTTTAATGCAGTCAAATTTACCATCTTTACGTTTATTGCTTCTAGACTTTGAGTCATGTTTAAAAAAAATTCTCCATTCCCAAGTTATAAGGGATTCACTTATGTTTTTTCTTAGTGCTTGTAGTTTCATATTTTACTTTTAAAGTGCTTGTCCATTTTGCATTTATCCTGGTATACAGTGTGAAAATGGATCCAATTTTATCATTCTCCATATGGCTCTCCAGTTGTCTCAATACCAATTGTTTAAAAGTTCATATTTTCCCAAATAATTTGAAAATCTGCCTTTATTTCACTTTATCTCTAGACTTTCTACTCTATTTCATTAGTCTATCTATTCATGTACCAATACTCTACTCTTTTATAGTGTCAAGAACACAGGATAAGGCAAGACCAGGGTCAAAGCATGACTGATTCAGCCATTAAACATACAAGGCACTTTTAGATTCATACAGTTTATTACTTACATAAGCAGTGAAAGGAACAGTAGCCAAAAATACTTGTCCTTCTACCACATACCAAAAACAACAGCACCAAAACAAAAGAAACAGACAATTAGAACTCAAGTTGTAGGGAGCACAATTCCACTGCTGAAGAGTCAATTCTAGACTGCAGTTAAACGGTTTTAAAATCTGCAGCTCTATTCTGAACGAGGCAAAGCAGAAGTCTCATACCTCACCAGAACCCAGGAAGCTATAAGAATCTCATGAGAGCCTTCCAGGGGAAATTACAGGAGAGTGGAATACGGCCTTAAGGTAGTGCCACACAGGCCTCCCATCTTTTCATGTTCTGGAAGGATCACAAGGCAGTCTGCCAAGACTCAGATTAGCTGTGTGGCTTATGTAGATATATGCAAGTTCGCCAGGGCACCACAGTGCAGCCATTCCCCTACACAGATGCTTTATGTTTTAGTATTTGGTAAAGCTAACCCTTCCGCACATTAAATACTTTTTGGCCTGAATTCTACCTTATCTGGTATCCCATTTGCAACTCTTGCTTTCATTTTACTTGTATTTACCTGCTATAATCTTGTCTGTTCTTTAATTTTTAACCTTTCTGAATCCTTTTGCTTTAGGTGTCTCTTGTATTAATCAAACTGAAAACGTTCTTCTTTCAGGATAAATTAAGCCTGTTGACATTTACTGATGACACTGATATGTTTGGTCCAATTTTGTCATATTTTTCATGTTATATTTGTATATATCACACACAGAGACACAAAGTTTTCACTGTTCTTTTTGCTGGATTTAAAAATACATATTTTAATATTCAGGAAGCTTTGCATCTTTGTTCTAAAGATTATTTTTACATAATATCCTTAATTCCCTCTTTAGATACTACTTAAGATATCATCCCTTCTACGAGTAAGGAGCTCTGGTGGCAAAGTGGTTAAAGCCATTAACTACAAACTGAAAGGTCAGCGGTTTGAAACCAACAGCAGTTCCATGGGAGAAAGATGTGACAGTCTGCTTCTGTAGAGATTTACAGCCTTGGAAACCCTATGAGGTCACTATGAGTTGGAATAGACTCGATGGCAGTGGGTTTTCTATGAGCAGTAAATAAAGCCAGCTGGTAATCTCTTCTCCCTTCCTTCACTCTTCTCCAGCATTTAGTGTTGTCCTTCTACTCCCAACTAATACCCATGACCAATTATCAAGTTTATGCTACTTTCAAATACTCTCTCTTTTCTCCATTTTTGGTACTTGCACTATGTCTATATGGCAGAGTATAACATTTAAATATTATTCTATCACCTTTAATTCCATCATTTAATCTTAGTTCTACTCTTAAAAATATATCCTATGCTCACCACCAGACCTATGATTTCAGCTCATTCTCAAGTAGATTTCTCAGAAAGGTCTCATAGAAATATTCTGTGAGTTCTAGTATGTTCATGACTATTTATTTGTAGTCTTTATGCTCAAAGTCAGTTTGGCTGGATATAAAATCTTCGGCTCACATACTCTTTCAGTATTTTAAATATGTTGCTCTATTGTCTTCTGGTATGAAATACTGTTGTTAAGAAGTTTAATCCTAATCTTTTTTCCTCTCTCTTATAAGTGGCTTAGTCTTTATTTGGCAGATCCCTGGACGGCAAAGACAGTAAAGCACTCCACTACTAGCCAAAAGATTGGTGGTTCTCAACGACCCAAAGGTGCCTTAGAAGACAGGCCTGGTGATCTGCTTCCAAAAGGTCACAGCCTTGAAAATCCTATGGAACAGTTCTACTCTGCACACATGGAGTCACTACGAGTTGGACTGGAATCAACTCCATGGCAACTAGCAACAACAAGTTTTTATTTTACTAGAATACTTCTTGGTATTAATCATTCCAGGTCCATGTGTTCCCTCTCAATATGCAGATTAATCTGCTGTTATTTCAGGAAAATTCTGTGATGCTTCTACAGGAACTCAAATTACACTAATATTAACTACTCTTTTGCTTTTAAATTTATAATTTTCTCTCAAATCTTTTATTTTTGTTATTTATAGCCTTTCTTTTTCTTGCTTTACTTACAGTACTATTTTTTGTACTCTTCTAGTTTAGTTTTCATTCTGAAACAATTTTTTCTAATTTTTTCCAGAGCTCTGCAAGCATTCTTTTGATTTTATTTCTTATGCTGTTTTATTCACAGTTGAATAATATTATTAATTTCTATTATTTTACAACATAGTTTAGAGTTTTCATGTGCTTTGTGGCCATATTTTCCTGATATGCTTTCATATTTGTTATTTTATTAATTTTTATCTTATTTGTTGCAGTACATTTTTACAAGGTTCAAATGTAATCCTTTAACGTTACTAATGTTTAAACGATAGAGGCTTTCATGTACATTTAGAAGAAAGCCTCCCTGGAGGAGGAGGATGTGAGCCTGGGTAGCTTTCCTAGCTTCATGGCTTGACGGCTCCCTCCTCTGGCCTTAAAGTAAACTAAAACCATAGCCTCTTTGTGTAGCCATAACCAGTTTTAAAATCTACCTATGTTTCCCCCTCTATCTTGAATACAAACTTTCTCTTCCCTTCAAACTTTCTGCTTCTGTCCTGCTCAATTAGATTCTACTTCTAGCAATGTTTCTTCAAAATTGGCCTCTATCCTTTTATAAAGGAGTTTTTGTTGGAAATTTCTGAGATTCTCAAAGTACGCCCCAGTACTCTCTAATCTTCTGGCAGCATTTTAGTGTGCCACCATGGTCTGTTCTTCATTCATCCACAACCTGGAGGCAGTTTTGCCAGTTGTTCTCAAATTTGCTTGCTCAAATTTCCCACTCAAAGTGATATCCTCTCTTTTGGAGATTTGTTGGTGATTTCTGTGTTTCTTGGCTCCTTTTTCTATTACTTCTACCATGCAGTTGCTCTTCCACGTGAGATTTACGTGGGTCCTGCTATACCCATTTAAAAAACCCATTGCCATTGGGTTGATTCTTACTCATAGCAACCCTATAGGACAGGATAGTGCCCCACTGGGTTTCCAAGGCTGTAATCTTTATGGAGGCAGACGGCCACATCTTTCTCTGAAGGAGTAGCTGCTGGTTTTGAACCTTTAACCTTTCGGTTAGCAGCCTAGTGCTTAACCACTGCACCATGAGTGCTCCTTCCTGCTACACCACCTACCCACATTTTGGAGTTTATGTGAATACCTCATCTACTTTTACTGAAGAAGCTGTCATTAAGTTTTCTTTTTGGTGATTTTAAGTGCTCTATCTGCTTTTACAAAAATACATTTTTTTAAATTAACAAGTATGCCTTTATCATGACTTTCCTCAAACCAGAAGTCCTCAGCTCACGTTTTCACTGTAACAGGAAGGCTGCGATATTCTAACTCAGCACTGTCCAACAGAAACATAGTACCATTTACATATGCAATTTTAAATATTCTAGTAGTTACATTTAAAAAGTAAAATGAAGCAGGTGAAATTAATAACATTATATTTAGCCCAATACATCCAAATTATCATTTAAACGTATAATCAGTATAAAACAATTACTAATGGGATATTATATCCTTTTCTTCATGCTAAGTCTTCAAAATCTATCGTGCATTTTACACTGACAGTACATTCTCAGTTTGGACCAGCCACATTTCAAGTACTCAGTAGCCATAGGGGGCTAGTGGCTACTGTACTGGACAGTGCAGGTCCAGGCCTTTTATTACGAATCTGAAGCTTTAAAATTTAAATGCTAAAAGAAATAATAGGTAGTTGAAGCTGTTCTTTAAATATAATAAACTTAAATACAAGAGATTAAATACAACAGAACTTTATTTCCATTGCTTTCTAGAACAGTATATAAGCAAATTCTTATATACCTTTCACAAATCCTCTTAACCAAAACACATAAGGGGGAGGAAGAGAAAAAACCTACCTGTATGGTGAACATGTCTTACAGACTTTTATTCATTTAACAAATTGTCTACCAAGAAAAATAACATTTTAAATCACCTATCACTAGAAGATGTTCAGTACACCTTGAAGATTGCTCCTTTAGAGTCCAAATAAGCCTGTTCTAGAAATTCCCTGGCAAAAACAAAAACCACCTAGAGGGTTTTATGGTCATTAAAACAAAATAAATGCAAAAGGGAAATAAATGATTACATAATATGCACAATCTTTTTGATTACTATGTAGCTTATGCTAAAGTCAACATACCCAGAAATAGTTTAAATTCGGCAATTTAATCTGTAACAAGCTTGGTAGCCCCCAGAACGCTCACACTTAAGACCAACTGGCTCAAATTCAGGGGTTCCCACTACCCCTTCAAGACACAAGCTGCAAGCTCCTGGGTCCCTAGGACTTCTGCATTTCTGACCTGTCAGCTACAAATGGGGTTTCCTCTACTCCATCAGGGTTGATAATTCGCTAGAATGACAGAACTCAGGAAAGCACTCTACTTATGAACAGGGGTCTAATTAGATAAGCAGACTGACTAACTTATTGCCCATGTGGCTGAACTCAATCTCCAGGCCCCCTTCTTACTGAGCCCCACATTCTGAGTCTTGTTAGCAGAAGCCATCAGGTGCGCTCTGAAGTCCTCCATGGATAACAAAGACACCCAGTCACTCTGGAAATTACAAGGGTTTAGAGGTTATCTCCCAGGAATCAAGGACAAAGATGAAATTATTCGGGTAAAGTACTTTTTACCTTATAGTGCAGATCTTTTAAAAGTGATCTATTATAAACATGAACTCTTCACTAAATCAAATATAATTCCTCAAGAGGTTGATCAACTTTGAAAAATAATTCTTTAGAAAGAGAGGATACAGATATCAAAATTCAAAACCCAATTTTATTTTTTTGGAACAAAACAAGTCTTTCAAATTTAGTATAAATTGAGTAATATTTAACTTACTCTCTATTTATCTATGATGTAAGCAATTTTTGCTGCTTAGAAATCTGTCATTGGTAAATTCTATATGTCAAATTAGAGATTTCTGTTTTTTAAATGCCTACCCTTCTAATACCACAGGGTTTTAGAACTAAAAAGGATCTTAGAGAACACAGATACTATAACTATGGTAATTAATACATGGATAATGAAACCAAGGACCAAAGAGGCTGCTTTTATTTCTAGGGCCACCCACTAGTCAGTGGCAGAACACTTGACTGATTCCAGGAGCAAGGTAGTGGAAGTCTTATCAAGCAGGCAGGCGTAAGGAAAAACTGGTTACTACAGCTACAGTGGCATAGTGGTTAACAGCTCGGCTGCTAACCAAAAGGTGGGCAGTTTAAGTCCACCAGTCACTCCTTGGAAACCGTATGGAGCAGGTCTACTCTGTCCTATAGGGTCGCTACGAGTCGGAATTGACTCTATGGCAACGGGTTTGGTTTTTTTGTTTTGTTTTGGTAGAGCTACAGTGAAGCCCTGGTGGTGCAGTGGTTAAGAAAGTGGCTGCTAACCAGAAGGTTAGCAATTCGAATTCACCAGCCACTCCTTGGAAACCCTATGAGGCAGTTCTGTTTTACCCTATAGGGTTACTATGAGTCAGAATTGACTAGATGGCAACAGGATTTTTATAGGTACAGTAAGGAGCCCTGGTGGCATAATGTTTAAGAGCTCAGCTGCTAACTGAGAGGTTAGTGGTTCAAACCTACCAGCTGCTTCACAGGAGAAAAGACCTGGCAATCTGCTCCCATAAAGATTACAGCCTAGGAAATCCACTCTGTCATATAGGGTTGCTGAGTCAGAATTCACTTGATGGCACACAACACACACACAGCTACAGTACATATGCTTAACTTTCTACCAATACTCACAGCTACCACAGAGCAAGCATCTACCTACCAAATGGCAGGCATACATGCTCCATGTTATCTTTAATTCTTATCATAACCCCTCCAACTTCTTTTTTAATAATTAAGGAAACTGGAAATCAGAGCTCAAGGAATTTTCACAAGACCATACAGCTAGTAAGTACAGACTCAAAACCATAAAAAAAAAGTCTGGGCACTTCCACCTCACTGTCTTACCCAGGTCATACTATATAACTACTTAAGAGTGAAAGCTAAAACAAAACAGCTGATTTCAACCTTCAAACCTAAGTTTTTAAGTGATAGCCAAAAAATGTTAAGAAATACAAAATGAGACTCTATTACACATAGATTTTATTTGGTATACACTTCTTCATTTTTCTGCATTTTATCGTGAACTTTTGTTATAATATTTATAGAAACTATATTATCATACACATTTCATTTACAGAAAAAATAAAACAAAATTGGCCACCAAGACATTCTTTCCCTAGAACTCATTAAGGATAAAACTATCTCATTTTAGGAGGGCCTCTGGGCCTTAAGACCATGGCCTTCACTTCACCCAAACCATTGAATCAACTAGGTGACATAGTCTAAAGCAGTGATTCTCCAAGCATGGTCCCTGGACCACCAGTATCAGCTGTAATCAAGTTAGGAGATAAGATAAAAATTCTGGGCATAATGGACAAAGTAGGAATGACATACCCCAAGAATGGAAAAGAGAAACAGAGAAGCAGTTTACCCGAATAACATTATAGGATTATCAACACCATTTAAAAAAATATATTTAATGTAGTCTTTACTATTCTATTTCTCATCTCATACTCTTCAAAACATTCAAACTTCTGCACCAAGGTAATTCCATTCTAATATAATTCCTAACTACTGGATTTTACTCTGTGGCACAAAAATTAATTTTTTAATTCAGAATTTCCTATTATTCCACTTTGTCTAGATGACCTTAATCCTCTGCCTATATAATCTTCCAAAAATACACAGCAGCTGCAATGTTTTTGTTGTTTCTAGATGTAAGCTAGTTTTTCTTTCTTTCATTATTTCATGGACAAAAATGCCAATTACTTTACTTTGCGCATCCCTCAAAAACCTCTTATTTTTGGGTGAGGATCAAACTAAGGCAAGAAATTAGAGGGCATTAAGTTTCATAACAGGGAACTTGGACCCATTAGTTTCAGCATGCCATGAAGCTCTTTCAATAAAATTTTAGGTCTGCACCAAGAACCTAAAAAAATACAATAAAACATCTTATTTGCACATAAAAAATTGAGGCTCAAAAAGGTTCTGTGCAATGTGCAAGTAGGAGGGAGGTGTAAATGGGAACTCTGTGCACTTTCTGCACAATTTTTCTGTAAACCTAAAACTGCTGTAAAAAAAAAGCCTATTAAAGAAAAAGATCATGTGAATTTCCCCAAATTTTGTAATTTTGTAAACTGGATGGGATTAAAACTCAGATCTCCTAACATACTTTGTAATTGTGGCAAGAAATAGAAACAAATGGTAAGGAAGCAGTCCATGAGCTCTAAATTTCTGAAGAAGACCATGCTTGAAGCAAGAGATTCCAAACACAAATACTACCAACCACCCAAAACACACACAGACGTGCACAAGCACTGAACTCATGTACCTACACAGGCACGAACACACACAGACACACATGCAGGCATGTGAGCAGGCACATATGCAGGGCACAGACACACTTGCACACACAAGCACACATTGCCCAAGCCATTTAGGAATGCAAAGAAAATAAGTGATTCCAAATAGCAGTGTAACTGTAATGAACCACAACATAGAAAGCTACTTAAAAAGATGTCAATATCACTTACAAATGCTCCTACACCTTTTATAAAGTATGTGTACAAAAGGTAATCACTTCACTAAAAAGAAACTATCACACTTTTAAACATCTGTCTAGTCTTTCTGTTTGAATATGCAATTTAAGATGAAAAGTACAGGTTGGAATTAAAATCTCTAGCAGTCATATCATTTAATGCCAATATCTAAAATTTATCATCTATACCCACCTACTTCCCAAAAGGCTTTAAAGCTCAAATGGTCAATAAAACAAATGTCAAAGAATAGAAATCATACAGAGATGACAGGATATCATTATAAAAAATACTGACCTATTACAGTTTACTGAGTATTAAATTTAATACTGAGGTTCCTATTAGTAGGAGAATGTTAACTTATATATCTGTTATATAATTCTCCTTGTCTTATAAAAGGAAGCAATGCCCTTTTATTTTGCAAGTCTGTCTTTTTTCCTGGAACCAAACTTTTAAAAGAATGTATCATAGAGATTCTTATACAAGGCTTCCTAAACTACCTGACAGACAGGAGGGGCAAAACCATTCTTCACATGACCTTTTCTCCTATAACAGGGATAATGTAACTATAATGAAAGCGTTTTTACTATCCTCTTCCGTTTCTTCACTGCCTTCAAAATATCACAACAAAGTCTTAAAAATCATTTAACTTAACACACTCATTTTAAAAGAATCTTCTTCTATTTTCCCTATGTCTGAGGTCTTTAGCATTGCTCACAATATCCAAGACTGCACAAGGCCAATGTGCCCCTTTCTAAAACTTAAGACTGTGGCCAAACAGAGAATATACTCAGAGGCAAAATCTGAAAATCTCTGGCATCTCTCAAGATAGAAAATAATGTTCCTACTTACTCTAAGTCAACTCTTGAAATAGTCTGCTCATTTGGCTTGTGAAAGTTCTATGAGAAAACACCACCTATTCAATTTTCTCTATCCAACCATAATGACCACTAACCTCATCTGTCATTATTCTTCCCCAAATTGTTCTGGCAGCCTGGGAAAATGGCATGGTGGCAGCATCTGACCTCCTCTAACTTCACAAGGAAGGAGAATCACCATTAGCATCAGCCCAAGGCTAATTCCCACGAGGGAGACGGCAAACATACCTCCTCTCTCCAACCTCTTTACCAAGACTGACACCAGCTGTCTTAGTTATCTAGTGCTGCTATAACAGAAATAACACAAGTGGATGGCTTTCACAAAGAGAAATTTATTCTCTCATCGTCTAGTAGGCTAGAAGTCCAAATTCAGAGCGTCACCTCCAAGGGAAGGCTTGCTTTCTCTGTCAGCTCTGGAGGAAGGTCCTTGTCATCAATCTTCCCCTGGTCGAGGAGCTTCTCAGCTCCGGGACCCCAGGTCCAAAGGACACACTATTCTCCTGGCTCTTGTTTCTTGGTGGTATGAGGTCCCCATGTCTCTGTTCCCTTTTCTCTTTTATATCTCAAAACAGATTGGCTTAAGACACAATATAATCTTGTAGATCTTATCAATGTAACTGCCACTAATCCATCTCATTAACATCACAGATACGATTTACAACACATAGGAAAATCATATCAGATGACAAAATGGTGGACAATCACATGATAGTGGGAATCACAGCCTAGCAAAGCTGACAGATATTTTTGGGGGACACAGTTCAATCCATAACACCAGCCGTCCTTCTCATGGCACTCTCTACTTCTCTGTTGGGTTCAATAATTTGTTGCAATGGCCACACAAAACTCATAGACCATATTCACAGTTATGGGGCTTATTAGGGAAGTAAGAGGTCCAACTCAGAATACAGTGCTTCGATCAGGAAAGCTTCTTATCCAGCCACACCCGCAGGCAGACCTCTGCCACCGGTTCCCACTGGAACCCATGTGGGGTCCTCTTGCTTGGCCTCCAGAGAACAGGCTCCTCTTGGCCCGCTGAGGACAGGCTCCTCTCAGCCCTGAGGACAGACTCTCCTTGGCCCTCAGCCCTCAGCCTCGCCTGTGCCTTGCTTGCATAAGTGTTACAAAGCTCTTTTAGCTCTGCCGATAAGTGCCTGGAGGCACCCCACTCGGCCAGCAAGCCTCTTGCCTGGAGGTACTCAGCTCTCTTGCTTCATGGGTTGATAGGCCCATTGTAGTCGCCTCGCTCCGCTGGCTGGGAAACTCACATCACATGACATCTCGTGCCAGTCTCCTGATTCTGTTGCTGCCTGTTTCTCTGCTGAGCTTGCCACCACTTCTCACCATCTTGAGCTTTCTCCGATATTACAGCTCTCTGTCTCCTGGGTCTAGGAGGTTCTCCGCACAGGGACCCTGGTCCAAAGGACATGCTCTACTCCTGGCTCTTCTTCTTCATTCAACAAGTATTTATTGAGCACCAACTCTATGCCAAGCACTGAGTTAGGTTCTGGGGATATAATGATGAACAAAACAAATGTGGATCCTGCCCTGGTAAAGCTTATAGTGGCCTGCTGCATGAGGCAGTCCATAAAGGAAACAAATGACATAAAACAGTAGCATTAAGTGTGTGCCATGCACTTTTTCTACACATATTCATATTTTAATTCTCTTAATCCTCACAACAACCCTCTAAGAGATGTACTTCTAGTACAGATAAGGAAACTGAAGCAGAAGAGGTTAGGGAGCTTGTCCAAGGTACAAAGCTAGTAAAATATATAATTACAAACTGTAATAAACTGTATGAAAGAAAAGAATTAGTGGGGTAGGGGTGTGTCATGGATTGAATTGTGTCCCCCAAAAATATGTATATCAATCTGGCTAGGCCATGATTCCCAGTATTGTGTGACTATCCACCATTTCGTCAAATGATGTGATTTTCCTATGTGTTGTAAATGCTATCTTTATGATGTTGATGTAGCTAAAGCAAAAGGAAGAAATGATGAAGTAAAAGAATTGAACAGAAGATTTCAAAGGGCAGCTTGAGAATACAAAGTAAAGTATTATAATGACATGTGCAAAGAGCTGGAGATTGAAAACCAAAGGGGAAGAACGTGCTCAGCATTTCTCGAGCTGAAAGAACTGAAAGAAAAAATTCAAGCCTCTAGTTGCAATAGTGACGGATTCTATGGGGAAAATATTAAACAAAGCAGGAAGCATCAAAAGAAGATGGAAGGAATACACAGTCATTATATCAAGAAGAACTGGTTGACGTTCAACCGTTTCAAGAGGTGGCATATGATCAGGAACTGATGGTACTGAAGGAAGAAGTCCAAGCTCCACTAAAGGCACTGGTGAAAAACAAGGCTCCATGAACTGACAGAATACCAATTGAGATGTTTCAACAAACAGAAGCAGCACTGGAAGCGCTCAGTTATCTATGCCAAGAAATCTGAAAGACAGCTACCTGGCCAACTAACTGGAAGAGATCCATATTTATGCCTATTACCAAGAAAGGTGATCCAAGCGAATGTGAAAACTATCGAACAATATCATTAATATCACACACAAGTAAAATTTTGCCGAAGATCATTCAAAAGTGGCTGCAGTGGTATGTCAACAGGGAACTGCCAGAAATTCAGGCCCGATTCAGAAGAGGATGTGAAACCAGGGATATCACTGCTGAGGTAAGATGGATCCTGGCTGAAAGCAGAGTATACAGGAAAGATGTTTACCTGTATTTTATTGACTACGCAAAGGCATTCAACTGTGTGTGGATCATAACAAATTATGGATAACATTGCCAAGAATGGGAATTCGAGAACACTTAATTGTGCTGATGAGGAACCTGTACATAGATCAAGAGGCAGTTCTTTGGACAGAACAAAGGGATACTGCATGGTTTAAAGTCAGGAAAGGTGTACGTCAGGGTTGCATCCTTTCACCATACCTATTCAATCTCTATGCTGAGCAAATAATTCGAGAAGGTGGACTGTATGAAGAAGAACAGGGCATCAGGATTGGAGGAAGACTCATTAACTACCTGCATTATGCAGATGACACACCTTGCTTGCTGAAAGTGAAGAGGACTTGAAGCCACTTACTGATGAAGATCAAAGTCTACAGCCTTCAGTATGGATTACGCCTCAACATAAAGAAAACAAAAACCCTCACAACTGGACCAATAAGCAACATCGTGATAAACAGAGAAAAGATTAAAGTTGTCAAGGATTTCATTTTACTTGGATCCACAATCAACACCCATGTAAGCAGAAGTCAAGAAATCAAATGACCCATTGCATTGGGCAAATATGCTGCAAAAGATCTCTTTAAAGTGTGGAAAAGCAAAGATGTCACCTTGAAGACTAAGGTGCACCTGACCCAAGCCATCGTGTTTTCAGTCACCTCATATGCATGTGAAAGCTGGCAATGAATAAGGAAGACCAAAGAACTGATGCCTTTGAATTGTGGTGTTGGCCAACAATATTGAATATACCATGAACTGCCAAAAGAACAAACAAATCTGTCTTGGAAGAAGTACAACCAGTATGTCCAACAGACTTTGGACATGCTGTCAGGAGGGATCAGTCCCTGGAGAAGGACATCATGCTTGGTAAAGTACATGGTCAGCAAAAAAGAGGAAGACCCTCTCACCAAGATGGACTGACACAGTGGCTGCAACAATGGGCTCAAGCATAACAATGATTGTGAGCATGGCACAGGACCTGGCAGTGTTTCGTTCTGTGGTGCATAGGGTTCTGTGAGTTGGAATCAACTCGATGGCACCTAACAACAACAAGAAGATGTTGATTAGATGAGATTAGTGGCAGTTATGTTAATGAGGCAGGACTAAATCTACAAGACTAGATTGTGTCTTGAGCCAATCTCTTTAGAGATATAAAAGAGAGAAGCGAATGGAGAGACATGGAGACCTCATACCACCAAGAAAGCAGTGCCAGGAGCAGAGTGCGTCCTTTGGACCTAAGGTTCCTGTGTGGAGAAGCTCCTAGACCAAGCGAAGACTGATGACAAGGACCTTCCTCTAGAACTGACAGAGAGAGAAAGCCTTCCCCTGGAGTTGGCACCGTGAATTTGGACTTCTAGCCTCCTAGATTGTGAGAGAATAAATTTCTCTTTGTTAAAGACATGCACTTGTGGTATTTCTGTTATAGCAGCACTAGATAACTAAGACAGAGTGTATGGCTATCCTTCTAGAAGAGTTTCAGTTACTATTAGAGCAGCAGTTCTCAAAGGTCTGATGGACCTTTTAAAGTAATCTACAGGGTCGAAACTATTTTCATAATAATTGTATTTGCCTTTTTCATTGTGTTAACATTTACACTGAAGGTGCAAAAGCAATGGTGAGTAAAACTGCTGGCACCAAAGTACAAGTCAATGCACTGGCCCCAAACTATACCAGTAGTCACTGTATATTCTTCACTGCCATGTGCTTGCAGTTTCAAAAAAAAAAGGAAAAAGTCATTTAAGAATGTCCTTGATGAAGTAGTAAAAATTAAGACTTGTTTAAAATTTCAACCCTTGAATATATGTCCTTTTAGTATTCTGTGTGACAAAATGGAAACATGCATAAAGCACTCCTGCTGTATACAAAGTTACGCTATTTCAAGGATAAGAATTTATGAAATTGCTCTGAGTTATAAGCTAAACATTTTTTTCATGAACACCATTTTTACTTGAAAGAAGGACAAACGATGGTTATTCAGATAAAGATATTTGGCAGATGTGTTCTTTTTTTTTTTTTAACATAATATTTATTGAGTTTTTGGTGAGTTTACACAGTAAATTGGGTTCCCGTTATGGACTGAAATGTGTCCCCCAAAAATGTGTGTCAACTTGGCTAGGCCATGATTCCCAGTATTGTGTGGTTGTCCACCATTCTGTGATCTGATGTCATTATCCTACGTGTTGTAAATCCTAACCTCTATGATGTTAATGAGGTAGGATTAGAGGCAGTTGTGTCAATGAGGCAAGGAACAATCTACAGGATTAGGTTATATCTTGAATGAATCTCTTTTGAGATATAAAAGAGAGAAGTGAGCAGAGAGGAGAGGGACCTCCTTACCACCAAGCAAGAAGAGCCAGGAGTGAAGCGTGTCCTTTGAATGCAGAATCCCTGTGCTGAGAAGCTCTTAGACCCAGGGGAAGACTGATGACGAGGACCTTCCTCCAGAGCTGACAGAGAGAGAAAGCCTTCCCCTGGAAGCGACACCCTGAATTCGGACTTCTAGCCTCTCACACTGTGAGAGAATAAATTTGTTTGTTAAAACCACCCACTTGTGCTATTTCTGTTATAGCAGCACTAGATAACTAAGACAGCTCCCATTTGACAATTTCCATACAAATTGTTCAGTGCCACTAGTTACACTTATCACAATACATCAATATTCTCTGTGTGGTCTGTTCCCTTTCTAGTACTCTAGTTTCCCTGCCCCTTATCTTCTCATCTTTGCTTCTGAGTAATTGTTGACCTTTTGGTCTCATATTGATGGTTTTTAACTAGGGAGCTGACAGGGAGCTGATCTTACAAGTATTATCCTTTATTTTGTGTGCCACTCTGCTATTTCACTAAAAGCTGATCTCGGGATAGGCTCAGTTCTAGGTTTAAAGAGTGTCTCAGGGCATCATCTGTTCTCTACTGTTAGAATTTGAGTTCTGCTCCACATTTTTCTCCCATTCTATCTGGGACTAACTACTGTGACCCTGGTCAGAACGGTCGGTGGTGGCCAGGCACCATCACCGTCACCATCTAGTTCTTCAAGTCTCAGGGCAGATGAGGTTGTGGCTCATGCAGACTTGTTTCTTCTCTGAGCTTTTGGTTACCTTCTTACTGTTTTGCTCTTTTTGAATAGAGACTGATAGTGTGTCTCAGATGGTCACTCGCAAGCTTTTAAGACCCAGATGCTACTCACTTCACTAGGATGCAGATCATGACTTTTGTGAACTATGTTACACAAACTGACTGAGTTGTCCCATGAGACTATGGTCCTAAGCCTTCAAACCCAGAAAACCAACCTTGGAAGGTGTTTGGTTATGTCTGAGAAGTATACATAATTGTGTCTTCAATGAAGCTGTGTGCCTGCACCTACATTTTACAAGTATCTATAGATACTTCTACCTGTTCAGACATGTTCTTGAAAAGGAGCAAAGTAAACCTGTTTCTTCAATAAAATCAACTGATAATATTTCTTGTCAATAATAAAAATTTGCTCTTTCAAGTGGAAATTAGAATTTTAGAAAACTTGAATCCATCACCATGAGCTTGAGAGCTTCCCAAGACTTAAATACTTTTCTAATGAGATTGGTAACACAAACAAATGTAATTTTTTGATACTGTATAATAAGATGTGTCAACATTTGGAAGATCTGTATAACTTCATGAACTATTATTTTCAAAATGGATGATGTTATAAAATCATGCCTGGATAAAAGACCCATTCAAAGTGCTATAGAGATCAATGTGTTTCAATGTAACCGTGTACGAAAAGTTCACCGATAATAGTTTCAGATTCCACATTGCAACTAACGTTTAAGAAACTACCACTTGACAGTTTTTACTATCAAGGAAGAGTATCAACAATTATCTGAAAAGGGCTATTAAAATACTCCTCCATGAACCACCTAAATGTCTCTGCTAAGTCATATTTCTTCATATACTTTAATCAAAACAACTTATCACAACAGATTGAAGGCAGCAGATGTAAGAATCCATCTGTATTCTATTATCAGACAATCAAGAGATTTTTTTTAAATGTAAAACAATGCTACTCTTCTCACTAAATTTTTTTCCACTTTGGAAAATAGTTGTTTCTTCATCTGAAAAACTGTTATTTGTATTAATATGGAGTAACATAATATTTTAAATTTTCTGAATTTTGATTTCAAACTTAGTAAATATCAATAGATATAACCTACATAAAAAAGCTCTTTGGGGTCCTCAATAATTTTTAAGACTGGAAGGCGGTCGGGAGACCAAAAGAGTTTGAGACTCACTTTTAGTTTCTGAGAAGAGGGCATATCAGAGTAAAGAGAAAGAACAGTAGCATATCCAGGGATCAGATCATGCAGAGCTTTGTGGGCCATAATAAAGAGTTTAAACTTTATTCAAGTGCAAGTGAGGAATTTTAAGCAGAATATCATGATTTAATTTATGTTTTTAAAAAGGCAGCTGTGTGTAATATGAGAGATCATGGTGACTGAACTAGAGCTGGGGGGCTTGAAATGGAAACTAGTAGATATAAACAATACAAAATGTTTCTGTTTTAATGTCAAAGAACTCCATTGCTGTGTGATCTAACTGGAAGTGGGGTAGGAAAAAGAATAAATCTACCCAATCTTTTAGGAATGTCACAGATATATTAAACCCACACTCAGTACTCTTATACAACGATGTTTAAAAGTTATTTTTAAACAAAGTTTCAAATTTTTCTTAAAATGGAATACCATGAAGTATCAACTCACCGATCATATTTAGGGAAATAAATAAACCCAAAAAGTTAAGTCATTCAATCCTGTGGCAGGCACTGTGGACACAGAGCCAACAAGATAGACACCATCCCAACTCTCGTGACGCTTTTATTACAGATCAATTGTTGGTGATCTTTGAGGATTCATGGCAGAACACTGGAGATATTCTGAATCATTTATTCATTTAAATAAGCAATTACTGATTGTACATTGTGTACCAGGATCTAGGGACAAAAACTTGAGTAAGACATGGATTCTGCCTGTAAGAAGCTGACAGACATGTAGAGAGAACAGAGATAAAAACACATTTCCAATTTATTGCAGAGTGTGGTAAACATTCTAATGGAGGCATGGGTGACGAACCAATTAAAAAAGAAGTGAAGGGGGGCAGTTAGAAACGAGTTTACCTAAGTGTTGAACAGCAACCTACTAACATGTAGAGTGAGAAAAGGGAAAAAGTAAAGGGAAAGTTTTGAGATATGAAAACCCCTCGAAGGTGACGTAGGGATGAAAAATCAAAACGAAACCAAACCTACTGCCGTCATGACCCTATAGGACAGAGTAGAACTGCCCCATAGGGTATCCAAGGCTATAAATCTTTATAGAAGCAGACTGCCACATCATTCTTCTGAACCTCCAACCTTTCAGTTAGCAGCCAAGTGCTTTAACCACTGTACGGCCAGGGCTCCTTGTAGGGATGCAAGTAGGTCAGAAAGGCTAATGTTTAACATATGGGTTCCAAATTTTCATTTTTAGAAAGGGAGCAAACATCAACCCTGAAATTTACATATCAACCAGCCTGATAGCTATACTCCAAAGAATTTACACTCAATGTTGTTTGTGAGCACTGAAAAGAAAAACAAAACAAAAAAAAAAACTCCTAGAAAAAACGAGCTCACGAAGAGATAATGCTACCCTCTAAGGTTGGCTTTTAGAAAGCATTTGACAGCACAAAGTATTTGATCTAAGAGATAATTCTGACCCTCAAAGAGCTTACCCTGCAGAGACAGAAAGATGTGGCAACCACTAATTACAGTACAATGTAACAAGTCTAACTGTATAAGTGAGTTGAAGGTATTATGGTAGCCTCTGCCTACAGAGGGCAAAGGGAAGGGGGGGGGGGCTGATGTCTTCACAGAGAAGGTGATGTAAGTGAAGTCTTGAAAGATGAGTGGGCATTTGACACTGCAGACAAAGAGGACAGTGTGTGTGCATTACACACAAAAGCCTATTCCAAAGTAGAGATGCCATTAAACAGCAAAACCTATTTGGAGAACTATAAATAGAGCAGTTTTATTGAAGCAAAAACAGCTAAGAACAGGCAACAGGAGATAAGGACAGACAGGTAGCTGGGCACTGATCACCATGCTAAAGAGCCTGAATTTTAGGAAGTTGAATAGGAAGGTATAGACAGAATTAAATGTATTTTTTGTATGAACCACTAAAATTAATCCATTTAGATGATTTTGCTAACAAAAGGATGATTTGAAGGGGGGGAAGGTAAGAAGCAATTAGGAGACAATGTTAGGAATCTGCAAAAGAGAAGACCTTAACTATGGACAATTATCCTAAATGTATTATCTCTCCTGTCTGATCTGTTCCTTTTCCCTAATTCCTTACTTCAACAAATTGTATGGTATTAATTTCCCAGGGCTACCATAACAAATTACCACAAATTGAGTGGCTTAAAATAACAGTTTAGGAGTCCAGAAGTCAAAATCAAGGTGTTGGCAGGGTTGGTTCCTTTGGGAAGCCCCAAAGCAGAAACCATCCCGTGTCTCCCTCCAGATGGTAGTTGCTGGCACTCCCTGGTGTAGCTTGGCTCGTAGACACACCACTCCAATCTCTGCCTCTGTCTTCACCTCTCCTTCTTCTGTGTCCTTTTCTGTTTCTTATCAGGGAGTTGTCACTGGATTTGGGGCCCACTCTAACACAGTATGATGTCATCTCGAGCCTTATCTTTAATTATATCTGCAAAGGTCCTATATCCAAATAAGGTGACATTCTGAGGTGCTGGGTGGACATGAATTTTGGGGGGACATTATCCAGCTCAGTGTAGGTATCAACCAATACATTTTCTAAACAGAAACCTGGTGTCATCTTAACCCTCCTTCTTCCTCACCTTGCATCTAACTAATTATCAAATCCTGTCATTTTGTCTTCCATAATCTTCAGTTGATCTCCTTTTCTTCACCTTATTACTATTTTCATTTCATTAATGCTCATCTATATAGCAAAGTCCTTTGATATTAGCACTGAATGAACCCAATTATTACTCTCATTACTGTGCCTGTATCTAAACAGGTAACTACTGCTGGAGAAAGTCATGCAACAGGGCAGACTGGCTGCACCATGAAATTATAATAACTAACTCCAAACAGGTCCTGGACACTGCCTGGCAGTTGTATTTCCCTGGCCAACTGGCTCTCCTACTCTTTCATAACTCAAGCTCTCATGCTCACCCACGTTCAGCAGTCAACCTTGGCTCCTATTTCTCCTGTATCTATGTTACAGTCTTGAGGCAGAATTCCTTCTCCCTTTGGACACCTGTTTTTTTTGCTCTTAAGGCCTGTCACTGGTTGGATGAGACTCACCCATATTATCAAAGGTAATCTTTACTTGAAAAGAAACCATCACACGAAACACCCTTAACCTCCCACTATCTGCTCTTACCATCTTTCCCTTCCCTTTAAGCCCAATTGCTGTCCTTTCAATTTAAGTCCAGTCTATCTTCTGTCTGTTAACTGGAAGGTTGGTGGTTCAAATTCACCCAGAAGTGACTTGGAAGAAATGCCTTGCAATCTACTTACAAAAGACCCGTTCCCGTTTCCGTTGAATTGATTCCAACTCATAGCGACCCTATAAGACAGAATTGTCCCACAAGGTTTCCAAGGAGCAGCTGGTGGATTCAGACTACTGACCGAATGCTTAACCATGATCACAGCCACTGAAAACCCTAACAAGCTCAATTCTACTCTGACACACATGGAGTTGTCATGAGTTGGAATCGACTCGACAGTAACTGGTTTTTCTGACTGACCTGTACTTTGGATCTCATCTTCACTCAGAAATCTTACTAATATAAAGTATCCTTCTCTAGCACATTCAACTTTTCCCTCAGCTAGATGCTTTTCACTGGCATATAAACAAGTCCAACTTTATTTTTTTATTTAAAAACAAAAGTAAAACAGTACCTCCGTTGAGCTCCACAATCTCCCATTCCAGTTACAGTCACTTTCTCTGCCTGCTTTTCTTTCTACCTCTTCCCTCCTGCACCAGACATAAATGTGTGTTTGTTGAGAGATTGATTTCCCTTGCTCTGTAGCCTTGGCTCCTTACTTAATCCCTGTAAAATGGGAATAACAATATTGAGCCTATCTCACAGAACTATTGTGAGAATTAAATGAATCGATACATGCACAAGACTTAGGGCAGAGGCTGGCACATATTAACTGATCGCTAAGGTTAGCATTATCATTATTAGTAATACTATCTCACATCTATTCTGCCAGCCAGCCAGGTGCACTAGACTGACACCTTGGAGTCATCCTGAATTCCCTCATCCTTCCATTCCAATCCATCCCTAGACTGTGTTGATTCTTACCGCTCAAGTCTGTCTTGTTCTGAACACTTTCCTCCCTTTCCACTAACAGATTCCAGGCTATCATTATCTTGCCTCGTTAATTCCCTGCATTCACTTGTCATTCTCCCAGACTTTCTCCATACAATAGTCACAGTGAACTATTTTAACCTCATATCTGAGGTTACCATCAGGTTTAAAACACTTCAATAGTTTCCCATTTTCGTGCAAATGTATTATACTGACTACAAAATCATGTAGATATGGCCCCTGCCTACCTCTCGAAACATATCTAGCATCTCATTTAGTTTGCCCTCTGCTCTCCATAGCCATATACCAATGACCTTTCGGTTCTTCAATTTCGCTATGCTCTTGCTTGTCACAGGCGCTGTACACCTCCTGTTCCCTCTACTGGAATGTTGAATAATATTCCCATTTCTCTTAGTCTAATTAATTCCTGTTGTTAGGTGCCACTGAGTTGATTCTGGCTCAAGAGACCCCCATGTGACAGAGTAGAACTGCCCCCATAGAGTTTTCTAGGCTATAATCTTCATAGAAAGGAGCCCTGGTGGTGTAATTGTTAAAGCACTGGTCTGCTAACCAAGAGGTTGGTGACTCGAACCCACCAGCAGCTCCACAGAAGAAAGGACATGGCGATCTGCTCCCATAAAGATTTACAGCCTAGGAAACCGTATGGGGCAATTCTACTCTGTCTTATAGGGTCGTTATGAGTGGGAATCGACTCGCCTGCACACAACAACAATCTTTACGGGAGCAGATTGCAGGTCTTTCTCCTGCAGAACCGCTAGATGGGTCTGAACCACCAACCTTTTGGTTAGCAGTCAAGTGCTTAAACATTGCACCACCAGGGTTCTTCATCCTTTATGTCCCAGCTCAATGGTCAAGGCTCATTTCATCCCCCTAAAATAGGCTCTTATTACTTGATGTACCTTTTCTTCAAAGCACTCATCAAAGTTGTAATTTCACAGTATGTGATTATACCACCAACAAATTTTCCCGGTGGAATCCAAGCTCCGTAACAGCAAGGACTATGTCTGTTTTTGGTCTGCATTGTATCCCCAGTGCCTAATACAGCATCTGGCACATAAATGGAACTCAATAAATATATACTGGATCAACATTAAACTTTCAAGTTCAGTGCTGCAAAAATAACCTCACTGCCTGTTTAAAAACAGGGCAGATTTAAACAGTACAAGGATAGTACATCATCAGTTCATTATCAGTGTGGCTCAGACCAAAGTTAAGTTTCTCCACTGATGGTCGTGAACAGTAAATCACTTTAAAAAGATGTACTGATTCAGCAACTGCTAAGGGAAAGGAGGATGTGATAGAAGGTGTATTGTTTTAAAGGAGGGTAAAGTGGCAGAAAACTGTATTTCGATACAGGGAGGTGAGTTTTTCTAAAGTACTGGTTCCAACCACTGTTCTATTCCAACACAGACCTACCACTGCTACTACTACTACCACTTCTACTATCCCAACCAGTCCCTGTGACTCCAGCACAGTCATTACCAACTGGCTCACCATACTTGGCGTTCTCAGGCAGGTAGGAAGTATAAGAGAGATGTGAGTAATTGGAAATAGCATCCTCTCAAAATATTCTGATATTCTCTGCCCTCCCCTTCCCCCTTATAGATACCCTTCTTCCCAAATACAATTTATATAAAGTAGTAGTCACATGAATGTCATTCATATTTAACTTAGAAATGTAATCTATGATTTTTTTTTTTTAACAACAAAATTGTTTTCCTAACTACTAGATTAATATGGAGCCCTGGTGGCTCAGTGCTTAAGAGCTCAGCTGCTAATCAAAAATGTCAGCAGTTCAAATACACCAGCCGCTCCTTAGTAACCCTATAGGGCAGTTCTACTCTGTTCTATAGGGTCGCCATGAGTTGGAATCAACTCAGCGACAACAGGTCTAGATTAATATTAAACCTGATGTCACCGAAAGACACAATGACTAGGCAGTAGAAGGCACAATCTGGAAGGTTACTCAAGATCTATTTAACTGTATTATAAATTACCCACACGGGAGGTATCTGTATCTTGATTATATATAAATTTTTTATTATGGTAACATGGTTTGAGGTATTAATTTCTAAAACCACTGGACTATGGTGCACATTTGTTATATCAAATGATAAGCACCCTCAAATAGTATGTCTTCAAGGCTGTACACTTAAATCAATATAACTACTTAAATGTGGCAAAAAGTTATAGAAATATTTTCTAAGAATCTAGATATCTGAGGACTGATGACACTATATGGAGCAACCCCTGAAATTATGCAGATGGACACAGTAGATGTACTATGAAAGGCAATTCTGGCATTGAACCTTTCTCCTCAGCAGTACACAGCTGATTCCACATAAGTTGTAAAAATCACTAAATTAGGAAAGATTAACACTACAGACAGACAAGTCAATTATAACTGAAAAAGCAAGTAAATAAAAAAAAAACAAATCAAGTAAGTCTCTCTCTCCACATTTTCTGAGACTTTAAATCAAGGGTTTCAAACATGTTGAAAAAACATGCTCACATTGTGATTCCCAAGTATTTCTTATTTTGAGAAACAACATCACCTCTAAGCCACGACATGAAATCAGAATATGTAATTATAATTTCTGAGAAAAAGAACATGCATAATTTATTACAGCTTTGAATACTCATCTAAAACTTTTAAAGATGAAAAAAAATTGAGCACCATCTCCTACTCACAGAATGATCCTTTCTCCAAAATTAGATTTTAAACCTGACATCAGAATATCACTAATTCATGTTTCCACAAGTTGTTTAAAAAGCTGTTTATCCTAAGCAGATCCCTACAGCTGTAAACGATATAAAAGTTCTCATGTGACAAAAGCTACTCTTGCTCTTTGTTATTCAAAGCTAAAATACCATTTCTAAATACCATCAGATGCAATTTCACTACCTGAAAAAATAACTACCTTCTAGAAATTACCACTAATCAAGAAATCAAGAGACATTTTCATTTTACGTAGAAGAAGTGATTATTACCTTCACATCAACACTTTCATTCTTACTCTTTCAAACAGGATGGAAGAAATTAACAGTCCATTCAGTGGAGAAAAGGCAGAAAATCTTAGATATGCAAACAAGTGTTAATCAGAGATTATATCACTTTTTTCATGACTGACAGAAAAGCGAAAAAATGCTGACCACTAAGCAAAGAGAAGATGTGTATCTGATAGTCATATTGATTTAGATTCAACAGGTAGTCTCAAGTATTATAACTAGTAGCAACGATGATTTCTTAGGAAATCTAATGTTCAAAGAATTCTGCACATCACTGATTATCGTATTTTTAATATATTTTTAAAAGATTCATTCTCATTTAAATTGCCTAATTAGAAAATACTCTTTATGTAATTATTTAATAACATTAATCTATCATGATTTCTAAATATTTTAATAATGCCCTGATTTCATTTTCTGCACAGTGTGGTAGGGTTTTTCGTTTCGTTGTTGTTGTTGTTGTGTTTGGGGGGCGGAAAAACCACCACTCACCTATGCCTACCCCAAGATTACAGACTAAAACAAATAATCATTCTTTACACACTCAAAAATAAATTCAGACTTTGGGAAACACAGTAAAGTAAAAATACACAAAGTTCAACGTTATAAGTCACTTGAATAACTGCAGGGAGCTCTGGAGCTGTCTGCCTGTAATTTAAGGACCAACTGTGGATGTAAACCGAGAAAGGCAATGATACTATTGTATTTATCCCACCAAATTTTCGTAAGAGCTTTGATCAAATTCCCCTAAACAGTTCATGCACGCAGAGAATAAATAGTATGTCTCTGAAACGACAGACGCTGATCCGGAATAGTTCAAAAAAACTAACCAAGACTGTATCTGTCTGGTGATGTGCAAACCTGTTTTATCAATGTCTCAAATGTCAAAAGGTGGGCTAAGGTATTCATTCTTATGACAGAAAATCTTTCAACTTAAGTCTTAGCTGGTGTAATTAGTTCCTGTTTCTTCCTCCTTCTGCTAGGAAGGTGGATGACAGGACCCCGGGACATCCATACGTCGGTCTACACCCCTTTTTCTTCCCCCACCTTACCTAACTCCTTTCTTTACACACATACACACGCACACTCCCATCACATTCATAGCCCAAGTGCCCCAGTAGGCAGTTTTCTGGGGTCGTTTCACTGGTGCATCTAAATGAGATCTGACGCCACCAGGCAGCCTAGGCTTGAATGTAACCCCGCCAGCGCCCGCCGCTCACCTCTAGCTTGTGGTTGATTTGGGACACAGTCTGGGCTTTATGGCAAAGCTGCGCAAAGCAGGAGCTCAGGCTGGTCATCTTCTGTCGCCCCTCATAAGTGATGTCCGCCTGGTCCGGATCGATCTCGCCCAGAAGCAGATCCACATCCACGAAGGCCTTATCGAACTCCTTCTCCAGCACCTCTAGCCACCGGAACATGGATACTCCACCGGGGGAGGCTCCCACCGCGCAGGAGGCGCCTCCTGAACCCCCACCGGCCCCCGCCGGGCATGGGCCGCCTGCCGACATGGCGCCGCCTAGGGCCTCCCCTGCCTGCTGCTGACCCCCGCCACCTACGCCGCGCGAGGGGAACTGCTGGGGCTATGGGGACCCCCGTGCACGCACGTTCCTCGTACCCCGTCTTCCCCTCGCGCGGCTAACGCCGGCAATGCAGCCCCGGAGTGGCAGGAGCAGCAAGGCCGAGGCGGCGGCGGTGACACACGGAAGACCGGGGTCCGTCCCACCTCAGACCCGCTCCCGCTGCGCATGCGCAGCAAGGAGCCAGGCGGGCGCGGCTAGCCGAAACGAAATGGGCGGGGCTAGGATGAGACTTTGGCCTATGAAAGGCCTCTGCTAGGGACCGACTGTCAGCGGCCATCTTGACAACTGGCAAACTCCAACTTGGATTTCGGAGAAACAGGGGCGCGTGATGTCTCCTTCCAGTTTGGAAAGATCCGCGGGAGAGAGGATATCCACGTCGCAGAAAAGAACAGCTTCCGGCCGTTTGACTTCACAGTGGGCGGGAGCTGTTCTAAAGTCCGGCAAAGTTGCTGCAGTAGAGTCCGGGGGCAGGGAATGGAGAACTTGGAAGGGTGGTGTGAGCATGCGCAATAGCCACGTTTTACTTTTTTTCGTTCCAGTTCCTGTTTGGGGTGGGATGTTTGACACACTGGCTCTTTTTGGTAAACCAGGCCCTAACTTCTGGGTGGGAACTGCTTACAGCTGCAGGTTGAGGAGAGCGCCTGACCAGGTTTTGCCGAATTAATAGAAGACCTTTTGTCTCATGATTAACAGTCAGGCAGGCCTGGGTTCAAGTGTTACCCGTTTCACACCCTAGAGGTACCCCCTTGGTTGTGTTACTTAACCTTGGAGCCTCAAAATTTACTTCATTCAGTAATAAGGTAAAATGTTTAGCATGGTTGCTTGCCACGTGGCATTAGCTCCTATTATTACACCATATATCATACATTCCTAAAGCAACTATTTGAAAAATGCAAGTGTTGAAGGAATCACTCTTAATTATTTAAAAATGGTAGTGTTCCCACATGTGACATTTCAGAAAAATAAAACAATTTAAGTGGATATCCCCAAAGAATGGCTTGTTTTCCCCTACCATGATAGCGCTCATGTTGATTTCTTTTTGAAACCATATATTGGAATGCAAAATGATTATACATATATGTATGTATCGAAAAAAAACACGCCGTCAATTCCGATTCAGCGTTCCTATGTATACACACACACACACACACACACACACACACACACACACACACACACACACACACACACACACACGCCAGTCTCAGTGCTTTTGCTGTCAAATCTTAATCTGAAAGGGAAGGAAGCACTCAAAGGCATTATAATAAGTCTTTATGAAGATTCACATATTCATAAATGCATTAAATGCTGAGTCCTGCACTAAGGGCCCAAAACCAAACAAGAAATGACCCTCATTCAAGCAGGGCTCATAGGTTAGTGCGGTTACTAGCGTTCACGGCCACAACTTTAATTTGGTTTTTGCAGTACACCTGGCTCTTTACCATTCTGCCTACCCACTCTCAACCTTCTCTCACTTCAAGAGTAGCCCATTCCCGGAAAGGGCCGGAGAAACCAGTCTGATTAGAGTAGGCTAGTAGGAACTTTTGTACATTGCCTGAGGGAATATTTTACTGGCTGACTACAGACGTTTCTGCCGCCTGTTTAGGGGCCAGACCCTTCCAGTTAATCACTATCCAAAGCCTGCACTATGTGCCCCTTGCCAACACCAATGAAGAGGAAGAAATCACGTCTTTAGTTTGCTCTTTGGGTACCGCAGGGCAGACTAATTAGCATAAGTCAGTAAAGTCCTTTGGCTCTGGCAAACTTAGCTAAGCAGAACTAAACATAAGATCCTTGCCCTGAACTTATATAGGCAACTTCACGCAGATTTTAATACACAACAAATTATATAAAACTAAGATTTGCATTCTTCCTGCTCCCTTCCAAAACTAACTTTGCGTTTATCTACAATATTCACAAGAACATCATTACTACAGCTACCGAGGTCCCAGCCACTTTCTCTATACATAATATAGTTAGCAATAAATCTTCAGGAATTTCAAGTAAATAATTTGAAATCGGAGAGGGGCATATACATGAAACCATAATAACAACAATAATAATAGCTATCAATTATTGAGTACTTAGTAAGTGGTAGGCATTGTACAATTTGCTTAACTTCTTTGATCCTCACAAAATCCTGTGAGGTAGGTATTATCATTCTTTTCTAGATGAGTAACAGCTTAAGTAGTGTCTTGGTAAGGTCACACAGCTAGAAAGTGACTGAGCTGGGTGCCAGTCCAGGCGTCTTTTTCTCCAAAGCTTTTGATGTTAACCAGGAGACATAGGAGGATGGGAAAAGCCATTTCTTCTTGTGTAAGTTATCAGTATAAAATAGCAAATCAGTCCAAAAGTAGTAACCTTTAAAAAAGAAAATTCTTCCCAGTAAATAGGCGAATACAAATCTATTACCATTTAACAAATATTATAAAAATAGTAATTGTAATACTGTTTTTTATTACTTATAACTCCCTTTAGTTTATATGGCCCGGCCACACTTGCAAATAAATTTCATTTCTTTTAAATAACATCATTCAACTTCTGGTTGTATCGTATAAGTGTGGCTGAAGTGCATTTCAAGTGCGTATATGTGTCCAGTGTTCTAATTGTTGATGTATAGCCCCATTTTCAGGATTGTAGAACCCAGTTGAATTTCTGTTACAAACTTGATAACTCCAAGTCACACTCTGTGCCTAATCTCACATTGTCCCTTCACCTTACCACACTATGGCTACATCCCTATGTGCTTGCCATTTCAATAACCATGTGACTATTTCAAGTGCTCATGAGAAGCCCTTTATGTAGATGTATAATCTTCTGCCCACCTTAATTGGGTTGTGATTTTACAAGTCACAGCCAAACATGAACAAGGAAAGCAGGGTTAGTTTGATGTTCAAGTGCTGCCATCTGTTGTCGGTATACTAGATCTACATTTATTGCCTTCTCTACCTACTCTGGAATTTAGAATTGTAATCTGAAAACTTGTGGGATTTATTTTCCCAGAGATAATAAAATCATGATAGTTTCATTTGCAGTTGGATTGGCAGAAACCTCCAGTAATTGTTTAATGAATCATGCTTATGTGATTTTTAGAAAGTCTGATATAACTTAAATATGACAATCTTGTTTTAGAAAATTATCCCTACAGAGTTCTACCTCAAGATATTATTAAGAATAAATACAGTGGGAAACTTTAAACCAAAAATATCCCCCTGGAGTCTTCTTAAAACCAAATGATAGTTTATTATAGCTAGTAAAGAATGTCTGCCTTGAGCATAGTGCTCTTTTAAGATCTATCTATATAGGATCAAATTGACAACAGCAACCGGAAAGATTAGATAGGAAACCTAGAGGGCAGTGATTTTATGTTAACTGGGGAGGAACAACTCTGAAAAGGAGGGTGTGAATTGTTGCACAACTCGAAGAATGTAATCAATGTCATTGAATTGTACATGTAGAAATTGTTGAACTGGTGTATGTTCTGCTGTGTATATTCTCAACAACAACTGTAATAAGATAAATTATTATTAAGAAAAGAATAAATAGAGTGAGGACTGAAGAAATTGGGGGAAGGAGAGAGGATGCTAAAAATTTCTCTGTTAGATACTAGTAATTAGCTGTGGGGTTAGCGTATAGTTCAAACATTTCTAGAGCACCATTAAATGCAAAGGTACTATAATGAATGTTGTTGTTAGTTGCCATTGAGTCAGCACCAACTCATGGGGACCCCACGTACAATTGCCCAGTCCTGTGCCATCTTCACGATCATTGGTAATGAATAGAGACATGTAAGATTCACCTAGGACTAGGGAGAGAAACTATCGTTTATTGAACTCTACTTGGTACCAGGCCCTGTACTAAGCTTCACATGTTTCATTTAATCACTAATAACCCTACCAGGAGAAAGGAAAAGGAATCCAAAGGTCAGGAATTAACATTTGTTGAGTGCCTACCATGTATCGGTACCTTTGCTAAGCCAATTTATATTCATTATCTCATTAACAACACTGTAAGGAAGGTATTATTATGTGTATTTCACAAATGGGACAATTAGGCCTCAGAGAAGTGTATTAGTTGTTCAAGTTTCAAGTTCACCCACAGTGTTATGGATTGAATTGCATCCCCCCAAAAAGTTACATCAAAGACCTAATCTCTGGTACCTGTGAATGTGACCTTCTTTGGTAATAGGGTCTTTGAAAATGTTATCAGTTAACATGAGGTCATACTGGAGTAGGGTGCATCCTAATCCCATCAATTGGTGTCCTTATAAAAAAGGCAGAGAGACACACAGAGACAGAGGGACGGTCATGTGAAGATGCATCTACAAGCCAAGGAATGCCTGGGCCTACCAGAAGCTAGAAAAGGCAAGAAAGGAGACTTTGGAAGGAGCATGGCCCGACAACACATTGATTTGGATTCCTAGTGTCCAGAACTGTGAGACAATAAATTTCTGTTCTTATAAACCACCCAGTTGGTGGTATTTTAGTACTGTAGCCCTAGGAAACTAATACACCTGACTTGTAATTGGCAGACTCAGTACTCAGTATTGGCTGACTGCAAAGCTGACTTCTAGCACCGCCATTTCCTAGAGAGGTAAATTTGAGCATACTGCTTAACCACTCTAGCTTCTGTTTCCTTATCTGTAAAATAGAGAATGTAATAGTAATAGTCTCTTACAGGACCGATGTGAGGGTTAAATGACATCATGCATACAAAGCACTTAGCTCAGTGCCTGGCACAGAACAAGTGTTCAGCTGGTATTGGCAGTTATTATTGGGAAGTATTTTTGGCAACTACCCTAAAAGTACCATAAAATAGGCACATTGTTATATGATCCATTTTATATATGTAATCTTTGTGTATCTATATGTCCCAGCTTTGAGTCTCTGTGCTTTGTGGGAGTATGTTTCAAGGTCCTCATCTTTCTTTCCTGGGACTGTTTGTGTCTCTCTTGACAATTCTATTTTCCCGTTTGCCCTTCTCTCTTCTTTCTCTGACTCTCTTCCTTAATTAATCACTGAATAGAAATAAAGTATATTTTTATTTGTTGCAAGTATCAAATATTGTTGCTTTTTCTTTGTTCTCAGTTTTAAAATCATGAAAATGGGATGGAATATTTTTTTACCCATATTATCTATTTGATTTTTACTTATATTGCCACCTTGATTTCTTTCCTTCTGTTTTAAGGAACTGGATAAATGTTTTTTCACTCTTACGATAAAACAAACCCAAACCCGCTACTGTAGAGTCAATTTCTGTTCATAGCGACTCTATAGGACAGGGTAGAACTTCCCCTTAAGGTTTTCAAGGCTGTAATTCTTTATGGACGCAGACTGCCACATCTTTCTCCTGCAGAGCTGGTGGGTTCGAACTGCTGAACTTTTGGTTAGCAGCCAAATGCTTTAACCACTGCACCACCAGGGCTCCTTACTTTTATGATAGACAGTACTCATTAAAGAGGAGAAAATGAATGTGATTCTTTTTACCATAAAAATAAGTTTTGCTTCTGAAAGTTCGGTGTAAATTAGATTTTTTTTAGTTAAGAACATAAAGTACTAATATCTCTATTTTAAGGAGCCTTACAATTCCTACTTCTATGTAAAAAAGTATCTTTGGCAAATGTGTAAAATTATTATATTTAATAAGGGGGGAAATTAAAGAGATGAAAGATGAAGGGAAAATAGAAAGGGAGGGGAGGGGGCACCAAGATGAAGCTAACGAGAGAAGAGAACCAAGAAAAGTTATGGAAATGGGAGAAGGAAGACAGAAGTAAGCAAGAGCATGGGACCTTGAACTGCCAGGCAGCGGCCTTCTTGTGACTTAAACGTTTACGAGAAACAAAAGTTATATATATGCTTTGCAATAACAGGTGATGATAAGGGGTGAAGATAAAGTGCATAGGGCTATGAGTTCTTATCCTAGCATCCTGACACCATCTAGATTTTCTACTTTCTGTGTCTCCCATGAAATTATGTGCCAATGTGTGGATGTATTAAGTTTTTCTGGGGAAATACTCCATGCTTCCATCAAATTTTGAAAAGCGCCCACAACCCCAAAATGGTTTAGAAACAGCTGTATATTTGAGAAACTGCAAAAAGATAATGTTCCTACCTTTCTTTAATCCTCTCTATCTCTACAACACATCATTTCCTCCTCCCACCCAAGTCCATTATGTAGGCCACAAAAGGAGGAAGATCTCCTTCCCCAAGGGCTTAGTATTAAAATTTCTGCCATTAAGTAAGTGCATTTGGTCACTATTAACAGTTGCATGATGAATGGAAAAAGTCAAGAAAAATCTACTACTGTCACGGACTGAATTGTGTCCCCGCAAAATATGTGTCAACTTGGTTAGGCCATGATTCCCAGTATTGTGTGGTTGTCCTCTATTTTGTGATTGTAATTTTCCTATAGGTTGTAAATCCTAATCTCTGCCTGTGGTTAATGGGGCAAGATTGGATGATGTTAAAAGAGGATTAGGGTGGGACTGTAACACCCTTACTAAAGTCATATCCCTGGTCCAATGTAAAGGGAGTTTCCCTGGGGGGTGGACCTGAGATTCCTGCACTGAGATGCTTCCAGACCAAGGGAAGACTGATGACAAGGACCTTCCTCCAGAGCCGACAGAGAGAGAAAGCCTTTCCCTGGAGCCGGTGTCCTGAATTCGGACTTCTAGCCTATTAGACTGTGAAAGAATAAACTTCTCTTTGTTAAAGCCATCCGCTTGTGGTATCTCTGTTATAGCAGCACTAGATGACCAAGACAACTACCATTTTACCTGAGCAATGTGGAAAAAGTCTTGAAATATTGTGTTTATTATTTGAGATCTCTGGGTTGTGCAAACAGTTAACATGTATGGCTGCTAACCAGAAGGTTGGCAGTTTAATTTCACACAGAGGTACCTTAGAAGAAAGGCCTGGCAATCTACTTCTGAAAAATCAGTCATTGAAAATCTTATGGAGCACAATTCTACTCTGACATACATGGGGTCTTCATAAGTTGGAATTGATTCAACGACAACTGGCTTTATTTATTATTTACATTTACTGTATTTATTATTCATATTGACTAACAGTTTAAAATTTCAGATAGACATGCTAAAGAAATAATTTTGGGGATTCCAAAGTGATTTATTAGCCTCCCTGTCCTTTAGATAATTTCTTTTAAATATATAAATCAGACATTGCTTTGCTGCCTGGCTCTTACAACTTCAGAAATTTGGTACAGTGATTTAGGATTAGCTCCAACACCTCCTCTTCCAGAAAGCCTTCCTTCTTTCTCCTCATGTAGAGCTGTGGACTCCATCTCCTTCTAGTTTCCTGTAAATATCTGTGATATCATTTAGCATATTATTTTGGAGGCCTTTAGATCGTGAGCTCCTTGACAGCAATGATTATATCCTGCTTATCTTTGAATCCTCAGTTCCTTAACACAGGACCTAAACAGAGGAGGAGTCCTATAAATAGTTGTGGGGTCAGTTCAAAATTAACATATGTCAACATTCTACTTAGAAAATTCAGAAATTCACCTTTCAAATACATACCTTTGATATCTGCAAAAGAATATAGATAAACATATTTTATATTGGCTCAGGGGTGAAGGATATCTATATTACACATGCTAACATTTAAAATTCAGGGAATATGTTCCTCAACCTAAAGAGAAAGATTTACTTAACAATGATATGGTTAATTTAATTACTAAATCCAGTATAATCTAGGCTTTAGTAATTATTTTACATATTCCATAGTTGAATTTAACTAGATAACTACGAAGTCATTCCTACATTTTATGTGGTGTTCCCAAACCTAAAAACAAAGCATAACAAAAGATAATTTAAAAAATTCCTGCTGCTCTACTCTATTTGTATTCCCTTACACTCTCCAGGAGTGACTATAATTGCTTTTGCCCTGTTACTTGATCTACATTCTGCATTCACCCTTTCCCACAGCTCCAGCTTTGGTTCAGCACTATCTAAAACCAGCATTTATCAACAACGGTATCAGAGTTTACTAGTCATTAATTCTTCCTCTTTCATCCCCTGTCAAGGCACTATTTGTTTCTCAGATTGTCAGACTTTACAAGTCAAACATAGACTACCCCTCCCCATCCTCTTTCATTTATGTGTCTTATAGATTAGTTCTGCAAGGGGACCCGAAACAGTTGCATTCCAAATGCCCTTCAACATTAGTTATCCTTTCTATGCACATAGATTAAAAAGCATAAAACCAAATCTGTTGCTACTGAGTCGATTCTGACTCTTGGCAGCCCCATGTGTTATAGCACAGAATTGCTCCATAGGGTCTTCTTGCCTGTGATCTTTATGGAAGCAGATCACCAGGCTTTTCTTCTGTGGTGCTGCTGGGTGGGTTCCTTTGAATCACCAATCTTTTGGTTAGTAGTTGAGTGCAAACCATTTGTGCCACCCAGGGAAGTGCCTAAGAAGTATAAGAATCCTTCAAATTATCTAACTGGAATGTTCATAGTATTTTAATTAAGAAGTCAGAAAAGTGTAGTGAAACAGTTACTCAAAAGCTATGTTACAACAGTCGAGAAAAAAAAATTGTTTTGTCCCCAGTCGACTGTAACTCATTCAAAACTCATTTGGCTTTTGTGGCCATGGTGAGCGGAGGGAGAGAGGGTAAGAAGACTTCTATAGTGAGCATTTGTCATTTCAAATGGGGGACTTTCCATATGTGAACCTTCTTCCTCTGGTTAGGAAATTCCCCTTCCATGACTCGGTGGAAGAGCGTGTTCTTTTCTAATACTGAACTGAAAGTGTCAGATAATTGCATTCCCAGTTCTGTGACGGTCTGGGCATGGGCGTATGACCTAAGCTCAGCTAACCAGAATCACTCACTTGAAATTGTTAACCAGGAGATAGCGAGACAAAGAGATAGGGATCAGGAGAGTGGCGATGGGAGTTGGGGGAGCATCACCCAGTTTCTGCAGTACCAGTGCCAGTGGTGGTACCCGATTTCTCACTCAGCGGCAGAGGCCTGGGTATCCGTGTTCTGAGACGGCAGGAGCAATAGTATCTTCACTAGACTGGGGTGTGATTTTGCTTGTGTTTCTGGCAATATAGCCGTCCTTTATTTTTGCCTATTTCCAAACCTGGCTCTCCACGTTTTCCCACAATTCTGTGTGCTACGTAGAATTATTCCAATAATTTTCTTTTCTGCTTATACCAACCAGAATTTATTTCTGTAGCTTGCAACCGATAACCCTAACTGACACAACTATCATTTACTGGGACTCTACTTTTTGCCCATGGACTCGACATGCCTTAGTTCATTTCATCTGCACCATCCTATAAAATGGGAATTATGTCCCCGACTTTATCTTCATTCTATAGAAGAAAAAAAATTGAGGTTTAGAAAGGTTAAATATAGAAGAATTTTTTTCTGTTTTACTTTAAACTTACGCTGTTTTTGTAACATTCTACTCCAGTAGAAATAAACAAATTAAAAAAGTATCATATTCACAGTAGTGCTTTATATTGTTTAGAATTTTCTTTTCTTTTACCTGAGAGAGAGTTTTTCATAAATTAAAATCTTCAGTTTAGCTCTTGGTTGATCAGTTTTATAGTAGAAATCAGGAGCCAAGGCTTCTAGGCCCAGGTCTGGGTGAACTTAGGTTAGTCAGGCTCCTTTCTGGGATTCAGTTCCCTGGTGGTACTGGGAAAGAGTACCTACATCTTATGAAGCTAACAAAATTCATCAACGTGCAAAAAACAAAGTTAAATTCTCCTTTTATCCACAGCATGAATACTCCTCAAGAACAGATTCCTGCAGATTTCTTTATTCTGGTATAATATGCCTTCTAGGATAATTGCCCCCAAAATACTTCATACAGGCTACCACGTGATTCCAGGGTTTAGGCCAAATATTTCTTGCTGTCTGCTTTTAATAAATCAAGGAAGGCCAATATCTCATTACACAGAGGCACACATTTTATTTATTGCAGGGTTTCTTAATAATACTATTGACATGTTGGACCACATAATTCTTTGCTGCAGTAGGGGTGGAAGGCTGTCCTGTGCATTGTAATGTATTTAGCAGCATCCCTGGCCTTTACCCAGTAGATGCCAGTAGCACAACCACCTTACACATACCCTTTTATGACAATTAAAAATGTCTCCAGACATTGCCAAATCACCCCATTTGAGAACCATTGGTTTACAGGAAGGGAGGCAGGAAGGAAAAACAGAATCATAAAAAATACAAGGGAAGGATGACCCTGGCTTGAGAACCTGAACAAGACATAAATTTAATCCAAATTCAAACACAAAGCATAGTCTTCATGATTGTTGTCTTTTTTTTGTGCTGAAAGTCTCTATTACATTCTGAGCTGTGTTTTGACAGACTTTCTGGGTGAGTCATTGAACTTCCATACTTGAGAAAGACACCCAAGTTCCCTCACTCAGTTTCTCTTTTCTGAAAGAAATCAAGTAACAACCACAGGATATGGTGTTGTTAAGTGCTTTGGAAAAAGGACAGCATTCCTCACACTTCAGCTTAGGGAGCCGTAAACTAAAAACCCAAGCTAGAGGTTGGGGACTTTACCCATGGCCCTTGGTTAATGTAAGAAAACTCCAAAAGTCAACAGAAAGTAAGCTAGAAGCTGAGCAATGGTCTCAGCTCCTGCAGCCACTTTTTTGCACAACATAAATTCAAAGGGGCCTATTACCTCCAGAGCAGGTACAAAAAAACATACATGTCCTTCAAACGCCCAGGCTGGAGAGAGTCCAGCACCTCTGTATTATATTTTCTCTGCAGGTTATAAGTATGCAATAAGACTTTGCCTTCTACCTGAAAAAAAGTTGGTTTCTCAGCTTAATCCTAAATAAGGAGAGGTGGCCTGGGAAAGAGACAAAATTTTTATTTTTCAAAACATTCTCAAACTTTTTATGATCAAAGTTATTTATGTTTATAATGATAAAATTGGTAAACAACCTAAAAATTCCAGAATTAGAAAGTAGTTCATCAAATTGTGGTCAATATTCTTGATGGGCTATTATTTAGACATTTATATTTATGAAGACTATGAAATACTCTGGAAAGTATTATAATAGTGAAAAAAGCAGAATATAAAGCTGTATATGTTTAAAAACTTATAAAATAAAATTACTGACAGTATAAAGTAGTAATATTTAACAAACCACACAAAAATTGCAGTAAATCTATGGAAATGCTGTGAAAAAGAAGAAAAAAAAAAATTTATAGTGTAATTTCAAGCTCAGCCAAAGAAAAGGGAATCCTGTGGTCACCAACAATGGGTAGAAAATGAAATTCATCACTATGTCAGTCACATAACAGAGAAAAAGAGACTGGGAATATGTTTGACTCTGGGAAGGGACTAATGGCGATTTTTTTTTCCTCGCTGTTTTTTCTGTATTTTCCAAATTTCCTCTTATTAAGCATTATTTGATAGCTAAAAATCCTAAAAGTTTAAAAATAATTCTATTATTAAATAAGGAAAAGAAATAATAAAGTTTTTTTCTTTTTAAATCAGAACGTTGACCAGAAATCCCTTATCACTCCTTGTCTCTGATAATCAAAGAGGAAAAACAATCAGAAGAGTAGGAAAATCTTTCCGTAAAAGCACGCAGAAATCCTTCTCTGGAAATAAAATGGATTGATTATTAGACCAAAGAAAGTTTTGGCTTCAAATGAAAATCGTAGCAAAGAGAGGTGAGGTTAAAGACGAGACTAGAGAAGCTTTTCGATGTTAAAAAGGGTTTCTGTAGAGCAGTTTGCTGAGGCCAAGCGGCGTGGGGAAGTTTAGGTCCTCCACATGTGAGGGAGGGCCTTCTCCATATTGTCATTTGCTTAAAAAGCTTTCAGACTGCTCAGCAGGGATGACCACAGCAAGAAGCACACCAAAGACATCCTAGACAAATGAAATATTCCTCTCTATAGCCAGTTAGGTTTCACAGCTGAGAAGTTCTGAGCAAACTGGAGGCCCTTTCTTCCATTATTGCAAGTAGATGAAGGTAATAGAGCCATTTGATATTTTGCTCTCTTTTGAGTCAATATTTTTGAATGACAAAACTATTTTCCAAATATGATAGTTTGGTGCATCAAAGGATAGATGAATTGAAAAAAGTACCTGTAGCTCTATTTATCTCTACATTGTACCCCACTGTTGGATCTAGCAATCAAATGTTATTGAAACGACAAAAAACCTGCTTATTTTCTCCGACTAGTTAATGTGAGAAGAAAACACCTGTCTGTTTCAGTCCTACAAAAATGGTTTTAATATAGGGTCACAGTAAATTCAAACGTTTATAGCCCACTATAAAACAGCTCTTTGTCTTTTCCCACTAATTCCCTAGTGTCACATTTAACAAAACAGGGAAACTACAGATAGTAGAAGTGTTTGCAGATTAGCCTTCCAAGCCATAAATAACATTGGGTTTTGCCCACCTACAAATATCAAGGCAGCTTATCAATGTTTAAGCGTCTTCCTCTTTGTAATGGTAGCTAACATTTTAACCCAGGCAAATTAAGAATTTTTTTCTTTCCCGTCTTCTTACATTGACAGAGTACACATTCATAAGATTCTATTACCAGATTTCATGGTATAAAGAGTGGGACATCACCTAAACACCCATCTGCAACCTGCGAGTCCCTGTTTTGGAAGATGTATCTGCTTTATGCTTTTCTTGTTTTGCTTTCTCTTAGTGATGGTTTCAGTCCTAACTGCCCAGGAAGATGTACCTGTGATTCCCTGCAGTCGATGCAATGCTACAGACTAATTGAGGTACCCTCCGGTATTCCTTCTACCACCAAGAGGCTCTACATCAGCCACAGCAAAATTAAACACCTGCAGGTAACTATGTCATTCTACTCTCAAGTTGTCGCAATTTTATTTTTGTGAGGGGCAAATGCAGGGTTGTTAAATTTGATTTAAATAATCATAACTTAAGGTAGTTGCACTAGCCCCTGCTTGTTCTGTACTGCTGAGATAGATATTTCTTTGGATATTTTCTTTTAGGGAAGAAGAAAACAAAGTCAGAATGTGTGGTAATGTTTTCTTTCAATTTTTATTCAAAAAATTAAAAAATTACATTGTTGCAAAATAAAAGTGGAGAAATGGCTCTTTCTTAGTAAACACCATATGAGAGCATATTGCCATTTTATGTCACTAGGACTTAGGATAAATCTTTTTAGGATTTAGATGATGTTTATAACATCATAAGACTATCAAGATGAATCCAACATAACAGAATAATTCATACAAACCCTACATACCAGCCAGATACCACTGTCTTTGTGGAAAACTATACAGAGGAAATGCATGGTTTTTTTTTTTTTTACCAAGTTAACTCAGTTCTCATTCTATATGCTTTTAATTATGACTTTGATTTTTTTGCTTACCTGCTCAGCCTTGGTTGTGCAGTGGTTAAGAGCTTGGCTGCTAACCAAAAGGTCAGCAGTTTGAATCCACCAGCCGTTCCTTGGAAACCCTATGGGGCAGTTCTACTCTGTCCTATAAGGTCACTATGAGTCGGAATCGACTTGACAGCAACAGGTTTTATTGACAGGGTACTGGAAAGAGTGCTGTGGATTTGTCTGACTTTTATGACATGAAAGAACTTTTATCTTTGACCTTTGGTATTTTGAAAGTTATCGAAGAGACTAAGGTTCTCATCCTAGTTTTCTTAGTAACTAGAGATATGCCCATCTTCGGCAAACAATTAAAAATCCCTGGGCCTCAAACTTTTAACCTGTATGAGGTGAGATCCTGGATTAGATAGGCAATCCCAGGCCCCATAGATGGAAAATTCTATGCCCTTTGATTTTCCCATTGCTAGTTCCAGCTTTTTCCTTTCATAGATCCAAATCCTAAGAAAATGCCTTTCTGTGATTCAGGTGCAGAGAGGTAGCAGGTGAATGTACTTTTCCTTCAGATGGAGAGATCTGTCCCCCACATCTTTTTTTGTGGTTAAGAAATTTTAACCTATCATATAAACACAGGTTACAATATGTGGCATGGTATTTATTTTGAGGCTTAACAAGCACAATTGCTTAGTCTTCACCTGTTTTCTTTCCTCTTCTAACCCACTAGTGCCTAATGCCAGAGAGCAAATCTGACCCTGACTAGTCTAAGTGTTCAAGTAAGACACCTGGTTAAAGGGTAAGGTGCTTAAATATTTGCTCTCAGGACTCGAGATACGTAGTGAGCTGGAGTGTCAACTAAGACTAGTAATGAGCTTAGGCTGCTGCTTTGTAGCCAATAAAATTCAGCTATACTACTCATCACATTCAATTATTGAATGAGTCAATTTGCCATTGGTTTAGGTTTATTGAACGGTAGTATTGCTGCTTCCCTGACTTTAACCCGGTTTATTGTCTCTTGGGAGGACAGTTTACAACAGAAAGGTTGGTGAAAGATAGGATTGTTTTGTTAAGGAAATGAACAGTTTGAGCAATAATACACTTGTCTTTAAAAACCCTTAGGTTTTAAGTGACCATATTCCTCTTGTATTTAGTAAATGCAATGTATGTTCTGTTTATTTGGTTTGAACGACAGAATCAGGTGCCTATCTTTAAAGAAAAAAAAAAAAACCTGAAAATGGGTCTTCAAATTAATAGAAATAGAAATTACGTGTGTATGTGACAAAATGTTTTATTACTTGTTCATATAATTCAACTGTGTTTAGGGTTGTGAACACTGTGTTTGAGCTGGGGATAAAAGATGAAAAATTAACAGTCCCTGAACTCGAGCAAAGAGAGTTTATTGATCCATATATCCATAAAAATTCCTACTTCTTTGAGGTTAATGCCATCTGGGTATAGCATTCTTTATTTGTTCTTCTGTGCTCCTGGTCCCTTCCCTTCTGACTCATAGTTTTCCTCTCCATTACAAGTCTTGCATCTTCTTGGGTGGTTTCAGCATTTATTTGCTCGTCCTGTCGGATATCCTAGCCTCACATAGATCCCTGAACTCGTAAAAAGTTATCTATCTACATTTCCATTTCATCTAAACCATCTTCCTGGTTATCATAATCCTCATCATCCCCTGAAACTTCTCCACTCATAAAACCTTGAATTCCTGTATTGGCTCTGATTATCTCCTTTCCTTTCAGCTATCACACTCAACAGTTACCCTTACAACTCATGGAGACTTCTAACCCTAAATCTACCCATGTTTGCCCAGACAATCAATTTATTTCTCATCTATCTTCTTTCCCTACCCCTTCCTTCTCTGAACCCCACAATTAATTATCTCAGCATCTGTCCAGCAAAGCCTTAGTCTTGAATTATGGTGATAATTTGCCTTTCTGACTCCTTTACCTGGACAGGTGGATGCTGCTACGGAGGATCACACAACCAGATGGTTTGGAATCACCACAAATTCAAGGTCTCCAACCTCAGCTGGACCTTCAATATCACCCATCTATCCCTCCACTTCTTCTTGGCCTGTTTCTTCCTATATTTCCCTCTATATCTTCCAAAACTTTGGTACAGTCTTTGGGCCACCTACTCAGTCAATCCCTGCCCTCCTCATTCTCAGCAAATGGCTCACCTCCCATTTTATTGACAAATGATGGCAAAACTGAGGTCATTACTTTCGATCTCCCTCAATCCCCGCTCACTAGTCTCTATTTACTTCCATAAATTCTTTCTCCAAGACAGAGAGGATGAGATGTCTCTCCTTCTATTCAAGGAAATCCCCTCTCCCATGCCCTTGATTCCATCCTTCTCACCTCTCCTGGACCTTGCACTATCGTTCTCTCCACCCCATATCGTCGGGAGCTCTTCCTTTACTAGCTCTTTGTTCTCAGCCTATAAATATGCCCCTTCATTACAATAAAAATAAAATTCTTTAAATTCTGTCTCCTCTTTCTACTGTGTCCCTTTATTTTCAAAACTTACTATTTCCGCTTCTTCACCTCCCATTTATTCATTGCTGTCTGGTTGAACACCTTTTCATGTGCTTATTAGCCATTTGTATATCTTCTTTGGAAAAATATCTTTGCAAATATTTTGCTCATTTTTAAATTGGATATTAGTCTTTTTATTATCAAATTGTAAGAGTTCTTTATATATTCTAGATACAAATCCCTTATCAGATAGATGATTTGCAAATTACTTTTCCCATTCTGTGGGATTGTCTTTTCACTTTCTTGGTGGTGTCCTTTGGAGCACAAAAGTTTTTTATTTTAATGAACTCTAATTTATCTACTTTTTCTTTTGTTGCTTGTGCTTGTGGTGTCATATCTAAAAAGACATCACCTAAACCAATGTCATGAAAAGTTATGCCTTTATTTTCTTCAAAGAGTTTTATAGGTTTAGCTCTTATATTTAGGTCTACAGTCCATCTTGAGTTAATTTTTTGTATGGTGTAAGGAAGAGGTCCAACTTCATTTTTTGCCACCTCTGACCTTTTCTATCACTATTTATTAATTCATGCTTTACTGTCAAATTGTTTAAGTGTGTTGAATAAGTGAAAGAAGTAATGAGTAACTGATTGCTTGTGACACCAAATGAATACTGTGCTAGGTAACCCAAGTCACTCCTATTTTGAAGAGTGTACAGTTCAATTCTATGTATCAACATATCTAAGCATAAATCAGTTCATCTCATTTTTGTCTCTTGAACTGCTGCAAGCCAAAGTGATATGCCCTCTTCAAAGGCAGAGGGCAAATATGGATGTGGTTATGGTGCATTCAATGAAAACGATAGTACGTTACCTCTATTGTGGAAGAAAAGAGGCTCCTTCAAATCTCTCTTGGGTAAAAAAATATATAAATAATATAAATAGGGCTGATCACCGGGTGGGGGAGAGGGAGTTATAGGTGATTTTTACACTGTCTTCATACTTTACAGATTTTTAAAAATTGTTCACAGAGAACAAGTATTATTAGTCAGAAAAAAATGTCAACACTGTTTTACAAACTCCTTGCTGGCTTGGTTCACACAGGTCTGGGTACCCAGAGAGCAGAAGAGACATACTCTGTGGTTATGTTAGTTTCGTGTCCATGTCAGGCCTATAGGAAGCCCGGAAAGGGTGTGTGGCCCTCAAATACTTGGGGCAGGGCCTGCACAAAACTGAAATCAGAAACAAAGCCTTCATCTGGAAGTCAGTGAAAGCTGCCCCTTTGCTCGACTTTACTTGCCTTGATTTTTAAGCAACATTTTAAAAAAATACCAGCAGCCCCAGGGTTAGTTCTAGGGCAAAAGCATCTCTTCCACATCTCTCCACGACAGCCCTGCTTAGACAATGGAAATGGAAGAACAGGTCTAGCAGAATGTTTTTCCCTTTGTCAGCTCTGCAAACTCAACCAAAATGTTAAAAATCAGCGGATGTCTTTCTCATTGTTTGTGCTACCAGACTCTAGATCTCTCAGCTAAATGGATACAATAGCAGTAAGACTAAAAATATATAAGTTTGGGGTAAGATAAACCTGAGTTGAAAGCTTAATTTTTCCACTTGCTAGCAGATATATTTGGACATGTTATTTCACCTTCTTGAGCTTTAGTTCCCCTCTCTGAAGGGGAATAATCATATTCATAGGGCTTTGTAAGGTTTAAACACAGTAATTAAAGAAACGGTAGCCATTTTCATTAATAATAATCGGAAGTAATTTGTATTGACTCTGACAAAAAGAAAAATGTTTTCTATGTTTGATAAAGGGAAACAATTATTTATTGGATTCTGTTAAAAATATGAAGTGTATTTACTATTTAGGCCGGTCCCTACACTTTGCAAATAGAGAGAAGGAAAAACTGAAGTTCTGATACCAAACTTCATCTGTCTAATCCCAGAATAGATTGCCCGTTAAAATCTATGTCATCTCCGAGACTCACTGTGTACTCAGCAATCTTATAGAGTTTGTGGTCAGTCAGATACGAGCAGAGGTATTAGTAACACCACGTTCTTCTTTTCGGAGATCAACAGTCTAAGAAGTAAAGAGCTATGTCTAGAGTCACTTTTGACTGTATATTAAAGGTAAGCCAAGAAAAGGCACTTCAGAATGGAGAGTAGATAAAAGATTATGGGGTCTTGGGCAGGTCACTCAACTGTATCGGGAATAAAGTTCTCTATCTCTTTAAGGGGAAATTTGGGCTAGATAATCTCTAAAATCTCTGCTTTTCTAAAACTCTACGATTTTGTGTCCAGATCTCAAGACTTTTTTGAAAACCTTAATTCTAGACCAGACACAGTAGGAAATACATTAGAAAATGTTATAGCCAAGGAAGAATGAGTTTTGGAGTGCAATCAATCATTTTAAATTCTCAACTCCTCCACTTACTATCTTCTAGTTTCCTCAATTATAAGCCAGCATTGATAATAGGAAATTTGCAGGGTTGTTGAGAAAATTAATGTTAACATGAAAAGCACTTGGCACTTGTAGAGACTCAACAAATGTAAGAATAAAATTGCTATTATTTTTGAATCTAGGACTAATCAACAAACTGATTCATCATTAGGAAAATATCAAATGTTAGCAGCAATATATAATCAGAAGCAGTTGCTAAAACTATCAAGATTAAAACAAATACAAACCTGTTTATGGAAATTTTGACATGGGAATCTTCCAATAGTATAACATATTAGGAGATGCTTTAAAATATACCATGATTTATATCACATGTCTTCCCAGAAGGTACATACCTGTAATAGATATGCAACGCAAAGTTAACCCACTCTTAAGGTGTTAATCAAGCATTGGTATTATACAAGGATACAATTGCATAATTAAAAAAATCAAATATCTAGAAATTGTAGAAATATATAATATTGTGCTCTAAAAAGCTCAGCTTAACTGAATTCTAAAGCAGGTTAAAATTTTTGCAAAGATTTATCAAGCTGGAGAAAACCTGGAACAATTCCTTTTTCTGCCTACACTTGACCTTCCTCTTGGAACCAAATGCAAAGGATTGTATCATCCAAGAGGTGGATGTGAAGCTTGGAAGTGGCAGACATGAGGAGAGACAGAGGTGCTTGGGATTGCAAAGTATGGAGAAAGTATATGGAATTTGGCAGCTACCTAACTTCTAGGAGAGGTGTATCATTAAGTCTGGGGTATACGTGTGCATAGACTCCTTGCTTTACAGAGATGGAGACACGTATATACTATTTGTTCTTTCACTGATCCTTCTCATCGGTGAGTGCAAGCTGCACCATGTTTTGATAAGGGTCAAGAAGCATAGATTTCCAAAATATAATATAGCTGAAAATGTTTCTCAGGTAGGCTAATGACAGCTGTATCTGGGACATTCAAAACTTTACTTTTATCATTAAAATTTTTTTAATGTAATTCATAATTTAAAAACTCCAAACAATACAAAATGTAAATAGTTAACAACTCCTTGTGTTCTAACTTGCTAGAGGTAGCAATTATAGATAGTTTGGTGAAATGATTTCAGAATCTTTCAGTTTTTGGTTATTATAAGATGATGCAACAAATAACATCCCATTGCATAAATCACTGTGGAATTTGTAAATACTTCAGCCCAGAAGAAGTAGACTTGCTGGGTCAGAGAGTGTGCAGCAAAAGTTGGTCAATACTCATGCCTCCCAATAGTGTGTGAAAGTGCTTAGTATATTTTTGATGCCTTACATTGATGTTAGCAATAATAAATAAAAATAGCTAGGACTTGAGTTTCAATCATTTTCCAAGAAATAATTTTAAATAGATCCTGAAGGGAAAATCTAAAGTATCATTAGTGTTATAATGATAACGTATACGCTATTTTTTTAACAACAATCTTAATTTATTGCTTTTCTTCTGCCTCTCTGCCCTTGGCTTTTTTGTAGCTATCCAACTTTACCCAAATGCTGCCTCTAGAAGATTTTATTCTGCTGGCCAGTGGAACAGAGTCAGTAGAAAATGACACTTTCAAAACTCTGAGTACCTTGAAGACCTTGGAACTCTGGAAAAATAAGTTAAGACGAGTCCCCACTGCTCTCCCAGCTAGTCTTGAAGTGCTAAAACTAAATGATAATTCAATACATGTCTTACATGGATCAGATTTTGAAGGACTGAAGAAATTAAAAATCCTTGAACTTAAAAACAACCTAATCTCTTCCCTTTCTCCCAGCATGCTCTCCTCTCTTGTCAGTTTGCAAAGTTTGATGTTGGATGGCAACAATATGGAGTCTGTGGCTGGCCCACTGATACTTCCCCATCTGAAACATATGAGTTGGGAGAATAATAAACTGCGTGTCATACCAGGTAGCTTCTTTTCTTCTCTTCAGTCTCTGCAGTTTCTTAGTTTCAGTGGTAATTTACTGACTAAAATCCCTATTAATCTGCCAAAATCCTTGCTATCTTTAAAGATGGAGAGAAACCAGCTCAAAGTGGTAAGATTTCGAGATATGAAACACTTGGAGAATCTTTCCCATCTTTACCTGTCAGAAAACTCACTTTCTTCCATGGATGGGGCACAGCTCCTTCCCAATTTAACAACTCTTGAATTGTCCCATAACCAGCTTCAAGTGTTGCCCCTCAGACTACCAGTGAGGCTACAAAAACTTGATTGTAGCAATAATCTGATTCAGAGAGTGACCGTGCAAGACTTCCAGGACCTCCGAGACTTGAAACATTTGTTTCTGGACAACAACATTGTCAGCTTGTTTGAAGCTGGAGCCCTGCAGAGGTGTTCTCAGCTCTCCAACCTGGCCCTGGAGCAGAACCTACTATTGTCTATACCACTAAGGCAAGTGAGCATTATCATTTATTGTAGCCACTATAAAATGTTCCAAAGACTGGGGCAATTAAGCACAACATACAAGCAAGAAAATGAGCCAGACCACAGGGTTTAGGGGTAGAAGTTTTAAACAAGGATTTGAAATTTCCAGCCCTCAAGCTGAATCCTGCACTAAATTTATCTTGCATGTGGGACAATATGTCAACAGGTGTATCTATATTTGAAAATATGCAACGCAGCTTTTGGGAAGTGGGCTAACAATCATAATACAGGGATATTTCTTCATAAAATTTGTCTCCTTGTGTTCCTTAGCTTTCTTTCTCTAGTTGTAAAAAATATGTTTTGGTTTCTCCTTATATGGCCTAGATCAATCAACAGGCATCTGAGCCACTAGCAAATTAAGGACATCAGGAAAAAAATGAGGGAAAAAATGTAATAAGATACTTTATGTTGTTTTATGTCTCATTGTACAGATTAGGGCATTAAGGCTTAGAGTTATTAAGTAATTTGCTCAAAGCCACATTGCCAATAAATGGTGAGTCAGAATTTAAACACAGGTAGTCTAACTGTGGAACGCTGGTGGCATAGTTAAGTGTTCGGCTGCTAACCAAAAAAAGGTCAGCAGTTCGAATGCATCAGCCACTCTTTGGAAACCCTATGGGGCAGTTCTACTCTGTCCTATAAGGTTGCTATGAGTGGGAATCGACTCGATAGCCAAGGGTGTGCTTTTTTATTTCCCCCTTAGTTTGACTCCAGAGTCGGGATTTTAACCACTGCATAATCCTGCCTCTGAGATCTACGTCACTGTTAACAGTTCTAAACTACCTTAGAATTTTGGATGTCCAAGACTTCAGTGTTGCTTTTTGCTGCTTCACATTTCACCAATCTTCCTAGGGACAAATATAAATTACATCATCTCTTCTTTATCTATTTTGGATAATTCAAATCCAGAATAGCTTTCTATAACCTGTCAGGTAACATTTTATCTTACTTATGCACGAGTGCCATCTACTGGCAAATAGGTGTGCTACTATTTACTCAAGGAATAACATTTCTAGAAATATGTTTGTCTTAGAATCAGGGCCACTTTTTCATATATATCAGACTTATAAAGACAAATTACATTAAAGCAATACATGACTGCCCAAAAGTCACAAACCAGGATAATTAATGATTTCTCTTACAATGTCATTTTGGTTATAAGTTCCATAGAATAAAAAAGAAAAAGAAGGAAAAAAATAAGAAAGAAAAAAAGAAAAGAGCACTTCTAAGACTAGGCACAGTTTTTGAATACTCATCACAAATAATTAAATACAAATAATTGTGTTTGTTTAGATGTAAACTTGGTTTGTTCATTTTCATTATTTAACATCTATTACGTAACTTCCGTATGCTGAGCACTTTCACCTGTAGAGTAATACTCAAAACAATTCCATTACCGTTTTAAAGATGGAAAATCAGAAGCTTTAAGAGACTAAATAATTTACTTAAAGCCACATACTGGTAAATAGAAGGGCCAAAGTTAGAACGCAAGTCTTTATAAGTAGAGACTTTTTTATTCTTCGGTTTACTCGACCCTATCTTTCCACAGCTGTGCTGCCTTGCCCTTTACAATGGGAAAGATGTCTTGTTTACTGTTACACAGTCTATTAATTGTTCATCTTTCCTTGAAAAACAGCTATACATAAGAGATTTTCTGTACATCTTTTAGGGATGCACCTTAGGTTATCTAGTAGGTATGTGCACAAAATTTTGTTGGCTTGGGGATTAACTTCAGATTGAATTTAATTATCAACAGTTAACATGTATGAAGTGATTTTCCCTCATAAATTAATCTACTTTGTACATTTTATTCCCACCAACAGTGTATAAATTCTCACCCTCAGTAGCTATAAGTTTTAAAACTTAAAATCAAAACCATTTTCTAATTTGATAAATAAAAACAGTGAATCTTTTTTTATTTACATTTTGTATTCTTATGAAACACTTTTTCACATTTTTATCGGACATTTTTATTTCTCCTTCTGCAAATTATTGATTTATGACCTTGGCCAACTTAAAAACTGTATTCTTAGTGTTTTTCTAATCAATTTGTTTGGGTGGTATCACGTTTGACAAGAAAAAAAAGAGTTTTATGAATAAAACTCACAAAAATTAGTGTTAGAAAATAACACCTATGAGAAAAGTTAAAGACCTATAGAATAAGGCTGAAGTTTGTGCTTATAATTAGTTTTTTAAGATAAAGCTTGTTTTCTGATGTCAGAGGGGACAGAACTATACAGAAAAGGCAGATGTTGCTCAATTCGTGCTGCCTTGGCACTTGTGAAATGGTGGTCACAGCCTGCTCTCATATCCTGTTTACATGTTTTGCAGGCTCCCAGGGACCTTAGCCAGGCTGGACCTAAAAGGCAATGCTATCCAGGATATTGCTGAGAGGGAGCTCAAGGATCTCAAGCAGCTTCAGGTTCTAAACCTTAGGAACAACAAGATCTCTGCCTTAGACCTTAAAGCCTTGGAGGGTCTGCCCCGCCTCAGACACCTGTACCTGGATGGGAATCCGTGGAATTGCACTTGCAATCTCCTAAGAGCTAGGGAGGTCCTGAAGGCCAAGGGCACAGATGTGAGGGGAGGACAATGTGCAGCACCAGCTGAACGACAGGGGGAGAGCTGGATGTCTTCCAAGAAGATCATGAGGCAATGTGAGCATCACTTACACCTGACTGAAAAAAGCAAAGAGGCAAAAAAGAAATCAAAACCTGAAGATCACCCTAGCATCAGAATCAACATGGATGATGATTATTATGATTATGAAATAGATTAAGTATGAGCTTTGTTTACAGCTTAGAAGTTAATGTTCACCCTCTTAAGCAGAAATGTGCTATACATTTAGATATTCAAGAATTTTTTTTTTTTTTAATGAAATGAGGGTTAAGATAAGTTGAGATGGGAGTGGAAATTTGAAAGGAGCAGCAATAAGAATATATCGAGATTTCTTCCATTTAAAAGCAATTTGTGTTTTATACTGAAATCTAGACAAATAACAAATACTAAATAAAATCACCATATAGCTAACTTCCTGTCAAATAGAGTAGTTGATTTTTATCAAATAAAAAAGGTGATGATTTATATATGAAGCTGGTGCTATAGGCCTACACTTCAGGATTTTGGCTGCAAGCAATAAAAACCAAGTCTGACTTAAGCAAGAAAGAATGTATTAGAAGGTTTGGGATAGCCTACAGTATCAGAGGAAACGCTGAAGAATGTCAAAAGAACAGGGATCAGAACTTCTCCAGGGTTCCCAGGCAGGGTGATGTAATGGAGAGATGCTCAGATTCTTCAGGGTTCTCCTCTGTACCGAATGAAGAGTCTTCCACTATTTTCAGTGTTAGCCTTCCTACTCTCAAGATTCACATACTCAGAGGGAGAGGCTGATTGGCCTACTTTGAGTCACATGTTCACCATTGACTAGGGAGCAGTAGGGTTTCTTGTTTGATAGTCTTGTGGAGACTAAAAGGAGACCAGAAAGGACAATGGTTTATGACCAGCTATCCTACTATGGCGTCCCTGAAAAGACATATTTGAAAAGACTTATATTCACTTTTCCCTGAGCTGATTACAGTCCCCACTCTGCCTTCCTTTTGATTAAGTATGTGCTTCTGAGAGTTGCTTGTCTAGGGATAGAGGTGTGCCTCTGTTTCTTCATCTGCCAAATAATGTTTCTCTATCAATCCACTTGTGAATAAATCTCAAACCCCATCCAAATTAGTTCTTGTTCTAATTAGTAAGAATACGTTAATACAGTGCTTTACAAAGTTTTCCATCAAAATATCCCTAACAGCAGAGACAAGTAAACAGTAGAGATTGCATGGGCAAGCAAAGATGCCCACTAAAAGCTAGAACTTTCTCCAAAATGTCCTATTTTATCTAAAAATTTTATGCAAATTTTGAATGACTTGCTTTATGTCTATGTATTTTCTCTCTCTCAAAATCTTTATAAAATTGATACTCCTGAGAGAAAAGCCCTATTTATAGTGTGGTTGCCATTACTCCCTGGCACATTAATAGGTATCCCGAGTACACAAAGCACCAAACCCAAAAATTCAAACCCGTTGCTGTTGAGTTGATTCCAGCTCACAGAGACCCGATAGGACAGAGTAGAACTGCCCTATAGGGTTTCCAAGGAGCAGCTGACGGATTCAAACTGCTGACCTTTTTGGTTAGAAGTCAAACGTTTAACCACGGCACCACCAAGGCTCCACATAAAACACAAAAGTATAGAAATAAGGGAATTCTTACTTGATTTTCCTAGTTGTTGTGTGGGGCTTTAACTCTTCAATGTGTTAAAACTATAGTTCTCTCTAATAAAGACTAATGACGTATGTGCTGAACTTAATACCCACCCACTGACAATGCCTGGATATTTATAATCAGAATCCCCAAGCTATGCAGACCTTAAGAGAGAATCTAGTCGTTTACAAAAGAGGGAGCTCAGGCTCACAGAAGTGGAGCGACTGTCCAGGCTCACACAGATGGGAAGTGGCAGAGCTAGAATTTGCTTGGGCTTTCTGACTTTGGTCCAAGACTATTTCTGCTATGGTACTTGAAGCAATGTAGGACTTACTTAGTACATCCTACCCACAAACAACGTCTACAATAGTAATATGCCCAATAAAGTCTTCATCTATATCAGTCAATCAATTTATCTATTTATCTATCTATCATCTATCTATCTATCTAGTCTATCTCAATCTCTAGCTGATGATTAAGTTTACTGATGGGTTTAGAAACGAGAAAAAAGTGGGGAGGAGGACAAAGTAAAAAAGGATAAGGAAATTTTAAATAAAGCCCAATTCTCATGTATTTGCACTGTGAAAGAGCACTCTAAAACTGAGATACTAAATGGCTAACTAAAATGGCCTGACATGGGTCTGACTAGAACTTCATTTTGTCCCAGCTCCCTGCTTTTGTTTTTTAGAGTATGTGACTCATGACCACACTCCCTGATCAAGACAACTTGTTCTGCAACATTCTGAGGTGGCCTAACCAGAAAATCGCAGGAAACAGAAAGAACCAGCCCCAGAGTGTAGAAAGCTGTGGCTAAGGTTGACTACCCTAGCCAATAGATATTCTTGAGAAATGAATCTTTTGAGAGTATGTTGAATGTCAACCAATCAAACGTACCCTATACTCTTTCCTAACTCTGTGCAAAGTTCTACAAAATTGAGTATAAAAGACTTTCGTTTATGCTCCCTCTTCGGAAGGTCATTTTGAGCTCTCATTTTGGCCCTTCCCGATTTGCAAATCTTTGAATCTGAATAACTCTTATTTTACAGAAACTATTTCGTTTTTAACGACGCTTAGGTAGGGATTTCAAAAATCAGATAATTAGCTATTGATATTTGAAAGCAGCTAGAAACCAGGATTGGGATTGGGGCAGGTAAAATTTGGAGGGAAGCATGGGATATAGAACATGACATACTACTTCAAGACACTGGTGGGTCAGTGTATGTTGAGTATCATTGGAATTGGAGAAAGGGCAGTCATCTTGGGCACATAGGTACATTTCATGCCTGAGAAAAGGAATTACTTGGGGGTAGATGAGGAAAATGGACAGAAACTTCCAGAGGCCAATTTTTCCTAGGTTACTTTTCAATGCCTCTGTTTCCTCATCTGCCAAATGGGGATTATAAGTACTATCTCCCAGAGTTAAGGAGTCACTGGGTGGCACAAATGGTTAACATGCTCAGTTGCTGACCTAAAGGTTGCAAGCTCAAGTCCACCCAGAGGTGCCTCAGAAGAAAAGCCTGAGAATCTACTTCGAAAAATTCAGCCATTGAAATCCCTACAGAGCAAAGTTCTACTTCGACATGCATGGGGTGGCCACAAGTCAGAACTGACAGGACAGCAACTGCCTGGAGTTAATTCTTTTGAATGAAACCTATATGGAAGAAAAACCTTTTCCTAACTGCTCCCGTAATTGCAAATCTGGCTCTCTTTCCAAATGGAAATATTGCTGAATATCCCAATGTCAATGACGACATGGTTGCCTATGTAAATGGCGCCAACTGAGGGCTATGCATGGACAGTATGTGGCCGTGTCAAAGGCACTTCTCTCCCTCACTGCCTTTCAATGTTTCAAACCATGCTTGCTTAGACCTGCCAAGAATCAGAACTGAGCCATTGTCTGGCTGTTCCCTTGGTGATACAAATCCTGGTTTAAGCCTTTAAATTGCCTTCTGTAAGGAATTAACTGAATTCTTAGATGAGGGACTAGTCTCCCACTCAGCCTGGGGGAGTGGAGGGGATTCATCCTGTTTGGAATTCCAGAAGTCATAACTGAGATGAATTATTCCAAGAGAAGCTGCTGATACTTCTTTGTGGCACACATGTGTATAAAAAAAGATAAGTTTCCATGTATTATATGAAAAGTAGCTCATTGACAGCGATTCACCTGGATATGTGATGAAATTCCAAAATGGGATCCCTGTGTCAAAGGCTATGTGTATTTTAAATTTTTACTGATACCACCATATTATTTTAAGTACTGCTTTTATCGGAGCTGATATTTTCATTAAAGAGTATTTTTAATTTCTACTGAGAATGGCTCAGCATTTATAAACTTTAAAGAGTTTTTTCTCAAAGATTTTATAAACTTTTGTTATGCGGTATATTTTTTAGCAGGAGATGCTGAGGATTTGTCTCCTGATGTGCAGGCTCTCCTCTGATGCCTTTGCAAAGGGGCTCACAAGTCTTCTCGAAATCTCTGCCTGGCTGTACGTGTCCGTCTGCTCCCTTACTTCAGAGGAAGAAGGTTCATGGATGTCATGGCTTCAGATGGGAAAAATACCTCAAGGCTGATGCTCAGAAAACTCTCCTACCTCAGAGAAATTCTTTTTCTCTTTAGTTGTTTCCCACGTCCCCTCATCAAACTATGCTCTTACGTTGAGGCTGTAGCCAAAAATTCTGGTTTCCTGGTTATAAAACGGCCATTAGTGTATGCGATTTTTTTTTTTTTTTTTGGTGGAGGGTAGGAGAGCAGAGAAGGGCCTATTGATTTTTAACTCCTTCATGACTTTGATATGAGAAACCAAATAATTACTAATTTTTAAAACACTACTTTGTCAGGGGTCACAGCTCCATTATGTCACTCATCATTTAATTAATTAGCTATTTTGCTCTTAGCTGAATTTGCTTAATCAAATATACACACAAATGAAATAATTATTATCATTACAAGTCACCCAGAAACTCAATGTTTTTTTATCATATATTCATAAATGTGTGGTGAATGCTAAAAATTGGATTCTTGCCAGATCTTCGATCTGAAACCTCAGGGAATGATAAAGTGTCCAAAAGCACAGTTTTGGGAGAATAAGCCCCGTGGAACTGGTGCCATCCCAGTAATGATAATGGATTATTTTAACAGTTTGATGCAGGGATCTTCCTAGCACCATTTCTGAGCTCTGGGATTGCCTTTATTCCAGATGCTTTTTTTTGACAGGGAAGAGCAGGTATCTCTTTCTCTATGGCAAGATACTGTTCTAATATTCTCTCTAAGCTTCCATAAAACACTGTTTTTAGGAATCCAATAGAGGATTTGATTTAATAGTCATTATTCAAATTTCAAAGCAGTCATTGACGGTTGCCTTTAGAGTGGGAATATTCTTAACCTAATCTATTTGGTTTCAGACACAGTAGAACTGCCCCATAGCGTTTCCAAGCAGCGGATGTGAACTGCTTCACCACCAGGGCTCCTTCAGAAAAACACATGGTATAAAGTCATTCCTCCCCAGACTCTCCACTCCCCAAGACACTGCTGCGCCCCCACTCCTCCAATGTTGGATCACTGTTATTTAGGCTTACCGTATACATTTCGGCTTCAAGATTTATCATCCACTTTTTTTAAAAAAAACACTAATGCCACTGAAAATATTACTTCCTGAATAGACAACAGATTTCCATGTATTGTATGAAAAGTAGCTCACGATAATGATTCACCTGGAAATGTAATGAAATTTCAAAATGGGATCCTGAGTTAAAGGCTATGTGTATTTTAAATTTTAATTGATATCGCCTGATTATTTTACAAAGAATATTCCAAAGGTTTATCAACTCAAACTCCTATCAGCAGTGTTTGTAGGCACCTGTTTCCACATAGTCATCAGCATTTATCCTCAGTCTTTATACAGAGAGTTTGCAGCTTCAGTTCTAAAACCTTAGTCACAAGTCAAAGTAAACGAGAACTCAAAAATTCACTGGTCCGGACTTCATTATGCTGTTCTCCTTTTCAGTGGAAACAAGATTTATTTTTGCACTCACAGACAAACACGATAGACTAACCGGTTTCCATCATTGTTTGTCTAACGTATTTCAGAGACTGTATATTTTATAGGAAGACTTTGGAGATTTTTGAATGCCCTCACTGTCCGAAGTATGGTTTTACTCTCAAGTGAAATACTGATCAAATTTTTGTTAGATAGTTATTAGCAGTACCCCAACAGAGAATTCTACTTGTGTCTATTCTGATATTGTGGTAATAAGATGACCACAGTCATTCAGCCTTGTCATCAACAGGTGGCTTCTGCTTCATCTCATGCTTGCCTGAAGTGTCTGCTACAGGTTTGGGTCCTTGAAAATTCAATCTGAGGTTCTTTAGGACATTTCTAGATAGACGTTAGTTTTCTGACTTTAGTAGTTGCTCGACATCATGTGACTTTGGCTCCTGACCATACTCAAGGAGGCTTATATGACTATTAACACCTCTTCATATGTTCACGTAAATTAATCGGGACAAAGGAGACCAGCCCTTTGTGTGATGAAGAATAATCTTCAATGATTACTTATAATTACAAAGTGGGGGCTGTTAAGAAAAATTACATAAAACCTACAAATAAAGCAAAAAAGATGATTGCATGTCCTTTCAAAGTTATACAGGCCCACCGAAGGATTATTTAATTCTCTAGAGTAATGGTCTTTGGTGTTTGTTTTTTTTACTATTGATTAGGGTCCAGCCTCTGTGAGTTACATGTCTCTCTAGTAGAGATGCAAATGATTTTTGTCCAGTAGAAAAGACAACACAACAAGTTGTGATTTTGTAATTCCTCCCTCCAACCTCACCCTATATTCCCCTCCTCCAGGTAACTGCTGATCTGCCTACTGTCACTATACATTAGTTTACATTTCCTAGACTTTTATATAAATGGAATCATAAAGTATGCATTTTTTGGGGGGCAGTTTGGCTTCTTTCACTCAGCATAATTATTTTGAGATTCATTCATGTTGTAGCATGGATGAGTAGCTTTCCACTGAGTGGATACACCACAATTTGTCCTTTTACCTATTGATGGACATTTGGGTTGTTTCCTCTTTTTGGCTATTATGTAAAAAGCTTCTATAAACATTTATGTACAAGTCTTTGTATGGATATGTGCTTTCATTTCTCTTGGATAAATACCTAGGAGTGAAATGGCTGGATCATATGATAGGGGTATGTTCAACGTTTTATAAAGCTGCCAAGATATTTCTTGAAGTCTTCACCATTCTGCTTTTCCCACCAGCAGTGTATGAGAGTTCCGGTTGCTCCACAATCTCGCCAACACTTGGTATGGCCGTCTTTTTAATTTTAGACATTCTAATTGGTATGTAGGAGTCCCTGGATAGCACAAACAGTTAAGCACTCAACTATTAGCCGAAAGGTTGGCAGTTTGAACCCACCCAGAGGCACCACCTTGGAAGACAAGCCTGGAGATCTGCTTCCAAAAGATCACACCCTTGAAAACCCTACGGAGTAGTTCTACTCTGCACACATGAGGTTGCCATGAGTTGTAATCAGCTGGACAGCAACTAACAACAACAACAAATAGTTATGTAGTGTTAGTTTACATTTCGCTGATGAATGATAATGTTGATTATCTTATTTGCTATCCATGTATCCTCTTGGTGAAGTGGCCATTCAAATTCTTTTGCCTCTATCTATATATCTATAGATAGATACGTAGTTTTTCTTTTGAGAGTTTTTTGTATATTCTGGATAAAAAAACTAAACCTGTAGCCACTGAATCGATTCTGGCTCATGGCGACCCCATGTGTTTCAGAGTAGAACTGCACTCCACAGGGTTTTCAATGGCTGTACTCTTACAGAAATAGATCACCAGGCCTTTCTTCTGCAGTGTCGCTGGGTGGATTCAAACTGCCACATTTCAGTTAGTAGCCAAGTGTAAACAATTTGCACCACCTGGGAACCTTATGTATTCTGGATAACCAAAACCAAAGCCAAATCTGTTGCCATCTAGTTGATTCTGACTCATGGCAACCCTGTAGGACAGAGTAGAACTGTCCCATAGAGTTTCCAAGGCTGTATCTTTATGGAAGTAGACTGCCACATCTTTCTTTTGCACAGCAGCTAGTATGTTTGAACCACCAACTATTCGGTTAGCAGCCGAGCACTTAAGCACTGTGCCGCCAGAGGTCTTTATATTCTGGATACAAGCCCTTTATTAGAGATAAGCTTTGCAAATATTTTCTCTCAGTCTGTAACTTGTGTTTCATTCATTGTCATACAGCATTCTGTTTTTACTTTTTTCTTACTTTTGTTTATTGTTCTTTTTTTCGTCTGTGTGTTTCGTTTTGGATAGCTTCTACATAAAGCTATGTCTTCAAGTTCACACATCTTTTCTTCCTCAGTGTCTAATCTACTATTAATCCCATCCAGTGTATTTTTTTCACTTTTTTATTGTTGTAAAAATATAAGTACCACAACATCTGCCAATTCAATGTTTTTCACTTGTAAATTTCAATAGAACTGATTATATCAATCACGTTGTGCAACCATTTCCAATATCTACTGCCATATTTTCTACTGCCATAAACAGAAATTTAAGGCTAGCTAAACAAATATTTCCCTCTTTCTCCTTTCCTCCTGCCTCTGGTAACCACTGTTAACTTCTGAACGCTGAATATTTGCCTATTCTAAGTGTTTCATGTTAGTAAAATCCTATAGTGTTTGCCTTTTTGTGATTTATTTCATTCAGCATAATATTAGGAAACTCACTTTTGAAATGACTAAGTTTGAGGTAGAGCCTTTGTGATATCCAAATACACACACATACTCAAAAGCAAGTATTAAACTCAGAAGGAAAGTCAAACTTGGAATTATTTGGGAGGCAAAGGAATAGGCATAGGAATTAGTTAAAGATAAAAGAGTAGCTGAACCTGCAAAGGGAGAACAGAGTGTGAGAAGGAAGGAGTGGTGGGCCAATGTCAGAAATCTGGTGAAATTCGGTGCTGTATTAGCCAGTGTATTTTTAATCTCAGACATTGTAGTTTTCTTGAGAAGCTTGATCTGGTTCGACTTTGTATCTTCCGTGTCCTACCTAATTTTTTGAACATAGGAATATAGTTATAACTACTGTTTTAATGTCTTTGCCCACTAATTCTGACATCTATGACAGTTCTGGGTAGCTTTAGCTGATTAATTATCCCCTCATTATGGGTTGTGTTTCCCACCCTGAGGGCTCACTGTCTTTTACTGTCTAATGTCCAGTGTCTTTAAAATTTCTGTTTCATATATTGTGCCTGCTTGTTGTTGTTGTTGTTGTTTTGCGGTTTCAGGCAGGAAAGTAAATCTGGTCCCTTTTACTCCATCTTGGCCTGAAGGAGAAAATACAAATGTATAACATAATCTTTACTTAAGATTGACATAAATGTAAAATTAAATTGAAAGTACCTTTTAGTAAGACTGTTTCTGTTTTAGTTTTCTATTTGTGATTATGGACACACATAATTTGTATTGGTTGGTATCTAACACTTCTTCACAGTCTTATGCACCTTTCTTTTAGAATTATGCTCTTAAAATTATGAGTTCATGTTGATATTTTCAAATTATCTCCAACTTTATCAAGTATTCCCTTATCTTTCTTTTTTTTTTTTACTTGACATTTCATTTTATTTACTAGATATGTGGGAATGATCCTTAACAAGGTATTGCATATTTTGTGTGTTTAAACTTCTTGCATACTGAATACTTGCAGATACAGTTATCATTAAAGCTCTCAATTGATAAATCTGACATTTAAATTTGAGAAATAAATCAATTCCGACTCATAGTGACCCTATAGGACAGAGTAGAACAGCCCCATAGGACACCCAAGGGTGTAATCTTTACAGAAGTAGACTGCCACCTCTTTCTCCTGCTGAGCAGCTGGTGGGTTTGAACCGCTGACCTTTCAGTTAACAGCCAAGCACTTTAACCACTGCACCACCATTGCTCCAGAGGCAAACTATATCTCTATAAATATAAAAAGTCTTCCTATACATTAGGTATTTTTTTAGTCTATCAAATTGGCATTAGTTCACATAGTTAATAATCTCTTTCTCTCTATATCCATTCATCTATTCATCCACCCATCTATCTATCTATCTATGTATCATTCTCTCTCTCAGTAACATTCATACCAGGAAGTTTCCATACCACTAAGACAAGAAAATACGTAGAAAATGTTTTTAAATAAGCCAGAGTAAAAGAACAAATCCATGAATACTCAACAGAAATATGATAAAGGTCACTATATTTCATTAAGTTCATTTCTACTTTTTGGCCTAATCTATTTTTAGAATTATGTAAATATTCTATATTTAAATATTCAATGTTTAAAATAATGTAAATATTCTAGGTTATAAGGAAATATAGTGTAACACTTATTTGTTTCCACTCATCATTTCCAGAAATAGTTTTACCTTAAGACACCCTCATCTAACATTTAAAAGCTTGAAGCATTCTAAAGTTTGCCAGGTCTATAACACTGATTTTGTAGTTTTTGGTTTTTTTTTAAATTTTATTGTGTTTTAGGTGAAAGTTTACAGTACAAATTAGTTTGTCATTCAAAAATTTATACACAAACTGTTTTGTGACATTGGTTGCAATCCCTGTATTGTGTCAGCACTCTCCCCCTTTCCCTTTTCACCACTGGTTCCCTGTGTCCAGGTTTCCCATCCCTTCCTGCATTCTTGTCTTTGCTTTTGGGCAGGTGTTGCCCATTTGGTCTCCTATACTTGATTGAACTAAGAAACATGTTCCTCACCTGTGTTATTATTTCTTTTATAAACCTGTCTAATCTTCAGCTGAAAAGTAGACTTTAGGAGTGGCTTCAGTTCTGAGTTAGCAGAGTGTCCGGGGGCCATAGCCTAGGGAGTTTCTCCAGTCTCTGTCAGACCAGTAAGTCTGGTCTTTTTTCGTGAATTTGAATTTTGTTCTACATTTTTCTCTGACTCTGTCCAGAACCCTCTATTGTGATTCTTGTCAGAGCAGTCAGTGGTGGTAGCTGGGCACCATTTAGTTCTTCTGGGCTCAAGCTAGTGGAGGCTGTGGTTCATGTGGCCCATTAGTCCTTTGGATTGATATTTTCCTTGTGCCTTAGTTTTCTTCATTCTTCCTTGCGCCAAATGTGATGGGACCAGTAGATGTATTTCAGATGACTACTCACAAGCTTTTAAGACCCCAGATGCTACTCACCAAAGTAGAATGTAGAACATTTTCTTTATGAATTGTTATGCCAATTGACCTAGATGTCACCGGAGACCATAGTCCTCAGCCCTCAGCCTTGTTGTGCTGAATTCCCCTATATTGCGTGTTGTCTTTCCTTTCAGCAAAGTTAACACTTGTCTATTGTCCATTTAGTGATGCACTACTCCCGTCATAACCATCAGATTGTTTTTTTCTGTGTGTAAACATTTTGTTGAGTTCTTATGGTAGGGATGTCATGCAATATTTGTTCTTTTGCCATTGACTATTTCACTCAGCATAATGCCCTCCAGATTCATCCATGTTGTGAGATGTTTTACATATTAATCATTGTTCTTTATCATTGCGTAGTATTACGTTGTGTGTTTGTACCATAGTTTGTTTATCCATTCATCATTAGGTTGTTTCAATCTTTTGCTATTGTGAAAATGCTGCAATGACATGGGTGTGCATATGTCTATTTGTGTGATGGCTCTTATTTCTCTAGGATGTATTTCGAGTAGTTGGATTGCTGGATCATATGGTATTTCTATTTCTAGTTTTTTAAGGAGGCACCATATCATTTTCCATAGTGGTTGTACCATTCTACATTCCCACCAGCAGTGCTTAAGAGTTCCAATCTCCCCGAAACCTCTCCAACATTTGTTATTTTCTGCTTTTTTTTTTCCTGATTCGTGCCAGTAATGATGAAGTGAGATGGTATCTCATTGTGGTTTTGATTTGCATTTCTCTAATGGTGGTGCCGTGGTTGAGAGCTCTTAACCTCAGCTGCTAACCAAAAGATCAGCAGTTCAAATCCACCAGCTGCTCCTGGGAAACCCTGTGGGGCAGTTCTACTCTGTCCCTTAGGGTCACTATGAGTCAGAATCAAGTCGAAGGCAATGGGTTAATAGCTAATGATCACATTTCCTCATGTGTCTGTTAGCCACCTGAATGTCTTCTTTGGTGAAATGCCTGTTCATATCCTTTGCCCATTTGTTGACTGGATTAATTTGTCTTTTTGTTGTTGAGGTGTTGAAGTAGTCTATATATTTTAGAGATGAGACCCTTGTAGGAAATGTTGTAGCAAAAAAATTTTTCCCAGTCTGTAGTCTCTTTTTACGCTTTTGGTGAAGTCTTTTGATGAACGTAAGTGTTTAATTTTTAGGAGCTCCCAGTTATCTAGTTACTATTCTGGTGTTGGTACATTGTCAGTTATGGCTTGTATTGTATTTATGCCATGTATTAGGGACCCTTGCATTGTCTCTATTTTTTCTTCTAGGACCTTTATCATTTTAGATTTTATATTTAGGTCTTTCATCCACGTTGAGTTAGTTTTTGTGTATGGAGTGAGGTATGGGTCCTGTTTCATTTTTTTACAGATGGACATCCAGTTTTGCCAGCACCGTTTGTTATAAAGACTGTCTTTTCCCCATGTAATGGACTTTGGTCCTTTGTCAAAGATCAACTGACCATTGGCTGATGGACTTACATCTTGGTTCTCAATTCTGGTCCATTGGTACATGTGTCTGTCTTTGTATCAGTACCAGACTGTTTTGAATACCATGGCTGTATAGTAGGTCTGAGATCTGGTAGTGTGAGGCCTCCTTCTTTGCTTATCTGGGGCCTCTTCCCTTTCCATATAAACTTGTTGATTAGTTTTTCCCTTATTAAAGAATGCTGTTGGTATTTGGATCAGGACTGCATTATACCTGTAGATTCCTTTGGGTAGAATTGACATTTTCACAATATTAAGTCCTCCCGACCATGAGCATGGTATGTCTTTTGATTTATATAGGTCTCTTTTGGTTTCTTGCAATAGTATTTTGCAGCTTTCTTTGTATAGGTCTTTTATGTCTGTGATTAGATTTATACTTGAGTGCTTTATCTTTTTAGGGGCTATTATAAATGGTATTATTTTCCTGATTTTCTTCTCAAAGTCCTCATTGTTGGTGTATAGGAATCTATTTATTTTTGTATATTGAGCCTGTATCTTGCTACTCTACTGAATCTTTCTATTAGTTCCAGCAGTTTTCTTGTGGAATCTTTGAGGTTCTTTATATACAGGACCATATCATCTGTTAATAGCGATAGTTTTACTTCTTCCTTTCCAATTTGGATGCCCTCTATTTCTTTTTCTTGCCTTATTGCTCTAGCTAAGACTTCCAGTGGTGATAAAGGGCATCCTTGTCTTGTTCCTTTTCTCAGGGGAAATGCTTTCAGCCTCTCTCTGTTGAGAATGATGTTGGCTGTTAGTTTTGTATAGATGCCCTTTATTATGTTGAGGAATTTCCCTTCTATTCCTATTTTATTGAGAGTTTTTATCAGGAATGGGTGTCAGACTTCACCAAATGCCTTTTCTGAGTTGATTGAGATTATATTGTGAATCTTTTCTTTTGTTCTATTTATGTAGTGAATTATATTGATTAGTTTTCTAATGTTGAACCATCCTTGTATATATACCTGGTATGAATCCCATTTGGTCGTGGTATATTCTTTTTTGATATGACACTGAATTCTATTGACTAGAATTTTGTTAAGAATTTTTGCATCTATATTCATGAGAGATACTGGTCTGTAATTTTCTATTTTCATGGTGTTTTTACCTGGGTTTGGTATCAGGGTTATGCTGGCTTCTAGAATGCATTCGGGAGTATTCCCTCCTTTTTTGTGGTCTGAAATAGTTTGAGTAGTACTGATGTGAGCTCTTCTCTGAATGTTTGATAGAATTCTCCAGTGAAGCCGCCTAGGCCAGGGCTTTTTGTTGTTGTTGTTGTTGTGTTTTATTTTTTTTAATTTTTATTATTTCTTCAATCTCTTCTCTTGCTATGGGTCTGTTCAGATTTTCTATATCAGTTTGTGTTAGTTTTGGTAGGTAGTGTGTTTCTAGAAAATTTTCCATTTCCCCTAGCTTCTCAAATTTGTGGAAGTACAATTTTTCATAGTATTCTGTTATGATCCTTTTTATTTCAGTTGGGTCTGTTGTAATGTCTCCCATTTTGTTTCTTATTTGGGTTATTTGCTTTCTCCCTTATTCTTCTTCTGTCATTTTGACCGATGGTTTGTTGATTTTGTTGTTTTCAAAGAATCAACTTGTGGTTTTGTTTATTCTTTCTATTGCTTTTCTGTTCTTTATTTCATTTATTTCTGCTCTGATCATTATTACTTTTTTTCTTCTGGTGGTTGTGGGCTTCTTTTTGCTATTCTCTATTTGTTCAAGTTGTAGGGCCAACGTTTTAATTTTGGCCCTTTGTTCTTATTGATGTGTGTGTTTTTTGCTATAAATTGATCTTAGAGCACTGCCTTTGCTGTGTTCCAAAGGTTTTGGTATGATGTGTTGTCATTCCCATTTAATTCTAGAAATTTTTTTATTCCCTCTTTGACTTCTTCTATTACCAAGTTGTTTTTAAGCAAGGTGTTATTCAGTTTTCATGTATCTGAGTTTTCCTTTGCTCTTCCTGCTATTTTTACTTTCACAGTGTTGTGATCAGAGAAAATGCTTTGTATTATTTCAATGTTTTGGGTTTTATTGAGGGTTGCTTTGTGGCCTAAAATGTGGTCTATTTTGGAGAACATTCCATGTGTGTTGGAAAAAAATGTGTACTTTGCTGCTGTTGGGTGGAGTGTTCTATATATGTTTATGAGGTCAAGTTGTTTGATTTTGGCCTTTAGATCTTGAGTTTCTTTCTAGATGTTCTGTCCTTTACCGAGAGTGGTGTGTTGAAGTCTTGTACTATTATTGCGGAACTGTCTATTTCTCTTTTCAGTGCTGTTAGAGGCCCTGTTTTGGGGCCCTGTTGTTTGGTGCATAGGTATTTATTAAGGTTAGTCTTCTTGGTGGATTGTCTGTCTTTTATGATTGATTTTGCCTTAATGTTTATTTTATCTCAGATTAGTATTGCCACTCCTGCCTTTTTTTGGTTACTGTTTACTTGATATATTTTTTTCCATCCTTTGATTTTTAATTAATTTATGTCTTTGTTTCTAGGCTGTGTCTCTTATAGACAGCATATTGATGGGTTGTGCTTTTTTTTATCCATTCTACCACTCTCTGTCTCTTTACAGGTGCATTTAAGCCATTTACCTTCAGTGTGATTATCAGTAAGCATAAGTTTATTGCTGTCAAATTGTTGGGCTTTTTTTTTCTGGTGCTGACGTTTTCTTTGTTCCTTTTACTTTCCTGTGGTGAATTCCTTTTGTTTGTAGATTTTCTATTCTTTTCTTATTACAGATTTTTGTGTTTCCTGAGACTTTAGGTTTTTCTTCTTTTTTATTCTGATGAATAGGTTTGTTAACTTTCTTTGTGGTTACCTTGAAATTTTACCTTATCTTCCTACGTTTGAACCAGTCTTTTATTACCTGATATCACCTTGACTTCCTCTCCATTTGAAAATCCAATACCTACACCATTTATTCCCCTTTTATTGTTTTCACGTTGTCATCATTTACAGATTGACATCTTGTTCCCTTGTTTTGAGTCTTTTACCTTTGTTTTATTATTGAGAGTTCTTTATCTAGATTGGTATCTGGCCTATGCTGTCCTGTGTCGTAGACTCCAATTGTTATCTGATGTTGCTGGTTCTCTAACCAAAGGACTCTTTAATATTCCTGTTAGTTTGGTTTTGTTCTTACAAATTCCCTTAATTTCTGTTTATCTGGAAATGCTGTATTTTAGAGAGAGTTTTTTAGAGAGAGTTTTGCAGGGTATATTATTCTTGGTTGGAAGTCTTTTTCTTTCAGGCTTTTATATATGTCATCCCATTGCCCTCTTGCCTGCATAGTTTCTATGAAGCAAGCAGAGATTAGTCTTATTGTTTCCCCTTTGTAAATAACTTTTCATTTTTCTCAAGCAGATCTTAGGATTCTTTCTTGTCTTTGGTTTTGGCAAGTGTGATTATGATATGTTGGTGATTTTCTTTTGGAATTTATCCTATATAGGGCTTGTTGAGTTTCTTGGATGTCAGATTTACATCTTTCATGATATTTGGGAAGTTTTGTAACAGTAAACCTTCAACAGTCTTGTCTCTCTTTTCTTTTTCTCCCCCTGTTCTGGAGCTCCAATCATACGTAAATTTTTGCTCTTGATGGTGTCCCACATAATTCTTAAGTTTTCTTCATTCTCTTCTCTAATTTTTCCTCAAAGTAAGTGGCACTCATGGATTTGTCTTCAATCTCACTGTCTTCCATTGTTTCAAAGTTCCTGTTAAAACCTCCTATCGAGTTGTCCATTTCTGAAATTTTGTTGTTTATCTTTTGGACTTCCGGTTGCTGTTTTTGTATGATTTCTGATTATTTATTTACTTTGACATTTTGTTCTTGTATTATTTTCTTGAGTTCTTCTATTGCTTTGTTTGTGTTTTTCTTGATTTTGGCTATATTTTTGTTTGTGTTTTCTATGATTTTGTCTATTTTTCCTTGGCTTGTCTGTGTTTTTCTTGATCTCTTTCCTAATTTCTAGGACAGCCCTAAATATTAGTCTTTGGAATTCCACATCAGGTAGTTCCACTGCCTTTTCTTTTACTGGAAGGTCATCTGATTCTTTATTTTGGTCACTTGCTAGAGTCATCTTGTCTTGCTTTTTAATATATTTTGATATTGTCTGCTGCCTCCAAGACAGTAAGGTATTATTTCTTCTATTAATCGATTGTATGTTTGTTTGTTTCATCCTGCTTCTTTTTTTCATTTTGATGTGTAAGGGCAGGCAGGCCAGATGTGGTGTGCTGCTTTTTCATCTGTGGGCATCACAGCACTCTCCATCTTGTGTGGGTGGGCAGGGCAGCAGCAGGCAGGGAAAGTCCACTTCACTGTACACTTGTTTGGCGAGGTGGCTGAGGGTGGATTGGGCAGGCTTGTCTGCCTCCTTACATTGGCCCAGTGGTATGGAAGCATGCACAGCCACTAGGCAGATAGGCAAGTGTCTAGTCATCTAGCACTGCTGTAACAGAAATACCACAGTGGATAGCTTCAACAAAGATAAATTTATTCTCTCACAGTCTAGTGGGCTATAAGTCCAAATTCAGGGCGTCAGCACCAGGTGAAGGCTTTCGCTGTCAGCTCTGGAGGAAGGTTGTTGTCATCAATCTTCCCCCGGACTAGGAGCTTCTCCACGCAGGAACCCTGGGTCCAAAGGACATGCTGTGCTCCCAGCACTACATTCTTGGTGGTACAAGTCCCCCCCCACCCCGCCCCGCACCCCCGCTTGCCTCCCTTTCCTTTTATCTCTCGTAAGATAAAAGGTGGTGCAGGCCAAACCCCAGGGAAATTCCCTTTACATTGGATCAGGGATGTGACCTTAGTAAAGGTGTTACAATACCACACTAAAACTCTTTAACATATCTAATCTTGCTTCATTAACGACAGGCAGAGATTAGGATTTACAGCACACAGAAAAATTAGAATCACATAATGGAGGACAACCACACAATACTGGGAATCATGGCCTAACCAAGTTGACACATATTCTTGGGGGACAAAATTCAACCCATGACAGGGGGGCTGTCAGATGAGGAGTGGTATGGGCTCACTTCACACCATTCAGCAGCTGGTCGAGTAGCAGGAGGGGAGGGGCAGTGCAGGCCCAGTACGGCAGGCCAGAGCCAGGGACACTCTAGCTGCAGCAGCATGAAGAGCTCTGGTATGAAGTGTGGGGCGACATACAGGGTTAGGAGGGAGGAAGAAATAAAAGAAAAGAGAGAGAGAAAAGGAAAAAAATGTAGCCAGTGGGTTAGGGTGGGGTGGATCAAGGGGCTGGGGGGGAAGGGGGGAGGTGGCATGTGGGCTAGGTGGGATGGAGAAAGAAAACAAAGAAAGGGAAATAAAGAGAAAAACTGGCATGGCATAAAAACTCTCAATAAAATAGGTATAGAAGGGAAATTCCTCAACATAATAAAGGGCATCTATACAAAACCAACAGCCAACATCATTCTTAATGGAGATAGGCTGAAAACATTCCCCTGAAAACAGGGACAAAACAAGGATGCCCTTTATCACCACTCCTATTTAACATTGTGCTGGAAGTCCAAGCTAGAGCAATAAGGCAAGAAAAAGAAAGAAAGGGCATCCAAATTGGCAAGGAAGATGTAAAACTATCCCTATTTGTGGATGATATGATACTATGCATAGAGAACCCAAAGGATTCCACAAGAAAACTACTGGAACTAACAGCAAAGTAGCAGGATACAAGATAAACATACAACAAATCAGTTGGATTCCTATACAGCAATCAAGAGCACTATGAAAAGGAAATCAGGAAAGCAATACCATTTATAATAGCCCCTAAAAAAATAAAATACTTAGGAAAAAATCTAACTAGGGATGTAAAAGACCTATACAAAGAAAACTACAAAAGACTACTGTTAAGAAACCAAATGAGACCTAAGTAAATGGAAAAACATATCATGTTCATGGATAGGTAGACTCAACATTGTGAAAATATCAATTCTACCCAAAGCAATCTATAAATACAATGCAATCGCAATCCAAATACCAACAGCATTCTTTAATGATATGGAAAAACTAATCATTAGCTTTACATGGAAAGGAAAGAGGCCCTGGATAAGTAAAGCACTACTGAAGAGGAAGAACAAAGTAGCAGGACTTGCACAAGTTGCCCTCAGAAGCTACTATACAGCTGTGGTAGTCAAAATAGCCTGGTACTGGTACAACGACAGACACACGGACCAATGGAACAAAATTGAGAACCCAGATGTAAATCAGTCCACCTACAGTCACCTGATCTTCAACAAAGGCCCAAAGTACATTAAATGGGAAAAAAACAGTCTTTAACAAATGGTGCTGGTGAAACTGGATATCCATCTCTAAAAAAATGAAACAAGACCCACACTTCACACCATACACAAAAACTAATTCAAAATGGATCAAAGACCAAAATATAAAAACCAAAAGCTATAAAGATCATAGAATAAAAAATAGGATCAATGCTAGAGGCCCTAATACATGGCATAAATAGCATATAAACCGTAACCACCAATACACAAACACCAGAAGATAAGCTAGATAACTGGGATCTTCTAAAAATTAAGCACTTACGCCCATCCAAAGACTTCACCAAAAGAGTAAAAAGACAACCTACAGAACGGGAAAAAATTTTTGACTATGACACATCTGACAAACGTCTGATCTCTAAAATCTACAGGAAAATCCACCACCTCTACAACAAAAAGACAAATAATCTAATTAAAAAATGGGCAAAGGATACGAACAGACACTTCACCAAAGAGGACATTCAGGCAGCTAATGGACACATGAGGAAATTCTCACTAGATTAGAGAAATGTTCATTAGCTATTAGAGAAACTACAATGAGATAACCATCTCACGCCGACATTAGTGCCACCAATCAAAAAAATAAAAAATAACAAATGCTGGAGAGGCTGTGGGAGCATGGAACTCTTATGCACTGCTGGTGGGAATGTAAAATGGTACAACCATTTTGGAAAATGATATGGCGCTTTCTTAAAAAGTTAGAAATAGAAATACCATATGATCCAGCAAGCCCACTCCTAGGAATATATCTGAGAGAAATAAGAGGAGTCATATAAACAGACAAATGCACACCAACGTTCATTGCAGTATTATTCACAATAGCAAAAAGATGGAAACAACCTAAGTGCCCATCAACAGATGAATGGATAAACAAACTGTGGTACATACACACAATGGGATACTATGCAATGGTAAAGAACAATGATGAATCTGCAAAACATCTCACAACATGGATGAATCTGGAGGACATTATGCTGAGTAAATAAGTCAATCACAAAAGGGCAAATACTGTATGAGACCACTATTATTAAAAACTCATGAAAAGGTTTACACACAGAAACAATCTATGATACTACTAGAGAGGGAAGTGTTTGGGTACGACGCTAGGTGAGACTGAGAAACAAAAGGAGGAGTGGAAAAAAGAAAAAAAAATGCTGCAGCAGAAGCTGACAGATGGTGGTGGGAGGGGATCCGTGGTGGCAGTGGGCCACTGGCTCTTTACCTGTGGCAGTGTGGCATGACTCAGCAGGAAGGGATAGAGATGGAATACAGGGCTAAGTGTCAGGGAGAAAGAAAAGGAAGAAAGGGAAAAAATGGGGTGGCAGGAGCCAGTGGGTAGGGCAGGGAGACCTGGGGTGACAGTGGCCTGGTAGCTCTCCAGCCAAGTGGCAAGGCTTGGCTCGTGGGGAAGGGGTAAGGGTGGAGTGTGGAGCTAGGTGGGAGGGAGATAGAAAAGGAAGAAAGAGGGAAAAGAGGAGCCAGCGGGTGGTGGAAGGGCAGACCTGGGGTGACCGTGGGCCAGTAGTTCTCTAGCCAAGCGGTGCAGCGTGGTGCATGGGGAAGGGGTGAGGGTGGCCTATGGGGCTAGGTGGAAGGGAGAAAGTAAAGGAAGAAAGGGGGGGAAAGTGGCATGGCAGGAGCCAGTGGGTGGGGGCAAGGTGGACCCAGGCTGGTGGTGCACTGGTAGCTCTCTACTGGGAGAGTTCAGTGTGGTCCATCAGGAAGGAGTGGGGGTGGTTTACGGGGCAGAAAGGTGAGGGGTGCGAAAGTGTGTTTCTCTCGTTACCAAGTGCTCTATCTCCTGTTGGGAGCACCGTGAAATTGCCTTCCGGTACTCCCTGTCCAGGGTTGTTGCTGGATGTGCTCCATGATGGTGATGCTGTGTCGTGTCAGTTGGCAGGGTACCTCTACCCCGTATCTCTCCTTGTTCTCTGTTTTCCTTCAATTTCTTCTTCCATTCGGTGTTTGATCTAGTTCTTTAGCTCTTCGTTTGATTCTTAGAGTTTGATGATTGACGTTTGTATCTGTTTTACTGAGTTTTTTGGGTCTTTGCTGCAGAGGGACGGCATGATGTGTTTGTCTAGGACACCATGTTGGCTCTGCCTCTTCCTTATCTTGTTTTGATATAAAACTTTTCAAACTATTTCTTTCCCATTTTTTAGGTGCCATCTTCTTACTGGCATATACAATATCCTCTCGACAAGTTTTATATATCACGCTCTGAAGTGCCTCACTAAACCATGTAGAATGTTGCCATATTGTTCAAAGCCTTAGAAAATTCAATTATTTTTTAAAACACAATTGTGTCTTACTTTAGTGGACTCTAAACAGGTGCAGATCCAGGTGTTATGGGTCCTGGAGCATATGTAATTTGGGATCCCTCTTTAAGAAAAATAATTCTAAATTAGATACACAAAAATGCATGAATGGAAATATTAATTTGAAATGAGAAAATAAATTACATAAAATTACTGACGAGTTGAAAAAACATGTAGATTTCTCCTGAAAGGACTTTAGGCATTATCCCAGAAGTGTTTACGTAGAAATGCTTCCTGATTGTAAACCGATTTCCCTCCACAAATCTCAGCAATCTCAATACTCATAGGACCCATGTGAGTGAAGAGCTTCACTGGTTTCATACTAAATCCACCTCTAACCCTGGAGGAATATCTAGGGCACATCAGTCATCATATCACTATATTTTAGGCTTTAGAACCATGTAATGTGTTTTAAAATTATGTAAGAATACAAAAGTAGAGCACACATGGGTATATATTGGTGTCTATAATCTTTTTTACAAGACCTCTCAACCCAAGCTTTCTAAAATTACTTTCAAGATGTGCAGTCCCAGATTCCTCATCTCTCCCTCTTGAGAAGAGAGAACTATGAAGACGTAATGCATCTCTCAGCACTGTACAAAAATTGTTTTATTACATACAATGAACAATGAGAAGTTCTATAAATATAACTGTTAAATTTACAAGCAGCCAGGAGATTTACAAGGAGGGAGAGATTACTTCAGACTAGAGAACCAAGGGAAGTTTGATGGAGGAGTGGCACACAGGAATGTGTTGGGATTTGGGCAATACCTAGATGAGAAATGGGAATTCAGCAGGAGTGAAGAGCCTGAGCAAAAGGGGCAAAAATGTTACAGAAATGCTGCAGGTAAATATAGAACTGGCTTGGAGGACCATTTTATAATCCAGGTTGGCTGGAATATTAGGGCATGTGAACAGGATGATAAAGCTGGATGGGCAGTCTACATCAAATGGCGGAGGTGACTGAGGTCAGGCACTATGTCTATTTTCCTTACCATCGTAAAGCTAATTTATAGCTGGTACTCAATAATTGCTTGCTGAATGAATGAATAAAAGAATGAAGTGATTGGACTGTCAGGTAGTGTCTCTTTTATGTACACATAGTCCTTAATTTAGGACATATTCGAGCTCTGACCAACCGCACTTATGACCATCAGAATATACTACATACAATGTTGAAGTGCATAATTTGCTGATGTTATCAGTCTCAGATATTCACTAGCAGATGTTTATATGTAATGTTTCCAACACCCAAAAGACAAATAAAGACCAGATTTATAAAGATATTGATAATAAAAGGCAAGAATAATGAAAAAAAGTAGGTATTCAATTTACGTCCGAACCGACTTACGACAGAGTCGTAGGAGTACAGAAACGTATCATAACCGGTCCTAAATTGGGGACTACTTGTAAGCAACGGACAGCCAAGTAATGATTCAGTTTAGAGGGAATGACATGGGCAGAACTGTGTTGCAGGAAAATTACTAGAGATCCTCACTTCCACTCTTGGAAGAATTAGCCTTAGCTAGGAGATTTGATCAAAGAACTGTCTTGGGACCTCATGAGGGGCACCTATGGACACTTTTCCTTTTGGGGACCTTGTATAATTCCCAGGGTCAAAATTTATTGATACCTGCTTTCTGGCATTTGTCATTTTCAGTCCACTTGGCCATTTTTATTCCTTGGAAACTGTTTCTGGCAGGGCCTTGTTAGGTGACAGACAGTATAAGACGCCTAGGAGCCAAAGGGACGCCGGGTCGCTGGAATCGCCCATTCCAACTACGATGACGTGTGCTTAGCTTGGGGTCCGGCTCTCAAGGGCTCGTAGAGCACATTCCTCGTCCTCCGCACGGCCAGGGGGCGCCCTCGATCCGAGGCCCGCCCCGCTCGCCGACGCGCACCCTCCCTCTCCACACAGACAAGGCTACATCCTCCATCCTCCGACCCAGAAGCGCCAGAGTTCAGCGTCGGCCAATCAGAAATGTCCATGTGCTAGTGGGGGCGGGGCTGCCAAGGGATGAGGAAGATGGCGGCGGGGGCGAGGTGAGGTGTTGGCAGTAGGAAGGGGTTCGGGCGCGGGGGGCGGGGGAATCCGGAGCGATGGCCCGCGCCGGCCGCTGGGGCGGGTAACAAACCGTCGCGTCGCGGGTGAGAGAGGGAGGGAAGGGCGACCGGGCGCCTGGAGAGTATGACGGGGCTGTACGAGTTGGTGTGGCGGGTGCTGCACGCGCTTCTCTGCCTGCACCGCACGCTCACCTCCTGGCTCCGCGTTCGGTTCGGCACCTGGAACTGGATCTGGCGGCGTTGCTGCCGTGCTGCCTCCGCCGCGGTCCTAGCGCCGCTCGGCTTCACGCTCCGCAAGCCCCCGGTTGCCGGCAGGAATCGCCGCCACTACCGGCACCCGCGCTGGGGGCCGGGCCCGGCCGCCGCCCATCTCCGGTTGCGCTGGCGCGCGGACGGCCGTTCCCTGGAGAAGCTGCCGGTGCACATGGGCCTGGTGATCACCGAGGAGGAGCAGGAGCCGAGTTTCTCGGACATCGCAAGCCTCGTGGTGTGGTGTATGGCCGTGGGCATCTCATATATTAGCGTCTACGACCACCAAGGTGAGGCTCTGTGGGGCGGGGTGCAGGAGGGACTGGGTCATCACCGGCCGCGGCGACGGCACATCCGGCAGATGTGCTCGGGTCGTGCCGCACACAGCTGCCTTCCGGGCTCCTCCAATTCCTTGTCCCGCGGCCCTTATGTGTAAATCACTGTGCTAGCATTTTCGAGGAAGAGAGCTAAGCTTTATTAAACACGTTTTAAGTTCCTGGAGTCTCTTCATTTGCTTTTCCTACATTAAAAAAATATTTTTTATTCTTTATTATGTCCTAGTAAGGGAGATAATAACTATTCGTATACCTTTGTTTCACAAGTGATGGTGCTGAGGCTCAAAAACGTTCACTGATTTGTCCAAGGTCACGAAGGTAGCGATGGAGGGATCTCTGCCTCTTCCCAATCTTGGTCTTTTCCTTTACACCGCAGTGTTTCTTCAGAGAGGTTTAAGGCACGGTTTTTGTCTTAAATCGGGGGGGGGGGGTTAGACAAAGGCTGGGTGGTAGGTACTGCAAATAGGAGCAGTAGGGGCCAGGAAATCTTGGGCCAGGTGGCATTTGAACTGAGTTTATGAAAAGTATGTGACAGATTGGATAGGCTGAAAGGAAAATGGTCTCCTGTCTTTGGATTCCTGGAGTGGTGTGATCCTTGATCCTCAGTGGCCAACCCAGTACTTGACACAGTAATTGTTCTCTCATAAGTTTTTTGTTTGTTTATTGTGCTTTAGGTAATGGTTTACAGAGCAAATTAGTTTCTCATTAGAGAATACACATATTGTTTTGTGACATTGGTTGACAACCCCGTGACATGTCAGCACTCTCTCCCTCTTGACCTTGGGTTCCCCACTTTTACATTCGTCTAGCTTTCCTGCCCCCTCTTGCCTTCTCATCCTTGCCCCTGGGCCGCTGTGCCCAGTTAGTCTTGTATACATGGTTGAGCTATGTGTATTATTGTTTGTTTTATGGACCTGTCTAATCTTTGGCTGAAGAGTGCATCTCAGGAGTGACTTCAGTACTGAGTTAAAACGGTGTCCTGGGGCCATACTCTTGGGCTTGCTGCAGTCTCTGTCAGACCAGTAAGTCTGGTCTTTTTTGTGAGTTTGAATTTTGTTCCACATTTTTCTCCAGCTCTGTCCTGGACCCTCTGTTGTGATCCCTGTCAGAGCAGTCGATGGTGGCAGCCGGGCGCCATCTAGTTGTGCTGGACTCAGTCTAGTGGAGGCTTGGGTAGTTGTGGTCCATTTGTCCTTTGGACTAATCTTTCCCTTGTGTCTTTGGTTTTTCTTCATTCCCCCTTGCTCCAGTTGAAGTGGGACCAGTAGATGTACCTTAGGTGGCTGCTCACAAGCTTTTAAGACCCAAAATACTACTCACCAAAGTAGGATGTAGACCATTTTCCTTATAAGCTATGTTATGCCAGTTGAGCTAGATGTCCCCAGAGACCATGGTCCCCAGCCCTCAGCCTGGTAACTCGATCCCTGTGGGTGTTCGGATGTGTCTAAGAAACTTCCCTGACTTTGCTTTGGTCAAGTAGTGCTGGCTTCCTCAGTATTGTGTACTGTCTTATCCTTCACCAGAGTGACAATTTATCTATTGCCTAGTTAGTGTTTTTCCCTCCTTCCCATAAGTTTTGATTGAGGGAATGAATTTCACCATAGGGAAAATTGTAAGTACAAAAATACAACACCTACTGAGAGGCTAAAGGAGCCCTAGCGGCTCAGTGGTTAAGCGCTTGGCTGCTAGCGGAAAGGTCGGCAGATTGGACCCACCGGCTGCTCTGTGTGATAAAGATGTGGCAGTCAGTTTCTGTTTGATAACAGCCTTGGAAACCCTATGGGGCAGTTCTACTCTGTCCTATATGGACGCTATGAGTCGGCATTGACTCAATGGCGATGGGTTTGGTTTTTTGGTTTTGAGTCACTACAAGCATAAAGCACTGTGCTGGGCACATTCCTAGCAATCATGTGTTTAATTCCAGGGACTGTCAGACTTGTGGGGAGGTAGACACATAGTCATATAGGTGACATGGTTAATAAAAAGTGTTGAGACAAAGTACTGTGAGAATAGGGGAGAGAAATTCTGCATGGAACTTGAGAAGTTCTTTCAGAGGAGATGAGATTTAGGCAAGACGTTGAAGAATGAGTAGGAGATAAGATTGGGGAAGGCTCTAAACGTCAGGTTAAGGTTTCAATGCAGCGGATTTTCCTCACAGGTATGGTGATAAAAATGATTTTGGAGTATTGCTATGAAGGAAAGAAAATGTTTTATTCTCTGTTCAATAACCTAAATTACTGTTATGCTCCAGAGAAGCTACAACTTGATTTTTACTTTTAAATGTCTTACAGGTAGATTTAAATGTGGAGTTTTGTCAGAAAGGGCAGGTCTGGGTCAGGCAGTAACTCTTACGTGGTAGTCTCCATCTGCTCTGTTTCCTTCCCTGCAGCCAGCAAGGAATATGGTGACTCAGTGGCCTGTCATTATCAAATGATGATTTACACTGTGGGGTAAAGTTTAAAATACTCGGGGGCTGACACTTTATGGAACTTACTAAAGAACTCAGCAGACCAACAGAAATCACAGGACTGTCAGGAGGTAACACACAGTCTTTACCTAAACCAGTGCAACAAAAATATTGTCTGGGGAAGAGGTAAAGCAGAAATGGAAACTAGTTAGAGCCATTAAGCATTCTGGTGTGTTGACTGTGAGGTCACTTAACCAGGTAATTCTTTTAAAGCAAGTACCTCCAGTAGGGAAAGTGAAATTAGCTGTAGCTAAATTGTTTGACTTGCCTAGTGGTCACAGCTATAATATTGCCACACTTCCTTGTTCTGGTAATTCCTATTACTGAATTGCTCATGTGATTCAGGAATATCCTGTGTCGTTCATAAAAGAAAAATGATTGATAACGAAAAGAAAGAAGTCAACCTAAAGGCGTTTTAAGGGGCATTTTCGGTGAATGGACTAAGAACACTTTGTGTCCTATTGTAAAGGCAGTTTGCTTTAATATTTTTAAGAGGTAAGGGATAATTTCATTGTCTAAAATAATTGCTCAATTTACTCATTCTTGGTTTTTTGATTGATTGATTTATTGATTCATTCAGTAGGTGAAAATTGGATGTTTATTAAGTGCCAGGCATGAGGTTCAGCAGTGAACAAAACGGACAAAAATCCCTCTATTAAGCAGTAAAATGTGTAGTATGTTAGATCATAAGTTCAACAAGGAAAAATAAAGCAGGGAAGGAGACTATCCATACCATACCCATTGCTGCAGAGTCAGTTCTGACTCATAGCAATCCTACAGGCCAGAGTAGAACCACTCCATAAGTGTTTCCAAGGAGTGGCTGGTGGATTCAAACTGCCGACCTTTTGGTTAGCAGTTGTAGCAGAATCACCTTGATGACAAGGGGTTTTAATCATTAATTAACTTACTTAGATATTTAGTTTAAAAAGAAAAAAGGCAGGTCATTTTGAAAGATGAGCATTCGTATTTATTTATTTATAAATAAGTATTACTTTAATTTTGTATCTGATGAGTTGCAGGAATTACTGTTTTGTGTTTATCTCACTTTTCCCCCTTTATTCCTATAAATACTTGCTGTTAGGTATTTCTTAAGAGGTCTGTTTCTGTAGAAGGGAAGGAATAATCATAGTAAACTTCTGATTTCAGATTTAAAAGAAGACATTGGAATTGACTTAATGGCATTGGGTTTGTTTGGTTTCTATTAAGTATATACATATTTTAAAAGTCTCATTTTATAGAATTGATTATACATTTCACATAATTTTTTTTTTATTGTACTTTGGATGAAGGTTTACAGAACAAATAGTTTCTCATTAAACAGCCAGTACACATATTGTTTTATGACATTGGTTAAAAACCCCATGACATGTCAGTGCTCTCCCTTCTCAACCTTGGAGGACCTTCTTTTTTTTGGTGAAAATATACATAGCCAAAGTTATACCATTTCAAAAATCTCTACGTGTACAATTCAGTGACATCGATTATATTCTTCCAGTTGTACTGCTGTTGTCACTATCCTTTTCCAAATTATTCCATCACCGTCATCTTCAACTCACTGCCCTCTAGACTTCCCATCAAACCCTTTGAGTTGCTGTTATCAATTTGATGTCACATAATTTTTTTTTTTGTACCTTAGATGAAGGTTACAAAACAAAATATTTTCTCATTAAACAGTTAGTACACATATTGCCCTATGACAATGGTTAATAACCCCACTACATGTCAACACTGTCCTTACTCAACCTTGGGTTCCCTATCATCGGCTTTCCTGCCCCTCCTGCCTTCTAGTCCTTGCCCCTGGACTACTGTGCCTCATTAGTCCTGTTTTGTTTTATTGGGCTGTCCAATCCCCAGCTGAACGGTGAACCTCCAGAGTGACTTCACCACTGAGCTAAAAGGGTGTCCAGGGGCCATACTCTCTGTGTTTCTCCAGTCTGTCAGGCCAGTAAATCTGGTCTTTCTTTTTGTAAGTTAGAATTTTGTTCTTCATCCTTCTCAAGCTCTCTCCAAAACCTTCTGTTGTGATCCCAGTCAGAGCATTCAGTGGTGATAGCTGGGTACCATCTAACTGTACTGGACTCAGTCTGGTGGAGGCCGTGGTAGCTGTGGTCCATTAGTCCTTTGGACTAATCTTTTCCTTGTATCCTGTTCTGTTCATTCTCCTTTGCTCCCAAAGGGGTGAGACCAGTGGAGTATCTTAGATGGCTGCTCACAGGCTTTTAAGACCCCAGATGCTACTCACCAAGGTAGAATTTAGAACATTGTCTTTGTAAACTGGGTAATGCCAGCTGAGTTAGCTGTTCCCTGAGACCATGGTCCCCACAGCCCTCTGCCCTGGAATTCTATCCCTCAGGGAGTTTGGATGTGTCTGTGGAGCTTCCGTGACCTTTCCTTGTACAAGTTGTGCTAGCTTCCCCGTATTATGTACTGTCATACCCTTCACAAAAGTTACCACTTATCTATTGTCTATTTAGTATTTCCCCCACCCCTCCCATCCCTCGTAACCAATGAAGGTTGTTTCTTTTTGTGTGTAAACTTTTTTTTTTTTAAATTGTACTGCAGGTGAAGGTTTACAGAACAAATAGTTTCTCCTTAAACAGTAGTACACATTTTATGACATTGGTTAACAACCCCACAACATGTCAACACGCTCCCTTCTCGACCTTTTTTTTTTTTTTGGTGAAAATATACATAGCCAAAGATACACCATTTCAAAAATTTCTACATGCACAGTTCAGTGACATCGACTACGCTCTTCCAATTGTGCTGCTATTCTCACTTTAGATGAAGGTTTACAGAACAAAATAGTTTCTCATTAAACAGTACACATGTTGCCCTATGACAGTGGTTAACAACCTCACAACACATCAACAATGTCCTTACTCAACCTTGGGTTCCTTATTACCAGCTTTCCTGTCCCCTTCTGCCTTCTAGCCCTTGTCCCTGGACTGCTGTGCCTCATTAGTCCCTTTTTGTTTTATGGGGCTGTCCACTCCCTGGCTGAACGGTGAACCTCGGAAGTGACTTCACCACTAAGCTAAAAAGGTGTCTGGGGCCATACTCGGGGTTTCTCCAGTCTCGTTTAGGCCAGTAAATCTGGTCTTTTTTTTTTTTTTTTTTTTTTTTTTTTGTGAGTTAGAATTATGTTCTACGTCCTTCTCCAGCTCTGTCCAGAACCCTCTGTTGTGATCCCAGTCAGAGCATTCAGTGGTGGTAACCGGGCACCATCTAGCTGTACTGGACTCAGTCTGGTGGAGGCCTTAGTAGCTGTGGTCCATTAGTCCTTCGGACTAATCTTTTCTTTGTATCCTGTTCTCTTCACTCTCCCTTGCTCCCAAAGGGATGAGACCAGTGGCGTATCTTAGATGGCTGCTTACAGGCTCCTAAGACCCCAGACGCTACTCACCACGGTAGAATGTAGAACATTGTCTTCATAAACTGTGTTACGTCAGTTGAGCTAGATGTTCCCCGAGACCATGGTCCCCACAGCCCTCTGCCTAGCAATTCAGTCCCTCAGGGAGTTTGGAAGTGTCTATGGAGCTTCCATGACCTCTTCTTGTACAAGTTGTGCTGGCTTCCCCAGGATTGTGTACTGTCCCACCCTTCACCCAAGATACCACTTATCTACTGCCTGTTTAGTGTCCCCTCCACCCCTCCCATCCCTGGTAACCAACAAAGATTGTTACTTTTGATGTGTGAACTTTTTCATGGGTTTTTTACAATAGAGGTCTCATCCAATATTTGTCCTTTTGTGATTGACTTATTTCACTCAGCATAATGTCCTCCAGTTTCATCCGTGTTAGGAGATGCTTCACAGATTCATCATTGTTCTTTATCATTGCATAATACTCCATTGTGTGTATGTACCGTAGTTTGTTTATCCATTCATCTGTTGATGGGCATCTAGGTTGTTTCCATCTTTTTGCTCTTGTGAACAGTGCTGCAGTGGATATGGGTGTGCATATGTTTGTTTGTGTGATGGCTCTTATTTTTCTAGGATACAGTCCTAGGAGTGGGATTGCTGGATCATATGGTATTTCTATTTCTAGCTTTCTAAGGAAGCGCCATATCATTTTCCAAAATGGTTGTATCATTTTGCATTCCCACCAGCAGTGCATAAGTGTTCCGATCTCCCTGCAGCCTCTCCAACATCTGTTATTCCCAGTGTGTTTGATTCGTGCTAGTAGTGCTGTGGTGGGACGGTATCTCATTGTGGTTTTAATTTGCATTTCTCTAATGGCTAGTGATTGTGAGCATTTCCTCCTGTGTCTGTTGGCCACTCAGAAGTCTTCTTTGGTGAAGTGTCTGTTCACTTCCTTTGCCCATTTTTTAATTGTATTGTTTGTCTTTTTGTTTTAGAGGTGTTGGATTTTCTTGTAGATTTTAGAGATTAGACCTTTGACTTGTAATGTCCAAAAATATTTCCAGTCTGTTGGTTCTTTTTTTACTCTTTTGGTGAAGTCTTTTGATGAGTATAAGTGTTTAATTTTAAAGATCCTAGTAATCTAGCTTATCTTCTGGGGTTTGTGTGTTGTTGGTTATGGTTTGTATCCTGTTAATGCCATGCATTAAGGCCTCTAGTGTTGATCCTATTTTTTCTTCTGTAAACTTTATAGTTTTTGGCTTTATATTTAGGTCTTTGATCCACTTTGAATTAGTTTTTGTGTATGGTGTGATGTATGGGTTCTGTTTCATTTTTTTTGCAGATGAACATCCAGTTTTGCCAGCACCATTTGTTAAAAAGACTGTCTTTTCCCCATTTGATGGACTTGGGCCCGTGTCGAAGATCAGGTGACCACAGGTGAATGGATTTACATCTGTGTTCTCAATTCTGTTCCACTGGTCAGTGTATCTGTCATTGTACCAGTACCAGGCTGTTTTGACTACCATAGCAGTATAGTAGGTTCTGAGGTCAGGTAGTATGAGTCCTCGTACTTTATTCTTCTTCTTCAATAGAGCTTTACTTATGCGGCTTCTTCTTTTTCCATATTAAGTTAATGATTAGTTTTTCCATTTCTTTAAAGAATGTTGTTGGTATTTGGATCGGGATTGCATTGTATTTATAGATTGCTCTGGGTAGAATTGTCATTTTCACTATGTTGAGACTACTATCCGTGAGCATGGTATGTTTTTCCATTTATGTAGATCCCTTTGGGTTTCTTGCAGTAGTGTTTTGTAGTTTTCTTTGTATAGGTCTTTTACATCCGTGGTTAGATTTATTCTTAAGTATTTTACTTTTTTAGGGGCTATTATAAACAGTATTGCTTTCCTGATTTCCTTTTCATTGTTCTCTTTATTGGTGTACAGGAATCCAACCTTTTTTTTATGTTTATCTTGTATTCTGCTACTCCGTTGAATCTATTAGTTCCAGTAGTTTTCTCATGGAGTCTTTAGGATTTTCTATGTATAGTATCATATCATCCACAAACAGGGACAGTTTAACTTCTTCATTACCAATTTAGATGCCCTTTATTTCTTTTTCTTGCTGTATTTCTCTAGCTAGGACTTCCAGCACGCTGTTAAATAGGAGTGGAGATAAAGGGCATCCTTGTCTTGTTCCTGTTCTCAAGGGGAATGTTTTCAGCCTCTCTCCATTAAGAATGATGTTGGCTGTTGGTTTTGCATAGATGCCCTTTATTATGTTGAGGTATTTCCCATCTATACCTATTTTATTGAGAGTTTTTATCAGGAATGGGTGTTGGACTTTGTCGATTGCCTTTTGTGTGTCAATTGAGATGATCATGTGATTCTTTTATTTATTTTTATTTATAAAGTGGATTACATTGATTGATTTTCTAATGTTGAACCATCCTTGCATACCTGGTATGAATCCTACTTGGTCGTGGTGTATTATTTTTTTGATATGATGCTGAATTCTACTGGCTAGAATTTTGTTTAGAATTTTTGTATCTATATTCATGAGACATACTGGTCTGTAATTTTTTTTTTTTTTTTTTGTGGCATCTTTGCCTGGTTTTGGTATCAGGGTTATGCTGGCTTCATAAAATGAATTCGGCAGTGTTGCTGCCCTTTCTATGTTCTGATATAGTTTGAGTAGTACTGTTGTAAGCTCTTCTCTGATTGTTTGGTACAATTCTCCAGTGAAGTCATCTGGGCCAGTGCTTTTTCTTGTTGGGAGTTTTTTTTATTACCTTTCCAGTCTCTTTTGTAATGAGTCTGTTCAGATTTTCAACATCACTTTGTGGTAGTTTGGGTAGGTAGTGTGTTTCTAGAAATTTATCCATTTCCTGTAGGTTTTCAAATTTATTGGAGTATAGTTTTTCATGATACTGTGTTATGATCCTTTTTATTTCAGTTGGGTCTGTTTTAATGTCCCCCATTTCATTTCTTATTTGGGTTATTTGCGTCCACTCCTGTTTTTCTTTGTCAGTCTGGCCGTTGGTTTGTTGATTTTGTTGAACCTTTCAAAGAACCAACTTTTGGTTTTGTTGATTCTTTCTATTGTTTTTCTCTTCTCTATTACATTTATTTCTGCTCTGATCTTTTATTATTTCCTTTCTTCTAGTGGCTGTGGGCTTTTATTTTTTCCCTGTTCTCTTTCTATGTGTTTGAGTTCTGTATTAATGTTTTGATTTTGTCCGTTTCTTCTTTTTTGATGTGTGCATGTATTGCTATAAATCGTCTGCTGAGGACTGCCTTTGCTGTGTCCCAAAGGTTTTAGTATGATGTGTTTTGATTCTAGGAATTTTTTGATTCCATCTCTGATTTCTTCTATTACCCAGTGATGTGTAAGCAGGGTGTTATTCAGTTTCCACATAACTGATGTTTTTTCCCTTGCTTTTCCGGTTGTTAATTCTACCTTGATGACGTGGTCAGAGAAAATACTTTGTATTATCTCAGCGTTTTGGATCTTGTTGAGGATTGCTTTGTGGCCTAAGATGTGGTCTATTCTGGAGAACATTCCATATGCATTGGAAAAGACTGTGTACTTTGCAGCTGTTGGGTGTAGTGTTCTATATATGTCTGTGAGGTCAAGTTGACTGATTGTGCCCTTTAGGTTTTCCGTATCTTTGTTGAGTTTCTTTTTAGATGTTTTGTCCTTTACTGAGAGTGGTGTGTTGAAGTCTCCTACTATTATTGTTGAACTGTCGATTTCTCTTTTCAGTGCTGTTAGAGTTTGTTTTATGTATTTGGGAGCCCTGTCATTGGGTACGTAGATGTTTATTATGGTTATGTCTTCATGATGGATCATCCCCTTAATCATTATATAGTGTCCTTCTTTGTCATTTACGGTGGATTTTGTTTTAAAGTCTATTTTATCTGAGATTACTGTTGCCACTCTGCTCTTTTTTGGTAGCTGTTTGCTTGACATATTTTTTTCCATCCTTTGATTTTTAATAAATTTACATCTTTGTTTCTAAGGTGTGTGTCTTGTAGACAGCATATTTATGTATTCTGTTTTTTTTTATCCATTCTGTCACTCTCTCTCTCTTTATGGGTGCCTTTAGGCCATTTACATTCAGTGTAATTATTGATAGGTGTGAATTTATTGCTGTCATTTTGTAGTTTTTTTTTTTCCTTGTGGTGCTGACGTTTTCTTTGTTTCTCTTACTCTCCTGTGCTGAATTCCTTTTGTTTGTGGTTTTTGTTTTTCATTTGTTTTGTTTTTGTAGGTTTTGTTTTTATTGAGACTTTGTTTTTCTTCTTTATTTTGATGAGTACGTTTGTTAACTTTCTTGGTTACCTTGAAATCTACCCTTATCTTCCTAGGTTTCAACCAGTTTATTATTACTTGGAATCACTTTGCCTTCCTCTCCATTAGAAGGTTCTATATCTACACTGTTTATTTCCTCTTTTATGTTCTGATGCTGTTGTCATTTACAGATTAACGTCTCTGGTTCCCTGTTGTAATTCTTTTGGTTTTGGTTAGTCCTTAAGAGTTCATTTTCTAGGTTGGTATCTGGCTAGTACAATCCTATATACTGGATTCAGCCTGTGGTCTGATGTTGTTTGGTCTCAGATTGAAGGTCCCTCTTTATTAATGCTTATAAGTTTGGTTTTGTTTTTACATAGTCCCTTAATTTCTGTTTATCTGGAAATGACCTAATTTCACCATCATATTTGAACAAAAGTTTTGCAGGATATGTTATTCTTGGTTGGCAATTTTTTTCTTTTCAGGTTTTATATATGTCATCTCATTGCTTTCTTGCCTGTGCTGTTTCTGCCAGATAATCTGAGCTTAGTCTTATTGTTTTTCCTCTGTATGTGACTTTTCGTTTTTCTCGAGCTGCTCACAGGATTCTTTGTCTTTGGTTTTAGCAAGTGTGATTATGATATGTCTTGGTGATTGTCTTTTGGGGTCTATCCTATATGGGGGTTCGTTGAGCTTCTCGAATGGTCAGCTTTTCCTTTTTCATGATATTGGGTAAGTTTTCTGTCAGCAATACTTCAGTAATCCTCTCTGTGTTTTCTGTTTTCTCCCCTGGTTCTGGAACTCCGATCACTCGTAGATTTTTGCTTTTGATTGTATCCCACATAATTCTCAGGGTTTCTTCATTTTCCTTTGTTCTTTTTTCTGATTTTTCCTCAGAGTTGTAGCAAGTGTTTTTCTTCAGTTCCGTTGATTCTGTCTTCCATTGTTTCAAACTTGCCCCTAAGCCCTTCTCTGACACTGTCCATTTCTGAAATCTTGTTGTTTATCTTTTGGATTTCTGATTGTTGTTTTGTATGATTTGTAGTTGTTCATTTATTTTAGCATTTTGTTCCTGTATTATTTTCTTGAGTTATTCCAATTTTTTGTCCATATTTTCTATGAATTTGTCTGCCTTTTCCATGAATTTGTCTTTTTTACCCCTCATTTTTGTCTGCTTTTTGCTTCAATTCTTTAATAATTCTGAAAGTTAAGAGATTTGAATTCCCTTTCAGGTAGTTCTAGTACCTTTTCTTTTACTGGAAAGTCATCTAGTGTTTTATTTTAGATGCCTACTGGAACCATCCTGTCCTGTTTTTGTATATGTTTTGATATTGTCTGCTGTCTTTGGGGCGTTCAGTGGTTAAATTTTCCTCATTTATTAATTGTAGATTTGTTTCATTCTGCTTTTTTGTTTTTCTTGGTTATATCTGAGCAGGTGGGTTGTGCGTTCTTTGTTGTATGCTCATCTCTGGGCACGATGCTTTTCATCTTCTTCAATGGGCAGGGTCAGTCACTCAGGTATGGTACAGCAGGGCAGGTCCAGCTGAAGGGGAGTTGCTGGGATAGGTTGTTTGTGGCACATACTAGGGTTGACTGGGCAGACCGGGAATCGGTGCAGAACAGGTTCCAGTAGACTGTGCCTGTGCTCCTTGAGGGTGTGATGTTCAGCATACTGTGCAGGTAGGCAGGAAGGAGGGGGGAGATTGTGATGTGTGGAGCTAAGACGTGTATGGGAAATTCGAGAGAGGAGAGAGGAACAGGAGCCAGAAAACATACACACAAACAAACAAATAAAAAAAAGTGCTAACGGAGCTTGTTATTGGGTGGAGAGATAAGAGACTAAGAAATGGAGAAAAACAAAAGTAAAAAAAAAGAAAAAAGGGTAAAAGAGAATAAATGAATAATTAAAAATTAGAGGGGGAAAAGAAAAGAAAAGCCCCAAGGGATCCCACTGGTGCAGCTGCTAGAACTGGGGCAGTTCCTCCCAGGCCATGAAGTACAGCCTGGCTAGAAGGGGTAGAGGTATCACTCGGTGCCAGGTATTCAGAAGATGTGAAAAGAAGGTAAATATAGATAGATGAGAAACTGGATATGAAGAAAGACCAAAAGGGAAAAAGAGAGAGGAAAACGAAACAAAGAAACAAAGGGAAAAAAAAAAAAAAAAAAACAGGAAATAAGAAATGCCCCCAGGGATGTCACTGTGCATCCGCACAGAGTAAAGGAGCAGCTCCTAAGCCACGCAGTACTGCCCTGCTAGAAGGGGCTCCCAAGCCGAGAAAAGAAAAAGGAAGCAAACAAATCAAATCAGAACAAACAAACAAATCCTTGGGGGTCCCACCAGAGTGGCGGCACGGGCCGGGAAGCAGTTTCACAGTCAAGCTGTGCTTCACAGATTTTTAGGAAGAAGGAGAGATGGCACGTGGGGCCAGGTATTTGAGAGAAAGGAGGGGAAGGTGGTGAAAGCTAAGGAAGAAACCTAAAGAAGCAGAAAAAAGCAACACCAGCAGCCCACCAGTGGCACTCAGGGAGCCAGCCAGTGCAGGCGGGTGGAATCCAAGCGACACTGGGGTGAAACCGGTGCTTCCTTGCCAAGAGACTGTGGCCGCAGGAAGCAGAGGAGGCCGAGTGGGGGTGAAGAAGGGTGGGGGGTGGGGAAGCGTATATTGCTGGTTACCGGTTCTGTCTCCTGCTGGAAGCTCTGTGACGCTGCTTTCTTGTACCCTCTGTTCGCCGATCTCCAATGGGAGTCCAAGATGGTGGATCCATGCTGCGGCAGCTGGTAGGAGACCTCTGCACGTATCTCTCCTCACTCTGTTCCTGGTCAGTTTCTTATTTCATTCAGTGCTTGGCTGAGTTCTTTATCTCTTTGTTTGATGCTTAGGGTTTCAGGATTGACGTGTGACACTGTTTGACTTAGTTTTTTAGATCTTTTTTGTGGAGGGACGGCGTGGTGCTTCTGTCTGTAGCGCCATGTTGTCTGGAAATCCTCATATAAATTTTTAAAGAAGCAGTATTTAAAGGATGCAAATAAGATCTGCTGACTGAATACTTGTCTAATGAAACTCTTATATTCCTTGATTCCCTTAATTTGAAAAGTAAGTATATCTTGGCTTTGTTATCCAGCTATGTGTACATATTGGGGTGTAAGGGTAGACTGAGTATCGAAACCTGTAAATGATTCCAAAATGTCATTTTAACTCATATGGTAGAGATTTTAAAAGATTCTGATAAGGTACCTGAATACAGTGTATAATCTAGTAGAGGGTTGTGGTTGTTGTTAGCTGCTGTTGAGTCAGCCCCCATCTCATGGTGACTCCATGCACAATGGAAAGAAACATTGTCCAGCCCTGTGGTGTCATCCCCGTGAAGTGTTGCAGATCTGACTGTTATGATCTGTAGATTTCCAGGCCTTTCTCCTTAGTCTGTCCTAGTCTGAAAATTCTGAAACTTGTTTAGCATCATAGCAGCACGCAAGCCTGCACTGACAGCTGAGTGGCTATGCGTGAGGTATATTGGCCGGGATATGAACCCAGCTCTCCCACACGGAAGGCTAGAATTCTACCACTGAACCATTAATGCTCTCGTTAATAGGGGGATAAGCAAACCTGTTGCCATCTAGTTGATTCCAACTCATAGCAACCCTATAAGACAGAGTAGAACTGCCCAATAGGGTTTCCAAGGAGCAGCGGGTAGATTCAAACTGCCGACCTTTTGGTTAGCAGCTGAGCTCCTAACCAGGGCTTAAGTAGGGAGATAGGGCATCTTATTCGACTGTCTGTTTGGAATATTTTCTTCTTCTGGCTTCCATGACGCCATATATGCTTGGATTTCTTCTTATCTCACTTCTTGTTGTTTTTGAACCTTATGTCTAGCTCCACCTCTTAATGTTGAACTGTCTTAAAGTTTTGTACCATATGTATGCTCTTGTCTTTCTGTGTTCACTCTATCTCCCAAATTAGGGGTCAGTGGACTTCTTAAAGGGCTAGATAGTAAATATTTTAGGCTTGGTGGGCCATGTGGTCTTGTCACAACTACTCAACTCTGCCCTCGTAGCCAGAGCAGCCATAAACAAATGGGCATGGGTATATTTCAATAGCAGTAGTTTGTGGCTCCTGGTCCCAGATGATCTACCCAATCCCATTGCTTTAAATACCATCTTTGTGCTGACATCCAGATTTGTATCTCCAATTCTGATCGATCTCATAATTCCAGACTCCTGTATCCAACTCCGTAACACCTCCACTTTTATTGTTGTTATTGTTGTTCTTAGATGCCGTCGAGTCAGTTCCAACTCATAGCAGCCCTATGTACAACAGAACGAAACACTGCCCAGTCTTGCACTGTCCTCACAATTGTTACGCTTGATTGCATTGTTGCAGCCACTGTGTCAATCCGTCTCATTCAGGGTCTTCTTTTTCACTGGCACTCTACTTTACCAAGCATGATGTCCTTCTCCAGGGACTGATCCCTCCTGATAACATGTCCAAAATATGTGAGACAAAGTCTTGCCATGCTTGCTTCTAAGGAGCATTCTGACTGTACTTCTTCTAACACAGATTTGTTCTTTCTTTTGGCAGTTCGCAGTATATTCAGTATTCTTCACCAGCACCATAATTCAGAGATGTCAGTTCTTCTTCAGTCTTTCTTATTCATTGTCCAGCTTTCACATGCATATGAGGCAACTGAAAACAGCGTGCTTTGGGTCAGGTGCACATTAGTCCTGAAGGTGATGTCTTTGCTTTTCAACACTTTGAAGAGGACTTTTGCAGCAGATTTGCCCAATGCAGTGCGTCCTTTGATTTCTTGACTGCTGCTTCCATGGGTGTTGATTGTGGATCTAAGTAAAATGAAATCTTTTGACAATTTCAGTCTTTTCTCTGTTTATCATGATGTTGCTTATTAGTCCAGTTGTGAGGATTTTTGTTTTCTTTATGTTGAGGTGTAATCCATACTAACGTTTGTGGTCTTTGATCTTCATTAGCAAGTGCTTCAAGTCCTCTTCACTTTCAGCAAGCAAGGTCTCTGTGTAATATTCTTCCTTTTAACAGAATTTCTGCCTTTGTGCAATAAGGAAGTGTATGTTTTATTTTAAGAGGTTCTTGGAAGCGTAAAAAAAAACTCCATTCAGCAGTGTGGCCCTTTAGTTTTGTTGTTGTTAGGTGGCACTTTGTGGGCTGGTAATTCAGCTTATTAAATAAACATTGAACTGCTATGTGGAAAATGTCTTACGGGATAAGAGATGAGTAAGACACAAGTTCACAAGTAAGACTATTGTTTACCCATTGCCATTGAGTCGATTCCGACTCATAGTAACCCTGTAGGACAGAGTAGAACTGCCCCGTAGGGTTTCCAAGGAGTGGCTGGGGTATTCGAACAGCTGACTTTTCAGTTAGCAGCAGAGCTCTTAACCATTATGCCACCAGGGCTCCAGACTACAGTTCAGTAGGGAGTTAAGCTATAGCTATGATAAGCATAGTATTCATTTATTAAGGGGTTTGAACAAAGTGTGTGTGTGTGAAGGGTGGTGATTTGGAGGAGGAATGGGGCACATCTGGCTGAGAAGTTGGGAGAAGCCTCTTTGAGGGTGACATTTGATCTGGACCTTGAATTAAGAGAATTTTACAGGTGTGGGGCTGGGGGCAGGATGGAGAGGTTCTGAGTGGAGAAGGTAACATAAAAGAGGATGGAGGCTGGGGAACATCAGCCAATTCTAATCTGCTGAGGATAGAGTACTGTAGAGAGATAGATGCATTTATTTCATAAACAGAAATTATTTTCACCCACTAAGTGTAGGAACATAGGCTGGATTGTTACTGCTGAGCTGACCAGTTTGTTCTTAATACACTAGGCATTTTGGGTGCCATTGAAGATATATTAAAGTTGGGACATGCCAGGATTAAAGATGCACCCGAAGAAGATTAATCTGGTAGTCATGTGGGGGTGACACTTATTAGAAGGGGCAGGAAGACCCATTAGAAGATGGTTGTAATATAATAGGGAAGAGGACAGTGGGTTGAAACAGAGTGGGATCAATGGACAAGAGGAATATGGGTGCAGAAAACATTGCTGTAGAAGACTGTAGTAGAATGTTGGGGAGGGGTGATAATGTTAGACAGTAGAAAAGACGGGTGACTGGACAGGTAGTGGTGCCTTTATTAGGAATAAAACATCAAGAAGAAGTGCTATGTTTTTTTTTAAAAAAAATTATATAAACAGCTTTATAACAGTCATGATTTTAAATCACCTGTTGTCCCAGCACCTTCATAAATTTACTGTTCTCATTTTGTCTGTTCTCTTCCAGGCTTTGTCCCTAAGTGCATATAGCTTTTATACTTACAGTACTGCTGTATTAAAAAAAAAAAAAACAAAAAAACTTTATGTAAGTGCCTTGAGAGCTAGTTTATAAAATAAACTGACAAGTTTTAGATTTCTTCTTTCAGATGCTTACAGAACTTACAGGTAGAAATAGACATTTGAATGAATTGGAAACATTAGGAACCAAATGCTGATCTTGTCTTTATTAAATTATTGTTTATTTTTTAAATATTGTATTGTGTTTTAGGTGAAAGTTTACGTAACAAATTAGGTTTCTCTTTAACAATTTTTATACAGATTGTTCCGTGACGTTGGTTACAATTTTCACAATGTATCAGCATTCTCAGTATTTCCATTCTGTTTGATCTGTTTCCATTGATCTAGCTTCCCTGCCCCTCCTTGCCTTCTCATCTTTGCTTTGGGGTAAATGTTGACCGTTTAGTCTCATATAGTTGATTGTTTAAGGGAGCGCAGTACTCATGGGTGATACTGTTTATTTTATAAGCCAGTCTGTTTGGCTGAAAGGTAACCTCCGGGAGTGACTTCAGTTTCAAGTTCAAAGGATATCTTAGGGGGGCCCTCTAGTCTCTGTTGGTCCAGTAAATCTGACCTTTTTTAGAAATTTGAATTTTGTTCTACATTTTTCTTCCGTTCTATCTGGGACCTTCTATTTTGTTCTTGGTCAGAATGGTCAGTAGTGGTGGGTGGCACCATCTAGTTCTTCTGGTCTTAGGGTAGAAGAGGCCATGGTTTGTGTGGGCTCTTAGTCCTCTGGACTAGTTTCTTCTTTGAGTCTTTGGTTTTCTTCATTATCTTTTAGTCCAGACTAGTAGAGACTAACAGTCGTATCTCAGGTGGCTGCTCACAAGCTTTTAAGACCCCAGATGCTACTCACCAAACTGGGTTGTAGAACGTTATTTTTGTGAACTATGTCATGCCATTTGACTGAGTTGTCCCGCAAGAATTAGTAAACGAATCCCACGAGGTGTTTGGATATGTCTAGGAAGTCTCCATAACTGTGCCCGCTGTGTGTTTTATTATATATATATATAATGTATGAGTGTGTATGCAGCACACTCAAACAGGTATATGCATATACCTACAGATATACGTGTACACACATATACCTTCTATATACATATATGTATAAATATATACCTATGTAACCCCACTCATATTTTTGGTTATTAATATTGTTGCAAAATTATATATTTTATAGCATTTACTGAAATTTCCCTTATTCTTGCATACTTCTTAGTGTCTTCATTTGCCTTGGTCATGTTGTGCAGACTTCACCCATACTGGGTATTGCCTTTCCCATCACCAAAAATAACAGATGTTTACTGTCTAGAAAGTGATTCCCCCCTCCCTCTTCCTCCCATCCCTGGTAATCATCAAAGAACGTGTGTATACTTCTTGACTTTTTATAAAAGTGAGATCATGTAATATTTGTCCTTTTGTGATTGACTTATTTCACTCAGCATAGTGTCCTCCAGATTCATCCATGTTATAAGATGTTTCTTGGACTCCTCATTATTCTTTATAGTTGCGTAGTATTCCATCGTATCTGTGTACCACAGTTCGTTTATCCATTCTTCATTGATGGGCACTTAGGCTGTTTCCATCTTTTTGCTATTGTGAATAATGCTGCAATGAACATAGGTGTACATATGTGATCCTGTCTTCATTAAAATTTTAATGTTTTATTCATCATGGATTTTTTGCATTAATTTTAATTTTTTAAAGATATTTCATTAAAATTATTATTTATCTTGATTACTGAGTTTCTTGCCACCACCTTAAATTTCACACCTGGGCTGAGTGCCTTACTCATTTTACTCTTGTCCTGGTCCTGAGTAATTTTGAAGTCTTGTGAGTGACTAGACTGAGAGAAGGAGGAGGACATGAACAGAAAGAAGGGCTAAAGTGGGAACTTTGAGGAATAATGTCCACTTAGGGGTGGAAGGAGGGAAAGGACTCACTTGGTGGAAAGTGACAAGGGGCTATTTAAGAAGCAGGTTGGTCGTTGAACCAGAAGACATTCAGAAAAGCGGAGACATTGAAAGGAAATTGAGAAGGAAGCAGGATGGTCATTAATAGAAAATGCTCCATAAAAGTTGAGAAGGAAAGGATAAAGACTGAAAAGTAGCAACCATTTTAGTGATTAAGAATGTCACCCATTGGCTTGGAGAGAACAAGTTCCTGAAAAGCTTTTCAGTTTTAATCTGGAGACTAAGGTAAAGTTGAGTACGTTGGTGGAAAGTGAAGTGGAGGTTTTTTTGTTTTTGTTTTTTGAAGAATATCAAAGGAAGGGATCACTGTGATGCAAATAGACAAAAGCAAGAATTCTTGGTGGGTTACTATTAAAATAGATAAATCTTAGTTCATATGGGAAATAGATTCACCATTTTATGTTTAAAAAATTCATATGTCCTGGCAGGAGTGTTGTGGAGATTTTACCTTCTATTTTAAATTAGAAAACTTTTGAAATCCATATGATTTCCATAATTTTTGCCTAGATATAGGTCAAAGTGTGGTCTAAAATTTTTTTCCCTTTACTTGCATGTTGCTGTTATGTTGTTAGGTGCTATCGTGTTGATTCCAACTCATAGTGACCCTACTGGACAGAGTAGAACTGCCCCATAAGGTTTCCAGGTAGCAGCTGGTGGATTTGAACTGCCAACCAATTTGGTTAGCAGCTGAGCTGTTAACCACTATGCCACCAGGGCATTTATAAGCCTATATCATAAATTTATATGCTGTTTTGTTGTATATGCTTTTTGTGTCATTCATGTGGATTTTATAATTGAATGGAGGATAATGATTGTATCCTGCATATCTATATTCCCATAGCATTTATCCCTGTACCTGTATTCTTACAGTAACTATTATCATTCTGTGAGTAAGAGTGTAATGTTTGCTTCTTGAAATATAAACATCAGCAGGCTCAGGTAATCCAAAATGGATGCTCAGAACACTTGGTTAGCCTCATTACCTTAACATTTTGCAGGGTTTGAAAAAATGTAGATCCCACAAAAGAATAATGCAGTTAAGATGTAAACTAATGAAAAACCACTCTTAAAAAAGTAGATTGTTGTTGTTAGGTGCCATTGAGTCAGTTCCAACTCATAGCGACCCTGTGTACAACAGAACTAAACACAGCCAGGTCCTGTGCCATCCTCACAGTTGCTGCTGTGCTTGAGCCCATTGTTGGAGCCACTGTATCAATCTATCTTGTTGACGGTCTTTCTGCTTTTCGCTGATCCTATACTTTACCAAGCATGATGTTCTTCTCCAGGGACTGGTCCCTCCTGATAACATGTCCAAAGTACGTGAGACAAAGTCTTGCCATCCTTGCTTCTAAGGAGCATTCTGGCTGTACTACTTCCAAGACAGATTTATTCCTTCTTTTGGCAGTCCATGGTATATATTCAGTGTTCTTTGCCAACACCATGATTCAAAGTCATCAATTCTTCAGTCTTCCGTATTCATTGCCCAGCTTTCACATGCATATGAGGCGATTGACGATACCATGCATTGCTTGGGTCAGGTGCACTTTAGACTTCAAGGTGACATCTTTGCTTTTTAACACTTTAAAGAGATCTTTTGCAGCAGATTTGGCCAGTGCAGTGCATCATTTGATTTCTTGACTGCTGCTTCCATGGGTGTTGACTGTGGATCCAAGTAAAATGAAATCCTTGACAACGTCAATCTTTTTTCCATTTATCATGATGTTGCTTATTGGTCCAGTTGTGAGGATTTTTGTTTTCTTTATGTTGAGGTGTAATCCATACTGAAGGCTGTAGTCTTTGACCTTCATCATTACTTGCTCAAAAATGATACTGATCACATTTCTTTAAAGTTTTGTTAATGTTTGATTAGGAACATATTTTTTATTTAATCTTGCTCTGGATATGGCTATTACAAAGATGTTTACTCAGTATTTCCAAGCTTAGCGTCTTATGATTGTGGGCTTTTATAAGCAGCCACATTCTTAGCTCTGCTTTTCTCTTTAGATAAGTTCTCTTATCTTTGAGAGACCTCATTCTTCCTTGTACATACAGCTTTTACCTTAAGGAGGATGGCTCCCAACTATATATCTACATCTCACTACCTGACCTGTTGTCTCTTTTCAGTAGACATTTACTTGTTGAGTGCCTGCTCTGTGCCAGGCACTGTGCTGGGCCTTGGCGAGCAAAACAAGTAAGATTCTTAACCATATTAAAAAAAAAAAAAATCAAAACACAAGCTTTTAAGGAGAAGAGGAGTGTTAAAATGGTGTGGCAGGGGCATCTGACCTCCTCTAACTTCACAAGAGGGAAGGAGTATCGAGATAACAGTCCAAGGCTGATTCCTATGAGGTGGAGTTCAGACATACCTCCTCTTTCCAACCTTTTTACCAATTCTGACACCAGTTGCGCCTCCCACAGCACTCTCTACTTCTCTGCTGGGCTCGATAATTCGTTGCAATGGCCATACAGAACTCAGAGACCATACTCACAGTTATGAGGTTTATTAGGGAAGTAACAGATTGCAATTCAGTATCAGAAACAACTCAGAATACAGTTGTTCAGTCAGGATAGCCTCTTCTCAGTCGTGCCTGTAGCCAGGCCTCTCTCTGGCTCTGGGCCCCTGGGCTCGGCCTCTACCCTACTTGGGCAAGTGATGCAAAGCTTGTTTGCTCTGCCAATAAGTACCTGGGGCACCTCATTCCACCCGGAAGCCTCCTACCTGAAGGCTCTCAGCTCTGTGGCTCCATGGGTTGGCACACCCACTGTAACTGCCTTCCTCTGTGGGCCGGGAAGCCCTCTGGGCCGTCTAGTGCAGGTCCTGCTGCCACCGTTTTTCTGCCACTGCTTCTTGCTGTCTTGCACCATCTCTGGTGTTATAGCTCTCTCTGTCCTTTGGGGCTAGGAGGTTCTCAGCGCAGGGACTCCAGGTCCAAAGGACATGCTCCGTTCCCTCTCTTCTTGTTGGTTGGTAGTGAGTTTCCCTCTTGCCAACTCAGGGATAGCTCATTTTAAGCCTAGTGGGATGACAAAACTGACCAACCCCCTTGTTAGGGTTCCATACGCCTTATTTGCGTGGTCCCATCCCCGCAAGGGTGCCATGCACCTTATTTGCATTATTAGCAAAGCCTTTCCCCACCAAAGAAGACTGCTTTTATCTTTGAATTGCTGTTGCACATACACTACCAACTTGCCACTTGCATACACCATATTTTGTGCTATATTATGTATATATATTTATTTTATTCTCTCTTTTAGTTAATCTGTGAACTGCTTTCAAGTCACTTGATAAAGAGAAAAAAGGCAGTGGCCACTCGAAAGCTGCGTTTTTGAAAACAACCAGAAACCTACTGCTTGTTTTTAGTTGAAGTTCTTCATTAGTTTTATCTTAAATGTATGCTACATAGTTCCTTTATCTTTCTTAGTTATATGATGTTGGTTAAACTTTTAACCTCTTTGTGTAGAGTTGGAGGATCAAACACTTTATATGCAGTTTATTTCCATGCTTTTTCATAGAATCAGAATTTGATAGGTAGATGAAGTGTGTGCTGTAGACAATGCACATTTTCCATTGAATTTACTAATTGTTGATTTTGTTACCTTTGTCTCTTATTCTCTACTTTTTACATAATTCATATTAGTTCCTCTTAAGAGTAAAAAAAATATTCAGAATGAGGTAATAATATTTAATCCACATAGTAAATCTGCAGGGAAAACCAGTAGACTGGGACTCAGGAAGATCTGGGCTCTAGACCACCACTGTAATTGATAATTTCTTGGACAAGTCACTTAAGGATGTTGGGTTTCAGTTTCTTAATACATAACTAAAGGTAAATAATATAATTCCTTTCTAGGTCTAAATTTCTGTCATATCCATGTTGCTGCTTATTAGTTATTCCTGTCCTTCTTTGATCTTAGCCTGAAGCTAGACTCTTGTATTAACAAAGTTTTGTTGTCATTTTTTTTTTTTTTTTTTAGATTCTAGTTTGGAGTTAGTCATTACTACTTCATTGGGAACTTGTTCATTGCAGGACCTAGAGTTTTCACAAGTATGTGTTAATTATTGAATAGGATAAATTAACGTCATTGTGATTTTTACTTTTTTTTTCTGTTTAAGGCATTTTCAAAAGAAATAATTCCAGATTAATGGATGAAATTTTAAAACAACAGCAGGAACTTCTGGGATTAGATTTTTCCAAATATTCACCAGAGTTTGCAAATAGCAATGACAAAGATGATCAAGGTAAGATAAATATGCAACATATGCAGATGTGTGTTTTGCATTTCAAGGCAAATTTTGTCTTTCATTCATTTTGCTCTTTTAGTCCTTACTGTCACTGTATTTAATCATCAGATTTGTTAGACTTTTCTCTCTTCATCTTGTTGAAAGATAATTTTCAGAAACAGAAAATCATGACTTTCATATAACTTATGAGTAACTAGGAGCCAGATTGTAAAATAGCTCTCATAGAATCAGAATTGGGTGGAAATGTGTGCTATGGACAATGCATATTCTTCCACTGAAGCATAACATTTTTCTAGTCTTAATTTTTTCCCCTTTCTATCCTATATTATTACTGTGCTATGATTGAGGGTGGCATTTTAGATGAGTAGAAATTGTTACCTAGCCTATAGTTTAAATTCCTAGTTCTAGAGAATTTATTCACAAATACAATGTCCATTTGAACATTTTGAAAAGAAGACAGCATTTACATATACACATAAATGTGATTTTGGGTGTTTGGGTCCTTTCTGAGGAGAGTAGCTAAGTACATTTTGATATTGAAATTGAGAAGTTTAGGTTCTTGTTAACAATGAGAAATGTTTATTTTGTTCTCAATTTAGTATTTCTTAAAACTGATTTTAAAATATATCCAGAAGAGGATTTTTAAAAAAAATATCTTGTTTGTTTTTTCCTCCAGTTTTAAATTGCCAGTCGGCAGTGAAGGTGCTGTCCCCAGAAGATGGAAAAGCAGATATTGTGAGAGCTGCGCAGGACTTTTGCCAGTTAGTAGCCCAGCAGCAAAAGAGATCTACAGATTTGGATGTAGATATGTTAGACAGTTTACTTAGTAAGTCATATGTACACACACACACACACACACACACACACACACACGTACACGTACACACACACATATGTTTTTAGTTTTGTCCCACAAGGTTATAGTATCAAAGAGAACATTTAGGCTCCTTTCACAGCATAAAACCTTATTTGAAAAAAAAAAAGTTTGTCATTATAATTGTTATGTGTCTGAGATTTAAAGACCCGTTTGTGAAAATGGTTTTGAGACATTGAAAGTTGTAGTCCACTCACTTACATGAGGACTTAATGAGAAAGGAGAGGACTTACTATTTTCTCCCCCCTTTGGGTTTTGAATGTTCTTGGAAGTAGGATTTCAACTTGTCAGCCTTACTCCCTTCTCCCCCTTCCTTGTTTAGGAATAAGTTTGAACTTAATAGCTGTTTAGGGAGCAGTCTCAAGGATATAATCTTACTGTTATCCATGACTTTTTTTTTTAATTCTTTTATGTTATATCAAATATACTACTATATTTGTCATGTTATACCAAATACAACATTATATCCTTGTTTTTTGTTTTTTTTAAGCTGTTTATAAAAGCCTTCTGTTTGCTTTTTCTCCCTAGAGCCGAGCCCCTGTAGAAACTTTTTACCTTAACTTCCTGGTCCTTCTGCTTACTAGCATTGTCCTTAATCCTTCAGAAGAAAGGCAGTACATCTAACAAATTCATGTCCAGTGATGGCTTCTGTAGCCATATGATTTCAGACATTCATTTTACGTTTCATTCATTTGCATAGAGTCTCCATTCATCTTACTCATTAATCATGCATTTTCTGTCTAACTGATTCATTTATCTAACTCTCTATTCTTTGTTTCTTTTCACTTTGCCACATGTCCATCACAGGGCATAGTCCCTCTTTGACCTCATGTTCTCATTAACTCCCAACTTTACACTGGCTACCTACTTCTTACCCTACTCTTCTATTCCTACTCTGTCATTGCTTGGCTATATTCAAGCCAAATGAGTAGGCTTAAAGTAGACCATTGTGAGGTCTCCAGTCAGAGGTTACTGGTATGTGGACTGTTTTCTTGATCCTGTGAAGTCCCAACCAGAGACTTAATTTATGAAGATGTCCTAAAAGGTTCACACAGGGGCCCAAAGGTGACCTTTCAGGTAGCACATGGCAAAGTGCTGAAGTTGAGGATGGGTGTAGCTTTCAGGGGTTATAAACCCATGATAAACGAAAATATACATAGTCCTTAAGTTAATGCATTTATCTTACAGAAGCAAACACTGAATGCCATCACCTCAAAAAGTTACTTCCTCACTGCAGTTAATCCTCACTCCTTCTTTCAACCCCAGGCAACCGCTTGTCTTCTGTCTGACTAGACTTTTACTTATTTTAGAACTTTTCTGTAAATGGAATCATATAACGTGTGGTCTTTTGGATCTCACTTCTTTCACTCGGTGTATTTTTGAGGTTCAGCTATGTTGTTGCATGTTCATCGCTGTTTATTGGTGAGTAGCATTCTATTGTATGGATAGACCACATTTTGTTTATCTGTTCACCCACCGATGCACATTTGGGTGTTTTCAGTTTGAATAATGCTGCTATGACCATTTTCATACAAGTCTTTGTGTGGACATATGTTTTGTTTTCTCTTGGGTAGATACCTAAAAGTGGAATTCCTAGGTCTTATAGGGAGTGAAAGAGCCCTGGTGGTGCAGGGGTTAAGCGCTCTGCTGCTAACCCAAAGATCTTCGATTTGAACCACCAGCCACTCTGTGGGAAGAAGATGTGGCATTCTGCTTCTGTAAAGATTTATAGCCTTGGAAACCCTAAGGGGCAGTTCTGCTCTGTCCTATAGGGTTGCTATGAGTGGGAATCGACTGGTTGGCAATGGGTTAATTTGTTGATAGTGAGTGAATATTTACACTTTGAAGGAACTGCCAAACTGTTTTCCAAAGTGTCTGTGCCATTTTACATTCCCACTGGCAGTGTATGAGGTTTCCAGTTTCTCTGCATCCTTGCCAATACAAAGTATTGTCAGCTTTTTTTTTTTTCCTTTAATTTTAACCATTCTAGTGGGTGTGTAATAGTTTATTGCTGTGGTTTTAATTCACATTGTTTGATGAGTAATGATGTTAAATATTTTTCATGTGCTCATTTGTCATCTCTATCTTTGGTAAGTGATTTTCAAATATTTTGCCTATTTTTAATGCATTGTTTTGTTACTGAGTTTTAAGGGTTGTTTATATACTTGATACAAATACTTTACAAGATTTGCAAATATTTTTTCCTAGTCTTTAACTTGCCTTTTCATTTTCTTAATGGTGTCTTTTAAGGGGTTCCTTAATGGTGTTTTAAAAAAAAAAAAAAGGCGGTAGTTAAGAGCTCGGCTGCTAACTAAAAGGTTGGCAGTTCAAATTCCACCATCTGCTCCTTGGAAACCCTTTGGGACAATTCTACTCTGACTTATAGGGTCACTATGAATCGGAATCAACTCGATGGCAATGGGTTTGGTTTTGGTTTAATGGTATTAGGTAAAGGCTACCAGTTTTTCTACTACTATTTTGTCAAAAGACTGTCTTTTCCCCCTTCAATTACCTTAGCTCGTTTTTGAAAATCAGTTGACCATAAATATGTGGGTTTATTTCTGGGCTCTCCGTTCTATTCTGTTGGCCTGTATGTTTATCCTTATAATGCCGCACTTTCTTGATTACTGTAGCCTTAAAATAAGTTTTGAAATCAGGTAGTGCAAGTCCTTCAACTTAATTTTTTTTTCACAAAGTTGTTTTGGCTATTCAAGTTCCTTTGCCTTTTCATATAAATTTTATAATCAGTTTGTCAATTTCTAAAACAAAACTGCTGAGATTTTGGTAGATATTGCATTGACTATAGATCAGTATAGGAAGAAATGCCATCTTAATAACATTGAGTCTTCTAATTCATGAACATACTATGTATCTCTCCATTTATTTGGGTATTAATTTTTCTCTCAACAGTGTTCTATAATTTCAAGGTATAGGGCTTCTACATCTTTTGTTTAATTTATTCCTAAGTATTTTTTTGATGGTATTGGTAACGGTTTTCAAATTTTATTTTAGGATTGTTTGTTGATAGTATATGGAAATGCAGTTGTTTTTTTTATACACCTACTCCTCACTTATCGACTTTCCCATTATACGACATTTTGCATTTATGACAGTAGTAAAAAATTTACTCTCATACTGTTTTGCACATTAATGATGTACATCTGGCAGTAATGAACTCCAGGGTGCGAGGTGAGAGTAATGTCAGCTGTGATGGTTAAGATTATGCGTTAACTTGGCTGGGCCATGATTCTTAGTGGTTTGGCAGTTATGTAGTGATATGATTTGGCCATTGTGTAATGATGTAGCCATCCTCCACTTTTTGATCTGATGTGGTCATCCTCTATTTTTGCATAATGCCAATTTTCACATAATGACCTAGTCTTTGGAACCTAACCATGTCCATCAGCAAGGAGTGGATGTATTGATTTTGTGTCCTGTGACCGTGCTAAAGTCGCTTAATAGTTCTAGGATTTTTGTAGATTCTTAGGATTTATTTTTTTTTTTGTTTCACTTCCTGTGTCAGCATAGCTTAGCAGTCAGCTGTTGATTTGCACAAACGCTGTAGTACTCAAACACCTCAAGCTTCTAAGGCTTTCGTGATATCTGTGTGGGGTGGAAGAGTGCCTTTAAAGTTGCTGCTAGTTCTCAAGTGTCATTGACTTTGGCTTTTCACTGGGCTTTTTTGCCACCCTTTTTCGCCCTTCCTTTTTACCCATTCCATATGTTTCCCAGTCAGCCATGGATGTGTACTGAGCTTATTTCAAGCTTTATTTGCAGGATCTCCCTGTTAAATTTCTAGACGCTGTACTGTTTGTCACAACTGGGACTACAACCGCAGGCTAGCAAAGCTGTGGGTTTTCCTCTTCATTCCCTGTGAACTTCATCACTTTTAGCTGGCAAAACTATGGATTTTCACCATCTTGGACTCCTCTCCCCCAAATTGAACCTGTATCTTTTGGCAACAAGCAGCAAATCTAGTGGCTTTTAGAGACAGCACCATGTTGGTAGAACTATAGTTCTCTCCAGTTGACTGGGGGAGAGGGGTTAGGATTGAGAGCAGTTCCAGGCAAGGTGCCGTGGACTCCTGTTGTTCTCACCTGAGCTCTGCCTTTGCCCTTAAATGGTTGATTTTGTCCATTTTCATACATGTTTTTTTTATAGAGAGGATAATTGCCCTCTTCACACCACCAAAGTCAGAAGTCCCTTCTTGTTATTTTTACTAAAGAGGATTTCTTTTTAGCTAGCAGAGGAATATGTGTTCCTCTCCTTAATCTATTTATGCTGCCAAGGTGGACTTTTAAAAGACTTTGTTGTGGAAATAATTCTTTACTATTACTGCTGGATAGGCTTGTCTAATCCAGTTTCCTTACTTAATAATTAAGCCCTGGAGAGCTTGTGTGACAAGCAAGTTAGTGACAGACTGAAATTATTAGAAACTATTAGAATCTGGGCCTCTCATATTATAGTGTCTTTTTTATTTTACCAGTGGCTTTTCAAACTTTTATTTTTAAGCATTTGAAATGTCCCCATTCCTTTTTCCCCAAGCCAGTTCTCATGGAATCTAGTTTGTAAAACATAAAAAATGGACATGTTCTTGTTGAGGCAGGTGTTCACTCTCCTTTTCCCTCGTGAGGGGGCTTGGGCTCTGGAGAACAGTGAAAACATTTGTTTTGTATATATATTTGTGTATAGGAGTTGGCCTTTCTGGCTTCTTAGGTGTAAATAAGGGACTTAGGGGAGAGAAGGAGAGGAGACACTTTTTAAAGTCGTTTTCAGCTCTGAAATTATTTGGCTGTGTGGCCAGAATAAACAATTGTAGAGCAGTGTCCTTCCCAGGATGCCAAGAAAACGCTGAAGCTGAGTCTTGAAAGATATACAGGATTTAGGGGGTACCCACAGGGCTTAGGGTAGGTATGGGCTGCCACTCCTTTTCAGGTAATCAATCCAGTTAAATGGACTTTTGAAAAGACTTCTACATTTGGAATTGTTATTAAAGTATATGTTATGGAGTGGGGTCAGAGGGGCATACAAACATACAATAAAGCTTTTGAGGAAAACAGATGCTCAAAGCATAAGAAGCCAATATGAATAACAGATTTTGCCTTTGGCCATTTTGGCAGTTTGAATCCACCAGCCGCTCCTTGGAAACCCTATGGGGCAGTTCTACTCTGTCCTTAAGGGTCGCTATGAGTTGGAATTGACTCCATAGCAATGGATTTGGTTTGGTTTTGGTTTAGATTAAATAAGCAATGCATGTTAACTTAATATATATTTCTTTATTCCCAAGGTTCAAATGGTTTCCCTGATCCTGATTTAGTATTGAAGTTTGGTCCTGTGGACAGCACATTAGGCTTTCTTCCCTGGCACATCAGATTGACTGAGATTGTGTAAGTAATTAGAAGTGCATTAACTTGGATCCAATTCAGCATGTTCTTTGAGCCCAGCACTATACTAGCTGTGGTAGGAATTCCCAAAGAATTATAATACAGAATCCTTTCCCTGTGTATTTCACAGTATCAGTGGTAAAATAAAGGCATATCTAAGAGTTAGATACGAGAGTGTATGGTTGTGCAAATGTTTGGTGTTGACACCAGTTACCATAGGAGATCAGAAGTGAGTGCTATCCCTGTTGACCAGAGTTGTTGATTCTAGAGAAGTGGTGTGATTTGGGTCTAATTTATTTAATTAGAGAAGTGGGAAAGCATAGAGGATTGGTAGGGAAGACAAGAAAAGGTGGGTGGGGGCAGGAAAAATGAACATGGCATTTTAAAGACATAGTGATGGAACTGGCCACACAAGAGCAGAGAGTTAGTATTGGGTAGCAGTATGAGGCAAAATAAGATAGTTTGGGGGTGTTGGAAGTTTAGAAGGCTTTGAATGTCAGCATAAGGAGTGTGTTCCCTTGTTTGGAGAAGCAAACCGCTGAGCCTGTGAATAATGTCAGAATGTTGATTTTGTTGTTTGGCAGCTGTGCACTAAGTGGATTGAATTTGGGAAAGGTTGAGGTCAAAAGACAAAGAGGCCATAGCTATAATTTAGAGGAGAAGTGATAAGGAATGTAGTGATGAGAATGAAACTGATTATTTAGAACAGGGTTTGGCAAACTTTTTCTGTAAATAATATGTAAATAAATGTAAATAATATGTAAATAAATAATGCATAAACAAATGGCTGTGACTGTGTTCCAGTAAAACTTTATTTACAATCGGCAGCAGTGATACCTTGTGAAGTTGCGGGGAAGAGTATGTGTTTTAGAACAGCTAGAGCATGTTTGAATCTTGGTGTGCAGCTCAGTACCGTGACTTTTGAAAAATTAAACATCTCCATTTGTACAACATAGAGGGTTGGTGAAAAAGAGGAAGACCTCAGCAAGATGGATTGACACAGTGGTTGCAACAATGGGCTCAGTCATAACAATGATTGTGAGGATGGCGCAGGATAGGGCAGTATTTCGTTCCACTGTACATAAGGTCTCTGTGAGTTGGAACTGACTTGACGGCGTCTAACAATAACAACGATTTGTACAATGGACATTTTAATGTGGAGTTAACGATTTAAATCTGATAATGGGCATCAGATACCTAGCACATGACAGGCTTTTCCATGGAACTGTGTGTATATATATCTGTCATAACTCTTAACGACGTTATGTGGAGATTTGCTCTGTATTTGTCTCACCCCATCAGACTGTAAGCACTGTGAATATGTCTTAATCACAATATGGAGAAGTAGAAGGAGGCTGGACCCCTGATAAAACAGACTTGGAAACAACCAGAAAGCTTCTGAGACACTGATGGGTAGTGGCACTAAGTGCTTCTTGAGGATTGATAGACAGTGAGGCTGTTGATAAGATGGGCAGAATGAGGAGGATTTTGGAAAGTGGATAGTTTGAGGAGGTCATTCAAAGCAAGCTGTAGCAAAGAATGTCACCTAATGTGTCCTTTAAGGAAATCATTTCAGTAGAGTGAATAAGAAGATAGATAGCGGGGATTATTAAGAAATGATAAGGAAATGGAGGAAAGTATGTGACATGTTTCAGAATTCCTGGCAGTCAAAGGAACGATAAAGAAAGGAGCATACGTAGAGAGAATCACAGGGTTAGGCAGGAGTTCTGTCATGGTAGTTCTTTTTCTTTTGGTGTATGTGACTTTGAACTCTGAATGTGACTCTTGTACTTTGATCATGTGTTTGACTCTGATCCAGTTTTTCCCAAGACTATAAATTAGAGATTTTATTTCATGTTAACTATTGAAAATTATTTTAAATATTTTAAATACTTGAAGGGAAACCCTCTGGAGGTATGTCCACTCTGTCTTTAAAGTGCTTGTCTTCACACTGTAATTACTCCCTTGAGCAATTGGAAATACTGGTCATTTACTGATTGCTCACCACATTGCTTTGGTATATTATCCATGTGGGGATGCTGTGCTGCTCTGTCCAGTGTTAAGCCTGGCTTTCATGAACAGCTCAAGCAGTACTGGTTTTACTCTGACCAAGATGAGTCCTTAAAGTGGCTTTGAGCAAGACCTTTGTAAATAGTGTTCCAGCTTTGCATTAATCTAGGATAAGTCCCTACGTGGTGCAGACAGTTAAACACTCAGCTGCTAACTGAAAGGTTGGCTGTTTGACCCCCCCCCCAAAGGTGACTCAGAAGAAAGGCCTGGCAGTCTGCTTCCAAAAGGTCACAGCCATGAAAACCCTTTGCAGTTCTATCTACTCTGCAACACATGGGGTCTCCATGAGTAGGAATCAACTCGACAGCAACTGGTAACTGGTAGATGCTTTAATAGGTTCTGAATCTCTAACTCATTAGAAGTTGTTTTTCTCTTGTGGAAGGGCAGATTACTCTTTACTTGAAGTGTTCCACATCTTTTAGTAGAAATGTTTTGGTGTGAGTTGGAATCAACTTGACGGCCCACAACAATACTTATGATTTACTTTCTTCTGTCCTTAACCTCTTTTTGGTTATTATCCTACTGGTTTCCCCCCACCAAATTACAATATATCATCTAATTGCTTTTTTTTCTCCTGTGCTTTCTTTTCAGGTCTTTGCCTTCCCACCTAAACATCAGTTATGAGGACTTTTTCTCTGCTCTTCGTCAGTATGCAGCCTGTGAACAGCGTCTGGGAAAGTAGTGATCCCTGGTTGCGTAGTTTGATTTTGGGCTTTTGGAGAAAAGGACCTAAATGACTCTGATGTTTACAAAGCACCTATGAAATCCTGCACACACCCAGTCCGTAATCCTCATAATTTATGAACAAACACAAAAAAGTGTCTTGAGAGTGAGTGAGTGTGTGCACATGCACACACACGTGTGTGTGTATGAAAATAAACTTACAATTGAGGGGAGTATTGGAGAAGGAAATGCATAGACCTGCAACTTTGAACAACTAGCAGTAACGTTCAGGATTTGAAATTTCAAACTTTAAAGCCTTCAGCCCCAACTACTTCCCTGTTTTTGTGGGGAGAGGATGGGGTGATTAGTGCTGCTTGATGGTTGTTTTGGGGAAAAGGGAATAATTTTCAGTCTTTCCTAGTGACCAAACTTTTAATTCTTAAGAATAATATGTTGACTATTAATTGTAAGCATAATGAGTATGAAGAAAATCCAAAGGAACGGAGTTCTGTGTTGCTCACATGTTAAAAACTTGCAAACCTTCGGAGCAGAGGGAATACCTATCTTCAGATGTCCGTCCGTTTCCATTTCATTTTATTATGGTTAAACATTGTGACTTTGAGAGTGCTGCTCTGGTGTCCATGTTCTGGGTTGTGAAGGTAAATTTAAAGAGAGGTCTTATTATACTGAAATGCATAATTTAAAAAAAACTGAAGTATTGAATTTGGTGGTCAAAGGTGAATAGCTGTAATTTTAAAAGTAAAGGTGGAAAATTTGCTAAAATGGGAATGAAACTTTTGATTTCCTGTCTTGTTTTATTGGCGGGCAATGTGTTAGATAGTACCCAAACATGATTTGAAAAGTGTTTTCATTAACTATTTCTATTTAAAATCAGCATTTGATAGAAGTTATCAAGGCAGCCCTTCTTCTCAAAAGTCACCTGTTCCTCTTTGGAATAGCACATTTTAGGACCATGTTAATACCTGGGATTTTTACTCAGTAACTCCTGATGGTGACTTTGTATAAAAGTTCTTTAAATAGGATAGAGGCTTGTGTAGGGAGTAAAAGATTAAACCAAAGTCTGCAAAAATCATTTAAATTAATTTTGTGTGTTCTCTTTTATGATAGAGAACATCACTTTCTGTTACTGTTAAAAATCAATAAATGATTTTTTGATAGGTGTTTAATATTTCTTCCCTCACTGCTTATCCTTGCACAGAAACCATTCTTTATATTTGGTGGACTATTTTGAGAAAACTCTCCTATCAGCCAAGTGTACAGTAGTTGTAAACTTGTACATTTAAAATAGAATAGTTTAAATTTTAGGTCTCAGAAGTCTGTAAAATAGCAAAGAAGCCTGGATTTGGAAAGCATGATCTGGAACCTTGTCAAATTCTGAAGCTAAGAGGAGTAGATATTTTGACTTTGGATTACAAAAGTCCATTTATGATTTTCAGAATATACTTGAAATAAAAATGATTAAACTGAATTTTGGTCCAGTGACATTACTTCGTACTCAGTCCTTTCATAGTCCTTTGTACATCATAAGATTTCTCTTTAAGTCATAATTTATTGCTAAATATTTTGTGTAAATCTACAGCGTATCTCTAAACTTTAGGATTTTTGGGTTGTTTCCCATTACTGTGATCCATGTTGTGTTGAGGCTTTTTTGGCCTTAGTTTAAGACTGAATTTATGCCTCTTATAAATATGGTAGATATAAATGTCTTATAAATACTCTGGAGTATGTATGACTTTGATGAATTAAATTTAACAGGCCCTGTTGAAGTGAAGGGATTTAATATTTGTTAAAATGAAGTTAGTGAAATAAATTATACACTAGGATATAGCCCAAGTTGCTAAAGGTTTAATCTTTGAGTCTTTGTTCTTTTTCTCCTATTTTGTAATAATGTCATTTTTACACATCAAAATAAATCTATAAGCTCTGGCCTGAGCATGTAATATTCTTAGTAAGAGACCCTTAATACCAGTTGTTAAGGGTTCTGAATTCAGATGGAGGCATTCCAGATCTTCTCATGGGCTCAACTGCTAGTACAATCTCCCCAACTTGAATGGTGTTGATCATTAATGATTATCTGCCTACAGTTCCTACCAGAATCATCACAAGTTATGTGTGTCATCAGGGCTCTCTGAACTCTCAAGAAAAATGGATCATTTTAAAGAAAAATGTTGTTAGTCTTCATGTTTTTTTGAAAGATAGTGTCTTTAAATTGTTCCTTCTTAACACTGCCCATAGTGAAAAACTTACCAAATTAAAATAAACCTACTTTAATGGATGGCAGCTTTTTGGAACATAGCAAGAATTTGGCGGGTTTGAATTCCATTCCCACATCTGATTGTGTTTTATGTTTCTTAAAACTAATTACTGTTTCAAAGTTTGAAAGCTGGTTTTTGATGTGAATAACAAATTCCAACATATTGGGACGAAGGCTTACGAATGCCTGTCTCTGGAAGGAAGACGTTACAATATCAATGAACAGTGCCAAATACACTGTGCATATCCACAGTTTAATCTTTGAATGTATGTTACTTGACTAGCTCCCTCTTGTGTGTGATGGTACTGTGCATAGAGTCAGTTAAATCCTTGTGATGTTTTGTATGACTGTAGACTTCGGCAACATGTAAATAATGTGTAAAGCAAGTTTTTATGATTACGGAATCAAATTTATTGACTTTTATTATTGAAAGTTGAAACTTAACATGTATGAACAAACAATAAAAGAATATAATCTTTTCATGGACTATAGTATTATGTGAATGCTACATTTCTTCTGAACATTTAGAGGCTGAAGTAATGTAATGAGAAACTGATGACTAGATAGCAATACTTTTTTTCTTTTTAATGAAATGCCCTTGATTAAAGTAGATGCTCATTTTTACCAGGTTAAACATATTTGAAATTTTGCAGTTTGTTTTTTGCTAGATAATGGCAAGAGAAAATTTAGCTTTGCCATTTTTAGAATTATCAAAATTCTACGTAATTGAAATCTGAATTGATTAACTGAGGATGGAATTGCCACCAAAAAAAAGTATTATGTATACCCTTTTAAAAAGGAATTTGACAATTTTTTCAAACCAGGAAATAGAAAAGAAGTAAGACCTATGATTTGTCTTAGGCTGTGTATTCACTTTCTAACTGAGGATCCAGTAATGGGACACTTTACTTTTTGTGCATAATTTTCATCTAAAATTAAGTTTATCAGAGGTCACGCTTTAACTCTGATTAATAGGAAATACCTTTAACAAAATTATTGTAGAAAAAGTTTAGACTAATTTGAAATAAAACCCAGGAAACAAGATTAGCATCAACAGTTGTCCAAGATCCTAGCTGATAGGCCATAAACTGTGATAAAATTGGTGGAAAAGGAAGTGTAATAATTTAAGGTTAAAAGCAGTGCAGTTCATTGTAGAAAAACTAAAGAAGTCAGAGAAGGAAAATCACTTCTAATACCATTCATTACCCATTGATAACATTTTGGTACCAATCCTTTCGGAATTTTTTTGTACTTATATTTAAAAAATGAATCCTACTGTAAAAGGTTTAATAAAGAGTTTTTTTTTAAAAAATTACAAACTAGAATTAAGAGTCTTCGTTCTGTTTTGTATTTAGTTCTTGTGTCTGGTTATAAACAAATTAGCACATGAAATTAAAATGGAAGAATGTAACCCACGTTCAGTTATCCTTAATATTTAACCTTGGTTCAAATTCTTCAAATACTCTGATGCTTATTTCTCTTCCATCTATTTTGTAGAGATTCAGGGGCTATAAATTAATTCATGTGACTCATATCCAGCTGATTGTTAAAAAAAAAAAAAATCAGATGTAGTCCCAGTACAAACTGTTTGGATTATCTACTGCTGACCATAATACCCTCCATTGGTACTGATAATTTAAGTTGCTATGAGGACAAGAAAAATCCGTTGTTTGACTAGGAGAAGGAAAGCCTGAGCAAAATGGAAAAATCATAATATGGATAAGTGCTAACAGCATAGTTGTATACTTGCATATTTAATATTTCCATTATGATAAAGACTGATTACTGCTGCATCTTTTATGTATTTTGTTCTGTGGCCCTTTCCTTATTAAATGTATACTTTGCAATATTATTCCTTAGTAACTGCTGTACATATTAAATTTATTATTTTTACATTTAGTGGATAAGTATAAGAGTAATGGTAGTAGTAGCCAGCTGTTTTCTCCAGAGAGGAACGTTTATTCTAATTAGATATCAGGTAATTTGAAAGAAAATGGGACATCAAGAAAAAGGTGGTAGTCTGGCAAAATGGCACTCTAGGCAGAAGCACCATGCTGTCCCTCCACAGCAAAGATCCAAAAAACTAAGCCAGAGAATACTACAATCCTGATACCCTAAAACATCAAATGAAGAGAGAAAGAACTCAGCCGAGCACCAAATGGAGTGAGAAAACTGACAGAACGGAGAGCGAGGAGAGATTTCATGCAGAGGTCCCCTACCAGCTAACGCAGCGCGGAGCCACCATCTTGGACTCCTATCGGAGACCAGCAAACGGGGTATGAGAAAGCAGCCTCACCGAGCGTCCAGTGGGAGACAAAACAACTGGTAATTTGCGGTGTGCGCTTTCCCACCCCCCACCCCTCTTCGACCCGGCTTGGCCTCCTGTGCTTCCTACGGCCGCAGTCTCTTGACCAGGAAGTGCCGGCTGCTTGGATTCCACACACCCAAGCGGACGACTCTCTGGGTGCCATTTGTTGGCTGCTAGTGTTGCTTTTTTTTTTTCTGCTGCTTTTGATTTCTCACTTGCCTCTCGCCACCTCCCCCTCCTTTCACTTGAGTGCCTGGCTCCGTGCGCCAACTTCCCTTCTTCCTGAGGGGCGGCAAAGCACCGGCAATTTGTGATATACACTTTCCCACTCTGCCCTTCTTCACCCACACTTGGCCTCCTCTGCTTCCTGCAGACAAAGTCTCTTGTCCAGAAACACCAGTCCGCACTAGTTGGCTCTCTGAGTGCCATTTTTTGGCTGCTGGTGTTGCTTTTTTTTTTTTTTTTTTCCTGCTTATTTTGATTTCTTGCCTCTCGCCCCCTCCCCCTCCTTTCGCTGGAGTGCCTGGCTCCGTGCACCATCTTTGCTTCTTCCTGAGGGGCTGTGGAGCTCCATTCAAGTGTGGAGCTGCTTCCCGGTCTAGGCTACCGCGCTGGTGGGATCCCGGGGCTTTTGTTCGTTTGTTTGTTTTGAATTGTTTGTTTTCTTTTCCTTTTCTTGAGTTGGGAGCCCTTTCTGGCCAGGCGGAGCTGCGTGGCAAGGAACTCCCCTTCAGCTTCTACAGACGTGCAGAGGGATCCCTGAGCACATTTCTTTTCTCGGTTTTTTTTTTTTTTCCTGTTTTTTTTGGGGGGCCTTTCTTGTTCTTCTTTTAATTTGTTTTGTTTTCTTTTCCCTCCTTTCCCTTTTTGTCTTTCTTCATTGCTCAGTCTCTCATCTCTCTATATCTTCCTTCTCTTTCTGATCCCTGAATACCAGGCGTTGTATACCTCTACGCCTTCTAGCCAGGCTGTACTGCAACACCTAAGAGCGACTTCCCCAGACCTCATAGCTGTATCGGTGGGATCCCTGCGAACTTTGTGGTTCTTTAACCTTTCTGATCTTTATTCATTCTTTTCTTCCTCTTCCCCTTTCTGTTTTTCTCCATTTCGTAGTCTCTCATCTCTCCATTCCAACAGCAAGCTCCCCTAGCATTCTTTTTTGTTTGTAAGTTTTTGGCTCCTGTTCCTCTCTCCTCTCTCCCATATCCATCTTAGCTCCACACATAACAATCTCCCCGGTGCATCCTGCCTACCTGCACCGTGTGCTTGAAATCACACCACCAAGAGGCACAGGCACGGCCTACTGGAAAGTGCCCTGCACTGAATACCAACCCGCTCTGGTGGCTGTAGTAAGTGCCACAAACAACACGTCCCAGTAACTCCTCTTCAGCTAGACCTGCCCTGCAGTACCATATCTGAGTGACTGACCCTGCCAGTTGAGGAGGCGAAAAGTATTGAGCGCACAGACAAGCAAACAACAAAGAACACACAGTCTGCCTGCTCAGACATAGTCAAAAATTTTTTTTAAAAGAACAAAACAAAAAATCTACAATCAATAAACAAGAAAAATAACTACTGAATGCCCCCAGAACAGCAGACAATATCAAAACATTTACAAAAACAGGACAGGATGGTTCCAGTAGGCGTCCAAATTAAAACACCAGATGACTCTCCTGTGGAAGAAAATGCACTAGAACTACCTGTTAGGGAATTCAAATCTCTAATATTTGGAATTATCCAAGAACTGAGGCAAAAAGCTGACAAACATGAGGAAAAAATAGACAAACTCATGGAAAATACAGGCAAAAAATTGGAAGAATTCAGGAAAATGATGCAGGAACAAAATGCCAAAATAAATTCACAACTAGAAATTATACAAAAACAATTAGAAATCCAAAAGATAAACAACAATTTCAGAAATGGATGGTGTCATAGAAGGGCTGAGAAGCAGAATTGAAATGGTGGAAGACAGGATCAGTGGAATTGAAGACAAACACTTGGATACAACTCTGTTTCAGGAAAACTCAGAAAAAAGAACAAAGAAAAATGAAGAGACCCTGAGAGTTATGTGGGATACAATCAAAAGCAAAAATTTATGAGTGATTGCAATTCCAGAACGGAGAAAACAGAAAACACAGGATCATTGAGGAACTGCTGACAGAAAACTTCCCCAATATCATGAAAGATGAAAAGCTGGTCATCCAAGAAGCTCAAAGAACCCCATATAGGAGAGACCCCAAAAGAAAATCACCAAGGCATATCATAGTCACACTCACCAAAACCAAAGACAAACAAAGAATCCTCAGAGCAGCTCGTGAAAAACAAGAAGTCACATACAGAAGAGAAACAATAAGACTAAGCTCAGATTATTCGGCAGAAACCATGCAGGCAAGAAGGCAATGGGATGACATATATAAAATCTTGAAAGAAAACAATTGCCAGCCAAGAATAATACATCCTGTAAAACTCTCATTCAAATTTGATGGTGAAATTAGGTCATTTCCAGATAAACAGAAATTAAGGGAATATGTAAAAGTTAAACCAAACTTACAAGAATTATTAAAGGGAGTTCTTCATTCTGAGGACAAACAGCTTCAGCTCACAGGCAGAACCTAGGTCGCAGGATCGTACGAGCCAGATACCAATCTAGGAAATGAACTCTCGAGGACTATCCAAAACCAAAAGAAATACAACAGGGAATCAGAGCAGTTAATCAATTAATGACAACAACATCAAAACAATATTAGAGGGAATAAATGGCATAGGTATACAACCTTCTAATGGAGAGGAAGGCAAGGCAATACCAAGTAATGGTAGACTGCTTCAAACTTAGAAAGATAAGGGTAAAATTCATGGTAACCACAAAGAAAGTTAACAAACATACTCATAAAAAAAAAAGAGGAAAAACATAAAGTCTCAGCAAAAACAAAACCTACAAAAACAAAAGAAATGAAAAAAAAAATCCACAAACAAAAGTAACTCAGCACAAGAGAGTAAGAAGAACAAAGAAAATTTCAGCACCACAAAAAAAAGCACTTCAAAATGACAGCAACAAACTCACATCTATCAATAATTACACTGAATGTAAATGGACTCAATGCACCCATAAAGAGATGGAGAGTGACAGAATGGATAAGAAAACAGGATCCATCAATATGCTGTCTACAAGAGACACACCTTAGAAACAAAGATGTGAATTTATTAAAAGTCAAAGGTTGGAAAAAAATATATCAAGCTAACAACTACCAAAAAAGAGCAGGAGTGGCAATTCTAATCTCAGATAAAATAGACTTTAAAACAAAATCTACCATAAAAGACAAAGAAGGACACTATATAATGATTAAGGGGATGATCCATCATGAAGACATAACCATAATAAACATCTACGCACCTAATGACAGGGCTCCAAAATACATAAAACAAACTCTAACAACACTGAAAAGAGAAATTGACAGTTCCACAATAATTGTAGGAAGACTTCAACACACCACTCTCGGTAAAGGACAGAACAACTAAGAAGAAACTCAGCAAAGATACAGAAGACCTAAAGGGCACAATCAGCTAACTTGACCTCATAGACATATGTAGAACACTCCATCCAACCGCTGCAAAGTACACATTCTTTTCCAATGCACATGGAACGTTTTCCAGAATACACCACATCTTAGGCCGCAGAGCAATCCTCAACAAGATCGAAAATGTTGAGATAATTGAAAGTATCTTCTCTGACCACAATGCCATCAAGGTAGAAATTAACACTAGAAAGAGCAAGGAAAAAAAATCAACTACATGGAAACTGAAGAATAGCCTGCTTACACATCGCTGGGTAATAGAAGAAATCAGAGATGGAATAAAAAAATTCCTAGAATCAAATGAGAATGAAAACACATCATACCAAAACTTTTGGGACACAGCAAAGGCTGTCCTCAGAGGACAATTTATAGCAATAGATGCACATATCAAAAAAGAAGAAAGGGACAAAATGAAAACATTAACTACAGAACTCAAACAGAGAACAGCAAAAAAAAAAAAAAAAAAAAAAAAAAAAAACCCACAACCACCAGAAGAAAGGAAATAGTAAAGATCAGAGCAGAAATAAATGACATAGAGAACAGATAAACAATAGAAAATCAACAAAACCAAAAGTTGGTTCTTTGAAAGGATCAACAAAATCTACAAACCACTGACCAGACTGACAAAAGAAAAACAGGAGACGACAGAAATAACCCAAATAAGAAATGAAATGGGGGACATTACAACAGATCCAACCGAAATAAAAAGGATTATAAAGGAATATTATGAAAAACTATACTCCAACAAATTTGAAAACCTAGAGGAAATGGATAAATTTCTAGAAACACACAGCCTACCCAAACTACAACAAAGTGATGTTGAAAATCTGAACAGATCCATAACAGGAGAAGAGATTGAAAAGGTAATAAAGAAACTCCCAACCAAAAAAAGCCCTGGCCCAGATGGCTTCACTGGAGAATTCTACAAAACATTTACAGAAGAGCTTGTACCACTGCTACTCAAGCTATTTCAGAGCATAGAAGAGGAAGCAACACTTCCAAATTCATTCTATGAAGCCAGCATAACACTGATACCAAAACCAGGCAAAGACGTCACAAAAAAAGAAAATTACAGACCAATATCTCATGAGTATAGATGCAAAAATTCTCAACAAAATTCTAGCCAATCGAATTCAGCATCATATCAAAAAAAATAATACACCACGACCAAGTAGGATTCATACCAGGTATGCAAGGATGGTTCAACATTGGAAAATCAATCAACGTAATCCACCACATAAATAAAAGGAAAGAAAAGAATCACATGATCATCTCAGTTGATGCAGAAAAGACATTTGACAAAGTCCAACACCCATTCCTGATAAAAGCTCTCAATAAAATAGGGATAGAAGGGAAATTTCTCAACGTAATAAAGGGCATCTATGCAAAACCAACGGCCAACATCATTCTTAATGGAGAGAGGCTGAAAACATTCCCCTTGAAAACAGGAACAAGACAAGGATGCCCTTTATCACCACTCCTATTTAACATTGTGCTGGAAGTTGTAGCTAGAGCAATAAGGCAAGAAAAAGAAATAAAGGGCATCCAAATTGGTAATGAAGAAGTTAAACTCTCTCTGTTTGCAGATGATATGATACTATACATTGAAAACCCTAAAGACTCCACGAGAAATCTACTGGAACTAATAGAAAGATTCAGCAGAGTAGCAGGATGCAAGATTAACATCCAAAAATCAGCTGGATTCCTGTACACCAGTAAGGAGAATGATGAAAAGGAATCAGGAAAACAATACCATTTTCAATAGCCCCTAAAAAGATAAAATACTTAGGAATAAATCTGACCAGGGATGTAAAAGACCTATACAAAGAAAACTACAAAACACTACTGCATGAAACCCAAAGGGACCTACATAAATGGAAAAACATACCATGCTCATGGATAGGCAGACTCAACATTGTGAAAATGTCAATTCTACCCAAAGCAATTTACAAATACAATGCAATCCCGATCCAAATTCCAAGAAAATTCTTCAAAGAGATGGAAAAACTAATCATTAACTTTGTATAGAAAGGGAAGAAGCCCCGAATAAGTAAAGCACTACTGAAGAAGAAGAATAAAGTTGGAGGACTCACACTACCTGACTTTAGAACCTAGTATACAGCTACAGTAGTCAAAAGAGCCTGGTACTGGTACAATGACAGATACATTGACCAATGGAACAGAATTGAGAACCCAGATGTAAATCCATCCACCTATGGTCACCTGATCTTCAACAAGGGCCCAAAGTCCATCAAATGGGGAAAAGACAGTCTTTTTAAAATGGTGCTGGCAAAACTGGATATCTATTTGCAAAAAAATGAAACAGGACCCATACCTCATACCGTATACAAAAACTACTTCAAAATGAATCAAAGACCTGAATATAAAGCCCAAAACTATAAAGTTCATAGAAGAAAAAATAGGACCAACACTTCAGGCCTTGATACACGGCATTAACAGGATTCAAACCATAACCGTCAACGCACAAACCCAACAGATAAGCTAGATAATTGGGATCTTCTAAAAATCAAACACCTATGCTCTTTAAAGGACTTCACCAAAAGAGTAAAAAGAGAACCTACAGACTGGGAAAAAAATTTTGGTTATGACAAATCTGACAAAGGTCTAATCTCCATAATCTATGAGAAAATCCAACACCTCTACAACCAAAAGACAAATAATCCTATTAAAAAATGGGCAAAGGAAATGAACAGACACTTCACCAAAGAAGACATTCAAATGGCCAACAGACACATGAGGAAATGCTCGCGATCACTAGCCATTAGAAAAATGCAAATTAAAACCACAATGAGATACCATCTCACCCCGGCATTACTCGCACGAATCAAAAACACTGGAAATAACAAATGTTGGAGGGGCTGCGGGGAGATGGGAACTCTTACGCACTGTCGGTGGGAATGCAAAATGATACAACCATTTTGGAAAATGATATGGCGCTTCCTCAGAAAGCTAGAAATAGACATACCATTCGATCCAGCAGTCCCACTCCTAGGAATATATCCTAGAGAAATAAGAGTCATCACTCGAATAGACATATGCACACCTATGTTCATGGCAGCATTGTTCACAATAGCAAAACATGGAAACAATCTAGATGCCCATCAACAGATGAATGGATAAACAAACTATGGTTCATACACACAATGGAGTACTATGCAACGAGAAAGAACAACAATGAATCTGTGAAGCATCTCATAACATGGATGAAACTGGAGGACATTATGCTGAGTGAAATAAGTCAATCACAAAAGGACAAATATTGTATGAGACCTCTTGTAAAAACCCATGAAAAAGTTCACACACAAAATGTAACAATCTTTGTTGGTTACCAGGGATGGGAGGGGTTTTGGGGGGAATACTAAATAGGCAATAGATAAGTGGTATCTTGGGTGGAGGGTGAGACAGTACACAACACAAGGGAAACTAGCCCAACTTGTACACGGAAAGATCATGGAAGCCCCATAGACACATCCAAACTCCCTGAGGGACTGAATTGCTGGGCGGAGGGCTCTGGGGACCATGGTCTCAGGGAACATCTAGCTCAATTGGCATGACAGCTTATAAAGACAATGGTCTGCATTCTACCTTGGTGAGTAGTGTCTGGGGTCTTAAAAGCCTGTGAGCGGCCATCTAAGATACTCCACTGGTCTCATCCCTTTGGGAGCAAGGGAGAATGAAGAGAACAGGATACAAGGAAAAGCTTAGTCCAAAGGACTAATGGTCCACAGCTACCAAGGCCTCCACCAGACTGAGTCCAGTACAGCTAGATGGTGCCCAGCTACCACCAGTGACTGCTCTGACCAGGATCACAACAGAGGGTTCTGGACAGAGCTGGAGAAGGATGTAGAGCATAATTCTAACTCACAAATAAAAGACCAGATTTACTGGCCTAAAGGAGACTGAAGAAACCTCGAGAGTATGGCCCCCAGACACCCTTTTAGCTCAGTGTTGAAGTTACCTCCAAGATTCACTGTTCAGCCTGGGAGTTGACAGCCCCGTAAAACCAAATGAGACTAACGAGGTACAGGAGTCCAGTGACAAGGGCCAGAAGGCAGAAGGGGACAAGGAAACAGGTGATAGGGAACCCAAGGTTGAGTAAGGATATTGATGTGTTGTGAGATTGTTAACTGTTGTCATGGGGCAACATTTGTAGTAACTGTTAAATGAGAAACTATTTTGTTCTGTAAGTTTTCATCTTAAATGAGAATAACAGCACAATTGGAAGAGCGTAGTCGATGTCACTGAAATGTGTATGTAGAAATTTTTGAAACGGTGTATCTTTGGCTATGTGTATTTTCACCAAAAAAAAAGGTTGAGAAATTAGAGGGTTAATATGTTGTGGGTTTGTTAACCAATGTCGTAAAACAATATGTGTACTACTGTTTCACGAGAAACTATTTGTTCTGTAAGCCTTCACCTGAAGTACAATAAAATAAAGAAAAAGAAAAAGGTGGAAGCTGCTACCTGGAGATGGTTGGTAGCATTTGTCTAGTGCTGTGGTACTCGTCTGGGAGTGACTTTGCACCCGGTTCACAATTGACAATGTCTAGAGGCATTTTTGATTGTCACAACTGAAGTGGTGGTGAATACTACTGGCATCTAGTGGGAACTGGCCAGGAATCCTGCAAAATGTGGTACAACTCAGGACAGCACTTAAAACAACAAAGTATCTGGCCCTAAATGTCAGTAGTGCTGAAGCTGAGAATCTGGTCTGGTGTGTGATTTCTATTATTTTGTCACTGTGCTTTTATTTGGGGAGTGGGTGGTGGTAATGGATGTAGCCTGAAATATGCCCTAGGGAAACATCAAAAAACAAGTTTGTTAAGATCTATAGATCTTAGTTTAAAGATGAAATTAACATTATTTTTAGATATGCATATTTTAATTATATTACATGAAATGATACATTAACATTTTCCCATTCATGAATTTTATTCAGTATATTCATATTTATCTGACATTTTGAGACACCTGACAGTTTTCCAAAGCTGGTTAGCTTAAGTTTATTTGAAAGATAGTAATTTAAAAAAAATGTTTTTACTCACAAGAAATTCCCTGATTCCTGTTACCCATTATATACACATTAAGATAGCTTTTTTTTTCATTTATCCTCTTGGTAATTGTGATTTCCACAATATATCTAGTTACTATATTGTTCTTAAAAATTATCCTTTAAAATGCTTGTAACACATGCTATACTTAAAAAAAAAATTAATAGACTTTATTTTTTAGAGCAGTTTGAGGTTTACAGAAAACTTGAATAGAAAGTACAAACAATTCCCAAATACTTCTTCCCCTCTTGCCCACAATTTCCTCTATTATTCACATCTTATGTTGGTGTGATATATTTGTTACAATTCATGAACCAATATTGACAAATTATTAAAGTCCATAGTTTACATTAGGGTTAACTCTGTGTTGTACAGTTCGATAGGTTTTGACAAATGCATAATGTCATATATTCACCATTACAGTATCATGAATAGTTTCACTGCTCTAAAAATCCCCTATGCACTGCCTACTCGTCCCTCCCCCTGTACCATCATCCCTTTAAGCCTCTGACAGCTAGTAATCTTTTTACTATCTATATAGTTTTGCCTTTAACAGAATGTCATATTGTTGGAAACACACAGTGCCTTTTCCGAGTGGCTTCTTTTACTTGGAAACTTCCTCCATGCCTTCCTGGCTTGATAGCTCATTTTGTTTTATCGCTGAATGATATTACATTGTATGGATCTAACTTTATCCATTCACGTATTGAAGGACCTCATGGTTGCTTCCAGGTTTTGCTAATTATGGATAAAGATAATATAAACATTGATGTGCAGGTTTTTGTGTGGACATAGGTTTCAACTTATGAGTAAATGCCTAGGAGTGTGGTTGCTGGACCATATAAGACTGTTTAGCTTTGCAAGAAACTGCCAGACTGTCTTCCAAAGTGGCTACCATTTTGCAGTCCCACCAGTGATGATAAGAGTTCCTGTTGCTTTGCATCCTCGCCAGCATTTGGTGTCAGTGTTTTGGATTTTATCCATTTTAATAGCTGTGTAGTGGTATCTTTTTGATTTGCTATTCTCTAATGACATGATGTTGAGCATCTTTTCATATGTTTGTCATCTGTATATCTTCTCTAATGAGGTAATCTGATTTTTTGCACATTTTTTAATTGATTATTGTTGAATTTTAAGAGGTTTATTTTTAAAATACACTTCAGATACAAGCCTTTATCAGATGTGTGATTTACAAATATTTTCTCCCAGTCTGCACCTTTGCTTTTCATTCTTTTAACAGTGTCTTTTTCAAAGCAGAATGTTTTCATTTTAATGAAGTTCATCTTACAATTCTTTCTTTCATGGATTGTGCTTTTTGTGTTGTATCGAAAATCTCACTGACAACCTAAGCTCACCCAGACTTTCGATGTTATGGGAGTTATCATATAGTTCATTTTTTAACATTTAGGTGTATGATCCATTTTGAGTTAATTTCTGTGAAATACATAAGTTCTGGGATCACACTTGTTTTTGAGGTCATAGCTCTAAGAATAATGGCTAAATTATTGTTAAAATTTCTTGCATTTTTAAAAATAATTCATCTGGTGACTTTTTACCCAGAAATAGACCCACACCAATATATTCAACTGATCTTTGATAAAGGAGCAAAACAATCCTATGAAGAAAGGAGTCGTTCCAACAAATGGTACTGGAGCAACTGGACACTCCAGTACCGACCTTTTTGAAGGAACCCTGGTGGTACAGTGGTTAAAGCACTTGGCTGCTAACCTAAACATCTGTGATTTGAACCCACTAGCTGCTCTGCAGAAGAAAGATGTGGCAATCTGCTGTAAAGATTTACAGCCTTGGAAACCCATGGCAGTTCTACTCTCCCCTGTAGGGTTGCTGTGAATCAGAATCGACTCAATGGCAATGGGTTCTTTTTTTTTTTAGAATGCCCGAAATCCATTTTTATTTTTTTCTTTTAAATAATTTATTTGTTGTCATTGCTTTTGAAAATATACACAATAGAACATACACCAATTCAACAACTTCTACATGTACAACTCAGTGAACCTTTCTTTTTTAAAAATTTATATATTTTTTACTGTATTTAGATGAAGGTTTACAGAGCAAATTAGTTTCTCATTAAACATTAATGCACATGTTGTTTTGTGTTGGTTGCCAGCCCCACAACATGTCAACACTCTCCCCTTCTCAACCTTGGGTTTCCCATTACCAGCTTTCCTGTCCTTCCTGCCTTCTCGTCCTAGCCTCTGGGCTGGTGTGCCCATATAGTCTTGTTTTGTTTTATGGGCCTGTCTAATCTTTGGTTGAAGGATGAACCTCAGGAGTGACTTTGGTACTGAGTAAAAAGGGTGTCCTGAGGTGATACTCTCAGGGTTTCTCCAGTCTCTGTCAGACCAGTAAATCTATTATTATTATTATTATTTTTTTTTTTTTGCGAATTAGAATTTTGTTCTAAATTTATCTCCAGCTCTGTCTGGGGTCCCTCTATTGTGATCCCTGTCAGAGCAGTTGGTGGTGGTAGCCAGGCACCATCTTGTTGTGCCAAACTCAGTCTGGTGGAGGCTGTGGTACTTGTGGTCCATTAGTTGTTTGGACTAATCTTTCCTTGTGTCTTTGGTTTTCTTCATTCTCCATTGCTCCAGACGAGGTGAGACCCGTGGAGTATCTAAGATAGCCACTCACAACCTTTTAAGACCCCAGACACTACTCACCAAAGTAGGATGTAGAACATTTTCTTTATAAACTATGTTATGCCAATCGAGCTAGATGGCCCCTGAGATCATGGTCCCAAGCCCCCAGCCCAGTAATTCAGTCCCTCAGGGAGTTTGGATGTGTCTGTGAAGCTTCCATGACTTTGCCTTGGTCAAATTGTGCTGGCTTCCTCAGTATTGTGTACTGTCTTACCCTTCACAAAATTACCGCCTATCGATTGTCTAGTGTTTTCCCCTCACCACCCTTCCCTTCCTCTTAACCATCAAAGATTGTTTCTTTTCGTGTGTAAACCTTTTCATGAGTTTTTATAGTAGTGGTCTCATACAGAATTTGTCCTTTTGCAATTGACTTATTTCAGTATAATGCCTTCCAGATTCATCCATGTTGTGAGATGTTTTGCAGATTATTGTTCTTTATCGTTTCGTAGTATTCCGCTGTATGTATGTATCATAGTTTGTTTATCCATTCATCTGTTGATGGGCACTGAGGTTGTTTCCATCTTTTTGCTATTGTGAATAATGCTGCAGTGACCATGGCTATGTATGTGTCTATTTCTGTGAGGGCTCTTATTTCTCTAGGATATAGTCCTAGGAGTGGGATTACTGGATCGTACAGTATTTCTATTCTGGCTTTTTCAGGAAGCATCATATCATTTTCTAAAATGGTTGTACCAATCTGCATTCCCATTAGCAGTGCATAAGAGTTCCAATCTCCCAACAGCTCCGCCACCTTTTTTTTTTTTTTTGATTCGTTCCAGTAATATCAGGGAGAGATGGTATCTCATTATACTTTTGATTTGCATTTTTCTATGGCTAATGATCACAAGTATTTTGTCATGTGTCTTTTAGCCACCTGAATGTCTTCTTTGGTGAAGTGTCTGTTCATATCCTTTGCCCATTTTTTAATTGGATTATTTGTCTTTTTGTTGTAGAGGTGTTGGATTTTCTTATAGATTTTAGAGATTAGACCTTTGTCAGATTTGTCATAGCCAAAATTTTTTTCCCAGTCTGTAGGTTCTCTTTTTACTCTTTAGGTGAAGTCTTTTGATCAGCATAAGTGTTTAATTTTTAGAAGATTCCGGTTATCTAGCTTGTCTTCTGGTGTTTGTATATTGTTAGTTATTGCTTGTATCCTGTTTATGCCATGTATTAGGGCCTCTAGCATTGACTCTATTTTTTCTTCTGTGATCTTTATAGTTTTTGATTTTATATTTAGGTATTTGATCCATTTGAATTAGTTTTTGTGTATGGTGTGAGGTATGGGTCCTGCTTCATTTTTTTGCAGATGGACATCCCGTTTTGCCAGCACCATTTGTTTAAAAGACTGTCTTTTTCCCCCATTTGAAGGATTTTGGGCCTTTGTCAAACATCAGGTGACTGTAGGTGGTTGGGTTTACATCTTTGTTCTCATTTCTGTTCCATTGGTCAATGTATCTGTTGCTGTACCAGTACCAGGCTGTTTTGACTACCGTAGCTGTATAGTAGGTTCTGAGATCAGGTAGTGCGAGTCCTCCTACTTGCTTCCTCTTCAGTGGTGATTTACTTATCTGGGGCCTCTTCCTCTTCCATATAAAGTTAATGATTAGTTTTTCCATCTTGTTGAAGACTGGTGTTGGTATTTGGATCAAGATTGCATTGCATTTGTAGATTACTTTGGGTAGAATTGACATTTTCACAATGTTGAGTACCAATCCATGAGCATGGTATGTTTTTCCATTTATGTGGGTCTCTTTTTGCAGTACTGTTTTGTAGTTTTCTTTGCATGGTTTGTTTACATCCCTGGTTAGATTTATTCATAAGTATTTTATATTTTTAGGGGCTGTTATAAATGGTATTGCTTTCCTGATTTCCTTTTCGTGGTTCTCTTTATTGGTATGTAAGAATCCAACTGATTTTTGTATGTTTATCTTGTATCCTGCTACTCTGCTGAATATTTCTATTAGTTCCAGTAGCTTTCTCGTGGAGTCTTTAGGGTTTTCTTTGTATAGTATCAGATCATCCACAAACAGGACAGTTTAACTTCTTCATTACCAGTTTGGACATCCTTTATTTTTCTTGCCTTACTGCTCTAGCTAGGACTTCCAGCACAATGTTAAATAGAAGTAGTGATAAAGGGCATTTTTGTCTTGTTCTGTTCTCAAGGGAAATTTTTTCAGCCTCTCTCCATTAAGAATGATGTTGGCTGTTGGTTTTGTGTAGATGCCCTTTATTATGTTGAGGAATTTCCCTTCTATGTCTATAATACTGAGAGTTTTTATCAGGAATGAGCATTGGACTTTGTCAGTTGCCTTTTCTGCATCGATTGAGATGATCATATGATTCTTTTTTTTTTTTTTTTTTTTTTTGGTGGATTACATAGATTGATTTTCTAATGTTGAACCATCCTTGCATACATGGTATGAATCCCATTTGGCTGTGGTGCATTATTTTTTTGATATGATGCTGAATTCTAATGGTTAGAATGTTAAGAAGTTTTGCATCTATATTCATGAGAGATATTGGTTTGTAATTTTCTTTTGTTGTGGTGTCTTTGCATGGTTTTGGTATCAGGGTTATGCTGGCTTCATAGAATGAATTTGGAAATATCGCTTCCTCTTCAATGTTCTGAAATAGTTTGAGTAGTATTGGTGCAAGCACTTCTCTGAATGTTTGCTAGAATTCTCCAGTGAAGCCATCTGGTCCAGGGCTTTTTTTTTTGTTGGGAGTTTTTTTTTTATTATTACCTTTTCAATCTCTTCTCTTGTAATGAGTCTGTTCAGATTTTCAGGTTTATTTGTGTTAGTTTGGGTAGGTAGTGTGTTTGTAGAAATTTATTCATTTCCTCTAGGTTTTCAAATTTATTGGAATATAGTTTTTCATAGTACTCTGTTATGATCCTTTTTATTTCAGTTGGGTTTGTTGTAATGTCCCCATTTCATTTCTTATTTGAGTTATTTGCACCCTTTCCTGTTTTTCTTTAGTCAGTTTGGCCAGTGGTTTGTCAATTTCATTGATTCTTTCAAAGAACCGACTTTTGGTTTTGTTGATTCTGTCTATTGTTTTCGTATTCTCTATTTCGTTTATTTCTGCTCTAATCTTTATTATTTCCTTTTTTCTGGTGGCTGTGGGCTTCTTTTGCTGTTCTCTTTCTGTTTGTTCGAGTTGTGTAGCTAATGTTTTGATTTTGTCCCTTCTTTTTTGATGTGTGCATCTATTGCTACAGATTGACCTCTGAGCACTGCCTTTGCTGTGTCACAAAGGTTGTGTTATGATGTGTTTTCATTCTCATTTGATTTTTTTAATTCCATCTTTGATTTCTTCTTTTACCCAGTGGTTTTTTAGCAGGGTGTTATTCAGTTTCCATGTATCTGATTTTTTCCCTTGCTTTTCCTGTTTTTAATTTCTATTTTTATGGCGTTGTGATCAGAAGATACTGTGTATTATCTCAATGCTTTGGATTTTGTCTAAGGTTGCTTTGTGGCCTAAGATGTGGTCTGTTTTGGAGAATATTCCATGTGCGTTGGAAAAGAATGTATACCTTCTCCTATTTGGTGGAGTGTTTTGTATATGTCTATGAGGTCAAGTTGGTTGATTGTGGCCTTTAGATTTTCTGTATCTCTGTTGAATTTCTTTCTAGATGTTGTGTTCTTTACCAAAAGTGGTGTGTTGAAGTCTTCAGCTATTGTGGAACTGTCAATTTCTCTTTTCAGTGCTGTTAGACTTTATGTATTTTGGAGCCCTGTCATTGGGTGTGTAGATATTTATTATGGTTATGTCCTCATGGTGGATTGCCCCTTTAATCATTGTATAATGTCATTCTTTGTCTTTTATTTTGGATTTTGTTTTAAAGTCTATTTTATCTGAGATTAGTATTGCCACTCCTGTTCTTTTTTGGTTGCTCTTTGCTTGATATATTTTTTCCATCCTTTGATATTTAATAAATTTACGTCTTTGTTTCTAAAGTGTGTCTCTTGTAGACAGCATATTGATGGGTCCTGTTTTTTTATATCCATTCTGTCACTCTCAGTCTCTTTCTTGGTGCACTTAAGTCATTTACATTCAGTATGATTATTGATAGGCATGAGTTTATTGCTGTCCTTTTGTAGTGCTGACGTTTTCTTTGTTCCTCTTACTCTCCTGTGCTGAATTCATTTTGTTTGTGGGGTTTTTTTGTTTGTTTTGTTCATTCTTATAGATTTTGTGTTTACTGAGACTTTGTTTTTCTTCTTTCTTCTGATGAGTAGGTTTGTTAATTTTTTTGTGGTTATCTTGAAATTTACCCCATCTTCCTAAGTTTAAACAAGTCTTTTATTACTTGATAACACCTTGACTTCGTCTCCATTTGAAAGTTCTATGCCTACACCTTTTATTCCCTCTTTTATTGTTCTGATGTTGTCATTTACAGATTGATCTCTCTGGTTCCCTGTTGTAATCTTTTAGTTTTGTTTTATCTTTGAGAGTTCATTACCTAGGTTGATGTCTGGCTAATGCTGTCTTGCATCCTAGATTCAGGCTGTTATCTGTTATTGTTGGTTCTCTAACTGAAGGATTCCCTTTAATAATTCTTGTGGGTTTGGTTTGTTTTTTACAAATTCTCTTAATTTCTGTTTATCTGGAAGTGTCCTAATTTCACCATTATATTTGAGCGAGTTTTGCGAGATATATTGTTGTTGGTTGATAGTTTTTTTCTTTCAAGGTTTTATATATATATATCATCCCACTGCCTTCTTTCCTGCATGGTTTCTGTCAACTAATCAGAGCTTAGTCTTATTGTTTACCCTCTGTACATTTTCGTTTTTCTCAAGCTACACTCAGGATTCTTCCTTTGTCTTTGGTTTTAGCGAGTGTGATTGTGAGATGCCCTGGTGATTTTCTTTGAGGTCTATCCTTTACAATGTCCATTGAGCTTTTGGATGGCCAGATTTTCATCTTTCATGATATTAGGGAAGTCTTCTGTCAGTAATTCTTCAATAATCCTCTCTGTCTCTTCCATTATCTCTCCCTGTTCTGGAACTCTGATCATAAGCCCATTTTTGCTTTTGATTGTATTTCACCTCACTCTCAGGGTTTCTTCATTTTTCTTTGTTCTTTTCTCTGATTTTTCCTCAAACAAACTGGTATCCAAGAATTTGTCTTCAATTTCACTGATCCTTTTTCTTCCATTGTTTCAAATTTGCTCCTAAAACCTTCTATTGCACAGTTTCTGAAATCTGGTTGTTTATCATTTGGACTTCTAATTGCTGTTTTTGTATGATTTCTAGTTGTTTATTTTGACGTTTTGTCCCTGTATTATTTTCCTGAATTCTTCCATTGCTTCGTCTGTCCCATGATTTTGTTTGTATTTCCCGTGATTTTGTCAGTTTTCTCCTTATTTTTGTCTGTATTTTCCTTCATCTTTTGGAGATCCCTGAATATTAGAGTTTTGAATTCTGTATCAAGTAGTTCCAGTCCCTTTTCTTATACCTTAAGATCATCTGGTGTTTAATTTTGGACACTTTCTGGGGCCATCCTGCCCTGTGTTTTTATATGTTTTTATATTGTCTGCTGTCTTTGGAACATTCAGGAATTATTTCCTTCATTTATTTGACTGTAGATCTGTTTGTTTCATTCTGCTTTTTTGTTTTTGGTTATATCTGGGCAGGCGGGCTGGGCTTATTTTGTTGTTTGCTCATCTGTGGACACGATACTTCTCACCACCTTGTCCAGGTGGGCAGGGTCAGTTGCTCAGCTATGGTGCAGCAGGGTATGTCCAGCAGAGGAAGAGGGGCAGGGATGGGTCGTTTGACACACATACTGGGGCCAACAGGGCAGAGCTAGAGGTGATGCAGTGTGGTGTCCGGTCCACCGCACCTGTGCTGCTCAGGGGTGCGGTGCTCAGTATGTGAGCCAGCAGCTCCCCAGCCAGGGAGTGTTGCTCAGCCTGCCAGAAAAGAGCAGAGATAGCACATGCAGCCAGCTGTGCAGGAAAAAGGAGAGGAAGAAAGAGACAAGAAACCGAGAAAAAAAATGGCACCAAGGGAGCCCACCAAAATGGTGGAGTGTACCAGGGAAGCCATGTACTGGCGGCTTCCTAGCTGAGCGTTGTGGCACAGCCCATCAAGAAGGCAGAGATGGCACATGGGATGGTAGAAAGGAAAGGAAGGAAGTGAGAGAAGAAACAAAAAGAAGCTGGAAAAACAACAACATGAAAATGGCACTGAAAGAGTCAGCTGGTGGTGGCGGAGCAAACCCAAGCATTAAGGAGCTGGTGTCTCCCCCGCTGAGTGACTGTGGCCCACTGGAAAGCAGTGGAGGCCATGCAGAGGGAAGAAGGGTGGGGGGGGGGGGGAAGCACGTATCCCTGCTTATTGGTGCTCTGTCTCCTGTTCCTTCCTGTACTCCCTGTCCACTGTTCTTGGTGGCTGAGGGGTCCAAGATGGCTAGTCCATGCCTCATTAGCTGGTAGAGGAGGACCTCCACTCCGTAGTTATCCTCATTCTGTGTTCTCTGTCAGTTTCTTATTCCATTCTGTGCTTGATTGAATTCTTTATCCCTTCCTTTGACGCCTAGAGTTCCAGGATTGACTTTTGTATCTGTTTTACTTAGTTTTTCAGGTCTTTGCTGTGGAGAGACAGTGTGGTGCTTCGGTCTATAGCAATGGGTTTTGAAAGGAATGTTGACTGAGGTGGTTTCAACCTAATGTGATTTCCCAAATATTAACTTGCAGATCAAAATAAGTAATTGCAGTGCTCCTCATAAAAAGATTTTGCTTGTCCTGAAGAAAGATGACTTCTCTGAGGAATCACTTTAGGGAAATAATTCATACCTGTGTATGTTCAGGTATATTTGGAATGTATATGTGTATGCATATGTGTATATGTATATGTGTATGTACATGTGTATATGAAAATAACTTTGTCATTGACTTTGGAGTGTGTGGTGTAGCACCAAATATAAAATATTTAGGAGATTAACAGAAATGCACAGAAAAGCTCCAGGCAAATGATTTCCTTAAATATTAATTTATGAGTTTCTTGAAAGCTGAAGCTCCTGTATACATATATATGCAGAATATCAAATTGCTTTCAAAACCAGACCCTTTCAGATGTACTCTGAGGCCCTCAGTTTATCAGTTGGAATATAAGATCAGCCATGATGTTCATAGCATGTCAATTAATGATGCTTTTGGAAAAGAAAATCCTAGCTTTCCCACTGCCTACCTCTTCTGGGCTATGGACAAGATAAGTAGAGTTAAAGCAAGCTGTGTGTGGTTTGGAATGTGGATTTTCATCAGTTAAAAGGAGAAGTAGATACCTAATGTAAAACAGTACTATCTGACTACTAAACTGGTGATTGTGTCCAAGGATTCTACCCTGTATGAAGACACTCTTCACTATCTGATATTCATATTCTGTCTTCTTTAACTTCCAGGACTCTATACATTTCCAGTTTATTGGAGTTTATTCATTTTCCTTAGAAAATGAATCCCAGAAAAACCTCTAGAATTTCTTCTTTAACCTTTTGTTTATGTTTAATTCAAAAGTCTACAAACAATTATGATCATCTCCTTTTTTTTTTCAGGCAATGGGCTAGGTACTGGGTATGTGAAAATGAATGCCAAAAGCCCTGCATTAAAGGGTACTGTCATGGATTGAATTGTGTCCCCCAAAAAATGTGTGTAGCAACTTGGCTAGGTCATGATTCCCAGTATTGTATGATTGTGTTATATGATGTGATTTCCTTATGCGTTGTAAACTACCACTATGATGAGATTATATGTGATCTCCTCATGTGTTGTAAATTCTGTCACTGTGATGAGTTTATACTGATGAGGTTGACAAGATTAGTGTCTTAATGCAATCTCTTTTGAGCTATAAAAGAGAGAAGCGAGCAGAGATACCTGGGAACCTCATACCACCAAGAAAGCAGTGCTGGGAGCAGAGTGTGTCCTTTGGACCTGAGGTTCCTGTGCAGAGAGGCTCCCCAGACCAAAGGAAGACTGAAGACATGGACCTTCCTGCAGAGCCAACAGAGAAAGCGTTTCCCTGGAGCTGACACCCTGAATTGGACTTGTAGCCTACTGGACTGTGAGAGAATAAATTTCTCTTATTAAAAGTCATCCACTTGTGGTACTTCTGTTAGAGCAGTACTAGATGACTGAGACAGGTACTGTGTGAGATTAGTGTTGACAAGGAGGAGGAATACTTTTTCCTCAGAGATAGGGCAAGAAATTTTGAGGTGATGGGAGACAGACACATAACTGGATAATTGTAATGCAGTGTGGTAAATCCAGTCATGGTCATTTTACCATGTGTTGGGTTAAGGAAGATACCTAATCCAGTGTGGTCAGAAGGACAGGGAAGCGTTCCAAGAAGAAGTGATGTCTGACCTGAATAAGAATTGTTTATTAACAGTAAAGATAGTGGGGGCAAGTAAGACATCTCAGGAAGGATAGAAAGAATAAGGGCATGGGAATCTCAAACATTTACTGTCGGCTGGAGTGTGAAGTGTGAGGCAGAAAGTAATAAAAAAAGGCTAGAAAAGAACTTACAGGCTTGAATGCTGAGTTTTAAAAGCTTTAACTTCACCTTTGTAGGTATCAAGTTGGGGATGGAATGGTTGGAATTGCACTTTGGATCATTCTGGCAGCTGTAGGGAAAAGAGATTTGATAGGAACTGTTGTTATGATGCTGGAAGCTATGCCACTGGTATTTAAAATACCAGCAGGCTCACCCATAGTGGACATGTTTCAGTGGAGTTTCCAGAGTAAGACAGACTGGGAAGAAAGGCCTGGATATCCACTTCTGAAAATTAGCCCATGAAAACCCTACTAATCACAACAGAATATTGTTTGACATAGTGCTGGAAGATGAGCCTCCTAGGCTGGAAGGCACTCAAAATACCTAGTGGCCTCAACAATGGACTTAAGCATACCAATGATTGTGAAGATGGCACAGGACCAGACAACGTTTTGTCCTATTGTACATGGAGTCTCCATGAATCAGAGCTGACTTGATGGGAAGTAATTACAGCATACAGTGAGATAGTGAATTTGGTTCAAAGAAACTAACCTTTGAATCCCTCTCGTCTCTACATGTATTCTTTCAGTAATCTCATTCATTCTCATGGCTTTAGCTACCACTTTAAATGAATGAATCTCTGTCTATATTTCTATCCACAATCTCTACTAAGTTCCACGTGGACAAATCTACCATAATGAACATCTTTATGTGGAAGTTTTCTGAACACCTTACACATCTACCCCAAACTAAATTTACTATCTTATCTCAATAGACTTATGACATTTCTCCCTCTGCTAATTTATCTTCAAATCTCTCAAGTCATCCTGTATTTAAAATCTCAGAATCATTTTTGAAATAAATATTTCTTTGCCCTCAAATGGAGCCCTGATGGCTCAATGGTGAAAGTGCTTGGTTGCTAATCGACAGGTCAGTGGTTCGAACCCACCACTCACTCCGTGGAAGAAAGATGTGGCAGTCTGCTTCCCTAAACATTTACAGCCTTGGAAATCCTATGAGGCAGTTCTACTCTGTCCTATAGATACGGTCACTATGAGTTCGAATCAACTCAGTGGCAACAGGTTTGGTTTTTTGGTGCCTTCAGATTCATTTAGTTGTCCAATTTTAATCAATTCTTTATTCCTAAAGCTTCTGGCTTTTTCTGGTCCCCATGCTCAAGACTCTAGTTAGGTCAACCTTATGTCAACTCTGACTCATAGTGAACTTACGTACAATAGAATGAAATGTTGGCTGGTCCTGCCTAATCCTCAAAATCGCCAGCATGTTCCAGTCCATTGTTGTGGCTACTATGCCAATACATCTCGCCAAGGGTTTCCCTAGCCTTAATTTGCCCTCTATTTCACCAAACATGATGTCCTTCTCCAGTGGTTGGTCTTTTCCAAAGCAAGTTAATTGGATGTTTTTATGTTATCCATAAGGTTTTCCTTGGCTAGTCTTTGAAAGTAGATCACCAAGCCTTTTTTTCTAGCCTGACTTTCTCTGGAAACTGCCCTGGGACCTGTCCACCATGAGTGACTTACTGGTATTTGAAATACTATTGGCATAGGTTCCAGCATCATAACAACACATAAGCCACCATAGTACAACAAACTGACAGAAGTGCAAGTACGACAGGTGGTGGAAGTATGTTGTTTAGACCTTTGTTATATAAATGAGCCATAGAAGTCCCCTGTACATTGACCTAAAATGGCCCCCATGTTTACTTCACAGCAAGCTAGGACTGTTAGCCCAAACCCACTGGTGCCAAACTCAAATTCTTACACATCCAATTGCTTTAAATATAGCCCAAAAAACATTTTTTAGCCATTTAGAGCCTACTTTCTTCACATACCCTGTGAAACTACACCCAACAGGTGCCAACCATAGATAAGACAAAACTTGTAGCTATAAAGACCTCAAACCACTGTTGGCCCTCAGAACTCTCTAACCCACTGACTCCCCATCTTGCTGCTGAGCAACACCACCTAGACAGGTAAATCACCCTGTCTGATTTCTCCCCAGGGAGGTCCCTTTCCCTATTCACTTTGTGGGTGCAGGCCTTATGCTGCTGTCTCTGGAAGGTTTTGCTGGGAGGGACTTCCCTCTTATACAAACCTCTCCAAGAACTGCCCAATAAAACTTGTGTGTTAGTGCCCCTTGTGGTCCTGTCTCTTGATCAACCCCAAATCTTCAGACTTACCACAATCTTTTATATACTTGTTGTTGCTGTTAGGTGCCATCGAGTCTGTTCCAATTCATACCAACCCCATGTACAACAGAAGTAAACACTGCCTGGTCCTGCACCATCCTCACGATCGTTGTTACTCTTAAGCCATTTGTTGCAGCCACTGTGTCAATACATCTCATTGAGGGTCTAACTCTTTTTGATGACCTCAACTTTACCAAGCATGATGTCCTTCTCTAGGGACTGGTCCCTCTTAACAACACGTCCAAAATATGTGAGAGGTAGTCTGCCCATCCTTGCTTCTAAGGCGCATTCTGGCTGTACTTCTTCCAAGACAGATTTATTCCTTCTTTTGGCCGCTCGTGGTATATTCAATACTCTTCTCCAAAACCACAATTCAAAAGCGTCAGTTCTTCAGTCTTCCTTATTCATTGTCCAGCTTTCATATGCATACGAGGTGATTGAAAACACCATGGCTTGGGTCAGGTGCACCTTAGTCTTCAAGGTGATGTGTTTGCTTTTCAGCACTTTAAAGAGGTCTTTTGCAGCAGATTTGCCCAATGCAATGCGTTGCTTCATTTCTTCACTGCTGCTTCCATGGCTGTTGATTGTAGATCCAAGTAAAATGAAATTATTAACAACTTCAATCTTTTCCCCGTTTATCATGATGTTGCTGATTGGTCCAGTTGTGAGGATTTTTGTTTTCTTTATGTTGGGGTATAATCCATACTGAAGGCTGTGGTCTTAGATCTTCATCAGTAAATGCTTCAAGTCCTCTCCACTTCCAGCAAGCAAGGTTGTGTCATTTGCGTAACATAGGTGTTAATAAGTCTTCCTCCAATCCTGACGCCACATTCCTCTTCATATAGTGCAGCTTCTCAGATTAGTTGCTCAGCATACAGATTTAATAGGTATGGTGAAAGGCTACAACCCTGACGCACACCGTTCCTCATTTTAGCCACACAGTATCCCCTTGTTCTGTTCGAATGACTGCCTCTTGATCTATGTACAGATTCCTCATGAGCACAACTAAGTATTCTAGAATTGCTATTCTTTGCAATGTTATCCATAATCAGTTATGATCCACACAGTCCAATGCCTTTGCATAGTCAATAAAACACAGGTAAACATCTTTCTGGTATTCTCTGTTTTCAGCCGGGATCCATCTGACATCGGCAATGATAACCCTCATTCCACGTCCTCTTCTGAATCTGGCTTGAATTTCTGGAAGTTCCCTGCTGATGTACTACTGCAGCAAAATTTTACTTGCGTGTGATATTAGTGATATTGTTCAATAATTTCCGCATTCAGTCGGATCACCTTTCTCGGGAATAGGCTTAAATGTAGATCTCTTCCAGTCGCCTGGCCGGGTAGCTGTCTTCCAAATTTCTTGGCATAGACGAGTGAGCACCTCCAGCACTGCATCCATTTGTTGAAACATCTCAGTTGGTATTCCGTCAATTCCTGGAGCGTTTTTTTTTTTTTTTTGCCAATGCCTCCATTGCAGCCTCAGCCTCTTCCTTCAGTATCATTGGCTCCTGCTCATATGCTACCTCCTGAAATGGTTGAACATTGCTCAATTCTTTTCGGTATAGTGACTGTCTATTCCTTCCATCTTCTTTTGATGCTTCCTGCATTGTTTAATATTTTCCCCATAGAATCCTTCAATATTACAACTCGAGGCTTGAATTTTTTCTCCAATTCTTTCAGCTTGAGAAATGCAGAGCATGTTCTTCCCTTTTGGTTTTCTATCTCCAGGTTTTGCACATGTCATTATAATACTTTACTTTGTCTTTTCAAGCCACCCTTTGAAATCTTCTGTTCAACTCTTATTTCATCATTTCTTCTGTTTGCTTTAGCTACTCGACATTCAAGAGCAAGTTTCAGAGTCTCTTCTGACATCTATTTTCATCCTTTCTTTCTTTCCTGTCTTTTTAATGACCTCTTGCTTTCTTCATGTCTCATGTCCTTGATGTCGTTCCTCAACTCGTCTGGTCTTCGATCATTAATGTTCAACGGGTCAAATCTATTCTTGAGCTAAATTCAGGTGGGATATACTCAAGGTCGTACCTTGGCTCTTGTGGACGTGTTCTAATTTTCTTCGGTTTCAACTTGAACTTCCATATGAGCAATTGATGGTCTGTTCCACAGTCAGCCGCTGGCCGTATTCTGACGGATGATATCGAGCTTTTCCATCGTCTCTTTCCACAGATGTAGTCAATTTGATTCTTATGTATTCCATCTGGCGAGGTCCACGTGTATAGTCGCCATTTGCGTTGTTGAAAAAAGGTATTTGCAATGAAGACGTCGTTGGTCTTGCAAAATTCTGTCATGCAATCTCTGGCATCATTTCTATCACCAAGGCCATGTCAACAACTACCAATCCTTCTTCTTTGTTTCCAACTTTCAAATTCCAATCACCAGTAATTATCACTGCATCCTGATTGCATGTTCGATCAATTTCAGACTGCAGAAGTTGGTAGAAATCTTCAATTTCTTCGTCTTTGGGCTTAGTAGTTGGTGTGTAAATTTGAATAATAGTTGTATTAACTGGTCTTCCTTGTAGGCGTATGGATATTATCCTATTACTGACAGTGTTGTACTTCAGGATAGATCTTGAAATGTTTTTTTTGACAATGAATGTAATGCCATTCCTCTTCAAGTTGTCTTTCCCAGCATAGTAGACCATATGATTGTCTGATTTAAAATGGCCAATACCAGTCCATTTCAGCTCACTAATGTCTAGAATATCAATGTTTTTGTGTTCCATTTCATTTTTGATGGCTTCCAATTTTCCTAGATTCATATTTCGTACATCCCATGTTCTGATTATTATTGAATGTTTGCAGCTGTTTCTTCTCATTTTGAGTCATGCCAGCCACATCAGCAAATGAAGGTCCTGAAAGCTTGAGTCCATCCACGTCATTAAGGTCGACTCTACTTTGAGGAGGCAGCTCTTCCTCAGTAGTATTTTGAGTGCCTTCCAACCTGAGGGGCTCATATCTGGCACTATATCAGACAATGTTCCGCTGCTATTCATAAGGTTTTCACTGGCTAATTCCTTTGAGAAATAGACAACCAGGTCCTTCTTCCTAGTCTGTCTTAATCTGGAAGCTTAGCTGAAATCTGTCTGACATGGGTGGTCCTGTTGGTATTTGAATACCGGTGGCATAGCTTCCAGCAGCACAGCAACACTCAAGCCCCCACAGTACGATAAACTGACCAGCACCTGGGGGTTTATATACTTACATATACTTTTTTCACTTGACCTGTCTTGGACTGATAATGGTAGATTATTACTGTGGTTCTGTCAATTTTTCTTTGAGACTTCTGTAGTTTCTGCTTTATGAAAGTGGCTGCTGTGTTATTTGACACATTTGGTGCATGCTATATCTTCATTGTGAACTGCAGTCTTAACATTGTAAAGTGTTTTTGTCTTGTTTAATGTTTTTGAACCCGATTCTACCTTGTCAGATATCAATATTTCACAAATTAACAATTAACCCTAAATATCCATTACAGAAAGATCATTAACAGGTTTATGTTATCAATTAAGATTTGTTTCAGAAGCAATGTATGTTTATATAAACTCCCTTAAATATTCTGAAATTATTTCCATTGTTAAGTCACCATATTGTGATTTGAATCTGGTCAGTTGTGAGGAGGTTACTTTTGATTGTATCATTTAAACAAATATGTTGTTACTATGGGAAAAGAGAAAAATACAGATTCTCTTTAAAAGAAAGTAAAAGCCTTGGATATGAGATTTGCTTTCCTTGAGGGCAAAACATAGTTTGTTTAGTGCAAAATTATTTTTAGCACACAACATGCTCCTGCAAAGTTTTTAATCTAGTTCATATACATTCTAATTCCCCTAACAAATGGCAGTAGGGGAAGAATTTTAAATACATTCTTAAGCCATAAACCGATTCCCAACACAAAAAGAAGTAAACTTTGGTTGGGGATCTAGAGGGGAAAATTGTTCAACTCATTTTTTCACACATTTAAAAGCAAAATATGAATAACTGAAAAATGACTCATTGATAATTCTTTTCTATGTTTCAGTGCCTCTTAAGTTTTCAAAAATTTGTATTATTTATATGAAAGAACATCTATATAGTAAACTTTGTATTTAAAAAAGCCACATGATGAACATAAAATATAATTTGTAGGTTTTAATTTTTAAATATCCTATGTCACTTTTGTATTTTTTTTGATAGTTCAAAAAATCAAATGTGTTTAATATGTTTATTCACATTTTCTTTTGTCCCATCTGCCACCTCTATGATTGTGAAAGGCTCAAGGAAGATCTTTGATGAATATTAAGAAACTAATGACTACAATATACTTTTTTTTTTTTTAATACACTATACGTTTTTAAAGGCAACTTTAGTCCCTGTTGGATGTGTCTACTGGAACCAAATCTAGTCTAAGTAGAGACTGTTGACACTGTGCAACTCAGCAGGACCTGATTGTCATTTTGTTTTAAAACACTGCTGTTGTTGTCAGTTGCTGCTAAGTTGATTCTGATTCATGGTAACCTCATACAATACTAATGTTCATCATTTCCTTGATCTTAATTTAGCCTAAAGGCAAGTCAGTCCTTCTTATCTTATTGGGTATTTTAGTCTTTGGTACACATATAAGACTTTTGAGGAATTGAAAATGTAAACAATATACAATAATAGATCATGACGGGAAAAATGGAAAAGTTACTAAGGTGATCATTAAAATTGTTGTTGTGGTAGCAAGAGTCTCAGCATCATTGTATCTCTTAGAGTCTCCAGAACTCTACTTGATAATAAGATATAAGATAAAAATGATAAGGTATTTTTGTTCAATGGATGATGAATACATAACATGAATGAAAAAAAATATATAACAGATAACATTAATTAAATGCTTACTTCGTGCAAGTCATTGTTTTAAGCATTTCACACCTATCTTATTTGATCCTCACAACAATCCCATATGTCAGTTTGTCGTACTGTGGGGGCTTGAGTGTTGCTGTGCTGCTGGAAGCTATGCCACCGGTATTCAAATACCAACAGGACCACCCATGTCAGACAGATTTCAGCTAAGCTTCCAGATTAAGACAGACTAGGAAGAAGGACCTGGTTGTCTATTTCTCAAAGGAATTAGCCAGTGAAAACCTTATGAATAGCAGCGGAACATTGTCTGATATAGTGCCAGATATGAGCCCCTCAGGTTGGAAGGCACTCAAAATACTACTGAGGAAGAGCTGCCTCCTCAAAGTAGAGTCGACCTTAATGACGTGGATGGACTCAAGCTTTCAGGACCTTCATTTGCTGATGTGGCTGGCATGACTCAAAATGAGAAGAAACAGCTGCAAACATTCAATAATAATCAGAACATGGGATGTACGAAATATGAATCTAGGAAAATTGGAAGCCATCAAAAATGAAATGGAACACAAAAACATTGATATTCTAGACATTAGTGAGCTGAAATGGACTGGTATTGGCCATTTTAAATCAGACAATCATATGGTCTACTATGCTGGGAAAGACAACTTGAAGAGGAATGGCATTACATTCATTGTCAAAAAAAACATTTCAAGATCTATCCTGAAGTACAACACTGTCAGTAATAGGATAATATCCATACGCCTACAAGGAAGACCAGTTAATACAACTATTATTCAAATTTACACACCAACTACTAAGCCCAAAGACGAAGAAATTGAAGATTTCTACCAACTTCTGCAGTCTGAAATTGATCGAACATGCAATCAGGATGCAGTGATAATTACTGGTGATTGGAATTTGAAAGTTGGAAACAAAGAAGAAGGATTGGTAGTTGTTGACATGGCCTTGGTGATAGAAATGATGCCAGAGATTGCATGACAGAATTTTGCAAGACCAACGACGTCTTCATTGCAAATACCTTTTTTCAACAACGCAAATGGCGACTATACACGTGGACCTCGCCAGATGGAATACATAAGAATCAAATTGACTACATCTGTGGAAAGAGACGATGGAAAAGCTCGATATCATCCGTCAGAATACGGCCAGCGGCTGACTGTGGAACAGACCATCAATTGCTCATATGGAAGTTCAAGTTGAAACCGAAGAAAATTAGAACACGTCCACAAGAGCCAAGGTACGACCTTGAGTATATCCCACCTGAATTTAGCTCAAGAATAGATTTGACCCGTTGAACATTAATGATCGAAGACCAGACGAGTTGAGGAACGACATCAAGGACATGAGACATGAAGAAAGCAAGAGGTCATTAAAAAGACAGGAAAGAAAGAAAGGATGAAAATAGATGTCAGAAGAGACTCTGAAACTTGCTCTTGAATGTCGAGTAGCTAAAGCAAACAGAAGAAATGATGAAATAAGAGTTGAACAGAAGATTTCAAAGGGTGGCTTGAAAAGACAAAGTAAAGTATTATAATGACATGTGCAAAACCTGGAGATAGAAAACCAAAAGGGAAGAACATGCTCTGCATTTCTCAAGCTGAAAGAATTGGAGAAAAAATTCAAGCCTCGAGTTGTAATATTGAAGGATTCTATGGGGAAAATATTAAACAATGCAGGAAGCATCAAAAGAAGATGGAAGGAATAGACAGTCACTATACCGAAAAGAATTGAGCAATGTTCAACCATTTCAGGAGGTAGCATATGAGCAGGAGCCAATGATACTGAAGGAAGAGGCTGAGGCTGCAATGGAGGCATTGGCAAAAAAAAAAAAAAAACGCTCCAGGAATTGACGGAATACCAACTGAGATGTTTCAACAAATGGATGCAGTGCTGGAGGTGCTCACTCGTCTATGCCAAGAAATTTGGAAGACAGCTACCCGGCCAGGCGACTGGAAGAGATCTACATTTAAGCCTATTCCCGAGAAAGGTGATCCGACTGAATGCGGAAATTATTGAACAATATCACTAATATCACACGCAAGTAAAATTTTGCTGCAGTAGTACATCAGCAGGGAACTTCCAGAAATTCAAGCCAGATTCAGAAGAGGACGTGGAATGAGGGTTATCATTGCCGATGTCAGATGGATCCCGGCTGAAAACAGAGAATACCAGAAAGATGTTTACCTGTGTTTTATTGACTATGCAAAGGCATTGGACTGTGTGGATCATAACTGATTATGGATAACATTGCAAAGAATAGCAATTCTAGAATACTTAGTTGTGCTCATGAGGAATCTGTACATAGATCAAGAGGCAGTCATTCGAACAGAACAAGGGGATACTGTGTGGCTAAAATGAGGAACGGTGTGCGTCAGGGTTGTAGCCTTTCACCATACCTATTAAATCTGTATGCTGAGCAACTAATCTGAGAAGCTGCACTATATGAAGAGGAATGTGGCGTCAGGATTGGAGGAAGACTTATTAACACCTATGTTACGCAAATGACACAACCTTGCTTGCTGGAAGTGGAGAGGACTTGAAGCATTTACTGATGAAGATCTAAGACCACAGCCTTCAGTATGGATTATACCCCAACATAAAGAAAACAAAAATCCTCACAACTGGACCAATCAGCAACATCATGATAAACGGGGAAAAGATTGAAGTTGTTAATAATTTCATTTTACTTGGATCTACAATCAACAGCCATGGAAGCAGCAGTGAAGAAATGAAGCAACGCATTGCATTGGGCAAATCTGCTGCAAAAGACCTCTTTAAAGTGCTGAAAAGCAAACACATCACCTTGAAGACTAAGGTGCACCTGACCCAAGCCATGGTGTTTTCAATCACCTCGTATGCATATGAAAGCTGGACAATGAATAAGGAAGACTGAAGAACTGACGCTTTTGAATTGTGGTTTTGGAGAAGAGTATTGAATATACCACGAGCGGCCAAAAGAAGGAATAAATCTGTCTTGGAAGAAGTACAGCCAGAATGCGCCTTAGAAGCAAGGATGGGCAGACTACCTCTCACATATTTTGGACGTGTTGTTAAGAGGGACCAGTCCCTAGAGAAGGACATCATGCTTGGTAAAGTTGAGGTCATCAAAAAGAGTTAGACCCTCAATGAGATGTATTGACACAGTGGCTGCAACAAATGGCTTAAGAGTAACAACGATCGTGAGGATGGTGCAGGACCAGGCAGTGTTTACTTCTGTTGTACAAGGGGTCACTATGGGTTGGAACTGACTCAATGGCACCTAACAGCAACAAGAATTATGAGGAAGGTACCGTTAGCATTATTATTTTGCAGATAAAGAAATGGAGGCATTGGAAAAAAAAAATTTTAAAAAGGCAGCTGATAGTTTTCTCACTCCCCAGTGCTCACCACTTCAACCATTATTAGCAAGTCAGTTCTATAAGACTTTCTGGCTTCCCAAGTACATCTAGGTCCACAGACAACTCAGCAAGGCTTAACATGGATCTCAAATCAGCACCACACGCAGATGATGCAGCTGGCCACATAGATGTAGATTAAAATCATCTGTCGAATTTCACAAATGAGTTTAATTTATAACAGCCAATATATGTGAGTAATAGTAGTGAGCTATTTTAATGTGCACATATTCTTTCCTTTTTTTAAGGAACACCTTCCCCATCAAGAAAATTGTTTGGGATTACTTAAGGCAATGTTAGTTTTATAACTGTTCTGGAAACCATATGGAAAATCTTGATGTAAAGGTGTAGACTAAAAATAACTTAAAGAAGTCAGTGTGTTTCATGATCAAACTGGCAGAAAGAGAGAGCTTCTTAGGAGATTCTGTCCCAGTGCCATACTTTGACTAAATGATAGTTAATCTCTTTAGTATAGCTGACTAAAAGTCACATATTGGAAGAGTGGGTTGTCTGAAGCACAATTCTGCATTTCTGGTATTCCCCTGCTTTCTCAGTATCATGCATCTGCCTCAGTTTCCTTTGTTCTTTAATTTTCTATTCATTGTCTTATCTCCTCTTCCTCCTTTCTCCACCTGGCTCCAACTTTCTCTGCCTCTGTAGCTTATCCCGTTAGAGGTGTTTCAGATACCTATTGCTGCATAACAAAGTACAGCAAAATTTAGTGGCTTAAAACAACCTCTGTTTTATTTCTTATCACTATTCTCTGGGGCAGGAGTTCAAACAGGGCATAGCAGAGATGACTCACCTCTGTTCCACATTATGACTGCTAAGGCTAAAATGTCCAAGATGGGTTCCTCGCTTGCTTGTCTGTTTCCTCAGCCAGGATGTCTGCAGCATTTGGGGTCTGGCTTAATGTGTAGTACCTTCATTCTTCCTTCTGGCTGTGTTCCTCTATTCTTCTCCATGTAATCTCATGACCTCCCCCTCTCCACATGATATCTCCACATGGCCTCTCTATATAGTGTCTCTATCAGGGTAGTCAGGCATCTTACACAGCAGCTCAGGGTTCCTAAGAGTGCAAAAGTGGGAGTTACTAGGGTTTCTGCCTTGTTCTGTTGGTTAAAGCAGGTCACTGGGCCAGCTGAGATTCAAGGGAGGAGATTACACTAGGACTACTTTGGGAGTCACCAAAGAAACAATATACCACACGGTGTAATGGCAGCATCCTGCCCATGCTTGTGTCCAGACATTATGTGCGTGCCCATGCTGGCATCTGATTAAAGCGTTTTCTTCTTGCATCTGGTCTGATCCTTACTTCAATCAACTGTACACAGATGCAAAAATAGTTACCTTGCATACCATTTTTATCATGCTATTACTGGTTCTTTGGATTGGGTCAAATTTGTAATAATTTTGATCAGAGGTTAATGCAGAATTTGGGGAGCAATAAGTTGTGTCTTATCTTCAAAATAAAGGCCAGATCAGAACAAAGTGAGAATAAATAAATAAAAGAATAGGAAAATCTTATGGGTTGATTTTTAAACCACCATTTAAAAAAATAGGTTATTGTATTTATGGTGAAAATATACATAGCAAAACCTCCAATTCAACAATTTCTACGCATAATGTTCAGTGACATTGGTTACATTCTTCTCATTGTGTTAACTTTCTCATTATTTCTGTTTTAGTTTCACTCCCATTAACATAGTCTCACTGTCCCCCCAGACTTCTCATCTATGCTTTAGAGTAACTGTTATCCATTTGGTCTCATATAATTTTTTAAAAGAATGCAGTACTCAAGGGTGACATTATTTACTCTTTGAGCTAATCTGCTATTTATTTAAAAGGCGACTTCAGGGATAGTTTTGTTTCAAGGTTTAGAGAGAATCTCTTGGCGTTCCTCAAGTCTCAGTTGGTTCAGTAAGTCTAGATTGTTTAAGAATTTGAAATTCTGTTCCACATTTTTCTCCCTTTCTATCAGGATCCATCTGTTGTGTCCCTCATCAGAACATTTGGTAGTGGAAGTTGGGCACCACCTAATTCTGGTCTAAAATAGAGGAGGCAGTAGTTCATGGAAACAATTAGTTCTGTAGTCTGGTTTCTTCTCTGATTCCTGGATTTCCTTCTTTCTGTTTTGCTCCAGATGAATAGAGACCAATAGTTGTATCTTAGATGGCTGCTCATGAGCTTTTAAGACCCAGAGATTGCTCACCAAACTAGGAGGTAGAACATGTACTTTATGAACTTTAGGAGGTGGAGCCAAGACGGTGGAATAGTCAGACACTTTGTGTCATCCCTCTTACAACAAAGACCAGAAAAACAAGTGAATCAGATATATATGACAATCTAGGAATCCTAATCATCAAAGACAAAACTGAAGAACTGGGTTGAGTGGCATGTGAAAGGAGAGACAATCAAAAAACAGCAGAAATGGGGAATTACAGATCATGGGATCGCTGGTGTCCTGCTAGCTGAATCGGCACAGTGCACACAGGTCCCAAGCCGATACTCACCCTATCTGGTGTAGCCAAGCAGCAGAAAATCAGCACACACATCCAGAACCAAAAACATGCATCACCAGACCTGTGAGAGTTAAGTGCAAGCCCTCAACCTACCAGGCACCTTTCCTCCACCACAGCTCCATAGCGGAGGAACACTTCTTTTCCGCCACCCATCCTGCTCATCACTTGCTCCCTCCCGGCTCCGACACCAGTCCGGAGGCATTCAACAACACCATGCCTCCTAAACCAGGAACTCACAGCTTGGTCTGGAGGCACCAGCTCCTTCACCTAGCCACTGGTGTATGGGGTCCACGGACTTGCAGCGCCCTTCGTCCCCGCCCTTCACCCTCGCCTCAGTGCCTTATGGGCAGGGCATCCACCCAAAGCCCATTTTCACCTACAGCAGCCAAGTGGGAACTGCAGATTTGACACTTTCAACACCACCCTGCTTCCTAAGAAGGGGCCTCACCAACCCACACTGGGGGCCTAAGGGCCGGCTGTACCACTCACTTTGTCTAGCTGCCCATAACAGGGGCTTGAGAATTAGTGGTGCCTCCCAATCCCTTCAGCCAACAGCACTGGGTACCCAAGGACCCGCTGCACCACACCCTCCCCCCCACCATCACTACTTGCTCTATTGACAGGGGCATGCCCTCCATCTGGGCACCGTGGGGCAGTCAACAGCCCCGCTGCCTTGTCCCCACACATTGCCCCCTACTGCAACCTGAGACCTGTGTATGCTCCAAATATGCCCCCCCCCCCAGAGTCCTGCCCACTTGGGACTGTAGGTGAGAGTCTCTACACCACACATTTGGTGACTGACAACTTGAGCATCTGCACCCTGAACAACTGCATCCCTGCAAGAACAGTGAACAGACTCCTGGGCTCACACACCTACTAGCTGCTCTGATCACCTGGAGACAGCCTACTTGGGCATATTAAAACAAAACAAAACAAAAATACAGGACACAGTAAACAAAAATACAATCAATCAATCAATAACTTATTGAGGCCTTGGAGACAGCAGTCAATATCAAATCATGTAAAGAAGCAGGACAAGATGGCTCTAGCAAGCAACTAAAATAAAGAACCAGGGAATCTTCCAGAAGATAAGGCAATGGAACTATCTGATAAAGAATTCAAAAAACTAATATACAGACCTCTCCAAGAGATCAGGAAGGAACTCAGACAAAACACAGACCAAACCAAGGAACACACAGACAAAGCAATAGTAGAACTCAGGAAAACAATTCAAGAGCAAAACTATAGAATAAACAGGCTGCTACAAACCATACAACTACAAATCCAAAAGATTAGCAATAAAATTTCAGAATTAGACAACTCAATAGAAGGTCACAAGAGCAGAATTCAGACAATGGAAGTCAGAATTAGTGAGATTGAAGATAAATCCTTTGACACCAATTTGTTTGAGTAAAAATCAGAAAAAAGAATGGAAAAAAAAGAAGACAGCCTACAAATTATGTGGGATATTGTCAACAGGAAAAACCTATGAACGATCAGAGTACTGGAACAGGGAGGGATAATAGAAAACACAGAACTGTCGAAGATTTGCTGGCAGAAAACTTCCCTAATATAATGAAAGATGAGAAGATATCTGTCCAAGAAGCTCAACCAGCCCCCAACAGGATAGACCCCAAAAGAAAGTCACCAAGACATATCATAATCACACTTGCCAAAACCAAAGTCAAAGAATCCTGAGAGTGGCCAGAAATAAACGAAAAGTCACCTACAGAGAAGAGCCAATAAGACTAAGCTCAGATTACTCAGCAGAAATCATGTAGGCAAGAAGGCAAAGGGATGACATATATAAAGCCTTGAAGGAAAAAAAATTGCAATCCAAGAATTATATATCCACAAAGGAAGCTAACAAAATTACCCACCAAAATAAAAAAGAAGAAAAACATAAAGACTCAGCAAACACAAAACCAACAATAATGAAAGAGATGAAAAGAAAATACATAAACAAAAAAGAACTCAGCACAGAAAATTAAGCAGAACAAAGAAACTGTCAACACCATAAAAATAAATAAATAAAAATGACAGCAGTAAACTTAATATGTATCAATAATTACACTGAAAGTAAATTGGCCTAAGTGCCCTAGTAAGAAGACAAAGAGTGACAGAATGAATAATAAAAAAAAAAAAAGATCCATCTATATGCTGTCCACAAGAGACACACCTTAGACACAAAGACATAGACAAAAACTCAAAGGACAGAAAAGATATACCAAACTAACAATAACCAAAAAAGAGCAGGAGTAGCAATATTAATCTCTGATAAAATAGACTTTAAAGCGAAATTCATCATAAAGGGTAAGGGAAGACACTATATAATGACTAAAAGGTCAATACACCAGGAGGACATAACCATAATAATTACATATGCACCTAATGACAGGGCCCTAAAATACATAAAACAAACTCTTAACAACATTGGAAAGAAAAATAGACAATCCCACAATAATAGTAGGAGACTTCAACACACCACTTCTGGTGAAGGACAGAATATCTAGAAACTCAGTAAAGATACAGAAGATCTAAATGCTGCAATCAACTAACCTGACCTCATAGACATATACAGAACATTCCACCCAACAGCGGCAAAGTATACATTCTTTTCCAACGCACATGGAACATTCTCCAGAACAGGCATATTTTAGGCAACAAAGAAAGCCTTAACAAAATCCAAAACATCAAAATAATATAAAGCATTTTCTCTGATCATAATTCCATAAAAGTAGAAATCAATAACAGAAACAGCAAGGAAAAAAATCAAATACATGGAAACTGAACAACATCTTGCTTAAAAACTACTGCATAATAGAAGAAATCAAGGATGGAATTTAAAAATTCATAGAATCAAATGAAAATGAAAACACATTTTACCAAAATCTTTGGGATACAGCCAAAGCAATGCTTCGAGGTCAGTTTATAGCAATAAATGCACACATCAAAAAAGAAGAAAGGAACAAAATCAAAACATTACCCTTACAACTTGAACAAATAGAAAGAGAGGAGCAAAAGAAGCCCTCAGACACCAGAAGAAAGGAAATAATAAAGATTAGAGCAGAAATAACTGAAATAGAGAATAGAAAAACAATTGAAAGAATCAAGAAGACCAAAAGTTGTTTCTTCAAAAAGATCAACAAAATCAACAAACCACTCGCCAAACTGACAAAAGAAGAAGAGGAGAGGAAGCAAATAACCTAAATAAGAAATGAGATAGGTGATACCACAACAGACCCAACAGAAATACAAAGGACCATAACAGAACACTATGAAAAACTGCTCCAACAAATTTGAAAACCAAGAGGAAACAGACAAATTTCTAGAAACACACTATCTACCTAAACTAATACAAACTGAGGTAGAAAAACTAAAGAGACCCATAATAAAAGAAGAGATTGAAGAGGTAGTACAAAAACTCCCAACAACAACAACAACAAAAAATCCCTGACCCAGAGGGCTTCACTGGAGAATTCTACCAAACTTTCAGAGAAGAACTAACACCAATGCTACTCAACCTATTTCAGAGCATAGAAAAGGAAGGAATACTCCCAAACTCATTCTGTGAATCCAGCATTACCCTGATAACACAGCCAGGCAAAGACACCATAAAAAACAAAACTATAGACCAATACCTCTCATGAACATAGACACAAAAATTCTCAACAAAATTCTAGCCAATAGAATTCAACAGTGTATGTAAAAATAATACATCATAACCAAGTGGGATTCATACCAGCTATTCAGGGATAGTTCAACACTAGAAAATCAATGTAATCCATCACATAAATAAAAGAAAAGAACCACATAATCTTATCAATCAACACAGAAAAGGCATTTGACAAAGTCCAACATCTATTCCTGATAAAAACTCCAAGCAAAATAGGAATAGAAGGGAAATTCCTTGACATAATAAAGGGCATGTCTACAAAGTCAACAGCCAACATCATTCTAAATAGAGACTGAAAGCATTCCCCTTGAGAACAGGAACCAGACAAGGATGCCCTTTATCACCACTCTTATTCAACATTGTGCTGCAAGTCCTAGCTAAAGCAATCACACAAGAAAAAGAAATAAAGAGCATCCAAATTGGTAAAGAAGAGGTAAATCTATCCCAGTTCACAGACAATATGATCTTACACACAGAAAACCCCAAAGAATCCATAAGAAAGCTACTGGAACTAATAGAAGGTTTCAGCAAAGTAACAGGATACAAGATTAACATACAAAAATTAGCTGGATTCCTCTACACCAACAAAGAGAACTTCAAAAAGGAAATCATCAAATCAATAGCATTTACAAAGGCCCCCAAGAAGATAAAGTACTTAGGAATAAATCTAACCAGGGACGTTAGAGACCTGTACAAAGAAGACTACAAAACACTACTGCAAGAAACCAAGAGACCTACTTAAGTGGAAAAACATACCATGCTCATGGATAGGTAGACTCGACATTGTGAAAATGTCAATTCTACCCAAAATGATCTACAGCTACAATGCAATCCCAATCCAAATTCCAACAGCATTCTTTAACAAGATGGAAAATCAAATCAACTTTATAGGGAAAGGGAAGAGGCCCTGAAAAAGTAAATCATTACCAAAGAAGAAGAACAAAGTGGAAGGCCTCACACTACCTGATTTTAGAACCTATTATTCAACCACTGTAGTCAAAATAGCCTGGTACTTGTATAACAACAGACACATAGACCAATGGAACAGAATTGAGTACCCAGACATAAATCTATCATCTATGAGCAGATGATATTTGACAAGGGCCAAAGTCCATTAAATGGGGAAAAGACAGTCTCTTTAACAAATGGTGCTGGCATAACTGGATGTCCAGCTGTAAAATAAATGAAACAAGATCCATATCTCACACCATACACAAAAACTAACTCAAAATGGATCAAAAGACCTAAATATAAAATCAAAAATGATAAAGATCATGGCATAAATAGAATACAAATTATAACTAAAAATGCACAAACACCAGATGATAAACTCAACAACTGGGAGCTCCTAAAAATTAAACACTTAACGTTCATCCAAAGACTTCACCAAAAGAGTAAAAAGAGAACCTACAGACTGGGAAGAAAAAATTTGGACAGATCTGACAAAGGTCTAATCTCTAAAATCTATAGGAAAATCCAACACTTCTACAACAAAAAGACAAATAATCCAATTGAAAAATGGGCAAAGGACATGAACAGACACTTTACCAAAGAAGACATTCAGGTGACTAACAGACACATGAGGAAATGTTCGAAATCATTAGCTCTTAGAGAGTGCAAATCAAAACTACATTGAGATACTATCTCACCCTGACAATACTGGCACTAATCCAGAAAACAGAAAATAATAAATGTTGAAGAGGTTGCGGGGAGATTGGAACTCTTATGTACTGCTAGTGGGAATGTAAAATGGTACAACCACTTTGGAAAACAATATGGCACTTTCTTAAAAAGCTAGAAATGGAAATACCATATGATCCAGCAATCCCACTCCTAGAAATATACCCTAGAGAAATAAGAGCCATGCACACAAATAGACGTATGCACACTCATGTTCACTGCAGCACTATTCACAATAACAAAAAGATGGAAACAGCCTAAATGCTTATCAACAGACGAATGGATAAACAAATTATGGTACACACACACAATGGAATACTATACAATGTTAAAGAACAATGATGAATTTACAAAGCATCTCACAACATGGATGAATCTGGAGGGCATTATGCTGAGTGAAATAAGTCAATCACAACAGGACAAATATTGTATGAGACCGCTGTTAAAAGAACTGAAGAAAAGGTTTACACGCAGAAAAAAGCATTCTTTGATGGTTATGAGGGTGGGGAAGGAGGCAGAAAGGAAGTCACTAACTAGATAGTAGATAAGTGTCAACTTCATGAAGGAAGGACAACACACAATATAGGGGAAGTCAGCACAACTGGACCAAAGCAAAACTATAGGAGTTTCCTAGAAACATCCAAACACTTTGAAGGCTTGTGTAGCTGGGGCTGGGGCCTGGGGACCATAGTCTTGGGGGACATCTAGGTTAATTGGCATAACATAGTTCATAAAGAATATGTTCTATATCCCACTTTGGTAAGTAGCATCTGGGTTCTTAAAAGCTTGTGAGCAGCCATCTAAGATACATCTATTGGTCTCATGCCATCTGGAGCAAAGGAGAAAGAAGAAAACCAAAGACACAAGGAAAATATTAGCCCAAAGGACTAAAGAACCACATTAGCCAGAGACTCCACCAGCCTGAGACCAGAACTAGATGGTGTCCAGCTACCACCAGCAACTGCTCTGACAGGGATCACAACAGAGTCCAGGACACAGTGAGAGAAAAATGCAGAACAGAATTCAAATTCTCGGAAAAAGGCCAGACTCAGTGGTCTGATGGAGACTGGAGGAACCCCTGAAACTATGGTCCCTGGACACTCGGCTAACACAGAACTGGAACTATTGTCTGAAAATCATTTACTTTTCAGACAAAGATTAGAGAGGACTATAAAACAAAAAACAACACGTGAGGAACGTGCTTCTTAGTTCAATAAAATGTATGAGACCAAGTGGGAAACAAATAGGAGAAAAAAAGTGAAATGAGAAGGCTGGAAGGGAAAGCAACCGGAAGAAATGGGCACAGGGAAGCCGGGGTGGAAAGGGGGAGTATGCTGTCACATTGTGGGGATTGCAACCAATGTCGCAAAACAATATGTGTAAATTTTTGAATGAGAAATTGACTTGAGCTGTAAAATTTACCTAAAGCACAATTTAAAAAAAGAACTTTGTTATGCCAATTGACTGAATTGTCCCATGAGACCATGACCCTAAGTCTTCCAACCAAGAAAACTAACCCTGTGAGGTGATTGACTATATCTAAGAAGTATTAGCATCTGTAGCCCTTATTTGTTTTATTATATATATTTTTTTGGTTGTTGTCATTGTTGCAAAATTACATGTAACATGTTGTTGTGTGCCATGGAGTCGATTCTGACTAATAGTGATTCTATAGGACAGAGTAGAACTGCCCCATAGAGACTCCTAGGCGATAATCTTTTTGGGAGCAGATCACCAGGTCTTTCCTCCCATGGAGCAGCTGGTAGATTCAAAATGCTAAGCTTCAGGTTAGCAGCCGAGAACTTTAACCGTTGTGCATTTGTCAATTCGTCCTTTTTGTTGTGTACAGTTTAGTGGCATCAATTACATTAGTCAAGCTGTGCAAACTTCACCCACATTCAGTGCCACCTTTCCCATCACCATAAACAAAAATTCCCACTACTGCCTACAGAATGATGCTCCCTCCCACCCTAACCCTCTGCTAACCACCTATGAACTTTGGTCTCTGCATATTTACCTACTCTTGTCATTTTGTAAAAGTGAGATCATGCAAGATTTGTCTTTTTGTGATTGACTTATTTCACTCAGCACAATGTCCTCCAGGTTACTCAAGGTTGCAAAATGATTCAGGAACTCATTTGTCTTTACAGCTGAGTAGTATTCCATTGTCTGTATGTACCATAGTTTGTTATCCCTTCATCAGTTGATGGGCACTTGGGTTGTTTCCATTTAACCAACATTTTTAAAGTGTAATTTATATATTATAACTTAAGGTGTAATTACATGTATCTTAAATGCTCTTCCCTGGAGTTTTGACAATTTTATACACCTTTGTAAATACTACCAACCGCCACTCGTCTGTCAGTTTCTCATACTGTGGTGGCTTGCTTATTACTGTGATGCTGGAAACTATGCCAGCTGATACTGCAAATATCAGCAGGGTCACCCATGGTGGCTAGGTTTCAGCAGAGCTTCCACACTAAGACAGACTAGGAGAAGGATCTGGTGGTCTACTTCTAAAAGAATTGGGCACTGAAACCTTATGAATAGCAGCAGAACATTGTCTGACATAGTGCTGGAAGATGAGCCCCTCAGGTTGGAAGGCACTCAAAATACAACTGGGAAGAGGGGCCCCCTCAAAGTAATGACATGGATGGAGTAAAGCTTTCCAGGCCTTCATTTGCTGATGTGGCATGACTCAATACGAGAAGAAACAGCTGCAAACATCCTTTAATAATTGGAACATGGAATGTATACAGATCTAGGAAAATTGGAAGTCATCAAAAATGAAATGGAATGCATAAAGATCGATGTCCTAGGCATCAGTGAGCTGAAATGGACTGGTATTGGCTATTTTGAATCAGACAATCATATGGTCTACTATGCTGTCACGTTCATCTTCAAAAAGAACATTTCAAGATCTATCCTGAAGTACAACACTGTCAGGGTAGGATAATATCCATACATCTACAAGGAAGACCAGTTAATACAACTATTATTCAAATTTACACACCAATCACTAAGACCAAAGATGAAGAAATTGAAGATTTTTACCAAATTCTGCAGTCTGAAATTGATCAAACATGCAATCAAGATGCATTGATAATTACTGGTGATTGGAATGCAAGAACTGGAAACAAAGAAGAAGGATCCTTAGTTGGAATATATGACCTTGGTGATAGAAACGACACTGGAGATTGCATGACTGAATTTTGCAAGACCAAAGACTTCATTGCAAATACCTTTTTTCAACAACATGAATGGTGACCATATGCATGGATCTTGCCAGATAGAGTTCACAGGAATCAGTTTGAAAGGAAGGAAACTTAAGTGCATATAGCTAAGCGGAAGAAGCCAGTCTAAAAAAGCTTCATACTGTATGTTTCCAACTATATATTTAACTTAATCAGCATTGATCATTTGATACTAACTTGGAAATAGTGTTCTAATGAAAGATTCAATTTTATAGATTAGTGATTATTTTTAAAATAACCTGAGTTTGTAGAAATAAAAAAAAGTTGTAGCAATTTGTGAAATTTATAAACCCAGTCCTTACAGTTCGGAAAATGTACATACCATAATTCTGATCAATTTTTTTTCCTGAGAAAATTTCTTTTTTTTTTTTGGTAGTCATTTAAAACCACATGAAAAAAGTCTTTGATGAAATTTTTCCTTTGTGCAAATTAGAGCTTGTGAGGTATTTTTATTTTTATTTTTTAAGAATCAGTGACACCCATGTTGAGGAAAAACAATGGGCATCTTTTTCTTATATCTTAAAAGAAAGGCAACCTTCCTAGAATCTCTGCCCACCCCACCCCTCCCCAGTCAGTTGGCTTGGACCAATTAGGACCCAGCCTTAGTCTCAGGAATGGAGCCAGCCTCCTCTGAATTATATATTTATATGGAAGAGGTAAATGGCTGAATAAAATCAACCTACCACTGTTACGAGTAGATGTCGGTGGCAAACCCCACTTCCACAAATGTGTTTACTTACTGTAACCTTGGCAAAATGAAAAATACTGTGTTAAGGGAAAGTTGCCACACAAGGGGTATGTGCCAATCTGGGGCGAGAGAGTCACGTGCAAGAAGAATGGGGTGGAGAGCATGGAGGTGGTGAACCCCAGTAGGCACAGCCTAAGGAAGGGATTCAGTCAGAGATAGGGGTCATAAAGTTGATCCTAGAGCGAGAAAAACTAACTTCAAAAGCCAACACAACTGGCTGCAAATTTTGCCTTGGGCAATCAAACTCAAAGTTTTGAATAGCTTATAAATAAACCAACAGCTCTAGGCAATTGTAGCACAGTAATAAGGCAAAGGTTAGAACTATGAGCTTCTTTTTAAAATAATTAAGTCGAGGAGTCTCACTTCTCTGGACATTTGTGGGGTCTTATTTATAGCACAAGGGGATTGCATATGTGTTTTATGTAGGGATGAGGAGCAAGATCAGCTGCATAATTAGAGGGCCCAGTGCAAAATAAAAACAGATATTCAGAAATGATTAAGCATTTTAAGACGCTCACCACAGAGCAAGAAACCAAGTGCCTGGGGGCTCTGTGCTACTACACAAGTTGCCCGCTTATGAAGCATTCCTGATAAAGAATGTTGCTCCCTACAGAGCTGAAGAGACTCCCAGTGATTTCCATACACCCCTTTAATGTATCCCCATATATATTTTGATAGGACAACCCCACTGCAGCCAAGTAACATCAACTAGAATGAAGTATCAGAGCACAGGATTGGGAATCAGAAGAAGCGGGTCTAGTCCCTGTTTTACAACTGAGGACAAGTTATTTAACTCCTTCATATCTCAGTTTGCTCATTTGTTAGAGCTGATATAGATCACTGGTTTTCAAACCTGTTGTTTTAAAACACAGAACCCTCTTTTTCATCAAAAATCTTTCTTGGAGTCCTAAGAATAAAATAGATAAAAGAGAAATGTCGTTCATTGAAAACTCCTCTCTGATAGAAGCAGAGGAATTCTACAGAATAATTTAATAACCATCTATGTAGATCAGGAATCAACAATTACAACCCTCAGGGCAAACCTGGCTGCTGCCTGTTTTTGTAAATGAAGTTTTATGAGCACACAGCCACAACCATTTATTTACATATTGTCTCTTGCTGCCTCCACAAAGTTGAGTAGTTGTGACAGAGACTTCATGGCCAACAAAGCCTAAAGTATGTATTACCTGGTCCTTTACAGAAAAAGTTTGCTGACTCCTGATCTAGATTATTTATTTTGATGATGCTAGGAGAATGGCAAAAACAAGGCAAGGAAGGTTCTCAGGCTTGGAGGAATAAAGTTAGTTAATGAAGTGGGAAGTTAGGCACCAGCTAACAAGCTAGAGACTAAGGCCTTCATTAGCTTTCTTGAGCTGTGTCATGGATTGAATTGTGTACCCCAAAAATGTCTGTCACCTTGGCTGGGCCATGATTCCCAATATTGTGTGATCGTCCACCATTTTGCCATCTGATGTGATTTTCCTACGTGTTGTGAATCCTATCTCTATGATGTTAATGAGATGGGATTAGCGGCAGTTATGTTGAGGAGACTTAATCTAGAAGATTAGATTGTGTCTTGAGCCAATCTCTTTTGAGATATAAAAGAGAGAAGGGAACAGAGAAACAGGGGCCCTCATACCACCAAGAAAGAAAAGCAAGGAGAGTAGAGCATCCTTTGGACCCAGGTCCCTGCACTGAGAAGTTCCTCAATCAGGAGAAGATTGATGACAAGGATCTTACTCTACAGACAACAGAGAGAGAAAGCCTTCCCCTGGTGCCCTGAATTTGGACTTCTAGCCATCTAGACTGTGAGAGAACAAATTTCTCTTTGTTAAAGTCATCCATTTGTGCTATTTCTGTTATAGCAGCGCTAGATGACTAAGACAAGCTGGGTCTGCCTTCATCTTTTTCCTTCTGTTTTTGGAAATTCTTTCCCCCAATCCATGGCAGCTAGTCCACTCTGCTGTTTTGTGTTCATTATGGCCTCCCTTTCCGGCATGCCACTTTGGCACTGTGCAAGAGATGGAAGCCAAAGAACAAAGGCTTTTCTTACCATTAAACAAACTATTTTTAAACTAGACAAAATAAGGACCATATTTAGATGCAATAATCTATTTGCTCCCTGTGGCTTGTTGTTTTAAATCCCATTTCTCAAAAAGAGTTGCAGCGTCAGCAGATTTCAGTGAAGTAGTTAATAAACAACATGTTTGGCTCTGATGAAGGAAGATTTATTTCCTAATGATCTATAACTGACTGAAAATAGCAAGCCTTGAATATGCTAGTCTTGTGCAGAAAATATTAATATTTTCTTTATTTTTCCCAGTGACATTGTATCAAAACGATGTTTAGCAAATCAGTCAATCGAAACAAAATTCTGAGGTCGCATTAGATGCCTTTTCTTACTACTTAGCATGGCAAATTCTCAGCTAAAACTCCAGTAGCCCTTTTTCTCAGTGGTTCCAATGTAAAAGATCCAGGACTTAACCATTTATTTGATTGACTCTTTCTAGCTTCTTTTTTTTTCTTTTATTTTTTTTATTGTACTTCAGGTGAAGGCTTACAGAACAAATAGTTTCTCATGAAACAGTAGTACGGATAGTGTTTTACGGCATTGATTAACAACCCCACAACATGTCAACCCTCTAACTTCTCAACCTTTTTTTTTTGGTGAAAGTACACATAGCCAAAGAAACACCATTTCAAAAATTTCTACATGCACAGTTCAGTGACATTGAATATGCTCTTCCAATTGTGCTACTATTCTAACTTAAGATGAAGGCTTACAGAACAAAATAGTTTCTCATTTAACAGTTACTACAAATGTTGCCCTATGACAATGGTTAACAATCTCACAATACAACAATAATATCCTTACTCAACCTTGGGTTCCCTATCACCAGCTTCCTTGTCCCCTTCTGCCTTCTGGCCCTTGTCACTGGACTGCTTTACCTCATTAGTCCCATTTGGTTTTACGGGGCTGCCCACTCCCAGGCTGAACGGTGAACCTCAGAGATAACTTCACCACCGAGCTAAAAGAGTGTCTGGGGGCCATACTCTTGGGGTTTCTCCAGTCTCCTTTAGGCCAGTAAATCTGGTATTTTTTTTTTTTTTTTTTGTGAGTTAGAATTATGCTCTACATCCTTCTCCAGCTCTGTCCAGAACCCTCTGCTGTGATCCTGGTCAGAGCAGTCAGTGGTGGTAGCTGGGCACCATCTAGCTGTACTGGACTCAGTCCGGTGGAGGCCTTGGTAGCTGTGGACAATTAGTCCTTCAGACTAATCTTTTCCTTGTATCCCGTTCTCTTCATTCTCCCTTACTCCCGAAGGGATGAGACCAGTGGAGTATCTTAGATGGCCGCTCACAGGCTTTTAAGACCCCAGACACTACTCACCAAGGTAGAATGTAGAGCATTGTCTTTATAAGCTGTGTCATGCCAATTGAGCTAGATGTTCCCTGAGACCATGGTCCCCAGAGCCCTCCGCCCAGCAATTCAGTCCCTCAGGGAGTTTGGATGTGTCTATGGGGCTTCCATGATCTTTCCGTGTACAAGTTGTGCTAGTTTCCCTTGTATTGTGTACTGTCTCACCCTTCACCCAAGATACCACTTATCTATTGCCTACTTAGTATTTCCCCCCCACCCCTCCCATCCCTGGTAACCAACAAAGATTGTTACATTTTGTGTGTGAACTTTTTCATGGGTTTTTACAATAGAGGTCTCATACAAAATATGTCCTTTTGTGATTGACTTATTTCACTCAGCATAATGTCCTCCAATTTCATCCATGTTATGAGATGCTTCACAGATTCATTGTTGTTCTTTCTCGTTGCATAGTACTCCATTGTGTGTATGTACCCCAGTTTGTTTATCCATGCATCTGTTGATGGGCATCTAGGTTGTTTCCGTCGTTTTGCTATTGTGAACAATGCTGCCATGAACATAGGTGTGCATATGTCTATTCAAGTGACGACTCTTATTTATCTAGGATATATTCCTAGGAGTGGGATTGCTGGATTTAATGGTATGTCTATTTCTAGCTTTCTGAGGAAGCGCCGTATCATTTTCCAAAATGGTTGTATCATTTTGCATTCCCACCAGCAGTGCATAAGAGTTCCCATCTCCCTGAAGCCCCTCTAACATTTGTTATTTCCAGTGTTTTTGATTCGTGCCAGTAATGCTGGGGTGAGATGGTATCTCATTGTGGTTATAATTTGCATTTCTCTAATGGCTAGTGATGGCGAGCATTTCCTCATGTGTCTGTTGGCCATTTGAATGTCTTCTTTGGTGAAGTGTCTGTTCATTTCCTTTGCCCATTTTTTAATAGGATTATTTGTCTTTTTGTTGTAGAGGTGTTGGATTTTCTTGTAGATGATGGAGATTAGATCTTTGTCTGACTTGTACTGCCCAAAAATTTTTTCCCAGCCAGTGGGTTCTCTTTTTACTCTTTTGGTGAAGTCTTTTGAAGAGCATAGGTGTTTGATTTTTAGAAGATCCCAGTTATCTAGCTTATCTATTGGGGTTTGTGCGTTGATGGTTATGGTTTGTATCCTGTTAATGCCGTGTATTATGGCCTGAAGTGTTGGTCCCATTTTTTCTTTTATGAACTTTATAGTTTTAGGCTTTATATTCAGGTCTTTGATCATTTTGAAGTAGTTTTTGTATATAGCGTGATGTATGGGTCCTGTTTCATTTTTTTTGCAGATGAACATCCAGTTTTCCCAGCACCATGTGTTAAAAAGACTGTCTTTTCCCCATTTGATGGACTTTGGGCCCTTGTCGAAGATCAGGTGACCATAGGTGGATGGATTTACATCTGGGTTCTCAATTCTGTTCCATTGGTCAATGTATCTGTCATTGTACCAGGCTTTTTTGACTACTGTAGCTGTATAATAGGTTCTGAAGTCAGGTAGTGTGAGTCCTCCAACTTTATTCTTCTTCTTCAGTAGTGCTTTACTTATTCGGGGCTTCTTCCCTTGCCATATAAAGTTAATGATTAGTTTTTCCATCTCTTTGAAGAATGTTCTTGGTATCTGGAGAGGGATTGTGTTGTATTTGTAAATTTATTTGGGTAGAATTGCCATTTTCACAATGTTGAGTCTGCCTATCCATGAGCATGGTATGTTTTTCCATTTATGTAGATCCCTTTGGGTTTCTTGCAGTAGTGTTTTGTAGTTTTCTTTCTATAGGTCTTTTACATCCCTGGTCAGATTTATTCCTAAGTATTTTATCGTTTTAGGGGCTATTGAAAATGGTATTGTTTTCCTGATTTCCTTTTCATTGTTCTCCTTATTGGTGTATAGGAATCCAACTGATTTTTGAATGCTTATCTTGTATCCTGCTATTCTGCTGAATCTTTCTATTAGTTCCAGTAGATTTCTTGTGGAGTCTTTAGGGTTTTCTGTGTATCATATCATATCATATCATCTGCAAACAGGGACAGTTTAACTTCTTCATTACCAATTTGGATGCCTTTTATTTCTTTTTCTTGCCTTATTGCTCTAGCTAGAACTTCCAGCACAATGTTAAATAGGAGTGGTGATAAGGGGCATCCTTGTCTTGTTCCTGTTTTCAAGGGGAATGTTTTCAGCCTCTCTCCATTAAGAATGATTTTGGCCGTTGGTTTTGCATAGATGCCCTTTATTACGTTGAGAAATTTCCCTTCTATCCCTATTTTATTGAGAGCTTTTATCAGGAATGGGTGTTGGACTTTGTCAAATGTCTTTTCTGCATCAACTGAGATGATCATGTGATTCTTTTCTTTCCTTTTATTTATGTGGTGGATTACGTTGATTGATTTTCCAATGTTGAACCATCCTTGCATACCTGGTATGAATCCTACTTGGTTGTGGTGTATTATTTGTTTGATATGATGCTGAATTCAATTGGCTGGAATTTTGTTGAGAATTTTTGCATCTATACTCATGAGATATTGGTCTGTAATTTTTTTTTTTGTGGCGTCTTTGCCTGGTTTTGGTATCAGTGTTATGCTGGCTTCACAGAATGGATTTGGAAGTGTTGTTTCCTCTTCTATGCTCTGAAATAGCTTGAGTAGTACTGGTACAAACTCTTCTGTAAATGTTTTGTAGAATTCTCCAGTGAAGCCATCTGGGCCAGGGCTTTTTTTGGTTGGGAGTTCTTTTTATTACCTTTTCAATCTCTTCTCTTGTTATGGGTCTGCTCAGATTTTCAACATCACTTTGTTGTAGTTTGGGTAGGCTGTGTGTTTCTAGAAATTTATCCATTTCCTCTAGGTTTTCAAATTTGTTGGAGTATAGTTTTTCATAATATTCTGTTATAATCCTTTTTATTTCAGTTGGGTCTGTTGTAATGTCCCACATTTCATTTCTTATTTGGGTTATTTGTGTCCTCTCCTGTTTTTCTTTTTTCAGTCTGGCCAGTGGTTTGTCAATTTTGTTGATTCTTTCAAAGAACCAACTTTTGGTTTTGTTGATTCTTTCTGTTGTTTTTTTGTTTTCTATTTCATTTTTTTCTGCTCTGATCTTTACTATTTCCTTTTTTGCGGTGGTTGTGGACTTTTTTTGCTGTTCTCTTTCTATTTGTTTGAGTTCTGTAGTTAATGCTTTGATTTTGTCCCTTTTTTATTTTTTGATATGTGCATCTATTGCTATAAACTGTCCTCTGAGGACTGCCTTTGCTGTGTCCCAACGGTTTTGATATGATGTGTTTTCATTCTCATTTGATTCTAGGAATTTTTTGATTCCATCTCTGATTTCTTCTATTACCCAGTGATGTGTAAGCAGGGTATTCTTCAGTTTCCATGTAATGGATTTTTTTATCCTTGCTCTTTCTATTGTTAATTTCTACCTTGATGGATTGTGGTCAGATAAGATACTTTGAATTATCTCAACGTTTTGGATCTTGCTGAGGACTGCTCTGTGGCCTAAGATGTGGTCTATTCTGTAGAATGTTCCATGTGTATTGGAAAAGAATGTGTACTTTGCAGCAGTTAGATGGAGTGTTCTATATATGTCTATGAGGTCAAGTTGGGTGATTGTGCCCTTTAGGTCTTCTGTATCTTTGCTGAGTTTCTTCTTAGTTGTTGTGTCCTTTACTGAGAGTGGTGTGCTGAAGTGTCCTACTATTATTGTGGAACTGTCAATTTCTCTTTTCAGTGTTGTTAGAGTTTGTTTGATGTATTTTGGAGCCCTGTCATTGGGTGTGTAGATGTTTATTATGGTTATGTCTTCATGATGGATCATCCCTTTAATCATTATATAGCGTCCTTCTTTGTCTTTTATGGTAGATTTCATTTTAAAGTCTATTTTATGTGAGATTAGTTTCCACTCCTGCCCTTTTTTGGTAGTTGTTAGCTTGATATATTTTTTTCCAACCTTTGACTTTTAATAAATTCATATCTTTGTTTCTAAGGTGTGTCTCTTGTAGACAGCATATTGATGGATCCTGTTTTCTTATCCATTCTGTCACTGTCCGTCTCTTTATGGGTGCATTGAGTATATTTACATTCAGTGTAATTATTGATAGATGTGAGCTTGTTGCTGTCATTTTGTAGTGCTTTTTTTGTGGTGCTGAAGTTTTCTTTGTTTTTCTTACTCTCTTGTGCTGAGTTACTTTTGTTTGTGGATTTTTTTTTTTCATTTCTTTTGCTTTTGTAGGTTTTGTTTTTGCTGAGACTTTATGTTTTTCCTCTTTTTTTTTATGAGTATGTTTATTAACTTTCTTTGTGGTTACCATGAATTTTACCCTTATCTTTCTAAGTTTGAAGCAGTCTACCATTACTTGGTATCACCTTGCCTTCCTCTCCATTAGAAGTTTGTATACCTATGCCGTTTATTCCCTCTTTTATTGTTTTGCTCTTGTTGTCATTTACTGATTAACTTCTCTGATTCCCTGTTGTATTTCTTTTGGTTTTGGATAGTCCTCGAGAGTTCATTTCCTATATTGGTATCTGGAAGGTACAATCCTATGTCCTAGATTCTGCCTGTGAGCTGAAGTTGTTTGTCCTCAGCTCGAAGAACTCCCTTTAATAATTCTTGTAAGTTTGTTTTGACTTTTACATATTCCCTTAATTTCTGTTTCTCTGGAATGACCTAAGTTCACCATCAAATTCGAATGAGAGTTTTGCAGGATATATTATTCTTGGCTGGCAATTTTTTTCTTTCAAGATTTTATATATGTCATCCCATTGCCTTCTTGTCTGCATGGTTTCTGCTGAATAATCTGAGCTTAGTCTTATTGTTTCTCCTCTGTATGTGACTTCTTGTTTTTCATGAGCTGCTCTGAGGATTCTTTGTTTGTCTTTGGTTTTGGTGAGTGTGAATATGGTATGCCTTGGCGATTTTCTTTTGGTGTCTCTCCTATATGGGGTTCGTTGAGCTTCTTGGATGGACAGATTTTCATCTTCCATGATATTGTGGAAGTTTTCTGTCAGCAGTTCTTCAATGATCCTCTCTGTGTTTTCTGTTTTCTCCCCCGTTCTGGAATTGCAATCACTCGAAAATTTTTGCTTTTGATTGTATCCCACGTAACTCTCAGGGTCTCTTCATTTGTCTTTGTTCTTTTTCCTGAGTTTTCCTGAAACAGAGTTGTATCCAAGTGTTTGTCTTCAATTCCACTGATCCTGTCTTCCACCATTTCAAATCTGCTTCTCAGCTCTTCTATGACACCGTGCATTGCTGAAATCTCGTTGTTTATCTTTTGGATTTCTAATTGTTGTCTTTGTATAATTTCTAGTTGTGAATTTATTTTTGCATTTTGTTCCTGCATTATTTTCCTGAATTCTTCCAATATTTTGTCTGTATTTTCCATGAATTTTTCTACTTTTTCCTCATGTTTGTCAGCTTTTTGCCTCAGCTCTTGGAGAATTCTGAGTACTAGAGATTTGAATTCCCTATCAGGTACTTCTAGTGCATTTTCTTCCACTGGAAAGTCATCTGGTGTTTGATTTTGGACACCTACTGGACCCATCCTGTCCTGTTTTTGTATATGTTTTGATATTGTCTGCTGTCTTCGGGGCATTCAGTAGTTATTTTTCTCATTTATTGATTGTAGGTTTGTTTGTTTTGTCCCTTTTTTTTTAAAATTTGATTATGTCTGAGCAGGCACACTGTGTGTTCTGTATGTTTGTTCGTCTGCGGGCACAATACTTTTTGCCACTTTCTCCAGTTGGCAGGGTCAGTCACTCAGATATGGTACAGCAGGGCAGGTCTAGCTGAAGAGGAGTTACTGGGACGGGTTGTTTGTGGCACTTACTACAGCCACCAGGGTGGGTTGGTAATCAGTGCAGGGCAGGTTCCAGTAGGCCATGCCTATGCTGCTTGGTGGTGTGATGTTAAGCACACGGTGCAGGTAGGCAGGATGCAGCGGGGAGATTGTTATGTGTGGAGCTAAGGTGGATATGGGAGAGTGGAGAGAGGAACAGGAGCCAAAAACATACAAACAAAGAAAAAAGAATGCTAGGGGAGCCTGCCGTTGGAGTGGAGGGATGAGAGACTATGAAATGGAGAAAAACAGAAAGGGGAAGAGGAAGAAAAGAATGAATAAATAAAAATCAGAAAGGTTAAAGAACTTCAAAGTTCCCAGGGATCTCACTGGTGCAGCTATGAGGTCTGGGGAAGTCGCTCTCAGGTGCTGCAGTACAGCCTGGCTAGAAGGCGTAGAGGTATACAAAGCCAGGTATTCTGGCAACAGAAAGAGAAGGAAGATATAGAGAGATGAGAAACTGAGCAATTAAGAAAGTCAAAAAGGGAAAAAGAGGGAAAAGAAAACAAAACAAATTTAAAAAAAAAAGAACAAGAAAAGCCCCACAAAAAACCGAAAGAAAGAAAAAATCGACTCAGGTCGGGGACAAGATGGCGCTCTAGGCAGAAACACCACGCCGTCCCTCCACAGCAAAGATCCGAAAAACTAAGCCTAACAGAGAATCAACAATCCTGAAACCCTAGAACACCAAATGAAGAGATAAAGAACTCAGCCAAACACCAAACGGAGTGAGAATACTAAAAGAGAACGGAGAGCGAGGAGAGACTCAGGCAGAGATTCCTTACCAGCTAACGCAGCGCGGATCCACCATCTTGGATTCCTATCGGAGACCAGCAAACGGGAGAGCAGCCTTGCAGAGCATCTGGTCGGAGACAGAACGACCGGTAAACTGCGGTGCGCGCTCTCCCACCACCCACCCCTCTCCACCTCAGCTGGGGATCCCCTGCTTTCCGTGGCCAGGGTCTCTGGGCTGGGGGGTGCTGGTGCTTGGATTCCGCGCGCCTGGGCTGGCGGCTTTCTGGGAGCCGTTTGCTGGCAGCTAGCGAACCTTTCTCTGCCGCCTCCCCCTCCTTTTGCCTGGGTGCCTGGTTCCGAGTGCCGTCTCTGCTCTCTCCTGCGGGGCTGTAGGGCTGCGTGCGGGCGTGTGGCTGTTTCTAGGTCTGGGCTCCCGCGTGGGTGGGATCCCGGGGCCCTTGTTCGTTCGCCCCTCTGCTTTCCGTGGCCGGAGTCCCTGAGCAGGGGGGCGCCAGTGCTTGGATTCCGCACGCCCGGGCTGGAGGCTTTCTGGGAGCCGTTTGCTGGGACCTAGCGAATCTTTTTCTTCCGCCTCCCCCTCCTTTTGCCTGGGTGCCTGGTTCCGAGTGCTGTCTCTGCTCTCTCCTGCGGGGCTGTAGGGCTGCGTGCGGGCGTGTGGCTGTTTCTAGGTCTGGGCCCCCGCGTGGGTGGGATCCCGGGGCCTTTGTTTGTTCGCCTCTCTGCTTTCCGTGGCCGGAGTCCCTGAGCAGGGGGGCACCGGTGCTTGGATTCCGTGCGCCCGGGCTGGAGGCTTTCTGGGAGCCATTTGCTGGCACCTAGAGAACCTTTTTCTGCCACCTCCCCCTCCTTTTGCCTGGGTGCCTGGTTCCGAGGGCCGTCTCTGCTCTCTCCTGCGGGGCTGTAGGGCTGCGTGCGGGCGTGTGGCTGTTTCTAGGTCTGGGCTCCCGCGTGGGTGGGATCCTGGGGCCTTTGTTCGTTGGCCCCTCTGCTTCCTGTGGCCACGGTCACTTAACCCCGAGACTACCGGCTTCTTGGAATTCACGCCCCTGAGTGGGGGCTCTCTGGGTCCCATTTGTAGGCACTGACTGCTGGTGTTGCCCTTTTTTTTTTTTCTCTCAATTTTATTTTTCTTCCTTTTTTGATTAGTTTTGTCATCTTTTACCTCTTTTTCTCTTTTGTCTTTCTTCATTGCTTAATTTCTTGTCTCTCTATCTCTTCCTTCTCTTTCTGATCCCTGAATTCCAGGCGATGTATGCCTCTGTACATTCTGGCCAGGCTGAGCTGTGAAAATTGAGACCGACTCCCCCAGACCTCATAGCTGCATCGGTGGGATCCCTGGGAACTTTGCAGTTCTTTAACTTTTCTGATTTTTATTTGGTCATTCTTTCCTTTTCTTTCTCTTCCCCCTTCTGGTTTCCTCCATCCCATAGTCTCTCATCTGTACATTCCAACGACAAGCTCCCCTAGCATTCTTTTATGTTTGTACACTTTTTGCTCCTCCTCCTCTCTCCTCTCTCCCATATCCAGCTTAGCTTCACACATAACCATCTTCCCGCTGCACCCTACCTACCTGCACCGTGCACTAGACATCACATCACCAAGCGGTGCAGGCACTCCCTATTGGAACCTGCCCAGCACTGACTACCGACCGTCCTGGTGGCTGCGGTGAGTGCCACAAGCAACCCATCCCAGTGGCTCCTCCTCAACTAGATCTGCCCAGCTGTACCACAAGAACGAAAAAAAAAAAAAAAAATCTACAATCAATAAACGAGAGAAATATCTACTGAATGCCCCGAAAACAGCAAACAATATCAAAACATTTACAAAAACAAGACAAGATGGCTCCAATAGGCGTCCAAATTAAAACACCAGATAACTCTCCTGTGGAAGAAAATGCACTAGAAGTACCTGATACGGAACTCAAATCACTAATACTCGGAATTTTCCAAGAACTGAGGCAAAAAGCTGACAAACATGAGGAAAAAATAGACAAATTTATGGAAAATACAGACAAAAAATTGGAAGAATTCAGGAAGATGATGCAAGAACAAAATGCCAAAATAAATTCACAACTCGAAATTATACAAAAACAACAATTAGAAATCCAAAAGATAAACAACAAGATTTCAGAAATGGACGGTGTCATAGAAGGGCTGAGAAGTAGATTTGAAACCATGGAAGACAGGATCAGTGGAACTGAAGACAAACACTTGGATACAACTCTGTTTCAGGAAAACTCAGAAAAAAGAACAAAGAAAAATGAAGAGACCCTGAGAGTTATGTGGGACACAATTAAAAGCAAAAACTTACGAGTGATTGGCATACCAGAACAGGGGGAGAAAACAGAAAACACAGAGAGGATCATTGAGGAACTGCTGACAGAAAACTTTCCCAATATCATGAAAGATGAAAAGCTGGTCATCCAAGAAGCTCAACGAACCCCATATAGAAGAGACCCCAAAAGAAAATCACCAAGACATATCATATTCACACTCGCTAAAACTAAAGACAAACAAAGAATCCTGAGAGCAGCTCGTGAAAAACAAGAAGTCACATACAGAGGAGAAACAGTAAGACTAAGCTCAGATTATTCAGCAGAAACCATGCAGGCAAGAAGGCAATGGGATGACATATATAAAATCTTGAAAGAAAAAAATTGCCAGCCAAGAATAATATATCCTGCAAAACTCTCATTCAGATTTGATGGTGAAATTAGGTCATTTCCAGATAAACAGAAACTAAAGGAATATGCAAAAGTCAAACCAAACTTACAAGAATTATTAAAGGGAGTTCTTCGATCTGAGGACAAACAGCTTAAGCCCTCAGGCAGGACCTAGGACCTAGGACGCAGGTTCACATGAACCAGATACCATTCTAGGAACTGAACTACAGACGACTTTCCAAAAACAAAAGATATACAACAGGGAATCAGAGAAATCAATCAAAGGATGACAACAACATCAAAACAATGAAAGAGGGAACAAACGGCATAGGTATAGAACCTTCTAAAGGAGAAGAAGGAAAGGCGATACCAAGTAACGGTAGACTGCTTCAAAATTATAAAGATAAGGGTAAAATTCATGGTAACCACAAAAAAAGTTAACAAACCAACTCATAAAAATAAAGACGAAAAACATAAAGTCTCAACAAAACCAAAACCTACAAAAACAAAAGAAATGAACACAAAATCCACAAACAAAAGGAACTCAGCACAAGAGAGTAAGAAGAACAAAGAAAACTTCAGCATCACAAAAAAAAGCACTACAAAATGACAGCAACAAATTCACATCTATCAATAATTACACTGAACGTAAATGGACTCAATGCACCCATAAAGCGACGGAGAGTGGCAGAATGGATAAGAAAACAGGATCCATCTATTTGCTGTCTACAAGAGACACATCTTAGAAACAAAGATGTGAATTTATTAAAAATCAAAGGTTGGAAAAAAATATATCAAGCTAACAACTACCAAAAAAGAGCAGGAGTGGCAATTCTAATCTCAGATAAAATAGACTTTAAAACAAAATCTACCATAAAAGACAAAGAAGGACACTATATAATGATTAAGGGGATGATCCATCATGAAGACATAACCATAATAAATATCTATGCACCCAATGACAGGGCTCCAAAATACATAAAAAAAACTCTAACAGCACTGAAAAGAGAAATTGACAGTTCCACAATAATAGTAGGAGACTTCAACACACCACTCTCAGTAAAGGACAGAACAAATAAAAAGAAACTCAGCAAAGATACAGAAGACCTAAAGGACACAATCAGACAACTGGACCTCATAGACATATATAGAACAATCCATCCAACCGCTGCAAAGTACACATTCTTTTCCAATGCACATGGAACGTTCTCCAGAATAGACCACATCTTAGGCCACAGAGCAATCCTCAACAAGATCCAAAATGCTGAGATAATTCACAGTATCTTCTCTGACCACAATGCCATCAAGGTAGAAATTAACACTAGAAAGAGCAAGGAAAAAAAATCAAACACATGGAAACTGAATAATAATCTGCTTACACATCAATGGGTAATAGAAGAAATCAGAGATGGAATTAAAAAATTCCTAGAATCAAATGAAAATGAAAACACATCATACCAAAACCTTTGGGACACAGCAAAGGCAGTCCTCAGAGGACAATTTATAGCAATAGATGCACATATCAAAAAAGAAGAAAGGGACAAAATCAAAACATTAACTACAGAACTCAAACAAATAGAAAGAGAACAACAAAAAAAGCCTACAACCACCGGAAGAAAGGAAATAGTAAAGATCAGAGCAGAAATCAATGAAATAGAGAACAGAAAAACAATAGAAAGAATCAACAAAACCAAAAGTTGGTTCTTTGAAGGAATCAACAAAATCGACAAACCACTGGCCAGACTGACAAAAGAAAAACAGCAGAGGGCACAAATAACCCAAATAAGAAATGAAATGGGGGACATTACAACAGACCCAACTGAAATAAAAAGGATTATAACAGAATATTATGAAAAACTATATTCCAACAAATTTGAAAACCTAGAGGAAATGGATAAATTTCTAGAAACATACGGCCTACCCAAACTACAACAAAGTGATATTGAAAATCTGAACAGACCCATAACAAGAGAAGAGATTGAAAAGGTAATAAAAAAACTCCCAACCAAAAAAAGCCCTGGCCCAGATGGCTTCACTGGAGAATTCTACAAAACATTTACAGAAGAGCTCGTACCAGTTCTACTCAAGTTATTTCAGAGCATAGAAGAGGAAGCAACACTTCCAAATTCATTCTATGAAGCCAGCATAACGCTGATACCAAAACCAGGCAAAGACATCACAAAAAAAGAAAATTACAGACCAATATCTCTCATGAATATAGATGCAAAAATTCTGAACAAAATTCTAGCCAATAGAATTCAGTATCATATCAAAAAAATAATACACCACGACCAAGTAGGATTCATACCAGGTATGCAAGGATGGTTTAACATTAGAAAATCCATCAACGTAATCCACCACATAAATAAAAGGAAAGAAAAAAATCACATGATTATCTCAATTGATGCAGAAAAGGCATTTGACAAAGTCCAACACCCATTCCTGATAAAAGCTCTCAATAAAATAGGTATAGAAGGGAAATTTCTCAACATAATAAAGGGCATCTATGCAAAACCAACAGCCAACATCATTCTTAATGGAGAAAGGCTGAAAACATTCCCCCTGAAAACAGGAACAAGACAAGGATGCCCTTTATCACCACTCCTATTTAACATTGTGCTGGAAGTTCTAGCTAGAGCAGTAAGGCAAGAGAAAGAAATAAAGGGCATCCAAACTGGTAATGAAGAAGTTAAACTCTCCCTGTTTGCAGATGATATGATACTATACATAGAAAACCCTAAAGACTCCACGAGAAATTTACTGGAAGTAATAGAAAGATTCAGCAGAGTAGCAGGATACAAGATAAACATTCAAAAATCAGTTGGATTCCTATACACCGGTAAAGAGAACGATGAAAAGGAGATCAGGAAATCAATACCATTTTCAATAGCCCCTAAAACGATAAAATACTTAGGAATAAATCTGACCAGGAATATAAAAGACCTATACAAAGAAAACTACAAAACACTGCTGCATGAAACCCAAAGGGATCTACATAAATGGAAAAACATACCATGCTCATGGATAGGCAGACTCAACATTGTGAAAATGGCAATTCTACCTAAAGCAGTTTAGAAATACAATGCAATTCCGATACAAATACCAACAACATTCTTCAAAGAGATGGAAAAACTAATTATTAACTTTATATGGAAAGGGAAGAAACCTCGAATAAGTAAAGCACTACTGAAGAAGAAGAATAAAGTTGGAGGACTCACACTACCTGACTTGAGAACCTACTATACAGCTACAGTACTCAAAACAGCCTGGTACTGGTACAACAACATAGACATTGACCAATGGAACAGAATTGAGAACTCAGATGTAAATCCATCCACCTACGGTCACCTGATTTTTGACAAGGGCCCAAAATACATCAAATGGGGAAAAGACAGTCTTTTTAACAAATGGTGCTGGCAAAACTGGATATCCATTTGTAGAAAAATGAAACAGGACCCATACCTCACACCATATACAAAAACTACTTCAAAATGGATCAAAGACCTGAATATAAAGCCTCAAACTATAAAATTCCTAGAAGAAAAAATAGGACCAACACTTCAGGCCTTAATACATGGCATTAACAGGATACAAACCATAAACATCAACACAAAAAACCCAACAGATAAACTAGATAATTGGGATCTTCTAAAAATCAAACATCTATGCTCTTCAAAAGATTTCACCAAAAGAGTTAAAAGAGAACCTACAGACTGGGAAAAAATTTTTGGACAGTACAAGTCAGACAAAGGTCTAATCTCCATAATCTACAAGAAAATCCAACACCTCTACAACAAAAAGACAACCAATCCTATCAAAAAATGGGCAAAGGAAATGAACAGACACTTCACCAAGGAAGACATTCAAATGGCCAACAGACACATGAGGAAATGCTCGCGATCAGTAGCCATTAGAGAAATGCAAATTAAAACCACAATGAGATACCATCTCACCCCGGCATTACTGGCACGAATCAAAAACACTGGAAATAACAAATGTTGGAGGGGCTGCGGGGAGACGGGAACTCTTATACACTGCTGGTGGGAATGCAAAATGATACAGCCATTTTGGAAAATGATATGGCGTTTCCTCAGAAAGCTAGAAATAGACGTACCATTCGATCCAGCAATCCCACTCCTAGGAATATATCCTAGAGAAATAAGAGTCATCACTCGAATAGACATATGCACACCTATGTTCATGGCAGCATTATTCACAATAGCAAAACGATGGAAACAACCTCGATGTCCATCAACAGACGAATGGATACACAAACTATGGTACATACACACAATGGAGTACTATGCAACGAGAAAGAACAATGAATCGGTGAACCATCTCATAACATGGATGAAACTGGAGGACATCATGCTGAGTGAAATAAGTCAATCACAAAAGGACAAATATTGTATGAGACCTCTATTGTAAAAACCCATGAAAAAATTCACATGCAAAATGTAACAATCCTTGTTGGTTACCAGGGATGGGAGGGGGTGGGGATACTAAATAGGTAATAGGTAAGGGGTAACTTGGGTGAGAGATGAGATAGTACATAGTACAGCGGAAACTAACACAACCTGCACAAGGAAAGGTCATGAAGGCCCTATAGACACATCCAAACCCCCCGAGGGACTGAGTTGTTGGACAGAGGGCTCTGGGGACCATGATCTTGGGGAACATCTAGCTCAATTGGCATGACACTACTTATAAAGATAATGCTCTACATTCTACCTTGGTGAGTAGTGTCTGGGGTCTTAAAAGCCTATGAGCGGCCATCTAAGATACTCCACTGATCTCATCCCTTCGGGAACAAGGGAGAATGAAGAGAACAGGATACAAGGAAAAGATTAGTCCGAAGGACTAATGGTCCACAGCTACCAAGGCCTCCACGGGACTGAGCCCAGTACAGCTGGATGGTGCCCGGCTACCACCAATGACTCCTTTGACCAGGATCACAACAGAGGGTTCTGGGCAGAGCTGGAGTAGGATGTAGAGCATAATTTTAACTCCCAAAAAAAAAAAAAAAGAAGAAGACCAGATATACTGGCCTAAAGAATACTAGAGAAACCTCAAGAGTGTGGCCCCCAGACACCCTTTCAGCTCAGAGGGGAAGTTACCTTCAAGGTTCGATGTTAAGCCTGGGAATGGACACCCCAGTAAAACTAAATGGGACTAACGATGTACAGGAGTCCGGTGACAAGGGCCAGAAGGCAGAGGGAGAGTAGGAAACTGATGATAAGGAACACAAATTGAATAAGGACACTGTCGATGTATTGTGAGATTGTTGACCACTGCTATAGGGCAACATTTGTAGTAACTATTAAATGGGAGGCTGTTTTGTCCTGTAAGCCTTCATCTTGGGCGAGAATGGCAGCACAATTGGAAGAGCATAGTCAATATCACTTAAATGTGTAAGTAAAAAGTTTTGAAATGGTGTTTAAATAAAATAAAAATAAATAAATAAATAAACAAAGGAGACTAAAGAGGTACAATAGTCCACTGACAAGGTCCAGAAGACAGAAGGGGACAAGGAAGCCCCCTGGTGATAGGGAACACAAGGTGGAGTAAGGATATTCTTGATGTGCTGTGAGATTGTTAACCATTGTCATAGGGCAACATGTGTAGTAACTGTTAAATGAAAAACTATTTTGTTCTGTAAGCCTTCATCTTAAGTGAGAATAACAGCACAGTTGGAAGAGCGTAGTCAATGTCACTGAACTGTGAATGTAGAAAATTTTGAAACGGTGTATCTTTGGCCACCTGTAATTTTCATCAAAAAAAAGGTTGAGAATTTAGAGGCTTAATACGTTGTGGGGTTGTTAACCAATGTCAAAAAAAACAACATGTGTACTACTATTTCATGAGAAACTATTTGCTCTGTAAGCTTTCACCTGAAGTACAATAAAATATATATTAAAAAAAAAAAAATAAAACCGAAAGAAAAAAAAAAACCAATGAAAAAAGAAATGTCCTCAGGGCTCCCTCTGCACGTCTGTGCAATCCAAGGGCGTAGTCTCCTTGCCACGCAGCACCGCCTGGTCAGAAAGGGCTCCCAACTCAAGAAAAGGAAAAGAAAACAAACAATTCAAAACAAACAAACAAACAAAAGCCCCGGGATCCCACCAGCTCGGCAGCCCAGACCGGGAAGCAGATCCAGACTCGAACGGAGCTCCACAACCCCTCAGGATGAAGTAAAGATGGCGCATGGAGGCAGGTATTTGAGCAAAAGGAGGGGGAGGTGGTGAGCGGTAAGGAAGAAATCAAAAGAAGCAGAAAAAAAAGCCACACCAGCAGCCAACAAATGGCACTCAGATAGCCAGCTAGTGTGGGCTGGTGGAATCCAAGCAGCCGGTGTTTCTCAGACAAAAGACTGTGTCCGCTGGAAGCAGAGGGGGCCGAGTGTGGGTGAAGAAGTGTAGAGAGTGGGAAAGCGTATATCGCAAATTACCGGAGCTCTGTAGCCCCTCAGGAAGAAGCAAAGATAATGTGTGGAGCCAGGTATTTGAGCAAAAGGAGGGGGAGATGGTGAGAGGTAAGGAAGAAATCAAAAGAAGCAGAAAAAAGCAACACCAGCAGCCAACAAATGGCACTAGGAGAGCCGGCCCATTTGGGTGTGTGGAATCCAAGCAGCTGGTGTTTCCCGGACAAGAGATTGTGGCCACGGGAAGCAGAGGGGGTCGAGTAGGGGTGAAGAAGGGTAGGGGGTGGGAAAGCATATATCGCAAATTACCAGTTGTTTTTGTTTCCCTCTGGAAGCTGCTTTCTCGTACCCTCTGTTTGCTGGTCTCCAATAGGAGTCCAAGATGGCGGATCCGCACTGCGTTAGCTGGTAGGGGACCTCTGCATGAATCTCTCCTCGCTCTCCATTCTCTGTCAGTTTTCTCACTCCATTTGGCGCTTGGCTGAGTTCTTTATCCCTTCATTTGATGTTTTAGGTTTTCAGGATTGTTGTTTTCTCTGTTCGGCTTAGTTTTTCGGATCTTTGCTGTGGAGGGACGGCATGGTGCTTCTGCCTAGGCGCCATTTTGCTGGAAGTCCCTCTATCTCCTTTTTAAAGAAGATATCATCTCCTACTAAAGACTACATTTCAAATACATATTGGTGGCCCCAGGTATGTTAGAAAGTTCTGATTCTATAGAGAAGCATGATGTTCATTAATTTTAGTATTTTTCCAAGGAGCATTTGTTGCCAACTTTCATTAGACGTAGTGTTCATTCACAATGTGTTAATTTTCTTGTTTTGTTTTCATAAGTAGACACATGATTTAAGAACAATTTAATCAGAGATGTCACATTCCTATGATATAGGTTACATGAAATAGGAAAGACTGAATTCTTCCCTCAGAGCACAGGAATCAATTACACATGTACACCCCCTACTTTATAGGAAAGAAAAGATTCTTCTGGCTTCTCCAGAGAATATTCAGATATGGGGTTTCTGTAATGAAGAGTTCATTGTACTTCACTTATTAGCTGATGTTTCTCCTATCAACACTGTTCACATTCATGCAATAGATCCTGTTTCTCCTTTTGCATTGGCTGCTAGGATGCTTAGAACCAAATTAATGTTCCACTTTTATTGAGTATTGTTGTCAACTCTACCTTCATATTGTATTTCTTATTCTTATTTCTCATTGATCTCAATGTCCTCACTCATTTATTTTAGTTTTTGAAAAGCTTAACCAGCCATATTAAGGTCATCCAAAAAAAAGTAGGTCTTACTTCTACCTACATTTAACAGATGGGTAGCAAAACTGGGGTATAGGCAGGGGGTCATCCAGACTTCAGCAGCTTGCCATCAGCAAGAATAACCCAAGTCGAACTCACTCTTGTCCTTGCAGTTCTTCTTTCCACTGGACTCTGACACCTGTCTTCCTAGTGACAGGCACATGCTCTCTCCCTCCCCATGCACCTGAGCACAAGCTTTTCTCAGCAGATGTTCTCCACCCACTCCCTCCCCCTATTCAAATCAACTCATACAAATAGATGCTTGCAACACACTACTTCATGAAAATTCCTAAAACCCCTTTAGCTCAAGCCAGATCCACACTACAGGTTTATCTGAACTAGGAAGCCTGGAATTGTACCGCAGAACACAGAGGAGAGGCCCGACATGTTCCATTTTCTCCCCCTCTTGTTTTAGTCTCCCCAGCCCTGGGGCTATGTTTCCATTTCAGACACTCTGAGCATGCTCAGTGCTCTCTCTCCTCTACCATTACACAGGGCCAGTGTCTGTGCCAGGGTCTACCCATGCGGGCGAGGCCATCTCATATAGTCTTCTTCTCTGTGATTTTCTTATCTCTGACACACATGCTGTTTGTGGGATATAGATGGAAATAGCTCAATTAATTTCCTGACACTTGAATTAATGTGTGCTTCTTGAGAAAACAGTGTGTGCTGATAATTGACTGAAGGAAGTACAAGGGTCCTATGCCTTTTCCAGATCAAAGACATGAACATTAATTAAGGAAATTATTCTCCTCTTTTAATTTGAGTCCTTCCAAGTAGTTATATAAAAAAAATATTGTTTTGTTATTTTCCCATTCATGAATTGTTCATTTTAGCTATTGGATGCAAGTTAGCTCAATATAATATTGAACTACATGCAAGGCAGAGTTATAAACTATAAAATAAATAAGACATTGCTCCTATTCATAAGAAATTTTAGAGTCATACTTTTGTTCCCACCGCTGGCTGCATAGGAGAATCATTTGGGAGGTCTTAAAAGTACTGATGTCAGAGCCCCACCACCAGTTACTCTGATTTAAATGGTTTGGGGTGGGGTCTAGAAAAAAAATTTTGTGTCATCCCAATGTGCAATCAGGGGCATAGGTTATGGATAAAATAGCTCTACTGTAAAGCAGAACATGATTTCAGCATTATAAGACATACACCAGCTACCTCATAACCACCTGCCTCTCTCCCCCACTGTGTTCTGGGTTAGTTGCCCCACCTCTCTTCTCTCATAACTCCATACAGGTACCTCAGTCATAGCATTTAACAGTAACCATCTGTTTATGCCACTGGACTGTGAGCTCCTTGAGGCTAGGCACCAAGGTCTACAGGCAGAGTTCAGATCTGGATAGCTTGTGATACAGGCAAGTTACTTAACGTCTATGCATCTCAGTTACTTATCTATAAGACATTAATAATAATAATGATGATGCCTAACTCATACGTTTGGTACAAAGATGTAAAAAAAACTAACACATGTAAAACACTTAGTCTAGTACCTGGAATACAGCAACCTTGCCACAAAGATTAGCAATTTTTAATATTAGCCTCTCTCCCCCTCCAAATCTGGTATACAGCTTCTCACTTGTTAAATACGTGTCTTAGTCATCTAGTGCTGCTATAACAGAAATACCACAAGTGGATAACTGTAACAAAGAGAAATTTATTTTCTCACAGTCTAGTAGACTACAAGTCCAAATTCAGGGCATCACCACCAGGAGAATGCTTTCTCTCTCGGTCGGCTCTGGAGGAATGTCCTTGTGATGCACCAGTTCTCCCTTGGTCTGGGATCATTTCAGCACAGGAACCTCAGGTCCAAAGGACGCACTCTGCTCCCTGCACTGCTTTCTTGGTGGTATGAGGTTCCCATGTCTCCCTGTTCACTTCTCTCTTTTATATTTCAAAAGAGATTGGCTTAGGACACTGTCTAACCTTGTAGAGCTCATCAATGTAACTGCCACTAATCCATCTTATTACATTATAGTGATAGAATATACAACACATAGGGAAATTACATTAGATAGCAAAATGGTACACAATCATACAATACTGGGAATCATAACCTAGCCAAGTTGACAGATATTTTGGGGGGACACAATTCAGTCCATGGCAGTATGTAACAAAAATAGCATCACACTTGACTTCCCCAGGCCAGATTTACAAAATTCAAACGGGTGTTTAAGCAGTTTAACTAACAAAAAGCTGCTGCTCGTCCAAAAAAGCACCTCTGTACAACTTAGAGGATCCTGTGCTGGTTTTGCTCTGTTTTTTTTCCAGGACTGACCTATTCTCCACACTTCCCTGCCCTGCTCAATGCCTCAGGAGGCTGACCTCTCTCTGCCATATCACTTGGGCCCTCTTGCTAACAGGCTTGAGTCCTGCCTGTGGAAGTTCCCACAAGGAAATCAGAGAGTGGAAGGAGACATAAACATGTATTCCCTGCTCCCTCTCTGCTTGGGGCTGCATTTCTAGCAAGGGGCTGCATCCTTCCGCAGTGGTACCTGCTATCAGGAGGAGGGCTCATCTACCACGTCCACCTCTACCATGTTACCAACCTTCACAGGACTGTGGTAGCACTATTTCCTTCCCTTGCTCCTTCAGGTCTAGGAGTGGTAATGGCTTCCTGCTCTTGCTAGTCTCTGGGTGCAACATGCCTTACTGTTTTACTTAGCTCTGTCACATATGAGAGGGATGGGGAGGTAGTCTCTTATTAAAGTGTTTTGAACTGTCTGAGTTGGACTCAGCTTCCTATTAGGTGCCTGACTGATACCCACCTCTTCTTCAAAGGTATTTCACTGCCCTCTGCTGGAAAATTGTGGTGAGAAGTATATATTTTCTGAATTGACTTGTAAGAGCCCTGGTGGCACAGTGGTTAAGTGTTTGGCTGATAACCAAAAGGTCAGCAGTTCAAATCTACCAGTTGCTCCTTGGAAACCCTATGGGGCAGTTTTACTCTGCTCTACGGGGTCACTATAAGTTGGAATCAACTCAAAGGCAAGGCAATGGGTTTTTGTCGGCAACTAACAACCACCAATGTGAATGTTGCCACTTAGATGGGGGTTGAAGTAAATAATTCAAAGGAGAACAAAGTCAGAAGCACAGATGTTATAATTATTATAATTTATATAGTAAACTCACCCCCTTGAGCCTCATGAGGAGTCAGAAGTACAGAAGTTATAATTTATATAATTAACTCACCCCCTCATACCTCATGAGGGAAAGACAAAGCCTCCCCACTAAGGTTGTCACAGAGTGTCACCTGTGGCTGCTTCCTCATTCTCTGTTTCTCTCTCTTCCCAGTTTTGTCTTATCCTCATTCAGCAGCCTCTTCTTTAAGCTCTTCTCATTGAATAATCTTCCCCTTCCTTGGGAAACTCCCTCCTTCCCCACCAAGTAAAAGGGCCCTGGTCCCAATCCCTTCATGTGTCTGGTAAATTTTCCACCTTAGATTTGGCTGTAAGGAAATTTCCTTCTCCTAAGATCTGCTGACTCTGAAGAGAAGAGAGTTGAATTCTGATCCCACAAGTTTAGGACTGGGAATGGGGGTAAACAATGGATGTCTCTATTCTAGTTCGGTTTCCCACAAAGTATGCCTGCTCCTCAGTTATGACAAACATGGGTCATCACAAAAAAATTACTTTTCTTACAGAGAAAACATTGAGTATTCTCACCTAAGGAATGTATTTCTCCTACTAACATTATTTTGATCCTATTCCTTGCACACACAGAAATGAACCTTAGCATTATTGTATTACGGGAGTGTTACCTCCTTCTGGGTCTGTTTTCATGATATAGGACCCCACTTACCTGAGTTTGCCTCCATCTGCATCACCTGAGATGGGTGGTGCCATGCCCAAGTAGCTTCTTTCTGATTGCCAATACTGGATATGTCTCAACAAAATACAGATGCTATGAATTTAGTGTAAAGTCCTCTGAAAGTGTCTTGTGACATATAGAGTAGGATAGTGGTTCTTTATTGGGGCAATTTTGCTTTGCAGGAGACAGTTGGCAATGTCTGGAGACATTTTTGAATATCACTATTCAGGGGAGGGGTTGCTACTGGCAACCAGGGAAGCCAGGAATGCTACTAAATATTCTACATAACATAGGACAGCCCCACTCAACAAAGAATTACACAGTTCAAAATTTCAAATGTTGCAAAAATGAGAGACCCTGGATTAGGTGGTCAAGTAATTCCCTCAGGCAACTTTCATCCGTATTTTGATTAGGGAGGTAAAATCAGTAGGCCTTACTTTTTTTGCACATGTCCTGGTGGGATTGTGCTCTGATTCAAAGCAGAATCACCTTCCCTGGATGAAAGGTCAGTGTGGTATTATTTCCCAGCCTCCTCCCCTTCAGTTACACAAACATGCACACACACAGACACATTCAGAGAAAATTAATATAAATATCAAGAACAACCTTCAAGAACACAGCCTGAAGATTGTGTGTGTGTATGTGTGCATGTGTGTGTATGCACTGAAGGGTGAGGGCCATTTCTAACCCTTTGTCTTCCAGATTGGGGGGCATCTTCTCTAAATCCCATTGTATTACTTAGGGATAGACCAAAATAATGTAACAAAGAGGCTCTGTTATGAATTGAATGCGTCCCCCCCAGATATGTGTTGTAAATCCTAACCTCTATGCCTGTAGATAAAATCTCATTTGGGAATGGGTTGTCTTTGTTATGTTAATGAGACAGGATTAGTGTAAGGTGTGTCTGGAATCAATCTCTCTTGAAATATAAAAGAGATTAAACAAGAAAGCAGGTAAGCAGAGATGGGGAGAGATGCCAAGTCACGTGCAGATCGCCCAGAAGCAGAAGCTCAAAAGAGACAAGGACCTTCCTCCAGAGCCAGCAGAGAGAGAAAGCCTTCACCTAGAGCCAGCACCCTGAATTTGGACTCCTAGCCTCCTAAACTGTGAGAAAATAAATTTCTGTTTTTTAAAGCCATCCACGTATGGTATTTCTGTTATAGCAGCACTAGATAATTAAGACCCCAAAACACAGAGACTCAGCAAGAGAGTTTATTTTCCTCTTACATAACAGTAGTATATATCTCTTTTACTCATATTAATTGTGCTTTATTCACTATATTTTGTTTTTCCACCCTTTTTTCACAGGTGAAGCCAAGCTTTTGGAGTAATTATGTTAAGGGCAAAAACTAAAGTCACCTTTAAAATACTTTAATTTCTGGCTTTTTTTCAAAAAGTCTGACCTCATTGATTACATTGATTAATGTAAGTCCTGTTAAGGACCAGAGGGAAAAACAGGGGAATTCTTCTTAAGTTAAAAGGAGAGGGAAAGGAGTAGATTTCCCCAAGAATAAAGAGGTTGGAGGTCTTCTGCCCTAGGGTTGAGTGGGATGAGAGATCAAAGTGGATTTTGACTGGATTTAAAGACAATGAGTGGTCTATCATATTCACCTATGTAAATTTGTAGCCTGAGAGTCCTAGCCACTTATTAACATTTATTTACTTTAAAATAGATACATGACTGAGAGGGTACTAACACCTGTATTTTAAACTAACTGTATAGTTATATTATGAATTTAAGTTTTGGTGTGTCTAATTTAAAATGACTGTAGAATTTTGTAAAGCCTATGAAATCATGTTGGGTAGAATTAGTTCCAGAACAATTATTGATGCTTCCACTAGACTTAATGTTTCTTTTCATAATTATTTTCCAATACATGACATGCTGCAAAAAGACCATAACAAACAACTTTTTGCTCATTTAATTTGCTATTTTTAGTGATCAGAATATAGTTGTTTACTGGACTTGGGAGATAATATTACTAACATTTTCAAGACTGAGATAAAATCTTAGCAAAATGAACACAAATAAAAATGCATCCCATGACTGGTTCTTAATTCTATTTCTCTTTCCACTGGAAAAATTCCAAACATTCGGTACTACTTCTGGTTTCCTCTACCCAGGACCTCATAACAACCCCTCAATTCCTACTGTTGACATCCTGGTCCAGCAAGCATTCTTTCTCTGCTTCCCTCACCTGCAGGGAAGGGGTGTTTGCCTTGGAGTTGACTCTGACTCAGGGCGACCTAATGTGTATCAGAGTAGAACTTAGCTCCCTTAAGGTTTTCTTTCAATGGCTGATTTTTCAGAAGGAGATCACCAGGCCTTTCTTCCAAGATGCCCCTGGGTGGACTCCAATGTCCGACCTTTAGGTTAGCTGTTGAGCACATTAACCATTTGCACCACCTAGGGTCTCCAGCCACTGCCATCCCTCAAACCCATCCTTCACACAGCTCCAGAGTGACCTTAAAACAAACAAAAAAATTAAGTCAGATTGGCTTAGTTATCTAGTGCTGCTATAACAGAAATACCACAAATGGACGGCTTTAACAAAGAAAAATTTATTGTCTCACAGTTTAGGAGGCTAGAAGTCCAAATTCAGGGTGCCAGCTCTAGGGGAAGACTTTTTATCTCTGTCGGCTCTGGGGGAAGGTCCTTGTCATCAATCTTCCCCTGGTCTAGGAGCTTCTCAGTGCAGGGAACCTGGGTCCAAAGGATGCGCTTCCCTCCTTGTTCTTCATTATTAGTGGCATGAGGTCTCCCATGTCTCTCTGCTTGCTTCTCTCTTTTATATCTCAAAAGAGATTGACTCAAGACACAACCTAATTTTGTACATTGAGTCCTGCCTCATTAACATAACTGCCTCTAATCCTGCCTTGTTAACACCATAGAGGTAGGATTTACAATACATAGGAAAATCTTATCAGATGACAAAATGGTGGACAACCACACCATACTGTGAATCATGGCCTAGCCAAGTTGACTCACATTTTTTGGGGGACATAATTCAATCCATAACACGGATCAAGCCACTTTCTTCTCAAAGCACACCCAAAGCTTCCTGTTGCACGTGAAATAAAGAATAAACTCCTCAGATCTTTCCAGCCTGCCTCTCCAACATCAAGTCCTATACTCTCCCTTCACTCTATTCCACTCTTTTTTCAGGTCCTCATAATTTCTAAATTCTAGAGCCTAATGTAGATGAGTCAAGCACACTAAAAACAAAAACAAAAACAAACAAGTGAATTAACAAAAAGCAAATCTTCCTGAGGTATTCCAAAGTGTTCATACCTGTTATTTCAATAGGTAAGTTTCCCATTAGCTTTTGCCTGGACCGATTAAGAGTCTGTCGCAAGTGTTAGCTGCTAGTTCGTCCTGTCAAACGACTAAATATAATTGAGGACTTAGTGTGGGAAGTTGCTTAATTTTGCCTTCTCTTTCATTACTCTTCAAGGTGAGTGAAGATGACCTGTGTGCTGTTCCGCTAGTCTTCGCTTAGAGTTAAAAGACTCAATGGACTCTCTTTGTTTGATGAAGTTTAGCAGTGATAATCTGTGGGCAAGATATTTTGTGGTATTTAGAGACTATGTGGAATCCCTGCTGGTGCAAATGGTTAATGTGTTTGGCTGCTAACCAAAAGATAGGAAGTTCGAGTCCATCCTGAAGCACATCGAAAGAAAGACCTGGTGATCTACTTCTGAAAAACCAGTTATTGAAAACTCTATGAAGCAGAGTTCTACTCTGACACACGTGGGGTTGCTATGAGCTGGAGTCCACTCAAGGGCAACTGGTAGAGACTGGGCAGAGGATAGGTGAGCCTGAGGCAAACTTATTTGTTATTTAATTCTCTCTCCTTCAGATCACCCATCCTCATGAGCAGACATATCCTAGTTTTCAAAAATAACCTACCTGTCAACGACTTTGGAAGTCCCCAGTTAGCCATGTCTTTAGAAAGGAGATACATTTTCTTGATTAAATCATATGCTGTGATTGCAATGGACAGGTTTGAAAGGGATGGAAGAAATGGAGATATTAATCATTGTCCACGCTCTTCAGAAAATGTGATCTCTATTTCCTCTCACCAAAGCATATCATATCTGTTTGGTTAAAAAAAAAGGGGCACTTTGTAAATGCTCTTCACCTTTGGGTTGTGCTTAAGCCTATGATCCCACAGGGCTCAGTTCCTTCTCCATGATGTTCTTTCTCCCTGTTGTTTCTGAATGGTGTAGAGTTAAGGCCAAGCTTAGATCACCTTTCTTGGAGATCTTGTTATTACTCCTGTAGTTCTCCCAAAGCACATCCTGCCTAATGGGCTTCAAGTTCTCAGAAGAAAAATAAGACTGTGTGTAAGCCATAGAAATAAGTTATTTTGAGATGATGAAAACAAACACAACTGTTACATCAAAAGCTTCTATAACTTCCTTTTCTCTTTGACTAGATAGTCAAAGAAATGGCTATTAAGCACCTACTGTATGCTTAACACTTAGCTAGGATGAACAAAGCATTTATTTGGGGATTCAATAGTGACATATATACAACAATGAATAATATAAGTAATATATAGCATGATACAAGACATAATCAGAGACTCTAGGAACCGTAAGGATGGAGACCAAGAGGGCAGAGAGAACCAGCAAAGCCTTCAAGGTCTCCAGTGATGAGAATTACTTTCATAGGAGGTGAAGATTTAATGATTTTGCTTAAGGAAGTCTATACAACAGCTTCCCTGGTTTTCTGCAGCTGACTTTCCACAATTTAGGTCACAGTTGGCTCCTTCTAGGGAGGCTTACATCCTCCTGAGTCCTTCTACTTACCTGGGGACTCCAGATGTTTGCAATGTGAGGTCAGCCTTCTGGAACCATCCAATCACATTTCTGCCTTCACATCTGGGCTCAAGTTTCTTTGGAAGCAACGTAACTTTTTGTAATACTCTGTGTGTAACCTACAAAGGACTGATCACCACGGGACTGATCAGTCTTCTCTGTTCAAGAGCCCCCAGATGGCAGCTGAAGAGCAGTCTCTTAATTTCCCAACCCCACTTCAGACCACTACTCCTACATGCCGATGCAAAAACACTTCTTCTCTGGAGGCTCAGGCCTTTCATCTGTACTCTTCTTGATAGCTGTCATATACTGAACTCGAGGTTACTCTTTATCTTCAGCAATGACTGTGGACTTTGGCTTACTGTTTTCTTCATCCCAACACACTCCATCATTCTGGAAAGAAGCACAGACTTTGGAATCAAAGAGAACTGAGTTTGAGACCTATTCTGCTCCTTACCAGTTGTATGACCATGGGCACATCACGTAACATCTCTGACCCTCAGTTTCCTCATATGTAAGATATAATAATGGTGATTGCTTCAGAAAGACTGTAAGACTACACATGTAGCTTTCTCACTATGATGCTCAACTCATGGAAAACAGTAAATAAATGTTTTTTATGGAGACTGCTACAAAGCGGACAACACAGCGAACACCCTGTATTCAAGGTTCTTTGATCTCTTCAGCTCTACTAACTTCCACACCATTTTGCCTATCTTCATCTCTGGGCTACTTCTCAGCAATCTGGGTTACTCCTCCTGCAAAATACTAAACATCTACATTTCTTTCTACCACCTTATTCTTATTCTTATTCCAGCCCTCTATACTCACATTTCACCTATTCTTCAAGTTTTCTTGATCTTCCGTCCTTCCTTGTTCTCCTTCCTGTATTTTCTTGCTTTTCAAAGGGGTATGGACCTCATGATCTGTCGTTTATAACAATATTTTGACAACTCTCTTGCTTCCTCATCTTTCCTCTACATCTTTCTGGTAAAACCCTACTCGTAAATCAAACTGGGTGATTACCTCTTCTGTTTTTATCTCCAGTCTTGAGAGAGCTATTTTTAAAAAAATTACACTTCAGCGAGGATTCACAAGTTTATAGTCTCTAACCTAGCTCTGGCAAGCTGTCTTTTTAGTGCTTCACAACATAACTTAAACCTTTGACATTCTCCTCAACTTCCCAGTCACTTTCTCTGAAAGCTCCCAGTTGAGCCTCTTGCCATCTACACCATGTGAGGAACTTCCTTAACTTACTGTTACTTCTTTCCTCTCAACCCTTCCTTAACTCCTCCCCCCACCCCCCCACCCCCGCCCAATTATATAGATCTACATGCTCTTAGAGTAGAAGTTTCTGTATCTCATTTTTTCCTATTCCTTAGGAATGTTGCTCTACACTCATTTCTGTTCTCTCCTGTTACTTCACTCTACTTCCACCTACTTGCTCTTTCCTTCAGAACATAGATGTGCTCAGGATCTTCCCTCCTTCATATGCTCCCCTTCCTCAGACTATATTGACTATATTCTGTCTTAGTTTCTTAGTGCTGTTATAACCGAAGTTCCACAAGTGAGTACAGCTTTAACAAACAGAAATTTATTTTCTCACAGTTCAAGAGGCTAGAAGTCTGAATTTAGGGCTCCAGCTCTAGGGGGAAGCTTTCTCTCTCTATTGGCTCTGGGGAAAGTCTTTGTCTCTTTTCAGCTTCTGTTGCTCGGTTCCTTGGTGATCTTCATGTGGTGTGTATCTTCCCTTCTGTTTGTGCTTACTTTTTTCTGTGCCTAATTTGCTTCTTTTATGTCTTAAAAGTGATTGGCTTAAAACACATCCTACACTGATATGGCCTCATTAACATAAAAAAGAAAACCCTATACCAAATGGGATCACATCACATGTATAGAGGATAGGATTCCAACACATATTTTTGGGGAGCACAAATAAACGTAACACTCTCTGAATATTTCTCCTGGTGTTTCCTGGTATGAATCTCCTGCCAGCTCTCTGGCCATGCTTCCTCACCTTCTCAACCTTCCTGTCCTCCTCCCTCTTTTTTTTTTTTTTGGTTCTCCAGTAAACATGTTGACATTTTTCCACCCTCATCCTTTCCTACTGTTGTTTTGGATCATTTCATACAGAAGTGATAATCAAAATATTTAACAACTTACGCTGTTGGGTACCAACAAGTTGGAACAGAAATGGTCATAAGCAGCTGATGTGGCCATGCCAGGGCATACCAGCTGAACATCAGTCCTGACTCCATGGCATCAACAATCACCTGTGTCCCATTAGGAACCACAATGAACTTTTTAAGAGAAAAAAATCAATAAGAGGTAAAAGAGAAATTAAATAGGAAATTTTGTGGTACTCCCTAATCACTCCAGGATTTACGTAGTGGAAAAATAATGGGCTTCTGCAATCAACCATAATTGGATTTAAATCCAGGCTCATCCACATTCTGGTCAAATTACTTAAGCCCTTGGAACCTCAGTGTTCTCATCTAAATGGTAAAATTAATCTCTTCATCATTAGGTTATGGTGGGAAGTAAATGAGACTGCACATGCAAATCACCTAGCACTGTGTCTAGGACACCATGTGTGATCGATCAATAAATACTAATTCTCTTCTGTTTTTCAATGATAATATGAAGCTAATACACGCTAGCCTTGGTATTTAGGCATTTACAACATAAACCAAGGCCTACCTGTGGTTTGTCTGGAAATGAAATAAAGTAAGAATCGTCTGAGATGAATAATAATAATGAATAATACCTCCATCCCATACCCCTCTCCATAAATCAAAGTGGACACACTCAGTAAGCTGTATCACAGGCACCTTGAATGTAACATTTCCAAAACAAGTCTTATTTTCCTCTTTTCTCTCCAAGTGTTTCTTCCTCTGTACTCTGTACTTCTTCTACTGATAGGGGAATGGCACCCCACTCTCTCCTGAGCACTACTATAAGGTGACCTGGGGTCCATTTTTCACCTTTATTGCAGTGGGGAAAATACAAATCTCGACCTGTAACTTCCCTGCTAGTATCCTACCATGGCTTCCTAAAACTGTCAGGATAAAATTCAACTATTTAGGGCATACTAGGCTCTTCATGATCTGACCTCTGTCTACTCTTTAACCTGATCTCTCAGCATTTCCCTCACCATTCCCTAACCTTTTGTGCCTTCCAAGCCAAGCTAGATGGAACCATAAATATCTGCCCCAAGTTTTTATCGTTGTTAGCTGACATCGCGTTTGCCCCTGACTCAAGTCAACCCCATGCACAGCTGAATGAAATGCTGTCCAGTCCTGTGCCGTCCCCATGATGGGTTGCAGATTGGAACACTGTGATACACAGGGTTTTCAGTGGTTGATTTTTGGAAGTACATCACTAGGCCTTTCATTGCAGTCCCTCTTAGTCTGGAAGCTCAGCTGAAACCTGTTCGGCATGATAGCAATACTCAGGCCTCTGCTGGCCAATGCATGGGAATCGAACCCAAGTTTTCCTCATGGAGGGTGAGAATTTTACCACTGAACCACCACTTACCTCCTGCCCCAAACAGCTATGCTAATTTTTGCCTTGTGCCTTTCCACAGCATCTCTGGGCTGCCTGGTACATTGTTATCACCAACGACTCACCCTAACTTCTTTGTTGAAACGGCTCCTGCTTATCTTTAAAAACTTGGTCAGACATGCCATTTCTTTGAAGAAGAATTGCTTGAGCGCACCTCTCTCTAGTCTGGGGTAAGTAATCCTCCTGCTCCCATTACACCTCAAGAGTACCTCTTTCTTTTCACTTACCAGAAGTTACTTTATCTATTTACCTCTCAAGGAGCCCTGGTAGTGCAATGTTAAGCGCTCCACTGCTAGCCAAAACATTGGCAGTTCAAACCCACCCAGCAGCTCCATGGGAGAAAAACCTGGCAATCTGTTCCCGTAAAGATTACAGCCTAGAAAACCCTATCAGGAGGTTCTACTCTGTCACATGGGGCTGCTATGATTTGAAACCAGCTCCACCGCGTTTAACAACAATAATTTACCTCTCTAGTTCCCCCACTATAATGTGAAAACCTTGAAAGCAAAGACAGTGTGAGTTTAGCCTAATTAGTGCCTGGCACCCAGCAGAAACTCAACAAATATATATGGATCAAAGGGCTGATTGCACTAAGCAGGAAGATTACAGGTGGCTGATGTAAAGGATAGACACCACCACGTAGGTTCTGTTCATTATTGGCATATGGGTTATGCTTATCATCTGAAAAGACCTGAAATTAGTGATGCAGATAACACTGCCTGGTCTTTGTTCAGTGTTTGGAGAAACTGTGACTCACACGAAGTGTCCCTTAGGAGTTTCTGAGAATCTAAAACCGATTAGAGGGCACTGTGAGCACCTGCTGACTTCCCCTGGGTACCCATGGGTACTTAATGAATCTTTGCTGACAGACTGCATCTTTTTCAGTGTTCTGCCAAAACAAGCACATATACTTTAAGTTAGTTTTGTATGCCACCATCGTCCTTTCTAGATTTTTCCTTAATAAAGTAGGAGTAGCAATAAAATGGACATTGGTAACATTCTTCAAATCATTGTGTTTTATATTTTGGGTGATTTCTCAAATCCTACTTCTTTTTCAATCGTTTCAGTAAATCTAATTAATTACCTTTTTATGTTTTTCTATTGCTCCATCAAATGTAATTTTGTTACATCAAAAATATGTCTCAGAGAGGGGCAAGATGGCGCTCTAGGCAGAAACACCACGCCGTCCCTCCACAGCAAAGATCCGAAAAACTAAGCCTAACAGAGAATCAACAATCCTGAAACCCTAGAACACCAAATGAAGAGATAAAGAACTCAGCCAAACACCAAACGGAGTGAGAATACTAAAAGAGAACGGAGAGCGAGGAGAGACTCAGGCAGAGATTCCTTACCAGCTAACGCAGCGCGGATCCACCATCTTGGATTCCTATCGGAGACCAGCAAACGGGAGAGCAGCCTTGCAGAGCATCTGGTCGGAGACAGAACGACCGGTAAACTGCGGTGCGCGCTCTCCCACCACCCACCCCTCTCCGCCTCAGCTGGGGATCCCCTGCTTTCCGTGGCCAGGGTCTCTGGGCTGGGGGGTGCTGGTGCTTGGATTCCGTGCGCCTGGGCTGGCGGCTTTCTGGGAGCCGTTTGCTGGCAGCTAGCGAACCTTTCTCTGCCGCCTCCCCCTCCTTTTGCCTGGGTGCCTGGTTCCGAGTGCCGTCTCTGCTCTCTCCTGCGGGGCTGTGGAGCTGCGTGCGGGCGTGTGGCTGTTTCTGGGTCTGGGCTCCCGCGTGGGTGGGATCCCGGGGCCTTTGTTCGTTCACCCCTCTGCTTTCCGTGGCCGGGGTCCCTGGGCGGGGGGGCGCCGGTGCTTGGGTTCCGCGCGCCCGGGCTGGGGGCTTTCTGGGAGCCGTTTGCTGGCACCTAGTGGACCTTTTTCTGCCGCCTCCCCCTCCTTTTGCCTGGGTGCCTGGTTCTGAGGGCCGTCTCTGCTCTCTCCTGCGGGGCTGTAGGGCTGCGTTCGGGCGTGTGGCTGTTTCCAGGTCTGGGCTCCCGCGCGGGTGGGATCCTGGGGCCTTTGTTCGTTGGCCCCTCTGCTTCCCGTGGCCACGGTCACTTAACCCCGAGACTATCGGCTTCTTGGAATTCGCGCCCCTGAGTGGGGGCTCTCTGGGTCCCATTTGTAGGCACTGACTGCTGGTGTTGCCCTTTTTTTCTTTTTTTTCTCAATTTTATTTTTCTTCCTTTTTTGATTAGTTTTGTCATATTTTACCTCTTTTTCTCTTTTGTCTTTCTTCATTGCTTAATTTCTTGTCCCTCTATCTCTTCCTTCTCTTTCTGATCCCTGAATACCAGGCGATGTATGCCTCTGTACCTTCTGGCCAGGCTGAGCTGTGAAAATTGAGACCGACTCCCCCAGACCTCATAGCTGCATCAGTGCGATCCCTGGGAACTTTGCAGTTTTTTAACTTTCCTGATTTTCATTTGGTCATTCTTTCCTTTTCTTTCTCTTCCCCCTTCTGGTTTCCTCCATCCCATAGTCTCTCATCTGTACATTCCAACGACAAACTCCCCTAGCATTCTTTTATGTTTGTACGCTTTTTGCTCCTCCTCCTCTCTCCTCTCTCCCATATCCAGCTTAGCTTCACACATAACCATCTTCCCGCTGCACCCTACCTACCTGCACCGTGCACTAGACATCACATCACCAAGCGGTGCAGGCACGCCCTATTGGAACCTGCCCAGCACTGACTACCGACCGTCCTGGTGGCTGCGGTGAGTGCCACAAGCAACCCATCCCAGTGGCTCCTCCTCAACTAGATCTGCCCAGCTGTACCACAAGAACGAAAAAAAAAAAAAAAATCTACAATCAATAAACGAGAGAAATATCTACTGAATGCCCCGAAAACAGCAAACGATATCAAAACATTTACAAAAACAAGACAAGATGGCTCCAATAGGCGTCCAAATTAAAACACCAGATAACTCTCCTGTGGAAGAAAATGCACTAGAAGTACCTGATACGGAACTCAAATCACTAATACTCGGAATTTTCCAAGAACTGAGGCAAAAAGCTGACAAACATGAGGAAAAAATAGACAAATTTATGGAAAATACAGACAAAAAATTGGAAGAATTCAGGAAGATGAAGCAAGAACAAAATGCCAAAATAAATTCACAACTCGAAATTATACAAAAACAACAATTAGAAATCCAAAAGATAAACAACAAGATTTCAGAAATGGACGGTGTCATAGAAGGGCTGAGAAGTAGATTTGAAACCATGGAAGACAGGATCAGTGGAACTGAAGACAAACACTTGGATACAACTCTGTTTCAGGAAAACTCAGAAAAAAGAACAAAGAAAAATGAAGAGACCCTGAGAGTTATGTGGGACACAATTAAAAGCAAAAACTTACGAGTGATTGGCATACCAGAACAGGGGAAGAAAACAGAAAACACAGAGAGGATCATTGAGGAACTGCTGACAGAAAACTTTCCCAAGATCATGAAAGATGAAAAGCTGGTCATCCAAGAAGCTCAACGAACCCCATATAGAATAGACCCCAAAAGAAAATCACCAAGACATATCATATTCACACTCGCTAAAACTAAAGACAAACAAAGAATCCTGAGAGCAGCTCGGGAAAAACAAGAAGTCACATACAGAGGAGAAACAATAAGACTAAGCTCAGATTATTCAGCAGAAACCATGCAGGCAAGAAGGCAATGGGATGACATATATAAAATCTTGAAAGAAAAAAATTGTCAGCCAAGAATAATATATCCTGCAAAACTCTCATTCAGATTTGATGGTGAAATTAGGTCATTTCCAGATAAACAGAAACTAAAGGAATATGCAAAAGTCAAACCAAACTTACAAGAATTATTAAAGGGAGTTCTTCGATCTGAGGACAAAGACAAACAGCTTAAGCCCTCAGGCAGGACCTAGGACCTAGGATGCAGGTTCACATGAACCAGATTCCATTCTAGGAACTGAACTACAGACGACTTTCCAAAAACAAAAGATATACAACAGGGAATCAGAGAAATCAATCAAAGGATGACAACAACATCAAAACAATGAAAGAGGGAACAAACGGCATAGGTATAGAACCTTCTAAAGGAGAAGAAGGAAAGGCGATACCAAGTAACGGTAGACTGCTTCAAAATTATAAAGATAAGGGTAAAATTCATGGTAACCACAAAAAAAGTTAACAAACCAACTCATAAAAATAAAGACGAAAAACATAAAGTCTCAACAAAAACAAAACCTACAAAAACAAAAGAAATGAACACAAAATCCACAAACAAAAAGAACTCAGCACAAGAGAGTAAGAAGAACAAAGAAAACTTCAGCATCACAAAAAAAAGCACTACAAAATGACAGCAACAAACTCACATCTATCAATAATTACACTGAACGTAAATGGACTCAATGCACCCATAAAGCGACGGAGAGTGGCAGAATGGATAAGAAAACAGGATCCATCTATTTGCTGTCTACAAGAGACACATCTTAGAAACAAAGATGTCAATTTATTAAAAATCAAAGGTTGGAAAAAAATCTATCAAGCTAACAACTATCAAAAAAGAGCAGGAGTGGCAATTCTAATCTCAGATAAAATAGACTTTAAAACAAAATCTACCATAAAAGACAAAGAAGGACACTATATAATGATTAAGGGGATGATCCATCATGAAGACATAACCATAATAAATATCTATGCACCCAATGACAGGGCTCCAAAATACATAAAAAAAACTCTAACAGCACTGAAAAGAGAAATTGACAGTTCCACAATAATAGTAGGAGACTTCAACACACCACTCTCAGTAAAGGACAGAACAACTAAAAAGAAACTTAGCAAAGATACAGAAGACCTAAAGGACACAATCAGCCAACTGGACCTCATAGACATATATAGAACACTCCATCCAACCGCTGCAAAGTACACATTCTTTTCCAATGCACATGGAACGTTCTCCAGAATAGACCACATCTTAGGCCACAGAGCAATCCTCAACAAGATCCAAAATGCTGAGATAATTCACAGTATCTTCTCTGACCACAATGCCATCAAGGTAGAAATTAACACTAGAAAGAGCAAGGAAAAAAAATCAAACACATGGAAACTGAATAATAATCTGCTTACACATCAATGGGTAATAGAAGAAATCAGAGATGGAATTAAAAAATTCCTAGAATCAAATGAGAATGAAAACACATCATACCAAAACCTTTGGGACACAGCAAAGGCAGTCCTCAGAGGACAATTTATAGCAATAGATGCACATATCAAAAAAGAAGAAAGGGACAAAATCAAAACATTAACTACAGAACTCAAACAAATAGAAAGAGAACAACAAAAAAAGCCTACAACCACTGGAAGAAAGGAAATAGTAAAGATCAGAGCAGAAATCAATGAAATAGAGAACAGAAAAACAATAGAAAGAATCAACAAAACCAAAAGTTGGTTCTTTGAAGGAATCAACAAAATCGACAAACCACTGGCCAGACTGACAAAAGAAAAACAGCAGAGGGCACAAATAACCCAAATAAGAAATGAAATGGGGGACATTACAACAGACCCAACTGAAATAAAAAGGATTATAACAGAATATTATGAAAAACTATATTCCAACAAATTTGAAAACCTAGAGGAAATGGATAAATTTCTAGAAACATACGGCCTACCCAAACTACAACAAAGTGATATTGAAAATCTGAACAGACCCATAACAAGAGAAGAGATTGAAAAGGTAATAAAAAAACTCCCAACCAAAAAAAGCCCTGGCCCAGATGGCTTCACTGGAGAATTCTACAAAACATTTACAGAAGAGCTCGTACCAGTTCTACTCAAGTTATTTCAGAGCATAGAAGAGGAAGCAACACTTCCAAATTCATTCTATGAAGCCAGCATAACGCTGATACCAAAACCAGGCAAAGACATCACAAAAAAAGAAAATTACAGACCAATATCTCTCATGAATATAGATGCAAAAATTCTGAACAAAATTTTAGCCAATAGAATCCAGTATCATATCAAAAAAATAATACACCACGACCAAGTAGGATTCATACCAGGTATGCAAGGATGGTTTAACATTAGAAAATCCATCAACGTAATCCACCACATAAATAAAAGGAAAGAAAAAAATCACATGATTATCTCAATTGATGCAGAAAAGGCATTTGACAAAGTCCAACACCCATTCCTGATAAAAGCTCTCAATAAAATAGGTATAGAAGGGAAATTTCTCAACATCATAAAGGGCATCTATGCAAAACCAACAGCCAACATCATTCTTAATGGAGAAAGGCTGAAAACATTCCCCCTGAAAACAGGAACAAGACAAGGATGCCCTTTATCACCACTCCTATTTAACATTGTGCTGGAAGTTCTCGCTAGAGCAGTAAGGCAAGAGAAAGAAATAAAGGGCATCCAAATTGGTAATGAAGAAGTTAAACTCTCCCTGTTTGCAGATGATATGATACTATACATAGAAAACCCTAAAGACTCCACGAGAAATTTACTGGAAGTAATAGAAAGATTCAGCAGAGTAGCAGGATACAAGATAAACATTCAAAAATCAGTTGGATTCCTATACACCAGTAAAGAGAACGATGAAAAGGAGATCAGGAAATCAATACCATTTTCAATAGCCCCTAAAAAGATAAAATACTTAGGAATAAATCTGACCAGGAATATAAAAGACCTATACAAAGAAAACTACAAAACACTGCTGCATGAAACCCAAAGGGATCTACATAAATGGAAAAACATACCATGCTCATGGATAGGCAGACTCAACATTGTGAAAATGGCAATTCTACCTAAAGCAATTTACAAATACAATGCAATTCCGATACAAATACCAACAACATTCTTCAAAGAGATGGAAAAACTAATTATTAACTTTATATGGAAAGGGAAGAAACCCCGAATAAGTAAAGCACTACTGAAGAAGAAGAATAAAGTTGGAGGACTCACACTACCTGACTTGAGAACCTACTATACAGCTACAGTACTCAAAACAGCCTGGTACTGGTACAACAACAGAGACATTGACCAATGGAACAGAATTGAGAACTCAGATGTAAATCCATCCACCTACGGTCACCTGATTTTTGACAAGGGCCCAAAATACATCAAATGGGGAAAAGACAGTCTTTTTAACAAATGGTGCTGGCAAAACTGGATATCCATTTGTAGAAAAATGAAACAGGACCCATACCTCACACCATATACAAAAACTACTTCAAAATGGATCAAAGACCTGAATATAAAGCCTCAAACTATAAAATTCATAGAAGAAAAAATAGGACCAACACTTCAGACCTTAATACATGGCATTAACAGGATACAAACCATAAACATCAACACAAAAAACCCAACAGATAAACTAGATAATTGGGATCTTCTAAAAATCAAACATCTATGCTCTTCAAAAGATTTCACCAAAAGAGTTAAAAGAGAACCTACAGACTGGGAAAAAATTTTTGGACAGTACAAGTCAGACAAAGGTCTAATCTCCATAATCTACAAGAAAATCCAACACCTCTACAACAAAAAGACAACCAATCCTATCAAAAAATGGGCAAAGGAAATGAACAGACACTTCACCAAGGAAGACATTCAAATGGCCAACAGACACATGAGGAAATGCTCGCGATCAGTAGCCATTAGAGAAATACAAATTAAAACCACAATGAGATACCATCTCACCCCGGCATTACTGGCACGAATCAAAAACACTGGAAATAACAAATGTTGGAGGGGCTGCGGGGAGACGGGAACTCTTATACACTGCTGGTGGGAATGCAAAATGATACAGCCATTTTGGAAAATGATATGGCGTTTCCTCAGAAAGCTAGAAATAGACGTACCATTCGATCCAGCAATCCCACTCCTAGGAATATATCCTAGAGAAATAAGAGTCATCACTCGAATAGACATATGCACACCTATGTTCATGGCAGCATTATTCACAATAGCAAAACGATGGAAACAACCTCGATGTCCATCAACAGACGAATGGATACACAAACTATGGTACATACACACAATGGAGTACTATGCAATGAGAAAGAACAATGAATCGGTGAACCATCTCATAACATGGAGGAAACTGGAGGACATCATGCTGAGTGAAATAAGTCAATCACAAAAGGACAAATATTGTATGAGACCTCTATTGTAAAAACCCATGAAAAAATTCACATGCAAAATGTAACAATCCTTGTTGGTTACCAGGGATGGGGGGGGGGGAATACTAAATAGGTAATAGGTAAGGGGTAACTTGGGTGAGAGATGAGATAGTACATAGTACAGGGGAAACTAACACAACCTGCACAAGGAAAGGTCATGGAGGCCCTATAGACACATCCAAACCCCCCGAGGGACTGAGTTGTTGGACGGAGGGCTCTGGGGACCATGATCTCGGGGAACATCTAGCTCAATTGGCATGACACTACTTATAAAGATAATGCTCTACATTCTACCTTGGTGAGTAGTGTCTGGGGTCTTAAAAGCCTATGAGCGGCCATCTAAGATACTCCACTGATCTCATCCCTTCGGGAACAAGGGAGAACGAAGAGAACAGGATACAAGGAAAAGATTAGTCCGAAGGACTAATGGTCCACAGCTACCAAGGCCTCCACGGGACTGAGCCCAGTACAGCTGGATGGTGCCCGGCTACCACCAATGACTCCTCTGACCAGGATCACAACAGAGGGTTCTGGGCAGAGCTGGAGTAGGATGTAGAGTATAATTTTAACTCCCAAAAAAAAAAAAAAAAAAAAGAAGAAGACCAGATATACTGGCCTAAAGAATACTAGAGAAACCTCGAGAGTGTGGCCCCCAGACACCCTTTCAGCTCAGAGGGGAAGTTACCTTCAAGGTTCGATGTTAAGCCTGGGAATGGACACCCCAGTAAAACTAAATGGGACTAACGATGTACAGGAGTCCGGTGACAAGGGCCAGAAGGCAGAGGGAGAGTAGGAAACTGATGATAAGGAACACAAATTGAATAAGGACACTGTCGATGTATTGTGAGATTGTTGACCACTGCTATAGGGCAACATTTGTAGTAACTATTAAATGGGAGGCTGTTTTGTCCTGTAAGCCTTCATCTTGGGCGAGAATGGCAGCACAATTGGAAGAGCATAGTCAATATCACTTAAATGTGTAAGTAAAAAGTTTTGAAATGGTGTTTAAATAAAATAAAAATAAATAAATAAATAAATAAATAAATAAATAAATAAACAAATGAGACTAAAGAGGTACAATAGTCCACTGACAAGGTCCAGAAGACAGAAGGGGACAAGGAAGCCCCCTGGTGATAGGGAATACAAGGTGGAGTAAGGATATTCTTGATGTGCTGTGAGATTGTTAACCATTGTCATAGGGCAACATGTGTAGTAATTGTTAAATGAAAAACTATTTTTTCTGTAAGCCTTCATCTTAAGTGAGAATAACAGCACAGTTGGAAGAGCGTAGTCAATGTCACTGAACTGTGAATGTAGAAATTTTTGAAACGGTGTATCTTTGGCCATCTGTAATTTTCATCAAAAAAAAAGGTTGAGAATTTAGAGGCTTAATACGTTGTGGGGTTGTTAACCAATGTCAAAAAACAACATGTGTACTACTATTTCATGAGAAACTATTTGCTCTGTAAGCTTTCACCTGAAGTACAATAAAATAGATATTAAAAAAAAAAAAAAAATATGTCTCAGACACAAATGGTGATTTAGCTTCTTGTTTTGGATCCTGGATTGCCTGCAGCCATTTGATTTAAAATTCTAAAGACTGATGCTGTACTTCCTAGAGGGTTGAGCCACTGTGTCTCTGTGACTTGTGGGGCAAGAGAGGGTAAACATGCTGGGAAAACACAAGCCCGTGAGTGATAAACGAAGAAATAGCCTTTAGTCATCAGAGGAGGCAAAGTAATTTGAAGTTGACTAACTGCACAGTAGTAAAGGACTCTTCCTTACAGGATCACCTTTTAAATTATTGCCCAAATGGTGGCTAAAACATTCCTTCACTTGCTCTCCCTGCTCTCACCTCTCATTGCCACCACCAAGGAGATTAACAAAAAGCAGAAAAATTAATTTCTCCAATTCCCAAGAGAATAGAAGTTCAAGCCTATTATATTAGAGCAGTTTATCCTACTTGTGTGAATACTGTAAATGTTAATTTGAATTTTGCTTATGATTGAAATACTAAGTAACTCTTCTTCCATCCTGTGATCCTTGCTGGGGTTTCCTGGACTTATTATTCATCTCAGACCATTCTTATTTTGTTTCATTTCCAGAAAAACCACAGGTAGGCCTTGGTTTATGTTGTAAATGCCTAAATACCAAGGCTAGCATAGATTAACTTCATATTATCATTGAAAAACAGAAGAGAATTAGTATTTATTGATCGATCACACATGGTGTCCTAGACACAGTGCTAGGTGACTTGCACGTGCAGTCTCATTTACTTCCCACCATAACCTAATGAAGAAGAGATTAACTTTACCATTTAGATGAGAACACTGAGGTTCCAAGAGCTTAAGTAATTTGACCAGAATGTGGATGAGCCTGGATTTAAATCCAATTATGGTTGATTGCATAAGCCCATTATTTTTCCACTACGTAAATCCTGGAGTGATTAGGGAGTACCACAAAATTTCCTATTTAATTTCTCTTTTACCTCTTATTGATTTTTTTCTCTTAAAAAGTTCACTGTGGTTCCTAATGGATTCCTTTTTGTCTCTTGTAAACTGCTTTGGAGGGTTCTGTGTGTGCATGTATACACATGTGCATATGCATTAGAAGTTGGAGATTGTTTTGTTTATGCGTTGCAATGTTTAGCCAATAGCATTTCTACTAAGAATTTTTCCCTTTTCTATGACACCAGTTTAAACTACAGAGAGTTTTATAAAATAGCCTACAAAGTAAAAAGTAAGAATGTGAACAAGAAATCACTTCTCTGCACAAACTTTGGAGTAGTTGACAGGGGCCAGATTCTTCTGCTCTTTATCTGTTCCCACATCCTTCCAACCTTATTTTCCTCTGCTAACCATTGTGTTCCCCTCCTACTGGGTCTCAATTGACACCTATTCCTAGCAACTGATCCCACACCTTTTGCTCCTTCCTCTTTTCCTAGTCCAGCTTGTCTTCTTTCTATGAAAACCTCTCTATCTACTATCCTCTCTAATCTCCTCTTAGTTGAGACCACACAGTTAAAACAATTAGATAAGGGTTAAGTGATTGTTAGCTGTATTTCTATGACAAAATTGAAAGGGTAAATATCATGGTTTACAAAATGTTTTCTTTTTAAAATTCATCCACAGTGATTGGACAATGCTGAGCATATGGTAAGCTCTCAACAAATATTTCCAGGTCACTGGTCAAAGTTGTGTATGAGGGTATACCAATATGGGGGCTATATAAAATAGCATGTTTCAGCTGTTGTTAGTTTTCATGCCATGTAGTTTGAAAGCGACCAACCTAGTAAATGGGGTATCAGCATCTCATATATGTCTACAAACGGGTCTTACCTGGGCATGCCTTCTTCATTCATTTATTTAACAGATATTTATTGGGGTGTACTTATTGAACAACATAATTAATATCACATGCAAGTTAAATTTTTCTGAAGATCATTCAAAAGTGGTTACTAGCAGTACATCGACAGGGAACTGCCAGAAATTCAAGCAGGATTGAGGTGGAACAAGGGATATTATTGCTGATGTCAGATGGATCCTGGCTGAAAGCAGAGAATACCAGAAAGATGTCTACCTGTGTTTTATTGACTATGAAAAGGCATTCGACTCTGTGGATCATAATAAATTATGGATAACATTGCAAAGAATGAGAATTCCAGAACACTTAATTGTGCTCATGAGGAACCTGTACATAGACCAAGAGGTAGTTGTTCGAGCAGAATAAGGGAATACTGTGTGGTTTAAAGTCAGGAAAGGTGTGCATCAGGGTTGTATCGTTTCACCATACTTATTCAATCTGTATGATGAGCAAATAATCTGAGAAGATGGACTGTATGAAGAAGAAGAGGGCATCAGGATTGGAGGAAGACAAATTAACAACCTGTGTTATGCAGATGACACAACCTTGTTTGCTGAAAGTGAAGAGGACTTGAAGCACTTACTGATGAAGATCAAAAACTACAGTCTTCATTATGGATTACACCTCAACATAAAGAAAATAAAAATGTGAGGACAACTGGACCAATCAGCAACATCAAGATAAACGGGGAAAAGATTGAAGTTGTTAATAATTTCATTTTACTTGGATCCACCATCAACGCCCATGGAAGCAGCAGTCAAGAAATCAAATGACACATTGCATTGGACAAATCTGCTGCCAAAGACCTCTTTAAAGTGTTCAAAAGCAAAGATGCCATTTTGAGGACTAAGGTGCCCCTGACCCAAGCCATGGTATTTTCAATTGCTTCATATGCATGCAAAAGCTGGACGATGAATTAGGAAGACCAAAGAAGAATTGATGTCCTTGAATTATGGTGTTGGTGAAGAATACTGAATATATCATGGACTCCCAAAAGAACAAACAAATCATCCTGGAAGAAGTGCAGCCAGGATACTCCTTAGAAGCAAGGTCAGCGAGACTTCGTCTCATGTAATTTGGACATGTTATCAGGAGGGACCAGTTCCTGGAGAAGGACATCACGCTTGGTAAAGCAGAGGGTCAGCAAAAAAGAGGGAGACACTCAATGAGATGGATTGACACAGTGGCTGTAATAATGGGCTCAAACATAAGAACGATTATTGGGATAGTGGAGGACCGGGCAGTGTTTTAGTTCTGTTGTACGTAGGGTCACTCTGAGTTGGAACCAACTTGAGGGCATCTAACAACAATAACACTTTTCAATCACCTCGTATGCATTTGAAACTGGAAAATGAAACAGAAACACAGAAGAATTGATGCTTCAAACTGTGGTGTTGGTGAAGAATATTGAATGTACTGTGGAGAGTCAGAAGAATTAACAAATCAGTCTTAGAAGAGAGGATGGAGAGATTTCAGCCCACTTACTTTAGACACATCATCTGGAAAGACAAGTCGATAGAAAAGGACATCTTGTTTGGTAAAGCAGAGGTCAGCGAAAATGAGGGAAACCTTCAGTGAGATGGACTGACACAATAATTACAAAAATGGCCTCAGACTTAGCAACGATCATGAAGATGGCACAGGACGGGACAATGTTTTCTTCTGTTATATATAAGGTCACCATCAGAGCTGACTCAGTGGCAACTAACAACAACAACAAACCACGTACTAGGCATGTCTAGAGTAGGGATCTTTAATGAGGAAATGATCTTAATTGGCATTATTTGGAGCCCTGGTGGTGCAGTGGTTAAGATCTACAACTGCTAACCAAAAAGTCAGCAGTTCGAATCCAACAGCCGCTCCTTGGAAACCAGTCGGGCAGCTCTTCTCTGTCGGAATTGGCTTGACAGCAACAAGTTTGTTTGGTTTTGGCATTATTTAGTGCCAGTTGAACTAAGTGATGTAATGTAAATCATAAGCAGAATCTCATATTACTCAACAATCAGTTCAGCCTTATTGCTACTCTATCCTAAAAACCCACTGCTCTTGTCTTCCTAACACATGCCTTGTGCCCTCACCCCAATCACATTGTCTTTTTTCCATTTTCATTTGCTGAAATTCTTTAAGGGCCATTTGTGCTCTCAGGGCATCCCATCCTTTTGCTAGCAAAGCACTTACAACAATGCTTGTGGCTGGGTAATCTATTAGAGCCTCCCTCTGAGGCTATTATGTGCTCAGTGGTTCGGAGGAGAGATGTGGAGAGCAGAAAACAAAAGGCTTCTTCATCGTGTCTTGACTTTTGTCTTCAATTTCTAACCTCGGGGACGGGAGAGAGAACATTTTGGTTTAACTAACATCTTGGAGAGAGAAAAAGCTTCTCCCCTGTGACAGAATCTGCTATTGTGCTCACCAAAATCTGCCTCCTTTATCTCTCTCTCGCTTTATCTTCAATTTTTTTTTTAATTTAATTTTGGTGAAAATATACACAGTGAACACACACCCATTTGTGAATTTCTACATTACAGTTCAATAATATTGCTTATATTCTTCACATCGTGCTACCATTCTTGCTATGTCTACCCATATTGTTTCACCATTATTCTTTCTTCTCTTGGACACACACTTAGACAACATTTCCTAGCTTCCCTTGCTGTCAGATGAGGCCATGATGAAGTTCTAACCCATGGAGCATCTGCAAAAGTGATTTGTGTCTCTTTCATGCCAAGCCCATAAAAACCTCCCAGGCAGCCTGTCACCCTCCATTTCCTGCTATGCTAGGTCAATGGAGAGGACTCTGAGGACCTTGAGAAAAGGCGATCCACAAAATGGAAGGAAAGTGGGTCCCTGGATCACTATATGGAAGATTTCCAGCTTAATACTTCCGGTGAGTTGTTTAATGAAGATGAAATAAACTTCTATTCCATCAGCCAATATGCTTTGGAGTTGTTTGATTAACATACCCACTCCACTCCCCATAGATACATCCCTATGCTACTAGAAAAAGATTCTCTGGATTGGACAAATGGAAGATGAGAGAGAGGCAAACATGGCTGTGTCTAGGTCCTGTATGGAGGAGCCCTGTGACTTTCCTTCTAGACATTGTTAGGTGGGGTGGGGTGGGGAGGCAGAAAGACCGGATTCAGGTTTGTGGAATCTGAGAACAGAGGTGGAGCCCCAGGCTGGTGGCAGAACTCTATTAAGGGAACAGGTAGGCAGAGAATTTAGGGCCCCAGAGCACCACACAGAGAGAGATTCTCCTCCCATAGTAAAATGATTCCTATCTTCACAAGCACTGCACAGACACAGTACTCTGAACTATTGGATGTGAAGACTCACATGAACAAACCAAAAACAAACAAGCAAGCCAGAAAAAAAAACAAAACAAAAAAAAACCATTGCTGTTGAGTCAATTCCAACTCATATCAACCCTATAGAACAGAGTAGAACTGCCCCTAGGGTTTTCAAGGAACTGCTGGTAGATTTGAACTGCCCACTTTTTCGCTAGCAGCCAAGCTCTTACCCACTAAGCCACCAGGGCTGCTCACATGGACAGGTCAGAAACACTTTCTCAGAGGTGACTGCATGGGCTGATATCAAGCATCAGAGAGAATGCTAGGTGTCTCAGTGGATGCAAAGTGGACAAGTGGCCTCAAGGAACGGCGCTGTTCTTCTCCACTCCTCCCCATGAACACCTCCACACTTTGTAAGACCCACGTCCAAAATTATATATACAGCCTGTGGAAAGACGTGATGTCTAATGGACTGAGATGACATTTCTGCTACTCTGGGGGAAGTGGAACTTGAAACACAAATTCAGTTGAGTTATAACAATATATTTTTTGAATTTATATATTTTTCACCACTGTGTGTGAGGACTGAGATTCATCTCTGCCCCCCTCGCTTTCTTGTGTCTCTTCCCTGATGTACCATGAGCTCCACGAGGCAGGCCTCTCCTGTTCACCAGGGTATCCCCAGTGCCTGGCACGTGGGAGGCACTTGATGAATATTTATGAATATTCAGTCTGTGGGTGAGAGAGTGGTCCCATTTCTGCCTATAAATGGTGACTGCAGGAAATGACTTCACATCAGCAAGAGCAGAGAACCAGGTTGGGGGAGCCCCCTGTTGGGGATCTTGTTCTTTACTCCTAAAGGTCAAAAACTAAATGTCACTGAATCTATTTCCTGGGAGACAACATCACTACTGGGTCTTAAAATGAAAATTACCAGTGGCAGAACACTGTCACCTTTGAAAGACTTCTTCTCATCGATGGTTAACTCTTCGGGTGTTAAGTTTAGAAGACAATAAGCTGAGGCTCAATGGCAGGCTTCTCCTGTGGTAGTGGTTTTTATGAAAAGAAGGTTACGCATTTCACATATGATACCTCCATAATTTCAGTTTCAATCATAATGACTACAAGCAAATATCAACAGCATTTTTTAAGAGCTGGAAATTCTACATTTGTTAATGATTTGAGAGCGGTTATTTTTAATGTGTGATATAATTTCATTACTATTTTTTCATTTTACATGATAATTATCATAATCACAACAATAATTACCAGCATAGTCATGGTAGGGACCACTTATTGAATGCTTATATTATTATCAATTTTTTTTTAAAATTACTTTTCATTTTGGATCCATGCCTAGAGAGGAGGGTGAAAAAGGAGGACAAAGAGGTCGGCTGAAGTGTCCTTACCCCCCTCTATACCTCTTGGGATCACATCTTGGGAGGTATACGGGGCCAGCAGAAATTCTCAGAACCATCCAGAAGAATCAGACTATCAGAGGCTGGGCATAGCCTGGGGAGGGGCCAAGTCTATGAGAAGCTCTGAAGTCAGAATGGAGTCAGACAAGAGCGGCACTGGTTCCGCAAGGGGGCCGGAGGGCAATATTTCTGTGCAGTGATCCTGCAGATCAGCGTACAGAAAGCAGTTAAGCATCCCAGCCCAAGCGGTGCAGAGGAGCCCTAGTTAGCCCAGAAAAAGCCTTAGTCTAGGGCAAGGATCAAAGTGTGGAGACCTTGGGCTCCAGGGCAAAGGCTTAACTTGCCCCATTCTCAGTGGTAGAGGCCAGCGTGGTGCTCACAGACAAGAGCAGCTCAGCTACTCCACAGGGAAACTGGTAAGGGCCTAAGTACATGGGTGACTACCCAGCAGCCAGGAAGGATGAAGAATGTTATGGAGAAAATCACCAAGGCCTTGGTGCATAGCATGCAGCCCCGAAACCTGTCTGCCCATTGCCAAGGGATGATGTGAGCTGTCCCTGATGTTTCGTTCCCCAGGAAGATGAGAAGAAAGAGAGGAATGATAGCCTAAAAACTGAATATTCACCCAAAAGACTGAAAAACACTGTTTTAGACTAGAAGAGAAAGTTACCTTTAACTGTCATGTTTAAACCCCCCCAGCCCCCAAGTATGTGTGACATAGGTGACTCAAGGGCAAGTTAAATTATAGAAAACAATAATGTTCTTTTTTGCACAATTGAGTTATTTGTGTGAATTCAAGTGTTGACACTTCATTTCCCTCTTATCTGGGTTGAGGGTTTTCTCAGCAGACTCCTGTGCCTCTCATTAAAGGTGATTCCAACTACCTCCCCACAAGTTCTCCAGATGGCCCAGATACGGTGGAATCCTAGGGGGAGCCCAGTGTAAACTGCAGATGCAACCCTGCCTAGTGGGTAAGAATGCTCAACAAGTGTATATTCCTTTCCTTTTCCTGCCCCATATTTTTATTATAAAAATTTTTAAATATGCAAAAAGTTGAGAGAAGAGTTCAATGAACATTCTCATACCCAGCTCCAATCACTTAGATTCAACAATTTTTAACATTTTGCCATTCTCTCTTCTCTCTATCCATATATATGTGGGTATATATATGTTTTACATATGTATATACACACACATATATAATGTTTTACAGAGCTTTATTGAAATATCATTAACAGATAATAAGCAGCATATATTTAAATTATTGAATTTGATGAGTTTTGACATGTATATACCCATGAAACCATTATCACATCTGATCTGTTGTCTGTCACTATGTTAGTTTCCATTCTCTAGAATTTTATATAAATGTACCCTTTTTTTGGTCTAGATTCCTACAGTCAGTATAATTATTTTGAGATTCATCCATGTTGTAGTGTATATCAATAGTTTTATTTCTTTTTTGTTTCTAAGTAGTATTCCATAGTATGTGTATACCAGTTTAGTTTACCTGTGGATGGATATTTGTGTTGTTTCCAACAAATAAAGCCACTATGAACATTTATGCACAAGTCTTTGGGTGGACATATGCTGTATTTCTCTTGGTAGTGAAATGGTTAAGTCATATTACCACAGGTATATGTTTAGCTTTTAAAGAAACTGCCAAACAGCTTTCCAAAGTGCTTGTACCATGTATCAAGAGCATTTCCACCAGTACTGAGTAAGCATTCCAGTTGCTTGAAATCCTTGCCAACACCTTTTATGGTTGATCTTTATAATTTTAGTTATGTTAGTAGGTGTGCCCACCACCCATCTGTCATTTTGTCATACTGTAATGACTTGAAGTATGGTGTTGGCGAAGAATATTGAAAACACCATGGACTGCCAAACGAATGAATAAATCTGCCTTGGAAGAAGTACAAGCAGAATGCTCCTCAGAAGCAAGGATGGCAAGACTACATCTCACATACTTTGGACATGTTATCAGGAGGGACCAGTCCCTGGAGAAGGACATCATGGTTGGTAAAGTAGAGGGTCAGCAAAGAAGAGAAAGACCCTCAAGGAGATGGATTGATACAGTGGCTGCAACAATGGGCTCAAGCATAACAACAATTGTTAGGATGGGGCAGGACTGGGCAATGTTTTGTTCTGTTGTACATAGAGTTGCTATGAGTTGGAATCAACTCAACGGCACATAACAACAACAACAACAACAATGGCTTGAGTGTTGCTGTGAGGCTGGAAGCTATACCACTGGTATTTCAAATATCAACAAGGTCACCAATGGTAGACAAGTTTCAGTGAAGCTTCCAGACTAAGACAGACTAGGAGGAAAGGCCTGGTGATCTACTTCCAAAAAATAAGCCTAAAAAAACCTTATAGATAACAACAGAACATTATCTGATTTGGATGCTTTGGACATGCCATCAGGAGGGACCAATCATTGGAAGAGGACATTGTGTTTGGTGAAATAGAAGGTCAGTGAGGGAGACACTTGGTGAGATGGATTGGCACAACAGCTGCAATGATGGACTCGAACATGCCAGCAATCCAATTGTGAGGGTGACACGGAACCAGACATTTCTTTCTGTTGTACAAAAGGTCACCGTGAGTCAGAGTCATCTCGAAGATGGCTATCTATCTGTCTATCTGTCTATCTAGTAGGTATGCAGAGGATTCTTATTATGGTTTAATTTGCTTTCCCTTAAATCTAATGAAGTTAAGGATCTTTTCATGTGTTTATTTATCTCTGTATATCTTCTTTGGCAAAGTTTCTGTTCAAATCTTATGCCTCCTTTTTAATTGGGTTGATTGTCTTATAATTGAGTTGTAAAAGTTCTTTATAAATTTTAGAAAAACTTTCTGTATTGGACATATGTTTTGCAAATATTTTCTCCAGGTGTGTGGTTTGCTTTTTTATTTTTTGTAACTGTAATTTTAATGATTGCGAGGCACCTGGCTTTTTTCCTGTACAGTATAGATCTAGGAGGTACCACATGGCTCTATAACCTACAGTTGTAGAAGTGTGGCTTTTAGATCTCTGGATTGTAGCTAAGGCAAGGTGTTCCTGGAGCTAGTGACTACTATCTTTTGATTCCATAACGTGTTAGTCATTTACCTGTTTGCTCTTTTCCTGCCCTACTGTGCTCCATATTGTAGGGGATGGACTCTGTGAAAACTACATTTCTCAGATTTCCTTCCCAACTGGTGTTTGGTTAGCTCTGGCCAACAGTTGACAGCGTCAGGGAAATGAGAAGCAGGAGTAGGGGAGATGTGCATTCCATCCTTCTTCCCACATCGCATGTCTGCCCAGGCATAGCAGCATCAGCAGTGGCAACAACAGTGGCTGCAGTGCAGTAGCAGTAGCTCAAGGTTTCCTGTTCAGGCAGCTCAGCGCCAAGAGCAGGAACCTCAGCAGCACAGTGATCCTGGGCTCTGGGTAACTCTGTTTCTCTTTCTGCTCCTTCTTTTCTGGCTGGTTGTGATTTCCAGCAGTTACTGATCTTTGGGGAGCCATACTGTCTTAGTCATCTAGTGCTGCTATAACAGAGATACCACAAGTGGATGGCTTTAACAAAGAGAAGTTTATTCTCTCACAGCTCAGTAGGCTACAAGTCCAAATTCAGGGCATCAGCTCCAGGGGAAAGCTTTCTCTGTTGGCTCTGGGGGAAGGTCCTTGTCATCAGTCTTCTCTTGGTCTGGGAGCATCTCAGTGCAGGAACCTCAGTTCCAAAGGACGTGGTCTGCTCCCAGCACTGCTTTCTTGGTGGTATGAGGTCCCCATGTCTCTCTGCTCACTTTTGTCTTTTATATCTCAAAAGAGATTGGCTTAAGACACCATCTAATCTTGTAGACCTCATCAGTATAACTGCCACTAATCCATTTAATTACATCATAGTGATAGAGTTTACAACACATAGGGAAATCACGTCAGATGATAAAATGGTAGACAATCATACAATACTGGGAATTATGACCTAGCTAAGTTGACAGATATTTTTGGGGGCACAATTCAATCCATGACTCACACTTTTTCCTCTTTTGTCCTTTGAGTCCTTGGAACACCTTTGCAACCAATTTCTGTATTAAATTTCATCTGTTTGAAATGTCTAGAGATGTTTCTTTCTTGTTTGGAGCTTAACTGACATGTCTTATTTCTGATTGTGGCTGAGAATGCGCAACCCCCAGCCCCACACCCGCCCCGTAAGCCAGTTCTGCAGGGTTGTTCTAGGAAACACTCTGGAGGCTCCACTTGGAGACTCCTTTCCCGTCCTCCCAATTATTTGCTAAGCAGTGAATTCCCTACATTAAAACTTTTCCTGCAGAAAACAGCCAAAGTGATTTTTCTCCTCTGCAACTGAACCTTGACCAAAACAACAAGATTATGGGACTCAAAGTCTTGGTCATCTTTCTAATACTATATTTCCAAAGCATCTGTACACCCGACTCACGGGCCTAGCACAGGGCTGTGGCCAGTAAACCACATGCACATTCTGGTGACCAAAGGTCCGAAATCTCTGACTTTCTAGCTGCTGTGTCCTGAGAGTGATTACTGATTGCTAGAGAGGACATAGACAGACAGGCTAGGAGTGTTTGTGGGTTTCACTTTGTTGGTATATATGACCACAATAATCAGTTACGGGATGTATATGGAGGTAGTTTCTTTATCCATCTTGCACACATTGCTAGTAAAAGGAGGTAAGATATGGTAGATATGTGCATAATTTTAGAGTCAGACAGATCCGATTGAACCCCATCTCCTCCACTCGTATGACCTGCAGGTTAACCTCCTATAGTTTCAGTTTTCTCATCAGGAAAAGGGTAGAATGTCAATAAAAACGTCGTAAGATTCTTACCCAGAATTAATCTACGTATATTGATAACGTATGTCTACATATGTAAAGCCTTTAGCTTAGTGACTGGCGTATCTTAAGTATTCAATTAAAAAAAAAAAAGCTATTGTGTTCCTGAATTTGCATCACGGATTTGCCTGTCACGTATCTTTTCATCCCTTGGAATGTGGAGGTACAAATTAGCAATTTAATCACGCCCAGGGAAGAGGCCAGTCTGTGTCATTGGACCAAAACCAAAAACCAAACCCGTTGCCATTGAAGTTGATTCCGACTCATAGCGACCCTATAGGACGGAGTAGAACTCGCCCCATAGAGTTTCCAAGGAGGGCCTGGAGGGTACGAACTGCCAACCTTTTGGTTAACAGGTGAATGCTTAACTACTGTGCCACCAAGGGCTCCGTGTCACTGGACAGGGGCAGATTATTCAAAAGGCAAGGTAAGCACGGCCACTTACTCCTGCCAGCTACCCAAAAACCAAAACAAACCCACCACTGTTGAGTTGATTCCAACTCATAGCAACCCTATAAGACAGGGTAGAACTATTTCCATAGGATTTCCAAGGCTGTAAATCTTTACAGAAGCAGATTGCCACATCTTTCTCCCACAGAGTGGCTGGTGGGTTCGAACCACCAACCTTTCGGTGAGCAGCCTGGTGCTTTAACTACTGGGCCACCAGGGCAGCTACAATACCAGTCAACTAGGAGAGAACACAAGAGAGCACACTGGGGTAGCCCAGGTGAAGTCCTAGCTGGTTTCACTCACAGACCTTCCACAATAGGTAAATGTAGTCACCATCACTTTACAAAAGACTGTAGGAGACTGCTGATGATTATGCTGTGCTTTTTCAGCAGAGAGCAAGTTCTGAGTTTGGGGGCAATTTTTTGGGAAAGTCTACTGAGACTCGGACTTTTCTGGGGATATGCCTAAGGACTCTCTGGAGTGATTTTTAGGCGACCCTGTAGAGGCAACTTTTGAACACTAGGGTAATCAAGGAGCTGCCTGGTCCACCAACGTGAAAATTTTACCTTCTATGTCAGATATTACAGATTACTTACTTAATAGATGTTTCCCCTGACTCTTGCTAACAGATTTCAATTTTATTTGGTCTGCAGCTTGTCCAGCTCCAGGAGATGAATCAGGACTGAGCTAAGTCAATCATGGCAATCCTGTTGCCTTTTGCCAGTAATTGATTTTGAAATAGGAATGTGTCTAGTTCTGGCCAGTGAGACATAAGAAGTCAGATGGGCAAGATCCTCCTTCCTGAGAGCATTCTCCTCCCATTGTGTTCTATCCTCTCCTTCCTGTTTTGGACATTTTCATATGAAGCTGTGATGGTTGGAGCTGCTGCAGCTATTTTATAACCATAAGGTCAAAAGAATCACCACATAGATGCAGATCTAGAATCCTTACATCACTGAGCCACTGATCCCACCGTGGAAGTGCCTGCCTCCAGACTTCTTGTTAAGTAAGATTACAGTCAGAGGATATTCTGTTACATCCCATGTTGGCCCTGATTCTGTCAGAGTTCAGTTTGATGCCTAAGGCTTTGTTTGAGAAGATAATTTAGTAAAAGGTTCAGTCAATAATTTTCCTTAAATGTTGCTCACAAGTTCTTCTTGCTATAATCTTTCTGTTGGACTGTGCTTTATAATGTATGGCAAAAGAGTTTGAATCCACTGATAGATATTTTCTGTCTCTGAATCAACCTGGTAAAGAGGAAGATAGTGCAGAATCTGACTATTCCTGATCCTGGTTGTTTCTGATAAATAAGCTCATTCACATAGCTGTGTTGGAGAGCAGGAATTTTCTCACTAAAAGGATCTTCAGTTTTATTATTGCTAGTTGGTTGTAGACAGGGTTATGCTTGCTGTCAGAGCCTCAAGAATTGATTCTGTACAAAAAATAAAAACGTGTTTCTGATGGTTATGTTGCTTTATCATAACCATATCATTACATCACACACAAGTAAAATTTTACTGAAGATCATTCAAAAGTGGTTACAGCAGTACATCAACAGGGAACTGCCAGAAATTTAAGCAGGAGTCAGAAGAGGATGTGAAATGAAGGATATCATTGCTGATGTCAGATAGGTCATGGCTGAAAGTAGAGAATACCAGAAAGATGTTTACCTGTGTTTTACTGACTATGCAAAGGCGTTAGACTGTGTGGATCTTAACACATTATGGATAACATTGTGAAGAATGGGAATTCCTAAACACTTAATTAGGCACATGAGGAACCTGTACTTAAACCAAGAGGCAGTCGTTCGAACAGAACAAGGGGATACTGCATGGTTTAAAGTCAAGAAAGTTGTGTGTCAAGGTTGTATCCTTCCACCATACTTATTCATTCTGTATGCTGAGCAAATAATCTGAGAAGCTGGACTATGTGAAGAAGAATGTAGCATCAGGATTGGAAGAAGACTCATTAACAACCTACATTATGCAGACGATACAACCTCGCTTGCTGAAAGTGAAGAGGACTTGAAGCACTTACTGATAAGGATCAAAGACCACAGCCTTCAGTATGGATTACGCCTCAACATAAAGAAGACAAAAGTCCTCTAAACTGGACCAATAAGCAACATTATGATAAATGGAGAAAAGACTGAAGTTGTCAAGGATTTCATTTTACTTGGATCCACCATCAACACCCATGGGAGCAGCAGTCAAGAAATCAAAAGACGCATTGCACTGGGCAAATCTGCTGCAAAAGACTTCTTTAAAGTGTTAAAAAGCAAAAATGTCACTTTAAAGACTGTGATGCCCCTGACCAAAGCCATGGTGTTTTCAATTGCCTCCTATGCATGTGAAAGCTGGACAACGAACAAAGAAGACTAAAGAAGAACTGATGCCTTTGAATTGTGGTGTTGGTGAAGAATATTGAGTATACCATGAACTGCCAAAAGAACGAACAAATCTGTCTTGGAAGGAATACAACCAGAATTCTCCTTAGAAGCAAGGATGGTGAGACTTTGTCTCACGTACTTTGGACATGTCATCGGAGGGACCAGTTCCTGGAGAAGGACATCATGCTTGGTAGAGGGTCAGCAAAAAAGAGGAAGACCCTCAATTAGATGGATTGACACAGTGGCTGCAATAATGGGCTGAAGCATAACAACGATTGTAAGGATGGTGTAGGACTGGACAGTGTTTTGTTCTGTTGTACATGGGGTTACTATGAGTCAGAACCAACTGCTCGGCACCTAACAACAACACCAATATGTTTATTTTTTCTTTATATTGGCTCTTCACAGAGTTTCTTTGCCAGTCTTTTTTTGTTTTGTTTTGTTTTTGTCTTTAAACTTGTTGAAATACACTGAATGCTTGGCACGAAAAATGTGTTTTCCTTGTCCTAATGGTTAATTACTTGAAGTGGGAAAAAAGTCTCGAATACAGCTTGGAAGTTACCACCCATACTTGGAGCTACTCCCCTTTAATGTAAATTTTTCATAGAATTACATGAAATCACAAATAAACTTAAACCATATCTTTTGGTCAGAGAGGTAGCAAGCCTTCCTATACACGTTCGAGTTGCCATGAAGTCAACTCCTACTCATAGCAACCCCGTGTGTGTCAGAATAGAATTGTGCTCCATAGGGTTTTGAATGGCTGATTTTTGGAAAGTAGGTGGCCAAGCCTTTCTTCTCAGTTGCCTCTGTGTGGACTTAAACTTCCAACCTTTCAGTTAGCAGCCAAGTGTGTTAACCATTTGCACCACCCAGGGGCTCCAGAAGTACCCTGTTGTTGTTGCTGTGTGTCATTCATTCCTTTCTGCCTCATAACGACCCTATAGGACAGAGTTGAACCGCTCCATAAGGTTTCCTAGGCTGTAATCTTTACTAGAGCGGATTACCTGGTCTTTTCTCCTGTGGAGCCGCTGGTGGGTTCGAACTGCCGACCTTTCCGTTAGCACTGAGTGCTTAACCACTGTGCCACCAGGGCTTCTTTCAGAAAGGCTCTAGTGACCTCTGTTTAACCATCATTAATGATCGCTTCATATGTTTATAGGTCTGACACATTTTCGAGTCAAGAATGGGCAGTGAACGTGCTGAAAATTTTGTTCACATAACCTGGGCTAGATGTCTAGATTTAACACGGAGTTCTAGAAAAAGTTATTATAAGCCAGAAATATTTAATAAAATCTAATATTTACACACAGTACCATTTTAAGAACATCCTCTGAACTTGTAAAAGAACTCTTCCCATTTCAAACAAGATATCTTGGTTTTGTTTTGATTACAAATGTAACTCTTGCTTCCTCACAAAAATGCAAATCACACATTCATATGTTTACATGTGTAATATGCAAGTTTCCCTGTAAGTTCATCCTCTCAGAGAGAAACACTGTTAAGTATTTAGTAGACAGGCTCCCAGTTTCTCTTGTCTACATAAATATATTGATATAAATGTATCTCACTCAACATACTATTTTATAAGTCAGTTTTATCATTTAAATATATGTATCTTGAACAATTTTCCAAGTCAATAGTTACAGATACACTTCATCTTTTTTAACAGATGCAGAATACTCCACTGGGTGGATACACCATATTTTATTTAACCAAATAAATACAATTTTTTTTGTTTTACCACTTTAAACAATTGTACCTACATCCCTATGTACTTGTCTGATTATTCTCTGAGGATAAATTCTTAAAAATGGAATTGCTTTATATATAATGCTTTAAGATTTTAATACATAGTACCAGATTTCTCTAGAGATTATATCAGTTTGTGCTCTTGTAAATGAGAAGGCCCATTCCTAATATCCTTCCTATTGTTGAGCAGTAACAATCTTTTGAATATTTGTCCATCGGAAAGATACAAGTAATTATCCCTGATGTTTTATTTTGTATTTCATTAATAGTTAGGGAGGTTGAACATCTTTTCATTTGCTTATTGGCCACTTATATTTCATAGTTTTCTGATTGCTTGAACATATCCTTTGCCCATTTTCAAAAAGATGGTTAATCTTTTACATACTGATTTGTAAGAGCTTTTCTATGTTACAGGTGTCAATTGTTTATTTTCAAATATATCATACCAGTTACTTGCTTGTTGAAGACTATTTATCCGGTTTATTGAGGGTTAGTTACTCATGTGGTCTCAGTCTTTCTGAGGAAAACAAGTTGAATTAGTTGGTGCTTCCTCTTTGTTTCTATAGTGCTTGGGACATGCATCTATTAGAACTCATCTCTCAGCTGCTAACAAAAATGTCAGCAGTTAGAATCCACCAGCCGTTCCTTGAAAACCCTATGGGGCAGTTCTACTCTGTCCTGTAGGATAGCTATGAGTTGGAATCGACTTGACAGCAATGACGTTTTGTTTGTTTGTTTGATTTCTTGGTACTGTGAGTGTTTTTGAACTGACTCTTACATAAGCCTGTAGCTCGTGGAAAACCCCAAAAAACCGAACCTATTGCTGTCGAGTTAATTCCAACTCATAGCTCATGGAAGGCAGGGCCAATTCTCGTTCATCTTTGTACTCTGGTACCTAACATGACACTCCTAGAAGGTACTCATTAAGTGTGGTAACAAAAGAAAGTCCACTGGCTTTTTTTTTCTCTCTCTTTTTCAAAGTACAGCCCAGACCGACTCTGCATAATAGTAAGATATGTGGTTTTGTTCTCTTCAGTCCAGTTGTAAGCACTCATGGTATGCCCCAACATTATGCCAGAGACAGATGATGCCCAGAAGGGAAGGCCTGTATTCCCGTTAACTTGTCTATTTTTCAATCCAAGGGAAAGGGGTCCCTCCCCCAAATCTGAAAGTAAGGGACAAAATGTTAACATGAAGCTACAGCTTGCATATATGGTACTGTATATGAATATAGAAAATGAGGACAATATGTATGATGCTGGGAAGATTTAGCAGTAAAGTGTCTCCAAAGTGATTGATATACCAAGAACAATGGCTATATTTTGAAATACAATTAGGTACTCATTTATTTTGAAATGTAAATGTAGTATCTCGCTTGTGTAGATTAGTTTTGCAGCTTATTCTTTTATTAGTGATCATGCTGATAACTGAAATTTTTGAAGAACTGTTGCTAAGCAAGGTAACTTGAAGCATGCAATGAAGCTTTCCCATGACTACTTAAATGTAAAAAGTGTTATCTTAACCAACCCACTGTTAATGTTTAGGTGATTGCATCCACCTCCTTCTCTAATTAAAATTTTTCACAGTCATCTAAACTTGATCTAATACTGTAAGAAGATTAAGGGAGAAATCTCCTTCAGAGAAAAATTTTTATATAGTTAACAAGGAGACAAGATTTTGGTGTTCAACACCGAGTTATCTGTCATTATCTAGTCGGGTGACCTTGCGCATGTCCTTCTCTCTCTCTGAATGCAAGACTTCACTGGAAGTCCCAGCCAATGTGATAAGATAAAAAGAAATGAAGTATCAGGATGGGGAAAAGACAACATTTTCTACATTGATTGTACTCTGATTGTATATATATAAACATATATATATTGTGATGGCTAAGATTGTGTGTCAACTTGGCTGGGCCATGATTCTCAGTGTTCATATGTGATCACCCCCATGATAGGGATATGCTGTGAGTAGCCAGTCAGGTGAAAGGGAGTTTCTTTGGGCCTGTAGCCTGCATCTGAATATAAGTGGATGTTCTGGCATTTGCTCTGTCTAGATCCTGCAGCTGCCTCTTGTTCTTCTGACCTTCAGTTCTTGGGACTTGAGCTAGCAGCTTACCTGTAGATCTTGGGATTCTTTGATCTTCAAAGCCTGTGAACAAGAGTCTTGCTCTCCGACCTGCTGATCTTGGGTTTGCCAGCCTGTGCAACTACATGAATCTGGAGAAGCCTGTATTCTGATCCACAGAGTTGGGACATTCCAGCCTCTACTATCACATGAGCTGTTTCCTTGATATAAATCTCTCTCTATATATATGTATTTATATGCTTTACTGGTTTTGCCCCAGTCTAAGACATATATATAGATATAGATACATAAAATCCAAATGACTTTACAGACAAATTATTAGATATAATAGTTCAGCAAGTTGTATAAAAATTAACATACAAAAACATTCATGTTGCTATATCAGCAATAAGCAAATAGTAGTAGAAACAGAAAAAAATATGCAATCCAAGAGCAACAACAAACCAAAGGTATCCAGAAATCAAGATGTGCAAGTTATCTACGGAGAATATTAAAAAAAACATTACTGAAGGAACTAAGAAAAAATCTGAACAAACAGAGTTATACACCATTTTCATAAAAAGAATTGATATTGTAATCGATGTTTTTTCTTTCCAGAAAAAAAACTTCTAAGTTTAATAACATTCCAATAAAAATTCTAACAGAAGTTTTGGAACTTGACAAACTGATTCTGAAATTCATATGAAAGAGTAAATGGCCAAGAGGAGCTAAAACAATTTTGAAAAAACTCCTCAATAATTCAGTCTCTCTGAATTCCTTGAACTTTGGAGCTTCAGTGACTGGATAGTCTATCAAATGCCTGGAATGCCTTGATGGAAATCAACTGTCTGTTTCACAGCATCATCAGATGGGAGCAGAGGTTACCAGGATTTTACCCAGCAGTGACTCAAAGAGAAAATCTGATGGTTCCACATCTTTTGAATGTTTTGTACAAGTGTCTGGAATATTTTAGGTTTTTAAACGTAAATGTTAAATAGTTATCATTGTAGTTATTCTTTTGAAATAATTTAGGATTTACCCCTTAGTGATATAATAAAGCTCTTTGATTAGAAAAACTTTGAATGAGGTGAATGCTGGCTAGTAGGTCATCCACAAACTAGGGAGGCTTTGAAAGTTTCATTAGTCAAAGACAGCAGTTTTGGCAAACTCTGAGATACAGCTCTAATTAGCATCATGTTGCTTTCTTCAGTTTGGATTTTGTGTAAGTTCAAGGAGCCAGGGAAATATTTTACTAAAATCCACCTGCTCACTCAGCATCACCTACTGCTTTGGTTTTCCATAAATAGCTCTGGATGCAGTTGACAGTCTACTTGTTTCTGTATTCACAGCTTGGGTGCCTAAACTGAACATATGGGAAGATAGAGTCTGAGGGCTTTGTGACTCTTCTTGAGCCAGGGAAGTGCATACCTGAGGCTGTTTTCTTAAAACCTTTCTTGATTCCCATCTGGCTTCCAGGCTTGTAGCTGGCCTTGTAATGAAATTGTAGCTCTAGTTGGCTTTGATGCTGTCCTGGTGTGATCTTTTACCTTTTTCTGAATACCCTTAGAAACCAGCACATTTATCAGTTCCTCTCAGAACTGCCTAGAGCTTTTATTTAGACACATGTGTGAATCTGTGTTTTAATTAAGTATAGGGGTTAAATAATTTGTGCCTATCATTAAACCAATTTCTATAAACATAGAGTTGAAATAGAACAAAAACTATTCCGATAACATATTTATATAGCTCTTTTGCAATTAGTTTTCCTTATCATTGGTATATTCTTCACTTACTTCCATTTAAGTACTGTATGAGATGCAGAGTCTCTCTGAGTATTGCAGGGGAGAAGCAGAGGAAAGTGGATGGACGTGTGTCAGTTGTGGTGTTCTAGCCATTCAGCATGACACGAAATGGCTTGATGCTTTATAGCATTTTGGGTGGATTCTCTTTGACCTCTATTGATTCTGGAAATAGATATCTGACTATAGGCAGGCCTCATACTTCACAAAGCTGATTGATCTCACTTGAGTCAGTTGAGCACTTTCAATGCCTTCCAGAATAAAATGGGAAATGGATCCTTCCTTTCCATATTTCATATTTTTCTCTTCACCACAACTGGAGCAGACAGAGTATGGCTGTGCTCACCCTCATAAGTAGAGTGTGCTGGACACAAAGATGCCCCTTTCAGATCTTCCTTCCAGGGGGGACTTTTTGCCCAGCTGTCTGCAGAGAGCCTCCAGCTGTGCCTCAGCTGCACAGAATTGCCTCACCTAAGGTCTCAACTGGTCAGGGCAGGGATATAATGGCCTGGCCATTTGGGCCTGATATGGGTCAACTCTGATGGGAAATATTTGCTCTGAAGTCCCCATAGGGCTGGCCGAGGCTTTGTCATGCCAGCATCACAGACTTTTCCTTCTGCCCAAGCTGCTTCTTCCCTCTCCTTCTGTAGGTATTGTTCTCTAACAAATCCCTGTATGCCTAACTCTGTCTCAGCATCTGCTTCTGGACAACCCAACTTGCAACATAAAGCAAGGCTCTTTCCTTGCCAGTTAACCGTATCTGCCAAGCAGAGCTGTGACTTCTCCATGTTCAAAAGCAGTGGCCCGGCTGAGGGTGTTTAGCATCTAGAGAGATCATAAAGTTTGTGGTTTCCAAAGATACTGAAAAGCTAGGATGTGGAAACAGAGAGAGTTCATTGAGTATTCTCATAACTGTATTCTGAGAACGATGTTAAAGAAGTTTAAGAGTACTCCCAGCAATAGAGACCCCATGGTGAAAACATTTGGGAAACACAGCATATTAGATTTCTCTTTGGAGATTTGTAATGGAGATTAATGAGAAATCCTATAGTAAAGAATATAAATTCACTTTAGCTTAATGATCATTATCCAAATTTATTTGATTTTGGAATCCTTTCATCCCTGTGAAATAACCATTAGTAGCTCACAGTGCTGATGTTCTTCAGAAAGCTCTTCGGGAGACTTTGACGGAGACCAGCCCCTTAATTGATATATGTAGAAATTGAGTCTCAGATAGGCAAAATGACTCCTAAAGGTTACAGAACTATTCTTGACAGAATCAAGGCTAAAACTTGGGGCCTTTCATTCCCTTCGAGTACTTTTTCCTATGAGGTCCGGCTGCCTCTCTCATGTAAGTCTAGCAGGATGTTAAAATAGGATCTTTTTGTCTCATTTTCACCCAAGACAATAAATTCAAACCAACCCACATTCCAAAATGCAGTGTTAGATGGCTAAGCAAAACTCACAAATGATGAGGGTGATCACCAGTATCCAGTTCTTAGGAGGCTGAAGTTGGAAATTGGAGAACTGCCTTGAGAGAGTGTTAGTTATGCTGACATATGACACGAAGGGGCTTACTTCCCCCCTCAAATAAAGTGTGAGTGGCTTCAGGGACCACTCTGAAGGCAAGATCCATGTCTTCCGTGGTGTAGGCAGCCAGTGGGCTGAATAGAGGCTGGCAGATCAGCCTGGGCCCACAGAGTAGAAGTCTATGGTTTGGGAAATGACTGAAATCCCACCAGTGATGGGACAAAGGAGCACATTTTCCCTCTGACAAGGTATGAGCCTTGTGAGCTTGAGAGAGAGTTCACCTGCAGCCCCCAAAAGGGGCTGGCCCAGGAGGACTGCCTGGAGTGGAGACTGGAACAGAAAAAAGATTGTGGAGGTGAATTAGTCAGGGCCAAAGGGGAGTTTTAAGAAACTAATTGAACTGCATGACCCACTTCAAGGGACTGCAGGTGTGCAACCTCAGCTGCAGGGGTTCTCCAAGAGCTCCCAGAAACTCTGCTAGAGAGACCAAGTAAGCTTTAAACATCAACGTGGCCACAGTGGGCCAACACTGGCTTGGTGCACACAAGGAAGGAGCCCCAGCCCTCCTTGCCCCTACTCCTTTTCCTCTCAAATCTCCAACCCCCTAGAGGGAAAGCCATAGTTAGCTAGTGTGGAAGTGGGAGGAACCGGCGGACTAAAGGGAGAGGCAGCCAGCCAAGCCCCTCTCCCAATGCAATGCCTGCAGCAGCTATTAGCTAGGAGCACACTCTTGTTTGGAGTTTTAAAATGTTATTATTAATTGGACCTCATCTATTATTTACTTAGTTGTGACTGTTCATACACCTTAAAGTTACTGAAAGCCTTTTATTCTCTAAGAGAAAAGTCGTGAGGACTGCCCAAGATTTCATTCAAGGAGTGGGATGGGGTGGGGGTTATACGTAGAAAGGAACAGATACAACAGATTTGCAGAGGCAGTCTTGAGAAAGAAAAAGTCACTCTATGAATCCGCGAGAACAAGGTAGTGGTTAAGAGCACTGATTGTGGAGGCAGATCACGTGGGTTTATGAACTATGCTTATTAGCCATTTGACCTTGGGCAATGTACTTCTCTGGCCTTCAGTTTTCTCATCTGTAAAATGGGGATAATAACAGAACCTACTTCATAAGGTTATCATCAGAATTAAATGGTTAATACACACCAAGCACACAGAACAGTGCCAGGCACCATAATAAGTTCTATAGAAATATTGGTTATTATGGATCTAGCTCTCTTATCGTACCAATTATGTAAGCATCTATAAGGATCCCAAGGGTAGCCTTTCCACAACTGACAGTAAACCAAACAAGCAGGCTATTAAGAGTATCTTCCTCCCTTTGAACTAGGAAATATTTGTCTGTTCCCTGTAGCTCAGAAGATTGAAGCTCATTATCATTCTGTTCATAGCTCTGCAGATCTCCTTTCTTTCAAGGAAAAGGTAAGATGTCAGCACAGCTGGCTGTGTAGACACCGACATAACTTGATATTTTAGCTTAAAACTTAGGGCAATTTACTCCTTTGGGATAATTTTAAATCCAGAGGAAGTCTTGGCACGGAAAAATGCTGTTCTATTTTAAACTGAGGATGCCTCCACTTTCCCAGCCCCCTGCACCAGCATCTGAGTATCAGCAGGAGGCGCTGTTCCGTGCAGATCTAACAATGCTGGCACGTACGATTCAGTATTCAGGACACTGGTCTAAAGTGAATGCTTCCACCTGTTGCCACCGAGTTGATTCCAACTCATAGTGACCTGATAGGACCGATTAGAATGTTTAGCATGATTTTAAAAAGATTTCTGGTCTCTTTGTTGGTTCACATAGTTTGTGAATTTCAGTTTCAGCTAATAGAAAATCTTTTCCGCTTCCTTGCCCATGACTTCAAAAGGGGGAGTGAGTGGAAGCCCAGAAGATTTTTTTTTTTTTTTTAAATCTCTTGGAAAATGAGATGCCTGATGTTTGGAATCTGTCTAGTGGCTTCCAAGTATTCAAAGCAGAGTTTAAAATAGGAAAGTTAAAGAGAATTTGACATTTAATTGCTGTGTCAATGAATTACGTCACATGTTCTTAACTATGATTTATACACTTAACATTTAAAATGAACAGTCCATTTCGTAGCATATGCAGTTGAGTTAAATAATAGTCACATACAAACAATAAGGTCAAGCTTGTATTTTTTAGTTTTGTTTTGCAGTTTGCTGGTTTCCATTTTGTACTCATAGAGCTCTTCTCATCTCATATAAATGATCAGAAAGATGATTAGCTAAGAAAGCTTGCGTGGATCTGTTCAAACACATTCCAGTACTAGGAAAACAACAAGACTATATACCAGTATGATGACTTTCGTATGAATATGATTACATGATTATGAATACAGAACAGATATCACCTTGCCAACATGGAACACACACACATATAAATTAACTGGTGGTGTATAGTTTGAGTTTCTTATATATCTTTATCTGTATGACATATCTTAGTTTTTAAAAAATATGATTGAGGTTAATGACTTGTTCATTCTGTCCTCCATCTTGGCCTTTGAAAGGAAGATCCAGACCAAGTGAGTTTAGCTAGTTCTGTTTTCCCAAGGCTGCTGTCACTTCACTGGAAACCTCTCAGGCAACACTGGGTTACCTGAATGGGTTTGTGTCTGAAACAGTGCTTTGACCCACTTGGGTCGTGAATGACTGGGCCACTTTGCAAGGTTAATTTTCTAGCGGTTGCTCTCATATTTTGCCATGTACTTATTGGGAGGAACAAGGCGTCCAAAGTTCTGTAGGTAGGGGGAAAGTGTTTGCAGCATAGCAGTGGTCCAACATTCAGTGTCTCTAGATTAGTTTCATAAGATGCATTGACTCCTACACACAGAGGAAAAATGTAAGAATATGTGTTTTTTAAATGTGAATTTAAGGAAATGTGTTTTCTAAAACTCCAAGTCTCTTATACACATTAATATTAAAATATATAAGAAAAGTTCTTACCCATCATAAATATTCTAGGTAGGAGATAGACTCCAAGCAATCTACTGGTTCCAGGAGAAATAACCATTGATCTTCTTATACAACATTGCATAATTATACCTGAACCTGGCAACAGACATACCTGGAATCAAATACAATAAAGTTAGCCCTTTTTGTTTGTTTATTTTTGTTCTTATATTTTAAAAATTTATTGTGGTAAAATGTGTATAACAAAAAAATTTGCCATATTAGCCATTTTTTGGTGTATGATTCTGTGATATTAATTACGTTCACCATGTTGTGCAATGATCACCACTATCCATTTCCAAAAGTTTTTCATTACTCCAAACACAAACTCAGTATCCCTTAAAAAATAACTCCCCATTTCCTCTCCCTACCCCAACCACTGGTAACCACTAATAAACTTTTGTGTCTGTGTATTTGCCTATTCTAGATATTTCATGTAAGTGAGATCATACAATAGATACCTTTTTGTGTCTGACTTACTCACTTGGTAAACAAATAATTTCCTTTGTAAGGATCAGCACAAAGCTGATTCCTATGATGCAGAAGTTAAAGATGTCCCAAATGTCCAACTCTTCCAAGCTTCTGTACCACTCTGTCATCTTTAACATCAACTACTCTCTCTCCCCATCAACTACTCTCTCTCCCCTCCGTACTCTCCCTCCTGTCTTTCGGTTTCCTAATTCACTGCAACATCTCACAGAACTCACCAACCATATAAAGGAAATGGCTCATGCGGCTGTGGAGGCTGGCAAGTCCCAAAGTTGCAGGTCAGGCGTAGACTTCTCCCTAACCCTCAGTCTCTGCCCAATGCACTCAGTTTTCTCACTCCATGGGCCGGGAAGCCCACTTCATCGTCTCCCATGGGCTTCTCTGCTGCCGGTCTCTGCTTCAGCTCTCTACTGCAGCTCTCTCCTTCTTTGGTGGTGGTGGGCTCTCCTTCCTACTCTGGAATTGGCTCTCTTTTAAGGCAAAACTGACCAATCACCTTGGTGGGTCACAATTATCTTATTTGCATAGCCCTGCCCAATCACCTGGGTGGGAGTCACAAGACCATGGTTAGAAAGGCCTCACACAAAAGTAATTCATCACATCGCACTTACCATAACGTTTTTAAGATTTATCCACGTCATAGCATGTATCACAATTTTATTTCTCCTTATTGCTTAACAATATTCCATTATGTTGTATACTGCATTTTGTTTATTCATTCATCTTTCGATGGACAGTTGGATTGTTTCTACTTTTTGGTTATTGTGAATAGTGTTGCAATGAACTGTGTTCCTTCTTTCAAGTCTTTTACGTATATATATATATATGAGTGGAATTGCTGGGTCATATGGAAATTTTATGTTTAAAATTAAATATAAATATAAAAATCAGCTACACAAGTGTTCCAATTTCTCCACAGCCTCATGAACACTTGCTATTTTCCATTTTTCTGATAATAGCCATCCTTGTTGTTGTTGCGTAACCCAATGTACAATGGGATTGGACCTTTGAGATCCACAGGATTTTCATTGGCTGATTTTTCAGAAGAAGATCACCAGGACTTTCTTCCTACTCTATCTTTCTAGAAGCTCCGCTGAAACCTGTTCAGCATCATAGCAACACACAAGTGTCCACTGCCAGATGGGTGGTGGCTGCAACTGAGACACACTGGCTGGGAATCAAACCCAGGGTTCTCATATAAAAGCTGAGAATTTTACCACTGAACCACCACTGCCCTCATAGTGAGTATAAAGTGATATCTTATTGTGGTTGCCCTTTTGTAGTAATAGGTTTCTATAAACTCTCTGGACAAGTTACCACCCAGAATGGAGCTAATCAGGGAGTCACTTGCTGGGGATTCTAACACATTACTCAGGAAGAATTAAGTCAGACTTGACTATAGCTAGTCCGAGAGTTTAACTCTCAGCCAGGAAGGACTGGAGAAAATTTGTTCCGTAGGACTGGGTGGGATTTAAATCAGCCCAGTTAAACATTTGAATTAGATTGTACTTCCACAGATACCAGAAGAAGAAACTCAGGGACCAGGGCAATAGGAATATATTACTTTTTCATTATCATCTGGTATACACTTCACAAAAGCCAACGAGAACAAACTAAAATCTCCATCATAACCATTAAGGACAACGGACAGAAAGAGGTTTAGAGAACCTTTGTTTCAGAGGATAGCTGAAAACTCACTTGTGTTATTTCTCTGTTTCTCTTTTTCGTCTTTTCTTTTCCTTATTCTCTTCTTGATCACTCTCTGGCTCCTTTAGATCTGTACAATTCAGTGAGCACTTGGGGTGAAAGTCTCCGTGTAAGTACTAAGATTCCCATACAATTTGATTTAAGATACTGTTTAAAATAAAGTCTCAGGTCATTGCTGAGGATTTACTTGGCATTTTAATAAGATTCTCTAACAGTTTAATTACTAATAGACAACAAAATAGCAAAAATTCTGAGTGATGCATATATGTAGAGGTACATGAGAAAGATTTATAAAAGTGAAAAAGATTTATTCCCCAACCCTTTACCACAGTTTACTTAAATCTTAGTGAAAGTAAATCCTAAAGAGTTTCCTTCACTTGGGGTTAGTTATCGGCAGCTCGTTAACAACCCATTGAAGACATTAAAAGTGTCACTGATCAAAATATATCACCTTATCCCAATTATGAATTGAGTAAAAATTATTCACAGAGTTTTGGTCAATTTTCTATTTTTTTATCTACTGTATTCAGATTAAGATGGCCCCAAATGCAGTGAAGGCAACATTTATCTAGTTAATTTAAGCTGTATAAATGGTAAAAAGAGGACTACGTCTATGTATGTCAGAAGTGCCATCTGGGGTCAGACACCTGACAGTTGGGCCTAGAGCTGTGTCGTGAGTGGCCTCATACGGGAAACAGCCCAGTATAAGTGAAAACATAGTGACCTTGACTTAGGTGGATCTCTTTGGAAATTCTTTGAAGACACTGGGATTCTATGACTCTCAGGGCCTGAATTAATGTTGGAGAGATGGTTCAGGATGACTGTTTGGCCCAGGCCTAACTTTCTTCATATGAAAGGCTTCTATTTCAAACTTTTATGTCATCTTCAAATCGTGCTGTCCAAGTGCCACAGGGATACAGCAACAGGATTGAAAGGAGAAGACATTTATCAACTTCAACTTATGTCCTATTCCCAGACCATACTGACCGCAAAACAAAACAAAACCCATTGCTGTTGAGTCGATTCCAACTCACAGCGACCCTATAGGACAGAGTAGAACTCCCCATAGGATTTCCAAGCAGTGGCTGGTGGATTCCAGCCGCCAACCTTTTGGTCAGCAGCCATAGCTCTTAACCACTGCACCACCAGGGCTCTGACTGACTGACTGTAGTGGACTATAAATTAATATTTTATTGTATTTTTATATCAAATAACTTTTTTATTAAATGTAAGCATTCAAAACATACAGCAAAGTTATAACATTTTTAACATAATGGTAGCCTTAAAAAGCTGGAAGTAGCTTGGTCTCTGTTATATTGTATGTAATTTACAGTCTGCTTAAGGGTGGTTATTTAGCACTTGGAGCCCTGGTGGCACAGTGGTTAAGCATTCGGCTGCCAACCAAAAGGTCTGTGGTCCAAACCCACCAGTTGCTCCACTGGAGAGAGATGGGGCAGTCTGCTTCCGTAATGATTTACAGCCTTGGAAACCCTATGAGGCAGTTCTACTCCATCCTGTATGGTCACTGTGAGTCGGAATCAACTTGACAGCAATAGGTTTTTAATTAGCCCTTGAAAAATGCTAATTAGGAGTCCATACTCCAGAGGTAGCTATTTAAATATTGTTATCTAAATCTGCACCACAGAGTTTGTTATTTAGCAAAAGGGATGTTAAAAATAATTCTTCAGTAGAGAAATGAGTGGTGTTCAAGGGATGTGGTTGACAAGAAAGTTTGTACAGGCATCTTCATCATTCAATGGAAAAAAAAAAAGGTCCTAGCAAGCAGCCAGGAAATGCAGTAGCATAACATTTTTGGAGTGACGCCTTAGCTCTAGGGTTCGTTTTTATCCTCTTGTCTTCAAAGCATTGTTACATCTGCTTTGAAGTTTCCTACAAGGTGCTTTTCAGAGTCAGGAGTACTCTGAGTGAAGGATTTCTTGTGCTTACAAGAATAGGTTGTATAACTGTTGTTTTTTTTAAAAATTGTACTATAGGTGAAAGTTGTATGACTGTTTCTGTACCTACTTCTTAATAAATGTTAGTATGTGTGGCACAGTTCAGTCTGGTTTGTTTTCATTTAACATACAATCTGGCAGCCAGGTGGTGGGGAGGAGATGAACAGTCCTCAGTTCCTCTAATAGTCCCTGTCAACCTTGGGAGAGGCGCTGCTCTGAATATAACAACTTCATTCCCTTTCTTTCATTATATCTTCAAACTGGAGGCGCATTTCTTTTCAACTGGGTTGTATTTTTCCTTCAACAAACTCAAACCATGTAAATAATGTGAAGACATACTGATAAACTACATATGTGAAGAACTTCAAATGTAATCTTGAGACATTTCTTCATGCCAAGAAGTTATTCTTTATTACCTTGAGTCCTGAACTACAGAGATGGTTCAGGATGATCATGACAGTGAATCATGAGGTATTGAAAACTCTTAAGTCATTTACAGAAGGAATGGGGACGATGAATTAGCTGATTATTTAATTCTCAGTGGCTCAGATTCTTTCAGGGATGAACTTTGGAAGTTGATTTAATTTTTCATGTTCCTGTCTACAAGTCAGAAAGGCATTCTTTAGTATGTTAAGTATTGCAGTGTTTGTAGAAAAACAAGCTATTTATTCAAAATTTATATTTATCTTTTTCCTATTCATTAAGCCTTTCCTTAAGTGTTGCTTACTAGTTTATGGTTTTAAAAAGGTGACCATTTTGAATCTCTTTGAATGGGTGACAATGTATTTTTCAGAACTATTGCAGACACTTTGCTCGCACTATTGACTCAAGGATGAGGTATTTGGAGTATGGAGTTTGAAGTAGAAATTCTAATAGTGAAGGAAGGACACTTTAGTGTGATATGTCTTAGAGTATTTGCTTATGCTAGATTAAGAATCTTGACTATTAAAATTGCTGTACAAATGGAGCTGAGTGTAGTAAAAAGTACAATTAAAGACAGTAATGTTTTATTTGATCACAACGTTTGAAAAGAATGTCTTAAGGTGCTTCAAAATCAGCCAGGTAAAATTTCTCCTAACAAAAACCAGGTTCCCTTTTCCCACACTGAATGTTTGCTGTGTCCAGAGACCCTACTTGGCAGTATTGAAATGAGACTCACTGACTTTAAAACCCAAGTCTCCTATGGAATCTTTCATGTGGATGGACTTTAAGGACAATCCATCAGACCTCTCAGCCCTGAGGTCTTGTGGAATAAATTCATTCCTATCGAGTAGATTATGACTCACAATGACCCTATAGGACTGAGTAGAACTGCCCCATAGGGTTTCCAAGACTGTAAATCTTCAGGGAAACAGACTGTCACATCTCTCTCCCCCAGAGTGACTGGCGGGTTCGAACTGCCTACCTTTAGGTTAGCAGCCGAGCACTTAACCACTGTCTTGTGGAATACAAGTTTTAATTTTGTTAATAATTCTATAAGAAACTCTCAAGTTTCTTCAGAACTTTAGGATAGATTATTTTTATCTCTACCTTACTTTCTAACATCTTTTGATTGGGTCTACAATATTGATGTGTTGTTTATTATTATTCCATCTAATGTCTTTGATCTATTTGTTTCAAAAGACAATTTGGAAGTGGAAATCTATTTCCACTTCCAAATTGTCTTTTGAAACAAATAGATCAAATCTGTCTATCTATCGATTGATCGATAGATTTTAGTTTAGAAATAGTATTCCTATGTGAAGAAAAGCAATCTGATTATGATGATCATTAATGTCGTAGAAAATCATATGTCGCATAAATGTTAAAACAAAATGATTTGAAAATAAGATACCTTTGATGAGTAGGTCTTTGGAGGTAAAGAGATTATCGCAGGCTATGTCGGTGTGTTGATTCTACCAAGATCACTCTATAAAATAAATGTAATCAAAATTGTCTTGACTATTCAGTGGAATAAATTATCTGTCCCTCTTGGATAAAGTTATAATGAATCAGAGTCTTACCAGAGTAAGAAGGAGGTCAGAAGCCGTTGGTGCATTTACATTTTATTGTTGCATTTATTTCCTAAGGGAACATAAACATCTGTGGGGAGAGGGGGTGAGAACAAAAAGAAGCAACACTTTCGTACTCCTCTAAGCCTAGTCAAATGCAATGTTTTTATTTTTTTCAAAGACTTTATGTGTTCATACTTGAAGTTATGAAGTTATAAAGAAGACTGAGCATTCAATTGTTTAGAAATGTAAGAAATGATGATGCAAAACATAATATTTTCTGGCTTGACTTTCACAAACCTTTAATGAGCAAGAGGGAAATACATTCTCTTTGGTGACATTTATAACACCATATGCTTTGGTTTGAAGTAATGTACTTCAGCTTCATAAGGTATAACATTATAAAAAAGTATCCAAAACAAATCAGGAGAAAAATCCTCAAATGCTTCTCCTGGACCAAATCATGTTTTCTGAGAAAACTTCTATTTTCTATTTAGAGGCTGGCTCCTTAAATGGATAGCTCTGGTCTCTGATTCCTGGCATGGAGACTGGGCTGTCTTATAAGGTGATGGTGGTGTTTTAAGACTGACATTCAATGGTTGAAAAACAAACTTCTTTTCTTTTTTTTACTATTGTAAATTCTTAATTTCCACGGTTTTGTCTATATAAAGCTGTACCAACAAGTCAATTTAATCTACATTGTCAATGAAATCAGCAAAAATAAGTAAAATTCAATGTTTGAGTTTACATTCATTCATTCAGTAATTTTTTATTGAGATCCTACTATGTGCCAGGTACTGTTCTAGGCACAGAAACCCCAAGCAAACTTCCCTGACCTCATGAAGTGTCGATTCTGGTAAGGAAAACAGAGAAAAATAAATAAATATGCAACTGTAGATATCTAAGCACCTAGAGTAGTGACTGGCACATAATAGGCATTCAACAGGTTTTAAAAATATTTTTATGGAGGTAAAATTTACATACAGTGTGGTAGGCAGAATGTTGGCTTTCCAAAGATGTCCATGTCCTAATCCCTGAAACCTGTTGTCTTAGTCATCTAGTGCTGTTATAACAGAAATACCACATGTGGATGGCTTTAACAAACAGAAATTTCTTCACAGTAAAGTAGGCTAAAAGTCCAAATTCAGGACGTCAGCTCCAGGGGAAGCCTTTCTCTCTCTGTTGGGCTTCTCATCAATCTTCCCCTGGAATAGGAGTTTCTCAATGCCGGGACCCCAGTTTCAAAGGATACACTCCGCTCCTGGCACTGCTTTCTTGGTGATATGAGGTCCTCAATTCTCTGCTTGCTTCCCTTTCCTTTTATCTCTTGAGAGATAAAAGGTGGTGCAGGCCACACCCCAGGGAAACGCCCTTTACATCGGATCAGGGATGTGACCTGGGTAAGGGTGATGTTACACTCCCACCCTAATCCTCTTTAACATAAAATTACAATCACAAAATGGAGGACAACCACACAATACCAGGAATCATGGCCCAGCCAAACTGATACACACATTTTTTTGGGGGGAGGGGGGTGGACATAATTCAATCCATGACACCTGTGAATAAGTTAATTAGCATAGGGAATTAAGGCTGCAGATGGAATTAAGGTTGTTAATCAACTGACTTAAAGACGAGGAAATTATCTTGGATTACCTGGGTGGGCCAGGTGTAATCACAAGGCTCCATCCTTTAAATGAGAAGAGGGAGGTAGAAGAGTCAGTGTCAGAGTGATGTTCTTTAAGAAAGATTTGACTGGTCATTGCTGGCTTTGAAGATGGAAGTAAGGCATAGGCCAAGGAATGCGAGCAACATTTAGAAGCTGAAAAAGGCTAGAAAATTGGTTCTCCCCTGAAGGAATGCAGCTCTGCAGACACCTTGATTTTAGCCCAGGTGAGACCCATTTTGGACTTCTGACCTCTAGAGCTACAAGATATTAAATTTGTATTGTTTTCAGCTACTAAGTATGTGATAATTTGTTACAGCATCAATAAGAAACTAATACATAGAGTCAAATTTACAGATCTTAAGTGTATAGTTTGATAAGTTTTAATAAATATATACACCTATGTAATCAATCAGCTCGGAGCCCTGGTGGCGTAGTGGTTAAGAGCTCAGCTGCAAACCAAAAGGTTGGCGATTCAAATCTACCAGCTGCTCCTTGGAAACCCTGTGAGGCAGTTCTACTCTGTCCTATAGGATTGAAGGAAGGCTCATTAACAAGCTGTATCATGCAGATGACACAACCTCGCTTGCTGAAAGTGAAGAGGACTTGAAGCACTTATCAATGAAGATCAAAGACCACAGCCTTCAGTATGGATTACCCTTCAACACAAAGAAAACAAAAATCCTCACAACTGGACCAATAAGCAACATCACGATAAACGGAGAAAAGATTGAAGTTGTCAAGGATTTCATTTTACTTGTCTCCACAATCAACACCCATGCAAGCAGGTGTCAAGAAGTCAAAAGACACATTTCACTGGACAAATCTGCTGCAAAAGACCTCTTTAAAAGGTTGAAAATAAAAAATGTCACCTTGAAGACTAAAGTGCACCTCATCCAAGCCATGGTGTTTTCAGTTACCTCAGATGCATGGGAAAACTGGATGATGAATAAAGAAGACCAAAGAAGAATTGACACCTTTGAATTGTGCTGTTGGTGAAGAATGTTGAATATACCATGGACTGCCAAAAGAATGAACAAATCTGTCTTGGAAGAAGTTCAACCAGAGTGCTCCTTGGAAGCAAGGATGGCGAGACTACGTCTCACATACTTTGGACATGTTATCAGGAGAGATCAGTCCCTGGAAAAGGACATCATGCTTGGTAAGGTAGAGGGTCAGCAAAAAAGAGGAGGACCCTCAATGAGATGGATTGACACAGTGGCTGCAACAATGGGCTCAAGCGTAACCATGATTGTGAGGATGGCGCAGGACCAGGCAATCTTTCATTCTGTTGTAAGTAGTGTCGCTATGAGTCGGAACCAACTCAACGGCACCTAACAACAACAATGTAATCAATCAAGTTATAGAACATTTCAGTTACTGAGAAAGTTTCTTCATTGGCCCCTTTCAGTCATACTATTCTCCTCAAAACAAGAGGAATCACCGTTCTAATTTCTATAACATTAGATTACTTTTAGGGTCCCTGCATGATGTAGTTTATGCTAGACTACTAACGGAAAGGTTGGCGGTTCCTGTACTTGAACTTCATGTAGATGAAATAATAAAGTACATACAAGCATCCTTTTGTGTCTGGCTTCTTTCTTTCAATATACTGTTTTTGAGGTTCATCCACGTTGTTGAGACTATCAGTAGCCCAGTCCTTTTTATTGATAGTATTCCCTTGTATGAATGTTGCCAGGTAAGGTTAAGCTCATTCCTAGAACAAACACAGTGCCATTTCTGCCATATTATATCGGTCAAAACAGTAACAGAACCCACCCAGACTCAAGGGGATGGATGAAGAAAAAACGCCACCTCTTGGTGCAAGTGGCAAAGATCCACTGAAGAAGATGTGAGATATTATTGTGGACATATGGGGAAAATATAAACTGCCATGGTTAGGTTTAAGTCCTCTACCTTCTGTTAGTTTTCTACTTGTCCCATCTTTTGTTGTTGTTGTTACTTATTTTTCCCTTTCCTGCCTTTTTTGGTTTAATTGATTATTTTTACAATTTCATTTTCCACCTTTTTAGCCATATACAATCTGCTTTTAAGCTAATACATTGAGTTTTTCATTTCAGATATTGTATTTTTTAAGTTTCAGGCTTTCTATCTAGTTCTTTTTTACACTTCCCATTTCTTTGCTGCGATTCCCCACCATTCATTCTGTCCATATTTTCTTTTGAATTATTGAACTTATGTTTAAGTTTATAATTGAATTTATAATAGTTTTTAAAGTCCTTATCTGTCAAATCTAACATCTGAATAATCTTGTCCGTTACAATTTGTCCAGTTTTATATAGTTGTTTATAATGAGAGAGTAAGTCCAATACCACTTACTTCATCATGACCCATAGTGGAAGTTCAATACTCAATACATTTTTGTTGAATGCATAGATAAATGAATTTGATTTTGTGTTCCTAGTATTTGGAACAAGGCCTAGCATTGGTGGAGCTTGATAATATCTGTTGGATAAATTTCTATGATTTCAAGAGAAATCTACCCTCAAGCTCCACTTTGATCCACTGCAAGTGTAGAAGATAAGAAAGTAGAAGTAGAGGAAAGTATTAAGTGTTAATAGCACCTTGTTGTTTTCTTATTTCAGTTGTCTTGTACTTCACGTAAATGTAAAGAAATGTTTCCATTTCCAGAACTATTTTATTGGTAAACTTTATATGGAAGATTCAGAGGCATTTACAGAAGCAGATTATTTCCTTTGTAGAGAGAAAATTGACACCAACAGTAAACTAGACAGAAGAAACAACCATGATGTTGAGATTAGAAGAGTTACATGCTTATTTCTACAGGGAGTGAGAAAATGCGTCTTGTTAAGGACTCATTTTGTTTGATTGTGGATGTCATTATCAGCTTTCCAAGAGGCTGTACTAAAGAAGGCAACCTCTTCTCCTTTTCAACATTTTTCATCTTGTTTTCTGAGGGATTTTTTGTGGTTTCATACAATGCCCTCAGTGGGTCTAAGCAAAATCAGTTGGGGAAGTCCTTCTGCACCTGGGTCCTGCATGTCCACTCTGTATGCTACAAGCAATGATGGAGGGGTTGTCAACATCAAGGTTGATCCTCAGTGGAAGTTCTGCCAGTTCTAATAGCTTGGTGCCAACCCACCTTTATGCTAACAAAATAAAATGTTAATACTAAAGGTTTTAATAAGGACAATGCTTCTACTTTTCTTCTTTTCAAACTGACATTCCCAGTAGAATATCCATTAAGAGAATCTACTGTGATTTATTGTCACAGCTTGGATGCCCTTTTTTTCCCCCCTTTAACCTCTTTTCTCCCATTCTCTGCACCTTATAGGTAGGCACAAATCTATTTTTTGTTTCCTAAAGAAACAATGAGGCAGCAGACTTAAAACTTAACTAACAAATCATATGACCTTCTGTAGTATAGATTTTATTGAAAAACACAGTAGAACTATGCATAGCTCCCTAGCTGCCTGAGTCCTGACACTTCCTCCTTCAGAGAATTAACTTGATTCAGGACTCAGCAAAGCAGGAAGATGAATACGATATTAATAAGATTGATTTATGCAAAGTAAGCCACAACAATGAATATATTGTGCATTATGCAAACCAGATGCAATGCACTTCAGAATCAGAATCACTTGAAATCTCATTTACACAGTAATTATGTATTACAGGACACAGCAATGGCAATGTCCCATATTAAACATTTAACATCAGAGCTATCAAATAAAAATTGTAGTTTTAAAAGAAATTTTAAAAAACCAATAAAATAATCACAGCACCTAAATTATTATGAACTTATATGTATTTCTTGGCCTAACAAATGTGAGAAGATGACAAGTGACAAAAGATAGCTGAACGCATTTGACGTGTGCCTTTCTGCTTCAAAAACACACCTTATATGCCTAATGAGGATATAACCTTTTCTATTATTATACAGCTCACATCTGACCAGGAAATGAGGTAGCCATTAATGCACAGCTGTTAGTTTCTGTGTCATAGCTATGGAACAAAACATCCTCTATTTAATAGTTGCCTTTTTGTGAGACAGCAGTGAAATTTCCTTCAGTAATAGTAATGATAATAATTTCTTACATTTACTTAGTGATTTAGGTTAACAAAGCATTATGATTTATAATAACAGTGGCTGCCATTTATTCACTGCTGCACTGTCCTAAGTGCAGTACACATATTTTGTTGGTTTAATCCTTACAACAACTCTGTGAGATCGCCATTGGTTTTTTCAGTTATCTAGATGAGAAAACTGAGCTTTAAGGTATTACACGACTTAACTAATGTCATATAAATAGTAAGAAGTCAGAGGTGAGATCTGTGTGACCACAAAGCTAATTCTTAAATACTGGGCAGTGCTGACTTGTTTGATGCTCACAACAAAAACATTCTTGTGTTAAATAATTATGGTTGATCCCTGCCCTGCCCTCATAACTTAAGATTTAAAATATATTTACATAAAAACAAAAAAAGCTGTTGCCTGACTAAATTTCTCTCTTCATTTGCTTATTTTATCCTCCATATCTTTTACCCCCTCGTTCATATACTCTCACTTTAGACAGAGCCCACCATTCTTTAGCCTGTCCCCTGATGTTCATCCGCCTGGAAATTCTCCTGGCTACTCAGTCATTAAACAAGCTGTGTTCAATAGGAGAGCCTGTTCTTTCATCACAAATATTCCACTATGCGTGGGTGGCGGGGGATGGAGTTGGGGGGAGGTGAGACAGACTACCTCAGTAGCTGCGTTTCACAAGCTTACATACAAAGGAAGCAGTGGACTTCTCAGCAGCAAGAATGATAGCTCCCATGCCCTACCTCTGAGGCTTTTCTGAGTCGTGCCTGGATATTATTCATTCTTTCATTCAATGACTAATATTTGGGCATCTACTCATGTCAGGTCTTGTGCTAGATGCAGGGAATACAGTGAATAACACCAATACATTCCTTGTGCTTGTGGAGCTTATAATCCATCTAGGAAGACAGATATAACCCATCACAATATGATGTGAAGAAGAAGGTTTTGGAAAATGGTGACAAAACATAAGTCAGAGAAAAACAAAGAACAAAGTAGCTTTTGGGATTGGGGGAACACTGCTTGCTAATTCCTGATGTTTCCATCCTTGTTGGGGGCCACAAGTCAGTGTAACATCTAGCATCTCTCAATTTGTGTCTCACTCTTCTTCTAGGTACCATTCTTGTTTGTCTTCACTCTTGTTCTACATCTTCTCTCTGATCGATATTACCTCATTGATGAGTTTGGGATGAGAAACCAAGCACCTATAGCCTCACTTGTTCTACTCACTCCCTTTCCTTTTAGGAGTTTCTGCTCACAGGAAGTGTATGCTCTTGTCTCCTCCTCCATGCTGTTATTCTAGGTATGTTTTTTGCTCTGGGAAGGCCTGTGGATGTCCAGCTCTGCCTGAGACTGGGCTAGTGAGTCTGTCTCATTCTAATTCTGTCAGCATTAGAAACACATTGTTGCTGCATATTTAAGCCATATTTTTTTAAATATCAGCTTGAACCATCATAAAGGTGATATTGTAACTTCAATGCATCTTACTCTTTTGTATTATTTCTCAAATGACTCAGAGAGCCAACTGGGTGGAGAAAGACAGGTGTAAATTATTGAGTTTACTTCTATCTTAACTATAGTTATAGGGAGTACTGATTATAACAAGTATCTTTTAAAGCATCTCTACCTTAGAACAGGACTAAGAAACGTAAAATTATTCTCATAACCAAATTGTCAACATAATTACTGCCTGTTATTTCCTACAGCAAGGTTATTTGAATAAAAGTAGTGCTGGAATATGCGTCTGTCAGTTTGTCGTGCTGTGGGAGCTTGTGTGTTACTGTGATGCTGGAAGCTATGCCATCGGTATTCAAATACTAGCAGGGTTACCCATGGCATACAAGTTTCAGCTGAGCTTCCAGACTAAGACAGACTAGGAAGAAGGACCTGGAGGTCTACTTTTGAAAATAATTAGACAGTGAAAACCTTATGAATAGCAGCAGAACATTGTCTCATATAGTGCTGGAAGAAGAGCCCACAGGTTGGAAGGCAAGCAAAATACGACTGGGGAAGAGCTGCCTCCTCAAAGTAGAGTCGACCTTAATGACATCGATGGAGTCAAGCTTTTGGGACCTTCATTTGCTGATGTAACATGACTCAAAATGAGAAGAAACAGTGGCAAACATCTATTAGTAATTAGAATGTGGGATGTATGAAGTATGAATCTAGGAAAATTGGAAATCATCACAAATGAAATAGAATGCATAAACATCGATATCCTGGGCATTAGTGAGCTAAAATGGACTGATATTGGCCATTTTGCATCTGATAATCTTATGGTCTACTATGCTGGGAATGACAAATTGAAGAGGAATGGCACTGCATTCATTGCCAAAAAGAACACTTCAAGATCTATCCCGAAGTAAAATGCTGTCAGTGATAAGATATTATCCATACACCTACAAGGAAGACCGGTTGCTATAACTATCATTCAAATTTATGCACCAACCACTAAGGCCGAAGATGAAGACATTGAAGATTTTTACCAATTTCTGCAGTCTGAAATTGATCGAACATGCAATCAGGAGGCATTGATAATTACTGGTGAATAGAATGTGAAAACTGGAAACAAAGAAGAAGGATGGGTAGTTGGAAAATCTGGCCTTGGTGATAGAAAAGATGCCAAAGATCACATGATTGAATTTTGCAAAACCAACAACTTCATTGCAAATACTTTTTTCCAACAACATAAACAGCAACTATACACTTGGACCTCACCAGATGGAATACACAGGAATCAAATCGACTACATCTGTGGAAAGAGAAGACGGAAAAGCTCAATATCATCAGTCAGAACAAGGCCAGGGTCTGACTGTAGAACAGACCATCAATTGCTCATATGCAAGTTCAAGCTGAAACTGAAGAAAATTAGAACAAATCCTCAAGAGCCAAAGCACGACCTTGAGCATATCCCACCTGAATTCAGAGACTATCTCAAGAATAGATTTGACACATTGAACACTAATGACAGAAGAGCAGACGAGGTGTGGAATGGCATCAAGGACATGAGACATGAAGAAAGCAAGAGGTCATTAAAAAGACAGGAAAGAAGAAAAGAACAAAATGGATGTCAGAAGAGACTCTGAAGCTTGCTCTTAAACATCAAGTAGCTACAGCAAAAGGAAGAAATGATGAAGTAAAAGAGCTGAACAGAAGATTTCAAAGGGCTGTGCGAGAAGACAAAGTAAAGTATTATAATGACATGTGCAAAGAGCTGGAAGTACAAAACCAAAAGAGAAGAAAATGCTCAGTATTTCTCAAGCTGAAAGAACTGAAGAAAAAATTCAAGGCTCAAGTTGCAATATTGAAGGATTCTGCGTGGAAATTATTAAACAACACAGGAGACATCAAAAGAAGGTGGAAGGAATACACAGAGTCATGGTACCAAAAAGAATTGGTCAATGTTCAACCATTTCAGGAGGTAGCATATGATCAAGTACCAATAGTACTGAAGGAAGAGGTTCAAGCTGCACTGAAGACATTGGTGAAAAACAAGGCTCCAGGTATTGACAAAATACCAGTTGAGATGTTTCAACAAACGGATGCAGTGCAGGAGATGCTCACTCATCCATGCCAAGAAATTTGGAAGACAGCTGCCTGGCCAACTGCCTGCAAGAGATCCATATTTGTACCCATTCCAAAGAAAGGTGATCCAACCAAATGCAGAAATTGTCAAACAATATCATTAATATCACACACAAGTAAAATTTTTCAAGCCAGATTCAGAACAGGACATGGAACAAGGGATATCATTGTTGACGTCAGATGGATCATGGCTGAAAACAGAGAATACCAAAAATAAGTTTACCTGTGTTTTATTAACTATGCAAAGACATCCAACTTTGTGGACCATAGCAAATTATAGATAACATTTCGAAGAATGGGAATTCCATAACACTTAACTGTGCTCCTGAGGAACCTGTACTTAAACCAAGAGGCAGTCATTCAAGCAGAACAAGGGGCTACTACCTGGTTTAAAGCCAATAAAAATGTGCATCAGAATTGTAGCTTTTCACCATGATTATTCAATTTGTATGCTGGGCAAATAATTTGAGAAGCTAGAGTGTATGAAGAAGAACAGGGCATCAAGATTGGAGAAAGACTCATTAACAACCTGTTATGCAGATGACACAACCTTGCCTGCTGAAAGTGAAGAGGACTTGAGGCATCTACTAATGAAGATCAAAGACTACAGCCTTCAATATGGATTACACCTCATCATAAAGAAAACAAAAATCCTCACAACTGGACCAATAAGCAACATCATGATAAATGGAGAAAATACTGAAGTTGTTAGGGATTTCATTTTAGCTGGATCCACAATCAACACCCAAGGAAGCAGCAGTTAAGAAATCAAATGATGCAATGCATTGGACAAATCTGTTGCAAAAGACCTCTTTAAAGTGTTAAAAACCAAAGATGTCTCCTTGAGGACTAAGGTGGGCCTGACCCAAGCCATGGTATTTTCAACTGCCTCATATGCATGTGAAAGCTGGACAATGAATAAAGAAGACAAAAGAAGAACTGATGCCATTGAATTATGATGTTGGTAAAGAATATTGACTAGGTGATGCACTGCCAGAAGAACAAAAGATCTGCCTTGGAAGAAGGACAGTCAGAATGCTCATTAGAAGCAAGGATGGTGAGACTTCATCTGACATACTTTGGACATGTTATCAGGAGGGACCAGTCCCTGGAGAAGGACATCAAGCTTGGTAAAGTAGAGGGTCAGAGAAAAAGAGGACAACCCTCAGTGAGATGGATTGACACAGTGGCTGCAATAATGGGTTCAAACATGTCAACCATTGTGAGGATGGCACAGGACCAAAACAGTGTTTTGTCCTGTTATACATAGGGTCACAATGAGTTAGAACTGACCGGAGGGCACCTAACAACAACAAGTACTCTTCCTCAAAGAGAACCTTTGTCTTGTGTCTCAGCTGTAATCCACTGTTATAGTATTGAAGCTCTGTTGCTATTGTGGAGCACTGCTGACGCAGTGGTTAAGAGCTCAGCTGCTAATCAAAAAGGTTGGCAATTTGAATCCACCAGCCACTCCCCGGAAACCCTATGGGGTTTTTCTACTCTGTCCTATAGGGCTGCTATGCGTCAGAATCGACTCAATGGCAATGGTTTTTTGTTTGTTCGTTACTATTGTGGTAAGTTGTGGGTGTGGAGTATAGCAGTCTATAATCTTCTAATTAAATCTAAGCCTTTTAGTAGGGCTGTGTCTCCGGGCTGTGACCTACCCATGTGTTTCTCCAGTGGTATTGCTCCTGGCTCACATACCACCACCACTGCCTACCCCCCACCCCCATCGATTCCCTTCTCTGGCTGCCTTATTTCAAATCTATTTCCTTGAAGCTCTGGTCCCTGTTGGCTATGTCCTTCTTAGGTGAGACAGGAAGGCTAGAGGAATCTAGAGTGGGAGGAATGACATTCTTCATTCATTGTTTTTTTCCCACTAGTGGAAACTGAATGTGATGGTTAGAATGTAAGCAGCCATCTTAGACCATTAAACAAAAGCCACAAATTGAGGATGCAGAGCTACAAAATAAAAGGAAATTGAGTCCCACACTTCTAAGTTGTCATACTCATCCCAAACTGCTTAATTCCTGGTATCAATTATCTATTGTCACAATAATATTAAGAAAGATCCACAAAACCTCAGTGACATACAACAATAAGTATTTCTCACACATACATGGGATTGAGCTGGGCTCCCTCAGGCTTCTGGAGGTCAACTGGGGGTTAGATGATCTAGGTTGGGCTTAAATGGGTCAAATGCCATAGCTTGACTCTTCCCTAAGTGTCTTTCATCTCCAGCTGGGTACATTCTTCTTATGACAATGATAGAAGCAGAAAAGAGCAAGAGCAGGTTGAAACATGCAAGACTTTTTGAGGTTTAGACTTTGAATTGGAACACAGCACTTATGCCTCATTCAGTTGGCTTAAGCAAGTCACAAGGTTGGCCCAGATTCAAAGAAACAGATCCCATCATTTTAGTGAGAGAAACTAAATGTTACATGACAAAAAGATGGATTCAGGGAAGGATAAAAATAAGGGCTATTTTTGCAATCTTTCACACTTTCAGATTTCTTTTCTGTAAGAGACAAACTTCTGTCTTGTTGGAGCTTCTGTAATCTAGTTTAATATACTTTTATTTTCATTATATGTAGCTGACATTGATCCTAATCGATTTATTATCCACCCATTGTAATGTGAGCTTAATGAGGGCAGGAAGTTTTTATTTTTTAATTATATGAAATACGTTGTCTTCAAAAATTAAGACAACATAAATAGTTTTTTCTGTTTTTTAATTGTACTATAGATGAAGGTTTAGAGAACAAACTACCTTCTCATTAAAACATTTAGCACACTTATTGTTTTATGACATTGGTTAACAACCCCAAGACATGTCAACACTCTCCCTTCTCCACATTGGGTTACCTATTAATCAGCTTTCCTGCCCCCTCCTGCCTTCTAGTCCTTGCCCCTGGGCTGATGTGTCCCTTTATTCTTGTTTTGTTTTATGGGCCTGTCTAATCTTTGGCTAAAGGGTGAACCTTAGGAGTGACTTCATTACTGAGCTAGAAGATGTTCAGGGGCCATACTCTTGGGGTTTCTCCAGTCTCTGTCAGGCCAGTTAGTCTGGCCTTTTTTTGTGAGTTAGAATTTTGTTCTGCATTTTTCTCCAGTGCTGTCGGGGACCCTCTATTGTGATCCCTATCAAAGCAGTCAGTGGTGGTAGCTGGGTACCATTTAGTTGTGTTGGACTCAGTCTGGTGGAGGCTGTGGTAGTTGTGGTCCATTAGTCCTTTGGAATAATCTTTCCCTTGTGTCTTTAGTTTTCTTCATTCTTCGTTGCTCCTGAAGGGATGGGACCACTGGAGTATCTTAGATGGCCACTAACAAGCTTTTAAGACCCCAGACGCTACTTACCAAAGTAGAGTGTAGAACATTTTCTTTACAGACTATGCTATGCCAGTTGAGCTAGATGCTCCCCGAGACCATGGTCCCCACAGCCCTCGGCCCAGTAATTCAGTCCCTCAGGGAGTTAGAATGTGTCTATGGAGCTTCCGTGACCTTGCCTTGGACTAGTTGTGCTGGCTTTCCCAGTATTGTGTACTGTCTTACCCTTCAGCAAAGTTACTACTTATCTATTGTCTATTTAGTATTTTTCCATGCCTACCCCTTCCCGCCATCATAACCATCAAAGGTTGTTGCTTTTCATGAGTATTTATAGTAGTGGTCTCATACAGTATTTGTCCTATTGTGATTGACTTATTTCACTCAGCATAATGCCCTCCAGATTCATTCATGTTGTGAGATGTTTCCCAGAGGCATCATTGTTCTTTATGGTTGCATAGTACTCCATTGTGTGTACGTACCATAGTTTGTTGATCCATTCATCTGTTGATGGGCATCTAGGTTGTTGCCATCTTTTTGCTATTGTGAACAGTGCTGCAATGAACATGGGTGTGCATATGTCTATTCATGTGACGGCTCTTATTTCTCTAGGATATGTTCCTAGGAGTGGGATTGCTGGATCATACGGTATTTCTATTTCTAGCTTTCTAAGGAAGTGCCATATCATTTTCCAAAAGGGTTGTACCATTTTGCATTCCCACCAGCAGGGCAGCAGGGCATAAGAGTTCCAATCTCCCCGCAGCCTCTCCAGCGTTTGTTATTTTCTGGGTTTTTTTTTTTTTTTAAATTCATGCCAGTAATGCCAGGGTGAGATGGTATCTCACTTCTCTAATGGCTAGTGATCGAGAGCATTTCCTCATGTGTCTGTTAACTGCTTGAATGTCTACTTTGGTGAGGTATCTGTTCATTTCCTTTGCCCATTTTTTAACTGAATTATTTGTTGTAGAGGTGTTGGATTTTCCTGTAGATTTTAGATACTAAATTTTGTCAGATTTGTCATGGATTAAATTGTGTCCCCCAAAATATGTGTCAACTTGGTTAGGCCATGATTCCCAGTATTGTGTGGTTGTCCTCCATTTCATGATTGCAATTTTATGTTAAAGAAGATTAGGGTGGAACTGTAACACTATTACCGAGGTCACATGCCTGATCCAAAGTAAAGGGAATTTCCTTAGGGTGTGGCCTGCACCACCTTTTATCTTTCAGGACATAAAAAAGGAAAGGGGAGTCAGCAGAGACGGGGGACCTCATACCACCAAGAAAGCAACACTAGAAGCAGAGTGTATCCTTTGGAAAGGGGGTCCCTGCGCAGAGAAGCTCCTAGTCCGAGGGAAGATTGATGAGAAGGCCAACAGAGACAGAAAGCCTTCCCCTGTAGCTGACGCCCTGAATTTGGACTTTTAGCCTGCTTTACTGTGAAGAAATAAATTTCTCTTTGTTAAAGCCGTCTACATGTGGTATTTGTGTTATAGCAGCACTAGATAACTAAGACAAGATTTGTCATAGCCAAAAATTTTTTGCCAGTCTGTAGGTTCTCTTTTTACTCTTCGGGTGAAGTCTTTTGATGAGCATAAGTGTTTAATTTTTAGAAGATCCCAGTTATCTAGCTTATCTTCTGGAGTTTGTGTGTTGTTAGTTATGGTCTGTATCCTGTTAATGCTGTGCATTAGGGCTTCTAGCATAGATCCTATTTTTTCTTCTATGATCTTTCTAGTTTTATATTCAGGTTTTTGATCCATTTTGAATTAGTTTTTGTGTATGATGTGAGGTATGGGTCCTGTTTCATTTTTTTGCAGATAAACATCCACTTTTGCCAGTACTATTAGTTAAAAAGACTGTCTTCTCCCCATTTCATGGACTTCATGCCCTTGTCGAAGATCAGGTGACCATAGGTGGATGGATTTACATCTGGGTTCTCAGTTCTGTTCCATTGGTCAATGTTGTTGTACCAGTACCAGTCTGTTTTGACTACTGTAGCTGTATAGTAGGTTCTGAGGTCAGGTAGTGTGAATCCTCCTACTTTATTCTTCTTCTTCAATAGATCATTACTTATCTGGTGCCTCTTCCCTTTCCCTATAAAGTTAATGATTAGTTTTTCCATCTCTTTAAAGAATGTTCTTGTTATTTGTATTGAGATTGCATTGTATTTGTGGATTGCTTTGGGTAGAACTGACATTTTCACAATGTTGAGTCTACCTATCCATGAGCCTAGTATGTTTTTCCATTTATGTAGATCTCTTTTGGTTTCTTGCAGTAGTGTTTTGTAGTTTTCTTTGCATAGGTCTTTTACATCCTTAGTTAGATTAATTCTTAAGTATTTTAATTTTTTAGGGGCTATTATAAATGGTATTGTTTTCCTGATTTCCTTTTCATTGTTCTCTTTATTGGTGTATAGGAATCCAACTGATTTTTGTACGTTTATCTTGTATCCTGCTACTTTACTGAATCTTTCTATTAGTTCCAGTAGTTTTCTTGTGGAGTCTTTTGGGTTTTCTATGTATAGTATCATATCATCCTCTAATAGGGACAGCTTTTCTTCTTCATTACCAGTTTGGATGCCCTTTATTTCTTTTTCTTTCCTGATTGCTCTAGCTAGGACTTCCAGCACAATGTTAAATAGGAGTGATGATAAAGGACATCTTTGTCTTGTTCCTGTTCTCAAGGGGAATGTTTTCAGCCTCTCTCCATTAAGAATGATGTTGGCTGTTGGTTTTGTATAGATGCCTTTTATTATGTAGAGGAATTTCCTTTCTATGCCTATTTGATTGAGAGTCTTTATCAGGAATGGGTGTTAGACTTTGTCAAATGTCTTTTCTGTGTTGATTGAAATGATCATGTGGTTCTTTTATTTATGTGTGGATTATGCTGATTGATTTTCTAACGTTAACCATCCTTGCATACCTGGTATGAATCCTACTTGGTCGTGTGTATTTTTTTTTTTTTTTGATATGATGCTGAATTTTATTGGCTAGAATTTTGATGAGAATATTTGCATCTGTATTCATGAGAGATATTGGTCTGTAATTTTCTCTTTTTGTGGTGTCTTTACCTGCTCTTGGTATGAGGGTTACCCTAGCTTCATAGAATGAATTTGGAAATATTCCTTCCTTTTCTATGTTCTGAAATAATTTGAGTAGTACTGGTGTAAGCTCTTCTCTGAATGTTTGGTAGAATTCTCCAGTGAAGCCATCTGAGCCAGGGCTGTTTTCTGGTTAGGAGATTTTTTTTTATTACCTTTTCAGTCTCTTCTGTTGTTATGGGTCTGTTCAGATTTTCAAGATCATTTTGTGTTAGTTTGGGTAGGTAGTGTGTTTGTAGAAATTTATCCATTTCCTCTAGATTTTCAGATTTGTTGGAATATAGTTTATTGTAATATTCTGTTATGATCCTTTTTATTTCAGTTAGGTCTATTGTAATGTCCCCCATTTCATTTCTTATGTGGGTTATTTGCATCCTCTCCTGTTTTTCTTTTGTCAATTTGGCCAGTGGTTTGTCAATTTTGTTGATCCTTTCAAAGAAACAACTTTTGGTTTTGTTGATTCTTTCTTTTGTTTTTCTATTTCATTTATTTCTGCTCTGATCTTTATTATTTCCTTTCTTCTGGTGGCTGTGGGCTTCTTTTGCTGTTCTCTTTCTATTTGTTTATGTTGTTTAGCTAATGTTTTGATTTTATCCCTTTCTTCTTTTTTGATGTGTGCATCTGTTGGTATAAATTGACCTTTGACCACTGCCTTTGCTGTGTCCCAAAGGTTTTGGCATGATTTTGTTCATTCTCATTTGATTCTAGGAATTTTTTTCTTCTGTCTTTGATTTCTTCTATTACCCAGTGGTTTTTAAACAGGGTGTTATTCAGTTTCCATGTAATTGATTTTTTTTCCTTGTTCTTCCTGTTGTTAATTCCTACTTTGATGGCATTGTGATCAAAGTAGATACTTTGTATTATTTTAATGTTTTGGATTTTGTTAAGGTTGCTTTCTGGCCTAAGTTGTGGTCTATTCTTGGAAATGTTCCATGTGCATTGGAAAAGAATGTGTACTTTGCAGCTGTTGGGTGGAGTGTTCCATATATATGTCTATGAGTTCATGTTGGCTCATTGTGTCCTTTACATCTTCTGTATCTTTGTTGAGTTTCCTTCTAGATATTCTGTCCTTACTGAGAATGATGTGAAGTCTCCTTCTATTATAGTGGAACTGCAATTTTTCTTTTCAGTGCCGTTGAAGTTTGTTTTATGTATTTTGGAGCTCTGTCATTGGGTGTGCAGATTTTTATTAGGCTTATGTCTTCATGATAGATCATCCCTTTAATCATGATATAGTGCCCTTTTTTGTCTTTTATGGTGAATTTTGTTTTAAAGTCTATTTTATCTGAGATTAGTATTGCCACTCTTGATCTTTTTTGGTCGCTGTTTGCTTGATGTATTTTTTTCATCCTTTGATTTTTAATAAATGCATGCCTTTGTTTCTAAGGTGTGTCTCTTGTAGACAGCATATTGATTGTTCCTGTTTTTTTAATCAATTCTGTCACTCTCTGTATTTTTATGGGTCCATTTAGGACTTTTACATTCAGTGTAATTATTGATAGGTGTGAGTTTATTGTGTCATTTTGTAGGGCTTTTTTTTGTGGTGCTGACATTTTCTTTGGTCTTCTTACCCTCTTGTGCCAAATTCCTTTTGTCTTGGATGTTTCTTTCATTTATTTTGTTTTGTAGATTTTTTTTTTGAGACTTTATTTTTTCTTCTTTACGTTGATTAGTAGGTTTGTAAACTTTCTTTGTGGTTACCTTGAAATTTACCCTTGTCTTCCTAGGTTTGAATCAGTCTTTTATTACTTGGTATTGTAGAAAGCTCTATATCTACACCATTTATTCCCTCTTTTATTGTTCTGACTTTGTTGTTGTTTACAGATTAACTTCTTTGGTTCCCTGTTGTAAATCTTTTAGTTTCGAATAGTCCTCGGGAGTTCATTTCCTAGATTGGTATCTGGCTGATGCGATCTTGCGTCCTAGATTAAGGCTGTCATCTGATGTTTTTCTCCTCAAATGGAAGGATTCCTTTCAATAATTCTTGTAAGTTTGGCTTCTTTTTTTACATATGCCCTTAATTTCTGTTTATCTGAAAATGTCCTAATTTCACCATCAATTTGAATAAGAGTTTTGCAGGATATATTATTCTTGGTGGGCCATTTTTTTCTTTCACGGTTTTATATATGTCATCCATTGCCTTCTTGCCCGCAGGGTTTCTGCCAAGTAATCAGAACTTAGTCTTATTGTTTCCCCTTATGTATGTGACTTTTTGTTTTTCTCGAGCTGCTCTCAGGATTCTTTCTTTGCCATTGGTTTTAGCAAGTGTGATTATGATATGACTTGGTGATTTTCTTTTGGGTCTATCCTATATGGGGTTCGTTGAGCTTCTTGGATGGTCAGTTTTTCATCTTTCATGATATTAGGGAAGTTTTCTGTCAGCTATTCTTCAATGATCCTCTCTGTGTTTTCCATTTTCTCCCCGTGTTCTGGAACTTTGATCACTCAAAACTTTTTCCTTTTGATTGTATCCCACATAATTCTCAGGGTTTCTTCATTTTTCTTTGTTCTTTTTTCTGATTTTTCCTCATACGAAGTGGTATCCAAGTATTTGTCTTCAATTTCACTGATCCTGTCTTCCACTGTTTCAAACCTGTTCCCCAGACCTTCTATGATGCTGTCCATTTCTGAAATCTTGTTGCTTATCTTTTGAATTTCTGATTGTAGTTTTTGTATGATTTCCAATTGTGAATTTATTTTGATTTTTTGTTCCTGTAGTATTTCCCTGAATTATTCCATTGTTTTGTCTGTCTTTTCCATGAATTTATCTATTTTTTCCTCATGTTTGTCTGCTTTTTGCTTCAACTCTTGGATAGCTCTGAATAGTAGAGATTTGAATTTTCTATCAGATAGTTCTAGTGCCTTTTCTTCTACTGGAAAGTCATCTGGTGTTTTATTTTGGGTGCCTACTGGAACCATCCTGTCCTATTTTTTTAAATATGTTTTTATTTTGTCTGCTGTCTTTGGGATATTCAGTAGTTATTGTCCTTGTTTATTGATTATAGATTTCTTTGTTTTGTCCTGCTTTTTTGTTTTATTTGGTTATGCCTGAGTAGGCAGGCTGTGCTTTCTTTGTTATTTGCTTGTCTGTGGGCACGATACTTTTCACTTCCTTGTCCAACAGGCAGGGCCAGTCACTTAGCTATGGTGCAGCAGAGCAGGTCCAGCTGAAGGGGAGGGGCTGGGATGGATTTTTTCTGGCACATACTGGGACCAATAGAGCTTGCCAGTGGTCAGTGCAGGGCAGGTTCTGGAAAGCTGTGCCTGTGCTGCTTGGGTGTGCAATGTTCAGTGCATGGTTCAGATAGATAGCAGGGAGAGGGGAGGTTGTAATGGGTGGAGCTAAGTTGGGTATAAAAGAAGAGAGAGAGAAGAGAGAAACAGGAGTCCAAAAAAAAGTGCCAAGGGAGACTGCCATTGGAATGGAGAGACTAGAACCTGAGAAATGAAGAATAACAATAAATAAATAAATAAAAATTTAAAAAAAGAAAGAAAGAAATGCCCCCAGGGATCCCACCGGTGACCAGGAAACTGGCTGCCAGGGCACAGCCTATCTAGATGGGGTGGAGATGGCATACAGTGCCATATATTCAGGAGACAGGAAAAGATGGAAAGTAGAGATGAAAAACTGAGAAATGAAGAAAAACAAAAAAGGAAATAAGAGAAAAGAAAAAGGAAAGAAAAAAAGAAATGCCCCCAGGTATCCCACTGGTGACTGGGGAAGTGGCTCCCAGGCCCAGGTCATAGCCCTTCTAGAAGGGGTGGAGATGGCACACAGCACCAGGTATTGAGGAGACAGGAAAGAAGGTAAGTAGAGAGAGATGAGAAACTGAGAAATGAAGAAAAAGAAAACAAACAAAAAAAGGCCCAAGGGATCACACCAGCATGATGACGCAGACCAGGGAAGCAGTTCCCCAGTCAAGTGGCACTTCACAACCTGTCAAGAAGAAGCAAAGATGGCACATGGAGCCAGGTGTTTGAGAGAAAGGAGGAGTTGGTGAAAGACAGGGAAGAAACCAAAAGAAGCTGAAGAATGCAACACCAGCAACAAAGAAATGGCACTGAAAGAGTCAGCCAGTGGAGTGGGTTGAATCCAAGCAGCATGGATCCAATGCCTCCTGGCCAAGTGACCACGGCCAGCTGGGGAGTGACAGAGGCCGAGTAGGGGGAAGAAGGGTGAGGGGTGGAAAAGCGTGTATCCCTGGTTACCAGGTGCTCTGTCTCCTGATGGGAGCTCCGTGAAGTTGCTTTCCCATACTCTCTGTCCACCCATCTCCAACAGGAGTCCAAGATGGTGGATCCATGCTGCATTAGCTGATAGGGGACCTCTGCTTGTAACTTTCCTCGCTCTCTGTTCTCTGTTAGTTTCTTATTCCATTCGGTGCTTAGTTGAGTTCTTTATCTCTTCATTTGACACTTAGGGTTCCAGGATTGATGTTCGTCTCTGTTTTACTTAGTTTTTTAGGTCTTAGCTGTGGAGCGACAGCATAGTGCTTCTGTCTATAGCACCATGTTGGCTCTGCACCTCCTGTTTTGTTTTTTGTTTTGTTTTTTTTAAGGTACTTTTTGCCATTTTCTCATGCCAAATAAAAATTTTCACATGCTCCCATCAATAAAAAAAAGTTTTTTTTAAAGTAGAAATGACAGGCTTTGAAAGAAGCAAGACGCGAATGTTATGAGGCTAGGCTGTTTAGGGTAATGGCCAGAAGAAAGATGTAAGTCATGCTTGGGTGGAGGGGGGCTGTGAGCTGAAGGTTAGTAAGTGAAGAAAGTGAGAAGAGTCCAGTACACTAGATGATTTGAACTTCGAAAGAAGAGGGATTGTTGAATGAAAGTTGTACCTGAGTGGTCTGGAAATAAATGGAAAACAGGAGAATATCAATCATGCTTCCTGGCCTAAGGACATAGAGGAGCTTAAGAAATGACCAACTGCTAGCTGAGCAAGTTTAGAGGTAGTGTCACTAGGAAAAATCCAAATTTTACTTAATGTAAAAAAGTTTCTTCTATGTTTAAAAAAAAAAAAGTTAAAAAATAATAGGGAAGTTATCCATCAAGCAAATGTTCCAAAGAGCACGGCAGTAGGGTTCAGGGCTAGGAAAGGGAGGCTGAGTCAGGCAAAGGCAAGGCTTCTTCCTCACAGTCACATGATTATTCCTGTCAGCTTACAGAAAGAGTTTGTGCCTTAAAAAACAATGTGAATCACAGAAAGGGGGCAGGAAGAGAGTTAGGAAGTTGGTAGAAGGAAGGAACTGACATTGATCCTGGGCATTTTCACATATATTTTCTCACTTAATTTTTACAACATACAGGGTAGATGGCATTATCCCATGTTCACAAATTCAAAATTAAGGCTCCAAGAGGTTAAATAACTGGTCTAAGATCATAGCTACACTTAGACTGGGGTACTGTCTCCCAGCCTTATATATTCCTCTGACTCATTCATTTAAAAAATTGGAGCCTAATTAAAGGAGACTCCACAGTGATACGAGTAGGGAAGATGGCCATGTGGTTTACTTAGGACAGAAAAATCAATTCTCTAATCACTGTCAACCCTGTTAGCTCTAATCTTTAGTATATGGATGAGGACAGGAGACCAGATTAAGGAGTTAAAGTAGATAATCCCTCCACGGTCTGCTCATTTCTTTCTAGAATATTTATTGACCCTTTCTTGGGTCCTTTTTGTATTTTTTAACTCACTACTATACCCAGAGAAAGTGGAACAATGCCTGGTCCATAGTAAGCATTCAATGAAGATTTGCTGACGGAGTAAATAAATGATATGGCACTTAATCTGTATGCTGAGCAAATAATCCGAGAGGCTGGACTATATGAAGAAGAACAGGGCATCAGGATTGGAAGACGACGCATTAACAACCTTGCTAGGCAGATGACACAACTTTGCTTGCTGAAAGTGAAGAGGACTTGAAGTACTTACGGCCTTCATATGGATTACATGTCATCATAAAGAAAACAAAAATTCTCACAAATGGACCAATAAGCAACGTCATGATAAATGGACAAAAGATTGAAGTTGTCAAGGATTTCATTTTACTTGTCTCCACAATCAATGCCAATGCAAGTAGCAGTCAAGAAAACAAACGACATATTGCATTGGGCCAATCTGTTGCAAAAGACCTCTTTAAAGTGTTCAGAAGCAAAGATGTCACCTTGAGGATTAAGGTGCGCCTGACCCCAGCCATGATATTTTCAATTGTCTCATACGCGTGCTAAAGCTGAACAATGAATAAGGAAGACTGAAGAAGAATTGATGCTTTTGAATTATGGTATAGGTGAAGAATATTGAATAAACCATGGATGGCCGTACAAACAAATCTGTCTTCTGGAAGAAGTACAGCCAGAACACTTCTTAGAAGCGAGGATGGCATGACTTCCTCTCACATACTTTGGACATGTTATCAGGAGGGACCATTCCCTGGAGAAGGGCATCAAGCTTGGTAAAGCAGAGGGTCAGTGAAAAAGAGGCAGACCTCCAATGAGATGGATTGGCACAGTGACTGGAACAATGGGTTCAAACATAGCAACCACTGTGAGAATGTCACAGGGCCGGGTAGTGTTTCGTTATGTTGTACATAGGGTCGCTATGAGTCAGAACCGACTCAATGGTACCTAACAACAAACAACAACAACAACACATGACACTTAAGCTTAATATTTTAGAAAAGAACTCATCTGTAAAAGAGCACAAGCATATGAAGAGTGGTAATCAACTGAACAACCAAACAACCAACCAATACATAAATCAGGATCATGAATAGTTTAAAAACCAAATTAAACTGTTATAAGTATATTTTTAAATGCTGTCTTAAAATAAGTTGGCAACTGTGACAGATATTAAAATATGGCTCATGCAGATCCTATTCCAATATTTTTTAACCTGACTTCGGGGACTATAAAGACTGGAAAGCTAAAATCTATATTTATACTCTCTAGTAACCTGGGTACTGCAAGCAATCTAGCTTTCACCAGGCTGACTCTCCCATACTTGATCTGGAGATAAAAGTAAGCAACTCAGGATGGTGGTTGTACACAGAGAAAGTGTATCTCCTGGTATGAATGATGGCAGAGGCACCCAGTTCTTTGAGCTAGCTACTATGAGTTTCTAACTTGGTTTCACAAGTATTGAGTAGTGGGGGAAGTGCAGTTGTGTTCCAAAAAGGTTCAGTGATAGTGTTTCAGCATTTCTCCTGGCTACTCTATTCCTGGCTTTGTGGTACTCGAACCCAGTACTTGGACAATCCAAGATAGTCTGTAAAGTATAAAATATCTTTTAAAAGACCCCTTTCTTCATAAACCATATAGAGGGGACTTTGTTGTCTGCAAATATTTTCAGAAACTACCAAACATTTGATCATTTATATTAGCACCACATTTACTGGGGTAATCTTTAAGGATCTTTAGTTAAAATGTTATGGAAACTTTTGATTTTGACTGAGGATAGATGTAGGAAAACTTCAGAAATAGGTACATTTGTAAAGCATATCTTTGGTTTTGTTTATTTTAAAAAACATTTCTTTGGCGAGCAAAAAAAGGTAACATTACAAAATGGAATATGATTAAAATATCAAGAAGTGGGAATTATTAATGTACCAAATGTGTTTACAGTGGTTCTTTTATATATCCACAAAAATCAAAGTTTAATTATTATTGCTTTTTTCTATACGCCCTTTCTCATGTCCCAGAACAGATTTTTATCCCATACAGAACACCGATAGCATGAAAAAGTTGGAAATAATGCATTTAATTTCAGTGATCTTTGTGATGTGAATAAAAGTTTTTACACAAGCAGAGTAAGCTGATTTTTCAAATATTTTTGTTTATTTTTGCAGAAGTGGATATAAACTCAAAGATACTACGTACTTGTCACAAAAATAAATACAGGTTTACACATATGACCTTATACCTGAGTTTCTCAATCTCAGCACTATTGACATTTGGGGCTGGGCATATCTTTGCTGTGGGGGCTATCCTGTGCATTGTAGGATGTTTAGCAGTATCTGTGGCCTCTGCACACTAGAGGCCAATAGCCCAACCCTTCTTCCTCACGTTGTGACAATCAAATATGTACATTGTCAAATGCCCCCATGGGCAAAATCACTCCCAGTTGAGAATCACTGGCTTACACAGACATAAAACAGAGAAGCAATTTCTAATGAAGTTTTTAACAATGTTTTTCAAGATCTTGATGAACTACATCTTAATACCTGAAATAGCACATGTTTATATTATATCAAAACTTTGTAATGAAATGGGTGCATTTTTCTCTTTTTCTAGTTTTTCACTCTATTGCATTAGTGATATGAAGTTTTGTTTTCTTTGTATCAGATCTAAATGAACAAGCTGTCAATTTGATAAAGACAGAAAAGTCAGGCATGTATACATTGGAAAAAAAATAACTAGAGGCACCTAGCAATTACCTATGATTAATTTTTGAGCCTATAGTGTTATTACTTTAATTCTTGGGGATACTTTTAGCAGTTGGAATCTGAACCTGGGACCAGAGTGAAAAATTACTCTATTTTTTTCCCAGCAGCTCAAAAGAAAAATGACTGTTTATCTGTGTTCCATTCTAAAACCACATGGGAGTGGTCCTTGGGCTACATGGCCACCATTGTTGGTTTATATGCTCTGTGATCTTGGTTCTGGAAATCCTTCAGGGATACTGGAGCAGTTTTGAGCCCTCTGAAATAATGATTAATCTTTAAAATACCCTGTCAAAATAAATTTTTCTGACTCAACAAACATTTGTCTCAAACACAACAGAATTTTCTGTTAGAATGAAAGTTTCAGTATTTAGGACTCAGAGAAAGCATCTTTTTACATTATGCCAGAATGACGAATTAAAGATGAGATTACAAATACAGTCATTTGGTTTGTTTGGGTAACTTAAACTATTTAGTTTGATTTTTAAAATATCTGTTATTTAATAGAAATTCAGGAGATCCAAATTCTCATTCAACTTCTAGAACAAATTAGACTTATGATTTTAAGAAGAGGAGGAAAGAAAATTTTTTAAATGACTCCCTAAGACAGCAACTCCACATATATTCTCCCTAGAATAACTTTTGTAAGCTGTTTCGAATCACTAATTCCTCTGCGTCTGATTCCCTCAACTTCAAATTAGATTGTTGGTTCTGGCCAGGGTTTCTCAATTGAGAGTCCACGGATGAGATTCAAGGTGACTTGTGAATTCCCTAAAATTGCATGAAAACTTTTGAATTATGTGTGTATGTGCAATATTCTGTGGTAGATTGTCCAGAGCTTCTATCAGATTCTCAGAGATTCAGTTCCTGAGAAATAAAGAACCAGTTCACTTAGAACAAACTGGAGTGTGCATACCCTGGGGAAGAAGCGAAGGCTTTCTACGGGGTAAGCTGGCATGGAAAGCTCTAAGAATACTGGTTTGAGTTTCTCTACTTCCTTATATATTGTGTGCTAAAATGGATCTTCCTGAGAAAGTCTGTAAGGAAAGGTAGAAAGTCCAGAATAGCCAACATAATACTGAAGAAGAAGAGGACCAGAGTACTGAAACTACCCAACTATAAAACATATCATAAAACCACAGTAATCCAGACAGTATAGTATTGGTGAAAGAACAGACATATAGATCCATGAAACAGAATAGAGAAACTAGAAATACAAGTTCTAGTACAGTCAACTGATGTCTGAAAAATGAGGAAAGGCAATTAAATAGAGAAAGGTTGATGTTTTCAACGAATGGGGCTAGAACACCTGAACATGCAAAAAGAAAAAAAGAAAAAAACACCTAAACATAGACCTTACACCTTCAACAAAAATTAACTGAACATGGATCATAGACCTAGATGTTAAACACAAAACTACAAAACTTCTTGAATGTAACAGAGGAGAAAATCTAAGTGACTTAGGCTTGGCGGTAAGTTTTTAGACACAGCACCAAAAGTACAATCCATGAAAAAAAATTGGTAAGATGGATTTCATTAAAACTTTGTTCTATGACACGCACTGTTAAGAGAATAAGAAGACAAGCCATAGTCTGGGAAAAAATACTTTCAAAACACATATTTGATAAGGAACTTGTATTCAAAATATACAAAGGACACTTACATCTTAACAGCAAGACAACAAACAATCCAGTTAAAATTGGGCCAAAGATTTAATCACACATCTCACCAAGAAGATATGCAGATAGAAAATAAGCATAAGAAAAGATGATCAACATTACATGTCAAAAGGGAATTTTAAATTAAAACAATGAGATTCCATTACACACATATTAAACCAAAACCAAATCCTTTGCAGTGGAGTCAATTCCAGCTCATAGCGACCCTATAGGACATGGTAGAACTGTCCCATAGGGTTTCCTTTGGGTTACCATTACCTTCGGGTTAGTGGACTGAGCATTTTAACAACTTTGCCACAAAGTTTCCTTACCCACATGTTAGAATGGCTAAATTCCTCCCCCATACCAAACCCCCCCGCCCCCGAAAAACAAGACAAAATAAACTGACAGTACCAAATGCTGGTGAATATGTGGAACAACAGGAGTTCTCATTCATTGCAGGTGAGAATGCAAAATGGCACATCTACTTTGGAATACAATCTGGTAGCTTCTTCTAAAAGACAAACATAGTTTTACTACCAAATCCAGCAGTTGCAATCCTAGACATCTACCCAAATGCGTTGAAAATTTATGCCCACACAAAAACCTGTGCAGCAATGTGTATAGAAATTATTTTATAATTGCCCCAAACCAGAAGCATTTAAGATGTCCTTCAATAAGTGGATGGATAAACAAACTATGGTAGATCCATACAATGGAATATTATTTATCAATAAGAAGAAATGTGCTATCAAGCTATGAAAAGACATGGAGGAATCTTAAATGCCTATTGCTAAGTGAAAGAAAGAAGCCCTGGTGACGTAATGGTTAAGAGCTCGGTTGATAACTGGAAGGTTGGTGGTTCAGACCTACCCAGCTGCTCCACTGGAGAAAGACAGGGAGATCTGCTCTGATACAGATTATAGTCTAGAAAATCCTATGCGGCAGTTCTACTCTGTCACTTGGGGTCATTACGAGTCAGAATCGACTCAATGGCACCTAACAACACGTATGATTCCAACTATGTGGCATTCTTGAAAAGGAAGAACTATAGAAATTGTAAAATGGTCAGTGCTTGCCAAGGATTTGAGGTGGGAGTGGGGAGAGAGGGATGAATCGGTGATGCACAGGGGATTTTTAGGGCAGTTGAAACTATTCCTTATGATCCTGCAGTAGTGGATACATTATACATTTGTCAAAACCCATGGAACTGTACAACACAGAGTGTACCCTAATGTAAACTATGGACTTCACTCAATAATAATGCGTCTGTATTGTTCATCAATTTTTGAAAAATGTGCCACAGTATGAAGATGTTAATAATATAAAACTGTGGGGGTAGGGGATGGAGGCAATATGGGAACTCTGTATAATATCTACTTAATTTTTCTACGAATCTAATATCTACTTAATTTTTCTACAAATCTAAACCGGTTCTAAAAAAATAAAATCTATTAATTAAAAACAAAACAAAAAGTTTCACTCATAAGTTGTTGTCAGTATGAAGTTTTTCTTCACTGTAATGAAAAAGAATACAAAACTGCAAAACAACAACAAAAAACAAAACTATGGAGCCATTTTCTTCATCATGTCTAAAACCAAACAAAATCCTATTTGCCCAGAGTTTATGCTGCCTAGATCGCTTTTCTTCCTGACTAGAATATTACTTAGTCTTTTCTCAGCATATTCATGATATTTATCATTTTTCCAAGGTGCATTACTTTATATTTTTCCTATTGTACACTTCTAGTATGGTGGGTAATACATAGGAGTAGAATGGGTAATACTATGAACTCTAGAACCAAATTGCTTTCATTCTAAACCCAGTTCTTCCCCTTGCTAGCAGAGTATCCTTGAGCAGTTTACTTAATCTTTTTAAGCCTCAATTTCTTAGTCTTTAAAATGGGGGTAACAATAATGTCTAATTAAAAATGTTATTGTGACTATAATCCAAGATAACATACGTAAAGTACTTAGTACAGTACTGGGCATATAATACACATTGAATAACTGAGCTGAGTTGTCTACAGGATTTGGATATGGTTATTCTTCTCTGTAAAACAGCATCTGATAGTCCAAGATCTTTGCCAACTTTCTGTAAATGTTCTTTCTTCCACGCTGTAAGAAAGTACAAAGCCAGTGAATAAGAATAGACACCAAATTGTAAAGCTCTGATATATGCCTCTGAACTTTCTTCTACCCGGTCTTTTATTTGCTACAGACAGTCTGTGAACGTTCTTGCAGAGAAGTTGGGCAAATCTTTTGACAATTCCTGGAAGTAAAAAGAAAGAAACTCAATTTGATTTTAATCTGCATTTCTGTGTTTATGATAGTTGAAGATTTTAATACATTTTCTTGGTCAGAATTTTCCCCCAAATGATTGTCTCCATGCTCTGCTTTATTTTTTAAAATTGGAAAAGAACAATACTGTTGTGAGAGGTGAAACAACAAAATGTTACAAAGGAGGTGCAAATTCTGGCTGAGTAGGCTTTTATTCTTCTCCAGCCCAAGTTTAAGCTATAAAGACCTGAGGTGTGTACATACAATTTATGTAAGTTATTAAATAATCCGAGAAGCTGGACTATATGAAGAAGAATACAGCATCAGTGTTCCAGGAAGATTCATCAACAAGGGGCAATATGCAGATGATACAACTTTTCTTGCTAAAAATGAAGAGGACTTGGAGCACTTACTGATGAAGATTAAAGACTACAGCCTTCAGTATGGATTGCACCTCAACATAAGGAAAACAAAAATCCTCACAAGTGGACCAATAAGCAACATCATGATAAATGTAGAAATTATTGAAGTTGTCAAGGATGCATTTTACTTGGATCCACAATTAACACCCACGGAAGCAGTAGTCAAGAAATCAAAAGACGTACTGCACTGGGCAAATCTGTTGCAGAAGACCTCTTTAAAGTGTTAAAAAGCAAAGCTGTCACCTTGAGGACTAAGGTGAACCTGGCCCAAGCCATGGTAATTTCAATCGCGTGTGAAAGCTGGACAACGAATAAGGAAGGCGGAGGAAGAATTGATGTCTTTGAATCATAGTGTTGGCAAAGAATATTGAATATACCAGGAACTGCCAGAGGAACAAACAAATCTGTCTTGGAAGAAGTAAAGCCAGAATGCTTCTTATAAGCAGGGACGGCAAGAATTCATCTTATGTACTTTAGACATTGTCTTAGTTATCTAGTGCTGCTATTACAGAAACACCACAAGTGGATGGCTTTAACAGAAGTTTATTCTCTCACAGTTTAGTAGGCTAGAAGTCCGAACTCAGGGCACCAACTCCAGGGGAAGTTTTTCTCTCTCTGTTGGCTCTGGAGGAACGTCCTTGTCATCAATCTTCCCTGGTCCAGGAGATTCTCAGTGCAGGGAACCCGGATCCAAAGGATGCCCTGTGCTCCCAGTGCTTCTTTCTTGGTGGTATGAGGTTTCTCTGTCTCTCTGCTTGCTTCTCTCTTCTATACCTCAAAAGAAACTGATAAAAATGCAAAGTAATTTTGTAGACTGAGTCCTGTCTCATTAACGTAACTGCCTCTAGTCCTGCCTCATTAACATCATAGAGGTAGGATTTACAATGCATAGGAAAATCACATCAGATCACAAAATGGTGGACAACCACACAATACTGGGAATCATGGCCTAGCCAAGTTGACATACATTTTTTGGGGGGACACAATTCAATTCATTACAGGCATGTTGTTAGGAAGGGCCAGTCCCTGGAGAAGGATCTCATGTTTGGTATAGTACAAGATAAGCGAAAACGAGCATGACCCCCAAGGAGCTGGACTGACACAGTGGCTACTACAATGGGCTCAAGCATAACAATGATCATGGGGATGGCGCAGGACCAGGCAGTGTTTCGTTCTGTAGTACATGGGGTTGCTGTGAGTCAGAACGGACTCGACAGCACCTAGCAACAACAATATGCAATAATCACTATGCTGCTTGATAATAGCAGTAACCATATAATTCTGATATTCTATTTCATTTTTTTAACTGCAAAGCCTATCTGAGACAAGTTTCTGCCAAGCAGAGGTATCAAAGATGGAGCATGCTTCCTTTGTGAGGTGGCACAAAGGCTCAGCAAAGACTTGGATTCATCTTTCCCAGATGTTGACAGCCAGCAGTCATGTGCAACTGCCAGCTCAAACGAAGTTAGTTTATCATGATCTCCACATCAACAGCAGAGCAAAGGGTTGCTGAAAAATAGACTGCAACACTGGTGGTTATAGATAGAGCTCTAGAAATAGATGAATTTCACAAAGCAGAAACAGAAAAGGCTTGGCATTCTCAGATGGTGTTATATTTACAAGTTGCTCTAGCAAATAAAATTGAACACTGGTGACAAAGCATTCACCAGAAAATAAATAACAGAAACAGTCCCTTGGGCCTGTGACTGAGGATGGCATTTTGTTATATCAGACATAAAACTTTCCTTAACTAAGCCTAAGCTTAAAAAGTGTGAGACAGGATGAACATAAAACAGTCAGGGGTTAGTAACACATGCCAAATGAAGAAATATGTTGAGCACATTTTTCTAGAAGAGCATTGTTATTATCATCATTACCATCAGCAACACCAGGTACACGCTAGAATGACCACCCACCACGCATCCTGGGTTGTTTGGACAGTACTGGTTTAATCCTGTGGTAATTACATCACTAGGAGCCCTGGTGGTGCAATGGTTAAGTGCTCGGCTGCTAACCAAAAGGTTGGCAGTTTGAACCTACCCAGTGGCTCTGAGGAGAAAGACCTGGTGATCTACTTCCGTATACTTCTGTACAGATTACAGCCTAGAAAACCCTATGGGACAATTCTACTTTGTCACATAGGGTCACTATGAGTTGGAATTGACTTGAGGGCATCCAACAACAACGTCATCATAACCCTGCCTGTTAGGGTTCCCTTTCACTCACAGATGTTCTGCTTTGGACCATGAATTCCATGTCCACTCTGTACATGGCACATTAGTAGGCAGTGGGAGGCTAATCCAAGAATAACTGTGGTCTCTGGACTTGATGGTACTTTCTTTGTCTTTCTAGGCTCTAGGTGCCTCTGTTGTGTTCTGGAAGAGCAGGCAGCAGACAGTGTTGTGGCACCAGCAAGGCTTAATAGGTGGGTAAATTGGTTGTATTAAATATTCAATCACTCTTGAGTTTATGTAAATACCCCTCTGCCTGAAGTTTTCAAGGATTTTAAAGACCATAGTGGTCTGGACAAAGAGAAGTGGTATTCTGTACTACGAAGTTGAAAAGCAGCCATGTGCGTGTGCAAAAGACTGGCCCTTAAAGCACCAATATGAACAGAACTTCTCTTCATACCAAGAAGCGTAGAGCAAATTAATCTGTGCTATTATCTTGATGAAAAAGTCCCAAACATGTGCTTCCCAAAGTTAACAAACTTGTAAAGCTACTGCTAAAGTCTGTTTATGAACCAAGCATTCCTTTGTCACTTACCAGGGAAAGTAACCCAACAGCTGGGTCCCTAATAATCTGTTGCTTAGTGTTAAGTTCCCAAGGTATGTGGTTGTTGTTGTTAGGTGCCATAGAGTCAACCATGACTCATAGCGACACATATGACAGAGTAGAACTGCCCCATAGGATTTTCTAGGCTATAATCTTTATGGAGCAGATCACCAGGTCTTTCTCCAACAGAGATACTGGGTGTATTTCAACAGCCAATCTTTCGGTGAGCAGCCAAGCACCTAAGCATTGCTCCACCAGGGCTCCTTTTTCAAAGTGTTGTTGTTGTAGGTGCTGTCCAGTTGATTCCAACTCATAGTGACCCTATGTACAACAGAATGAAACACTGCCTTGTCCTGTGCCATCCTCACAATTGTTGTTATGCTTAAGGTCATTGTTGCAGCCACTATGTCAATCCATCTCATTGAGGGTCTTCCTCTTTTTTGCTGACCCTCTACTTTAACAAGCATGATGTCCTTCTCCAGGGACTGATCCCTCCTGATAACATGTCCAAAGTATGTGAGATGTCGTCTCCCCGTCTTTCTTCTAAGGAGCATTCTGGCTGTACTTCTTCTAAGACAGATTTGTTCGTTCTTTTGGCAGTCCATGATATATTCAATATTCTTCACCAACACCACAATTCAAAGGCATCAATTTGTCTTCGGTCTTCCTTATTCATCATCCAGCTTTTGCATGCATATGAGGTGATTAAAACCCCATGGTTTGGGTCAGGCACACCTTAGTCTTCACGGTGACATCTTTGCTTTTCAACACTTTAAAGAGGTCTTTTGCAGCAGATTTGCCCAATGCAACCTGTCTTTTGATTTCTTGACTGTGGCTTCCATGGGTATTGATTGTGGATCCAAGTAAAATGAAATTCTTGACAATGTCAGTCTTTTCTCCATTTATCATGATGCTACTTATTGGTCCACTTGTGAGGATTTTTGTTTTCTTTATGTTGAGATGTAATCCATACTGAAGGCTGTAGTCTTTGATCTTCATCAGTAAGTGCTTCAAGTCCTCTTCACTTTCAGCAAGCAAGGTTGTGTCATCTGCATAAGGCAGGTTGTTAACGAGTCTTCCTCGAATCTTGATGCCCTGTTCTTCAGAGTCCAGCTTCTCAGATTATTTGCTCAGCATACAGATTCAATAGGTATGGTGAAAGGATATAACCCTGACACATACGTTTCCTGACTTTAAACCACACAGTATCCCCTTGTTCTGTTCGAACAACTGCCTCTTGATCTATGTACAGGTTCCTCATGGGCCCAATTAAGTGTTCTGGAATTCCCACTCTTCACAATGTTATCCATAATTTGTTATAATCCACACAGTCGAACACCTTTGCATAGTCAATAAAACACACGTAAGCATCTTTCTGGTATCCTCTGCTTTCAGCCAGCATCCATCTGACATCAGCAGTGGTATCCCTCGTTCCACATCCTCTTCTGAATCCAGTTTGAATTTCTGGCAGTTCTCTGTCGATATACTGCTGCAGCCAATTTTGAATTATCTTCAGCAAAATTTTACTTGTGTGTGATATTAATGATATTGTAAGATAATTTCCCCATTCTGTTGGATCACCTTTCTTGGGACTAGGCATAAACATGGATCTCTTCCAGTTGGTTGGCCAGGTAGCTGTCTTCCAAATTTCTTGGCATAGACAAGTGAGCACTTCCAGTGCTGCGTCCATTTGTTGAAGCATCTGAATTGATATTTTGTCAATTCCTGGAGCCTTGTTTTTCACCAATGCCCTCATTGCAGCTTCGACCTCTTGCTTCAGTATCATCAGTTCCTGATCATATGCTACCTCCTGAAACGGATGAACGTCAACCAATTCTTAGTGGTATAGGGACTCTGTGTATTCCTTCCATCTTCTTTTGATGTCTCCTGGGTCATTTAATAATTTTCCCATAGAATCCTTCACTACTGGAACTCAAGGCTTGAATTTTTTCTTCAGTTCTTTCAGCTTGAGAAATGCTGAGCATTTTCTTCCCTTTTGGTTTTGTATCTCCAGCTGTTTGCACATGTCATTGTAATACTTTACTTTGTCTTCTCGCACTGCCCTTTGAAAATCTTCTGTTCAGCTCTTTTACTTCATCATTTTTTCCTTTTGCTGTAGCTACTCAATGTTCAAAAGCAACTTTCAGAATATCTTCTGACATCCATTTTGGTCTTTTCTTCCTTTCCTGTCTTTTTAATGATCTTTTGCTTGCTTCATGTCTGATGTCCTTGATGTCATTCCACAACTTGTCTGGTTTTTGGCTATTAGTGCTCAATGCATCAAATCTATCTTGAGATGGTCTCTAAATTCTGGTGGGATATACTCAAGGTTGTACTTTGGTTCTCATGGATTTGTTCTAATTTTCTTCAGTTTCAACTTTAACTTCCATATAAGCAGTTGATGGTCTGCTCCACAGTCAGCCCCTGGCCTTCTTCTGACTGATGATATTGAGCTTTTCCATCGTCTCTTCTCACAGATGTAGTCAATTTGATTCCTGTGTATTCCATCCGGTGAGGTCCACTTGTATAGTCACCATTTATGTTGCTGAAAAAAGCTATTTGCATTGAAGAAGCTGTTGGTCTTGCAAAATTCTATCATGTGATCTCTGGCATCTTTTCTATCACCAAGGCCATATTTTCCAACTACCAATCATTCTTCTTGGTTTCCAACTTTTGTATTCCAATTACCGGTAGTTATCAATGCATCCTGATTGCAAGTTTGATCAACTTCAGACTGCAGAAGTTGGTAAAAATCTTCAGTTTCTTTATCTTTGGCCTTAGTGATTGGTGCATAAATTTGACTAATGGTCAAATTAACTGATCTTCCTTGTAGAGGTATGGATATTATCCTATCACTGGCAGGGTTGTACTTCAGGATAGATCTTGAAATGTTCTTCTCAACAACGAATTCAACACCATTCCTCTTCAAGTTGTCACTCCTGGTATAGTAGAACTGAAAATAAAATTCGGATTATTTTTAAGAGAATAATCCTTGTAAGCATTACAGACAAAGAAATAAGATTTCCAATCTAAGGAGGATCTTAGATTATACCACCTGACACCAAGAAGTTCAAAGAAATATATAGATGTATTTCTCAAAATTAATTTTCACATCTCTGTGAAGGAAGAAATAGATATTACAATTGCTGTTTAGTTGAGAGAAGAATCAAAAGATATAGTTTCAGAGATGAATATATCCAAGGTGAAATAATGAATTTTTATTGACCTTTAAATTAAGGAAAGTGGGTAAAAAAATAATTAAAAGCACGTTTGGTGATAATGAGAATAATATACGTTGAAATCAGGAGTTCAGAGCCAAAGCTAGGATGGAGTATTAAAGAATTTTCTGGTCAATTTATTCTGAATCTCACTTTACTTGAATTATCTTAGATATTTGTCAACTTAAAAATAGCCCTGAGAGGGAAGGCCAATATAGCCAAGTAGTCAGGCACTTCTTGTGGTCCTTTTTACAACAAAGACCCGAGAAAACAAGTGAATTGATTATATATGACAATTTAGGAGCCCTAAACATCAAAGGCAAAGTTGAGGAATTGGGCTGAGCAGCAAAGGGAGGGAGAGACGGTTCAGAAGCAGCAAGGAGCTGCCAGACCTGATCTGACAGGAACCGGTGCACACAGTGAAGCAAGCAGTAGCACTCAGGACTCGTTTTCCACGTGGGGAAACTCAAGTCTACTCAAGCCTCAAGAACCAGTGAAAAGTGGAGCTCAATTGGCAGAAGATAAGTACATATGTCTAATCTACCACGCAGATCAAAACACACCCCCTTTGGGAAAAAACTCTCTTCCTTTTACCTGCCCCCTCCCCGCTCTGCACTTAGTCTTGGGCAGGCTTCAGCCATTGCCATGTCCCCTGGGCGGGAAGTAAGGACCCATCAAGCACCCTGAGACATTCTCCCAGCCTTGGAGAGGGAACAAATTAACAAACAGGAATAAATAACCTGCCAGCTCCCCTAAGCTGGGAACTTAGGGTAGGCACAGCTCCTTTGCCTAGGCACAGGCATAAGGGGGTCAATGGACTTTGAATGCCTTTCACCCCTGCATATACCTGTGTGGCCCATTTCAACAGTGTAGGCCCTCATTACCGCAGTAAAACAGGGTATATACCTGAAGCCTTACTTTAACTGTATCAGCTATATGATGGAGTGGCAGGTTCGTGACATTTGACACTGCTCTGCAGATTAAGCAGGGTCCTCAACTACCCATATCAGGGGCCTAAGGACTGGTAGCTCCACCCACACCACCTAGCCACCTGCAACAGGGCTCCAAGAGTACACGGTGCCTCCCAGTCCTTACAGCCAACAGCACTGGGTGCTCATAGTCTGGCTGCAAAACCACCCACCTACAGGCTTTAGGGAACAGGGACATACTTTCCTCCCACACACTCAGGGGCAGCGATCATCCGTCTGCCTTGCTCAGTGTGTGGCCCTTTACTGCAGCCAGATACCTGTGCCTACACCAATCACCCATGCCTGTCTAAGACTCTAGGTGAAAGCCTGCACGACACACTCGGTGACCGACTACCTGGACACCTGGGCTGAATTCATACAAGAAAAGTAAACAGACTCCTGGGCTCACATACCTAGTAACGGCTCTAACCACCTGGTGACAGGACGTTAGAGCTTTAAAGGCGCCAATAATCAAACTAGCTCACACGAGCAGCCTATTTGGGCATATCAAAACAAAACAAAACAAGAAGCTAGGACATAGTAAGCAAACATAAAATAAATAAATATAATAACTTATTGATGACTCAGAGACAACAGTCAATATCAAATCACATAAAGAGGCAGACCATGATGACTTCAGCAAGCTCCCAAAACAAAGAATCAAGAAATTTTCCAGAGGAAGAGAACTTGGAATTACTGGAGGTAGAATACAAAAGATTAATATACAGAACTCTTCAAGCTATCAGGAAGGAGATCATGCAAAATGTAGAACAAGCCGAGGAACACACAGATAAAGCAATAGAAGAACTTAAGAAGATTAGAGAAGAGCATAATGACAAATTTAATAGGCTGCAAGAATCCACAGAGAGAGAGCAATCAGAAATCCAGAAGATTAATAATAAAATTTCAAGGATTTCCATCTGCAAAAAATTGAAACAAGACCCATACCTCACACCATGAACAAAAACTAACTCAAAATGGATCACAGACCTAAATATAAAATATAAAATGATAAAGATCGTGGAAGAAAAAATAGGGACAACACTAGGATCCCTAATACATGGCATAAACAGAATGCAAACCGTAAGTAACAGTGCATAAACACCAGAAGAGAAATGAGATAAATGTGAGCTCCTAAAAATCAAACACTTATGCTCATCAAAAGTCTTTACCAAAAGAGTAAAAGACAACCTACAGACTGGGAAAAAATTTTTGGCTATGACAAAACAGATCAGAGTTTAATCTCTAAAATCTACAAGATACTGCAAATCCTCAACAACAAAAAGACAAATAATCCAAATAAAAAATAGGCAAAAGATATGAACATGCTCTTTACCAAAGAAGATATTCAGGTGGCTAACAGATACATGAGGAAATGCTCGTGATCATTAGCCATTAGAGAAACGCAAATCAAAACTATAATGAAATACCATCTCACTCCAACAAGGAATCCAGAAAACACAAACAATAAATGTTGCAGAGGTTGTGGAGAGACTAGAACACTTATACCCTGTTGGTGGGAATGTAAAATGATACAACCACTTTGGCAATCGATTTGGCACTTCCTTAAAAAGCTAGAAATACAAGTACCATTCGATCCAGCAATCCCACTTCTTGGAATATATCCTAGGGAAATTAAGAGCTGTCACACGAATAGATATATGCACACCCATGTTCATTGCAGCACTGTTCATGATAGCAAAAAGATGGAAATAACCTAGGTGCCATCAACGGACGAATGGATAAACAAATTATGGTATATTCACACAATGGAATATTACACAATGATAAAGAACAACAACGAATTTGTGAAGCATCTCGTAACATGAATGAATCTTGAAGGCATTATGCTGAGTGAAAGTAGTCAGTTGCATAAGGACAAATATTGTATAAAACTACTATTATAAGAACTCAAGAAAAGATTTACACACAGAAGAAGACATTCTTTGATGGTTATGAAGGTGTGTAGGGAAGGAGAGGGGTATTCACTAACTAGAGAGTAGACAAGAATTATCTTAGGTGAAGGGAAGGACAACACACACTACAGGGGAAGTCAGCACAACTGGACTAAACCAAAGCTGAGAAGTTTCCTGAATACAAACAAACACTTTGAGGGACAGAGCAGCAGGGTCCAGAGTCTGGTTTCAGGGGACATCTAGGTCAATTGGCATAAGAAAGTTTATTAAGAAAAGGTTCTGCATCCCACTTTGGTGAGTGGCACCTGGGGTCTTCAAATCTAGCAAGCGACCATCTAATATGCATCAATTGGTCCCAACCGACTTGGAGCAAAGGAGAATGAAGAACACCAAAGACACAAGGAAAATATGAGTCCAAGAGACAAAAAGTCCACATAAACCAGAGACTCCATCAGCCTGAGATCAGAAGAACTAGATGGTGCCCAGCTAACACCAGTGACCACCCTGACAAGGAACACAACAGAAAGTCCCTAATGGAGCAGGAGAAAAGTGAGATGCAGAACTCAAATTATAGTAAAAAGACTAGACTTAATGGTTTGACTGAGACTGGGGGGACCCTGGAAGACACGGCCCCTGGACTCTCTGTTAGCCCAAAACTAAAACCATTCTCGAAGCCAACTCTTCAGATAAAGATTAGACTGGACTACAAGACATAAAATGATACTCATGAAGCGTGTGCTTCTTAGCCCAAGTAGATACATGAGTTTAAATGGGCAGCTCCTGTCTGGAGGCAAGATGAGAAGGCAGAGAGGGATAGGAACTTGTTGAATGGACGTGGGAAATCTGGGGCGGAAAGGAGGAGTGTCCTGTCACAGTATAGAGAGAGCAACTAGGGTCACATAGCAGTGTGTGTAAATTTTTGTATGAGAAACTAACTTGAACTGTAAACTCTCGTTTAAAGCACAATAAATATACATATATATATATAGCCCTAAGTTGTTTATCTGTAAGAATCATTTATTGCTCCTCTGAAAACAAAGCAATTCTAAAGAATCCACTAATTAATTCGGCAAAGATTTATTTACCACTTTTATGTGCCAGTCACTTTTCTGGGTGCAGGGAATCCTGGGGTGAAGAAGACAGACAAGGCCCTTCCTGAGTTTACGTTAGAGGTGCAGAGGCAGATGTAAACATTAAAAAACAAGGCAATTTCAAATGGGGCTAAGTACTATGGACAATGAACTAGAACACTATAAGCTTCTGGGGTTTTAGACTTAAAATTTGAGAATGGTGTCTATCCTCCTTTTGCTAGCCTCTTAGTTTCAACTTTATGTCTAATGGAGCCCTGGTGGCGCAGTGGTTAACAGTTTGACTGCTAACCAAAAGGTTGGTAGTTCAGATCCACCAGCAACTCCTAGGGAACTCTATGGGACAGTTCTACTCTGTCCTATAGGGTTGCTATGAGTCAGAAATTGACTAGATGGCAACAAGTTTGGTTTAGTTTTTGGTTTTATGTCCAATATTGTGAGGACATCTTTACAGAGATCTCCTTTATACCAGTGTAAGAGTTTCTCAAAGGAATGTTTGAATGTTTATGCTGGGTCATGGTTAACGCAAATTTTTAATGCTAGAAATTGCTAAATACTCAAAGTGGTTCTACCAATTTATCCTCTCCCAAGTAGTTTATGACATTCTTATTTCCATAAAATATTTGCACACTGAAACCTATAAAAATTGCTAAATGAAATTAAAGAAGACCTAAATAAATGGAATGACAACTCCTGTTCACAGATCGGAAGGCTTAATATTGTAAAAATGTCAATACTACCCGAAGTGATCTACAGATTCAACACAATTCCTCTCAAAATTTCAACAGATTTTTGTTTGTTTTGCAGATATGGAAGATCTATCCTCAAATTCATATGGAATTGCAAGGAGCCCTGAATAGCTAAAACAATCTTGAAAAAGAAGAACAAAATAGGAGGAATCATACATTTTAAAATGTACTGTAAAGAAAGCAGAAGTAATCAAAACAGTCTGGTACTGGTATGATAATAGACATATAGAGTAATGGAATAGAATTGCAAATCCATAAATAAACTCACGTATTTATGACCAATTAATTTTTGACAAGGGTGCCAAGTCCAATGGGGAAAGAATAGTCTCTTCAGTAAGTGCTGCTGGGACAACTGGAACTCTATATGCAAAATAATGAAGTTGGACCCACACTTCACACCATACATGAAAATTAACTCCAGATAGATCAATGATGTAAATATAAGAATTAAAACCATAAAACTCGTAAAAGTAAACATAGGGGTAAAGCTTCAAGACCTTGTTTTTGACAATACATTCTTAGATATGATACTAAAAGCATGAATAGCAAATGAAAAAAACAGATAAACTGGACTTCAACAAAATGAAAAAATTTTGTACATCAGAAGACTTTATCAAGACAGTGAAGAGACAACCCGGAGAACGGGAGAAAATATTTAGGAACCGTATATCTGATAAAGATTTAATATTCAGAATATATAAAGAACTCTCACAACTAAACAACAGAAAGACAAATAACCCAATCAAAACTGGACCAAGAACTTGAACTGACATTTCTCCAAAGAAGATATACAAATGGCCAGTAAGCACATTGTCATGGATTGAATTATGTCCTCCCAAAAATGTGTGTATCAGTTTGGCTGGGCCATGATTCCTGATACTGTGTGATTTTCCTATATGTTGTAAATCCTGCCTGTATGATGTTAATGAGGGAGGATGGGTGGCAGTTGTGTTAGTAAGGCAGGACTGGATCTACAAGATTGGATTGTATCCTGAGGCAATCTCTTGAGATACAAAAGACAGAAGTGAGCAGTGAGACAGGGGGACCTCACAGCATCAAGAAAGCAGTGCCGGGAGCAGAGGGCGTCCTTTGGACTGGGGTCCCTGTGCCGAGAAGCTCCTAGTCCAGGGGAACGTCGAGGAGAAGAAGGCCAACAGAGAGAAAAAGCCTTTCCCTGGAGCTGAAGCCCTGAATTTGGACTTTAGCCTACTTTAACTGTGAAGAAATAAACTTCTCTTCATTAAAACCATCCCCTTGTGGTATTTCTGTTGGAGTAGCTCTAGATGACTAAGACAAACATGAAAAGATGACCATTGCCATTAGCCATTAGCCATTAGCAAAATGCAAATCAAAACCACAATGAGATACAACATCACACCCACAAGGATGACTATTATCAGAAAAATGAAAATAACAAATGTTGGCAAGAATGTGGAGAAACTGGGACCCTTATCCACTACTGATGGGAATGTAAACTGGTGCAGCCACTATGGAAGACAGTTTGGTGGTTCCTCCAGTTAAACATAAACTTACCACATGACCCAGCAATTGCACTCTTAGGTATATACCCCAAAGACTTTAAAGGAGGGACTCATACAGATACATACACACCAGTGTTTGTTGAAACACTCCACTTACATGAAATACCTAAAATAAGCAAATGCATAGAGATAAAATTTTATTAGTGGTTACCAGGGACTAGGGGGAGAAGGAAATGGGAGTTATTACTCAAGGAGGTACTGAGGTTCTGTTTGGAGTGATGAAAAACTCTTGCAAACGGACAATGGCGATGGTAGCATAACATGGAATGTCACTGAATTGTAAATTTAAAAATGGTAAAAACGGCAACCTTTTAGTTATATAGATCTTCCCATAATAAAATAAAAAACAAACAAATAAAATAAACGAATGCAGTTCTAAAAAATTCCAGAGTTCTACACTGGATCAACTTTCCTTGAAATGGTGCCCTAGAACTAATAGGGGTGGACAGAAGATCACAGTAGACTCAAAATGAATTACCCTTCATTTTAGAATAATCTGAAGATATTTAATTTGCAAGCCTAATTTGCAAGTAGAGCAGTGCTTGGCAAACACAGATACTCCTACAATTTCAGAATTCAAGTAGGACTCAAATATCAGCCATATGCAAATACATTAGCGTGTTGGAATTTGTATCTATAGTATTTATAGTCTACCCTTTCATTTTAAAAATATTTACCTTGATTGAGGGATTTAAGTCAGATTCGGGACTTCTCTGGCTAAGAAAGAAGGTAAATGTTTGCTTTATAGTTCAGAGGTTGGAGGAATAATACTATTTAAAAGTTTTCATTCCATTGTGCTTCCTCTGCTTTTACTTATTACATAGTCTTTGTCGCAGTTGGTTACCTCTTTGTGGTTATCTCATAACATTTAAAAAAATAATAATACTGAGAACATTTTTAAATAACCAAGTACTCTCAAACTTAAAGCTCTTGGCAATAGGATGAATTGTATAAAATAAGTAAGCTAAACACTGTAAATTTTATAATTATACTTTTCACTGAGAAACAAGATAAGATTAAACAAACAAGTAAACCAAATAGCCCCCGCCTGACCGCTATTCAGACTTCTCCATTGATGCCAGAGCACAAACATGACTAACACTACATCGCTCATATTACGTTTAAGCCGAAAAAACGACCCTATCAAAAATTCATTAACTAATTCATCGCTGAGATGTGAGAATCACTTAACGGGATTTCTTTCCTTCACTCTGACATCCACATTAATGTTGTCTACTGCTGATTAAAAGTCAAGGATCAGTTGTGCTTGGATAACACACAAAAGCTACTCTTTAAGCCCAAATTCTCCAAATTTTTGTAGCAAATATCACGCGTAATGAAGCTCTATTGTGTTCTTACAGCCTTCTCAAAAGTAAATTAAAAGCATATTTGTGTGTTTTGTGGGAAATTATTAAATCATTTAAAAATATTTATTGAAGTATTCACTGGAACTATATGTCAATTGATTTATCCTAAGAATCAAAATACATAGTACAACCTGGAAATTTTTATTCAAAGTCATTTGTTACAACTAAACATCAAAGTCTGTTTCATGCTAGCTGGAGATGAAACAGTCCATTAAATGTCAATATTTATACATTTTTAAAAATTTTACTCATCCGTATGGTCTGGCAAATACTAATAGAAATTACTATTGGATTTTATGTAGCTGTTCTCATTCTAGGAAAAATTCTGGCCACTATGGAAGAGAGAGAATTTAAATCTAAGATTATTGGCTGTCATTGACCTCAAGCGTTTTTGTCTTTTTTGTGAAAACATTTATAATCATTTGCAGGGAAAAGAGAAAGAGATGTAAATCAAACAAAGTATGATTTTATGTTAGCTATTCCAAAGATGTTTATCCAGTAATCACTGAGAAATAATTTTGAGGCGCCAAAACTGTGTGTGCATTTGAAGAATGAATGTCTTAAATGAGTTTCTGCAGCATCACAGAATCTCAGTGGTTCAGATTATTTCCTTTCCTTACTCTGGTACTGAGGTAGTTCAGGGCCATGGGCATAACATTGAAAAGAGGGTTTTCATCTCTGGTTTCATGCCAGCAAGAATTTATCAGCTCTTTACGCTCACATATTTACTGGAAAGATAAAACTCTGTACTGTACAACCACCCTCTGTTCTGACAGTACATTCTTTTCCATTTTGATTTGTTCCCTCCTGATTTTGAAAAGTTTTACAGCAGTTTATTAGAAAATAGTAGCCATACCCACAGCAGCCACTATCGTGAACGGGTCATTTTCCTCAGCTGTTTTCCCCTTGAATGGCTTTGTGTGCGGTACATGGGGCGAGGCTGAGTCGGTAGCGTCTTGGTGCACAGGGCGGAGGGTACACTCACCACCCAGAGCACCTGCTTTAGTTTTGTTCTGAAGATACAAAGTGTGATGTTCCTTAAAATGAAAGAGCAAAGTATTTTTATTGTTCCTTCTCGCCCTTCGCCTTTGCCTTCTGTGGGTTCACCCAACCCATCGACCCTTTGATTTAGCCTATAAGTCTCCATTGTGCTTCATCAAACAAAAAACCTTTTCAAAAGGGCAGCGGGAACATTTTTTTTTTCTTACTGATTCGTTACTTTTTCTGAAGAAAGAAAGGAAAAACACACACACAATAGAGTGGCGGTTATATAGCATTAAAGGCCTACCTGTCTCTTTTACTTATTTCTTTCTGAAAGTTCAAAAAATGGAATTTTCTACTCGTGGTGGGGAGAATATTTTACTCCTGGTAATACGTGCGTATGTGTGTGTGTGCACGTGCGTGTGTGCGTGTGTGTGGTGTGTTAAATAAAATGAAACAGTTAAGTAAACGGCAAAAAAAATAAACCTCTATTCATTTTGTTTTTGTTGTCCCCACTCTTTTGCTAACCACGACTCCACGAACCAACTCTGCTGAACACTCCCAAGTACATCTCCATAATGTCCTCATTAGGCAGCAGCGCCAATCCCTGATAATGTTCTTTTATCTTGTCAATCAACAGGCAGTTAGTACTTGAGAAAAAAAAAAAAATCCTCATTCGAAAAGATTTGACTTTTCCCTCTTAAAAATCCCCCCATTATTTTTTAAAGTGGTGTCACATTGGCAGTTACAATTGCCCTTCCCAGATGTGATCCTGCCTGTCTTCCCTTTGGGAACATCAGCTTCCTGCACACTTAGAGTGACTGCTCTAACCGAGGTGGTCCTCCTATGTCACTGAGTTAGGCGATTTGTCTCTGGCTTATCTATGTTTTCACAGCACTCTTGACAATTAAACAATGGCGACATGGGAAGAAGGGGCTTGACACTTTGACAAGATGACCACACTCTTTGATACTGGTGAAATCCCACAGAGAAGAAAGTATGTTTAGAGAAGTCTTTTGTGAAGTTAAGTGGTGGCTACAAGTGAGATATTTCAAGTAGATTGATTCCCGGCTATCAGTATTTAGTGGGCAGTAGCAGGGATGCTAAATACACTGACGACTGTGGGGGCAGTCTTATAAAAGGAAGAATTAGCTCATCAAAATGCAAAAAGCGCCCCCGTAGAAAAAACTCTGGGTCTAGTGCACACTGAGAAAGGAAAATATTGTCTTATGTCCCTTTTGAGCTCCCCATCTGACAGTTGCTGCTCCATGTTATATGAACCCCCCGGTTGCTCCCACTTCCACCATGGACCGCTGGTCACTTTGCTTCTCGTCACTCCCCAATACTTCTAGACACAGTCCCTTTCTGAGAATGTTGCTGCCTCTTCATGGGAACCAACAGAGGGGAAATGAGAAGATCACACTTTCCTTTATTTGACTGCTGTGTATCTGTATGCACTACAGTTCCACATTCATGTTTTTTTAACTGATTCTACTGAAGTTTTGGTGTAACCACAAGGAATGCCATTGTAAATGGGAAAATATTGAAAACTTTACACTGAATATGACTTTCTCCTTAATTCAAAGATAAAAAATACTGAAGTTTGTGAGTTTGCTAACATTTTGTAAGTCTTAGACGCTTCTCTTAATCTCTACCATGTGACCCTATCTTTAAGAAACTCTGTATTGTGCCCACTGCATTTATTTTGCCCCAGGACCCATCACCTTCCTCTTAGTCCATTTCCCAAAGTTAGAATAAGTCTATCTAGAATAAAACCTGGGGAACTCTAGCAGGAAAGAGGGGTGGGAAGGGATGGCCAAGTATGGCATGGACCCTAGATCTGCTCCCTTTTGAGGTCTCGCACTGGTGGGAATTATCAACAGCCTCTTTACTCATCTGATTATCCAGTGCATAACTTATATTATAGACACACTCACACACACATACAAACCTCTAAAGGACAAGTTTAATTTTCATATACATCATAGTCTAAAATCTCCAGGGAAGGAAGGAAACATTTTCTTAATATGATTCCATCATTTGCAAGACTGCCTTCCTCACAGTGGAATTGGTACTTCATATTATTATGCCAAGCAGTATTTTTTTCCTTTAATTTATTGTCCCATTGGCCTACTAGGAATAAGAAATAGTCCATTCTTGAGCTTCAGACCTCTTGATGGATACTCAGATATGCAAAGAACTGCACAAAGCTTTGAAATAATCATTTGTGAAGGGGCTGATAAAGATCTCAGAAAAGGGCCATGTTATCTTCTTCCCTAGTTCTGTGTAGCTAGAGGCAGAGGAGTGGGACAGAAGTGATAATAAGAGTAATCTCTGGCCCAATCGGTGCCTTTGTACAGAAGAAGATGCCCCCTCTGGTGGGGGACAAAGCTTGGCCGTCACAGGCAGATACAGCTGCATACCAGGGCACAGGCACGAGGCTCAGTGAGCAGAGCGTAATCTTGGGTTTCAGTGCTCATTTGCCCTCTCGGCTGGATGCCCTTGTGCAAGGCACAACCTGCACAGACTTCTGTGGTGGCTTTGGGGATAATAATTGTTAAGTTTGAACTGTGAAAGTTCTGAGAGATCCTGCTTGTAAGCTAACAGGATAGCCTGCCACATTATATAAACAAACATACACAAATATACACACATGTATGTGAGGATATGCACACACACAAACAGAAACACCAGTGTTCAGTAAAGCCTTTATTTAGATTTTAATTATTGCTTCTGTTCTAACTGTCTTGACATTGTTTCCTCCTTTTTACCTCAGTAGTATAATCCAGTGCATGGTACCTGTAATAAAGATATGTTTGGCCATGTGACTAAAGTTTGGCCTGATGGATATAAGTATGCTTCTTTGAAGAAGTATCCTTAAAGGGAGGGCATTCTCTTCTCCTTTTTTCCTTTCTGCTGGCTGGAACTTAGACACAATGGCTAGAGCTCCAGCAGCCATCTTAGACAACAAGTAATCTTGGGAATGATAGACAGTGAAATTCCCGTTGAGATTGTGGTTGTCGTAGAACAGGATAAAGGGCCCGAATAAAGCAAGGACTATGGAATGGCTGCATTTAATGGCACTAGACAGCTTAAAGAAAGAGAACATTAGGCTCAAATCTCTAAGGTCTCTGCTAAGATATTACCTGAAACCAGGACCTTGCTCTGACCACTAAGGAGATCTTTTAATTCTTGCAGCTACAGGGTTGAAGCAGCTAGAGGATGTGGTAACCAGAATGATCTACTTAGCATTGTTTCTGGGTTTCCTAATATTGCAATAGATGGGGATTCCAGTTAGGTCCAACATGATTCATGTTACTGAGAATCCCCATGTCTGATCAATGGAGTCTTAATTTGATCCATCACGATGGACAGCCACGATCCCTTACCAATTCTCATATGTGAGCAGTTCATAGATCCAGATTTTCTAGAATGAAGCAGGGGCTACTTGCGCTTAAGAAAGGAACCTTCAACAACATCATTAATGAACTGTGAATCTTTCTACCAGCCTTCACAAAGGAACTTAAGTCTATTTACAGGGTAACTACAAAAGGCACCCTGCCTTCTTATGTGTTCTTGCTAAACATTCAAATTTCAATCTATGTCTTTGGGAGTGGTATGGTATTTAGAAGTTTCCTTTACTTCTTATGATACCAGCACTAGCAAAAATTGTGTCTCCTGCAGAGACTAGTTGTTCTGCAAGTGAGGATGTCTCAGGTCCTCGAATCTGCTTGACCACCAGAAAAAGCCTATCTTACCTTTTTTACTATAATTACTGTATCAGAAGCATTGTTTTGTGGGATACTATGATTATGCATAAGGCATTCAGCTAGTTCATGGATAATGGTGCACACCCAAGGATGATGGTCAGGGAGAACCTAAATCTCTTCTCCAAGTAGCAAACGTTATGCTTTTTTAAAATTATAAATCTACTCCTGTTGCTCAATTTATCCTAAGACGACTCATCACAGTTAGGTTAAAATCCGAAGTCCTTATCATGGTCACAAGCCCCGAATGATCCACTTGTCCAGCTTGTCTCTTGCCGCTCTTCTCTCTCAGTCCCCTCCAGCCACACTGGCCTCCTTGCTTCCATGTTCCCATTTCAGGCCATTTGCACTTATCTTTGCCTGGATGTCCCTTCTTCCTGATATTTCCATAGCTAGCCCCCTTGCTTCTTTCAAATCTCAAATGTCACACCCACGGAAAGTGCTTCTTTGATCACCCTCTCTAACATAGCAGAAGTTCCTCCACACTTTTCCATATCCCCTTTCTCTGATAGATTTTTTTTTTACCATCCTTACCTTTAACTGCTATTACATTAAATATTTAATAGAATGTAAACTGGTGGAGCAATGTTTAAGCACAAGGCTGCTATCCCAAAAGGTCTATGGTTTGAATCCATCAGTGGCTCTGCAGGAGAAAAGACATGACCGTCTGCTACCGTGAAGCTTACAGCCTAGAAAAGCCTATGGGGCAGTTCTACTCCGCCATATAGGGTAGTGATGAGTCAAAATCGACTCAATGGCACACAACAATAAGCTCTACCAGGACAGGCATTTTGACTTTCTTGTTCACTGCTATATCCTTGTTGCCTAGTACAGCCTTTGGCACATAATAGGGGTTTAATCAAAACTTGTTGAATGAATGAATGAAAAAGTTCCCCTCCATTTTTATTCTTGCAGTAAATACTTTTTTTTTTTTTGCTTGGGATAGTTAGATTTGGTTTCTGTTGCTTGAAGTTAGTAATTCTGACTGACGTAGAATTGAATTGCTTTTTAAAAAATTCTTATTTTCTAAGAAGAATTCAATCCAAACCCAGTATTTGCCAATAGATAGAGTATGTCACTTATTGTTGGCTCAACTCTCTTTACTCTTGGACACCAGTTGAAAGTCCTTCTCAGAAATACAGCTGGATAATACTTGATTCACAGCGCCATTTCAGATGTTTATCAGACTTTCTTCTAGCGCAGCTCTCTTGAACTGAAATGAGATCTTTTCCTAACCATGCTTTCTAGTTTTCTAACACTCTGAGAAAATACCGTACGCCAAGAACTTTAATCTCCATGCATGCTGTCAGGAGCTCTTCCTGACACCTTCACCTAAATATTTATGAAGACCAGGCCTCCACATATATCACCATCTATCTTTTCACCCCTTCCTTCTTCGTGCCAAGTTGTTTTCTGGAAGTTGCCATCTCTGTGTGACAGTAGAAAGAGAGGTTCTGAGAGAACATGAGGTGGAGGAGGGACTCTGGCTTCTCAAGAACATCACTTACAAGGTAGACAGAAACTTGCCCAGTTTTTTGATTGGTGTTGTCTTTCTGATCCAATGATTAAACAATGGGGCGTAGCCATGTTGTCTTGCTCCTTATTATCATGCGGGCATCTTATGGGTTCTCCTGTAGTTCGTTTTATCTGTAGTACACTTTGGGGAAATTCCCTCTCACATTCTTTGGATTAACTGAGTGTCATTTTTAGGTTGCAGTGTCCGAAGCGCATACATCTTTTTTGGTTCTTTACAAATATTTTAGTGGAAGTTTTGAGTGATTGCGTCAGAATCTTAAACTAAAATCCCTTATGATTATTTCCATACAAGTTATAGTTCAAGTGTTTTTTAGGATCTCTGTGATAAACACAACATATATACTCATGTATGAATCAAACCAATACTTGCACTCATTTACTCCACATTTCAATAATATGTTTGGGGTCTAATTTGGGGTCATAGTCTTTAGCTCTGAGCCCTCACATTGCCAATATTGGAACTCAGGTCTCCCAACCTCCATTCTAAATCCTTCCAGTCCTCAGGAGGGTGTTAAAGGGCTTAATAGCAAGTTGACAAAATATGGCTACTGCCCTGAGACCCCTCATCCAATGTTTGGCCTTTTGTTTCCAGTGATAGAGGTGACCTTGGCACCTGAAGCCTCATTGATATCAGTCACAACTTTCACTATTCTCACTGATGTCTGCCCTTGAAATACTTCTATTTTCATTTGGATTTAAATTCTTTGACTGTGCCAGTCTTGCCTTTTGCTTTGTGGAAACCATGTGGACCACTTTTAGACTCTGGTGTCCTATACGAGGGAGATACTCAATAACTGTTGGTTGATTGATTACTATTAAGGTGAGGTTCTTATATGTCAAGTAGCTGGCTCACAGGTTGGGATACTGAATTTCAGCTCTACACGCCATTAGAAAGCCATAGTGTGAATGGAGAAGGAGTTATTGCATTTATTATGGACATTTATTGACATTTTCTATGTTTGTAGCAAGCACTTCCTGTGTGCAATCTCATTTACTTTAGTCTTTACTGCAGATATCATTATTCCATTTTCACTGACAGAAAAATTCAGGCTCAGAGAAGTGATTATACTTGGTCACAATAAATAGAAACAATAACAACATTAAATTACATTCTGAAAACTGAAAAGAAATAATCGAAGGATGCATAGGTATAGGAGAAAATTCTTAAAGTATCATGAAGAGTATGATAATCTGTTTCCTGGAGGGACAACCTGGCCTGGAACTTAGTCGGCACTCAAGAGAGACCTCAACAGAGTCCTAGAAGCATAGACTTCAATAGTTGGAACCTTCACAAAGAGCAGTAACTTTTCTTCTTCTTCTTCTACTTTTTTGTTGCTGTTGTTATTTTCATTCTGAAGGATCTGCACCAGGGAATTTGAGCAACAGTATAAGGAAATTTGGAGTTTCTAGGATTACTTAACACTTTACATCTCTCCATTGTTAATTGTGGAGCCCTGGGGGTGTAGTGGTTAAGAGCTCAGCTGCTAACCAAATGGTCTGCAGTTCAAATCCACCAGCTACCCATTAGAAACTGTATGGGGCAGTTCTACTCTGTACTATAGGGTCACTATGAGTTGGAATCGACTCAGTGGTGATGGGTTTGCTTTGATTTTTTTAATTGTTAACTACCCCCAAGTTAACCTTCAAAAGCTCCTACCAGAACAGTAGCCTTACTCGTGATTATGGAAAGCTAGGTTTCTCCTACTAATTGAGGCATTGTCCTCTAATTGTCCTGGTGAGAGGAATGTATGCAAACCTGTATTTTTAGTTTAATTTTATGAGTCCTCTCTTTGAGGTCCATAGTTTGGCAATGCGAAGTCCACATGCTATGTGTGTTGTGCAGCACTGCCTGGTAGAATTTTCTGCAGTGATGGAAAGATCCTATATCTGCTCTGTCCAAAATAGCAGCTACTACACATGTGGCAATTGAGCACTTGAAATGTGGGTAGTGAGACTGAGGAATTAAAATTTAATTTTAATTAACCTAAATTTAGGTTTAAATAGCCGTATCTTGCTAGTTACTACCATAATGGACAGCTCAACTCTAGAGGGTGGCTTAAAAAGGAGCTAATTCAACTCAGGTTATACATGAGTCCGTTCTCCCTACTGAATTCTTGTTTGCAAACAGCTTTTAACTCTGTACACTCATGTGGCTCCTTCCACCTCTCATCTCACTCAGTTAATTTCCTCTCTTATCACTTGTTTCTCAGCATTTTCAACCATTCCCTGCTTGCTTCCAGCAGGAATTCCTAAACGGCTTTATTGGACACTCTTTTTATAGAAGCATCATTTCCCCCATTTCTCCTCATATTTGGAAAATAAAAATAATCTTCTATAAAGCTGTTTCTTCTCATGTTACTTATTAATGAAAAGCAGTATTTCCCAAAGTATGGCATATGTGCCCCTGGTGGCATGAGTGATGATTTTAGGTAATACAATGCCAGGCATTTACATAATTTTATTAGCTATTTTTATTTTAATGGCTTTGAGAGAAGTGTGATTTGCACCTCAAATATGTAATTTCATGGATATTATTGCTTAACATGGAGTGAAAGTAGGCATTTAAGTTTTAAAAAGACAGTCATTTAAAGCAATATTAAGTAAATAGAAGGCAGGTGGTACCCAGAAATGGCAAAAATTATTAATTTATAAAACAAAACAGCTAAACCCTGGGGAATTCAGTTGTTAAATAAACTTTCTATATCAGCTCCATCCCCTGCCACTCTCCACACATTCACAGAGCTTCAGCCCTCTCCTAGCTCCTCACTTCAAACACACTTCTTCTCCATCAGGCTATTATTTATTTGGTTACTTCTGCCAGGAGCGCCCTTCTGCTCTCAACCACTCACTCTCCAACAGGTGAAATTCTCCGTACCCACCAAGGCCAGATCCAATCTTTGGAGAAATCTTCCCTGCCATCTCTTCTTCCCCGACTCTGTCATGAAGTGAATTGCTCCTACCTTCTTATTCCCATTATTCATTCCTCCAGTAGAGTACTTACCATACGATGGCACGGCTGGTTTTATGGGACTCTGTTTTGCTCTTTGGAATTGAGAATTCTTTGAAAGCCCAGGGCACAGTGTTTTGTTTTCTACTGTGGTAAAAGTGTGTATAACAAAACATTTGCCAATTCAACAATTGTCACAGCGACGATGGTAATCGAGACTGCGAAGACAGTAACCAACTGCACAACTCTTACAGAGAAGTGGGGCCAGGAGGGTCACTCTGAGGAGTCGACCCCCACTTCAGTCCCAGGAGTTTATTTTATAGTCAATACAGCAATCAATAAGGCAAATAACAAAACAATGGGCTTTGAGTATGGGCAAGGAAGAAGGAATTCAGGTAAACAAGTGAATCAGTAAAGGGACAATAGGTTTGGGAAAACACATCCAGACAAGTCTCGACATGCTGTGTAGCATAGAGGCCTGTGGGGGCTGCAGTTGTCAATAGTGCAGCCATGTTTAAATGGCATATATCCGCACAAACAATTTTTTTACATTTATATATATTTCAGTGACATGGATTACAATCTTCTTGTTGTACTGCCATTGTCACTATTCTTTTCCAACTTATTCCACCACCATTAATGTAACCTCAGTGCCCGCTAAACAGTAACTCCCTCATTCCCCCTCTCTCACACCCCAGGTAACCACTAATAAGCTTTGGTTTCTATATATTTGCCTATTTCATATCAGTGAGATCATACAGTGTTTATCCTTTTGTGACTGGCCTATTTCACTCCACATAATATTTCAAGGTCCATCCATATGGCATGTATCAGGATTCATTTCTCTTTATGGTTGAGTGACATTTCATTGTATGTATATGTAACATTTTCCTTATCTTTTCACCTGTTGATGGGCATCTGGGTTGTTTCCACCTTTTGGCTATTGTTAATAGTGCTGCAGTGAACACTGATGCATAGCAGGCACTGTTTTAATCGTTTTTGTACCTTAGAGTCAATCACAGTACCTTGACATTGTAAGTGTTTGAGAATATTTATCAAGGGCCCAACCCAGTTTTTAAATTAAACTTAACTATGTGGAGTCAGTTTTTCAGCACCTTCCTGCCTCTCAGATTCATTATATTTGCAGGAAGACTTTTGCCACATTCAGTTAGTAAATGCTCAGAAAGACAAGTTACATTTACTATTAGACAAAAAGAAATAAGTAAAGATGCTAACTCTGAGAGGGAAAAAAATGCAAAGATTTTCAAAGTTAAAACATGATTTTTTGAATTACATCATCGTTACCAAAGAGTTTTTAGATTTAAGAATTTAATTTAGTCAAAAAATGCAGACTAAAATATCCTATTTAATTGAAAAAAAAAAAGTTTCTGTGACTTGAGTTATAAAGCTCGTCTATGCTGATTTCATTCACTAAGTAATTGCTCATCTCTCCTTTTCACTTTGTTTGGTAAGCTGCATTATAAATACAACATGGCATAACTCTGCTATCGAGGTCAGATAATCAGATATATACAGTTAGCACCAGAATATGACACATTTTCTATAAGCCTCCTTATGTGGATGAATCATTTAATTACATCTTTCTCCTGCAGACTGGCTGGTGAGTTCAAACTGCTGACCTTTTGGTTAGCAGCTGAGTGCTTAACCACTGTGCCATCAGGGCTTAATTATATCTAGGACAATAAAAAATCTGCAAGATAGCCAGGGTTTTACAGGAACAATTTCTGTTTAAATAAAAGATTAAACGCATTACTTTCTAGAAAGCTTTTGACCTTCTCTTAAAGTGTTTTCTAGCTTGGATAGGTCATATATTTGTTTAGGAGATATTTCCTTTCATGTTAGCTTTTCCCCTCCAACTTAAGTGAAATCTAATAGGTAAGGTCTGGTGTCATCTTTCTAATTTTAATAGTATCTGATTTTGAGAATGTGTAGGACAAATTCCTAAGTCTATTTCTTCATTGTTCAGCCATTTGCCAAATATTTATTGTACGCCAGGTGCTATACTAGATGCTGGGATAAAAGCTGCATGAGACAAGGTACTGTAGCTCACGAAGCTTACAGTTTATGGAGAAATACATAGGTAAATCAATGTTGCGTTTGGTGCATTCAGAAAGTTCTGTGGTTGCTCTAATGAGGGCATTTAAACAGCCTACAGGGTCGGGGAGGCTCCCTGGAGAAGATGACTGTTGATTTAGGTTGTGAAGAATAAATAGGTGTCAGCTGGACCAGGAAGGGAGAGAAGGATGTTCAGAGTGAGTAGCATGTAGAAAGCACAACACAGTAGGGAAACTGAGCATTCTGTTTGGCTGTGCAAAGATGTTCACACTGGGGAAAGGGAGGAAATGAGGCAAAAAAGGGTTTGGCAAATGGTTAGAACATGAATGGGCCTTCCATTAAGCTAAGGGATTTGAACTTTATTCTAAAGGTTGGTGGAGTTATTGAAGGACTAATTGCAAGGAAGTAATAAAGTCAGATCTGTGCTTTTGACAGACCATTTTGGCAGCTTGTTGGAATGTGTACTGGAGCAGGGCCAGATTGGGACAGGAAGCCCAATTTGCAGGCTCAGTTACCAGGACAAGGCTTAGCAATGTAATGGGGTGAGGATGGGTGAGAGAGGTTTTAGGAGATAGTACTGAAAGACTTACTGACCGTGGGGTGAGTAAGAAGGTGTAGAGTAAGCATCTTCCAGGGCTTTGCTTCACCAATAAGGTGGGAAATAACGTCATTCATTGAGCCAGGGTTCACAACAGGAGGAAGGGGTGGGTAAGTTTGGGACATAGTGTTTTGGACATATCTCTGGGACATCAAGTGTTGGGATTAGGGATTATCAGAGAGTTCTGAGAGAGAAATAGACTATTAAAGAGCCCTAAGTACTAGGAGTGGCAACCAAAGCTAAACATGTGGCATGCATGATCCAGGGATCATGCATTGAATGAGAAAAGCAGATGGCCAATGTTGAGCAAAAAACCATTGTGGTCGAGTTGATTTCAACTCATAGTGACGCTATAGGGGCTCTAGGAAAAGCCAGTCATTAAGAGGCAATTAGAGAAGAAGGAAACCATGAGGAGTAATTCTGGTTTACGATAAGGATCAGGGTTTGACCATGGAAGTGAGTTGCTAAATTGCAGGTGGTTGCTGAGTTAAATATGCTGAGGAACTGAATAATATAAGGACAGATAATTAAATATTAAAACTAACAACAGAGAAGTCATTGGTGAACTTGACAAGAGTACTCATTGGCATGTGGAGACCAAAGCAGTAGTGGAACATGTTAAAGAGAGTGACGGAGTGTAAATAGTGACTATAAGGTGACATTTGGAAGATTATGTGGCCTATGGGACCATGAAGCAAGGAAAGTTTATTTTTTGAAATAAGAGATACTAGTGTATGATTGTATGATCATTGGAATAATTCAGTAGAAAGGGAAGATTTGATGATGTAGGAGAGATTGGGGATAATTCTGGGAGCAAAATCCTTGCATTAACAGAAAGGAAGGAATCAAAGCACAAGTGGAGGGTTGGTCTTTGAGAGGAGGTGGGAAACTTTCTTCATTTTACCAGGAGGAAAGGTGGAGAGTGTGACTACAGATGCAGACAGGTTGGAAGTTTTGGTCAGTGGTTGCAAGACAAAGCAGATCCTGTCTGATTGTTTTTGTTTCTCAAAGAAGAATGAGACAAGATGCTGAAAGTAAGGATGAAGGAGGGAGTAAAGGACGTTTTCAGAGAGAGGAGAAAGAGTGGAAAGGGAATATATAGCACTTCTGGAAAGTAATGCAGACCCATTTGAGTTTTGTGACTATAAAATTAAAAAGAGGTTATTCAGCATGGTCAAGTGTTTTCTGTCAGCAACATTCACCTGAGAGTGAAGGAAGAAAAAAATCATCGGAGTCAAGGAACAGGGAAATCAAGGCACTGGGTAAATCACTTGTTTGCATGTGGAAAGAAAAGCAGTCATAGGAATAGGTGAGATGAGAAACAGTGAGTCAGGCACTAACTGATTAATTTTGAGGGAAATTGTCAGCAGATCGGTAGATGACAGCAATAATGAGGGGGTAGAAATGTGATGCCACGAATTTAAAGGAGATGGAATTTTTAAGGAAGTGGGAGGAGAAATGGTGTGAAAGCAGCAATAGGGAGCAAGGGGTTACCTATCTTACTTCTACCCTAAAGGTAAATAGGATGTAAGAAAAAAAGCAGCATCCACTTGAAAGGGCTGCAAGGGAAATGGATATTCAGGGGTATATTAAGATTTCAATCAGGGCAAAAAGGTAAAGATGCGGGGTGAAAAGAGTTTTCTGATAATATATCATGAGTTCTAGAAGATGTAACTAAAGGATTAAGGATGTAGGAGAGGTGGAAGCTTAGGTCAGATTAAAGGATGCATAGCTATCATTACATCTGGGTGATGATTGATGACTTAGAAGACCTGGGACTTTGAAGATAAAGATCTGGGATGTGACACATGAGATTAGCCTCATAGATGAACTTGGGGGTAATCAAAAAAAAGCATGGGACCATTGCACATCTGTTGTTGCCTGCAGCTCATGGTAGCTTTGATGCTAAGCAAATAAGGTAAAGCCTCTCTCTTAGGCAGACATTAGACATATAAATGCTATGAGCTTGTCTAGAGAAAGCACATAGCGTGACAAGGAAGAAGTCTTGAGACTGAGATTTGAGGAACTGTGACATTTGATGTCTGGGTAAAGAAGAATGACCCTATAAGAGGACCAAGAAGGAACAACAAAACAGGTTGAAGGAAAATGTGGATCATGATAGGATTCATTAGAAGACTTTGGGTTTTAGGAAGAAGGAGTTAGTCAACATTGTCAAAGGCTAAGATGAGGACTAAAAATGTCATTGAGTTAGGTCACATGAAGATCATTGACAATGTCTGTGAGAAGTTTATGTAAAGTAACTGGACAGAAGCTAGATTGGTTGAGGAGTGAAGGGAAGTAAGAAAACCAGGATAATGATTTAGCAGTCTCAAGATTGGCTTTGAGAGGGTGATGAGAAATAGGAGGGTCACATGGGATCTAGAGAAGGTATCATTTTTAAGATTGGTAACACTTTAGCATATTTGACTATCTACAGGACAAGGAAGAGGTTTTATATCCAGAAGAAAATTTATAATGTAAGTAAAGTTTCCAAGAAACTGAGAAAGAATAATGTTGTTGTTAAGTGCTGTTGAGTCGGTTCTGACCCATAACGACCCAGTGTACGACAGTCTTGTGCCATCTTCACAATCCGTGTTATACTTGAGCCCATTATTGCAGCCACTGTGTCATTTCATCTTGTTGAGGGTCTTCTTCTTTTTCACTGACCCTCTACCAAGCATGATGTCCTTCTCCAGGGACTGATCCCTCCTGATAACATGTCCACAGTATATGAGATATAGTCTGGCCATCCTTGCTTCTAAGGAGCATTCTGGCTGTGATTCTTCCAAGACAGATATGTTCATTCTTTTGGCAGTCCATGGTATATACAATATTCTTCATAAACACCATAATTCAAAGACATCAATTCTTTTTCGGTCTTCCTTATTCATTGTCCAGATTTCAAAAGCTATGAAGTGATTGAAAACACCATGGCTTGAGTCAGGGGCACCTTAGTCTTCAAGGTGACATCTTTGCTTTTCAACACTTTAAAGAGATCTTTTGCAGCAGAGTTGCCCAATGCAATGCATCATTTGATTTCTTGACTGCTGCTTCCATGGGTGTTGATTGTGGATCCAAGTAAAATGAAATCCTCAACAATTTCAATCTTTTCTCCGTTTATCACGATGTTGCTTATTAGTCCCATTGTGAAGATTTTGTTTTCCTTACGTTGAGGTGTAATCCTCAGTCATTGTTATGCTTGAGCCCATTGTTGCAGCCACTGTGTCAATCCATCTTGTTAAGCGTCTTTCTTGTTTTCACTGACTCTCTATGAAGCATCATGTCCTTCTCCAGGTACTGGTCCCTCCTGATAACATGTCCAAAGTACGTGAGACGAAGTCTTGCCATCCTTGCTTCTAAGGAGTTTTCTGGCTGTACTAGTTCTGTCATGGATTGAATTGTGTCCCCCCAAAATGTCTGTCAACTTGGCTATGTCATGATTATTTCCAGTATTGTTTAATCGTGTACCATTTTATAATCTAATGTATTTCCTTCTGTGTTGTAAACTCTGTCACTATGCTGTAATAAGATGAATTAGCAGCAGTTATAGTGATGAGGTCTACAAGATTAAATAGTGTCTAAAGCCAGTCTCTTTTGAGATATAAGAGAGAGAAGCGAGCAGAGAGACATGGGACCCTCATACTGCCAGGAGGGCAGCGCCGGGAGAAGAGCGCATCCTTTGGACCTGGAATTCCTGCACTGGGATGCTCCAGGACCAGGGGAGGACTGATACATCACAGGGACCTGTCTCCAGAGCCCACCGGGGGAAGGGGCCTTCCTCTGGAGCTGATGGCTTGGGTTTGGACTTGTAGCCTGCTAGACTGTGGGAGAATGTGTTTTCCTTGTTGAGAGTCATCCACTTGTGGTATTTCTGTCATGGCAGCACTAGATAACCAAGACAACTTCCAAGACAGATCTGTTCATTCTTCTGGCAGTCCATGGTATTTTCAGTATTTTTTACCAACACCATAATTCAAAGGCATCAGTTCTTCTTTGGTCTTCCTTATTCATTATCCAGCTTTCACATGCATATGAGGTGACTGAGAACACCATGGTTTGGGTCAGGCAAATCTTAGTCCTTAAAGTGACATCTTTGCTTTTTAACACATTAAAGAGGTCTTTTGCAGCAGATTTATCCAATGAATGCGTCTTTTGATTTCTTGACTGCTTGTTCCATGGAAGCTGATTGTGGATCCAAGTAAAATGAAATCCTTGACAACTTCAATATTTTCTCCATTTATCATGACTAAGTTTCCAGAGAACATTTTGTGAAGTGCTGGTTGGGAGGTCAAACAACATAATGATGGGAGCGAGAGGCATAGAAGATAAAGTCTGTGGTTTTTGTGGTAGACTCCTAACCACCCTTTAAGCCCACAAGATGTTCATCTTAGCCAGTCATGGTAATGTCATTCTCCTTGCATGAATATGAATAGTCTAGAACTGGTTATATGACCCAATTCTGGCCAATGGCAAATAAAAGAAGTCTGCTTGAGGGCTCTGGAAAGGAAGATATGACTCCTTTCTTCTTCTAGATGCTGTTGTGTTTGGATATGACACCTAGAACTGCAATATTGCGGCAATCCTGTGGGGAAAGAAGCTGACAGCAGAATTAATTCACTGAAACTAGCAGAGAAGGAAAGACTCTGGGTCGGTCATGACATTTTTGAGTCACTGGATTAACCAACTCTGGCTCTTGCCTGAGGTCTGGACTTCTCATTACGTAAGATTATAATAAATTTCCTATTGTGTGAGCTAATTTGAATCAGGTTTTCAGCTACTTGCAGCTGACCTATACTAAGTAATGCGGTGATATTAGTTTGTCTCAAGACTTGGTACCAACACAGGGGCCCTGGTGGTGCCGTTAAGAGCTCAGCTGCTAACCAAAAGGTTGGCAGTTCAAATCGACCAACCACTCCTTGGAAACCCTACGGGACAGTTTTATTCCATCCTATAGGGTTGCTATGAGTCAAAATCGATTCAACAGCAAAAGTTTTTTTTTTTCTTTTTCTTTTTTTTTTGGTTGGTTTGGAAATCTGTGGCATTTACATTGGCCCTAAATAGAACACTGAAGCTGCTTTTCGTTTTGTTTTTCTTTCTTTCTTTCTTTCTTTCTTTTGGTACAAAGTTGAGTGCTGGGTGACAGAAGCACTATTTTAGGGCTGGATCAATACACAAGTGACTAATAGTTACAGTGTTTCTGACCTTGCCAAAGCTCAGCTCGAACTTGATTTGCCATGGGAGAGATTGGCCTTTAGTAAGGCTTCTGATCTCTACAAAGTTTATTACCACGTAGATAGTATGGCATGTTTAAGTCTGAGTCACAAAATAAGAAAAGCTAGGCACAAAGTTAGAGTCCCACCTGAGTTTCCTGGTAAATAAAAATACCACAAATATATTTTTGGTATATTTATCAGAAAAAAATAAGTAGAAATGCCTTAAAAAATAAAAAGAGTTTAGAAATAGAATAGAAACTATTACTGGGTTGGAGGTAGACTATTCACATTTTCAATGTTCAACAATTCAACTTTGAAAGATATCCAGTATGAGATAACTTATTCCCATTTACTTTAAACTCTAGGGGTCAATGAAATCAAAGTAAGGTGATCGCACAACCCTAAAGGGAAAAGGAAAATCTGCTACATCCAGCTGAATGAGTAAACCCAACCATATTTAAGTTGTGATGAATAAAATGAAAAAAATGCTGCAATTTTTCTACTTTCTCCATCTTGTTGCCAAAGGATGTTAACTAGAAAATGATAGCTCATTTTTAAATAATATTCTCTCAGCTAATGTCAACTTAAAAGACAAAGAGTCCCAGGGTGGTAAAAACGATTAACATGCTTGGCCACTAACCAAAAGTTTGGAGGTTCAAGTCCACCAGAGGCAACTCAGAAGAGAGGCTTGGCAATCTCCTTCTGAAAAAATCAGTCACTGAAACTCCTATGGAGCACAGTTCTTCTGTGACATACATGGGGTTGGCATGAGTCAGATAACTGATAACTAGTAAAAGACAAGAAAGTATTTTTAGATTATAGCTAAATTTATCTGTTGGGAAATTAAAAGTTAATCAATGAAGAAAAGATAGACATCTCTAGAGAGTGGAAGAGCAATCAGCAATTAATGAATTCACTTGTAAATTTACTGTGACTGTGTTTAGCTTAAATAAGAAACTGTTGCAGTTTCGTTTCCCTACTTTTCAGCCTTAGCTACTACCTTCTCAGGAAGGGGCCTCAACACCACCAAGAATTCAATGGAGAAAAAATAAAAAAGCCTGATCTTTCTGTCTAGAATTTACATTTCTACTCTTCTCTTACCCTGGAATCGTAGGAAAGGAAGTAGAACCTTTTTTGTGAAGCAAGTTACACTTCTTAAGGTTTTTGTTTCCTTTTTTAAAGTTTGTTTGTGGTTTTCGCCCCCCCTCCCCCCCCCGCCGTTTATTCTGTTAATATGGTGTATTACGTTAGTTGATTTTCAGAAGTTAAACCAACTCTGTATTCCTGGGATAAACCCCACCTGGTCATGGTGTATAATTCTTTGTATATGTCGTTGGATTTGATTTGCTAGCAATTTGTTGAGAATTTTTGCGTCTATATTCGTGATGGATATTTGCACAGCCCACAAGCTAAGAATGTTTTTTATGTTTTTAACTGATTAAAAAAATCAAAACAAGAATAATATTTCTTGACATGTGAAAGTGATGAGAAGCTCTAATTTCAGTGTCCATGCATACATAAAGTTTTATTGAAACACAGCCACACTCATTCATTTACCTACTGTCTGTAGTTGCATTTGCACTTTAATGGTAGAGTTGAGTAGTTACCATACAAACTATACGGCCTGCAGAGCCTAGAATATTTATGACCTGATTCTTCACTGAAAACACCTGCTAACTCCTGCTCTAGATTACTGGTCACCTTCTACGGCTTCTTTGCATCTGTAGTAATTTTTGATTAATTGCTGGATATTGTGGATATAGGTTGTAGGGATTCTGGATGATGGTATGTCCCTCAAAAAACTATTAAGTTTTATTATAGAAGGCAATCAAAACACTAGTGCATTGCCTTTATCATCTTGAGATTTGGTTTTAGGCTCTGTTATGGAAGGTTTATTGTTTTGACCTTCTTTCTAAGGCAAAGACCTTGCTGCTAGGACACGGTCTTTATACTTAAAAAAGAAAAAAAAAATAAAAGCAGTTGCTGTCAAGCCAACTCTAACTCATGGTGACTTCATGTGGAGTTCTTGGGTGGTGCAAATGGTTAATAAGCTTGGCTGCTAACGGAAAGGTTGGAGGTTCGAGTTCACCCTGAGGTGCCTCAGAAGAAAGGCTTGACTTTTGAATAACCAACCACTGAAACCCCTGTGGAGCACAGTTGTTTATACTTACAATGTGGCCTTTTTCATGTCTCATACAAATGTCTGGGAGTTCACAAAATACTCTTTGCCATGTCTGGGTGAAACATCAACCTCTGTCCCTCCCAACACTGTGCTGCTTTTGAAGTCTCTGCTTAGCTCTCTAGTTTCTCAGCAGCTTTCTTTGCTGGGCCTCCCAGAGTTTTGCCTGGTACATTTAAGCTTGAGGATTGGCTCTGAGAAGAAATTGTTTGCAGACCTTTGAGGCTCTTTCTCTTGGGCTCCTCCTTTCTGGAACTCAGCCACAACCAAATCCCAGTTTCCTCTGCAGCTCTGAACTCTCATCTCTGTCTCTTCTACCCAGTGAGACGCCACTCTCTGACTGGGCAGTATTTCCTTGCACTTTGGTTTGGAAAATGCCCTCAGGATGAAAGCTGGAATGAACATGGGGAAAGATGGAATGAATCATCTAATGTGTTTCACTTCTTATTCTTTACTCTCAAGGATCATAGCCTTAGATTGGCTATCATCCAATATTTTATACAGCTTTTAGAATTGTTCATGGGGGGAAAGTTATTCCAATACCAGCAATTCCATCCTGTGCATATGCCCATATGATCCAGCAATTCCACCCCTAGGTATATACCCTAGAGACAATTATTTTAGATATAACTTTCATGCCAGGCATCTATACATATATATATAAAAGAAACATATATATTTTTATACATATGATAGATAGATATTATTATCCCTGTTTTTAGTGAATAGGAAACTGAGGCATAGAATGTTTAAGAGAATTGCCTAAAATCAACCCAGCCAGTCAATAATAGAATTGGAACTGGGATTTCTTTGGCTCCAGTTTCTACAATAATATGCTACCTACTTAGTTACTGAGAAGTCAGTGTATAAATTCCATACAGGAGTCACTAAAATTTTACCCAAAATTTTGCAGCAATATTTTTGTGGATTAAAATATTTAGAGAGAGAGAATATTAAAGTCACCGGTTAAAAATCATAACTGGTTTTTGAGAGTTTTGTTCTCCTAGTCATAGATAATTCATAACTGATTCTATTGAAAATAGCAAGAGTTTCCGAAGTATCATTCATAGATTTTTGGCTAATACCTTGGGATATAAAAATAATTCTGACCCATTTAGAGGAAACTGATACTGCTAAATCAGTGCATATGGAAAGCTTTCTGTTGATAGAGACTTTGTATGCTTTTGGAAATGGAACAATTTACAAATAATACTCAGAAATTTTAAACCTATCAAAATGTTGTCTGACCCTGCAAAGTTAAGCCTTATTCACAAATAATGATGCTAATCTCCTTCTATGACTCCCTGTCTTTCTCAGCAACAGCTTGCATATAAACCTACAAGCAGTATTCTGAGTTTCTTCCAAAGGAATAAGTCTCCAAAACACAAAATTTAAAAGTTACAGAAATTAACAGAAAAGAAGAGTAAAATGTATCTACAGTCTTATCTATTGCCTATTATTTGTTTCTGTCCTTGGTCTATATTTTTTATATTACTAATATTGTCTACAGACTGGTCTTCATTGATGAGAGGTGCTCACAGAAGCCTATGCTTTTACCTCCTAATTGCTTTATCCATTTCTTGGATAAGACCTACTCTTTCTACTTCTCTTCCCCCTCTCCACAGATTTTCGACTGGCCTTGCTTTCTTCTCTCCTGTATGAGTTCCATTACATGAAATCAAAACGCTCTATTATTCTAGATGCCGTACATGTAGTAGTGTGTGCTGAGTAGATTCAACCAGACTTAGGAGAGTCAGAAAAAGATTAAGAGAATGACGTAAGGAAAACATATGGGCCACTGGGCATTTGCAGTGGCACCAGTAATTCCAGGCAACTGTTCAGCAATTTGGGGAGGACACTTTTGAAGCATGACTCTGAAGCTTTTATCTAATACAATGCACAGGTGCAGTCTATTCTAAACAGGTTAATCAAAATGTATCGTGACTCTGAGGTCTGAAACACAGGCCAAACTCTACTCTTCCCTACCTGAGTGGAAATGTCTTCAAAATGAGCAGTGCTTAAGAAGGTGTAGTGGAGAGCCAGCTTCTGCTTCCTGGAGAAATTCATGAACAGAACTAGTGTGTCTTAAGGGAAGATCTACTGATGTCATGGCAAGAGTGGTAGAATTCTTTGTGGAGTGAAAGTTTTGTAATAGCATTGTGCCACTAACCACTAATGACCCAGGAGTGATAAACTGAGCAATATGTGAGACCCTGAACTAAAAAACCGCATACAGATCCCCTACTTGCTGCTTTTGCCCGCTAACCTTTGGGTCAGAGATGGATGGCGGATTTTGCGGCCAAAGTTTCAGACAAGGCTCTTGCAGAGGGAAAGGGAAACAGGCTTTCTCCACATCTTGTTTCTGTTGAAGTCCATGTCAGATATTCTACTATGACACCTGCACTTATGACAGCTGTTTCCCTATCTCAGATGCTACTTAGCTGCCTTTTTAGAAGATGAGCATGCAGCACAGAATCAGGGGGTAAGAAGGGATCTGATGCTGTATCCTCTCTATAGTGTGAAATGATAAAAACATAAGGTATGAGACTGTATTGAGGCCTTTTCTACCAGCAGGACTGACATTTTACAGCTCTCACCTGTTACTCTCTCATCTTGATTTTCTCCTTTCTTGACTCAATGGAGATTTAGATCATTTGGATTCAATAGTCCCTCTAGAGAAATGACCAGAAGCGAATGCAGACATTTAAAAAGAAGCAAGCCAAAAGCGAAGGAAGAGGGCACTGAAACAACCAGTCATTCTGGTCAGACACCTGAAATTACCATAAATGTTGTTTTAATAGAGAGACTTCTACCAGGACATGCTGCCAAGTTCAGCTGAAGTGCATTTTATTCATGTCTCTTACATTTGGTGGGCGCCCCAAGGGCAAATTCATTGTGAACTATTGGAATTTTAATGCCTACAAGGTTAGAAGCGTTGGTCCTGTTTGTCACAATTCTTCAGCGAGTCCTGTGCAACTCTGAGGTGGAAAAAGCTGAGAATAAAAGATTGTTGAGAAAGAATAGGACAATGTGTTAATCACAAAATGGACCGTGTTCAAATTGGGGCTATTTTTTTTTTTTTTTGTAGAAAAAGACCTCATGGATATTTCAGGGAGTAATTGGGTTTTAAATACATTGAAATAGAGATTGGAGAGGTTTTTGAATACTTATTTTCTCAGGTTTTTGATGTTAAAAATAATAAAAAACAAAAACCCAAACAGACCCTCAACATTGTTAAAGGGGATGTGAGCTTACCGCTTAACGATGAGTTCATCATCCCTTTATCCTCTCTTCCCTTTTTCCCCTCTGTTGATCATAGTCTGTTCCTTTCCTGAATGTTATTTCTTCCCAACCGCCCTCTCTGTGGTAAATTTCTATCACGAGTATTTTTTTTTTTTTAATTTGTGGATTTACGGTGCATTTGGATTCAGTAGTGGTATTAGCATGCCTTGTGTAAACAAGCATACCTATTAAACATACTCAGGGCAAATACTTCCACATATTGCACTGAAATGGGAAAATTTTAAAGTACACATCATTTTTCACTGTAAGATCCCTATCCAGGCAATCAAGATAAAGGAAAATGTGAAGAATGTATCTCAATTATTAATTGGGCTTTGGATCAACAGGTATAGGAGATGCCAGAGATAGGGTTAGTTCCTTTGGTAGAAATATGGTCTTGTTCAGGTCTAAGATTTCTGTGCCAGAGACGTAGGACTTTCCCTTTGGGGAACGGAGGGCCTCTGGTCAAAAGCACCACTGAAGGTGGTATCAGGTCCTCCTACTGGGTGGTTTGCCTCATTTAACTCATACAACAATCCCAGGAGAAAGACACGATTAGCCCCATTGCACAGAGGAGAATGCGTCTCAGTAAATTGCTTAGGGTCACTTTGCCGGTAAGTTTCAGAGGCGCTTTGGAACTCAAGTCTGCCTATGTTCCTTTCGCGGCGCTACATTGCCCCGAAGAGAGATGTTTTGAGTTGGTCTGATATGCTCTTCCCAGTTCCCAGAGTGAATTCTTTACGAGTTGTTTCTTCTCCCATTTCTTCCAAGCCCATTATGATGAGAGCAGATGTAACATTTAGGATACTAGAGATTGGTTTTCTAATCCAGTGTCAGCATTTGCTCAGGAGTCCTGCCGCTGTCCTGGGCTGGTGGTGCTGGATTCCTAGGCGCCTCGCAGGAGCGAGAAATTCCCTTCCAATTCCGGAGGGAGGATCTATCTCCAGCCCGCTCGGTCGACTGTGGGGAACAAAAAAAAAAAAAAAAAAAAAAACCACCTAAATCCAGATGGTGGGCTTCCCTATCTGTGGACTAGTTGGAAGAGAATAGGGGCACTAAGACACCTCGGGAGCGCCCTCTGGCGAGAGCAGAGCTCGCGTGTCCCCCGCCCTCGCCCCCCTTGGCAGCCGCCGCGGCGCCCCCGCCCGGCTCTCAGGGTTCACTCTCGGTCTCTTACTCCGTGAGACACAGACGGCAGTTTCCCGAGCAAGCGAGCGAGCTAGCGGGGGACAGGCTGAGGCGGCGCCAGCACAACTGCCGCCGCTCGCCCCGAGAAGACCTAAGCATCCAGAGAGAAGGACCTCCATTCTTTTTCCCTCTTCCCGCAGGGGTCTCTCCGGCAGACAGACCCCCCCGCGCCCCCGCGCGACTCCCTCCGCAGCCACTTCACGGGGCGTGCCAGGACTTGGGGACGCCGCTCAGGACGAGCCAGGGCGGGAGGCGGCGGCGGCACCGGTCCGAGGGTGCCCGCACTGCTGCCGGAGAGGAGTGAGTGGCGGGCTGGGCTGCGGCGACAGCAGTAGGAGCGGGTGCCTCCCCGCCTCGCCGCTTCGCAGGCAGCACCATCTGCCAGGGCCGCGGCCGCCCGGCCGGGTCCTCTGCGCGTTCCCGGGCCCGGAGCCGGCGCAGGATGCGCCCGGCTGCGTTCTGATCGTCCCCGCGCCGCTGCCTCCGACGCGATGATCCCCCCCGAGCCGCCGCAGCAGCCGCTGCAGTCGCCGCCGCCAGCCCCGCCAAACCATGTGGTGACCACTATCGAGAACCTGCCGGCCGAGGGCAGCGGCGGCGGCAGCGGGAGCCTGTCCGCCTCCTCCCGGGCCAGCGTGAGCCAGAGGATCCGCAAAGTGCTGAACAGGTGAGCGGCGGCGGCGCGGAGCCAGGGCGCGGGGTACTGAGTCTGCGGGCGCCCGGCTCGAGGTACCCTCCGTCGCCAGGGCGGTCCCGGAGGGACGGTTGAAGGAGGAGGCCGGGCATCGACGGGACCCGCGCTTGCGGAGAGGGCGAGGGGACCCACGTTGGCCGCGGGAGCTTTGTCCCAGCGCGCGGAGACCCGGAGCGTCTGAGCTGCCGCTGGTCCGAATCGGGAGTTGACAGAGAGGCGAGGTTTTCTGTACCCGTCTGCCCTGATGTGTGTCCGCACTGACGCCCTAGCACACGCAGGCTGCCTCACTTCCCATTCCCACTCTCACCCCAGGTTTCCGCTCAGGGGCGGGAGCGGAGTCCGGCCAAGGTGGAGGCAGGAAGGCGCCGGGCTGCGGAGGTGGCGTGGAGTCGCCAGCCTCGCGCCACCACCCGCCCCACCCCAGTGGCTCCGACCCCCTTGCCCAGGGAACCGGTGGCGGCGACCATTCGGCGGGCTGGAGGACTGCCTGTCGCTGCAGTCGCCGCTCCAACTCATCCTGTCTGGGAGCAAGGAAGGGATGGCTAGAGGCCTGGGTCAGACCCAAGCAAAGTGCAAAAACGTTCCGGGAAGGGTGTGAGAAGGAGGCGCTGGTTATTCCAAAGCCTGCTAAAGCCCGAGGAGGCGAACACCGATCGCCAGCGCCTGCTGTGCTGGAATCTGCGCGGCAGATCGACCTAGGACGGAGGCGTTTTAGGATGGAGGACCTGGGTTAACGTGAAGATAGTGGCTTCCCTGGAGCCCCTGACTCCACTGTGGTGTGAAAGGGGCTTCTACTTAAGTAACTTGAAACGGTGGAAGAGTTGCCGTATAAAAAAAACACATAGAGAATTGGTTCTGTGTTTTTATTTGGGTGCGTGTGTGCTTTTTGGAGCGTCTGTAGGAGTAACTCTTCCGGTCGCTCTCTGTTCATACAGGTTTCTGTATGGTACTGTTTTGGGTAGGCAAGATTCCCCAGGGAATTCACATCGAACGGTCTGGGGCTTAAAGCTCTAATAAGAGTACAAACTATGTCCAGTAGTAGAAGCTTGAAAAATATCTTTATTTTGGGAGTATGGTTTAGTTTAGTTATATCAAAACCCAAACCACTGAAGAGTCTTCTTTGAAAACGGTGTGTTTATTAGCTTACTTGTGGGTACTTATGTATGTTTCCACTGATTATCAAACAAGAAGAAATTCACTCTGAACTTAGACATGAGTTGGTAATCCAAAGTCAACTCTTTACTTTCCTTTGATTTGTAGCACGGAACAACATCTTCCAAAATACTGTATTGCGTTTAAAAGATAGTGAGCAGAATAAATCAAGAAGATGCTGGCTCATGTGGGTTTCCTATTCTTTATGAATACCTGCGGGTTTTTTTTTTTTTAATTTGTAAATATCTTGGTATTGGCTGTTTAATTTTTTAAGCAGAATATATTAATTATTAATTTTCCTCATTAAACTAGAAAAAACCGGTGCAATGGCTCGCTTATCTTTCGTTAATTGTAAATTAAGGAAATTGTAAATTATTGATTCCATGCAAGTTATTTCTTCACATATAATGAATCTTAGAGTCCAGAATAACACGATCACTGTACTAGCAATGAGGGGGCTTGGGTTGTCATCATTCCTCTGCCACTAACTAGCCATGTGGCTTGGGGCAGAGCTCACCATCTCCTTGGGTGTCAGTTTCTTCATTTTGCAAAATGTGTTTCATAATAGTTGTCTTACCTCCTTTACTGTGGCTTTGAGAATTAGATAATACTGAAAAAAAAAAAAAAACTTGGGAAAATATAGTGCTCTCCACAAATCATTTATTCAGATTGTTTTTGTTGTCTCTGGTGTATATGGGTCTGTGAGAGCAATACTGGGAAATAAAGTGAGGTCATAGTATATCGTGGGTAGAATTTTGTGCTTCACTAAGCATTCTGTGATTTGTGACACGAAATACACTATTCCTCATTCATGGAAGAGGAACTTGGGCTGAAAGGTTGAGTTAATGACACTGAATCAAAGGTATGTTTATGAATAGAACCCTAGGGTTATAGTCTTTAGACATAAACTAAAGCACATTTGTTTGTCTTTCAAAGTTGTTCAGAATTTTCAATATAATATTTTATATTGAGTAAATGATTTTTCCTTATTCTTAAAGGATAAAAAAACCATTTCTTTTGAGAAAGAGCATCTTTAATAAAGAGAGTGAAGAAAAAATCAGAATAAATTTAAAAATCTGGATGGAATAATTTCTCCAGTAAGCTGATTGACTTGGCTTTTATGCCATGATTATGTCAACAGGAGATAGCATTAGTAGTGGCTACCAAGTGACTGGACTCTAAGTAAAAGCAAGAGCATGGAAGAAAGTGGAATTTTACAGATGCTGTGGTACAGTGGTTAAGAGCTCAGCTGCTAACCAAAAGGTCAGCAGTTCAAGTCCACCTGCTGCTCCTTGGAAACCGTATGGGGCAGTTTTACTCTGTCCTGTAGGGTCACTATGAATAGGAATCAACTTGATAGCTGTGAGTTTTTTTTGGTATGGTTCTAGTACTGGGTGTGACTTCCCTTGGTTTTAACTGTCATGTGTTGGACTAGTATTTAGCTGCTAGCAGAAACTACTTGCCAGTGCGGAATCTGGAAGCCAATCTGGAAAATACCTCTCCAACTTTTGGCATGCAAATACATTGCTGTGAGCTGGTTGGGGGTGTTGCTTCAGTGACCCAAATGGGGTGGCATCTCTGTTGGTTCTTGGCATTTCTTTGAGCTGAAGTAGCAGTGCTGATAGACTGAGGGTGGTGCAGTGGGGCTAGGTGTGTTTGAATGCGAGCAATGCAAACCTGGTCAACTGCCTGCCATTGATCACTGTATATAACCACAGCTGCAGAGCCTTGGTGGTGCAGTGGTTTGAGCACTCGGCTCCTAACCCAAAGGTCAGAGAGATTCAGACCCACCAGAGGCTCCACGGCAGAAAAGACCTGGCTATCTGCTCCTGTAAAGATTTATAGCCTATTAAACCCTACAGAGTAGTTCTATTCCGTCCTATAGGGTCGATATGCGTCACAACACAACAACAGCACCTGCCAAGCCAGCGGAAGAAATACAAACATTTATGCTGTCTATATTTATGTATAGTTCCTAGGTGACACAAATGGTTATGTGCTAGACAACTCACTGAAAGGTTGGCAATTCAAATCTACCCACAGGCACCTTGGAAGAAAGGCCTGGCAATCTACTTTAGAAATGTCACAGCCATTGAAAACCCTAGGAGCGTAGTTCTACTCAAAAATACATGGGATCACTAAGGCTTGGAATTCACTTGATGACAGCTGGTTTTATGCTGTCTATATCTTGTCTACTGAGGAGTAAAGAAAAGAGTACTGATTAATAATTAATTAAAAGCACTTGCTCTCAAGGGTTTTAGAATCAAAATGCAGTGTTACCTTAAAGAAACCTACTTTACATTATCCAACAGCATTTTATTTGCTTAGAATAGCTCTATATCCTTTTCTCTTACTTTAAAGACTTGTAGAGTTGGATTGCTGAATTTTGTACATGACAATTGGGGCATCTCACTGATGATTGACTATTCAATTTCTATAAATCATTTAGAGAAGGATATAATAGTATTCAAGACTTTGGTGAAAGAAGAGGTGCTAGATGATTTTTTCAACCAGTTAATGGGTTGATTAAGCTCTGCTACACTTGCTTCTTAGTGTGGAATAGTATTTATTACCCCACCATGGGCAAGCAAGATACGACAAAAGGAAAATACTTCAAGGGCAAACAGTTGATGATCCTCCCTCAGAAACTGCTGACACAGGGAGATTTCTTAGAAACATAGAGGTGTAGATATCGAGTAGATATTGATGATTTTTCTCCTCTAAAATTATTACATAATGAAATGTTTTTGAAAAATGAGTGATGGCTTGTTTTGTGTTTTGTATGTGTGTGCTTTTACTTAGTTTTCCCCACTTGAATATTAATTTCAGTTCTTAACAAAAAAAAAACATGAATTTCTGGTTTTACATCTACTTGGCTAAGAGCTCAGGCTTCTAACCAAAAGGTCGGCAGTTCGACTCCACCAGCCTCTCCTTGAATACCCTGCGGGGCAGTTCTCCTCTGTCCTATACGGTCACTGTGAGTCAGAATCGACTCGACGGCAATGGGTTTGGCTTTTTTGGTTTACTTCCCAATAAAGAGACACGTTGGGTTGTCTCAAGTTCCAAATGGTTCTCTTTCATTTTGAGTCTTTTGTTGTTATTGTTGTTCAGGGCCATCGAGTTGGTTCCAGTCATAGCGATCCCTGTGTGCAACAGAACAAAACACTGCCTGGTCCTGCACCATTCTCACAGTTGTTGCTATGTTTTGTGCCCGTTGTTGCAGCCACCGTGTCAGTCCATCTTGTTGAGGGTCTTCCTCTTTTTTGCTGACTCTCTGCTTTACCAAACATGATGTCTTTTTCCAGGAACTGGTCCTTCCTGATAACATGTCCAAAGTCCATAAGGCGAAGTCTCGCCATCCTTGCTTCTGAGGAGCATTCTGGCTGTACTTCTTCTAAGACAGATTTGTTCATTCTTCTGGGGATGTTTAATCATTAGAATGGAACCAGTAGTGACTGTGGGTCATCCATTCATTTGATTTGGAACTTACGTTTAGATTGATTTTATTCATTTTCAGAAGGAGCCTTGGTGGCACATGCTTAAGTGCTTGGCTGCTAACTGAAAGATTGGCTGTTTGAACCCACCCAGTGGCTTTGAGGGCGAAAGACCTGTCAGTCTGCTTCCGTAAAGATTACAGCCAAGAAAGCCCTGTGGGGATGTTCTACCCTGTCACATGGGGTCACTATGAATCACAATCAACTTGTTGGCACCCAGCACACACACACACAACACACACACACACACACACACACACGCACGCACACACACACACATTCTCACACATTCATTTTAAAATTTCTGAAACTTTTGAATTCTAAACCAAGGAACATTAAGGAGAATACATTGGAGAGTTGGTAGCAAACTTACATAAAATCAGTGTTCAAGCGGGAGGGTTATGATGTAAGATGGGACGATATGTATACATAGCCCTTCCTGAGACGTTAAATTAAATGGACAGAACATGGAGAACCAATGGAGTAGCTGCCAGGGAACAGGGTTATGCCTAAATTAGATATTAGATTCAGCTGATGAAGACGTGTTATAATTTAGATGATCCTTTCTTATCAGGCAAGAAGGCTTTTGTTAAGAAATGAATGGTGAGGCTCTTCCTCAGCCTGCTCCTTTTAACAGATGTCAAAATGAAAAAAGGAAGATCAGCCAGTAATGAGGATAATTGATACAAAATATTCCAAATGGAACCGCATGGTGTGATTCAAAACAGACATTTCTGAGATCAGTAGTAAATAAAGAATGTCTGAAGGATGCATTTATTTTTATCAAAAAGAACAAAATTATAAAAATAAAATTAAAGATAGTACAGTATACCTGTTTATGCACAGTGCTTGGAGAAACGAATGTTCATATTAAGGTACCATGTGGTTTGCCTCAGGTAAAGATGGTGCATTTCCAACTAATTAACACGTGATAAAATATATTTGTCTTCATGTAAGTTTTCTTTGACCTTCTACTATTTCAACATCCTTCAGTGCCTCAGGGCCAGCATAATAGTTGTCTATTTTTACTGTACGCTGCTATAGGTGTAGATGGTATAGGAAATTGAGCTGGCTGCCCATAGTTACTTAATGCAAGAGCTGATTTATTATTTAGTTGCCAGTTCTCATCAAAGTAGAATGCAGAATATGAAAGTACCACCACTGAGTTTTAGTTATCTTTCTCATTCATTTGAGTTCAGGCTAATGAACATGCACGTACATTGTTCAAACACATTAATTCTTGATTATGTTTGTAAAGACATATGTTGGAAGTCAAGCTCTAGTAGACATATGGAAAAGAAACCCACAAATATATTGCATATTTCTTGACTGTGGCATGAACATACACAAGTATGCATTCATTTATTCTTAAGCAGTTGCTGTGTGTGAGCCCTCTTCTGGAGGACACATACATGATAAACTAAAACAATACTCCTTTTCTCTCCCTCCCCATCTAGACCTATGTGATTCTGTGATAATTTTAAAAAATACCTTAAATACCATTTTGCAACTTCTGAGATTAAACCACAGCCAAACCCATTGCCATCAAATCCATTCCTTCTGAGATTATGAGCCAGCAATTCCTGCCATTTTAAACAAATTCATTAGGTCTCCCTAAAAAAAAAAAAAGATCATAAAAAATCATAAAAGATTTTTTAAACCAAATCATTCTAATTATATCTAGATTTCGAATAAGAGTGCTACGATTCCTAATCATCCTTGACTTTGAAAAAGCACAGAGTGCTCTGGTTTGTTGTATAAAAGAGCGCTTCATTCATTCAGTTAGTCAGTCACTGATTCATCACATATTTATTGAGCGACTACTATCTGCTGGGCACCGACTGGGCCACAGTGGTGAACCAGACACCTGTGGGCTGGTATGGCCTGCTGGGTGCTGTTAGTGGGGCATCAGTTTCTAACTTTTATTACCCTTTCAACATAACGCATCAAAGGGCAATTTAAATAAAGTAAAAATAAAGATAACATAGACCACCTTGTAAAAGTGATTAGATTTTCAAGCTTATCTAACAGAGGTCCACAGAAAACAAAAACAAAGACAACAACTCCATAATTGAGATGTTTCACGTTTAGGAAAAATGCTCAAGAGAAAGACTGAATCCACAATAGGAATACTCGAAGTGTACACGAAGTCAAGCAGCAGATCTTTCTTCTTGATAAATACTATAGAATTTTTTTTTCATTTAGGGCTTTAAAAAAAAAAGTGAAAAAGGAGCCATAAATGCTCATCTGACTTCCCAGTATAAAAGAAAAAGGAAAAGAGATTTAAAACTTATCTTGCCATTTTAGGATGAGCTATCAAGATTATTGCCAAATAACCCAAGAAAATAGAGTTTATGAAAATATTAACATGCTGATGATGTATAAGCAGCTCCGAGGGGGCTTGGACGGATGTTTTGAGTTGAGAGATGCACGTATGACAACAGCATGACGATGAGTTGGTGGAAAGACTGGGTACTTTATTATAACCTGATACAACCTAATGGGAATGTGTGAGTTAAAATTAGCATTGAGACAGTGGCTCAAACTCTTAAACTTTATGCTATGAGACATTATAAACCATAAATTTAGATTATAAAGCATTGCATTATATATTGGTCTCATAATAACAAATGTTATTAAAATGTTTTCATTATTATCCTTTTTATAGATGGGGTAACCAATTTATGTGGTCACAGCCAAATGCCTTTATAAGACCCCAGAAGAGAGAGCCCACACTAGATGGAGACATGGCAGAAGGGACCAAGGATGGTGTTTGCCCTTGGCATTGACAGATGGGTAGGATAGGAAGATGGGGGTGGGATGAGAGAAAGAATGAACCAAATATGGAGGTAAGAGACTGGGAAAAGATTGTGTCCAGTTTTACAAGATTATAGGATGTATAGGTATAAACATGAAGAAGTCAAAAATCCCCACAACTAGACTGAAAAACTACATCAGGATAAATAGAGAAGAAGTTGAAGTGGTCAACAATTTCATTCTATTTGGATCAGCAGTCAAGAAATCAAACAATGTATTGCATTGGGCAAAGCTGTTGCAAAAGACTTCTTTAAAGTTTTAAAAAGCGAAGATGTCACTTTGATGACTAGGTACATTTGACCCAAACCATGGTCTTTTCAGTTGCCTCATATGTATGCGAAAGCTGCACAGTGAAAAGGGAAGACAGACAAAGAATTGACGGATTTGAATTGTGGTGCTGGCAAACCATATTAATATACCTTAGACTGCCAGAGGAATAAACAAAATCTGTCTTAGAAGAAATACAACCAGAATGCTCCTTAGACGTGAGAATGGTGAGACTTTGACTTGCTTACTTTGGATACATCATCCGGAAAGACCAATTGCTAGAAAAGGACATCATGTTTGGTAAAGTAGAGGGCCAATGAAAATAAGGAAAGCCTTCAATGAGATGAACTGATACAATAGCCACAAAAATGGGCTCAAACATACCAATCACTGTGAAAATGGCGCAGGATTGGGTCATGCTTTATTCTGTTATACATAAGGTCACCATGGGTCAGAGCCCACTCGATGGTGACTAAAAACAACAGCAACAGGTATAAAGAGTAATAGAATGAAGTAAGGCTTATTGTAGGATGGGGTTAGGTAATAGAAAGCCTTAGATACTTGGATAAGGAGTTTGACTTCTTTCTAAGTAATGATAATGGGTTATTATCATTGCAAGTTATTGAGTAGAGAAATGACATGATCAGAGATGTGCCTGAAGATGATTTTCTGGGCAAAACCAGTTATGAGGCTACTGCAGTTGTTTAGGGGAGAGAAATCCGGAGTCTAAATGAGGTGGGACACAGCCAGGATGGAGAGGAAAGTGTTGTGATTTTAACAGAATCTGGACCAGGGTCAAGGAGAGGAAGATTAGATTAGATTATTTTGGGAAAGCATCCAACAGTGCTTGAAACATAGTGGGTAGGGAATATAGTTGGTGGTTTGAATCTACTAGTGGCTCCACGGGAGAAAAGACCTGGTGATCTGCTCCTGTAAAGATTGCAGCCTAGGAAACCATACGGGGGCAGTTCTACTCTGTCCTATAGGGTTGCTATGAGTCTGAATTGACTCTACTGTGCACAACAACAACACAGGGAAGAGATCTGCTTACCAGTGTGGAAGAGGGATAGGGTGCCGTGTGAACTGTGGAGGCAGCTAGGAAGACAGTGACCAGCTACTTGAGAGTGTGTCCACAGACCCTTGCTAGACCAAACTGTGATAAGAGGAGAAATCAAGAGTAAGCGTTTAGAAAAAGAGTGGTTTTACATCCTTTGTTTTAATATTAAAATTTTGGAGCTTGTTTTTGTAGATTTTTGTTTTTTGCCATTTCATTTTTCTAGTAAATGATTTTTAATGTATACAAAACTATTATCTGCAATGAATTGAAAAAAAAAACAGACAACTGATATTTTGTAGCAGATAGTTTGAGAAACACTGGCCCTGGCCTAGTATCCAAATGGGAGCAACAGAAAGTCTAGATTCTAGAAGCACATCTAATTAGGAGATAAGGCATTTTCACGGACAGGGGTTCCTCATAGTGGTGGCATTAGGCTGGTGCCAGTCATGGCCCTGGAAACCTGTACAGTCCCAGTGGGTGGTGTGGAGGCGGCAGGGCAAGCTGAACAATAGCTAAATTAAGTATCAAGGCCTCACCAAATAGCCTGGAGTTCAGCTCAGGGTCCTGCCCTAAGTGACCCCCTGAAATGTTGGCAGGGAAACTATTTGAAGCTGAAAAATAGTACAGGGTAGCAACCTAGTTCTGTGGAATGGGCTGTAAGTGGGATGGGTGGAGAGTGCTACCCCTCAAGGATCACACTGCTAAGGAGGGCAGAAGCTGGGTCTGGATGACAGCAAGGTGGGTCAGGGCTACATGAGAACCTGGCATAAGTGGCCAGAATACTGTATTGCTTCACTTTAAGCTAGGCGCCATTCAAGGGATAATTACTGAGTTAGGTGAGAGGCACAATCTAGGTACTGGGGGATGGAGCCTACATTCTAGTAGGGGGCAAGTGATAAAAAAATGCATAAGAAAGATAGTAGTGATAAATACTATCCAGTGATGTGACAGAGAGGTAATGGGCGGTACTTTAATGTGAGTGGTCAGAAGAGCCCTCTCTCTCTGGAGACATTGAAGCTAAGACTGGAATGACCAAAAGGAATGGGGCACTTGAGCATCAGGAGGAAGGACATTCCAGGCAGAGATGCTAAGATGAGACAAGCAAGCATACTGAACTGAAAGAAAGGGAGGCTAGACTGCAGTAGAGAGTGGAGAGTGGTAGGGGAGATCAAAGAGGGAGGCAGGGGCCAGATCTGTTAGGGCCCCACAGGCCAGGGAAAGGAGCTTGGGTTTTATTCTTAGTGTGATGAGGAGAAACTGGAAGGCTTTAAGCAGAGGAGTAATCCAGTTAGTGTTTTGAAAAGACATCTCGGCTGCTGCTGGAATGGATTGCAAGGGAGATGGGTTGCTAGTGGAAGAAAAAGATATTGGAGGCTTGGACTGAAGGATAACAATGGAGATGGAGAGAAATGGTTGTATTTGGGAGTGATTTGCATTGGAAAGTGTAGAGTCCATGGAGCTAGACGAGTGATTTGATGAAGTGGTTGAGAGAGGAATAAATAAAACCTCCCAGGTTTTTTGGACTTCAGCAATTGGGTGGTTGATGGTGCCATTTACTAAGATGGGAAAGGCAGGGAAAGGAACATGTTTGGATTGGTAGAGTGTCAAGAGTTTACTTCTGGCTAGTTGAGATTAAAATGTCTAGTGGAAATGTCAAATGACAGCTCAAGTATGGAATTCCGGGGAGGAATCAGTGCTTGGCATTTGTATTTGAATGTAGTCAGGATGCTCCTAGATAAGGTTGCCTAGAGGCAATGTGTAAATACAGGAGAAAAGGGATGCCAAGACTGGTCCCAGGTGTCTTAGTTACCTAGTGTTGCCATAACAGAAATACTACAAATGGGTGTCTCTAAAGAACAGAAAACTATTTTCTCACGTTTAGGAGACTATAAGTCTGAATTCAGGGTGTGGCTCTAGAGGGAAGTCCTTCCTTGTCTGGTTCAGTTTCTAGTAGCTGCCAGCAATCCTGGTGGTTTTTGTTGGCATTCCTTGGCATCTGTCTTCCCCTTGGGTGTGCTCTTTATATAAGTCAGAAGTGATTAGGTTTAGGATCCACCCTACTCTGATGTGATTTCGTTAACATAACAAGAGAAAATCCCTGTTTCCAAACAGGGTCATATTTTTGGGCTGGGGGCACATTTCATTTCATAAAACCAGGAGCTCACCAATCTTCAGAGTCAAGCAGAGGAGGAGGATCCAGCAAAGGAATTGGAGAAGAGGAGGCCTGAGAGATAGGAGAGAAATCAGGAGAGTGTGGTGTCCAGAAGAAAAGAGAAAAAAAGTGAGTCCAGAAGGAGGAGAAAAGCAGTCTACTGTGTGAGAGCAATTAAGAAAAGGGTAGAGAGGAGGTGGAGCCAACATGGTGCTGCAGATCCCTGGGGGCATTTTTTTAAAAAAATTTTTTAATTTTATTTTTTCTTTCCTTTTTTTCCTTCATTTCTTGGTTTCTCGTCTATCCATTCTAACGGCAGGCTCCCTCAGCACTTTTTTTTTTTTTTGGCTCCTGTTTCTCTCTCCTCTCTCTCTTCTTTCCCATACCCGGCCTAGCTCCAAACATCACAACCTCCCCATCCTCCTTCCTTCCTACCTGTCTGCACTGTGTGCTGAACATTGTACTCCTGAGCAGCACTGGCATGGCTTACCAGAACCTACCCTGCACTGACCTCTGGCTCACCTTGTTGGCCTCGGTACATGCCACAAAGAACCTATCCCAGCCCCTCCCCTTCAGCTAGACCTGCCCTGCCTGACCATAGCTGAGTGACTGGTTCTGATCATGGGACAAAGAGGTGAAAAATATCGTGTCCACAGACGAGCAGACAACAAAGAACGTACAACCTGCCTGTTCAGATATGACCAAATAAAACAAAAAAACAGGACAAAACAAACAAATCTACAATCAGTAAATGAAGAAAACAACTACTGAATGTCCTGAAGACAGCAGACAATATCAAAACATATTAAAAAAACAGGATAGTATGGTTCCAGTAGGCATCCAAAATAAAACACCAGATGACTTTCAGTAGAAGAAAGGGCACTAGAACTACCTGATAGGGAATGAAAATCTATAATATTCAGAACTATTCAAAAGTTGAAGCAAAAAGCACACAAAAATGAGGAAAAAATAGACAAATTCATGGAAAATACAGACAAAAAAAAAAAAAAATGGAGGAATTCAGGAAAATACTACAGGAACAAAATGCCAGAATAAATTCACAACTAGAAATCATACAAAAACAGCAATCAGAAATCCAAAAGATAAACAACAGGATTTCAGAAATGGACAGTGTCGTAGAAGGGCTAAGGAGCAGGTTTGAAACAATGGAAGACAGGATCAGTGAAATTGAAGACAAACACTTGGCTACAACTTAGTTTCAGGAAAAATCAGAAAAAACAAAGAAAAACAAAGAAACCCTGAGAATGATGTGGGATTCAATCAAAAGCAAAAATTTACAAGTGTTCGAAGTTCCACAACAGGTGGAGAAAACAGAAAACATAGTGAGGATCATTGAAGTATTGCTGACAGAAAACTTCCCCAATATCATGAAACATGAAAAGCTGACCATTGAAGAAGCTCAACAAACCCCATATAGGATAGACCCCAAAAGAAAATCACCAAAGCATATCATAATCACACTCACTAAAACCAAAGACAAAGAAAGAATTCTGAGAGCAGCTAGAAGAAAACAAAATGTCACATACAGAGGGGAAACATAAGACTAAGCTCTGATTACTCAGCAGAAACCATGAAGGCAAGCAGGCAATGGGATGACATATGTAAAATCTTGAAAGAAAAAAATTGTCAACCAAGAATAATATATCCTGCAAAACTCTCATTCAAATATAATAGCAAAATTAGGACATTTCCACATAAACAGAAATTAAGGGAATATGTAAAAACCAAACTAAACTTACAAGAATTATTAAAGGGAGTCCTTCAGTTTGAGAACAGACAACATCAGACCACAGCCTGAAGCTAGGATGCAAGATCACAGCAGCCAGATACCAACATAGGAAATGAACTCTCAAGGACTATTCAAACCCTAAAGATTTACAGCAGGGAACCAGAGAGGTTAATCTGCAAATGACAACAATGTCAGCACAATAAAAGAGGGAATAAACAGTGTAGGTATAGAACTTTCTAATGGAGAGAAAGGCAAGGTGATACCAAGAAATAATAGATGAGTTCAAACGTAGGAAGATAAGGGTAAATTTCAAGGTAACCACAAAGAAAGTTAAAAAACCTACTCATCAAAATAAAGAAGAAAAACATAAAGTCTCAGTAAAAACAAAATTTACAAAAACAAAAGAAATGAAAAAAAAAAAAAATCCACAAACAAAAGGTTCAGCACAAGAGACTAAGAGGAACAAAGATATTGTCAGCACCACAGAAAAAAAGCACTACAAAATGACATCAGTAAACTCACACCTATCTATAATTACACTGAACATAAATGGCCTAAATGCACCTACAGAGATAGTGAGTGATAGAATGGATAAAAAAACAGGATCCATCAATATGCAGTCTACAAGAGACACACCTTAGACAAAGACATAAATTTATTAAAAGTCAAAGGATGGAAAAAAATAACGTCAAGCAAACAGCCACCAAAAAAGAGCACGGGGGGCAATACTAATCCCAGATAAAATAGACTTTAAAACAAAATCCACCATAAAAGACAAAAAGAAGGGCACTATATAGTGATTAAAGAGATGATCTAGCATGAAGACGTAACTGTAATAAATATGCACCCAATGACAGTGCTCTAAAATACATACATAAAACAAACTTTAACAGCACTGAGAAGAGAAATTGACAGTTCCACTATGATAGTAGGAGACATCAACACACCACTCTCAGTAAAGGACAGAAAATCTAGAAAGAAACTCAACAAAGATACAGAAGATATAGAGGCCACAGTCAGCCAGCTTGAACTCATAGACATATATAGAACACTCCACCCAACAGCTGCAAAGTACACATTCTTTTCCGATGCACATGGAATGTTCTCCAGAATATACCACATCTTAGGCCACAAAGCAACCCTCAACAAAATCCAAAACGTTGAGATAATACAAAGTATCTTCTCTGATCACAATCTATCAAAGTAGAAATTAACAGGAAGAGCAAGGAAAAAAGCAATGAAAAAAAATCAAGTACATGGAAAGTAAATAACATCCTGCTTAAAAACCACTGGCTAATAGAAAAAATCAAAGATGGAATAAAAAAATTCCTAGAATCAAATGAGGATAAAAACACATCGTACCAAAACCTTTGGGACACAGCAAAAGACAGTGTTCAGAGGTCAATTTACAGCAATAGATGCACACATCAAAAAAGAAGGGACAAAATCAAAACATTAGCTACACAACTATAAAGATCATAGAAGAAAAAAATAGAATCAATGCTAGAGGCCCTAATGCATGGCATTTGCAGGATATAAACCATGATTGACAACGTACAAACTCCAGAAGATAAGCTAGATAGCTGGGATCTTCTAAAAATTAAAAACTTAAACGCTCATCTAAAGACTTCACCAAGAGAGTAAAAAGAGAACCTGCAGACTGGGGAAAAAAAATTGGCTATTACAAATCCGACAAAGGTCTGTCTAATCTGTAAAATCTACAGGAAGATCCAAAACCTCTACAAGAAAAAGACAAATATTCCAATTAAAAAATGGGCAAAGGAAATAAACAGACACTTCACCAAAGAAGACATTTAAGCAGCTAACAGACACATGAGGAAATGTTCACAATCACTAGCCACTAGAGAAATGCAAATCAAAACCACAATGAGATACCATCTTACCCTGGCATTACCAGCACGACTCAAAAAACCAGAAAATAACAAATGTTGGAGAGGCTACAGGACGATTGGAAGTCTTACGCACTGCTGATGGGAATGCAAAATGGTGGAACCATTTTTGAAAATGATATGGCACTTCCTTAGAAAGCTAGAAATAGAAATTCTGTATCATCCAGCAATCCCACTCCTAGGAATATATCCTAGAGAAATGAGCTGTCATAGGAATAGACATATACACACACATGTTCATCATGTTCATTACAGCATTGTTCACAATAGCAAAAAGATGGAAGCAACCTACACGCCCACCAACAGATGAATGGATAAACAAACTATGGTACATACACACATTGGAGTACTATGCAAGCATAAAGAATAATGATGAATCTGTGAAGCATCTCACAACCTGGATGAATCTGGAGGGCATTTGCTGAGTGAAATAAGTCAATCACAAAAGAACAACTATTGTATGAGACCACTACTATAAAAACTCATGAAAAGGTTTACACACAAAAAGAAACAATCTTTGATGGTTACGAGGGAGGAGCGGGGTGGGGGTGGAAAAACACTAAATAGATAATAGATAAGTGGTAACTTTGGTGAAGGGTAAGACAGTACACAATACTGGGGAAACCAACACAACTTGTTCAGGGTAAGATCATGGAAGCTCCATGGACAAATCCAAACTCCCTGAGGGACCAAATTACTGGGCTGAGGGCTGTGGGGACCATGGTTTCAGGGAACGTCTAGCTCAATTGACATAACATAGTTTATAAAGAAATTGTTCTCCATTCTAGTTTGATGAGTAGTGTCTGGGATCTTAAAAGCCTGCGTGCGGCCATCTAAGATACTCCACTGGTCTCACCTGGTCTGGAGCAAGGGAGAATGAAGAAAACCAAAGACACAAGGGAAAGATTAGTCCAAAGGACTAGTGGACCACAACTACCACAGCCTCCACCAGACTGAGTCCAGCACACCTAGATGGTGCCCGGCTACCACCACTAAGTGCTTTGACAGGGATCACAATAGAGGGTGTCAGACAGAGCTGGAGAAAAATGTAGAACAAAGTTCTAACTCAAAAAAAGACCAGACTTACTAGTCTGACAGTGACTGAAGAAACCTCGAGAGTATGGCCCCCGGACACCCTTTTAGCCCAGTAATGAAGTCACTCCTGAGGTTCACCTTTTAGCCAAAGACTAGACAGGACTTTAGGACAAAACAAGACTATAGGGGCACACCAGCCCAGGGGCAAGGAATAGAAGGCAGGAAAGCTGGTAATAGGGAACCCAAGGTCGAGAAGGGAGAGTATTGACATGTCATGGGGTTGTTAACCAATGTCATAAAACAGTATGTGTACTAACTGTTTAATGAGAAGCTAGTTTTGTTCTGTAAACCCACATCTGAAGTACAATTAAAAAAAAAAAAAAAGAAAAGGGCAGAGAGATGATGAGGAGTTTGGCAACATGAAGAACCTTGGGGACCTTGACAAGCACAGGCTTGAAGGAGTGGTGGGGATGGAAGCCTGAATTGAATGGTATGGTTTGGGGTAGGAATGTGAGGTCAAGGGGATCAGAATGGGACTTTTGAGGAGTCTTGTCCTAATGAGGAGTAGGATAAAAGGGGAGTCTTTTGCTAGAGGAGATAGACAGCAGGTCTGCATGCTGATGGGAAGAATATAGTGGAGAAGGAGAATTGCATATGCAGGAGAGGATGGGGATAAAGGAAAGAAGGAAGTCCTTGAGAAGCCTAAAGATCGTGGGACCAAAGCACAGGGAGAGGGGTTGGCCTTTGAGGGAGCCAGGATAGAAGATGGAAAAAGAATTGACACCTTTGAAATATGATGTTGACAAAGAATATTGAGTATACTATGGACTGCCAAAGAACGAACAAATCTGTCTTGGAAGAAGTACAGCCAGAATGCTCCTCAGAAGCAAGGATGGCAAGACTACATCTCAGATAATTTGGACATGTTCTTAGGAGAGATCAGCCCCTGGAAAAAGACGTCATGCTTAGTAGAGAGTCAGGAAAAAAAAGGAAGACCCTCAACGAGATGGATTGACACAGTGGCTGCAACAATGGGCTCAAGCATAACAAGGATTGTAAGGATGGTGCAGGACTGGGCGGTGTTTTGTTCTGTTGTACTTAGGGGTCCTATGAGTTGGAACCAACTTGACGGCCCCTAACAACAACAACAACAGGATACTGTCCATAGTACAGGAGAGATGGCAGAAAATGTTATTTGGTAGATGTGGTGGTGGAATAAAAGGAAATTCCTGTCTTGTTGCTTCCCTTTCTCACTGAACTCTGAGGCAGGGATATCAGTTTCGAACACAGGAGCCAGGTGGTGGGGAGGAATCCCTTGGTGGTGCAAACAGTTAACACGCTCGGCTGCTAACTGAAAGGTTGGAGATTGCAGTCCACTCAGAGGTGCCTGGGATAACAAGCCTGGCGATCTACTTCCAAAAAATCAACCATTGAAAACCCTATGGAGCACAGATCTACTCTGATACACATGGGGTTGCCATGAGTTGGGACTGACTTTAGGGTAACATTTTTCTTTTTTTTTTAGGTGATGGGGAGGAGTGTGGGATATTTGCAGAGAGAGAGAAGTGGGAAATAGTAATTTTGAAGAGTAAGAAAGCAAACATACTATAAGAAATATAGTAGGATTTAAGGGAAGCGATATGTGCTTATTGGAGCCCTGGCAGGGCAGTGGTTAAGTGCTCGACTGCTAACAGAAAGGTCGGAAGTTTGAACCCACCAGCCGCTGCTTCCTTAAAGATTACAGCAGTGGAAGCCCTATGGGGCAGTTCTTCTCTGTCCTATAGGGTTGGTGTGAGTAGGAATCAACTCGACTGCAGCAGGCTTTTGGTTTTATGTGTTTATTTGACATTTGTGGTGGTGGTGGTGGAGGGCGTGATGGGCAAAAGAAGGTGATGCTATCTAGAGTCTGCCTTGGAAAGGGTTAAATGAGAAACAGATCTTGGCCAGAGCAGCAGACAAGAACCATCAGTGAATTCAGTGATGAAAAAGATACCATGGCAGGGCATATCTGAGGGAGCTCAGTAGGACTGGGGTCCTCCCTGTACTTGGGAATGAGGTGTTGGATAGAGAAGAGGGAACTGAAGGTCACTTAGAGATTTGGTGTCTGGGTGACTGGAGTGATGGTATTTCTTTAGAATGTGGTGTTTTCTGTCTTGGGCAAGTGACTTAACTGTTCGGGGCCTCAATTTTCCCATTGTAAACCAGTTAAAATAATCCAAGCTCTTCACTTGCCATTGCATTTGCAGGATTTTCATATGAAATGATATCCGGGAGATGGCTTGGAAAACTGTCAAGGTCTACGTAATTGTTATCCTGGTCACAAAATTAAAATGAGAGCATGGATTTTCTTGGGTCTGTGCTGCTGCCAGGCCTGTGATCAATGCTGACCTGCCTCCTCACCACACCGAGACTTAGGTGCCCAGGCATTGCATGGCCCTGCTGATTTCTCATGAGCACCTGCCTGTCAGTCAGAGTCCGATTGCAATGCATCTATTAACTAGAGACAAATCTGTTTATATCACTGTGTTCTTATATTTTTATTTTTGAAAGCTAGATATATTTGATTGTTCTTTTGTTCTTTTGTTTGTGGGTGCATGTCTGTGTGTGTGTGTGTGCACGCGTGCACGAGTGTGTGTATGTCTGTATGTGTTTTAAAGAAAGCCTCTTGGGAAGACCAGTTTGGCGTAAAGCATGTGTTCTGCTGTCTAATTGTGCCTCTCAGAGCGATGGTGCTTTGATGGTACCTGTGGTTTGTAAAAGAGAGTTTGTTTGACAGGCTTCGGGAAAGGATTCGTGCCTCTTGAACTTAGGAAGTTTCAAAATGAGCATAGGCCTAAAAGGCTCCATAGAGCTTGCAGAGGGTGGACAGAGCGGCTCAGAGGGAAGGGACAGAGCAGCTTTAATGTGCTAATGAGGGGAGCCCAGATGCCAGCGGGATCAGAGAAGCTCTTTGTGGCTCTGGGTTCCTGGGGATGGCTAGAGCCTCTGTCCGAATCTGGAGCCCGCTGCAGGCAGGGGAAACACTGCACTCTCAGAAAGGTGCCCATTACTCAACAGGCAGCCTTACAGCCCCCTTCCAATGCTGATGGGTGCTTGAACATCCCAGGGTGGGGTGACTGCATGAAAATGGGGAGGCTGTGAGGCAGGGGGATGTGTGTGGGGGAAGGCAGAGGCTGGTGTGTGGCTTGGGCACCAAAGTCTCAGCGTGCTGAGGAGGCAGGTTAGCATTGATCACAGGCCTGGCAGCAGCGCAGACCCAAGAAAATCCAGGTTCTTGTTTTAATTTTGTGACCAGGATAACAACTGCATATTGGGGAAGGGGAGATCTGCTTTGGAGGGTGTGTATGGTCCGAAAACACCGGAAAGGACATTTGCAGCTTCACGAAATTAACTGTTTGCTCTCCAGTACTGCCAAGCATGGTGAGTGGCATTCAAGCCAATCTAAAAGAAGGTAATTGCTTCTGGAAAACAGCACAAGTCTGTTTTTAGCTAGTTGTTGGGTAAGCCTGAAACATCACAAAAAACCAATGAAACAAAAACTGCCACTACCCACTGAATGTTGGAGTGAAATACATGTTCTGGTTACTTGCTCTGGTTACTTCATTCAGTGATGGCTCTGGAATTGCTATATGGCAAGTGTTAGGAGCATACATTTGGCTGGAAGCAGGCTTGAGGAACTTGCCTTGAATCTGTGTTTGCGTAGCAAGAAGAGAGTCTTACAAAGATTGTATGTTTACTTGCACTGATCCCACCTGCTGATGGAGAGATGGGGTGACCCATGCATCCCAGCCACACTTAATGCTGCCTCTGGATTTCATCATGAAGTCTAGGGTCATTATTGTCTCTGCAAGTATCATGAACTCCCAGATAAGATACACAAATGAAGATGATCAGTCCATCGTATCTCGATCTTTTCTTTATCTCCTATTTTTCCTTTCTGAATATTTCTGGGGATATGCAACTATAAATATAATATTCATGTAATTGTTGTTGTTGATCTAGTTTATTTCGACTCATGGCGAATCCTAAGGAGTAGAACTGCTCCTTAGAGTTTTCAAGGCTGTGACCTTTCAGAAGCAGATCTCCAGGCCTGTCTCCCAGTGTACTTCTGGGTGGGTTCAAACTGCCAGCCTTTCATCTAGTATTTGAGTGCTTCACTGTTTGTGCCACCCAGGGATACCTTATAATATGTAATACATATTGTATGTATATTATCTACCAAGTAATATATAAATTAGATATTATTTGTAATGAGTCTTTGTCTGTCTCCCTGTCCGTCTGTTTCTGTCCATTTCTCTCTCTCTCACACACACATATACACACACATACTCTTAGACCTATAGGTAGAGAATAGTTTTCCATTTGGAGATATTTGTTTTCCTTATTTGACAATGGGAGTCCCTGGGTGGCACAAACCATTAAGTGCTCGACTACTAACCAGAAGATTGGTGGTTCAAACCACCCAGAGGCACCTCAGAAGAAAGGCCTTGCCATCTGCTTCTGAAAGGTCACAGTCTTGAAATCCCTACGGAGCTGTTCTGCTCTGTAACATGTGGGGTCGCCATGGTCAGAATTGACTTGTTGCCAACTGGTTTGGTTTGGGTTTATTTAACAATAGCCCCCAAATTTCCTTGCTATTTTTTTTTTTTTAATTCAGAGTTGGTAGAATGATTTATTTTTAATGTGTTTTATTTTTATTGTGGAACCACACTGAATTGGTATTACCTAAGATAGATAAAAATACTCAGTGAGAAATTACCTATGAGCTAGCAATATCTGAAAGTGTGAATGCACTTAATAGAGCAGACGCCCCAGAAAAACTCACCCCACCTCATTTTCCAGAGCCATATATGGTTTCGTCATAATACTTCAGCTCCATTCGGGAAGCAATGATATGGTGCCTTGGCTTTAAAATTTTACCCTCTTGACCTCCTTTGACTCAGATAGTTTTTGTAATTTTACTGCCTTTCACACAAAATTCCTCTTAAAAAGATTTTTTTTTTCCTTTCCTTGATCTTCCCATGTATATATTGCCCCTAATGGGATGCGTGCATTTTGGATTGACCTTCCCTAGTGAAAACCAGGGTGCTCTCAAGCCTAAAGAATTATAGGCAATAAGGTGCTTGCTTGTCCTGGTTTCAGAAAATTGATCATTTGCAGCTCTAATGCTGATAAATGGACTCCTTTGCACCCAGTGTGAAGACACCATATTATTGCCTCTCTAGTCCCATAGTTAATTGCAACCTGAGAGCATGTTTTCAATGATGACAGAGGAAAAGCACTGTTCAAAGCATTCATAGCACTGGGCATCAGATTATTCATTCTGGATATCAATTTGTCAAAGAAAACAGTGATTTTGGAAAGTATGCAAATGGAAATGTATGCAGAATGGACCAGTGCACTAGGACTGTAATTTGTTAAGCTATGGGTTGGAAAATTAAAAGAAAAAATAAGATTTTTTAGCAGAATTGTCATCTTCCTGCCTTTCTTTGTCACTATTAGAAAGCATTCCATTGGATTTAGGAACCTGAGATTTTTTCCCCTTTTTAGTTGCCGTTAGGCAGGCAGGTGAAGGAGCCACAGTCTGCAATGCACTTTTTTTTTTTTTTTCTAAAAAGGAAATTTCCGCAGCCTGATATGTTCTACCACTCACTCTTGCAAGGGTGGTTGGGGGGATATGAGACATATACAAGAAATAGAGGTGTTTTAAAGTATTTAAGGAAATTTAATGCTGAGAACTAGCCTTGTAGGTACAGTGGTTAAGCCTTGGCTGCCAACCTAAAGGTCAGCGATTCGACCTCACCAGCCAATCCGCAGGAGGAAGATGTGGCAATCTGCTTACTTAAAGATTACAGCCTTGGAAACCCTACGGGGCAGTTCTCCTCTGTCCTATAGGGTCACTATGAGTCGGAATCTACTTGATGGTAATGGATTATGGTGGGCTGGAGAAGGAAAGGTAAGAGGGTTGTATGATAATTACAGGTCCTAGTCCAAAGTAAGCATGGAGAAGGGAGAACAATATTTTTTATTGTTATTCTCCGTAAATATCTTCCTAAACAGTTTTCCACCAGTTAGAAATTAATTTGAGTTAAATTTCTTCTTTAAGTACATCACCCTGGGAGAATTAAACAAATTAGGTTTGTATCCATTGCATGTCTGCTTTAGGAAATCATAATCCTAAGTGTGGCTCAGAGATGCAAACACATATAAAGTTAGATCCCTGCTATCAAGAATATTTTAATCTAGTTTATCAATTACTAGTCGGTTAGATTGCTTTCCTCTTAAGAGCTTAAATTTGGAACATGGGACATTAGGCATGAGGGCAGGTCTGGCTGGATTTTTACAGCGGGAAAATTGTATCAGTAGAGAGCTTTAAGCATTTTGGGCTAGGAGAGGAGAGCACACAAACGTGGGAGAACAGCAGAGATCGACTTTGCTGTCTTTGAAGTATGTCCAGGACCCTCCACCAGTGGGATCAGGTATCACTGGCAATCAGAAAATTTTCAGAGGCTTGCTGGTCAGTTAATATTTGAGAATATATCTGTGTGACAGCTATGAGAATTTTGACAAGCCATTTGAAATATGTGGTCACTAAATCCCCTCCCAGCTTTTACAATTTAGTAAAAATCAAATGAAGTTTATTTCTAAATTTCTAAAGCATATGTATAGTCTTTCTAGTTCATGTGCTGGTACCGCAGAATAAAACCACAAACCCAGCCATTAAAGTAGTAGTTCATATATGCTTGTGTCCTGGAGGGAAACAGCCCACGTAGAGAGATTCAGAAGTTAAAGATCCTGTGTGCTAGATTAGAGCTCCAACCAGGGAGTTATTAGATATTTCATAATATTTACATGAACCCTACAAAGAGGAACTTAGTTTAATTTGACAAGTTATCTGCACTGGGATAGAATGAAAATTATCATCCCCTGTTTCCTAAATGTGTCAGTTAACTTGGTTGGCTTTAGAATCTCTGCTTCAGAAAACACAAATGTCACACCTTGAGGAGCAGGGCAGTGCTAACTGTGACAGCATTTCTTTTTCTCTCTTCAGCCTTTGCTGCATCACTAATATAGGATGTTTTATCCAGTGTGGAGTGATGGAAACTTCTACTGTATAATATTATCAAAGATCTGCCTATATAAAAAAGAGCAATGAAGCCATTTGGCTTACATTCTTGGGATCATTTGTATTGCCTCTGTGCAGGGTTGAGTGAAGCAGTTTATGTAGCTGCTGTAAGCAATAAGCCTCAAAATGTTATATGCTGACTCAACATAAGCATGTCTGCAGAGGAAGATGATTAACTTGAAGAGAAGCTAACGTCAGCAGGAAGAAATACAACCACACATTCAAAAGGAATGTATACTATTTACATGTGACATCTTCAGGAGCCATCTCATATAGAAAGAGAAAAACATGATTGAGCTGGATGGAAGTAAGTGTACTCTTTTCCTTGTATCATTGGCATTGGAGATTTTGTTCCCCAGAGTCTTTTGTTGGTTTTCTCATCTGGTACATCCATTTCACCCAAGATGACTAATGTAAATCAGTTGGTTTGTGCCATTCTCCTGGACTCCAGGGCCTGGAGATTGTTATTGGTCTGAGTGGGCACAGGTCCCTCATTGCCTCAAACAGATTGAAGGGAAGAACTTACATTTAATGGTGCAGGAGAGATTTCCTTTCTCTTACTGGATTTGAACAAGGAAGCAACCATATTGATACTGGCTTACAACCGTGAAGGAAACCAGCCTCAGGATGTCACTGATGCTAAGTACAGAAGACTGAAGAGAGGAGAAGTACCTGGACTCTTGAAGATATTATTGAACAACTAATCGTGATGCTACATGGTTGGAGCTTGCCCTATTGCTGGACTTCCAATTATGTGGGATGATAAATGTTCTGTTTAAGCCAGTTTGAGTTGGTATTTATTTTACTTGCAGCTGAGGGCATCCTTAACTGATACACCCATCTTTCACTTTGCTCTTAAGCTGATAACCATCTAGGAATACCAATGAGGGGTTTCTTATCTCTTTGTCTGGACATTTCTGCCAAGGAAAGCAAAGGCATGTTTCCTCCAGTCTGTGGTGTGGCACGTTAATTTACCCAGGATGTGGGTTCACAGAAGGAATGGGCTGTTGTGACTTGTAGAGGTCGAGGATATCCATACCAGTCTGTGGCACAACTAGAAGGCGCCTTTGATAATATTGAGCTGGTCTGGATTTGACAAATACATTGAAGACATTGGAGTGCTGGATGTAAGTCTTCCCCATCATTCCACTGATTTACTCATTTGTTCTATAAGCATTTATTCCAAGTGTTTGTGCCAGGCTGGTGCTAGGTGATGGGTATATGAATGACCTCATACAGTATAGTGGGAATAGTGGCCCTAAGGGATTGGGTAAGGCATCTGAGCATGTGACAGCTAAGCTGATACCTGAAGAATGAGGAGGACTTAGCCAGAATAAAGGGAGGAGAGAGAGGCTGTAAGTACAAGAGTAAAATGACTTGCTTTTTTTTAAGATCTGGCTGCCTACAGTGTACACTGTGAATTGGAGGACAGCAAGACTGGCTGCAAGGAGCCCAGTTAGGAGACAGTTGCAGAGGGGAAATGGAGAGGTATGATGTCCTCAACCTCTCCTTTCTGAAACCATGGGTTTTGATTTGTAATGACTACATAAGAGCAAGGGGAACCGGATTTAATGGTAGTCAGCATTTGATTTCATTTAGTTTACCAACCACATGACTTAAGGGAAGTTCCCTAAACTCTCTGAGATTTAGTTTCATCATCTGTGAAATTATAGTAAGAACACCTACCTCATAAGGTTATGGAGGCAGATTAAATAAGATGATATACGTATAGCTCTTGGCACCATGCCTGAAGCATGTTAGCCATTAGAATTGTTAATATTTAGCCTGTTAAGTGTGTAAAAAAGAGGCACAAGAACGAAGGCAGAGGCAGAGCCTCTTTCTGTCTGAGAGCCTGCAGATCCTGAGTTGAGATTCATTTGACAATATGAGGCAAGTATAGCTATGTGGCTATCATGTTTTCTTTAGGAGTAGGACTTGTATTTATTATGTAGGCAACAAGTTTCCAGTAATCCTTGTTCCTGGAAGGAGTGGAACTAGAAATCAGGACAAAAAAATGGTAAATAGAAGGTGTACTTCTTTCTGGCTAAGAAGAAAAGGAGAGAAGAGGTGCTGAATGCACAGAGCAGGGAAAGAAGGAACTCTAGCCTTGGGTGATGCTGAGAGCAGAAATTTCAAAAAGACTTGTGGCTTTCTGCAGTGAGATCTTCTGCAGAGACACACCTGGAAGCTCTAGATGAAAGCAGGTGTACTTTGAGGATGGGAACTTTTGTCTGTGCCCCGCCCCCCACCGCCCATTGGAACAGTGCCTGCCCCATAGTAGATACTGTATTCAACAAATATTTGTTGAATGAATGAATGAATGAGTGAATGGATGATATACTTCCACCAAGCTTCGAGTTCTGGGGTCAGAACTTCTGCCTGGGCCATAGGCACACTGGGCAGGGTTACATGAATCCCTCCATTTGCTGCCTACAAAGCAGCCTTATATTTTCTATTGAAGTCATTAGGGAAGCTAATCAGAGAAGCTAATCAGTGGCTGATGAACTGATTCTTCGAGATAGATTTCTGAAGCCAGGGTTTGAAAGAAAAGTATGGTTTCTTTCCTAGGCTGTGTTAACAGCTATTTTTAGTCAGCAGGTGTTGCAGCTTTTAAGAGGCTTTTGGCAGGATTTCCCTCTACTCCCATTTCATCAAAATATGTAACTTTCATCTCTTCCATTCCAGAAACATGCTGCTTTGTGAATGTTTTCTGAATGGAAAAGAGGATCATGGGAAAGAATAATCAAGAATAAGTATATAAAGTGCTTAGCACAGAGCTAGGGCTTATGGTAAATGGGCAATAAATAAGCACAAATATAGAAATGCAGTCTCAGAGAGTGGGTGGAGGAAGGAGATGGCAGGTAGACATTGCTCTCTGCTGAATATGGAGAAAATTTCTCTGCATCACTGGAGGTGATGTGTGCTTTCAGCTTCCTCAGTTGGAATCAATCCTGTACCCAGAGCCTTGGCTTATAATTTTAGATGTCAATACTTATTAGTTAGGGAAGGACCAATCAGTTTTCTTTGTGCAGTGCTTAAAAACAAACAAATCTTCTCCAAATCAGTCAGTGAAAATGCAGTAACGTAATGCTCTGAGAAGTAGGTCCTTTGGAAATTAGTATGATGCACAGTTCTGATATGAGAACGGAGCTTTCAGAATAGTTATTTCCTATGATAAATTTTAAATCATAATTTAGATCTATGCAAGAGGTTGACTGAGTGTAAGCCATACACATCAGTTTGCTCTGTGTTCATATGCTTCACTGTGAGATGCCAGACTCATGTCTTTGAGGAAGACAGCCTGAACATTTCTTGCTTCTTGGAGAACAGTTGCAAAAGTCAATCAGATACACGAGTAATTTGCTTCAGCGAGCTGTATATAGTCTGCAGTTAAGGATTACTTGCTGACTGGTTCCGTAAAGGGGTTGGAGAATAGCTAAATAGTCATGATGGTGGTGATGATGGTACTAGTGATGTTGGTAGCTCTTAGATGTCCTGTAATTATCATGTATCGGTCACTGTGCCAAGTGCTTTACATACATTATCTTGTTTAATCCTCACAAAAGCTCCCATTTTAAAGATGATAATATTGAGTCAGAAAAGTCTACTAAATTGCCTAAGGTCCTGTATAGATACTGAGTGGCATTGCTAGAGCTTGAACCTATTTGGTTCTGAAGTCAGTGCCCTTGTACATCATTCTTGCTGTGTGTTGTCGAGTCAATTCTGACTCATAGCGACCCTATAGGACAGAGTAGAACTGCCCTGTAGGGTTTTATTTTTACAGAAATAGATTGCCATATCTTTCTCCCATGAAGCAGCTGGTAAGTTCAAACTGCCGACCTTTCAGTTAGCAGTTGAACGCTTAACTACTGTGCCAGCAGGGCTCTCTGAGCAAATATTAGTTGATACCATTTTGTTTTCTCCCAGTGACAGGAATCTAACTCAGGCTGGATTGAGCAGACATGCAATTTATTGTGTCCTGTCATTGGAAAGTCTAAGGTGACTAACTTTAGGCATGACTGGATGTAGGGGCTAAGAGGATGTTGCTAGGCTCTGCTTTTTGCTCCATCTCTTGTCTCTACTTATTTCTTCGCTCTCCAGACAGGCTTTCTACACAAGGAAGTCAGAATTTACATCCTCTGCAAACACAGTAGAAAGGGGTTTTGCTCTTCCACAGCCTTGAAGCATTTCCAGAAAAGGACTTTGGCCTTGCTTGGATTGTGTGCTTTTTCCTGGTCTGTTTCCTAGGTCCAAGGCATGCAGCTCTGTGGTTGGCCCATTCTTGGACTGGGCTCTATCTTTGGGTTGGAAGTAAGTGGGGGGTCTGGAGCACGGGCATCATGACCGAAAACCACACTAGAGCAGGCGGAGTAAAGGAGAGCACTGTCACATTCGGGCCTTCCAACACCTGCTGCTTCCCGTGGACACCTCTTTGGAAGGGAATGTCCCCAGTGGATACCACCTTGGACTGGACCCAGTGTGTCAATTTCACATTTTTCCAGTGGATGGAAGTACTCTGAAGCCATTTTGTGGGAACACAGTTTTAAGCTCCTTGGCCTATTTGAAAAGAAACCCCTAAACTGTTTATAATTTAAACGTGGAACTTTAAATTTTTTCCTTCTGAGTCAAAGCACAGGACCTTTACAGACTCGCTTTTCTAAGCCTTAACACTAAATTAGTTTCTCAGTAGGTACCTAAACAGCAAAGGTGCAGGGTTAGGGAAGGTAATGGTGCGACCTAATAATGCTCATATCACTTCATTCTTTCCAACTGCTGATCACAGACTACCTTGCAAAGTGGTTTTTTGTTTCCCAGTCTTATAGACTGTGAGCTTTTGGGGGGCAAGGCCCAATCTTATTTCCCTTAGTAACTCCCTGCAGTTCCTAGCACAGATTTCGGTCGCAGTGAACACTCAGTAAATGCTTTTGAGCAAGTCGATGAATCTGAGTCATTATGGAGTAAAATAATCCATTGTGTGCTGCACTCAGAGGATTTTCCAGGGTAATTTTCTTAAGGGGCATAGCACAGACAGGGGTTAAGGGTACTGGCCTTGGGGCAAACTGCCTGGGTTTGAATCCTTTACCCTTTACCCTTCTAAACCTCATATGCTCATCTATCAAATAAGGATTATATTAGTGTCTCCCTCACAGAGATCTTCAGAGGATGTATTGTAAGCAGATGGACCGTGGTTAGCATTCAGTAAACATTAGCTATTATAATTATTGCCGTTGTTTGGTTGTTTTTGTTCCTAGAAAGTTAAGGGGCCTTGTTTGAACCTGGCAAGCATTTAATTTAGTTATGCTCATAATTGTGCCTCTACCACATATCTGAATTTAGACCTGTTCTTTCTTGCACTGCAATGTCGTTCAGAAAACATTTTGCTCTTTTTCCTTCTATTAAATCAATACTGGTGTATATCTCAATAAAGCTGTTACAAAAACAGAGAAATAAACTAAAAACAATACCAGTATGCAGATGGGTTTTCTCTCAGAATCCCCATCTCAGGAATTCGGCATGATTAAGCTGCAGCTAATTCATCTGTATGATTCCCGAAGACTTTCTTTTTTCATTTACCCAATCTCTTTTCACTGTGAATGATGCCCATTTCTGTCTAAGCTAATGGTCGACTAATGACTTAAGCCCTATCATGTTCACTGTCTTACAGTTCAGTCACTTCCTGGCATGTCATTTGGTAATCCTTATATTCCAAGTGTTTTCAAGTCACCTAGAGGGATTTTTCACTTTGCAGGTACATGTAATTAATCGTGCAAGTGATGGGTAGTTAGGGTGGAGCGTGTCCAGTCTTCTGTGGAACGCCCTCTGGATTTTCACGAGACAGTGGGGTTTACTAGAAGTGCCTGCATAGAGATCTTTAGCCTTGCTATGTACAAAGCAGACTAAGGAACTATTGTAGGCAGTTATCTGCTTAATTATTGCTACTGGTTTTTGTGAAGCTGTGCACAAAGAGGTGCCTCTAGATCAAGCTGGGAAAGTGCCCTCATGTTTTTTCACTATTGTGAGCTGAAATATATTTCCAACCTTCCCCACACCCCCAAATTTGTTATTATCTCTATTTCACAGAGAAGGAAACTAAGGCATAAAATGTTTAAGATAACACAGCAAGTAGCAGAGCTGAGATTTGAGTTCAGACACTTTGGCTTGAGAGTCTGTTATCTTAACCATCATACTATACCTACAAAGATGGCAAACAAGAACAGGTTTTAAAGCTTTTTATGATCCCCAACCAGATGAATTCACTTTCATATCCAAATCCAAGCTGAAAATGCTAGATGAACCAAATCTCAGACACATTGAGGCTTTTTTCTGGGAAGGCCAAGACATTCAAATCTTTGATTTCTAGAAACTTACTTTGCCATGTAACTCAGCACTGCCTGAACCGTATCTCCAGAGATACGAAGTTTTCAGGAAATGAAAAGATCATGTGGGACTTTCAGAACTTGGAGTAACTTGAAGTTGACTCATGTTTTCCTTTAGAGAAGGACAGGAAATGGGAACTTTAGAAGACTCCTCTGATCCAAGAGACATGAGTACATATTTCACTGGGATTCCAGGGCTGGGTGATCCAGCAGTTCCTCAGGGCCCATCCCCTGTACTTCTCCATCCCTAGCCTCCTTGCTGGGCTTCTTAATCAGTGATGTTCAGAAAACCAGTGGCAACAGAACACAGTTCTTACATTCATTTCACTAAAGTTCTAAGAACAAGCTCAGAACTTACTTGACTTCTGTTTTTTGTGCATAATAATTAGGAATTTCACAAGGACTGGAACTGATGTTTGTGAAATGAATATGATGCATATTGACATATGTCAGATGTGAATACAAGCTCTTATTTGTGATAATTTCTTTTCTCTCCTTTTCATTCCTCATATTGCCTCTTGGATATGCATACACTGTTAAGAGTTATAAACCTTGTATAGTTACATCTTAAATAATTTCCTTTATGCGTATCATACTGAATATTTAGACATCTCTTCCGCCTGTTTTCTTCCTCCCCACTGAAAGCAAGCCCTATGAAACAGTACAAATGGTACTGTTTTAGAGTACAGATTCCTTGGACATGTTATTAGGGGCAACCAGTCCCTAGAGAAGGACATCATGCTTGGTAAAGTAGAGGGTCAGTGAAAAAGAGGAAGACCTCCAATGAAATGGATTGACACAGTGGCTGCAACCATGGGCTCAAACACAGCAACGATTGTGAGGATGGCATAGGACCGGGCAGTGTTTTGTTGCTAAGAGTCAGAACTGACTCGATGGCACCTAACAAAAACCTAACAGAATAGAATAGCAAACTGCCTTGAAAACAGCATCACACTTAAGGGACTCCTGTTTTCTTTAAAGCACATATTTTTTAAGAAGGTATACCACTCTCCCAGTATTTCTGAGTAAGCATAGATGTCTTGTGATACAGTGGTTGCCATAGTAACTAATCACCTCCCAAAAAGAATAGTAGAGAATGTAAATTCATGTAAATTACCCAGAACACTAGTTAGAATTGCCCCCTGGGCACCTTGGTTTTTGAGAAATTTGAAAAAAATAGGATGTTTTCCTCTTTTTCTTTCATGGAAAGAGGGATAAAGCTGCTTTTGTGCTCTGACTGCGCAGCTCTCTCCCTTCCCAATTGGCAAATGCCAGAAGGTTGAGCAGCAGTCAGGCAGGCCCTGTACCGGACAGAGAGGGCATGACGGGGTCTGTCACTTTATGAATATTTGTCATTCAGATTCTAAATAGCCAGTGCACTCTCCGGGACCCCACAGAGAACTCAGAACTCAGTGCTCACCACCCTGACATATGCCCTTATGCTTTTCCTGACCTATGTCTTCTTTCAAATTCAAGTGGAATTTACCACTAATTTCTATTCAAAAGGAATAACAAAAGTGGAAATTATTTTGAAGGTTAACTGTTGACAGGGGTCTGCTGAGACAGAGCAAGACATTGTGGAGAGAAATTCATGAACTTCAGAAAAAGAACTCAAGACAGAATGAACAGTTTAAGGGTGATTTCAGAAATTGAAACTATGTTGAGAAGTCGCCATTTGGCACCAAGGATACAGTTCATCTTTTTAATGATTCCTTGTAGGTCAAAACCCATAGCTTCCAATCCTTTTAGAGACATTTCTGTGTCCTTCAGAAGTGTGGTGTGGTTCATTTTGGTTGGCATACAAAATCATTCTTGATTGAAAGAATTCTTATAGAAAAGCTAATGGAAACAATTTAGTATGTCGGAGGTATTTTTAGCTAGGACAATTTCAGAGTATCATATTTAGGTATTCTTTGACAGTATTGGGGAGACAAAGTCTGATAAGGGAATGTCTGATATTTATTAAGGACATAATTTTAGATATAATTAATAGTTACAGACAGAAGCCTCAATAATTTAGGTGCAGTTTTTCCTCACTTTGTAGAAGATAGTTTTAAAACTTGTAAAGTGAATTCTGGTCTCAGTAAATGTGAAGTTGGTTTTGGTTGAGTTCCGTTTACAATTAAGAAATTTCTAATTTATTTTTTGGAAAATATTTGGCCTTAAGATAAAAATATCAAACATAAGAGGAAAAAATAAACATTTATGTATCACATTTAAATGAAAATGATTTTAAAAAATATTTTGTCCAAAAAATGTCAAGATAGGAAATTTTTTCATGCTTGACTCAATGTCGTAACTTAACCTTAGAGCCTTCTGGCATGAAAACTCACTTAGCCACTCTCAAATCCCTTTCACATAAATTTTACACCAAGAAAATCTGTCACTCTATTCCATTAGACTGATCTTACTCTCTGGCAAATATCATGACTAATTTCATACCTCATTTCAGTACCCCTTGCATTAAACAAGTTTGAATACGAGACTTGTTATTTTTTCAGTATTTTAATCAAAACTGAAACTTCTAACCATAGTTATGGTAAGACAGACCGTCGGGATTGGACCAATAGAAAGAAGAGGGATTTAAGATCAATTATAATAACTGTAGTGTTTCAGATCAAGGCAATGCAATTAAGTTTTATTTCATCTGTATGAATAATGATCTCCGGTAGGAAGGAGTTACTCCCTCAGCTTATTATTGTCCAAATAGACTGTTTAATATATTTCATTGCAGGGTTAGCCAGACCATTGTGACTTCTCCCTCACTCCTCATAGTTTTCTTTTAACTGTGTCGCCAGTGGAGATAATGTGATGGAATTATAAGAATTAACACTTTGTGATCACCTGCCACGTGCTGGGCCCTGTGCATCTCATTTAATCTGCACAGCAGCCTTCTTGGTTAGCCATTATCAACTTCATTTCAGCAGAGGAGAGAACTGAGGTTCAGAGAAGTTCTGTAAATTGTTCAAGCTCACGTGGACGATACTGTAGTTGAGATTCAAATCAAGGTCTATTTTATTACAAAGCCCTTACTTCTTCCTTGTCTAGTAATTTTCAGATATTTTAGACAGTAGAATTCTTCTTTTTGTGCTAAATAAAATCTTACCTGCAACAACATTATATCCAACTGTTAGAAGCAATGACTGAGTACCTCAGATGTGTTACGTCTTCATATTTTGGTGGAAAACATATCGTTGTCGGTGGGAGGCCTGAAGCATCTCCTCAGAGCCTTAGCACCTGCAGGGCCCAGTGTGAAACCGCTGCCTAGGCGGGCTGCCTGCACAGCCCACAATAGAGCTAGTTTTGAGTGGCCAGGAGACTATGCGCTAGAAAACCACATGCTTCTTAAATGGGTCGTGAAACAGGCCTATAAATTGGCTACATGTGCAATAAAGTAGCAGAGCTTTTTGACTAATCTCAAATAAAAGTAGTAGTTTCTGTGATCTAGTGTAAATGTATACAGCACAGGGGAAACAAGGCTCTGCAGAGCACACAAATTTTATTTTTACCATGTTTTCTCGTCTGGTGATTGGCTTTTCTTTTTAATGTTTTCTTTCTCGACTTAACTCATTTTGCAGTCCTTTGGTGAAGTATATCAACTGTCTAATTTAGTTCAGGATAGGATCATAGCTGTTTCAGTGTCAGTTACATTAAAGTTAAGTTAGAGAGCTGAGATGGGTTGAGCACAAAATTGGTAGTCAGGAATTCTAAGTGACGTTCCGAATTGCTGCATGGACTTTGGGAAAATCATTTAGAATATTTAGGATTGTGACTTTTAGCCTGATGGGGTGATGCAGTTTCCTTTTAACTCTTTACATCTCACTTTGCCCCCCAACTCCCAGCTGCCTTCATGAATCTGTTAAACCCTGGGATTTCAAGGCATTGTTTTCCCAGAGGAGGGAAGTGGCTATTTCCCAGGGGTGACCCAGCTAGTAGATTCCATGAAAGATCTTGCTCCAGGAATAAACAATGATTTTTCTTTTTCTTTCATCTTTGTCTGTCAAGTTCTGCACCGCCCCCCAACCTATTGGGCATATAATTCTTTTGCAGTTACCATTTAAGCAAATATAAGGGGTGATCAAAGAAGTCAGTAAAATTTAGATTTATGTCTACATAATTATTTGTAAAAGTACTACATTCTTGATAATGATCAAGTTGTGTTCTGTGTCTTCCTTGTGAATTTATATTTGTTGTGCTTCAGTACATTAGTAATTCTTTTAGATGGGATATATGTGTGGTAAGCTTTCAAAGTCCTTGCATTTAAAAAATTACCCTTCTCCCCTTGAATGCTAGTTTAGCTGAGTATAGGTTTTAATGCTCAAATTTATTTTTCATCGGAACTTTGAGGATATTGTCCCGTTTCCTTTTGCATCCAGTGTTGCCAGTGAGACGTCTGAGCTTAAATTGAGTCTTGTTCCTTTGTTTTCTCCCTGGAAGGTTTTACGGTCCTCTACCCTTGGTGTTCTGAAATTTCTCCACAATATGTGCACATGTGACCTCTTAAAATTTGTTCTGCTGAACATTTGGTTGTTGTTGTTAGGTGCCATCAAGTTGGTCTTGACTCACAGCAACCCTGTGTACAAGAGAACAAAACACTGCCCTATCCTGTGCCATCCTCACAATTGTTGTTGTGCTTGAGCCCATTGTTGCAGCCACTGTGTCAATCCATATCCTTGAGGGTCTTCCCCTTTTTCGCTGACCCTCTACTTCACCAAGCATGATGTCCTTCTCCAGGTCCCTCCTGATAACATGTCCATGTCCAAAGTATGTGAGATGTAGTCTCGCCATCCTCGGTTCTAAGCAGCATTCTGGTTATACTTCTTCCAAGACAGATTTGTTTGTTCTTTTGGAAGTCCATGGTATATTCAGTGTTCTTCCCCAACACCACAGTTCAAAGGTGTCAGTTCTTCGTTTTCCCTTATTCATCGTCCAGCTTTCGCATGGGTATGAGATGACTGAAAACACCATGGCTTTGGTCAGGCGCACCTTAATCTTCAAGGTAACATTTTTGCATTTTAACACTTTGAAGAGGTGTTTTAGCAGCAGGTTTGCCCAATGCAATGTGTCCTTTGATTTCTTGACTGCTGCTTCCATGGGTGTTAATTGTAGATAGATCCAAGTAAAATGAAGTCCTTGACAACTTCAGTCTTTTCTCCATTTATCATGATGTTGCTTATTGGTCCAGTTGTGAGGATTTTTATTTGCTTTATATTGAGGTGTAATCCATACTGAAGGCTGTAGTCTTTGATCTTCATTAGTAAGTGCTTCAAGTCTTCTTCACTTTCTGCAAGCAAGGTGGTGTCATCTGCATATTGCAGGTTGTTAACGAGTCTTCCCCCAATCCTGATGCTGCATTCTTCTTCATATAGTCCAGCTTCTCGGATTATTTGCATACAGATTGAATAAGTATGGTGAAAGGATACCACCCTGACGCACACCTTTCCTGACTTTAAACCACGCAGTATCCCCTTGTTCTGTTTGAACGACTGCCTGTTGATGTATGTACAGGTTCCTCATGAGCACAATTAAGTGTTTGGGAATTCCCATTCCATTCAATGTTATCCATAATTTGTTGTGATCCAAATTGCTCTTGCAATTTGAAGACACGTCTTTCTTTAATTCTGAGAAATTGTGTCCATTCTCTCTCTTGATTCTGATATCCTTACTAGGTACTTCTGTACCTTTTTCCAATTATAAGCTTTTCTTACATACTTGCAGTTTTTTTGTCCCCTTGCAGTGCTTTTGGGAGCATCTCTGTCTTTATTTAACTTGATAATTTATTCTAAAGCTAGTGTCCTTTTTGCTATGGATTGTCACTACCAGCCATCTGTCAGCTTGTTGTATTGCGGTGGTTTGTGTGTTGCTATAATGCTGGAAGCTATGCCACCAGTATTTCAAATACCAGCAGGGTCACCCATGGTGGACAGCTTTCAACAAAGCTTCCAAGCTAAGAAAGACTATGAAGAAAGGCCTGGTGATCTGCTTCCAAAAATTGGCCAATAAAAGTCCCATGGATCATAGAATATTGTCCTAGACTTACACTTGCTTACTTTGAATGTGCCGTCAGGGACCAATCATTGGATTAGGACATCGTGTTTCATGAAGTGGAGGGCCAGTGAAGGTGAGGGTAACTATCATTGAGAGGGACTGACACAATGCTTGCAACAATGGGCTCAAACATAGCAGTGATCATGAAGATGGTGCAGGACTGGGCAACGTTCCTTTCTGTTATAAATGGGTCAGAGCCAACTCGACAACAACTAACTACAACAACAACAACAGCATAGACTGTCAAATTGCTGAAATCATATATTTATTTCCCTAGAATCTCAAATAATTGCTTTTTAGTAACAGCCTACTCTTATTCTTGGATGTGATAGCCTTTATCTCTAAGGGTATTAATTTTACTTCTTTTAAAGTCACCATCTATTTGTTCTATTTGGTCTGTTTATTTAGATGTTGTTTGTTTTCTTTTATTGAATTTGGTGCCCTCTCTCATGGTTTTCTTGAAATGTTTGGTAATTCTCTTGTGTGCTCATCTTTATATTTGAGATTTCTTGCTTATGTTTCTGCAGATGTTTCTGTTTACTATAATCTCCTTCTCTGATGGAGGGGAGAGCTGAAATGTGCTGCCGGGCAAGATGTTCAAATACTCCTCTTCTAAATATGAGGACTCTACTTCTTTTGGGCATTAACAACCGAAGTGCCTGTCCAGACTATTGCCCACAGATGGTGTCTAGGCCCAGAAGCAAATGCCACTGCTGGTGCTGTTTGGTGGTGGGATTGTGGAAGGTGGGTGGGTGGAATATGCTGTCCTGTTCACCAGCCTGTCATCTCTGAGTTTTGAGTGTCCCAGAATTGCTCTCATCTTTGCAACTGATTTCTCCTTCATGTGATCTGGGTTTGATTTTCCCCACCAATTTGGTTCTGTCAGTCTTTCTTATTTCTGATAATCCTTAGAATTTCTGTTCATCAATTCTACCCATTTTTGTTTTCCAGCACTGTTGTGAATTTATTCTTTTTTAAAAAACAGATTTTTGGATATATTTAGGGAATTGAGGTGGGAGTAGAGAGGCTTAAAGGTTTAGTATTTCATTTTGAACTGATTGTTTACTTTTTAATTAGGAAGAAAAAATACAGTGCTTTAAAAACATCTTTAATTTTTTAAATGTCCCAGACAAAAATATTCTAATGATTAGATTTCTGTGCATCTACGTAAAAATCAGGAAGAAACACAATACACTATGTGAAATTAGATCTACCTTGTAGGAACTTTGTGGTAAATATGTAAGCATATGTCATAGCCTTCTGTTATTGGCTTCTTCTTCGTGTTAGAATGAATAGCTGTTTAAAAGTTCATCTTTCTGAAACAAATTCATGATCAATTTAGTGTCATTATCAACCATTAAAACTTCTTTTCCAATTTAAGGCATAGCAATCAAATATTTACTTAAGGAAAATTCTGCTCTCCCCAGGGTTTTTCATTTTGAATAAGCAGATAATAAATCAAGAAATATTGTACACAGCAGGCCTCTAACACAGAACGGCTCAAAAATTCTCATAACATCTATGTCATAAGAACATAGAAGAGTTACTAATGATCGAATTCAAATCGGAAAAAAAAAAACTACTGCTTTCATCTGTAGAGATGTTGAGTACATTGGGCAAAAAGCCAAGATGGCCCCAACTTCTAACTTCTTCATTTTGAGCTCTTCAAATTCAGAATGGACTCAAGTTTAGGAAAATTCTCTGGGCTGAACACTGCCTCCATGCCGTAGTCTCTACTCTCCTGACCCCTACGGTTTCTGATTGATCTTGTGGAAGAGAATAATTAGGTTAATACTCTTTTCAAATCTATATCTCCTTCCCCTTATGCCAACGCATACCCGTACTTAGGAGGCATAATTTCTTCTCTGTGGATCACAGGTTACCACTTTTAAAGACTAGTCCAATTATTTTTAACATAAAAATTAAATATAAGCCTATGGGAATCAGGCCAGTCCCAGGGATATTCAGGCTTTGGGCAACAGGTCTTAAAAAGAAACCTAAGTAGCCCATGGTTTCCCTAACTCTTCACTTTTTGGGGGCAGGGAGAGGCAGTGTTGGGGATGATTTATTGAAATCCAGTTCTTATCTGTGCCGGATTCCAGTTGTTAATCTGTTAGTCTAGTCATCTGAGAAACATTACATGGAAATAAATCCGTCTGAAATTAAACTGGATAAATCTGTTTCACAGAACAAGAAAAAAAGTCAGTGTTCATGATTTTGGTTAATACTACCATATCAGTATTAATCAATCATGTTTACCTTAAAAGCTAAGTCTCCTGTTATAGACCTTTACCTGTTCTACAGAAGCTCTAATCTCTCCCAGTAAGCTTTTGAGAGTTGTCTTAGATGCCTCACACATCAGTCAGAAATCCTCCTGCTGCTGGCCTCCTCATCCATGTGCTCCAGCCCAATATTGCCCCAGCCTGTCCTGCTGCTGACTGCATTTGCCCAGCTGGAGGAGCAGATCCCTGCTAAGTCCTTCAGGCTTTTGATAAACGTCAATCTCACAAGCTCCAATAGCTTGGCCAATTCTTGGGAGGGAGGCTATTTCTTCTTTCTTGGTAACCCTAGGCTAAGAGGGTGACAGAACAAGGGCTCTTTGGCCCAGACTGTGGTAGATTTTAGTATGCTGGCTTTGCCAGGTCAGTCATAGTCCTTGTCCTCTCTAGGGTATGCACAGGTCACCTGGCAGCTTTTTCTGAGTGGATTTAAGTTCCAACTAAATGGCTGTGTTCACACTTCCTTTTCCACCTTGATCCTCAGGCCCCCTGGCTTGCTGTGTTAGACAGCTTCTGCCCTTATACTGTATTTTCTCTTGCAGGCAGTCGCCACTGTTTCCCTGCACCCTGGTCTGTCCCAGTCCTTTCACCTCCAGAGCTCTACCACCCATGCCTGTACATGCCTGGACTCTAAATGAAGACATGATTCAAATGTTTATTCCCCCAAGAAGGCCTCTCAGCTCTAATGTAAATCATCTGGTGCAAATAGGTACTTTTAGGAGCAAGTATCACTTAGCTTCACTTCCCAGACAGATCGAGCCCCACTTCAGCCCAGCCAAGTACTGCATGTAATTTTTACATTTATTTCTTTTCCTTGGGAGCTCTTCCTCTGATTTTTTTATGTTTAAACAGCAGGTTAAGATTTGCTAAGATTACATGACCATTCTGGGCCTTGATCTTCCACCACCTTCAGCAACAATAGCTCATCTTTGAAATTTTTTGACACTCACTACTCAAGGTTACTCAAAAAATTTCAAGTCAGTTGGAATCCAAAGGACTTTTATCCCAATAGTTTTCTGAATGGACCTCAAGTGTATTAAAAAACTTGGAAATATAACAAAGATACCCTACCACAGGATTTGTGGAAGAAGGAGGGAAGTAGGGAGGACATGATTTTTTAAGTAATTGAATAGTTGTGTTTATGCTCACATTGATTTCCTTTTTTTATTTTCAGTTAGCTCAGAGAGGCAGGGCCAAGCAAGCAGAACAGGTACAAGTCATTCCATCAGTGTTGCCTTGGTGGGTCAGAGGGGAAAGGAGACTTCAGAGCACAGTCTACCAGTCCCTCAGCTACATGGCCCAGCCCAAGATGGAAGAAAAAAGGGCAGAGAGGAAGAGGCATGTGTGACTTTAGTTGTCCTCATGTCAGACCAGGAGCACACAATGGCTGCTCTTTTAAGTCAGCCTTTATCCCCTGCACTCTGCTGATTGAACAGCCACTGCTGGCAATTAACCATGGCAGTTTAAGCAAGTATGCATGTGGGCAGTGGAACGGAGGAAGTATGCAGGAAAACCACTTCTCATTTACAAATGAGCTTGGTAGGGGAGAGAAATGCTTAAGAGTAAATTATATTTTTCTTTTTTGTTGTAGTTTAAGTGAAAGTTTACATTTCAAATTAGTCTCTTATACAAAAATTTATACATACATTATTATGTGACCCTAACTGCTTTCCCTATACTGTCACACTCCTCCTTTCCACCCCTGATTTCCCATGTCCATTCAACCAGCTCCTAACCCTCTATGCCTTTTCATCTCACCTCCGGACAGAAGCTGCCCATTTAATCTCATGTATCTACTTGAGCTAAGAAGCATATTCTTCACGACTATCATTTTATGTCCCACAGTCCAGTCCAAACTTTGTCTGAAGAGTTGGCCTCAGAAATGGTTTTAGTTCTGGGCTGATGGAGAATCTGGGGGCCATGCTTCCTGGGGTTCCTCCAATCTCAGTCAGACCATTAAGTCTGGTCTTTTTACTAGAATTTGAGTTCTGCACCTCACCTTTCCCCTGCTCCATCAGGAACTCTCTGTTGTGTTCCCTGTCAGGGCGGTTATTGGTGGTAGCCGGGCACTATCTAGTTCTTCTGGTCTCAGGCTGATGAAGTCCCTGGTTTATGTGGCCCTTTCTGTCTCTTGGGCTAATACTTCCCTTGTGTCTATGGTGTTCTTCATTCTCCTTTACTCCAGGTGGTTGGGACCAATTGATGCACCTTAGATGGCCACTTGCAAGCTTTTAAGACCCCAGACGCCACTCAAGGGGTAAACTATATTTTTGTGAGCTCATTGGTTTTGATCCCTTTAACTCTTTGGTGATCCGTGGGAGATGCGGTATCCCCGCCGCTTTTTATGCCTCTGGAGCCTCTGGAGTTATTTGGGAAGAAGGTAGCCTGATTTTAACTCATTTAGCCTCAAGGTGGGAGCCTTTTGAAATACATGAAACTTAAGAACCCTGAGTCGGAGCTGTTTTTTTGTAGATTGAGCATTGTCTTAGGTGATGCCTCCTGGATGTGTAAATTTTCTAAACTTTTGATAGATTTGCATTTATTTCTGTGAGATAAGCCTCCTCACAATGTTTCCTAGTTACTGCGTTCTCATGAGAATGCACTTATCACAAGAATAAGCTATTCCCAGTCTTCATTTAGTTACACTGGCCGTTTTCTTCTTGAAGACGTTCATTGTTTCCAGGTGTTACTGGCTCCCTGTTTTTCTAGCTTCTAAACAGTAAATAATGCCTTGGCAATAAGGAATAATGCATTGCAGTGGTACTTTTCAAGAGACTTGAACTCCTGTAAGTTATTCTTACCCTGCGTTCAATCTTAGGGCCCAATCATTGCTTCCACGTGTAGCAGGTGGAATGCACCACTGTGAGCAGTTCTGCAGTATTCCAGGGCAGCTGTTCCTGCTTCTTAGCTGTTGTACTGTTTTTGTTATAATGAAGAATACATAGTAGTGATAATTTTCCTGAGATTCAAATTCCTTTAGTTTTATTTATTTGGTCAGTACTGCTTTTGCAGTAATGAAAAATGCATTGTAGTGGTAGTTTTCCTGAGGTAAAAAATCCCTTGGCTATATTTATTTGGGCTGTAAGTACTGCTTTTTTTTTTTTTTTTTTTATTGTACTTTAGATGAAGGTTTACAGAGCAAATTAGTTTCTCATTAAACAGTTAATACACATATTGTTTTCTGACCTTGGTCGCCAAGCCTACGATGTCAATACCCTCCCCTTCTGGACCTTGGGTTCCCTGTTAGCAGCTTTCCTGTCTCCTCCTGCCTTCTAGTCCTTGCCCCTAGGCTGGCGTGCCCATGTAATCTTGTTTGTTTTATGGGCCTGTCTGGTCTTTGGCTGAAGGGTGGACTTCAGGAGTGACTTCAGTACTGAGTTAAAAGGGTGTCTGGGGGCCATACTCTCGGGGTTTCTCCAGTCTCTGTCAGACCAGTATGTCTGGTCTTTTTTTGTGAGTTAGAATTTTGCTCTACATTTTTCTCCAGCTCTGTCCTGGACCCTCTATTGTGATCCCTGTCAGAGCAATCAGTGGTGGTAGCCAGGCACTGTATAGTTGTGCTGGACTCAGTCTGGTGGATGCTGTGCTAGTTATGGTCCATTAGTCGTTTGGACTAATCTTTTCCTTGTATCTTTGTTTTTTTCATTCTCCCTTGCTCCAGACAGAGTGGGACCAGTGGAGTGTCTTAGATGGCTGCTCACAAGCTCTTAAGACCCCAAACGCTACTCACCAAAATAGGATGTAGAATATTTTCTTTATAAACTATATTATGGCATTGAGCTAGATGTACCCTGAGACCATGGTCCCCAGCCCTCTCAGCCCAGTAATTCAGTCCCTCAGGGAGTTTGGATATGTCAATGAAGCTTCTGTGACCTTGCCTTTCTTTTGCAGCAAGGAAGAATGCATTGTAGTGATAATTTTCCTGAGATAAAAAAAATCCTTTGGCTTTATTTATTTGGGCTGTAAGTACTGCTTTTTGCAGTAAGGAAGAATGCATTGTACCATGTTTTGAAAAGTTTCATGAAAAAAATTAAAAGGCTCAGAAGAAGGAGATTAGAATAAAATGTACGTGCAGTCACTGCCAAGTGTTTTCATGTTTTGCAAATTTTTGAGGAAAGAAAAGAACAATTCTATCATTGACTCATATCAGTAGGATTTACTACATCCAGGGTCCCCTGGGACAAACATGATCCCAGATAATGGGTATCAAAATCCATAACTCATAACAAAAATTCTGAATTGGTCCTTTAATCGGCATGCCCTCCATTAATAAAAACACAAGGTATCAACAACAAATTCAAAGGAGAAAATAATTGGATCACTAAAGAGGTAAATCAATTCAAGGGACAAAAAATGATGTTGGCTGTATTAACTATCAGAAGAAGGCACTAAACATATTCTATTGCAGTGTAGATGGAGGCTGGAGTTTTATCTTTGAGGTCATCTGGGGCATTTCATCTGTACTAAAACTGGCTGTACTTTTAGATTATGGCTCAGCATCTGTAAACTTTTCTTGAAATATAATAATGGTAACTTGCATTTGTACCCATGTGATGCTTACTGACCAGAAGGCAGGGCATCAAATTTGATCCCTGGTCACAGTTTGTCTTCCTCTTTGATATTTTAAGACCTGGTGTCCACATGTTGAGTATATTGTTTACATTTTATCTTAAGGATTTTGAAATAGCTTCCTGATATATAAATCCCATATTAGAATGTTTCCTAAAGCGAAGTGAAAGTTCCAGTACCTCTTGAGAAAATCCATATTTAGAATCAATTATTGTTAGAGTTTTATGCTTCAGATGAGAAAACATATTGGGAAGATTTTCTGCTATTTTAAAATGTTTGGAGCCCTGGTGGTGCAGTGGCTAAGAACTTGGCTGCTAACCAAAAGGTCAACAGTTCAAATCCACCATCTGCTCCTTGGAAACCCTAGGAGTCAGTTCTACTCTGTCCCTATAGGTTTGCTATGAGTTGAAAACAACTTGACGGCAAGGAGTTTGGGTTTACATGTTCTGATTTATAAATCCCATATTAGAGTGTTTCCTGAAGCAAAATGAGAAAATCCTCTTGAGAAAATCTGTTTGCAATCAATTATTTTTGACTTTTATGGTTCAGATGAGAAAACATATTGGGAAGATTTTCTGCTATTTTAAAATGTTTAGAAGCAAATTAATTTCACCACATTGTTTACATTCAAGGTAAAGCTCTGTTCTCCTTCTTCTTCTATTTGTATAATCAAGGCAGAAAGGTTTATGGAGTAGGGGTAACTCACCCTTAGATGAAAGCTGAAAGTCAGAACCAATCAACAGCAATAGCAAAACCAATAACAACGACTACAACAACTGACCCTTCAAGTAAACCAAGAATCATAGAGATGGCAAGCGCAACGCATCTGGTTGTGGCACACCTGCTTACCATTAAGCCAGTGACTTTCCATCCTTTCTTCCATACAATGTTCTGTTTGCATTTGGAAATTATTGCTTCTATTGCTGATAACTCAACAGATTAGTTTTTAATTAGGAAACAGATTCATTCGATGGAGTGAGTTGTTCAAGTACCACTAAAGATTTGCATAGTATTTAAACAACCATGTATATCTAATTATATTTCTTGTTTCCTTGAGGCTTCTCTCAATGAAAACAGACTTTTCTTTTTCATCTGGGGAACACCCATCCGTATCTAGAAATCACTGATAAAATAAACAAGACTTAGTTATTGTTGATCACCCAGGAATTAGACAAGCAGACTGTCTTCTTTATTACATTATTAACATGTTGTTGTTGTTAGGTGCCATCGAGTTGTACATAGCGTACTTAGTGACCCTGTGTACAACAGAAGAAACACTGCCTGGTCCTGCTCCATTCTCACAATCATTGCTATGTTTGAGCCCATTGTTGCAGACACTGTGTCAGTCCATCTTGTTGGGGGTCTTCCTCTTTCTTGCTGACCCTCTACTTTACCAAACTTGATTTCTTCCTTCAGGGACTGGGCCCTCCTGATAATATATCCAAAGTACACGAGACGAAGTCTTACCATCCTCACTTCTAAGGAGCATTCTGGCTGTACTTGGAAATATATTAACATAATTACCTTATATTGAATACCTGCTTTCAGGAACGAATATCATGTAGCTTTACTTCCCAGTCAGATCTGAGTCTCACTTCAGCCCAGCCAAGTACTGCATGTAATTTTTATGTTTATTTCTTTTCCTCAGCAGCCCTTCCTTTGGTATTTGTGTGTTTAAACAGCAACTTAAGATATGCTAAGATTATGTGGGCTTTCAGGGCCTTAATCTTCCGTAACCCTCAGCAACAACAGCTCATCTTTGAAATTTTCTTACTGAAAGGTAAGCAGGCGTGTCCCAACCAGATGAGCTGCCCTTGCCATCTCCGTGATTTTTGGTTTACTTGAAGGGCTGGTTGTTGTAGTAGTTGTTATATTGGTTTTGCTATTGCTATTGAAGGAGCCCTGGTGGTGCAGTGGTTAAGTGCTGGGCTGCTGACGGAAAGGTTGGCAGTTCAAACCCACCAGCCGCTCCATGGGAGAAAGATGTGGCAGTCTGCCTCTATAAAAATTTACAGCCTCGGAAACTCTATGGAGCAGTTCTGCTCTGTCCTACAGTGTCGCTATGAGTCAGAATTGACTCGACGGCAATGAGTTTATGCACTTACACAGAATAAAGGAAGAGGGAAGAACAACTTTTTGAATGTGTAGTCAAGAGAATACACCAGTTTGGAGCAGAATGTTTGACTCAGGATGTTCATGGCTTTGTGAATTTAAAATTTTTAATAAATTAATGTTGATTAATTTTAGTATTTTCTAGAAGCACCCTGTTTTCTATACAGAACCACTAATTCTGTATTTTCCACGTTTACTTTTATTTTACTGAAATTAATTTCATTATATCACTTATATTTTGTATACTTTTTAAAACAATGATTTAATATATTGTTCAGTTCCCTGGCATATATGAAATTGTTAATGATGATAGCTTCTGTCACTGAAGTTGTTATTTTTACGGAATTCAAACTTTTTTTTTTTATATTATTTTTTTGTACTTCAGGTGAAGGCTTACAGAACGAATAGTTTCTCATGAAATAGTAGTACACATATTGTATTATGACATTGGTCAACAACCCCACAACATGTCAACCCTCTAACTTCTCAACCTTTTTTTTTGGTGAAAATACACATAGCCAAAGATACACCATTTCAAAAATTTCTACATGCACAGTTCAGTGACATTGACTGCGCTCTTCCAATTGTGCTGTTATTCTCACTTAAGATGAAGGTTCACAGAACAAAATAGTTTCTCATTTAACAGTTACTACAAATGTTGTCCTATGACAATGGTTAACAATCTCACAACACATCAACAATATCCTTACTGAACCTTGGGTTCCCTATCACCAGCTTCCTTGTCCCCTTCTGCCTTCTGGCCCTTGTCACTGGACTACTGTACCTTGTTAGTCTCATTTGGTTTTATGGGGCTGCCCACTCCCAGGCTGAATGGTGAACCTCAGAGATGACTTTACCACTGAGCTAAAAGGGTGTCTGGGGGCCACACTCATGGGGTTTTTCCAGTCTCCTTTAGGCCAGTAAATCTGGTCTTTTTTTTGTGAGTTAGAATTATGTTCTACATCCTTCTCCAGCTCTGTCCAGAACCCTCTGTTGTGATCCTGGTCAGAGCAGTCAGTGGTGGTAGCCGGGCACCATCTAGCTGTACTGGACTCAGTCCGGTGGAGGCCTTGGTAGCTGTGGACAGTTAATCCTTTGGGCTAATCTTTTCCTTGTATCCTGTTCTCTTCATTCTCCCTTGCTCCCGAAGGGATGAGACCAGGGGAGTATCTTAGATGGCCGCTCACAGGCTTTTAAGACCCCAGACACTACTCACCAAGGTAGAATGTAGAGCATTGTCTTTATAAGCTGTGTCATGCCAATTGAGCTAGAAGTTCCCCGAGAACATGGTCCCCGGAGCCCTCCGCCCAGCAATTCAGTCCCTCAGGGAGTTTGGATGTGTCTATGGGGCTTCCATGACCTTTCCTTACAAGTTGTGCTGGTTTCCCCTGTATTGGTACAGGTAGTGTCTCACCCTTCACCCAAGATACCACTTATCTATTGCCTATTTAGTATTTCCCCCCACCCCTCCCATCCCTGGTAACCAACAAAGATTGTTCATTTTGTGTGTGAACTTTTTCATGGGTTTTTACAATAAAGGTCTCATACAATATTTGTCCTTTCGTGACTGACTTATTTCACTCAGCATAATGTCCTCCAGTTTCATCCACGTTATGAGATGGTTCACGGATTCATTGTTGTTCTTTCTCATTGCATAGTACTCCATTGTGTGTATGTACGCTAGTTTGTTTATCCATTCATCTGTTGATGGGCATCTACGTTGTTTCCATCGTTTTGCTATTGTGAACAATGCTGCCATGAACATAGGTGTGCATATGTCTATTCGAGTGATGACTCTTATTTCTCTAGGATATATTCCTAGAAGTGGGATTGCTGGATCATATGGTATTTCTATTTCTAGCTTTCTGAGGAAGCACCATATCATTTTCCAAAATGGTTGTATCATTTTGCATTCCCACCAGCAGTGCATAAGAGTTTCGATCTCCTCGCAGCCCCTCCAGCATTTGTTATTTCCAGTGTTTTTGATTCATGCGAGTAATGCCGGGGTGAGATGGTATCTCATTGTGGTTTTAATTTGCATTTCTCTAATGGCTAGTGATTGCGAACCTTTCCTCATGTGTCTGTTGGCCATTTGAATGTCTTCTTTGGTGAAGTGTCTGTTCATTTCCTTTGCCCATTTTTTAATAGGATTATTTGTCTTTTTGTTGTAGAGGTGTTGGATTTTCTTGTAGATTATGGAGATTAGACCTTTGCCTGACTTGTACTGTCCAAAATTTTTTTCCCAGTCTGTAGGTTCTCTTTTTACTCTTTTGGTGAAGTCCTTTGAAGAGCATAGGTGTTTGATTTTTAGAAGATCCCAGTTATCTAGCTTATCTGTTGGGGTTTGTGCATTGATGGTTATGGTTTGTATCCTGTTAATGCCGTGTATTAAGGCCTAAAGTGTTGGTCTTATTTTTTCTTCTATGACCTAAAACTATAAAGTTTTAGGCTTTATATTCAGGTCTTTGATCCATTTTGAAGTAGTTTTTGTATATGGTGTGAGGTACGGGTTCTGTTTCATTTTTTTGCAGATGGATATCCAGTTTTGCCAGCGCCATGTGTTAAAGACTGTCGTTTCCCCCTTTGATGGACTTTGGGCCCTTGTCGAAGATCAGGTGAGCGTAGGTGGATGGATTTACATCTGGGTTCTCAATTCTGTTCCATTGGTCAATGTATCTGTCGTTGTACCAGTACCAGGCTCTTTTGACTACTGTAGCTGTATAGTAGGTTCTGAAGTCAGGTAGTGTGAGCCCTCCAACTTTATTCTTTTTCTTCAGTAGTGCTTTACTTATTCGGGGCTTCTTCCCTTTCCATATAAAGTTAATGATTAGTTTTTCCATCTCTTTGAAGAATGTTGTTGGTCCCTGGATTGGGATTGTGTTGTATTTGTAAATTTCTTTGGGTAGAATTATCATTTTCACAATGTTGAGTCTGCCTATCCATGAGCATGGTATGTTTTTCCATTTATGTAGATCCCTTTGGGTTTCATGCAGTAGTGTTTTGTAGTTTTCTTTGTATAGGTCTTCTACATTCCTGGTCAGATTTATTCCTAAGTCTTTTATCTTTTTAAGGGCTACTGAAAATGGTATTGTTTTCCTGATTTCCTTTTCATCGTTCTCCTTATTGGCGTATAGGAGTCCAACTGATTTTTGAATGTTTTTCTTGTATCCTGCTACTCTGCTGAATCTTTCTATTAGTTCCAGTAGATTTCTCGTGGAGTCTTTAGGGTTTTCTATGTATAGTGTCATGTCATCTGCAAGTAGGGACATTTTTACTTCTTCCTTATGAATTTGGATGCCCTTTATTTCTTTTTCTTGCCTTATTTCTCTAGCTAGAACTTCCGGCACAATGTTAAATAGGAGTGGTGATAAAGGACATCCTTGTCTTGTTCCTGTTATCAGGGGGAATGTTTACAGCCTCTCTCCATTAAGAATGATGTTGGCCATTGGTTTTGCATAGATGCCCTTTATTATGTTGAGAAATTTCACTTCTGTACCTATTTTATTGGAGTTTTTATTAGGAATGGGTGTTGGACTTTGTCAAATGCCTTTTCTGTGTCAGTTTAGATGATCATGTGATTCTTTTCTTTCTTTTCGTTTATGTGGTGAATTACATTGATTGATTTTCTAATGTTGAACCATCCTTGCATACCTGGTATGAATCCTACTTGGTCGTGGTGTATTAGTTTTTTAATATGATGCTGAATTCGATTGGCTAGAATTTTGTTGAGAATTTTTGCATCTATACTCATGAGAGATATTGGTCTGTAATTTTCTTTTTTTGTGACGTCTTGCCTGGTTTTGGTATCAGCGTTATGCTGGCTTCATAGAATGAATTTGGAAGTGTCTCTTCCTCTTCTATGCTCTGAAATAGTTTGAGTAGCACTGGTACAAGCTCTTCTGTAAATGTTTTGTAGAATTCTCCAGTGAAGCCATCTGGGCCAGGGCTTTTTTTGGTTGGGAGTTTCTTTATTACCTTTTCAATCTCTTCTCTTGATATGGGTCTGTTCAGATGTTCAACATCACTTTGTTGTAGTTTGGGTAGGCCGTGTGTTTCTAGAAATTTATCCATTTCCTCTAGGTTTTCATGGAATTCAAACTTCTTGATCAAATGTTGGCGTGAGTGAAATTTTGCCAAGGCTTAAGATTTAATTTTTCTGTCAGTTGCTAGCCATTGACAGTTTTGGGCTGATTCATTCTAAGTCTAGTGTTCCAAGTTCAGTTTTGTTTTTTTATTTTTTATTTTTTATATTTTATTATTACTTCAGGTGAAGGCTTACAGAACAAATAGTTTCTCATGAAACAGTAGTACACATGTTGTTTAATGACATTGGTTAACAACCCCACAACATTTTAACCCTCTAAATTCTCAACTTTTTTTTTTTTTTTTTTTGGTGAAAATACACATAGCCAAAGATATACTGTTTCAAAAATTTCTACATACACAGTTCAGTGACATTGACTACGCTCTTCCAATTGTGCTGTTATTCTCACTTACCAAGTTTAGTTTTGTAGTTATCATTGTTATTAGCAAGATAACGTGTGGTTTTAGCTGTCATGCATTTTGTTCTTATTTATTTCTACCAGTAATACATTCATTTAGAAATGAATACAAACTTAATAGTTTTTATTTCTTAGCCAATCCATGAGAATTATGATCAATTTTTCTCAATCCACGATTTATTCTTTGTCAAAATCCCATGCCAGTCTCAAATTCTTTCAGTTCTAACACAATTCAAGTTATCTTTGAGGTAACTTTTCCAGTCAAATGCACCAGTCTTTTTATTGATCCATTTTTCATTGGGTCTTGCAGATCTTGTTAATGAATTTCCAAAATACAGGATATGAGTTGGAATCGACTCAATGGCAACAGGTTTGGTTTTTTATTTCAAATTCCATTTGAATGTGACATGTGTATCTGTAACCAAACTGTTAGGCGGATCATACTGTTGTGGTAGTAAAAAAACACACACTTTTTTTTTTTCCTGAACCAATTTAAAAGGGGTTATAGTTTTTCTAGAGTCTCTGGATAGTACAAAAGATTAATGAGCCTGACTGCAAACCAAAAGGTTGGTGGTTTGAGCCCACCCAGAGGCTCCTTGGAGGAAAGGCCTGGAGATTTACTTTAGAAAAATCAGCTATTGAAAACCTTACGGAGCAGAGTTATACTCTGACACACATGGGGATGCTATGAGTCAGAGTCAGCTCAATGGCAACTGGTAGGTTGGTTGTTTTTCTAATACATTAACTTCTAAGGTATCTTACAAAGCTCTAGTTTATAAATTGGAATTGAGGCAAGTGACAAATTTCTGCTCCAGTTTTCACTGGGTTAAAACATATCTGGAAAACTTAATGTCAGGGAAAGTTGAACAGATTGAATTAATGCCACTTGTTAAGACCATGGACATTGATGTCAGTGTGAAATTTTGTGTAAAGTTCTTAATGGCTTTAAACATATGTCAGTAGCAGATCAGAGAATACTGAAATAATATAGCAATGGAAATGACCTGTGTCTTTTTTCCCTCTATGAAGGAGAAAGCTTTTCACTTTATTGCTGCAGTGAACATGAAGACTACTGGCCAAAAATAACAGTGTCACATTTTCATTGGTCTGAAAATGTTCTTGAACCACAGTTTATGTGAAAACTATTGGTTTTACTGATGCTGGAAGATAGATCTTTAGCGGTATACACTTTTGTCATCACATCTGCTGTTAGTTGTTTTCCTTTTATTTCCCTCTCATGTGGTCTGATAAACACGAATCTGAATTAAAGCCGATGTCTTAAATGTCGTAAGCGTCAGTCGTGGCAGCGCGTGCTCTGGCAATAACATGTCACCAGCCACAGATCCAGCCTCTTCATGGAGATGTGAGATCTAGTTTTGAAGGTGTGAGAAATACACTAAAAATTGATGCTTTTATTGCCGTTTTATTTTTGAAAAGCAGAATAAGTGGCCGTCACAAGTTAATCTTCTGCAATTATATTCGACATGCTTGTTGTATGTTTCTGCTTGCTATTCAAAAAGAAAACATGAACGATTATGGAGAATTATTTCTACAATTGAACTTACTAGTCCAATTCTGTTGTCTGTTTCTTATCGCTTTGTTTACCATGTGCTAACTGTATACAGGGATAGCTCAAAGACCATGAGTAAGGAAAAGATCAATGATCTGGGTTCAGGGAAGGGCAAATCATCTCTGAGGTCAAAGTTGTGAGGTCAGAATATCCCACTTCATTGCCAAACAGTATAAATCCTGTTGTTGGGCTTAGAAATTCAGAGTTATGCTGGAATTAGAAAATGCTATGAATAGCTGAAAAGTTCTAAATGCACCCCCAAACCACCACCAGTTGCCATGGGTCATTTCTCACTCATGGGGACTTCATGTGTGTCAGAGTAGAACTCTGCATCATAGGGTTTTCAATGCTGATTTTTTAGAAGTAGATTGTCAGGCCTTTCTTCTGAGACACCATTGGCTGGAAACAACACTGAGTAAATTTATTATACTGACAAGCTAGTTATTATTTTTGTTTCATTTTTCTTAAAAAAGTTTTCAGCTTTGTTTTTTGAGACCTACTCCCCAACACACACACACACACACACCACACACACAGTAGGAATATGTTCTAAATGCAAGCACATAATAAGTATTTGTTGAGTTGTTACAACTTACTTTACTATCATCTTTATGGATGCATCTGCTCTGTAGCAAGAATGCCTGCATACAAACAAGGGAAATTTAAACTTTACAGGATTCCAGTTTTAAAGAGTAATTTGTAAGCAGTTTTTAACATGTGATTCTTATTTCTGTAGGAGCCATTCTTATTTTTAGTTTCAGTTATGCTCTCTAAATCTGAGTGTTTGTACTATTCTCCCAAATGGTCTAGAGTCTTGCAGAAATGTAGCTGGATCCATCTTTGATAGGGTATGGCAGATTCGCAGGTTGGAGGGCAGATATGGGAAATTCCTCTTGGCAGGACAGTTCGGCAAGCTTCTGGGGTTGTGAGGGCCAGACTGTTCCTATCCACAGGTCATTTGGCAATTGCTTAGTTGCTCCCTAATGCTGCCCAGTCAGTTGGGGTGTACTACCCACTATCCTTAGGTTATATATAGACTGGGTTGGCCCTATTTGGAAAGGTCTGCTACAGGAGAGGGTATGTTTGTCCTCGTCTGAAGTTTGTTTTCGTTTATAGTCATTTATTTGTTGTTAGCTGCCATTGAGTCAACTCTGACTCATGGCAACTCCACGTGCAACAGAACAAAACACTGCCCAGTCTTGCATCATCCTCATGATTGCCGGCATGTTTGAGCCCACTGTTTTGGCCGCTGTGCCAGTCCATCTCACGAGGGTCTCCCTCACCCTTGCTGGCCCTCCCCTTCACCAAACATGATGTCCTCCTCCAGTGATTGATCCCTCCTGATGACATGTCCAAAGCAAGTCAGTCAGTGTTCTGTTGTGGCCCGTAAGGTTTTCATTGGCTGAATTTTGGAAGTAGGTCACCAGACCTTTCTTCCTAGACTGTCTTAGTCTGGAAGCTCTGCTGAAACCTGTCCAGCTGTACTGCTGGCATAACTTCCAGCATCATAGTAACAGACAAGCCACCACAACAGACAAACTGACAGACCAATGGTGGTGTCACATATTTACTATTTATTCGGCATTTTCTGCATACCTTGTATCATTTAATCATCATATCATCCTGCAAGGTAGACAGTATTCATTACACCGTTTTACAAATGAGACTATTATTTAGGAAGAGTAACTCATATTTGACTCAGGCCCATGCTTTTTTAATGGGGGGTGATATTCCTCACCCTCTTTTCTGAAAAATAAAAGTTAACCACTCATAATAATTGCTTTAGAGAGAGTTGCAAGTGTTTAAAATAATCACTTATGAAAAATTAGAACCAGCCTTCTTTTCCGTGTCCTCTAGTTTCAAACTTACAAGTAAAGACAGGCTTCCAGCACCACAGGAATACAGAGAATCTCTGCTGCCTTCTCACCATTGATGCCATGGTGTATTCCAGTTGCCTTATATTTTCATAGCAGGAGTGTAATGAAAAACACTTCTCCTCTGGATAGTACCAAGTTTTTCCTTTCACTTTGGAGGGACATTTTTAATTTTGGAAAAAAAATTAAGTTGCTCAGTATTACGGTTCCCCAGAAGGAACTTTAAGATTTGGATCTCAGAAGAGCTGAAGACAGAAACATCACTACCAGCATCCTAAGAGAAAATGATAGTTGTTAAAATGATGAGCCTTTCCTAGGAGCTGCAAAAAGTTTTGAAAGGAATTGCAGTTTATGGGTTTTTTTTTTTGTTGTTGTTGTTGTTGTTCGTTGGTTCATTTGTTTGTAGAGATGAAGGGCAAAATCTCTTAGTCTTTCTTTGTGCTTCATTATTCAAACCAGACTCAGGTGCAAGAATAAAACAAAAATGAACTGGATGTTTTGTCCAGGAACACCCATTTCCCGCCATTCTCCTCACACCTAACTTCCAACTCACGACGGTAGCTCCTTCCCACCTCATTACCAGACTTTTCTGGTAAAAGGTAGAGTAGAAGAAGAGGATAGTCTGAATGGGTTGCCACCAACTACAAAAATGTGGATTTAAAAATTATTGTTTAAATAATGACATAAATACAAATGAAATGATGATTATGAAAGCGATCTGTAAATTACCAGTCAAATTTAATTCTCTTAAGATGACAGAAGGGTTGATATTATGCTTTTTTAATTCAAATATGAGTCAACTAAGGTTTTTCTTTTAATTTTTTTTATTATTGTACTTTAGATGAAGGTTTACAGAACAAACTAGCTTCTCATTAAACAATGAGTATACATATTGTTTTCTGACGTTGGCTACCAACCTCACAACATGTCAACACTCTCTCCTTCTCGACCTTATGTTCCCCATTACCAGCTTTCCTGTCTCCTCCTGCCCTCTAGTCCTTGACCCTGGGCTGTTGTGCCCCTTTAGTCTCATTTTGTTTTATGGGCCCATCCAATCCTTGGCTGAAGGGTGAACCTCAGGAGTGACTTCATTACTGAGCTAAAAGGGTGTCCGGGGGCCATACTCTCAGAGTTTCTCCAGTCTCTGTCAGGCCAGCAAGTCTGGTCCTTTTCTGTGTTAGAATTTTGTTCTACATTTTTCTCCAGGTCTGTCTGGGACCCTCTACTGTGATCTCTGTCAGAGCAGTCAGTGGTGGTAGCCAGGCACCATCTAGTTGTGCTGGACTCAGTCTGGTGGAGGCTGTGGTAGTTATGGTCCATTAGTCTTTTGGACTAATCTTTCCCTTGTGTCTTTGGTTTTCTTCATTCTCCCTTGCTCCAGACGAGGTGTGACCGGTGGAGTATCTTAGATGGCCACTCACAAGATTTGAAGACCCCAGATGCTGCTCACCAAAGTAGAATGTAGATTTTCTTTATGCCAAATGAGCTAGATGTTCCCTGAGACCATGGTCCCCACAGCCTTTAGCTCAGCAATTTGGTCCCTCGGGGAGTTTGGATGTATCTGTGGAGCTTCCATGGACTTGCCTTAGACAAGTTGTGCTGGCTTTCCCAGTGTTGTGTACTGTCTTACCCTTCACCAAAGTTACCACTTATCTATTGTCTATTTAGTGAGTTTCTTCCATCTCCACCCCTCCCCTCCCTCATAACCATCAAAGACTGTTTCTTTTTGTGTGTAAACCTTTTCATGAGGTTTTTTTTTTTTTTAATTTTCCATGAGTTTTTATGATAGTGGGCTCATACAGTATTTGTCCTGTTGTGATTGACTTATTTCACTTAGCATAATGCCTTCCAGATTCATCCATGTTGTGAGATGCTTCGCAGATTCATCATTGTTCTTTATCGTTGCATAGCATTCCATTGTGTTTAAGTGCCATAGTTTGTTTATCCATTCATCTGCTGATGGGCATCTAGGTTGTTTCCATCTTTTTGCTATTGTGAACAGTGCTGTGGCCCATAGGAACATGGGTGTGTGTATGTCAATTCGTGTGACGGCTCTTATTTCTCTAGGATATATTCCTAGGAGTGGGATTGCTGGATCATGTGGTATTTCTATTTCTAGCTTTCTAAGAAAGCGCCATATAGTTTTCCAAAATGGTTGTATCATTTTGCATTCCCATCAGCAGTGCATGCAGAGTTCCGATATCCCCGCAGCCTCTCTAGCATTCGTTATTTTCTGTTTTTTTGATTCATGCCAGTAATGCAGGGGTGAGATGGTATCTCATTGTGGTTTTGATCTGCATTTCTCTAATGGTCGGTGATCGCCAACATTTCCTCATGTGTCTGTTGGCTGTTTGAATGTTTTCTTTGGTGAAGTATCAGTTCATTTCCTTTGCTCATTTTTTAACTGGATTATTTGCCTTTTTGTTGTAGAGGTGTTGGATTTTCCTGTAGATTTTAGAGATTAGGCCTTTGTCAGTTTTGTCATAGTCAAAATTTTTTTCCCAGTCTGTAGGTTCTCTTTTTACTCTTTTGGTGAAGTCTTTTGATGAGCATATGTTTAATTTCTAGAAGATCCAAGTTATCTAGCTTATCTTCTGGAGTTTGTGTGTTGTTGTGGTTTGTATCCTGTTAATGCCATGTATTAGGGCCTCTAGTGTTGATCCTATTTTTTCTCCTATGATCTTTATAGTTTTTGGTTTTATATTTAGGTCTTTGATCCATTTTGAATTAGTTTTTGTGTGTAGTGTGAGGTATGGGTCCTGTTTCATTTTTTTGCAGATGGACATCCAATTTTGCCAGCACCATTTGTTTAAAAGACTGTCTTTTTCCCATTGGATGGACTTTGGGCCCTTGTCGAAGACCAGGTGACCATAGGTGGATGGATTTACATCTGAGTTCTCAATTCTATTCTCTTGGTCAATGTATCTGTCATTGTACCAGTACAGGCTGTTTTTACTACTGTAGCTGTGTAGTGGGTTCTGAGGTCAGATAGTGCTGTACTTATCCAGGGCCTCTTCTCTTTCCATATAAAGTTACTGATTAGTTTTTCCATCTCTTTAAAGAATGTTGTTGGTATTTGAATCAGGATTGCATTATATTTGTGGATTGCTTTGGCTAGAATTGATATTTTCACAATGTTGAGTCTACCTATCCATGAGCATGGTATGTTTTTCCATTTACGTAGCTCTCTTTGGTTTCTTGCAGTAGTGTTTTGTAGTTGTCTTTGTATAGGTCTTTTACATCCCTGGTTAGATTTATTCCTTAGTGTTTTATTTTTTTAGAGGCTATTATAAATGATATTGTTTTCCTGATTTCCTTTTCATTGTTCTCTTTATTGGTGTATAGGAATCCAACTGATTTGTTATATGTTTATCTTGTATCTTGCTACTCTGCTGAATCTTTTTATAAGTTCCAGTAGTTTTCTTGTGGAATCTTTTGGGTTTTTTATCTATAGTGTCATATCATCTGCAAATAGGGACAGTTTTACTTCTTCATTACCAATTTGAATGCTCTTTATTACTTTTTCTTGCCTTATTGTTCTAACTAGGACTTCCAGCACAATGTTAAATAGGAGTGGTGACAAAGGCATCCTTGTCTTGTTCCTGTTCTCCAGGGGAATGTTTCCTGCTTTTCTCTATTAAGAATGTTATTGGCTGTTGGTTGTGTATAGACACCCTTTATTATGTTGAGGAATTTCCCTTCTGTACCTATTTTATTGAGAGTTTTTATCAGGAATGGGTGTTGGACTTTGTCGAATGCCTTTTCTGCATCAATTGAGATGATCATGGGATTCTTTTTGCTCCTTTTATTTATGTGGTGGATTACATTGATTGATTTTCTAATGTTGAACCATCCTTCCATAGCTGGTATGAATCCTACTTGGTTGTGATATATTATTTTTTTGATATGATGCTGAATTCTATTGGCTAGAATTTTGTTGAGAATTTTTGCATCTATCGTCATGAGAGATTTTGGTCTGTAATTTTCCTGTTTTTGTGGTGTCTTTGCCTAGTTTTGGTATCAGGGTTATGCTGGCTTCATAGAATGAATTAGGAAGTATCCCTTCCTTTTCTATGTGCTGAAATAGTTTGAGTAGTACTGGTGTAAGCGCTTCTCTGAATGGTAGAATTTTCCAGTGAAGCCAATTGGGCCAGGGCTTTTTTTTGTTGGGAGTTTTTTAAAATTAACTTTTCAATCTCTTCTCTTGTAATGAGTCTGTTCAGATTTTCAGAATCATTTTGTATTAGTTTGGGTAGGTAGCGTGTTTGTAGAAATTTGTCCATTTCCTGTAGGTTTTCAAATTTGTTGGAGTATAGTCTTTCATAGTACTCTGTTATGATCCTTTTTATTTCAGTTAGGTCTGTTGTAATGTCCCCCATTTCATTTCTTATTTGGGTTATTTGCATCCTCTCCGGTTTTTCTTTTGTCATTTTGGCCAGTAGTTTGTCGATTTTGTTGATTCTTTCAAAGAACTTACTTTTGGTTTTTAATTAAGATTTTGAGAGATTGATGGCTCTGTTCACAGAGCTGCTAAGGGGTGAGACTAGGTTAAGAACTCGGGTCATGTTATGTTCAGTCCAGTCTTCTCCACTTCATCATGTTGCTTTCCCATTTTAAGCTAAATTTTCTGTCGTAAGTATGAAAGACCACATGATGTGTTCTTCTTTGAGTGACTATAGCATGGTTGCTTTCAACCTTCATGTGACTTCTTTTAATAAATGGTGCTGGCAAAATTGGATGTCCATCTGCAAAAAAATGCAACAGGACCCATACCTCACACTACACACAAAAACTAATTCAAAATGGATCAAAGACCTAAATATAAATATAACATGATGTTGTGGATACAAGTATAATACAAGCAAAGTCCGTGCCCTGAAAGAGTTCCCATTCTAGTGTGGATGAACTGTGCTATAATTGATGTGTGCTATAGTAGAGATGAGTGTTGAGGTATATGTTCAAGAAATTCAGGAGAGAGAGAGCAAACTGTACTTATCGTGGGCTGAAGAGTGCTTTGTGGAAGAGGTAACACTCAAGCTTAGTCTTGAAGGATCAATAAGAGTTTACCAGGGAATAAGAAGGCAAAGGATATTTCAAGCAGGGAAGTAGTATAAGTATGGGAAAAATAGTATGAAAGAGGAAGTGTGGAGTATAGAAGGCATATAGTTGCAGTCCTAGTAAAGTCAGAAAGATTGACAGGGGCTTGGTTATGGAGGCCATTTTATGCCATGTGTTGGACACTGTTCTTAACACTTTATATGTATTTACTCTCATAAATGATACAGTATTAACTCCACTTTTGCAAACGAGGGTCCCAAGGCATAGGGAGATTGAGTGGCTTGCTCAAAATCATACATCTAGTAAGTAGTAGAACTATATATAATAGGTGCATCTGATGCTAACAGTGTCAGTGGGTTAATCTTAACACTTCTCATTATTGTCTTCTCAGAATTATTAAGAACCTCCTCCATTATACAAAAAAAAAAAAAAAAAAAAAGCCCCGTTGCCGTCGAGTTGATTCCAACTCATAGCGACCCTATAGGACAGAGGAGAACTGCCCCATAGGCTTTGCAAGGAGTGGCCAGTGAATTTGAACTGCCGACCTTTTGGTTAGCGGCTGAACTCTTAACCACTGTGCCATTCTTCTCCATGGCACACTTGCTGTCCTCCATCATATCAGATTTTACAAGGGTTTTACTTTTTTTCTATTTATTCTTTTCTCCTCCTTCCACAAATTTGACTTTGAAGTCTTTATCACTTTGGCAAGCCTCCTGCCAAGCCTTGGTTTTGTGAGATGCAGTTTGTCCTTTTCCAGGAGCTCATGATCCTGGTATTGTGAGCCATAGGTCAGAAAAACCTTCCAGCCTTCGACACCATGTGTGAAACTTCTTGTTCACACTTCACATGCTCATTTCCCTTGTGTAACTATCACCTTCAGGTTGAACATAGTTTGAAAATATCACCTGTTTACCTGTGTCCCTGAGGCTTTTGGTTTCCTAACTATCTTGGTCATCTAGTGCTGCTATAACAGAAATACCACAAGTGGATAGATTCAACAAAGAGAAATTTATTCTCTCAGTCTAGTAGGTTACAAGTCCAAATTCAGGGCATCGGCTCCAGGGGGAAAGCTTTCGGTGTTGGCTGTGGAGGGAGGTCCTTGTCATCAGTCTTCCCTTGGTCTGGGAGCATCTCAGTGCAAGAACCTCAGGTCCAAAGAATGTGCTTTGCTCCTGGCACTGCTTTCTTGGTGGTATTAGGTCCCCAGTTCTCTGCTTGCTTCCGTTTCATCTCTTGTAAGATAAAAGGTGGTGCAGGCCACACCCCAGGGAAACTCCCTTTACATTGGATTAGAGATGTGACTTTAGCAAGGGTGTTACAATCCCACCCTAATCGTCTTTAAGATAAAATTACAATGACAAAATGGAGGACAACCACACAATACTGGGAATCATGGCCCAGCCAAACTGATAACACACGTTTTTGGGGGACATAATTCAATCCATGACACTAGCCTATCACTTTTTTTTTTTTTTTTAACCTATCCCTATGCCGAATGCATTGTGAATGAGTAGTGTGGGTCTCACGGTGCAAATCTTTCATTTCTCAGACACCATGGTCCAAGAAGATGGTGCATCTCCTGGTTAGTCACAAGATATTTGCATTTGTTCATCTTCAGTAACATATGTCTCTCTCTGGGCAGATAATGGGAGTCTTTGCACTTGATAGTGCCTGTGAATCCTCTTTGGTGTTCTGTGGAATGAAATGCTTCTCCATTCGCAGGTCTTGGGTACAGTCTCACATTATTTGAGTAACTCTATTGGTATAGCTTCTTCTTCTGTATTACAGTCTCCCATTCATAGCATTTCAGTAGGGTCTTTGATTACACACACCCCATTTCCTTTCCCCATGCCTATGCCTCAGTTGTTTTCTTTTGGGTGTTATTTTGCCTAGGGATTATCCATCTTCTCTAATCCTCTAGTAGATAGGTATTCCTCAAGTTCTTACGTTTTCTCCCTTAGCAAGGAATTTGACTCTGATTTGCAATACATACGACAACTGGGAACAACACATCCGGTAGGGGCATGCCTGAACTGGCATTTCTTCTAGACTCCACTAAACCCTAGGTTTTGGGTGCATGTTGTTGTTGGATGCCATCAAGTCAATTCTGACTCATAGCAACCCCATGCACAACAGAATGAAACGTTGCCTAGTCCTGAGCTATCCTCACTACTGTTACTATGTTTGAGTCTGTTGTTGCAGCCACTGTGTCAGTCCATCTTGTTGAGGGTCTCCCTCTTTTTCGCTGACCCTCTACCAAGAATGATGGATGCATAGTGAGGTTAAGTAATAACCCAGAGTATATACTGCCATTGTGCCAGCGCTTGACCCTTGATGGGTTTGAATCTAGAGTCAGAGTTTTTGGTCAATGTGCCCTGTTGCCTCTCCAGTCCTTAACATTAAGGACTGGTAGTTTTTTCAACTTTGGTTGATATTCATTTATTGAGAGCCTACTCTATGACAGATGCCATGCTAGGTCCTTGGCATTACAAAGGTCTCTCCTTTCAAGGGGACTCATTCTCCAGTGGAGGGACCAAAGACCAAAGTGTGTGACTCTCACCATGACTCTCTTCAAATAGTCCTGGCACATGTAACCATAAATTCAAGTAAAATAGAGAATTCCTATCACAAACTAAGATGGTGGCTTAAAGAGAAGTCATCCAAAATTATTTTTTACTTTAAGGGAATATTAAACGTTAGCAATGCCCATTGTCGTCGAGTCAATTCTGACTCATAGCAACCCGATAGGACAGAGTAGAACTGCCCTATAGGGTTTTCAGGGAGCGACTGGTGGGTTTGAACTGCTGACCTTTTGGTTAGCAGCTGTAACTCACCTGTAGCTCTTAACCACTGTGCCACTAGGGCTCCAAAAACATTAACAATAGACAGGATCAAAACCTTTAATTTTAAAATGTGCTTTGTTGAGAATTACAATTTCCCCAAGTTAAAACTAAAACACAGAAAGAAGCAGGTTTTGAGACATTGATGTTGATAAATAAGGGACTTTTAAATAGTCTAAGTCTTTCCTAAGAAATGGCAGGAATTTTTTCTTTAACATTTAGTCAAAGAATATTAAATATTTCTAAACTAAAATAAAATCATGGACATGCTCTACTAAATGAATTCTTTTTCTATTCACTTATGTCTGGATGTTCTATTCTTAGACCCAAATGGGAACATTTCTTTTCACAAGGATTTATTTGAACAGCATGAAGGTAATCTATGAGAAAGATGTTTTTTAAGTTTGTGCTGAGCCCAGATTTCTTCCAGAATGGGCTGAGAAAGCTTTGGAAGAAAGATGGAAAAGGAGAAGATTTAGGGGTGAAATTCAGTACCTAGAAAGAAGGTCCAGATCTGCTCTTTCTCAGGAAGAAAATAAAGGAAGAAAGAAAGAAAGCCATATTAGAAGGAGTAGAGAGTTTGCTGCTGGGATTGAGGTTGAAAGACTTAGTTATATGGTTTCATTTTTGTATTAAAATCTGGAAATTAAAACTATTCTAGAAATTTAAAAAATTATTGGAGATTTAGCAGTGTACTTTTATATTACAAAGAAAAATAAAATGAAATTTAGTAGAATTTAATAATGTGGGGAAAATTGGGGTATGTATAAAATACAGTATGAAGTAACAAAGGAAGCACAAAAATAGCCAAAGAAAAGAGTAAAAGAAAACAGTTTTTTAAGGTGAAGGCAGGATTTAATTTTTTTCTTTTAAATTTCTGGCTTCTTTGAAAGAACAGTTAACCAGCTTGCTTTGTTGTGTAAAGGACAAGGTCTATGCCAGGGAGAAGAGACTGGGAAAAGACCTCTGTTTCACTCTGGGCCAGTGTTCAAGAACCCTGTACTAATGCTCTTTAACCAGAAGCCTAACCCTTGCCAAAGAATGACAGTGGTGCAAGTAGGGTGAATGGGATACGAGGCCAAAGGAGACACAAAGGGATCCAGTCCTGGTTGTCAACGGTCTGTGCCTAAAGTTGTCCATTAAACCCAAGGGATTCCCTGCGAAGTGTCTGCCCGTGGAATGCAGAACTTCTGAAAGGAACCTCCAAGTGCAGCTGGGGAGTGAATGTTGCCTGTGCCGTGGTTGCCAGCTGGTGGCCTGCCTCAAGCTGTGCCCTTCTGCAGAGCAGCCATCTGTTGCTGCTTTAATGAATGAATCTCTCTCATTGTTTTTTTTTTTTTTTTTTTTGGTACAGAACAATAGCTTCTCTGGTGTGATATGCATTCTGGTGGATTGAGTCCTTTCCTCACACTACTGTGTGTGTGTGTGTGGATGTATGTTTGCTTATGTGGATGTGTGTGTATGGGTAAAAGAGTTGTAGGTGAAGGAAAAGAGATGGTGTGTGCTGGAGTCCTCTCAGGTGGGGAGGTGGTGAATGTTGCTGAGAAGGTTAGTGCTTTAAGTATATTTTAATTGGAATGCTTAATCAACTTTTCCTCTGAAGACCTCTATGTTTTGCATATCTGTTCTCCTTTCCACGGTTTGTTTTCCTCTAAAGTCTGAAGGATTCACTTCTCTCAGGAAATGCTAGTGAAGTACAGGTCTATGAAATAAAATATTTAAGAGGTTTTTTTTTTTTAAAATCACCCAACATTAACTTGGGTTGATTAATCCCCTTCTATTCCTCCTGCCTTAGCTGGTATCTTTAAATCCATTTGGCTGGCTTTAAAGCAGTACACTGGAGGCAACTTCTGTAACAGCCGTCAATATCTCACTTCTCTGTGGTGTAACTCAAACTAGAGGCAGTTTCTTCTTAATTACAAAGGAGAGAAAGAAGCACCCCAAAAGACAAATCAAAATCTTTACTAGGAGAGGATTGATTTGATCTTTGGTTTAGTCATTCTTAGAAACAGAGAAAATCCTATTTTCCGTCAGTAATAGCCCTGTGGTAATCATTTTTAGTTTAACAGAACTGAAGTAGAAGCTAATTTGGGGAAAAATTTTTGAAGACTGGTATTGGACTTTAAAAGGTCATTTAGTTTCTGGTTTTCAAGAAAAAAAATTATTTCAAGTTAAATTTTACTCAAAATCTTCACGTATAAAACAGATACAATTGCAGCTGCTCTGGTTGAGGTAGAAACCCTGGAGGCATAGCGGTTAAGTGCTAGGGCTGCTAACCAAAAACATCGGCAGTTCAACTCCACCAGGCGCTCTTTGGAAATGCTATGGGGCAGTTCTGCTCTGTCCTGTAGAGTCACTATGAGTCAGAATTGACTCAATGGCAATGGGTTTGGTTTTTGGTTTTCTGGTTGAGGTGGAGAGCAGTCAGCAGGAAGGAGACACAGCCATGCTGGACAGAGTAAAGCCACTCCTTGAAGGTGTTTATTTGTTTTCGTGTAGGATTCTATGAAAACCATAATAGAGAGTAGTTGCTATTACTTATTTTTGTTGTTATTGTTATCCTGCCTCTTAACTGTTAGCAGAAAGGCTATTTTACAACTTCCACTAATACCACTTGTCTCATCAATTTGGGCTGCATTAGGCAGAGGATGAAACAGATGGGAACTAAAATTCCCTTCCATTCTAAAATTCAAAGGCAAAATACTTTTTTTTGTTAAACATGTGCTGAAATTTTCTTACATAGTTGCTGTCATGGATTGAATTGTGTCCCCAAAAGTATGTGTCAACTTGACTAGGCCATGATTCCCAGTATCGTGTGATTGTCCTCCATTTTGTGATCTGATGTAATTTTCCTGTGTGTTGTAAATCCTAATCTCTGCCTGTAGTTAATGAGGCAAGATTAGGTTATGTTAAAAGGATTAGGGTGAGATGCAACACCTTTACTCAAGTAGCAGCTCTGATCTGATACAAGAGGAGTTTCCCTGTGGTGTGGCCTGTATCACCTCTTATCTTACAAGAGATAAAAGGAGAGAGGAGCAAGCAGAGAGGAAGGGACCTCATGCCACTAAGAAAGAAGCGCTGGGAGTGGAGCAGTGTCCTTTGGATCCGGGGTCGCTGCGCTGGGAAGCTCCTAGACCCAGGGGAAGATTGGTGACAAGGGCCTTCCCCCAGAGCTGACAGGAAAGAAAGCCTTCCTCTGGAGATGGCACCCTGAATTCAGACTCCTAACCTCCTAAACTGTGAGAGGATAAATTTCTGTTTGTTACCTAGCAGCACTAGATAACTAAGAGAGTTGTCATATGACAGCCTTACCATTAGATATATTGTTATTGTAAGAACCATGCTTTAAATTTTTTTGAATTTCTTCTTTATATATGTATTTACTTATATACATACATATCTATGTATGTATATACATGTGCTGTTGTTGTTAGTGGCCATTGAGTCATCTCTGACTCACAGTGACCTTATGTACAACAGATTGAAAAGTTGTCTGGTCCTGTGTCATCTTCATGATTATTGGTGTGTTTGAGTCTATTGTTGGTGGCAGTTGTGTAGTGACTTCTAACCTAGGGGGCTCATCTTCCAGCACTATATTGGACAATATTGTGTTGTGATCCTTAGGGTTTTCATTAACTAGTTTTCAGAAATAGGCCTTTCCTTCTAGTTTTATTCTGGAAGCTCTGCTGAAACCTGTCCACCATGGGTAGCCCTGGTGGTATTTGAAATACTGGTGACATAACTTCCAGCATCATAGCAACATGCAAGCCATTGCAGTATAACAAACTGACAGACATGTGGTGGTATATACATGTGTATATACATAAAATACATATTTGTGTAATTCTTGCATAGTTCATTCTGAGAGACATACGTATCTCCAGAAGTAGACAGTGATATGGAGCAGCCCTGAATTTCCTTTTCACAAATTCGATTACCAAAATCTAAGAAAATCCTTTTTGTAGACCCTGCCCAGAAGCATCAGCAAATCCTCACCAAATATGTAAGTTGTTGGCCGTTTTCCCTTTATGTGGCAACCGGGGACTAGAACAGCAGGCCAAGGATGAAGACATTCGCATTTACATTTCTTTTTTAATTATCTAATGCTGCTATAACAGAAATACCACAGGTAGGTGGCTTTAAGAAACAGAAATTTATTTTATCACAGTTTAGGAGGCTAGAAGTTCAATTCAAGGTGCCGGTTCTGGGGGAAGGCTTTCTTTCTTTCTTGGCTCTGGGAAAAGATCCTTGTCTCTTTTCAGCTTCTCTTCCTGAGTTCCTTGGTGATCTTTATGTGTCATGTACCTTCCTCCATTTATACTTGTTTCTCTGTGCCTAATCTGTTCTTTTTATGTCTCAAAGGTGATTGGTTTAAGACACACCTTACACGGATACCGTATCATCAACGTAACAAAGAAAGTCCTATTCCCAAATGGGTAGGAGTTTAGAGTTTACAACACATATTTCTGGTGGGCACAATTCAACCCATAGCAATCTGTACCTTTTATATGTAAATGTTTCAGAGTCCACACTTTATGGATGGCACAAAGCAGATTAATTTATCATTAAAACTGGTAGTTTTGAGAGTGAAAGGGAAGACTAACCAAATGGGATGCTGGAACAGTAGGTATCAACCAGGTCATGTGGTCACTCTACTAATAGTTCCAGATATCTCCTAGGCCTCTGTGGATGAAGAGTATCTTCAGCCCCACCGATGTCAAGGTATAGCCTTACATTATATAAGCAATTATTTGAAAAAAACTCTTGTTGTTGTTGTTAGGTGACATTCAGTCAGTTCTGACTCACAGTGACCCTGTGTATAACCATACGAAACACTGCCTGGTCCTATCCCATCCTCACAGTTGTTACGCTTGAGCCAATTGTTGCAGCCACTGTGTTAATCTGTCTCGTTAAGGGTCTTCCTCTTCTTTGGTAACTCTCTACTTTACCAAGCATGATGTCCTTCTTCAGGGTCTGATTCCTTCTGATAACACGTCCAAAGTATGTGAGATGTAGTCTTGCCATCCTTGCTTCTAAGGAGTATTCTGGCTGTACTTCTTCCAAAACAGATTTGTTCATTATTCTGGCAGTCCATGGTATATTCAATATTTTTTGCCAACACCATAATCCAAAGGCATCAGTTGTTTGGTCTTCCTTATTCATTGCCCAGCTTTTGCATGCTTATGAGGCGATTGAAAATACCATGGCTTGGGTCAGGCACACCTTAGTCCTCAAAGTGACATCTTTGCTTTTTAACACTTTAAAGAGGTCTTTTGCAGCAGATTTGCCCAGTGCAATACGTCGTTTCATTTCTTGACTACCGCTTGTATGGGCATTGATTGTGGATCCAAGTAAATCCTTGAACAACTCCAATCTTTTCTCCGTTTATCATGATGTTGCATATTGGTCCAGTTGTGAGGATTTTTGTTTGCTTTATATTGAGGTGCAATCCATACTGAAGGCCGTAGTGTTTGATCTTCACCAGAAAAAACTCAACTCAAGGAAATGAAAACGATATGAATTTTGTTAAAACAGCTTGATGGTTTATAGTAATCTTAATAAGTTGTAATGACTTTAATTTGGTCATGGATTATAAACATGGTCTGGTGAGACTGGTGTTGAACATGGTGGCCAAGAGGGTGAGGGATTTTGGAGAATCATAAGAGATAATGCTGCTTAGGCTAGATATACAGAATTAAAAGATCACAAGTTACGAAATAGAAGTGGGGATGGATGGTGAATATGCACAGGTTGGAATCATTTTCTCAGCTAGATGTTTCTTCTACTGGATCCCAACATCTTAGTACGTGGGACTATATAGACTTAAAAGTTTCATGGAATGGCTTTTGATCCAGACTTTGCATTCAGATGGTCCAGTGTTGTCTTACTGCAGGCTACCCCTTTCTGTGGCTCAGTTCCCTTACCTCTGTAAATGGCTAAATATGCAAGAAACATATTGATGACCCCAAAGTTTTCCTATTCATTGAATATTAAAATATGTTCAGTGTAAAATTTGCAATGTTAAGCATATATTATTCTATTGTAATTCTCTGAAAATATTAACTCATCTATAATTTATTTGAACTCCTCATTAGCCTTAATATTAAATTAAGCATCACAGTCCATTTTTACGTTAGTCCAAGTACCTGGTAGCTAATACTTTATTTTTAAAATTATTATGACAAACTTCTTTCTTGTAGGGAATGCATATTTTAGCATAAAGTTCACTAACATTTAAACGTAGCAGTTATGCCACTTAATCTATTGTAGAATTCCTGTGCTGTTTTATATCTCAGGCTCCTAACTTGTGATTTTTAAATGATTTTTAAAATTGTCTTTGCTAGAAGAAGCACCTTTTGGCAATTGCAAATACAAATGAATACTTGAACTGCATTTTGTAATACTTAACTCCCAAAACTATATCAACCTTATTTTCAAAGCTAAATCTTGGAACCCGTTGTTCAGTGCATAGTCTAACAGGTGGTCTGAAAAATGGACTGTATATTAGGAATCAATGCTGTCCCAGCCTGCAGTTACCTGACCCAGAGCAGCTGATATAATGCTTTGTGCATCACAGACGCTCACTGAAACTTTCTGGAATGCGTGATGGTATTGTTTCTGGCTTTACATTCTCTATTACGCCTTTGGATTCTGAGAGGAGGCTTGATGCTTCACAGTCAACAGTTACGGACAAAATTCTCAAGTTCTCAATGCTATTCCAAGAATTTTCCCCCATCTTAGTTCACCAGAGACTGAAGGTAGAAAGAGACACCTTAGAGAGACCAGGAGCTAGAAAGGACAAGAGAATGAGGGGGACTGTGTTAGGACTCATGTTTGGTGGAATTTTGTTCTGGTCCAGTATTAATCACTCTGCCCCGTTCTGCACTGAGCCTGGCTCAGTTACTGCCTTTGCTCACTTGAGCGTTTGGTATCTGAACTCAAGTGCTGTGTCCCTGTGGGCACCCAGCCCTCCCTTAAGGTGGTCTAGTAGAATAGAATTAAGGACTGAAAAGCATATGTGCTGTCATTTTATAACTATGGAAGCTCACCTGTCAATAGAATAGTGTTTAAGGAAGATGGCATGAGGGAGCAAAGCTGTGCTTGCTGAAACCAGCTAGCTATGCTCTGGCCTGTGGGGAGAGCTGTATTTTGTCACTTGGGAGGTGTATATAAGCTGTTTTACAGGAATATCAGGAACCTCCAAGCAAAGCTGAATGTAGTTCCTGTTTCTAAGCCCACTGTCACGTGTCCTTTCTGCAGCTGTGTTTGATGCCTTACGGTAGTTCATAGATGCCTGTCCTTTGGTTCACAAACAAATACCAGCCTCGGAATGGCAGGGTGTTTTCCTGGCAAACACAATGGAGCTCTTCAGGGTCTTTGTCTGCAGTCAGTGACTGACATGAGCGCACCGCCCTCCTGGGCCATGGTGAATTGGGGCACTGTGGGCATCAGGCTTCCCCGGGAGGTGAGCAAGCCCTGGTCCTTTTGCCTTGCCCAGCTGGAGAGAACATATATGAGGCAGTGCAGAGTGATGGAGCTATGTCTTTTGATGTGCTGCTGGGCTGCCTTGTGCAGGATTCTGGCCCCTCCATTGTGGATGTGAAACTGTGATTAAACTAGCCCTCAATGAGCGTTCCTTTACTAGGCAACCGGGGAACAGTGCCTGGAATCTAGTCAGTTCATTGATAAAACTCGAGGTTGAAAGCATGACTATTCCTTTGTGTAAGTGCATCCACGCTCATTAATGGCTACTGCCAAACTCTGCCGTCTGATTCAGCCACTGACTAATGGAGGCATTGCAGAGGCCATTTTAAAGCACCTACAAGTGAAGCTTTCAATCTCTCATTGGAAAATTTCAGGACTCGCTAAACGTCATGAGGCCCCTGTTGCTAGGTTAGGATTTCAACAAATCTTGGGGAGGGCAGAGAAACCCCGTCCTTCTTGGTGCACACATTTTTAGTATTTTCTTCAAACAAATATGTAACTTTAAAGCCACGGATTTGTCGTAACTGTGACCATCAAAATGAAAGCTGCAAAAGGAAAGAAGATAAATGAGGACATCTGTTTTCCCCACTTTTGTCCATGGAGCAATATTCTAAACCTGCAGGGATGACTTCCCTCTTGGCAATGGTTTGGGCAGTTTTTCTTTAGAGATATGCTTGGTGAGCGTCTCTCCTCTTGACTCTGTCCCAAATGATTCATGGTTCTGCCTCTGCATCTAGAGTGTCATCATTTTTTCTTCCATCTCCTCCAGACATATTTCCAGGTAAAACGAACATTTATCAAAAGAAAGAATGACCCCAGTCACCCATGTGAATATTTTAATATTTCTTGGGTCTGACTTTTTTTGATCTCTCTTCATCACTCACTGAAATAACCTTTGTCACACTCAGTTGACAGAGGTTAGTGAGCATAGAGCTATACAACACTGATGCTCTGTGTTTTAGAGAAAGTCACAAGAAATAAAGAAAAAAGTGAGCATCGAAGTGAAAAGCATCATAATGGTACTTAACATGTATTAGAATGTTCAAAATAGCTTTTACTAAGCATCCCAAACAATTTGAATTTTAGATGTGAGCTTTGTTAGAAACATCTGAAAAATAGTCCTGTTGTATAATCCACTATCCCTTTGGAATATATGCCGAGAAATCTAAAAGGTTAAATGGCTAGTAAAAATTTATATAAGGTTGTGAATTTTTGGTGTTGGCTGTTACAGTACATCTCTTTATACTGTTTAGAGAGTAACACTTAGTTTTTCTCGCACTTAGTGGACAGTTGCTAGTTAGAGATAGTGTTTCAGTGAAAGACTGTAGTAAAACATGATTTATTTGGTAGGGATTCTGTGTTCTGAGAATTTCTGAATCCCCAACTTGTTGTTCTGTGACTGGGAATTCATACCATGGACAGGTAGTGAGTGCAGTTGTTAAGCGCATGGGCTTCAGAGACAGACTAGTTGGTTCAAATCCTGACTTCTCCGCTTAATTGTTGCATGATCCTGGGTAAATCACATAAACTCTCTGCATTCATTTCTTCATAAAATGGGAATATTCATAGGGCTGTTGAGCTGATTTAAATAAAGCATGTGGAAAAGCGTCTGTCACATAGTAAGCATTACATTAGAGTTCACTGTTTCCTAACATTATAAGTCTTTGAGATGCATACAGTAATGCTCACTGAACAGGATGGGAATTGCAAATGGGGGGGACTGAAGCAGCCTTATAGCTCTTTTATTAGGGATGTACTTGAGAGTTGAGTAGAGTGCCTGGGTGGTGTAAATTGTTAACATGCTCAACTTCTAACCAAAATGTTGGAGGTTTGAGTCCACTAAAGGCACTTTGGAAGAAAGTCCTGGTGATCTACTTCTGAAAAATCAGCCATTAAAAATGCTTTGGAGCACAGTTCTACTCTGACATACATGGGGTCACCATGAGTCAGAATCAACTTAACATCTGTTGGTTTGGTTTTGAGACTTGATAACCCTACTCTTTTAAGCATGCTTTACTTAACTCTGTCCTATAGATCTAGAACTTTACTAAGTGAGACTTCCATGTATCAAAGGCCTTTTGATACCTCAGTAAGTAAATCTCTGTGAGGTTTGAGGCAAAGTTCCCCAATGCTTAGAATTGTTAGACAACAAAGAGTCTTCCATCTAGATTCCAGTGTGTCACATCTGAGAGAAAACAATTCAAGCATCTGGAAATAGACATACCTTGCCATACCTGAGATGTAGGAAAAATAAATAAAATATGTTTGTACGTAATTAAATAGATATAAAAGTGGAACTCAGTAAGCAAATTGTTTGACTGAATAATGCAAGGTGTAAGAAAAGGAAAAAAACTGTAGCCTTTGAAATTCTTCTCCTCTAAGTCCAGTTGAAGAATAGTCTGCTGAACCAAGAGGTTTCTAAGAGACACTATTACGATAGATTCAAAGTATATAAGAAGCCTGATGTATATAATTTCATAAATAATACTTGTAAATTGAAACGATAGTTTTTGATCACTTCTTGTTGTTGCCATGGAGTCAATTCTGACTCATGACGATGCTTCCTCAATTAATATTCCCTACAGCCATATGAATACATATTATCATCTTCATTCTTAGAGAGAGGAAAACTGAAGGTACGAGAGATTTGTGTGAAGTTATAAACAGCTAATAACTGATGAGGCAGCAATCAAATCTAAGAATTTCTGACTTTGAATCCACACATTTTTCACAATAATCTTGTTGTCTTTCAAGAATAATTCAGTTCACTTTAGCTCAGTAATGAAGTCACTCCTGAGGTTCACCCTTCAGCCAAAGATTAGAAAGCCCATTAAACAAAATGAGACTAAAGGGTCCGACCAGCCCAGAGGCAAGGACTAGAAGGCAGGAGAGGACAGGAAAGCTGGTAATAGGGAACACAAGGTCGAGAAGGGAGAGTGTTGACATGTCATGAGATTGTTAACCAGTGTCATAAAACAATATGTGTACTGTTTAATGAGAAGCTAGTTTGTTTCATAAACCTTCATCTAAAGTACAGTTTAAAAAAAGAACAGTTCAGTCCAGTGGAAAACTAACCGAGCACTTACTGCATGCAAGGCGTTGAGGCTGGGGATACAAGGCAAACCATACTAGCACGCTCTTTGTCTTCAAGAAACCGACAGTCTAGAGGTATGAAAAATAATAACTGCTGTTAGCTGCTTTTGAGTCGGCCCCCGTCTCATGGTGACCTCATGCAAAATGGAACAAAATGCTGTCCAGTCCTGTGCCATCCTCATAATCAGTTATTGATGGGACTATTGTGATCCATAGGATTTTCATTGGCTGATTTTTGGAAGCAGATCACCAGGCTTTTCCTCCTAGTTTGTCTTGTCTGGAAGCTCTGCTAAAACCTGTTCAGCATGATAGCAACATGCAAGCCTCCACTGACATATGGTGGTGACTGTGCATGAGGTATCTTGGACAGAAACTGAACCCTGGTCTCCTGCATGGAAGGTGAGAATTCTACCACTGAACCCCCAATGCCTCTGATAAATATTAGCAACTATTTATATTTGCTTCTCTCTTTCTGTCTCTGTATTTCTAGATATGTGGATTCAGACACTGCCATTACCTTGAGTACAGTTTAGATAGTTCCTAAGCCATTATGTTCCCTTGTAGGTAGTATTTTTACATGTCTTATCTGGGGAAAAAAAAAAAAAACAACAGTGTGTATATCTCAAATTTTTACCCCCAGTTACTTACCATTACCACTTGACGTAATAGTTTACAGACTAAATTGTATATATTATAGGCTCATTGTCCATATGGCTACTTTGAAGGATCAGTGGGAGAATTAAAATTTAGCCAGTTAAAATATAGTAGAAGAAGTACAACCAGAATGTTTCTTAGAAGGGAGGATGACAAGACTTTGGCTTGCCTGCTTTGAACATGTCATTAAGAAAGACCAGTCACTAGAAAAGGACATCATGCTTGGTAAAGTAGAGGCTCAGTGAAAATAAGGGAAGCCCTCAATGGAATGGATTGACACAATAGCCAAAATAATGGACTCAAAGATACCATCGATCATAGAGTTGATGCAGGACCAGGCAACATTTTGTTCTGTTATTCATAGGGTCCGTATGAATTGGAACCAACTTAGTAGCAACTAACAACTACATATTTCATGTTAAAATAAGACATCTTATTTTATCAGTTTTCTTACTCCTAACATGGCTCAAGTAAAGCTGAGATAGAGCAGTCCTGATACTGTGGAGCTCTCATAGAAAGTGGAAAGGAGGAGCAGGAAAGCAATCCCTTTAGTATTTCCCCAAAGAAAATGAATGGGGGTGTGGATAAAGTCTTTTTTCTGCAGAAAGAATAGTTGTGTGTCAGCTGATGCTTACTGAAGAAGGGACAATTATTAATACAGGCATGAAAACAAAACAAAAAAAAAACCTGTTACTGTCAAGTCGTTTCCAACTCATAGCAACCCTATAGGAGAGAGTAGAACTGCCACATAGGGTTTCCAAGGAGCGCCTGGTAGATTCAAACTGCTGACCTTTTGGTTAGCAGCTGTACGCCACCACGGTTTCCATACAGGCATGTGAGGGCAAAAGTCAGGTGACCAGAGTAGCAGGGAGAAAATGAAGTGTGGTGAGGTGAGTTAGAACTTATTTTAGGAAGGATTGTATCGTTTGTGCTACACTTAAGAGTCAGAAGGAGAAAGATGTGTGCCACATGACACCCTGCTCTGAGTCACTCACTTATCTTTGGCTAACTTGGCACCACCTAACATAGCATTACAACATCTGCTTCAGGTCTACACTTGTGAAAAAGAAATAATGGAAAGAGAATCAAAAAGGAAATCAGAAAGTGTTACATTTCTTTTGGGTGGATTATGCATTTCCTTTAGGTCTAGTGTGTTTTCCTTTTTTTCTATCCTGAATACTTGGGTGGTTACACATTTATAGTGGGAAATCCTGTAAGGAACTCCAGGAAAAACTTGGAAATGAGACAATTAAATCTCCATGAATGAATAATGAAAGAATCTCTAGCAGATTCAATTATTCTGACACCATTTTTTATTCTGCTTTATCACTGAAACTATTCAGAAATCCAGAACGATTGCAGGCAGGACACCAAGACCTCTGGTCATCTCCACAGGATGAGGACATTTAATAAAACCAAGTGGAAAACTTGTTGGGTCTTCCTTCTCAGCTGACCCTTGGGCAGTCTGGGCGAAGGACTTAATAGAAGGGAGCTCAGCCTCAAGCTCTGGAGTTATTTGTTCGGGTCTAGAAGGGAAGTGATTTTCAGGGCTACTCAATTCTGTGTCTTTGTCAGGGCTCTTCATTCTCCACACCTCCTCTCTCTGTTGCCCTTTGTGCTCAGTTAACATACGGTGCCGACACATGGTGTTTCCTGAGGGACGTGACTGTCATTTTTCTGAATTCCACCATCAGTTTCTTTAATCTAAATACTAGTCCATTCTAAAGTCTTATGTTAGGCATACAGTCCAACATAGACAAATTTAATCTTTCCAGTAATCTACTGTAAAACAAGAGATTTCTTTCCAGTGTTGAACATGCTTATGTGTGACATATCTGATTTTCTCTAATGCTGATTCAACACAACTAAATCAATAGCCACTCTTATTTATGTCTAGCCTGTAATGCTAAGTCTATAGATTATAGATAAATATATGTGGAGAAGACCCTTGGACAGAGTTCAATAAATCAGTGATGGCAGAAAAACAATTCGCAAATGAAATGCCTGGAGTGATTGTTAGTCATATATGAGGACCAGTGCCTGGTGATGCTATTGAGAATGCTGTAGTTATGTCTCCAACATCCGGATGCTTACAACTTCTTGCATCACGGACTGGATTTCTCCGTTTCCATTTAGAGATCTGGAGTCTTTGACATATAGCATTTCTGTACAATTCAAGATCAGTCAGTTGCCAAGCCAGCGTGTAACCACATGCAAGAGGTGAAATAAGCAGGGGCTTCATTTTCCCATCCTGTCTACCAGTCTCCATCCTTCACTACTGTGTATGGATGAGGAAGCAGCACAGCTCATGAAATGTTCCCCCAGCATTTTAATACAGAAAAAGCAAAACCCCAGGTGCCACGTTTTGTAAGGCAATGAGAATTATTTATTTTTCTTCATTTATTAAAATTTCCCCTTCTTTCTGTAGATCTTGCAGCCTGTTTACATTTTGAAATGATCCCCTCCTTGCTTTTTAAAAAATGCAAGTCCTTGAACACCAACACACACACCAACACACAAAAGGTTTTAAGATTCACTCTTCTTTGATGTCAAACCATGGGGTCTTGTATAATCATCTGCTCACCCGGAGAGCAGATGCTGCTCTCTTTCTTGGCAAACAAAGCTTGGATGGAAAGGGCAACGATGCAGGGAAGATGTTAACGCCCACTGCTCATCTCCCACAGACAGGCACTGGACTTCCCAGGGGGGCCTGCCAGCTCACATCAGCTGCGAGACATAGGTCTTCATGAGTGAAAGATGAAAACGTTGTTGGACTATAATGTGCTGGGAAGAAACATTGAAAAATGCTGAGAGGATGAGACTCTAGAGCAGCCTGGGGCACTTCTTCATTGTGGTAGGCTGCTCTGCCCACTTTTCATAATACTGGAAGCTCTGATGTATGTGGAGAGCACAGTGTGTGAGAGAGAGCATGTGCTCTGGGACTAGAGACACCTGAGTTCAAAGCTTGGCTCCATTGTTTCCTAGCTCTGTGGTCTGGGCAAGTTTCTTAACCTCTTTAAACTTCAGTTTCCTCATGCTGTGGTGTGCTGGTAAACCAGTTCTCTGAGGGGGGATTAAAAAAAAGCTGATTTGTAGCTCTTGCCAATTTCTATGGTGTAACTACTCCCAGTTTGTGATTTCAAGCTACCAGTGGTGGTGGCTTGCAAAACTCCTGAATATTTTAACAAAAGACTTATTAGCTAGCTCAAACACATTATTACTCATCTGTAAAATGGACATAATGGAATTTACTGTATAGGGTTGTAGTAAGGATTAATGAGACAATGTATGCAAGGTGCTTAGCCAGAACCCAAGTTCTGGCATATAGTAAATACTTAATGAATAGTAATTTTCATTGTTTTTGGCTACATACCACATTTAGGGAGTCTTTGTGCTAGTGAAGCTAGTGACCCCAGAATATTCCATGTTACAAAAAGTGTTGAGGTTTAAAAAACATTCTGAGGATAAAATTAATCTTAATCTATTTTCATTCTTAAAAATATCAATCTTTACAGGAACAAAAGGGATATAAAAAATACGAAAGTATACATTTCCTAAGAAACTATTAATTGATGCTTATTAAACTCCTATAGTCTTTCTAAACAATTTTTTTTTTTTAATTCTTGAAGATCTTTTGCTGATTCTTGAGTATTTTCTGTATTTTTTAAGAAAATTTCTGTATTTTTCATGACTGATTCTGTTCCCTGTTTATTGAGGAGCCTCACTTTGGCTGGGTATAAACATGACTATTTTTGTTTACCACTTTCACCTGTGTTCTCTCACATTCTCCTTACCCTGCCATCCCTTCCTGACATCACGGAAACATCCCTAACCTTTCTGGATGCTCTTGCTTTTTAATAATTTAGCCCGTTTGGTTTAAAATTTCACTTTCATATTTGATCCAAAACTTCCTCCGTCCTGTTCCTCTGTCCTAGATGAGTTCTTCTAGTGTTGGGTGCAAGAAGAGGATGAGGAAAAAGGTAGTGTTTTATCACTTCACTGAATGAGGCCCAGGTCTTTCCTTTGCTATTTCTTAGGCTGAGAGTGACTGGCCATGGGGCTTTGTTGGAGTGGTTAGCATTCAGATGTTGCCTCTCCTGTAGAGCACACGAATACTTTGGAGGACACTGAGAGGCCTCCCAGCTCCATTTTCTCTCATGTGTAAGTTTAAGCACTAACTTTACCAACTTCTCCCCACTTAGTTCCAGTCACTAGCTGCTTACCCCATGGTGTCTTTGGTGGAGCACCAGCAATATGGCACAAGTCCAATACCCTCCAATGATGTACACTTACCCCATGGACAGTTCACAAATCTTTTCCATGCCAAGCCATAGGAGCATACATTAAACCACTGACAAGCCTTTTCACAGCCTTACCATCTCTCTTCAGTACCCGTGAATCCTGATCTCCATGATGAGATAGGCAGAACCAAACAATGCTGCTTCCAAAGTAGACTTCCAACTAGGGAACACAATATTGATTTCTTCTTCTTATATGTACCCTGGTGCTTCTGAATGAATCTCCTAGGGGCCCTCCCACTTGTATTAGGGAGACAAAGCACCCTCCTAACATCTTCAATGGGATTCTCCAACATAAGCACTACTCTGCCCACAGAACCAAGGACTCCCACAATTCTGTCTCCCCAGCTGGGGTGGATGGTGGTGGGTAGGGTTGATTCTGCTGCCTGTTAGGAAGTGTATGTGACCCCAGTTTGCTCACTAATGCTTCTCTTCAGAAAATCTGATGTTTTGGATTTGTTTTAGCCTTGAGCCCTATCTTCCAATTCTAAGATGTCAGGAACTCTATCCTCTAGAAATATAAATAGCTAATGTTGGATATTTTTGAGGTCTTTGCTTGTATCATCCAAACAGAGGATGAAAGTATAAAACATACAAGAATAGGAAATTATTGGAGCACATAGCAGGAGGAACTGAAAAGAATAAAAGGGAAAATTAACTTTTAAAGTGAGGAAACAACTGGAAGAAGGAATAGAAGATATTATAGGACAAATGAAAAGATCAAAAATCTATTTTGAGACATAGAAGAAAAGCTATCCCATATTTCTACAAAATGTTCTCTGAGAACAAGTAAGATACTGCAATTAGAAAACTCCACCAAAGAGAGTGTTTTACAAATTTAAGTAATACCATAAATGTTACTGTTATTGCCTTTCAGTACTATGAGAGTTAGATTACCCCGGCTTGACACTTCTGTTCTCATCCATTTTATGGTTATTTCATAATGCTTTCGTCTTTATGGGGGGCACTTAACACCTCATGATTATGTTTGTTCAAGTTGACCAGATGACACATTGTGCAACTGTTTACTCTTGTCTCCAAAGCCAATTGTTGGCTTTTCAGCAACTTCTGAGTTCTAAGAACCATTAATGTTCAGTTAAATAAATAAGCCATTGAAAACGAAAGAGTTAGTCCAGCAATCTACAATGATGAATGAGTTAATGAAAGTTAACGCAATAAATCGGCTCCTTGGTGGGTATTGGTCTTGAAAGTTGAGTAAAAGAAGAGTAGCTTTGGGGAGCCATTTCAATCCAATATAAGCATAATAAAGAAATAAAAATTCACCTTTATTTTAAAAACATCTTTGTTTTTAATTCATTTCTTAGAATTCTTAGTTATAGTGAGGGACTGAGTTGAGATGGATGTGTGTGTAAGTATGTGTGTGTGTGAGAGAGAAATAATGAAATATTGTAAAGAATGAAGAGATTATTAAATGTTTTGTAATAGTACTGTTTTTCCTCTAATATCTGAAATAACTGAGAAACTGATGATCATTCCTACTTTAGGTGTCTATATGAATTATACTTTCATTCTCTACCTTACTGGATGTCTCTTGATTAGGGTACTACAGACATGCATATATAACCTGGGCTTCTTTCATCCCTCTTCTGGATAATATTCCTATTTTTCTACAGAAAATGAGAATCTTATTTTAATTTGTAAAAGTAAGAAATCATCCAGATTAGCTGATGTTATTGGGGTTTCCTGCAGAGAACAACTTTGCATATTAGGGCTTCAGTAACAGTGGATTTTATTTGTGCTTTCTTAGGTTGGAAAGAAGGGACATTGTTTTGTAGTGTCAGGAATTATAGCATTTTGGATAGATTATAACATTTTAGACAAATTCTAAAATTATAAAATTTTAAACAATTCAAGTTATTTAGAAAAATAACGTGGACAAATTTTAGATGAAAGGCTATTCATCATTAAGATTTCTTTTGGATGATGAGGAGTGGTAGTGAAGAAGAGAAAAAGAATTAGAGGAAAAAACTTGCTTGAAAGAAGACTTGGGGAATGCCAAAACTATCAATATTTCAGTCCAACTATTGATATGAAAGGAGCCCTGGTGGCACGGTGGTTAAAGTGCTCAGCTGCTAACAGAAAGGTCGGCGTTTTGAGCCCACCAACCGCTCTGTGGGAGAAAGGTGTGGCAGTTTGCTTCCACAAAGATTTACAGCCTTGGAAACCCTGTGGGGCATTTCTACTCTGTCCTGTAGGGTTGCTGTGAGTCAGAATAGACTCAACGACAGTGGATTTGGTTTAGGTTATTGATATGAAAAATGCCTCTTGAAATAACTGAAGAAGTACATTTTATTTATTTGCATACATCTAGTGAAATTTGGATTGACAGTGATACACAAAAGCTGGACAATGAAAATGGATGATGGAAAAAAATTGATCCCTTTGAATTGTGGTGTTGGTGAAGAATACTGAATGTACGCTGGACTGTCAGAAGAATGAACAAATCAGTTTTGGAGAAAGTGCAGCCAGAATGCTTCTTAGAAGTGAAGATGGCAAGATTTCATCTTGCTTACTTTGGGCACATCATCATGAAAGACCAATCGCTAGAAAAGGACATCTTGTTTGTTAAAGTAGAGGGGTAAAGGAAAATCAGGGAAACCCTCCATGGAGTGGATTTACACAATAGCTCTAACAACAGTGGGCTCACTCACACATACCAATGATCGTTGACGATGGCACAGAGCTGGGCAATGTTTTCTTCTGTTACACATAAGGTCACCATGAGTCAGAGCCAGCTCGACAGCAACGAACAACAACAACATACCTAGAAAAATTTTAGAAATCAAATAATCAGTCCTTTCTAAATTTTAATAACTTGAAAAAAGTGGCCCACAGTCTACCTGCATCAGAAATAACCAGGGTACTTGCTAAAACTATTGTTCCTAGACTCCTGAGATTCTGATTCAGGTGGTGCAATGATCAAGTGCTCAGCTACTAACCAAAAGGTCGGTGGTTTGAACCCACCAGCTGTTCTGGAGGAGAAAAGACTGGAGATCTGCTCCTGTAAAGATTTACAGCCTGCAAAACCTTATGGGCAGTTCTACTCTGTCCTATAGGGTTGTTGTTAGGAATCGACTCCAGGATATACAGCAACACAATAACGTGGTGGTGTCCAAGGACCTGTATTTTTGTAGCAGCCTTCCCAGATGAGTTTGAAGCACATAGAGTTTTGAGAACCACTGTTTTAAGAATAACTCTGCACACAGAAAATTCATTATGGCAGCATTGATGCCCGCTTGTCCGTTAATCTCTTTTTTCCTTCTTTCTGTTGTGTAAGTTCACCAACTACCCATTTTGCTCCAAAGAAGGATTAGGTGATGATTCTTTTGTATTGGTAGCCTGTATTGCCTAGGAAATGTTTTTTATTAGCTGAAAGTTACTTCATAATTTTAAGTACAAAAGTATGTTTCCCATGTGTGTCCTTAGTCTTGGATAGATGTGTTTCATCTGACAGAAACAAACTCAGAGAGATGGTCTTTTCTGAAGAGAGAAGCAAAGACTTTTACTATAAGATGCAGTCATGTTTTCACAATACATTTCTCTGCAGTATAGTTCAAAATTGTCACCTACTTGCTGAAACAACTTTGTGTTTAGAGAAAAATGTATTTTGTCCTTATTTTACAAAAGAACAAATTGATACAGGAAGGTACCCAGAGATTTTCCCCAGTTTATGATCAAAATGCCAGTAACATGGGCAATCTTGTAAAAGATAAAAACATTTATTTTTAAATTAATTTGCTAATTCATAAAAGTAGTATGTGGTCATTGTGGAACTCTTGAAATACAACAAAAAATATAAAAACCACCTGCAATTTCATAACCCAAATAAAAGCATTTTTATCATTTTTGGTGTATTTTTTCTTTTCTAAAATGTACATTGTTTTTAGTTGCCATCCACTCAGGTCTGAGCCCATGTACAATGGAACAAAACTTTGCCCAATACTGCACCGTCTTCACAATAGTTACTATGCTTGAGCCCATGGCTGTGGTTACTGTATATTTTGAGTGCCTTCCAACCTCGTCTTCCAGCACAATATAGGACAATATTCTGTTGTGATCCATAGGGTTTTCATTGGCTAATCTTTGGAAGTAGATGCCAGGCCTTTCTTCTTAGTCTGTCTTAGTCTGGAAGCTCTGCTGAAACCTGTCCACCGTGGGTGTCCCTGCTGGTATTTGAAATACTGATGGCGTAACTTCTAGCATCATAGCAACATGCAAGCCACCACAGTATGAAAAACTGATAGCTGGTGGGAAATATGCATCGCTTTTGTTAATATTTTATACATAAATCTGCCTGCGTTCCAGATCATTCCTTTGGGATAAATTCCTGGAACTGTAATGCCTGCAAAAAAAAAAAAAAAAAAAAAAAAAATTTTATGGCTTTTGATACACATTGCCAAATTACTTTCCAGAAAAGTTGAGCTAATTGCTATTCTAGCAGTTATACGGATACTCAGAGTTCATTTGCTTAAATAGTGTTGTTGTTGTTGTTTTTGAAGTTTGTAAGGACAACACTCTTCATTTTTCGGAAGTTCATACACTTTTAGTGATTTTGTCTGCAGGTTGTGACTTCTGTCTCACTATTTGATGCTGAAGTTATATTGTAATCAGTGAATTGAATTGGGTAGTGTCTTAGTTTCCTAGGCTGCCATAACAAAATACCACAAAATGGCTGGCTTTAAAGAAAGGAAATTGATTTTCTCACATTTTTGGAGGCTAGAAGCTAGAGCAGGGCTATGTTTTCTCTGTCAGTTCTAGGGAAGATTTTTCGTTGTCTCTTTCAGTTTCGGTAGTCCCAGACATGTCTTGGTTTTCCTTGGTTTGTAGAGAGATTCTCACATGCTGTCTTCCTCCTGTGGGTGACCTACCTTTTATAATACTCCACTCAGAGGGGCTTAGGACCCACCCTACTCCACTCTGACCTCATTTAATTTTACTGATGACACTGCAAGAAAAAACCCTATTTCTCCAAACAAGGTCACATTCACCAGTGCAAGTGTTAGGGCTTCAACGTATCTTTTTCACAACTCAGTGTATAACAGGTAGTATAATTGGTGATGCGTTCTGCCATGCCAGTGCCTCTGCTAACTGCAGTGTCTGAAGTTGAATACGTTGTTCACAGAGTTGACTTATAATGCCCAATCTAGCCCACTGTCTCTCTAAGGAGCTCTCTTGACTGTAATGATGGTAAGAATCACCAACATCAGCATAAGACATTGCAGCTCTCAAGCTACCAAGTATAGATTCATTGTCCTTCACAATGATACCTTAGCTGGTGAAGACACCGTCGCCTTACAACATTCCAGAATATAATAGACATGCATGATCATTAATTTCTGTATATGCTTTTTGATCTTGTTTTGTACAGTAGTCTTTTTTCCCATCTTTTTTCTTTTCAGCTCCTTAAGGACAAGGGAGGTTGACCACAGCTGTAATTTCACTGCAGAGCCACTCATATGTATGGAGAATAGGTAGGGGAAGGGGCAGTAAAAGGAGTAATAAAAGGTAAAAAGTGGTAATGAAAGTGGAAGTTCCCCTGTAGACAATGGACATTTATTGCCCCCTGTTTAGACTATTCTAGATTTACTGGTGCCAGAGAATAGCCCTTCTTCCCTTACCCCACTAAGAAGATAGCTTAACAGAGTTCTAGGTTTCTTCAGAGGGCAATCATCTTCCTCCTAAAACACATACTTTCCGTCTGTTAGTAGCTATTATGTCCATTAGCAGCTAGGGAGACTGTGAGCAGACAGTTATAATATAGTACACCTGTGCATCCAGCAACATTTTTGCAAATTACTTTAATATCTAGCTTAATACAAGACAGCTGGATTTGCATATCTGCTTCTGCATCGATCTGTTGTGAAAATTGCACTTATAAGAGAATGAGAATGAAAACGGCAGATAACGTTTCAGTATGATTAGGAAAACAGGACTGTGTGGACCTCCTGAAAGGATTTTAGGGACACCCAAGGGTTCCCGACCACACTTTGAGAGACATTGATCTACGTGATGTCCACCAGGAATTCACAACCTCGGAATTTTTGCAGTTCTGTATTTTCCAGCACTTATGAGCTGAAGAGATGGAAATATTTACTTCCTTCCATTGATGTATGCAAACAAGTTGACTAAAATAATTTTCCAGTGCCATTTACACACACATACCCTTCAGAGAAAATGCGCGTCCTCAAAATAAATGAGAACATTAAATAGCTGTATTTCGTTAAAGTTAGACAGAAAAAGAAATTTTGATTAGAGTTAACTAATTCAGCATTTATAAATGCCAAAATACAAGTTGCTGCCTTTCTCAAATTTTGAGCTCCACAACTGGGTATGCTGATTAAGCTTTGATGTAGGATTGGCTGGCTTCATCCCAGGAAAAGTCCTGCAGAATAATTAAAGCACAATCATGGGATCTCTTGCCTTCGGAAATTCTTTTCATTTTAATTTTTTCCTACCACCTTGATGTGTTACAATTAGTTGTGTATGCCAGCCTGACAGTCACATGTAACATTACTATAGTAAGGTACAATTCATAACCCCCAGATTAGAGTGATAGGAAATGCAATTCTTATTTTTTGTTTTTGGTAGATGATATCATTTCAATAAGGAGATCTGGTAGCACAGCAGTTAAGCACTTGGCTGCTAACCAGAAGACTGGTGATTCGAACCCACCCAGCGGCAACTCGGGAAGAAGACTCGGCAATCTGTTTCTGTAAAGGTTACAGCGCAGAAAACCCTATGGGGAAGTTCTGTTCTGTCGCATGGGGTCACTATGAGTTGAAATGGACTTGACAGCACCTAATAACAACAACAACATTTCAGTGTGAAGGGAGATTCATTCTGTCCTTCAAATGCTTTACATTGTCCTGAAGATGACCTAGTTTCTATTCTAAATTATGTGTAATGTAGATTCTGTACCTGGCCTAACAAATTGGTTTTGTTATTTTTATTTTTTAAGTATTCCTAAATCTTTACATTAAGAATTTACAAAAGTGACTATTTTCTATCATTTCAGAAAGGCTTCACTCCTTTTCCGGAAATTCTGACCCTATGTGTGAGCAGAATAGAGCATATTTGCCACAGAGGAGATTATTATGTCTTCCACTGTGATAGCCTTATCTAGCAGGGCAGCAGCACGAGAGAACATTTACGTTGCCGCTCCTGAATTTTAAGACAAGCTAACACTATTAAATGGAGCCCTGGTGGCACAGTGATTAAGCTCTTGGTTGCTAATTGAAAGGTTGGCAGATGGAACCCACCAGCCGCTCTGTGAGAGACAGACATGGCAGCCTGCTTCCATAAAGATTTACAGCCTTGGAAACCCTGTAGGACAGTTCTGTTCTTTCCTGTAGGGACTCCATGAGTCAGAATCGACTCTACAGCAACAGGGTTGGTTTTTCTTTAAAACACTATTGGATGACAAGCACTTCCTCATTCAAATGCATTGTATGGTTGAAAACCTAAATAATCAGAATTTTGGAATGATTTTACTTCAAGAAGTGTGGACTTTTCTGTCTAGTGAGCGCAAATGTGTGTTTTCCCCCATCTTGAAATACATTGAAATCCCTTTCAGTGCTAAATATATTTTTAAAATTTCATCCCGTGCTCACAAGAGGGGGCTAATTCATATTCATGCCTAAAGTGGCAATGGGATAAATTCATTCAAGTGTCCTGTCTTCAAGGCCAAACTGGAAAAAACTTTGCCACAAGAAAATTGCTACTTTGCTTCCTTTTCTTTTAACAGAATAATTTCAAATTTCACAATTTTAAGTTATTAAAAAACAAATAGAACATCACATGTCAGATTATATAGCAAACTCAGTTTTGAGTGGAAAAATAAATTTGGGGAACAAGGATTTTATTTGTTCAATTTAATTCTTGTTCATTTTTTATGTATTATTGAGTTGATGATAGATAAAGAGTTGGGGGAGACGAGGAAAGTTATAAATGTAAGTGTTTAAATAATCATTAAATACCAGGGTATACAGATTTAAACCTTGTGTGTATTCTTAGATTAACCCATGTTTTTATTTTCCTTGTTAAAAAGCAGAGCTCTTTAGCTAAAGTTAGTGCTGCTTGTTTTTTCCTCTGATTGCAGAAATGGTGCACACTTACTGTAGAAACCTCAGAAAATACAGGAAAAAAATTTAGAAGGAAACAATAATTGTTCATAACCCCACAACTCATTCAATCACAGTATTTGGGATATTTTACTCTTTTTAAACATAATTGTGACCATACTACATGTAGATATTTACATATAGTTTAGTGTGCTACTTTGAAAAGCTTAATATTATATAAAATATTTTCAAGGGTCATTTAAATTGTTTTGAATACAATGTTAATGGCTGCCTAATATTCCATTTTATTCATTCTCCTATTAATGAATGTGGAGGCAGTGATGGTTCAGTGGTAGAATTCTCACCCTGTACGTGGGAGACCTGGGTTAGATTCCAGTGCACCTCAAGTACAGCCACCACCTGTCTATCAGTGGAGGTTTGTGTGTTGCTGTGATGCTGAACAGTTTTCAGTGGAGCTTCCAGACTAAGATGGACTAGGAACAAAGGCCTAGTGATATATTTCTGAAAATCAGCTGAAGAAAAGCCTGTGGAGCACAAGTGTCTTATTTACAACCAAGCATGAGAATGGCACAGGACCAGGCAATATTTTGTTTCATTGTTCTTGGGGCTGCCATGAGTAAGGGGCCAACTCAATGGCAGCTAACAACAACAAATCAATGGATATTTATTTTTTCTGTTATAATGGAGCCCTGGTGGTACAGTGATTAAAGTGCTTGGCTGTTAAACAATGGTGAAGTAAATATCTTTGTTTTTAAATCTTTGACAATACATCTGATGACTTGTTTAGGATGAATTCCTGCAAGTGAAGTTCCTAGGTGACAGAATATGATAATTTTTAAAGAAAAATTTTGACATATACTGCTAAATTACTTTCTAGAAGGTTCTAAACAATTTACGCAATAAGAGAGTGCCCAATCTACAATAACCACCCTCAGTAACAATGAATATTTTAACTTGAAAAAATAATAACTAGTTTGATAGGTGAAAGTGTTAGCTTATGCTGCTTTACATAATTAGAACTTCCTTGATTGCCAGGGAAGTTAAGTATTTTCTGTGGTCATCAACCATTTTTATTTCCCTTTCTATGAATTACCTGTTCATGACTTTTTTTTTCATTTTTCTACATGATGTGGAAGATCTTCTTATCCTTTCAAACAAGCTCTTAATAGTGTAAGGGTAATATATTTTCATCTATGTTTCCCAGTTTATACTTTCCCAGTTTTGTACTTTGCAATGTAATTGCTTACGACTTTTAAATATGTATATATATATATTGCAGCAGTTTAAGTTTTTATGTATTTTGATCGGTTGAATACATTTATAATTTCTGTCTTTGATTTTTCTTTTTATGCATGGAACATTCAAGTTATTCTTTATCAAAATATTTTTTATGCTAGGGAAAGATTTTCATAGGCTGTCACTTTACATTTTAGTTTCATTTAGTAAAAGATTTCCAAAAGAAACAAGTAGTTGAAATAATAACGATTGAGGGGAAAAACAAAAACAAAAACCAGAAAAACTACTGCCTGAACTCCTCCCAACCCCGACCCCAACCAGGCTTGGCCTCATCTCTTCACATCTGGTATTTTTAATTTTCTTATGTAGAATACATTTTTCAATTTGTCCTGTACTATTGTCGGACACTTAGATGTTAGTAGACGTCATTGTGGTCAGTTCAGATGGAAAACCACCTGGGAGCAGAAGCCACACTCACCCCTGAACACTTTCCTTCCTTGGACATCACCTCCTGTGTCAAAAAGCTTAAACAGTTTCTAATTCCAAAAGGCAGTCTTAGAGCCAGGACTGAGATCAGCGAGCTTTTCATTGTACGGCCCCTCCGTTACTCTATTAAAAGATTTCCTTATGAGGCAAGTGTAAGTTTCTGCTCTCTTGAAAACTCTTAAGAAGGTTTACAGTGTGTTTACAACAAATAACAGCAGATACAGCTTAAGGATTAGTGTTGCCTCACAATGTTTTTCTTTTTTCTAACAGAAGTGGATTTCAGATGCATTAATTTCACCTTACCCTGCTCTGTTGTGTGCCATCGAGTCGATGCCGACTTATCACCACCCTATATAACAGAGTAGAACTGCCCCATAGAGTTTTCTATGCTGTAATCTTTATGGAAGAAGCTCTGGTGGAGTAGTGGTTAAGCACTTGGCTGCTAACTGAAAGGTTGGCAGTTTGAACCCATCAGTCACTTCATGGAAAAAGATGTGGTAGTCTGCTTCTGTAAAAATTCACAGCCTTGGAAAGTTCTACCCTGTTGTATAGGGTCACGCAATGAGTCGGAATTGACTCAGTGGCAGTCGGTTTGGTTTGGTTTGGAATCTTTATGGGAGCAAATCACCAGGTCTTTTCTCCCGTGAAGCTGCTGGTGGATTTGAACTGCCAACCTTTTGGTTAACAGTTGAGCACTTAACCATTGTGCCACCAAGGCTCCTTTACCTGGGTCTTTTTCTTTCATTGAAGGAGAAAAGATGTGGCAATCTGCTCCTGTAAAGATTACAGTCTAGGAAACCCTACGAGGGCAGTTCTACTCTGTCACCTGGGGTCTCTATAAGTCAAAAATCGACCCCATGGCACCTAACTTTTCTTTCACTAACAGCTTGTTCTCTAGCAATCAGCATACTGGTATATTCCCAATCCTGCAGTGTCCTGCCTTTACATCCAAAAAGAAAATCTTGCTTAAATCACTATTTTTGAAGCATAGAAGCACTAAAATTCTATCATTGTTTCTTCCTTTTCTTTTCTTAGGCTCTTAGCCCAAGGTTGCATAAGAGGGTCTGAGGTACCAGAGCAGGAAGGAGGATCCGGTTCTGCTTCTGACAGGACATGCTGTGTGAATCATCACTGTCATTGTCCTTTAACTTGTATCCAAAAGACCCAGCTAATGCAGTTGCCAATATTGGAGCCTTTTGTCTCCCAGCATGATGGGATGATGGAGTCTTTTGTACATCTAGGCAGGAATATTTGATTCGTGTTTCTCTCTTAGCTCTGCCAGGAAAAATTATTTTATTAGGATTTTTTTTTATTCCCTTCACTGTCGTAACAAGTTGCCTTTAGCACAGTTCTGAAATTCCTGTTTCCCCTGTGCTGAGATTGGGGCCTCAGATTCCTTTTCACTCACCGAATGGGCTTCTGCTTCTGCATATATATGGCAGCTGTGGAGCCAATTGCCCTGCACAGTTATCTAAAGGCTCACATGTAAGACTGCAGCGGCAAGGAAGAAAACAAAAACAAACGAACAAAAACAGTTGACATCAGTTGATTCTGACTCACGGCAACAGAATGAGTGTCAGAGTATAACTGTGGTCCATAGAGTTTTCAATGGCTTATTTTTCAAAGTAGATCACCAGGCCTTTCTTCCGAGGTGCCTCTGGGTGGACTTTAACCACTAACCTTTCTGTTAGCAGCTGAAAGCGTTAATCATTTGCAACACCCAGAGGCAAGACGGGGTCTGCTTATACCCATTCTCAACATTTTTGTTGAGTTTGGAACAACATGTGATGGGAAACTTTAGAAACCTACACAACTAAACCTCCCCACAAGGCAGAGGTGGTCACATGGGCATTTGGCTGGGTGACCTCTAAGCCCTCTAAGGTGGGATTCTCGGAAGTACCTCATTAAAAAAATATGGGGGAATGATGCGAGCTTCAGACACCTTGGCTCACCCTTGAGGGGAGCCTAATTACTTCCATTTCGAAAAACCCTAATAACCTTGTAGAAGCAGAAGAATTGGGTTGAACATCTGATTCTGATGTTATATATATATTGAGGTGTGTGACTAACAATTATACATCTCAGTGGAGGATCTTACAGTTTATAAATATCACAAGTGGAATTCAGGAAAAGGCAAAAATGGAACAGGAAGGACTTTCTGTTTTCATTCATTTATTTATCAAACATTTGTTGAGTACCTCCCATGCTAGACATTGTGTTGGTTGTTGGGTTATAAAGTCACTAGTTTTAAGGAGTTCACGGTTTAAAGGAGACAAACGTGGAAAAAGTACATTGTGATAAAGGCTCACTAGAAAAGTTTATGAAGTATCATGGGTACTAAAGAGTTTGTGATGGAGAATAAGTTAAGTATGCATGGAGACCATTTGGTTTTTAAAGTAGGTGACATTTTAGTTAAACTTTGATAAATGTGTTTTACCAGGTGGTCCTAGAGAGGTCTGAAGGAGGTATATGAATGAAGATACAGGTATGGGTGACCTTTTTTTTTTTTAACATTGCTAAGGTGCCCTGGAGCTCTGGTTGTGTAGTGGTTAAGAGCTTGGCTGCTATCCAAAAGGTCAGCAGTTCAAATCCACCAGCCACTCCTTGGAAACCCTATGGGGCAGTTCTACTCTCTCCTATAGGGTCACTATGGGTCAGAATCTAGTTGACAGCAACAGGTTTGGTTTTTGGTTTGAAGGTGCCCTGGTGGTGCAGTGGTTAAAGCGATTGACTTCTAACCAAAAGGTCAGCAGTTTGAAATCACCAGTGGCTCCATGGGAGAAAGATGTGGCAGTCTGCTTCCGTAGAGATTTATAGCCTCAGAAACCCTATGGGATCACTATGAGTCGGAATCAACTTGATGGCAGTGGGTTTGGGTTTAAGGTGTTCAGAGTTTACCTGTGGCAATAGGGAACCTTGGGTGATTTTAAGCAGTAAAGTGACATCATCAGTTCTGAATGTTGACAATAAAAACTCAGAATTTTATAAGACCAGTGTCATGGATTGAATTGTGTCCCCCCAAAATGTGTCAGCTTGGTTAGGCCATGATTCTCAGTATTGTGTGGTTGTCCTCCATTTTATGATTGGTACAATTTTTCTGTATGTTGTAAATCCTAATCTCTGCCTGTGGTTAATAAGGCAAGATTGGATTATGTTGAAAAGCATCAGGGTAGGGTGTAACACCCTTGCGCAGGTCATATCCCTGATCCAATGTAAAAGGAGTTTCCCTGGGGTGTGGCCTGCACCACCTTTTCTCTCTCAAGAGATAAAAGGAAAGGGAAGCGAGCAGAGAAGGGAGGACCTCAGACCACCAAGAAAGCAGCGCTGGGAGCAGAGCATGTTCTTTGGACCTTTGGTTTCTTCGCTGAGAAGCTCCTAGACCAGAGGAAGATTGATGACAAGGACATTCCTCCAGAGCCAACAGAGAGAGATAGCCTTCCCCTGGAGCTGACACCCTGAATTTGGACTTCTAGCCTACTAGACTGTGAGAGACTAAATTTCTCTTTGTTAAAGCCATCCACTTCTGGTATTTATTTTACAGCAGCACTCGATGACTAAGACAACCAGATAACGGCCTATGTAAAAGCATGAAATAGGGTCAGAGACAGTGAGAAAGGAGAGGAAGAGGTGAATTTGAGAAAGCTTTGGTTGTAGGAGAAGAGATCTCCTATTCCAATGACTAGGTGTTTTAGGTTGCCATTAAATAAGATAGGAAACCAAGGAGAAGAAGGAATTTTGGGAGAAGAGGAAAGAAGCACATTGATTATATTATATTGGTATTGTATCAATTAATTATATTAATTAACATTATAGTATATCACAATGTTCTGTTGTGATCCATAGGGTTTTCATTGGCTAATTTTTGGAAGTAGATCACCAAGCCTTACTTCCTACTCTGTCTTAGTCTGGAAGCTCCACTGAAATATGTCTACCATAGATATCTCTGCTGGCATCTGAAATACTTACGGCATAGCTTCTAGCATCATAGCAACATGCAAGCCACCACAGTACAACAAACTGACAAATGATTAATGTGTTTAGATGCCTGTCTATGGTCCTGTTAACGGGAGCCCTGGTGGCGCAGTAGTTAAGAGCTCGGCTGCTAAACAAAAGGTTGACAGTTTGAATCCACCAGCTGTTCCTTGGAAACCCTGTGGGACAGTTCTACTCTGTCCTATAGGGTTGCTATGAGTTGGAATCAACTCGATGGCAATGAGTTTGGTTTGGTTTTTCATATGTCCTATTCCCAGGTATCATCAGAGGACTTCTGAGTGTACATAAGGGAGCTGAACTCTGTGGGCTCCTAGCTTTACTTAACAGTGATGAAAAACAAACTAGGTTAACTGAAATGGATTACTTATTGGCTAGTGTTTTACTGTTATACGCTAAGCTTTAAATTTTCTAAATTCTGCTCAAGAATATGACAGTGGTTGAATAAATTGTTATGTATCCACACACCACTCCATATACTATTCCCTTATAATATGAGCCTTTATCGTGGTTGTCAGCAGTTTTTACATTGTCTTTTTTTCTGCCAAGAGATCACTTTGGGGCAGGTAGAAATTCTCTGTAGACTCTGTAGTGCCTCTGCTACCTGATCCATGTTAAGGAATACTGATATGAATTTGACAAGCTATGCATTACATTATCTGCATATTTCAGCATCATAGCTTCATGCTTATGCTTCTAAAATATAACAAAATACCAAATTCATATTTAATCTGTGATCTGTTACAATCCCTAGATCTGTTTCTGTCAAACTTGTGTTTAAAATATATGTATTCAAGGTTTCTTCTGAATAAATTAGCTTCCTCTGATTTTTTCTCACATTGACGTATCTGTCTTCTAAGAATCGGTTATAGGAAAGGGAGCTATTTTGACTCCCACTTTACTTGGTACATTTCTGACAGGTATTTCTTGTTAGAAATACACGGTATCTTTGGAAGTTATTGAAATGCAAAATCTAGGAAAGGAGACCAGGAAGTCAATATTTAATGAGGATCTGGATTAGCATGGAAACCTTTATCTTCAAGAAATAAAAACTCTAGTGATTTCAGAAAACGATAGGTTCTTTCTCTGTCGCCTTCACTCTCCATTTCCCTACCCATAAAACATTATGAAAATAAGAAGGGCAGAAGCTATTTCAGTTTTCTCTGACAACAGCACCGAAAATGTTAACTGCAGTGAATAATGTGGGATAATGAAATGACTTTTAATTGGAACAGAACTCATGGTTTGGGTGGGCAAGGGGAACCTCTATGGAACGTTGACTTCAGAATAAGTTCCTCTCTGATTGGAAGGCACTGCCAGCTGGCAGCTGACCATTATCATAAGAACTTCTCAGAAGGGAAAGCAATTGAAATATGGTCTAGCACTTGGAATACTTCTGCTCAGAGAGAATGAATATGGATCTGAAACTAAAACCCATGGAGAATGGATATGGAACTGAAATGAAAACCCACATATTTTTTCCCCAAGTTTTTTCTACATCATCTCTCATTTAAGAACATCAGCAACTAATCACAAACCATTCCGGTTCTGAGACATTACCTGGGAGACTGACTACAAATAAGTGTATTAACCTTCCTGCATCTTCAGGTTCTCAGCTTTATGATCTCCTTAGTTATCCCGCATTACCTCCTGATTAGTATCTTGTTGAGGTGGTGGCATTTAAACTTCATCTGTTGCTCCAACTCCTTGACCTTTCTTGATTCTTTTTATTACCCTGAAGAGACTTGGGCTAGGCCACTTGTTATAGAATAAAAACAATATATAATTTTGCCCCTTACTGGACTTCTGTCAAGGAACTCTGGTGGTATAAAGATTAGGTGCTCAGCTGCTAACCAAAAGTTGGTGGTTTGAACCCACCCAGTGGTTCTGGGGGGGAAAAGACCTAGCAATCTCATAAAGATTACAGCCTAGAAAATCCTATGGGGCAGTTCTACCCTGTTGCATGGGGCGCTATGGGTTGGAATTGACACCACAACACCCAACAACAATAGAACTTCTATGAGTACACTTGTAATTGTGTTCCCTTTGTCTCAAAGGGTAGTCAGCAACAGAATGGTGATGGATGAGTCTAAGGCCTAGAAAACCAACCCTAAGCACATGCCTTTGGACAGGTGGCTGGTGTTTAATGGATGAAGAATTGAAAGTTTTTAATTGCAAATATAAGTCATGTTCATCCAGCCTGATAAAGCATTTTTTTTTTTAAAGTGGATTTCCTTTCGCCCCTTGGTCACTTGGATTACCTGTCTTAGAAAATTCAGAACAGCCATAAATCCATACTATGCTTTTAGAGAAGCAATGAACTATTTTCCGGTTCAGAAAACTTTCTGACCCCACTGGTGAATTGGACGGTCTTTAAAGATAAAGTTGTAAAAACCGTTTATTATGAAGGTGAGAAAGTGAAAAAGAATGGGTCATTGCTCTTTCCCTTTAAACAAAATCCAAGCTAATGCCTTATTTCTATCACGATTGTTTTTTTTTTTTTTTTTTTTTTTTAACATTTATGTGTTGTTGTTGTTAGGTACTGTCAAGTTAGTTCCAACTCATAGTGACCCTATGTATAACAGAACAAAACGTTGCCCGGTCCTGTGCCTCCTCATAATCATTGCTATATTTGAGCACATTATTGTAGCCACTGTGTCAACCACTTGATTTTTTTTTTTAGATACGTAGGCCCATCTAAACTTGCATGTCTAGGTTATCATGTGGAGTTGGACTGGCTGAAGTTAGTAGTCATTACAAAGAATGTTTGGCCCTCAAAGCCTAAAACATTTACTCTCTGGTCCTTTGGAAGAAGGTGCCTTAGAAAACAGGCTTGGCTATCTACTTGAAAGAAATCAGCCATTGGAAACCCTATGGAGCACAATTCTTCAACACACATGGGATCACCATGTGTTAGAGTTGACTCAATGGCAACTGCTACTCCAGACCAAGTGTTTTACATACTTCACTTTACTTAATCTTCACAATAATGTTATGCAGTATGTGCTTTTATTGCCCCCTTTCTGCAGATGAGTGAACTTAGGCCGAGAAAGGAGTAAAACAACTATGGGTGACAGAGCTGGGGGAGTGCCCTGTGTCTGTCTGTTGTGGAAGCCCAAGCCTTTCATCATTATACTACCTTGCCTCTCTTGTTGGCAAACAGCTCGATCCACTTCTGTAACTGTGTTTGTTTGTTTTGCACTGATTGTTAATTCTGTCCATTTCCATTAAACTGAAGGGTCAACGAGTGCACACTATTGCACAGTAAAGCTGAACATAATATAGATCACAATTTCTATAACTTTTCCTTAACTAAGTGATCTATCAAACTCTATAGTTGATTGAGCCTTTGGTACTATATGTGTGAGAATAGAAGGATGCTGTGTTTTTCCCCATTCCCTCAGTATATATATGATGAACTTCCTGTAGTCAATGCTGAGCTGAGGAACTGATGTGTGTATAGGCTGGAACTGAAAGAAAGGTCGAGTCTCAGGAGAATGATAGCTTGAGTAAATTTAGTGCTTTGAATTTGGTGCCTGTAACTTGAGCTTTTTAAGTGAGTAGTGATTGTAATCATTTAGTTTTCTCTATTTTTAATGGTAATCCTTTGCTAAAAGCAAACATTAGACAATTCACAATTCATTTGTAATGGGCATTTGGAGGGAGAAAGTGCTTGAGAAACACTATCTGAATTTATAATTCAACTTGTATATGAGTTGTTTGTCATGTAGAAGAATGTAACAATTAAAAAGTCATTACATTATACATTTCAAATTGGAGCATCTCAAGATGTTCATTAAACAGCATAGGGAGTATCTGAGGCCATTGAATACCTGTAGTTGAGTGGTGTAACTATCTATAGATACATACTTTTAAGCCATATGCTCCATATGTTGTCAAAATATCTTCAAAGAAACTGTGAATAGTACTCTATCCTTTGACTCATTTCTTTGTGACTTGCAAGTCTTTTAGTTATTGAAGGAAGAAAAATGGTTTCTAAAATTACTTCAATCTTATTTTATTAATGTAGATTTACATTTTTAGAAAAATTAAAATAAATATGCATGCACTTAAATTGGGTATCTGTCTTACAGTTGGTCCTCACTCATTTGCAAGTAACCAAGGATATTGCTATCTTGAATGATTGGGGGACATTTATTGTAAAAATAAATCTGATACAGGGGTATCTCATGGAATCCAAAGTTGATTAATGTGACAGGGAATCACAGTGGACTGAGCAGGGCTGGAAATGTTTGGAAGCCAGGCAGCTATATTTTAGTCTCAGGCCATATGGTTGCTTGTTTCACATTCTCTAGCATCTGCTTAAAGCTTCACTTTCTACAGACCAGCTTCTGCTTCTCTATTCACATGTTGGAACATCGCCTCTCAGAGCTCTCTAGAGACTAACCAGCATCTTTGTGTCCCAAATCCCCCTTCCTGAGAGAGAGAATCTCTTTGGCCAGCTTGGATCAAGTGATCCAATCAGCTATGGCCAGGGATAGAGGTCTCATAGTTCAAACATGACCGTCAGAGCCCACACTTGGATCTGAGGCAAATTTTCAGGAAAGAGAAGTCGTGGGCTGAGCAGAGTCTCAGAGAAGTATCTACTACGCTATTCTAATCCTCGGTGTCAGACCCCAAAATAACTACTTATTTATTCGCTTTACTTTTCTTGCTTAACTCAGAACAATTTGCTGAGATTATAGTTTTGGGTTTTTGTATATTCTGTTTATTTTTTACAAGTGCTGGAGTCTCCTGAGATGTTAGCATGTTTGAAAAGCTTACTGATTGGCATATGTTCATGCTCTTTCCATGACCACATCCACTATGAGGCATCTGAGGATAATTCACCTCTGCATGGCTTACCCCCACCGCGGCGCAACATGTTTGATCTTCCAGCTACGCTAGTGGGAAATTGCTAACCCATCCCTTCACCCTGGAGAGTTTTGAAAGATGGGGAGTCTCTGTATTTACTCCACTCATTAAAAGTGACGCAAAGGGTCAAATACGTCTGAGGCGTCATTTTTCCCCAGCAGTTCTAAAGAGCTCTTGCTCTTGGCAACAATGGTGACTCACAGTATTGGAGGAATGAAATCTTGATACGTGCTACAGCATGGAGGGAGTATGCTGAGTGAAACAAACCAATCACAAAGGACAAATATTGTATGACCTCACTTATATAAAAAAGACAAGAACAGGCAAATGTATAGAGACCAAAGTTTATCAGTGGCTACCAGGTGTGGGAGGGAGGGGAGAAGGAGGTGTGTGTTATTGCTTATGGAGCAGTGAGTTTATAGTGATGGAAAAATTGCATTGATTAAAGATATGGTTGCAAAGCCAATTAATGTAATTGCTGTCAATAAGTGGTACACTTGTAAAAAATTGAATTGGCAAAAGTTGTGTAACATATATTTACAACAGTAACAACAAAGAGAGAAGCTGCCGGGACTGCTTATATACAACCAAACACCTCATGGGATTTGGTTTCTTGGTTTGGAGATTTAGGGTCATGGTTTCATGGGACATACCAGTTAATTGGCCTAATATAATGTTTAGTATTTCTGTTCTATCTCCTAGTTCATTGTGTAGTACCTGGGGTCTTAAAAGATTTCAAACAGCCATTCAAGGTGCAATAATTAGTCTCTATTTGCCTAGAGCAGGAAAGGAAGGAGAGTCCAGAATAGGAGGAGAAAATGGAATATGTCACTAATTGCCTCCATGAACAACTGCTTCCTTTGCCATAAGACCAGAAGAACTGGATGGTGCCCGGCTATCACTAAACATTTTGATCAAGGATTCTATACAAGAATCCTTGATCAAAAGGGAGAAAATGCAAAACAGAACAACTAGAATGGACATAATGAGAATGTTCAAGCATTGTGAAGAATGTAATCAGTGTTACTGAACCATTTGTGTAGAAATTATTGAATGGGAACCTAAACTGCTGTATGCACCCTCACTGAAAACACAATCAAGTAGTATTTAAAAAAAGAATGGAGGAGAAAATACAGAATACATTTCAAATTCCCATGGAATCTTGACTTTCTGGAACCCTAGAGGATAGATTAACCCCTGAAATGACTGCCCTGAGATAATCTTTAAACTTTATATCTTAAACCAAAAATATTCCCTGAAGTCTTCTTAGAAAGAAACAATTGTTAGCTTAACTAGCAAAGAATGTCTGCCTTGAGCATTGTGCTCTTTTAAGAACTGTCTATATGGGATCAAAATGACAACAGCAACTTGAAAGATTAGATAGGAAACTTAGGAGGTAGTGAGTTTATGTTAATGGGGAAGGGTGATTCAGAAAAAGAGGATGAGAATGGTTGCACAACTTGAAGAATGTAGTCAATGTCACTGAATTGTACACGTGGAAATTGTTGAATTAGTGTATGTTATGCTGTGTATATTCTCAAGAACAACAAAAAATAAAATAAATTATTAAAATTAAAAGAAAAAGAGTTGATATCCACAATTAGGTGTAGGTATAGTGATTAAGAAATGCACAGGGTGCTAAGGGAGCACCGAGGAAGGACATTTAGCATCGATTGCTGGGGTTGGAATGAAGCTTCTTACAAAAGTTATGTTAAAGGAACAACCTGTGCCTCACACCTAACTGCTTCTCAGTTTTGTTTTTTTTCTGAAAATTGGTAACTGCTTGATCTGGTGTGCCCTGAAGCCAACTCAGATTCTTGGCTTCTCCCAAGGCTTAGGGCAAGTTTCTATACTCCTGAAGACTTTCCTTCCATGGGTTGCAATGAAGAGACCTTATGTTCCACCTTGAGTATTCAAGCTCAGTAAATTGAGAGCTTATCAACAGTTCCATTTCCCTTTCACATGTCCTCCATAAGCAAAGTCTTTCTGTGCTAATTATATCTCAGAAGGAGCCAAAAGTATCACACTGTGATGCTGGGTTTCATATGCTTGTAAATATGAAAAAGAAAAGGATGCTTCACATGCAGAGGTTCTCTTCAAACTTTTTTCCCCCTAAATATTTCTCAACTCCTTCCTCTTCTCTCCATCTTCTCTACCACCACCCTACATTAAGCTAATCACATCTGTTGTCTAGACTGCTGTTGTTCCTACAACCTCAGTTCTCTGATCTGAAAGGAAGAGTGAAAACAAGGATGCTGTAGAGGTCTGAAGGAAATACACACCCTAGAACACACTTTCAGGTCTTCCATTGACATTTCTGCTAATAACAGAGTCCAAAAACAATGCATCCCTTTCATTAGTAATACTACTATTTTAGTTATGTAACTTCTCTGTTACCAATTTCTAATGCAAAGGCAGTGTTCAGGTAGATGCCTTTTGTTTAGCCTTAATAATTCATTAATTAATGCACAAACATGATAACGGGAAAAATCAGAAACAAGCATTTTATTCTAAATTTAGGTCTAAACAAAAAATTGCTAATATGTAATATGAAAATAACACAAAGAGAATCTTTAGTTGGAGAAGCTTATCAGCTAATTTCCAAATTTCTACATAGCCACACCTTTCTGTACACAGCAAAAATAAATGACTAATCAGTGCCAAGATTACTGGCAATAATTTCTTGAGAATTTCAGGAAAAGATGGGACAGTCAAGAGCATATACATTTAAACCAGACCAACAGCGGTTCAAATCGGGGCTCTGCTACTTACTGCCTGAATAACCTTCAGTGCTTTATTTAATTTCGCTAAGCCTTGGTTTCCGTATACATAAAATGAGAATATTAATAAAACTCATCTCTTAAGCCTCACTTTTCCACTTGTATAATTGTGTGAATTTTAATGAAATTGAACCAGTGCATAATATTAGAAACATTGTAAGCACTCATATTAAACCCGTTACTGTCAAGTCAGTTCTGACTCAGAGCGACTCTGTAGGACAGGGTAGAACTGCTCCATAGGGTTTCCAAGGCTGTAATCTTTATGGAAGCAGACTGCTACATCTTTCTCCCTCGGAGTGACTGGTGGGTTCGAACTGAAGCTCTTTCAGTTAGCAGCCAAGTGCTTAACCACTGCACCCCCACGGCTTCATATGTTTTTTTTACCTGAGGTTTAGCTGGGATGGTTCTATAACCATAGGTTCACAGTAGGAAAGTCCCTGCTCCATTCTGATACAGAGGATTCTCAGCCATTATGGAGGTGTTTATAGATGTTAACTGTGTCTTAAAGAAGAATGTCAAGAAGTCCTGCTTTTCCACAAGAATTCTGTGCTAGATCATGCTTCTGGAAAATTCATGTACTTGATAACAAATGGCCATCATTAGAGGATCTTGAGATGGTCAGATAAGCACAAAGGCAAGCTGACACATAAGAAGATATTGTAACATGAACCTTTACTTTCTTTAAATAAGGTCTGTCAGTGAGCATTCCACCTCTCATCCTGATGCACAGATGTGAAATTCAACTGGAAGCATCCTTTTCCCCCAGGGCTGTGCAAAGAAACCCAAAGCCTTAGTAGAACTAATGCATTTGAGAGGCCCCTCAGATCATCTTTTCAGTTTCTAGGAAGAATCCTAGTGGAATTTTGATTGGAGTTGCCTTGAATTTGTAGTTCAGTTTTAGAAGAATTGATGTCTTTGCCACATTGAGTCTTCTAATCTGTGAACAAGATATTTAGGTCTTGAAATTCTTTCAATAACATTATGTGATTTTCAGTATTAGGGTGTTGATTATCTTTCATTAGGTTTATTCCTTGGCAGCTGATGGTTTTGGTACTATTGTAAATGGTATCTTTGTTAAACTTCATTTTAGTCTGTTGCCAATATAGAATAAAACACGTGATTTCGTATTTTGATCTATAGCCAATGGCCTTGCTAAATTCACTTTTAAAAAACAATTATTGTGTTTTAAATGAAAGTTTACAGTGCTAATTAGTTTCTCGTTCAAAAATTTATGCAAATTGTTTTGTGACATCGGCTGCAATCCCTGTCATGCGTCAGCACGTTCCTTCTTTTCACTGCAAGTTCCCCATGTCCATTTGTTCAGTTTTCCTATCCTTTCCTGCCTTCTCGTCCTTGCTTTTGGGTAGGTGTTGCCCATTTGGTCTCCTATACTTGATTGAACTAAGAAACATGTTCTTCATGTGTGTTATTGTTTGTTTTATAGGCCTGTGTAATTTTTGGCTGAAAGGTGGACTTCTGGAATGGCTTCAGTTTTAAGTTATCCGGGTGTCCAGGGGCCATAGTCTTGGGGGTTCCTCCAGTCTCTGTCAGACCCGTAAGTCTGGTCTTTTTTTGTGAATTTGAATTTTGTTCTACATTTGTCTCCTGCTCTGTCCAGGACCCTCTCTTGTGATCCCTTTCAGAGCGGTTGGTGGTGGTAGCCGGGCACTGTGTAGTTCTTCTGGGCTTAGGCAGGTGAAGGCTGTAGTTCATTTAGTCCTTTGGACTAATATTTTACCTGTGTCTTTGGTTTTCTTCATTCTCCTTTGCTCCGAATGTGATGGGACCAATAGATGTATCTTAGATGGCCACTTGCAAGCTTTTAAGAACCCAGATGCTACGTACCAAAGTAGGATGTAGACCATTTTCTTTATGATCTATGTTATGCCAATTGACCTAGATGTCCCCTGAGACTATGGTCCTGCCCTCAGCCCCAGTAACTTGGTCCCTCAAGATGTTTGGCTGTGTCTATGAAACATCTGTGACTTTGGCTTGGTCAAGTTGTGCTGACTTCCCCTATAAGGTGTGTTGTCTTTCCATTCACCAAAGTTGACACCTGTCTATTATTTAGTTAATGATTTCCCCTCCCCACCCTTCCCCTCCCTTGTAACCATCAAAGATTGTTTTTTCCTGTGTGTAAACCATTTCATGAGTGTTTATAAGTGGTCTCATACAATATTTGTCCTTTGGTGATTGACTTATTTCGCTCAGCATAATGCCCTCCAGAATCATCCATGTAGTGAGATGTTTCACAGATTCATCATTATTCTTTACTGTTGCATAGTATTCCATTGTGTGTATGTACCATAATTTGTTTATCCATCTGCTGATGAGCACTTAGGTTAAATTCACTTATTAATTCCAATAATTTCTTAGTAGATTCTTTTGGATTTTCTACATACACAATTAAGTCATTTAAGAAAAATGAGTCTTGTTTCTTTCTTTCCAGTCTTTTTGCCTTTTATTTCTGTTTTTTAAATCTTACTGCATAGGTCTTCAGTAAAGTGTTGAACGAGAGTAGTGGCAGCAGGCGTCTTTGCCTTGCTTCCAATATTAGGGGAAATGTTTTCAATAATTTACTGTTAATATAATGTTTGCTTCAAGTTCTTTTGCAGTTACTCTTTAACATATTAAGGAAGTCCTCCTCTTTTCCAGATTTTTAAATCATGAATGCCTATTAAGTTTATTAAATCCTTTGCTGCATCTGTCAAAATCATCATGCAACTTCTCTCATTTTTTTCTTTTAATGAATTAATTTGACTGATGTCCAAATGTTAAACCACTCTTCCATTCCCGAAATAAAGTTTGTGTGTTCAAGATGCATCAAACATTTGTGTATTTAATATTTTGTTTAGGATTTTTACAACAATGTTAATGACGGTTTAATCTGGAACTTATCTTTCTTGTATTGTCAAGTTTAGGTATACAGGGTATTCTTGTCTTATAAATCAAATTGGAAAGTGTTTTCTTCCTTCTCTGGAAGAATTTATGGGTAATTGGTATCGTTTTTTTCTTAAGTATTGGGAAAATTCACTGGTAAAATCGTTTAGGCTGGAGTCTTCTTTGTGGGAAGATTGTTAATGTATTCTTTAATAAATATAAGAGTATTCAAATTCTTTTATTTTTTTCTTGTGTCAGATTGGTAAGTTGTGTTTTTCAGGGAATTTGTTTATTTCATCTGTATTGTCCAATTTTTTTCCATAAAAGTTGTTTATTATATCTTTATTATCGTTTTCATAGTTGAAACATCTGTATTGATTGTCTCTTTTTCATAACTGACATTGATGATTTTTTTTTATTAGTCCCTTTTTTGGTCATATTTGCAGCTGATTTATAAAATTTATTAATGCCTTCAAAGCAGCAATTTTTACTTTGTTGATTTTTTTCTATTGTACATTTTCCCTATTAATTTCAGCTCTTATATTAATTTTTTTTTCCTCCTACTTCTTCGGGCTTTTATTTTTTGTTCTTTTTATAGCCTCTTGAATTAGAAATCTAGATCTTTGATTTTTACCTTATCTTCTTTTCTAACATATGCATGTAAGCTGTGAATTTTCCTCTAAGCCCTACTTTAACTTCATCCTAGAAGTTCAGATTATTTTCTGATCTACATTGTGGTATCTTCTTTGACATATAGGTTTATTTAGAAGTTAACTTAGAGGTTAATTTCTCAGCAGTTGGTGATTTTCTAGTAATCACTTTATTATTGATTTCTGTGTTAATTTTATGGTTTTCAGAGAACATATCCTGAATCATTTAAGTTCTTTGAATTTTGGTGAGGCTTGCTTTATGACCTAGCTGATGATCAAATTTGGTTAATATTCTCTGCACACTTCGTAAAGTGTGTATTTCTGTAATGTCAGTTTTTTATATTTTGTATGTATAGGTTAGGTCAGATTTATTGCCTTGTTCAAATCTTTTATATCTTGTTTGATTTTTTGTCTGCTTATTCTATTAATTATTGAGAGAAGTGTGTTAAAGTCTATTTATCTTTTAATTCTGTTTATCTTTACATAATTTGAAGCTCTGTTATTGGGTACATGCAGATTTAGACTTATGACATATTTCTCGTGGATTTTCGCCTTTTCCATTATGGAATATCACTCTTTATCTCTAGTGAAGCCTCTTGCCTTAAAGTCTACTTTGGCAGTATTATTGAAGCCACCTCAACTTTCTTGTGATTAATGTTTGCATGGTATATTTTTTCATCCTTACACATTTCAACTTATTTATTTCCTTATATAGAAATGTGTCTCTTGAAAAGGGCATATATTTGAGTTTTCATTTTAATTTTTAAGAAAGAATTTTAAATATTTTAGAAGAAACAACTTTTTTAGAAAACACACAGGAGCATAATTTTGTTTTTTAAAACTTTTTACATTTAATTTATAGTTTTGATTAAAACATGTTCAAATTTTATACAATTAGAATACACCTTTAATTTTAAATTATTTAGATATTTGAGAATGAGTATAACTTGAGATTATGTTTGTAAGAGCAAATACAAAAATAGAACTCAGAAAATGCCAAAAAGAGAATAGAAAAATCTTTAAGAGGTGGTCTGCTTACGTTAAAAAAAGCTAAAGTAGTACAAGTGAGAAAACTTTATTGAGCAAGAGCCACATAAATTTAAGAACAAGACATAAAAACTTGAAAAAATAAAGCTAGATACTGATCAAAACAATTAAAATGAATAAGAAAACTACACTCGTCAAATTCACGACTTGAACAAATCAGATGAAATTTCCAAGACTTCCTATTTTTTCCTTAATGAGTATTTAGTTACTGTTCGAAATAATGAGAATGCTTGTGGGCCTCTGTCTTCTTGACCTGGCAAAGGTTCTAGGCTGCCCTGATGCTCTTCCCTCTTCGCTGCTTCCCAGAAGTGCTCAGGCTTCCTCCCAGACACCAGCACAGTCTCTGCATGGATTCAGAGTCTTTGAATTTGAGCTTGTTTTTCTGCTTCCCAATCTGTCAAGCAGGGCACTGCAGAACTTGATTACCTGCTTAGAAATGGGTGGCAGTGGAATAGAAACAAGAGAGAGTACAGAAAGAACAAAGACAAATGAATACTTCAATAATTATTGTGCCCCAAGGATATAATTCTCCTGGACAGTGAAGTGAAGTGCTGTTTTCTCCCAAGAGGAATCATTTTTTTTGCCAGGGCATTTCTCCAAAAGGCATTGTGTTAGATCTTTTAAATAACTGACAATTTTCATTGGAAATATGAAATTATCAGTTTTGCAGCCCAGTAAGCGCACTTTCTAAAGCTTAGAAGATAGCTTTTCTTTCAGGATGCTTGAAGCGTGAGGTGCAGAGTCAGAGCCCAACAATGGTGGAACATTCAGACAGGAATGGCCAGGATTCCTAGACTCACAGACGGGAAAGCCCTGCAAGCTTCCATCACCCCATTCATCTACATCCTTCGATCCATTCATTCATTCATCATCTCACATTACTCCCTGAGAGCTCCTGAAGCCAGGGATCCTGTGGTCACTGCAGAGTTCCTAGCCTCTAGCAAAGTGCAGGACTCAACAGCAGGTGTCCAATTATATTTATTACATGAATGAACTAGGTATAAAGCAATTAGTATCTCTTGTTTGAATCACTTAGAGTTACAATATTATTTTATCGAACCATAGGAGGCAAGATGGTGGATTTTCTGCTTGTAGTCAGTTCACATTTATCCCAGAACAGCTAGTCCATCTAGAAGAATATAATGTCATAATCCACTCTGCATTTCTTAATTTAGTTCACATCAGAAATCTGAAGATTTCTCTGAGCCGTAGAAAACCTCCCTGAAGAGAAAACCTGAAGGAAAACCTATTTATAATGTATTGAAACTCACAAATTTCCAAGGTCTATTTGTGGCTGTGCAGAGTTAAATGAACTGTTGTGATGTTTCTTTGGACAGGAGCTTGGTGTGTGAAAGTTGTTTCAATAATATTACTTCAGTATGAGAGATAGGTGTGCCTGTTTATTAATATTGACCAATCTGACCATAAACTGTTTGATTTCTTTTATGATGTTGAGAATGTGCCCTCACAAAAGATTTCCCCTGAAGAAGATAAACACTATAGCTTCATACTGTGGGGGAAAGCTGATTTGTTAATATTTATTACCAGAGTCCTATTTTATGAGTTTTTGAAAGTGCCATGTTTCAAAGCAGTTATTATTATCTCTATAGAAAGATGGGTAGAGGGAAGTTGGCAATACCACAGGAGCCATCTTGGACTCAAGTCTCAGATGATTCATGGCCAGATGACCGTTTCTAGATCACCTCTGTAAGGGTTACTGCATTCAGCACCCCCTACCCTGCCTGCCCTTCTCCCCAACCCCAGTGACAGCAGCATTGCATTGTGGAACATAATGGGTCTCTGACTCTAGACAGAACAGTTCTACCGGCAGCATTGTTGTACCATTTTTAGCGGAACACATTTTATTCCTTTCTGTATCCCAGAACAGGAAGCCTTCCCTGTACTGTCAAACTGGCGCACTGTACTTTCTGAGACCGTCAGCAGTGGGGGGAGTGCTTTCTACTTGTAGCCTGTCAGATAATTTGGGATTCTCTTGCGTGTAAAGTGGCATGTCTGGGAGAAAAAGGCCTCCTACTCAAAATCATATTTGGTCTGGTTTTATTATGTGGTTTTATTTTGAGGAGTTTTTTTTTTTTTTAAATTCTTCTATCAACTTAGTGATTTAATTTTTACAGTACCTTGCGTGGTGTCTTTTTTAAAGTTTTTCCCACATAAAAATTTATACATACATTGTTATGTGACTCTAATTGCTCTCCCCATACTGTAACAGCACCCTTCTCCTTTCCACCCCTGATTCTCCATGTTCATTCAGCCAGCTCCTAACCCTCTCTGCCTTCCCATCTCACCTCCACACAGAAGCTGCCCGTTTTGAGGAAATTTTTTTCTTAGATACCTTTGAGGCATTCTAAAGCCCTTTTGAGTCACTGAGTTAGTTTACAAAAATGGAAATTAGATTGTAATTTCTGACCTTACAAATGGTTTATTTATTAATTACAAATTAAAATAAATAACTAGGTACAGTAAGAATATTGAATATACTTGGACTGCCAGAAGAACAAACAAGTCAGTCTTAGAAGTAATACAACCAGAATGCTCCTTAGAAGTGAGGATGGTAAGACTTTGGCTTGCTTACTTTGAACATGTCAGCAGGAAAGGCCAATTACTAGAAAGGACACTGTGTTTGGTAGAGGGTCAGTGAAAATGAGGGAAGCCCTCAGTGAGATGGATTGACATAATAGCCACAACAATGGACTCAAACATACCAATGATCATGAAGATGGAGCAGGACCAGGCAACGTTTTGTTCTGTTGTACATATGGTCACCATGAGTCAGAGCTGAATTGACAGCAACTAACAACAGCAAAATCCTAAAACTGGGAGCATTTACTAAACTTAATGTTGAATTTGATTCATTCAATTTAGTTCATTTTTTCAATGAATATGGATATAAATTTGGAGTTATGGTTTACAGGAAAAATGAAGTAAAGCAATAAATATTAACAATACTAATAAAGCTCTGTATCCTTTGAGAAAAGGAGAAAATGAACATAACCTTAGAACAAAGACTCCAACTTGATTTTCTTGCAAAGTTCTCATCAAGTTCATTTGGTCTGACATATGACAATAGTTTTTTCATTTTGCAAGTTGTTTTGTTCTACCTGTGTTTTTGTGTGTGTATGTGTAGCAGAGCTGAGTCTAATTTAGCATATTCTTGTGACACTGAAGCACTTAAATTCAGAATTTTCTCCTGCCTGAGTCTGATTCAGAGTGGCAGCTGACATTTTTCATTTGTCTTGGTTAAAGGTGATTAAGTGGATAACTTCCATTTTAAAGGCACCTGAATCATTTAAAAATTAAAAAAAAAAAGAAATAAAAATCCTTTCTCCCATTGTACTTCTACTGATTTTTAATGCAGGACTAGAATTCTGAATCCTAGGCTTTGGAGTCAGGGTTATTTCCTCAACTAGACCTATATACTTAGGAACTGTCTCACTCTGGAGGTAGAGGGCTTTGGGAAGTTCAAGTAGTCTTAGACAAGAGTCTCACACTTAGGCTGAATTTGCACCGTATGCTCTTCCTCCTCTCTCTCAGCTGGGATGTCTTCTCTGGTTTATCTAATAGTAAATTTCTTTGCTCCTTAGAAGTGAGGATGGCGAGACTTTGTCTCACTTTGGACATGTTAACAGAACGGACCAGTCCCTGGAGAAGGACATCATGCTTGGTAAAGTAAAGGGTCAGCAAAAGAGAGGAAGACCCTCAATGAGATGGACTGACACAGTGACGGCAACAATGGGCTCAAACATAGCAACTATTGTGAAGATGGCGCAGGACCAGGAAGTGTTTCGTTTCTGTTGTACATAGGGTCAATATGAGTCAGAACTGACTTGACAGCACCTAACAACAACAACAACAACAAATTTCCAATAGAAATTGCCAGATAACTGGGGAATTATATTATTTTTATTGTTTCAAAATTCACAAAAGAAATGAGACATTCTGTTGCTCAACTTATCAATTGCTTGTTGAATGCATTGGCATAACAATTTGCAGTTTACAGAGTCCTTGCATGTACACCAGCTCATTTAATTCTTTCAAGTACCCTGTGATCAAGTGTCTACCATGTGCCAAGCCCTGTGTAGGCACCATAGGGCATATAAAAGAAGATGGAGAGATGGTCTATGTCCTTTTAAAACCTTTTCTTGCTTTTTATCAAGTGTTAGAGGCATCAATAGAAGAGAAGGTACATGGAAGGATGAGAGAGGGTCCATACCAAGCTCAGGTAGCTGGTGTCTCTGTACTGGCTGAAATTGGAATGGCAGCCTCATCTACCCAGCCTGCTGCTGGTTCTGCTGTAATTCTTTATAAATGACCAGGATGTGGTGAGATTGGCCAACTTTTGGGGATCGATGATATTGACCCCCAAATATCAAAAATAGGGTGTGAATTTATAAAGTGAGTGGTTTGGTGATTCTTAATATTTTTTTTCTGATAGAAAACTAAGTGGACATTCTGATTGCAGAAATGATTGAAAATGTAGGAAAATGTAAAGAAAAAGAATTATGTGTAACCAGGACCAGATTAAGATGTTCAGTGGCATTAAAGAGCAGAAGAGTGTCACGCTCTCAACTCATGTTTATATTTCAAAATGAAAACAGTATTAAACTGTACAGTAAATGTGACAAAGTCTAACCACGTTCTGACTTTTCATATGATGATTAATTTGCTATTTTTTAAAATCACATAGTTTGTTCAGAAATAAAATTTTTTTTTGCTTCTACTCTGTTGGATCACACCTGTTGAGTGGTCCAGTGCCACCTCTCCCTCCTTCAGCCAAAGAGAATCAGTGTTCCTATTTTGGAATATAGTCTTCTGAAGCTTTTCTTATGTAGATAAATTTTTTAGTAGTTACATTTGGGTACTGACCATGTAGTTTTTTTTTTTTTTTTTTTAAATCTTGATTTTTCAATTACTACTGCATGTAGACATTCTCATGCCATTAAGAAGTCTTTGAAGACACTTTTAATGGCTGAGCCATGGTTATATTTACCCAGTCTCTGAGTGTGTCTAGTTTCATATGCTAACATAAAGTTATATATACAGCCTACTACATATGTCTTTTAATCCATTCCTGATTTTCATTTGTGATAGTTACCTGGGTCTGGTTATATGCCCACCACAAGTAAGTCCATTTCTCAGTGCTTTTGACAATCCACAGTGGTATGATTTTAAAAAGAGAAAAACAACTTTTCTCATTTGATGGAAAAATAGTGTCTTGTTTTATTTTATAGTTAGTCAATTAGCAGTGGGATAAATTTTTTTCATATATTTGTTGGCCATTTTTTCATTTGTGTTTATGTCCATTGAGCATTATTCTCTCATGGTATCAGCATTTTTGTAAGAGCTATCTCTCTAATAAGGATATCAAACTTTTTCTTATATATTTGTTGGAATTTTTTTTTCCTGTTTTTCTTTGCCTTTTAATTTTATGACATAATTTATATAGAAAGATTTAGGTTAATATAGTTAAATTGATCAATATATTCTTTAAAATTTGTTCATCACCTAGAAAGCCATCTGCGTCCTGAGACCTGATAGTCAAGTAGATTTTCTTCCAGACTTTTTTCAAAAAAATATTTTTTCCTTTTCGTCTTTTAAATTCCATGTATACTCTCTGACTAATGTTTTCTGTTTTACACAGAGATTATTTATTTTCATCTCCAGTTATTTGGCATTATTGTTGAAGTATTGAGTTCTTGAGTTTGGGAGATGAGAGAAGATGGTCTAGAAAGTAGACCAAAAGGTCTATTATTCCATGTCCTCTTTTAATATTCTGAAAACTCCTTATGTGAATTGGAGCAGGTATGAACTTTCCAACCACCCCTTTAACATTCCTTCTTTCTATTCCCTTCGTATGCATTTATTTCCCTCTTAACTTCTCATCTTCTTCCAGTTATATTTGATCAATGCAAAAATCTATCCTTTGTCCCCTCATCTAGACAGACATGATGACCTTGGTCTCAGAGAAGTCAGATGGGAAATTTGACTTCTCTGTACATAATATGCCTTCTTGGCCAAGAGAAATTTCTGACTTTTGTGTTACATTAGACTTATTTCCAATCGAGCTCCATTTATTTTTCTGGGAGATTTTTAATGGAACACCTTAAGGTTGATTTTTAAATGCCATGAAGACATGGTCAGAAGTGAAAGATTTTTAAAGCTAGGATGGTGCAGAGAGAAGTTCAGTTTCTTATTTTGAGACTGATTGATAGTCTTTCCGGAAGTCATCAATATCTCTACAGAGTATTTTAGTTTCTGTAGCCTCACCCCATCAACAGGCTATATCAGAAAGATAGGAGTTTTGCAGACGGTGTGGGACCATGCTTCATTTCTGGTCAAATCACACCATAATCATGCCACTGACTCATCCATAAAAGCCTGTGGAAGTGCACGGAACATCTGCACATAATGCAGCCATTCATGCAGAGAAGGCCGAGGACCCTGTTTAATCACAGGGGATCTGCGAGCTCTCTCTTCTCCCTCAGTTTGCCTCCAAAGTTTCAGCTGCCCTGGGAGAGAAGTGCCTTATGAGCTAATCCATAGAAGCATGCTCTCTCTGCCCTTATGGACGCCTGGCCCAAGCTGGGGTGCAGCCAACATGCATTTAATTCTTCTGAGGCCTGAACAGCAGCATCTTCCTTCTTTAACCCCACAAACACCGCTTGGACCTGTGGCTTTCTGTGGTGATGTTAACCCTACACCGCATGTTCTATATAGCCTTTAGCCAAAGCAAATTTGATTTTTTTGAAATTATAGCGAGTCCTTAAGCAGATATTGTTATAGAAGTGCCTGTTCAATGAAAAGCATAACAACAGTTCCCTGTTTCCAGTCATTGTAGATATCTTTTCATTTGTCCAGTTCATAGATTTTTCTGAAGCAGCATACAAGGCACTGCAGGTAGAGCAGTGAGCAAGGAAGATATAGTCATTTTATATCCTTCAGCACAACTCGATTACTAAAAAAAAAAAAAAAAAAAAAAAAAAAGACTAATTCCTTGAGAACATTTATTTATTATTTTCCCAGAGGACAACTCTTCTTTCACTTGTTCATAATTATAGCAAAATTGAGATCAGACCCTGATGAAGGCCTATGACATCTGAGCAGTCTCACTTCTAACACTTGTTCTCACCTTGTTTGTCTTTAAATAGCTTTCTCGTTTCCTCAACTGAAATATATTTTACTTTTAGCCATAACACATAACATACTTCTCAATCCATGTTTGCTGTGAATAGTAGGTAGTTCCAGTCCTGGAACAAGACCAAGTGCAAGTGCATGGCTTTTGTATTAGTTTCCTATTGTTACAATAACCATTTGTCACAAATTTAGTGGTTTAAAATAACACACATTTATTATCTCATAGTTTTGTAGGTCAGAAGCCTTGAGTGGGCTTGCCTGGTTTCTCTGCCTGGGTCTCACAAGGCTGAAATCAAGGTGTCAGCTGGCCTGGATGCTTCTCTGGAGGCTCTAAGGGAGAATTTCTCCCAAGTTGATTCAGTTGTTGGCAGAATTCAGTTCCTTGTGGTTGTAGGGCTGAGGTCCCTGTTTCCCTGCTGGCTGTCGGCAGCCTCTCTCAGCTCCTTAAGGCCACTTGCATTCCTTGTCACGTTGCCCCTCCATCTTCAAAACAACTATTTCACATTGCTTTGAACCTTTTCACGCTTCGGATCTTTTCCTTCTGCTGCCTCTCTCTGGCTCCAGCCAGGGAAGGTTCTCTTAAACAGTTACCAGATTAGATTGGGCCCACCTGGATAATCCAGGTTAGTCTCCCAATCTTTAAATCCTTAACTTTAATTCCATTTATAAAGTCCCTTTTTCCTTGTAACATAACATATTCACAAGTTACAGGGATTAGGATGTGAACATCTTTGGGGGGCCATTTTGCCTACAGCTTTCAAGGACCTCCTCACAAGACCTTCTTTCTGACTGTTCAAATCCTTACAGCCCTATAACATGGGTACTATTAGTAGCACCATTCCACAGGTGAAGAAACTGAAGCACAGAGAAAACCAGTTAAACTAGCTGCCATTGAGTTGATACTGACTCATGGTGACCCCATGTGTTTCAGAGTAGAACTACACTCCATAGGGTTTTCAAGGCTGTCACCTTTTGAAAGCAGATCGCCAGGCCTTTCTTCTGAGGTGCCTCTGGGTGGGTTTGAATTGCTAGCTTTTTGGTTAGTAGTAGAGTGGTTAACCATCTGTGCCACCCAGGGACACAGAGAGGGTTATTTCCTCAAAGCCTTGCAGCTAATAATATTTGCATTGAGATTTGAACTCAATCTGTCTTCAAAGCCTTAGTTCTTAGCCACTATGTTACTGTGTTTCATCTGTGAAAAAAAATAAGTATAAAATATTGTTGACTGGTTGAATACCTGTCCACTGGTATAATTTAAGAAGTTGCAAAGTTAAATTTCATCAGAATACTTAAGAATCCTCAAAAACCTAAGATAGATGAGAACACATATGCATCTTTTTAAATACCTATATTCTGCATCAGAAATTTACATTCCTATTCTTTTCAATTTTCTGGCAAACCAACTAATATAATTTAGAATGTTATTATGAAATGAATATCAATGTCTTAAAACCAAACCAGTTGCCACCAAGTGGGTTCTAACTCATGGCAACCCCATGTGCTTCAGATTATTAAGGTATATGGCATCTCAGTAGATAGTCTAGTCTGTACATCAAATTTGACATCAGCACTCTTTGAATTAGATAATCTTACAGGTCATTTCTCCTGGCTTTGCCACTAATGTAGGAATCTCCTTTGCAATATTTCTGACTCTCCAACCTCATCCAGCTTGAGTTTTCTCTCACTACTAGAATGTTTACAGTGTCAGAGTTTACTTTTGCAAGTTAGTCATTTTTACTAGTGAATAATTTTAGTACAGTTTCTTCTTTCATTGAATTAAAATATTCTGCCATTTTCCACCACTGATATTTATTATAAAGTTTAGGAAAAATTCCAAATGTGTTTTCCTATTAGGAAGGTAAATTGGATAAATAGACCCAAATGTTTTGCTAAATACAAGTGAGGGTATTTAATAATTTGAGGCATTCTACTCAAGTTTAATTTCAACCAAAGGAGGAAAATTGTCTTGTACACCCAGTGCCTAAGACCAGACACAAAGCAAGTGCCAAATAAATATTTAGTGAATGAATGAAGCAACATACACAACTGGGCAAACAATTTCTTAAACCAATTTTTGGTTTAAGAAGTGGCTACACACATGCTACTTAGACATTTTGATAGATTGGATAGATTGCATTATAAATCGTAACATTATTTGAAGGTGTGTAAGCAAGAAAAGGGAGTCCTGGTGGTACAACGGTTAAGCGCTTGGCTGCTAACGGAAAGGTTGGTGGTTCAAACCCATCAGCCGCTCTGAGGGAGAAAGATGTAGCAGTCTGCTTCCGAAAAGATTACAGCCTTGGAAACCCTATGGCCCGGTTCTACTCTGTCCTGTAGGGTCACTATGAGTTGGAATCTATTTGATGGCAGTGAGGTTTTTTTTTTTCAGGGTGGCAGGGGGAGAGCAAGAAAAGACAGTATGTATTTTCTTTTTTCAATATTTTCTATTTTGTGTCAAGATCAGACAAAAAAAACTGTTGAATAAATTCAAAATGAAATGAAGTATTGGGGTGGGAACTCATTAATGCCACTTCCCATCCTTGAAGAAACAGGTGTTCTCCACGGTGGAGTGAATGTTACAAAGGCTGTCATGAACATTTATTTTTTGTATATTTTTAGTTGATGAATGACTGCCTACCCAACATGGTATTTTTTTCTGAAATCCCCATGTTGAAGAGCATGAAATTTTAAAATTTTAAAAAAAAATTTTAGTGTTCTGCCATGATTTTAGCACAAACACCAGAGAAGCCTATTTTTAAATTCAAGGACATTAGGTAAGTACAAAAGCAAAAGCTTGCACAATTGCACTAAATAAGAGGAATTTCAACCTTTCCAGTTTAAATAATGGTTTTCCAAAGTCTTATTAGACACTATCTCAGGTTATGACTTTGCTATTAGAAAGGATGCATAGACATATGCAAAATTTTAACCTTTTTCATATGAGAATTTCTAAGCTGTCTGGAAGAAAAGGTATAAAAGATAAGAAAAAATGATATCAGAAAGAAGAAACGCAGTTATTTTCGAGAACTTCAGAAAACTTTGGCAGTCATGCCTATAACCCCAAACCTATTATTATTACATCAGTTTTATATTTTCCATTATATGTGTATTTTCAAAGGTTACTTTATCTCTTAACACTTTCCCATGACTATGAAGACAGTCTTAGGCAATACTGCTATCTATGCACACAATGTCCAGATTCTACTCAGTAAATAAACTAGCATATATATTCCACTAATTCATTTAGAAGGAAACAGAACCATGTGTGAACTGGCAATAAGGCTCAATTGAATTACATCCAGAGAAGTTTAATTATAAAATATCAATTGACTCTTATAAACATCAGTTGAATTGCAGTGTAAAATAGTTTTGGATGCATGATCTTTTAAGGCTCCATCATGTCAGAATTTCCTTTGCTTTTGGCATGATGGAGTCCCTGTGTGTGTGTGTGTGTGAGTGTGTGTGTGAGTGTGTGTGTGTGTGTGTGTGTGTGTGTGTGTGTATGTGTGTAGGGTTAGGACTGTCTGAGGAGGTTAAAATAACTTTTCTGATAAACATAGAATAATAACAAAGGGGATTGTTTCTGAGATTCTGTAGACATGGTTAACTCTTCAGTTACCATGATAATATCATGGAATACATAGGCCCAGGTGCAGAAGATTCTGGGAGATTCCAGGTCCTGGCTTCTACAGTGACTTATAGGCTGTGGCATCTGGACAAGTCTTGTCCATGAAGCTGGGTGAAGCAGGTGGTTATTCTTCATGTGGTACTGCCCTGATTAGAGGTCTGGGGCCTGGCATGTCTGTCAAGGAACATTTTTGGATATAAGCTAAATGTGTGTGGTTCAGATGTTGAGAGAGACTCTTAGGAAGAACCAAAAACCAAACCTACTGCCATCGAGTCGATTTTGACTCATAGATTAGAACTGCCCTAAAGGGTTTCCAAGACTGTAAATCTTTATGGAAGCAGACTGCTACATCTTTCTCCAACAGAGCGGCTGGTGGTTTCGAACCACTGACCTTTTCATTAGCCACCAAACGCTTTAATCACTGTGCCACCAGGACTCCGTCTCTTAGGAAGAGAGAACCTAAAATATAACTCAGTTTTTTTATCTGTACAATGGATATAGTCATATTGCCTACTACACAGAGTTGTTATAAAGGTTAAATGAATATATGTAAAGCCCATAAAGTTACAGTCCATACTTTTATTAACAATCTTACATTCTTTTTCTTAAAGAGGTACTCCATTTATAGAAAGCTTCAGACCTCACAAAACCCAGAGATGCTCCTGCCTGACTGACAGTGATAAAAAAAAAAAAAGCAAAGTTTGAAAGGAAAGCAGAGCTAGTGGTTCCAACCGGGAAATGAGGTAGGACAGGTTAGGGACTTACTCAGCCTGAGCATTCTTATCCTCAAAATGGAAATAGTGGTATCCTGGTGACCTCACAGGGCTATTGTGAGGCTTAAGTGAAAAATGTATCAGAAAGTAACTTAAAAATGTAAATCAGTAAGATGTTACTTCTATTATTATTTAGCAGTTTTTGTATGTAGGTCTTGTATTTTGCAACTACAGTAAGCAATCTGGATAAATGTGCACCAGGTCACCTTCAATTTGTTATATTTTAGCTAAGCATTTGTTTCTTCTTGAAAGTTGATGATTACATGGAATAATTTAAGTATCTGGAGAGCTCTGTTTTGAAATTTTTACTTTTGTTCATTTCAAATGCTGAAATTGAATCATCTCACTAAATGTTCTTGTGTAGATAATATCAGCAAAAGGCTTTTGGGGCTCCATTTAGCCTCCAGAGTTTCTATTTTATCACAGAGAGTTTTAACAATGATTGAAAGTGCTTAGTTAAATTGTGGATAGCTTACTTGTTGTCTAACACTTAAACCCTTATAAAATATACTAACCATCAGTATGGAAATTAGAAGTTCTAATCATAGTAGATTCTGTCTTACCATCACCTAAAATTCAGGTAAACTCAATTGAAAAATTCATTTAATGAATATTTATTGACTGTTTGCCATGTACTAGAGATAATTCTAGTTGCTAGGCATACAAAATCAAAGAAAATATGACCCTTGCCCTCAGAGAGTCTACAGTATAGGGGGGAAAAACAGACAAGTAAATAAAAATTAAACAATCCTAACTTAGGCTGGTGGGTCTGAGAAAGGTTCCCAGAGGAGGTGAATTGAAGAATGAATTGAAGGTAGCTAGACAAAGAAGGAAAGGCATTCTGGAGTAGCAAGTGGGAAGGCTTGAGATGTGGAACTGCCTGATATAAGCGAAAGACTGACGATAGCAGGATCCGTCGATGTGTGTGCTGCTCACATAGTCTCGGGTTGTGGAGAAGAGAAAAAACAGGGACCAAGTCACAAGGAAGCCTTCAATGTGACATTTAGGAGTTTGACTATTATTATAGAAATTGTGGGGGCCAATGAACAGTGTCTTCCTTGTTTCTGTTAATGCAACACCTTTCTCTCAATCACATAGATTTATTTTTTATTTTTTCTCTGATGTTCCCTGAATCATTTAATAACTATCCTTTTCACTCTTTCGTTACTATTGGATTAATGGTATACCAGCCACCTTTTATTCCTCTGGACCTCAGAGGTAAGGTGTTATTCTGGTTCTAATGCATTTAACATCAAGGTGGGTCCCTTTTAAAATGTGTGAAACTCAGCAGACCGGAGTTGGAGCCTCATTATTGTGTAGGTTGAGCATTTTGTTAGGTGATGCTTCCTGGATGTGTTTTGTAAACTTTTGCCTTTTTCCCCTATATTTCTGTGAGATAAGAATTGCAAGCATACTTATGGCTTTCCTGTGTTATATTTAGGGATCCCCTATGGATTTGTTTTGGTTTTTCTGTATCATATTTGAAAAACCAGAGGTTCCCTGTGTAACATAGTGGTAAGGTGCCTGCAATAAATTATCTGTATAGCTGTCATTGGTATATTGTCATACTACAGATCGGTGGTGGCACAGTGCCACTCACCTCATTGGGTGGCTTATATTACCAGATCATATTTCTCAAAGTCCATATTACTAACCAAAAATTTAAACACACTCAATTAGAAAGCATGCACTACAATACTAAAACATGTCATCCAAAAGAAAAAAGAAAAAAAAAGGAGAAAATATGTAGTAACAAATTAACACATCCTTCCTTGTCTTTCTATTTTTGCCCTGTTTTAGACTCTCATCCTCCTCATGCCTGGACCACTGCTGAATCCCCTTAAATTCTCTCTCTGCCTCCACATTTCTCCTCCTTCAGCCTGTTTTCCTTGCCCCCATCATTGCTCGATGCCTCATGTTTCCATACCAAGTATAATTCTGAGTGTTAAAGGACCATCAGCCGTTGTACACTGGAACCCATCCTTTCTTAGAATGGGTATTGAATTTAGCTTTCCTTATCACTTCTAAGAGTCATATGATGTCATAATGCACTCATGACCCTCTTCACCTATTGTATTAGATTTCTATTGCTGTGTAACAATGACCACAAGCTTAGGGACTTAAAACAACATCCATTTTTTTATCTCATAATTTCCCTGGGTCAAGAATCTGAGCATGGGTTAGCTGGATCCTTTTTTTAGGATCTCACCAGCTTGGGCTGTGACTCTCATCTGGAGTTTGTGGTCCTCCTCTCAGCCGTTCAGCTTATTGGCGGGATTCAGTTCCTTGTGGTTGTAGGACTGAGATGCATGTTTTCTTGCTAGCTATTGGCCACTCTCAGCAACTAGAAGCTGCCTGCAGTTTCTGTGGTCCCCATAGGCCTTCTCCCAACATGGTGTTTGCTTTCTTCTAGGCCAGCAGTAGTAGGTCTCTCTGACTTTCAATCTCCTTCCAATCTGCTATGACAGAGTCTTAAGTAATTGTAATCTAAGCAAGGCAGTGGCTGTCCCATTATATTTACAGATTCCATCCACACTCATGGTAAGAGTATTATGCAGGGCATGTACACCAGGGAGCAGGAATTTGTGGGCTATATTAGAATTCTGACTACCACACCCATGTAAGACAATGTTGTCTTGGGGTCTATATTTAAATTAATTTCAGGTTTGACATTTAAAAAAAGAGCAGACGTTCTTTACTAGTTAAGCTAAACTATTGTTTGGTTTTAAGAAGACTTTAGGAGATATTTTTGGTTTAGTGTTTAAAGATTATCTTAGAGCAATAGTTCTGGGGATTCAGCCAGCCTCCATGGCTCCAGAAAGTCTAGATTCCATGAAAATTTGAAATTCTGTTCTGCCTTTCCCTGCTTTTGATCTGGATTCTTCTACAGAATCTTTGTTCAAAATGTTCAGTAATGGTAGCTGGGCACCATCCAGTTCTTCTGGTCTCATGGCAAAGAAGGCAGTTATTCATGAAGACTATTAGCCACACATTTCATTTTCTCCTCCTATTCCTGACTCACCTTCTTCCTTTGTTGCTCCAGGTGAATAAAGAATGTCTGCCTTGAGCATTATGCTCTTTTAAGATCTATCTATTTGGGATCAAATTGACAACAGCAACTTGAAAGATTAGATAGGAACCTTAGGGGGCAGTGAGTTTATATTAATGCAGAAGGAATGATTGAGAATGGTTTCAAAACTCGAAGAGTATAATCAATGTCACTGAATTGTGCATGTAGGAACTTGAATTGGTGTATTGTTTTGCTGTGTATATTCTCAACAACAATGACAAAAAATAAATTATTTAAAAAAAAAAAAAGCAGAGGCTGGATCATGAGGAGGTTTGCTATAAGAAGTGGAGTGGTGGCTGCCATCCTCACTTGGCACTGACAGGGTGTTGAACTAGATGGGCCACGGGTCTGACCCTACAGAGAATTTGAATGTTCTTGCTGCAAAAGACTGAGGCTGGAATTTCACTTACAATTCAGAAAGACTAACATAGGATAGGAACCCTGATGGCGCAGTGATTTAGAGCTCGGCTGCTAACCAAGGGTTGGCAGTTCGAACCCCCTAGCCAGTCCTCGGAAACCCTATGGGGCAGTTCTGCTCTGTCCTATAGGGTCGCTATGAGTCAGAAATGACTCAACAGCAGTGGAATGGGTAACGTAGGATAAGAGAATGTCTTCTGGATTTCTCCTTGGAGGAACAGAATTTAAACTTATATACAGTGCTAGTGACAAATCAGATTAGACCTAAGCAGATGGTCAGTGACAACTGCAGATGACGATAGCCTTAGTTTAAAAAATCTTGCTGTGGGGATTGACAGTCTTTAATATTTTGCTTCAACTGTTGAAATTCTCTCTGGTGTTGCTTTCTTTGTACTGTTCCTCAGAATCTGGTTCTTCAAGTCATGTTTTCATTTCTGTTAGCAAGAACTAAAGACCTACATGAAGAATTTCATATGACACTACTATAATTACTAAACATTCCAGATTGGGGAACTTAAAATACTGACAGCCCTTACAAGTATTTATTTTCTGTTTCTCCTTTGGCACTTACGCACTGCCTGAAAGTGCCATTTATCATGTTCTGTGTGGATGACCAACAAGTCAGGTGAAAGAGATGTATTGTGTCAGTTTTGATGCATAGATTTATTCATTTATTCAACAAATATTTACCAGGTAAGTGTCGTGTGCCAGGCACTGTGCTCAGGATTCAACAAAGAAAGTGACATACATGACTCCTTCCTTTAAGAATAGGAATTCTTTAAGGAGATTTAAGGATCCTTTTATTGTCTAAAATTAAGCATGAGTGCACTTTGTTGTTGTTGCTGGGTGCCATCAAGTTGATTCCAACTCATAGTGACCCCATGTGATAGAGTAGAACTGCCCCATAGGGTTTTCTAGGCTGTAATCTTTACAGAAGCAGATCGCCATGTCATTCTCCCAAGGAACCTGTTGGGTAGATTTGAACTGCCTGCGTTTCAGTTTGCAGGCAAGCATGTAACTGTTGTGCCACAACTTTATGAGTGGTTAAATGACAGTGCAGAAAGGAATCAAGGGTATGAGATCAGAATACGTGCAGAGTCACCTTAATAATGAAATTCCAGGGCGCCAAGTGGTCCAGTCTGTCATGCCCTCTCCCATTTTTAAATCTAAGGAAGGCTAAGTAGAACTGGTTTGAGAAAATAAAATAGGGATGAAGAAAATAGAAATTACTGACCTGCTCTTCTCCTTCCAGTTTCCATACCCCGTATTAATTCAGCATGGGCAATTTTGCCCAGGGTCAAGGAGCTAATAAGAGATAAGATAACGATTTGAATCAGGTACTTAGGCCTCCAAGTCCAATTATCTTTTGGCTACAGCACCATAAAATACTTAACACCTTCTGTTCTTTTGTCCTTCGTTGTCATTTTCAGATTTGCTTATAATTATCCACTCGGTAAAACTATTTTTAAAATGACAACCTCAGTTCTTTACTACAAATTTTATTCTGATTTTCTTAAAGATTTTAGGAAGTAGATGTGCCTACTTAAGGCTAAATTTTCCTAGTGTCAGGCATCCAGCTTTCAGACAAAGGAATACTGTTATCATAGTTATAAGGAAATTTGCATACTAGGAAGGTAATGACTTGGAAATTTACTGACTGCCTGTTTTACAGTTGATCCCTGAGGATAGAAATCATGTACATAGATAATGCTTTTATTGTTATTCAGGATTCTTGTAAAAATAAAATATACTCTTATAGGTGGGAGTTGACTTAAAAAATCCTTCTTAAGTCAATTTTGTTTTGATAGCACATAGAGGAAACTTAGTATTCATAGTGCTGATTCCAGACGTGGGCAGTTTTCCTTGGTAGTCCAACGGCATCTCGATATCCTTATCTTTAAGTATGGATCTAGGATTTACTGATGTTTTGGCATGTGTTCTATTTGTGAGCCTCTTCTTAGTTCATATTATTTCAGAACAATAATGCCACTTGTTTTTATATGTCTCCCCAGTAACAGATGACGATGATGCCGTCAGTATTAATGCTCTGCCAGGATTAATTAGTTGTTTGAAATACACTTTGAATATGTTTCCAGGGCTGGCTAATACATCCTTGTGATAAAGGCAAAGGAAAAATAAAAGTAGTTTATGATATTTGAAGAATGAACTCTGTTTCTTGATACTTTTTGTTTTAACCATTATATTAGGCCATATCAGTAAATAGACACCAAAAAATGTTGGCTTCCTAACACATACAAAAGGTAGAAAATGCCATCGGGTTCTGCCAGGCTCAGTCCACTTATGTTGTATAAACATATGTTACTCTTCAGTGCTTTTATGATTCTTTTGGGGGCCGTATTTTTTTTCTTCAAGAAACTCAAATTCCTTTAACCAATTTTGTGGTGTTCACAACAATTCTCTCAAGACCAATGTGAGGTGAGTACACATTACTAAAGGAAATAATCTCTCACCGCACTCACTGATCCCCAGATTCATCCACATCTCAAGAATGACACACACAAGATCCAAAACACCCTGCTGCCTTCTGCAACTCACGCAAACACACAGACAACTAGGCAGTACGGTTAGACAAGTGGATCTCAACCAGGGATGCTTTTGCCCCACAGGAGAAATTTGGCCATGTCTGGAGACATTTTTGGTTGTCACAGCTTGGGGAAGGGGGTCCTATTGGCATCTGCAATGCACACCACAGAATTATCCCATTCAAAATGTCAATAGTGCCGTGGTTGAGAAATTCTGATAGACAGCCAAAGGGTTGGGCTGAGGGAAAAGAGATATATCTTTTTTGTCTCTTGTTTATTTTTTTTTTCAATTGTACTTTAGATGAAGGTTTATAGAACAAAATAGCTTCTCATTAAACAATTAGTACACATATTGTTTTGTGACATTGGTTACCAACCCCATGACATGTCAACACTCTCTTCTTGACCTTGGGTTCCCTACTACCAGCTTTCTTGTCCCCTCCTGCCTTCTAGTCCTTGCCCCTGGGCTAGTGTGCCCCTTTAGTCTTGTTTTGTTTTATGGGCCTGTCTCATCTTTGACTGAAGGGTGAAACTCAGGAGTGACTTCATTACTGAGCTAAACGGGTGTCTGGGGGCCATACTCTTGGGGTTTCTTCAGTCTCAGGCCAGTAACTCTGATCTTTTTTTTTTGAGTTAGAATTTTGTTCTACATTTTTCTCCAGCTCTGTCTGGGACCCTCTATCATGATCCCTGTCAGAGCAGTCAGTGGTGGTAGCCAGGCATCATCTAGTTGTGCTGGACTCAGTCTGGCAGAGGCTGTGGTAGTTGTAGTCCATTAGTTCTTTGGACTAATCTTTCCCTCATGTCTTTGGTATTCTTCATTCTCCCTTGCTCCCGAAAGCGTGAGACCAGTGGAGTATCTTAGATGGCTGCTCACAGGCTTTTAAGACCCCAGACGCTACTCACCAATGTAGAATGTAGAACATTGTCTTTATAAACTGTGTTATGCCTACTGAGCTAGATGTTCCCCGAGACCATGGTCCCACAGCCCTGCACCCAGCAATTCAGTCCCTTAGGAAGTTTGGGTGTGTCGATGGAGCTTCCATGACTTGGCCTTGTACAAGTTGTGCTGGCTTCCCCAGTATTGTGTACTGTCTTACCCTTCACCAAAGGTACCACTTATCTATTGTCCATTTAGTGTTTTTACATCCCCATCCATTCCCTCCCTCATGATCATCAAAGACTGTTTCTTTTTGTGTATAAACCTTTTTATGAGTTTTTATAATAGTGGTCTCATACAATATTTCTCCTTTTGTGATTGACTTATTTCACTCAGCATAATGCCTTCCAGATTTATCCATGTTGTGAGATGCTTCGAAGATTCATCACTGTTCTTTATTGTTGCGTAGTACTCCATTGTGTGTATGTACCATAGTTTATCTATCCATCTGTTGCTGGGCATCTAGGTTGTTTCCATCTTTTGCTTTTGTGAACAACACTGCAATGAACATGGGTGTGCATATGTCTATTCGTGTGATGGCTCTTATTTCTCTAGGATATATTCCTAGGAGTGGGATTGCTGGATGATATGGTATTTCTATTTCTAGCTTTCTAAGTAAGTGCCATATAGTTTTCCAAAATGCTTGTAGCATTTTGCATTTCCACCAGCAGTACATAAGCGTTCCAGTCTCCCTGCAGCCTCTCCAACATCTGTTATTTACTGTTTTTTTTTTTTTTTTGATTCATGCCAGTAATGCCAGGGTAAGATGTTATCACATTGTGGTTTTGATTTGCACTTCTCTAATGGAGTAATCACGAGCATTTCCTCCTGTGTCTGTTAGTTGCTTGAATGACTTCTTTGGTGAAGTATCTGTTCATTTCCTTTGGCTGTTTTTAAATTGGATTATTTGTCTTTTTGTTGTAGAGGTGTTGGATTTTCCAGTAGATTTTAGCGATTAGGCTTTTGTTGGATTTGTCATAGCCAAATTTTTTTTCCTAGTCTGTAGGTACTCTTTTTATGAAGTCTTTTGATGAGCATAAGTGTTTAATTTTCAGAAGATCCCAGTTATCTAGCATATCTTCTGGAGTTTGTGTTGCTGATCTATAGTTTGTATCCTGTTAATGCTGTGTATTAGGGCCTCTGGTGTTGATCCTATTTTTTCTTCTATGAACTTTATAGTTTTTGGCTTTATGTTTAGGTCTTTGATCCATTTTGAATTAGTTTTTGTGTATGGTCTGAGGTATGGGTCCTGTTTCATTTTTTTGCAGATGAACATCAGTTTTGCTGGCACCATTTGTTGAAAAGACTCTCTTTTCCCCATTGGATGGACTTTGAGCCCTTGTTGAAGATCAGGAGACTGTAGATAGATGGATTTACATCTGGGTTCTCAATTCTATTCCATTGGTCAGTGTATCTGTCGTTGTACCAGTACCAAGCTGTTTTGACTACCGTAGCTGTATAGTAGGTTCTGAGGTCAGGTAGTGTGAGTCCTCCTACTTTATTCTTCTTCACTAGTGCTTTACTTATCCAAGACCTCTTCCCTTTCCATATAAAGTTAATGATTAGTTATTCCATCTCTTTAAAGAATACTGTTGGTATTTGGATTGGGATTGCATTGTATTCGTAGATTGCTTTGGTTAGCATTGACATTTTTACACTGTTGAGTCTACGTATCCATGAACATGGTATGTTTTTCCATTTATGTAGGTCTCTTTTGGTTTCTTGTAGTAGTGTTTTGTAGTTTTCTTTGTATAGGTCTTTTACATCCCTGGTTAGATTTATTCCTAAGTATTTTATTTTTTTAGGGGCCATAATAAATGGTATTGTTTTCCTGATTTCTTTTTTGTCGTTCTCTTTATTGATGTATAGGAATCTAGCTGATTTTTGTATGTTTATCTTGTATCCTGCTACTCTGCTAAATCTTTCTATTAGTTCCAGTAGTTTTCTCATGAAGTCTTTTGGGTTTTCTACGTATAGTGTCATGTCATCTGCAAGTAGGGACATTTTTACTTCTTCCTTATGAATTTGGATGCCCTTTATTTCTTTCTCTTGCCTTATTGCTCTAGGTAGGACTTCCAGCACAATGTTAAATAGGAATGGTGATAAAGGACATCCTTGTCTTGTTCCTGTTCTTAAGGGAAATGTTTTCAGCCTCTCTACATTAAGAATGATGTTGGCTCTTGGTTATGTATAGATGCCGTTTAATTGTGTTGAGGAATTTCCCTTCTATTCCTATTTGATTGATATGATCGTGTGATTTTCTTTTATTTATGTGGTGGATTACGTTGATTGATTTTCTAATGTTGAACCATCCTTGCATGCCTGGTATGAATCCTGCTTGGTCATGGTGTATTATTTTTTTGTTATGATGCTGAATTCTATTGGCTAGAATTTCATTGAGAATTTTTGCATTTATATTCATGAGCGATATTGGTTTTTAATTTTCTTTTTTTGTGGTGTCTTTGCCTGTTTTTGTTATCAGGGTTATACTGGCTTCATAGAATGAATTTGGAAGTATCCTTCCTTATTCTATGTTCTGAAATAGTTTGAATAGTACTGGTGTAAGCTCTTCTTTGAATGTTTGATAGAGTTCTCCAGTAAAGCCATCTGGGCCAGGGCTTTTTTTTGTTGGAAGTTTTTTTTTAATTACCTTTTAAATCTCTACTCTTGTTATGGGTCTGTTCAGATTGTCAAAATCATTTTGTGTTAGTTTGAGTAGGTAGTGTGTTTGTAGAAATTTGTCCATTTCCTCTAGGTTTTCAAGTTTGTTGGAGTATAGTTTTTCATAGTACTCTGTTCTGATCCTTTTTATTTCAGTTGGGTCTGTTGTAATGATCCTCATTTCATTTCTTATTTAGGTTATTTGTGTCCTCTCCTGTTTTTCTTTTGTCAGTTTGGCCAGTGGTTTGTTGATTTGGTTGATCCTTTCAAAGAACCAACTTTTGGTTTTGTTGATTCTTTCCATTGTTTTTCTCTTCTCTATGTCATTTATTTCTGCTCTGATCTTTATTATTTCCTTTCTTCTGGTGGCTGTAAGCTTCTTTTGCTGTTCTCTTTCTATTTGTTTGGGTTGTGTAGCTAAAGTTTTAATTTTGTCCCTTTCTTCTTTTTTGAAGTGTGCATCTATTGCTCTAAACTGACCTCCTAGCACTGCCTTTGCTGTGTCCCAAAGATTTTGGTATGATGTGTTTTCATTCTTGGAATTTTTTTATTCCATCTTTGATTTCTTTTATTATCCATTGATTTTTAATCCAGGTGTTATTCAGTTTCCATGTAATTGATTTTTTTCCTTTGCTCTTCCTGTTGTTAATATCTACTTTGATGGCATTGTGGATCAGAGAAGGTACTTTGTATTATCTTAGTGTTTTGGATTTTGTTGACGGTTGCTTTGTGGGCTAAGATGTGGTCTGTTCTGGAGAACATTCCATGTGCTTTGGAAAAGAATGTGTACTGTTCTGGTGTTTGGTGGAGTGTTCTGTATGTGTCTGTGAGGTCAAGTTGGCTGATTCTTTCTAGATGTCCTGTCCTTTACCAAGAATGGTGTATTGAAGTCTCCTACTATTATTGTGGAACTATCAGTTTCTCTTTTCGGTGCTGTTAGAGTTTGTTTTATGTATTTCGGAGCCCTGTCATTGGGTGGGTAGATATTTATTATGGTTATGTCTTCATGATGGATCCTCCCTTTAATGATTATATTATGTTCTTCTTTGTCTTTTATGGTGGATTTTGGTTTAAAGTCTATTTTATCTGAGATTAGTATTGTCACTCCTGCTCTTTTTTGGTAGCTGTTTGCTTGATATATTTGTTTGCTATCCTTTGATTTTTAATAAATTTATGTCTTATTTCTAAGGTGTGTCTTTTGTAGACAGCATATTGATGGATCCTGTTTTTTTATCCATTCTGTCACTCTCTGTCTCTTTATGGGTGCATTTAGGCCATTTATATTCAGTGCAATTATTGATTGGTGTGAGTTTACTGCTGTCATTTTGTAGTGCTTTTTTTTGTGGTGCTGACGATTTCTTTGTTCCTCTTACTCTCCTGTGCTGAATTCCTTGTTCGTGGATCTTTTTTCATTTCTTTTGTTTCTGTAGATTCATTTTTACCGAAACTTTTGTTTTTCGTCTTTATTTTGAAGAGTAGTTTTGTTAACTTTCTTTGTGGTTACCTTGAAATTTACCCTTATATTCCTAAGTTTGAACTAGTATTTTATGGCTTGATATTGCCTTGCTTTCCTCTCTATTCAGAAGTTCTATATCTGCATCATTTATTCCCTCTTTTATTGTTCTGACGTTGTTGTCATTTACAGATTAACCTCTCTGGTTACCTGTTGTAAATCTTTTAGTTTTGGTTCAATCCTTGAGAGTTCATTACCTAGGTTGGTGTCTGGCTGATGCAGTCTTGCGTCCTAGATTCAGGCTGTTGCCTGATGTTGTTTGTTCTAAAACTGAAGGACTCCTTTTAATAATTCTTGTAAATCTGGCTTGGTTTTTACATATTCCCTTAATTTCTGTTTATCTGGAAATGTCCTAATATCACCATCATATCTGAGTGAGAGTTTTGCAGGATATATTATTCTTGCTTGGCAATTTTTTTCTTTCAAGGTTTTATATGTATCATCCCATTACTTTCTTGCCTGCATGGTTTCTGCTGAGTAATCAGAGCTTAGTCTTATTTTTTCCCCTCTGTATATAACTTTTTATTTTTCTGGAGCTTCTTTCAGGATTCTTTCTTTACCTTTGGTTTTAGCAAGTGTCATTATGATATGCCTTGGTGATTTTATCCTATATGGGGTTCATTGAGCTTTTTGGATGGTCAGCTTTTCATCTTTCATGATGTTAGGGAAGTTTTCTGTCAGCAATTCTTTAACGACCCTCTCTGTGTTTTCTGTATTCTCCCCCAGTTCTGGAACTTGGATCACTCGAAAATTTTTGCTTTTGATTGTGTCCCACATAATTCTCAGGGTTTCTTCATTCTTTTCTCTGATTTTTCCTCAAAGTGGTATCGAAATATTTGTCTTTGATTTCGCTGATCCTGTCTTCCATTGTTTCAAACCTGCTTCTCAGACCTTCTGTGACCCTGTCCGTTTCTGAAATCTTGTTGTTTATCTTTTGGATTTCTAATTACTGTTTTCGTATGATATCAGTTGTTAATTTATTTTAAAATTTTGTTCCTGTGTTATTTTTCTGAATTCTTCCATTGTTTTGTATGTCTTTTCCATGATTTGGTCTATTTTTTCCTCATTTTTTTCTGCTTTTTCCTTCAATTCTTGGATAACACTGAATATTAGAGATTTGAGTTTCCTATCAGATAGTTCTAGTGCCTTTTCTTCTTCTGGAAGGTCATCTGGTGTTTTATTTTGGATGCATATTGGAACCATCCTGTCCTGTGTTTTTACATGTTTTGATATTGTCTGCTGTCTTCAGGACAGTCAGTAGTTATTTTCTTTGTTTATTGATTGTAGATTTGTTTGTTTCATCCTGCTTTTTTGTTTTATTTGGTTATGTCTCAGCAGGGGGGCTGGGCATTCTTTGTTGTTTGCTCATCTGTGGGCATGCTCTTTCTCACCACCTTGTCCGATGTGCAGGGCTAGTCACTCAGCTATGGTGCAGCAGGACAGGTCCAGTGGAAGGGGCGGGGCTCGGATAGGTTTGTGGCACGTACTGGGCCTGACTGGGCAGGGCCTGGGTTCAGTGCAGGACACATTCTAGTAGACCGTGCTTTTGCTGGTTGGGTGTGTGATGTTCAGTGCACAGTGCAGGTAGGCAAGAGGGAGGGAGGTGATTGAGATGTGTGGAGCTAAGTGGGTTTGGGAAAGAAGAGAAAGAGGAGACAGAAACTGGAGCCAAAAAAAAAAAGTGTTGAGGGAGTCTGCCATTGGAGTATTACAGATCCAGGGAAGCTGTGTGTGCTGGTGGCTTTCTAGCCAGTCAGTGTGGCACAGCCCATCAAGAAGAGACAGGTACAACACATATAGGTAGATGGGCAGGAAAAAGGAAAGGAAGGAAGGGAGAGAGTGATAAGAAATTAGATTTAACAAAAAAGAAGTGAGAAAGGCACATGTGACTAGGTGGTTGGGAGAAAGGAATGGGAGGATTGTAGAGAGAGACAAGAAATCATGAAATAAAAGAAAAGAAAGGAAAAAAAAAGGTGTCAGGTGGCTGTGAGGAAGGAAAGGGAGGTAGACAGAGATAAGAAACCAAGAAAAAGAAAAAAAGAAAAAGAAAATTCCCAAAGGGAGCCCGCTGAAAGTGGATCCCCTGCTGAACGGCAATGTACAGCCCATCTAGAAGGGGCAGAGATGGCATTTTGCTCCAGATGTTCAGGAGAAGGCTACATAAGGCAGGTAGAGAGAGACAAGAAACTGAGAAAAAGAAGAAAGAAATAATGTAAATAAAAGAAACAAAGAAAAAAAATTCCCAAGGGAGCCCACTGGATATGGGTCCCTAGCTGAATGGCACTGCACAGCCTCTCAAGAAGGAGTGGAGCTGGCATACAGCTCCAGGTTTTCAGGAGAAGGGTAAGGAAGGAAGGTAGAGTGTGATGGTTAAGATTGTGTGTCAGCTTGGCTGGGCCATGATTCTCTGTGTTTTAATGTAATCACTCCCATGATTGAATATACTGTGAGTAGCCAATCAGATGAAAGGGAGTCTCCTTGGAGGTGTGGCCCACATCTGTATATAATCAGACGTTCTGACTTTTTGCTCTCCCTGGATCCTGCGGCTGCTTCCTGTCGTCTCATCTCCCGTTCTTGGGACTTGAGCTGTCAGCTTATCTGCCAAACCGGGGATTCGTCAATCTGCACAGCCTGTGAGTGGGAGCCCTGCTCTCCGACCTTCCGATCTTGGGCTTGCCAGCTTCTACAGCTGTGTGACTTGGGAGAGGCCTCTACCCTGATCCACGGACTTGGGATGTTCTAGCCTCTACAATCACGTGAGCTGTTTCCTTGATATAATCTCTATATATATATTTGTACACTTTACTGGTTTTGCTTCTCTAGAGAACCCAGCCTAAGACATAGAGGGAGACAAGAAATTGAGAAAAGAAGAGAGAGAGAAAAAAAGATGCTCTGAGGGAGCCTACTGGTGTGGTTGCACAGACTGGGGAAGTTGCTCCCCAGCCATGCAGCACTGCACAGCCTGTCTAGAAGGAGCTGTATCTCCTCACTCGCTGTTCTCTGTCGGTTTCTTATTCCACTTGGTGCTTGGCTGAGTTCTTTATATCTTCCTTTGATACTTAGGGTTCCAGGATTGACATTTGTCTTTGTTTTACTTAGTTTTTCGGTCTTTGCTGTGGAGGGACGGTGTGGTGCTTCTGTCTATGGCACCATGTTGACTCCATCTTGTCTCTGTTTCTTATAGGCCAATTAAAACCAGAAACCAAACCTGTTGCCATCCAGTTTATTCCGACCCATAGCGACCCTATAGGACAGAGTAGAACTGCCCTATAGGGTTTCCAAGGAGCAGCTGGTGGATTCAAACTGCTGACCTTTTAGTTAGCAGCTGAACTCTTAACCACTGTGCTACCAGGGCTCCATAGGCCAATTAGGGAAAAAAAAGTGCTTGGAATTATCAGAAAGAATATCTTGTATGTATCATAAGGTTTCTAAAAATGATGTTAATATGTTTCATTTTATTAACAACAGAGTTAATAGCATGTATAGACCTTTAAGCATAAGAAAGAACTCCGGAAGGAAAGGATTAGGAAAACATCTTTTATTATGTCTCAATATTATCAGAAGTAGTATTCTCTTACTTGTTTCATCAGTGACCAAGATGGTGAGAAAAAGAGAAGAAGAAGGCCAAAGAAAAGGTGACTAAAAAGGGAAATGTGTAGTTATTTATTTAACTAGACGTATGATACTTTTTTGTCTTTTAATAAACTTAGCCACTGTCATTTGATCCATTTTCTTCCTGAAATTGGAGCTATTACAAGAGACATCATGGAGCGAGAAAAAACGTCTGGTAGAAAGAAAAGAAAATAAGCTAAATGGAGGGAAAAGACCCTCTTGATATGTGACTATTGAGTCTTTATGGTGACAGCAGCAGGAAGGATCAGCAAGCTGCTGTCCCACGTTTCGGAAGTTTCATCTTGATTTGGGAACCTGGGCTGAGATGCCGTGCTTGTGTTGGCTGGTGTTAATTCAACGATCCTGCTGCTCTGTCCTTATTTATACTTGCTAACTTACTAAGTGGCTCCTGGAAAATCACTTAACCTTGAAGTGAGAATAAACTTCACTTTATTTGCTTTCTGTAGCTCAGTGAAAATAGTGAGATACAGTGAGAGCTCTGAGCTCAGAGGGGTGTGCCACTTTACAGGTGTCATTACTTCAGCCTCATTATTCATTAATTATGTTCAACATGTTCAACAGCCAATATGGAAACTAGCGCTACCATTACACACTGCTAAGCACACTGCTTAGATCTAAAATCTTTTCTGTTATCTACAGTAGTAGCTGCAACATTTTTGCCAAAATTAGTCTTCTGTGGTGGTTACTTGGAATTTGGATATATGCTTTTTTTTTTTTTCTTTTTGAGCAATTGATTCATTAGTGCAGCAGTAAGCATGAAAATAGGTCAGAGCCCTCTTAGAGTTGGGCTCTCATGTCCCCCCTAGAGAACAGCACTTAAATATTAATAGCATCACTGGGAAAACACGGCAGCTATTTCCCTGTTTTTTGCAGCTTAATGAAGAGCTGTTCAGTGTGGACCCCAGAGCTCTCCCCTCATGAATGGATGTGATTGTGAGGAAACCATCTCCTACTAAGGCAAGACGTGACACTGAACAAAGGGTGGTTTTTAGCCTGATGAGATGAGCTCACCCCAGTGCCCATGTGGGGACTTTGAAGCTCGTCCAGGTGCCAGTTTTCTGTGTATATGACATTCTCGGGGGAGCTTGGGAGACTGGGCAGCGGGCCTTTAAACGTTGATCTACAGTGTATGAATTACAAGGTCAGATGGGGTGAGATGTCATCATTTCTATGTAGCATGAGTTTCCCCCAGAGGCGACCTATTTCCTTTACCCCGAGTAGAGGGAAACCACAATATTTTTAATTCAGGTGCAAAACCAAAATAATAAGGGATTTTAAAAAGTAAATTCATATAATTATTTTCTAGGGTGGATATGTCTGTAAATAAGAAAGCGTGTTTCTCCTTTTTAATAGCTACCCTGCCCTCTGTGAGACTATGCTAATGCTTCAGAGAAATACAACCAGGAACCCAGGCCTGGCGTAGACAGCTGAAATGCGAAAGCCTCATGAAATCAATTTCTGATTCATGTGATGTCTTAAAACCTCTTTGATTGCTGTTTGTCCTCATAGAATTGACTGGTTTGGTTGTTTTATCATACTGTGGTCATAACTTATTATATCGGCTGTCTGGAAACCCATCCAGCTGTTTGTGAATCAAATTGAAATTAAATGGCCTTAGGTTTTTTTTTTTTCCACTTACATAGAAAATTTCTAGTCCCGCTTTATATTGTATGCACACATATTTAATAAGTCACCACAATACACCTATTGGATGTTATGATCTAATTTAGAACAAGGGAAATTTACAGTCTAGACTTATAAGAAAACAGACTATAGAGTAATCTAAGTCTGCTACTGCTGCATAGCGGGAAAAATAACAGCCTTTGAGTCAGACTTGGGTTTGAATCAACATCTATTAGGTGCGTTATTTTAGGCAAGTTAGCTGGCTTCTGAGTGTCGTTTTCCTAATTTGTGAAATGAATGTAATAATACTTAACTTGTAGGCATATAATCGGGATAAAATGAGACATTGTACATAGAATACTCAGCACAAAGTGGACACTCCGTTCATTTTACTTACTGTTGTGAAGATCCCAATCTGTGCTCTTCAGTCTGAGGGCTCTCCAGATTCAGAGAAGGTTATGCCCTTTGTGGGTTGGAGTGGTTTGGGAAAAATTCTTCCTGGGAGTGAATCTTAAGCTGGGCTCTTAACAACTCGAGAGAAATGGTTAGCACAAATGGTTAAGCGTTCAGCTACTAACTGAAAGATTGGCAGATTGAATTCACCCAGAGGTGCTTTGGAAGAAAGGCTTGGCTGTCTACTTCCAAAAGATCACAGCCATTGAAACCCTATGCATAATTCCACTTGGAAACACATGGGGTAGCTATGAGTTGGAATCGACTCGCAAGCAACAGTTTTTTATTTGTAAATTGAAAAGAAATCCACAAATGATGTTAGGATGTATTAACTACGATAACATTTAGAAAATAAGAAAAGGTAAACTCAGAAACTGTAAACTCAGAAATGTGTGGGAACACATTTTGATGTTCAGATTTTGAACCCAAACTCACATTTGTCACTTTTCATGTAATCTTCTTAAAACCCAGTTCTAATCAGGTATATTCTTGATTAGAATGGGGTGGTCAAGACAGGAAGCAATGGCGATTTCTCAAGGGATTGAGAGTTTGGAGGGCTCTAGGAACAGAAGATGAAGGTAAACTGAACTCTGAAGGTGAGAGCTGACGTCTACTTCTCAGGAAAAGTCATAGAAATGTGGAATCTGGAGGAAGCAGAAGTAGGGACATAGATACAAGTCACAGAGCAGGTGGTGTTCAGATCACAGACACAATAAAGGTTGACTTGAGAACAGGCATCTTGGGGGCCTTGAGCGCTAGCTGTCCTCTGAGGCTCACTTGTATTGGCTGACAGGAATAATTAGGTGGATCAGGCTGGCTTAAGGAGCCAGTAGGAGGACACTTACCTAGAAATTTGTGTTTTGAAACAAGACCTTTCATGTTTTGGTTGATTCCCAGGCTGACTTGCCACTTTTATCTCCCTGTACTTCTTTTCACCAAATTTTATTCACCATTTGAGCTAGTATACTCAATGTTGTCGAAACAGAGTTTCTGAAATTTAAATCTTTTCTTTATATCTGACCTCAGTCTTAAGAACCAGCCCAAATGAAAAGTTCTTTGCTTTCCCAGAAGGAAATAATCACACCTTTAAATTCTTTTAAGATCGTTTATACGTTTTTCTTCTTTTTAATCACACACGCACGCACGCATGCACACGCATGCATGCACGTATGCACACACACACGCATGCACACATGTGCGTTGATTAGACTACAAACTCCTTAACGGCAAGGAGTATTCAACAGTTTCTCAGACATGCCTAACATTTCTCATAGTGCCCTGGACAGCGAATAAATCAAATTATTATTTATTAAATAAATCTGTGTGTACCCTCTCTGGAGATGATTTATAAAATTAAAGCAGTTCTCTAGAGTTAGAGATACTTCTTCTCAAGGAAACTGTCAAATATGAATGATCACAACTGCTTTTTGAGATATAACTGACTTCAAATATACGCGCCCGTTCCCAAAATGAAACCTGGAAACCTGGAAACCCCAGTGGCATAGTGGTTAAGAGCTACGGCTGCTAACCAAAATGTCAGCAGCTCAATTCCACCAGTCCCTCCTTGGAAACCCTATGGGGCAGTTCTACTGTGTCCTATAGGGTCGCTATGAGTCGGAATCCACTCAGAGGCAACAGGTTTGGTCTCCACACACACCCCTGCCCCCGCCAATTTCCTATTCTGTGAGTTCTTCTCTAGAAGTCAAGCCTTTCCTTTCTGTTTCCCACACCTTGATCTTGGAATCAGTTTGCTCTACAGGTTACTTCTGTAACCCCAGCATCAATGTGTTCTCCTATGGAATGTCTCTAGGTCAGCCTCCAGGGCTCAAGTGGTACCCAGAGCTGCAAGTCCAGTCCCCTGTGTTTTAAGCGAGTGTTTTTACAGCTACAACCACTACCACTCATGCTTCTTTTGTGTTATTTCAAAAGTTGGGGTAAATGATGTACCAAATATTTAATGTCCCATGCTGAATGCAATATATGTGTATAAAACCAAAAACCAAACCCATTGCTGTCGAGTCAACTCCAACTCATCGCGACTCCCTATAGGACAGAGTAGAGCTTCCCCATAGGGTTTCCGAGGAGCACATGGTGGATTCAAACTGCCAACCTTTTGGTTAGCAGCTGTAGCTCTTAACCACTATGCCACCAGGGTTTCCATACATATATATATATATATAGAGAGAGAGAGAGAGAGAGAGTAGTGTCTTCCACAGAAATGCTAATTTAAAAAGGCTAAGAAATTGGAATTTTGTAAGCCCTTTATACATTAAAAAAATTATTTTGTCTAGCCTAGTTCATCAGCAAGGGGGAGGGGGAAGTAGCATGATTTATGTCTTATTCCTTTTAAATTGAATAGAATTCATTTCTTAAATCAACAGTTAAGGACTAAGCTGCAAATATTCTTTGTTCAAAAACTTCTACTTTTGTAGAATGCCTTTGGTTCCTAGCTGTGGTGAGAAAATGATTCTGCAGAATCAGTGACTACACCATGTCTGGTAGTTAATATTTGCTTAATGCTTGAATTAATCATTATTGGATTCTTTGCTGGTGTCCTGGGTTTTTCTCATCCAAGAGATTTCTTTAGGCACATAGTAGCACTTTTGAGGTTAAAATGCATGGCTTCTAATGAATATTTTCAAAAGGGAAAGGCTCTGAACCATCTGTCCCCTCCTCACAATCCCCCCTCAAAATTCCCACTACCACCAACATTAACAAAAACAACAACAATAACAACAAAAATCCCTCCAAACCCAAAACTATTCATCTTATGGTGAAATTTCAGGTTTTTTGTTTTTTGTTTTTTTTTTCCTTTAACTTGAGGTTGACTGGAGGTATCAAGGAGAATGCAGCCTTCATGGTCTGCTGACCTGTGCTAAACCCTGGAAGCACATATGTGCATGTTGGAGCTTGCCTGGAGAATAGGATCCTTCCTGGAAGATTCTGGAAAAGTTACAGTTGCTTCAAGAGCAAATCCAGGAGAACAGGCCCAATGTCTCGCTCACTTTGGCTCACTCTGTGACTGAAGTAAACTGGTGGTGTTCTAAATGTCTCACAGAGGCACAGACCCTATCCAGTGGTCACATTAGGGCCAATCCCTGGTGCTTTCCCTGAGCCTAGGGTGAAACTGCAAGCAGAGTGCCATCTAGGGTGTGGAAAAAAGGGGCAAACATTTCCGTACTGTACTGGATGCCTTTACATTGGTGTTAAATTTCCTGAGAAAGGAATAACTCATACTCCTTTGTCTTTTTTTGTCACATTGCAGAGTACTAGGCACCCCAGGCTAAGAATGTAGCTTCTCATTAAAGACTTCTCAGCAGTGCTTGCTATTGGCTAGGTTATCAGCTAATGAAATCCCCTGGAATTCACAGCAGGATCATCTGCTCTTGGGCCACCATTCTTCAGTTTCTGCTGACTGTAACATTCAGTGGGTATCAAAAGCTCAACTTGAAGTAGACAATGCTCCTCTAAATAATAGCAACTTGGCAACCACATGAGCTCATACTAATTACGTTTCTGTCACTCATCTGTGGTAGATCTTTTGTGGCTCTTGTATAAAATAGCTCCAGGGTATTATTTCTGCCCACTTATGTAAGCTCTGCTCATTAAATAAAGTGCTCAAAGTTAAGTTCCCTTTTAATTTTGTTTTCTAAGATCATCAGAATAAGAAAGGGACCGGACTGGAGTGAGTCCTTTTTGTAGAATGGTTAATGGAAACTTGATATAAGATCAACTTTTAAAAAGGCATGAAGAAGTCAATGGGCCTTGTCATTACTTTACACTTTGTTTTTAAAATCCTCCAGCATTAGCCCAAAGTCCCAGAATAACAGTTCATATGATGCCTCATAATTTGTCATTATCTGAATCTGGGTTCTTTAAGTGGAAGGAATATTAAATTTGTAATCAAAGAATGAGCTTTATCTCCACCACTTGGTAGCTGCATAAGCCCCTCAATTTCTTTGAGCATCTTTTTTATTATTGCAGGGTTATTATCAGTTTAAATGATTGATTACTTTATATATGTTGATTCCTTTACGAATGTCCGAATCACTTTGTAGACTGGCAAATTATATACATCTTTGCTATTATTATTAATGCCAAACTGCTTGAGGTAAGGATATTTTAAACATGCCTCTCTATGTAAGCTGAGGGTTTTATACTTTGGGATGTAGACGTAGAATTTTATATAAGGTTTAGGGATCTTTGAATATTTCTGTTAATAATAAGAATGATAGTGAGCAATATTATATAGGAAAATCTTATCAGATAAGTCCCATGCTCTGCTACTGAGCCCATGGGGCTAGCTGACAATGTATGGTTAATTGGAACAGCCACCACTGCATAGTGTCTAAATTGGTGTTGTTAGGCCACACTGTGCACACTCTTGGATTGACTGACCTTTACTGGCTCTGTCTAGTTGGGCAGTTTTAAAACATTCCAGCTCACATCCCATGACAGAGAATTCCAGTTTGCTTTGTGTCAGTAGCACTTTGAGGAGGACTGTCGCAGTAGACTTAAAATCATTAAAACACTTTCAGCTGTTTAAGTTGAATGTGTTAGTTTAAACAAGCTCATTGGAATTGCAACCTCCATATACCTTTTCTTTTATCTAGAAAGATAATGATTTTAAACTTCTGCCTATATACATTTATAACAGGGTTTCTATAGTAGGAAACTGATGAAGTTCTGGTACTCCCTAGCACTGGATTTGAACAAATGTGGTTCTGATATTAGAATAAATATATTGAAATGTATGGTATATTTGGTGTTTTACATTGTCAACAGTGTTTTACATTGTCAGTACATCATTTTATCTATCTGTCTGTCTGTCTGTCTATCTATCAATCATCCCTGGGTGGTGCAAACAGTTGACATGCTCAGTTGCTTAACCAAAAGGTTGGAGGTTTGAGTCTACCCAGAGGCTCCTTGGAAGAAAAGCCTGGCAACCTACTTCCAAAAAATCAGCCATTGAAAACCCCATCGAGCGCAGTTCTACTGTGATACACATGGGTCACCATGAGTTGGAATGGACTCAGCGGCATCTGGTGGTGGTGGATCTATGTATGTATGTACGTATCTGTCTATAAGTAAATAAATCTTTACCTAGGATTTTCAGCGGCAAGTAATGAAACATGTTTATAGTGTAGCTGTTTGGATGCATCTTATTATAAATGTGAATCAAGAGTAATAAGATGCTAATATAGAAATAGATAGTTGAAGTTAAAAGATTTCTTTTTACTGTGAATAGATAAGTTCCATTACAATGATCAGATGATACTTAGCACCAACTAATGATGAAAGTTTCTTATAATATGGACTGGAGAAGGAGAAGGGAGAAAAACTTCTAAAAATTTATTTTTTAGATTTTAGGAACAGATAACCTCTGTGTTTGTTTTTCCAGTAGTTCCATTGTTTCTGTTTCAGATTATATACTGCACAGAGTAATGTATTACTCTAGGAAACCCTGGTGGCATAGTGATTAAGAGCTACAGCTGCTAACCAAAAGGTCAGCAGTTCAAATCCACCAGGAGTTCCTTGGAAACTCTATGGGGCAGTTCTACTCTGTTCTATATGGTTGCTATGAGTTGGAATTGACTCGATAGCAACAGGAAAGTGACTTTAACCTCACTCATTTAACTCCCCTATTTCAGATTGAACCCCTTGAGCAATGTTAGTGAGAAAAATGTAGGCCTATTTTTATGTAATTGTTGGATGGTTGGGACTGTTTGATTCAGTTGCTGTTCATCTTCAGTGAAGAGTCATTTTAACAAAACACTCCTGGTATTGTATTGTACCCTTTATTTTATCATGATGAATCTAATTCGTAACAATAGCAGAGGCTGACCTCTGGCATATTCAAAAATTCAGTGAAAACAGACAGATATTTTGTCGTCTTTTAAACTGGCCATAATGAGTCCTTCGTAGCGTCCCCATTTCCGCTCCCTTTCTCAGAGACATTATTATTAGGAATTACAATGTTGTATTTGTTACATTGAATTGAAACCAAACGCCAGCCATCTCCCACAGGCTACACAATCTGAGTGGTATGTGCTTATAGCCTACTAATTTGCAAGTTAAAATCTTCTGGCTGCTAATTATGTGCCAAGTGTCATGGGGTTACCTGAGCAGGATATCACTTGGAGCCCACCTCACAAAAATGTACTAGATGATTGGCTAGGGAAAGAAAATGATCACAAAGGGAATATTTAGAGCATAAGTGCTTTGCTGAGGTGAAGGGGGTTATTCCAGTAAATGCAAGGGGAGACCAGGAAGAAAGGGCTTGATCTGGATTGGAGACTTGGAAGGATTATTGAATTCTCAAATGTTACAACTAGAAGGCTCAATCCCCTTAGAGTACAGATACAGAAACTGAGTCATTCATTTGGGTTCAAACAACTACTTTGGGCAAAGTAAGGGTTACCGTCATGTCTCTGATTTAAGGTTCAGCACTTTATAGAGGAAGGAGTCATGGTAGTACAATGGTTAAGTGTTCAGCTGTGAACTGAAAGATTGGTGGTTCAAATACCCTCAGCAACTTTGCGGGAGAAAGACTTGGCAATCTGCTTCTATAAAAGTTACAGCTTAGAAAATCCTATGAGCAGTTCTGCTCTGTCACATGAGGTCCCTATGAGTTGAAATTGACTCAACAACACCTAATAACAATGACAACTTTATAGAGGAGGTGGGACTTGAACTAGTTGCAGAAGAATGGATTAGAGGGCAAAGCATAGATGAAGGAGTTCTCATGGCCAACTAAGGGCGTGGGGATAGGATTGAGCACTTTCTATGTAGCTAAGAAAATTGGACTGGTGTGGTGAGGAGGGTGTACACAAAGGAATACTGAAAATAAGTTTGGATGGACTTTGGGATTGAAATTATGGGCTGGGGTACCTTGAAAGTGAAGTAGAATGTATTAATTTGATGAAATGGAAAATGGAATTATTATAGACTTTGCATGTGGGAGGAATAGAAAGGAGCTTGTTAAGAAGATTAGTCTGAATGCTATACTTAAAATGTTTGAAGGACACTAGAGCGTGGAGATCAGCAAAAGAATTGCTACTGTAATCTGGTCAGAGACCTAGATTGGGGGGATGGATGGCACTGTGGAGTGAGGAGAGAGGATAAATAACAGACATTTGAAACCGGTAAGTAGTCATGGGATTTTAGAGACATTGAATATGAAGGATAAAGTGGAGGAAAGGGTCAAAGATTATTCCTAGAGTTCTAGACTGGGGTGCTGTAAATGGGACATTGAAAAGAGAGAACTGTTTTGGGAATTGGTGAGCAACTAACCTTTCATCAATGTTGTGGTTATGCATGGAAGAAATTTTCCAGCAAATAGTGCAGAGCATCACAAGTGACGACAGACACTGCTTGCCCCTATGACTTTCTGCATTGGGACAGTGTGATTTTCAGCACCACGGGCCTGTCCTTGGGGGACCTGGAATAGCATTATCACACTGAACACCAAATGGCAGCAGAACCTAAGACATCTGCTGTTCTGATGGAGCATGATGGGCTACTTGATATGCAGAAGCATACTGTACTTGCTAAGGATGATCAATATCTGGGATAACCCAACATGAAGATAATACCTTCATGTATGCCCCCATGGGACTCTGCACACACAGTTACCTATTGTGGCACGACGAACCACCCCAAAACATAGTGGATTAGAACAGCAGTTTTATTTGCTCATAATTTGTTGGGTAAGCAATTTGGTCTATATTCAGCTGAGCAATTCTTCAAGTCTGGCCTGGGGCCACTGGCTGCAGTCTTTTGTTGTTGTTAGGTGCCGTGGAGTTGGTTCCAACTCATAGTGACAACAGAATGAAACCCTGCCTGGTCCTGCACCATCCTCATGATTGTTGTTATGCTTGAGCCCATTGTTGCAGCCACTGTGTCAGTCCATCTCATTGGGGGACTTCCTCTTTTTCACTGACCCTCTACTTTACCAAGCATGATGTCCTTCTCCAGGTGCTGATCCCTCCTAATAACATGTACAAAGTATGTAAGACGAAGTCTCACCATCCTCACTTCTAAGGAGCATTCTGGCTGCACTTCTTCCAAGATAGATTTGTTCATTCTTTTGGCAGTCCATGGTATATTCAATATCTTCCCCAACACCGTAATTCAGAGGCATCAATTCATCTTCGGTCTTCATTATTCATTGCCCAGCTTTCACATGTATATGACGGGATTGAAAACACCATGGCTTGGGTCAGGCACACCTTAGTCTATCAAGTGACATCTTTGCTTTTTAACACTTTAAAGAGGTCTTTTGCAGTGGATCTGCCCAATGTAATATGTTGTTTGATTTCCTGACTGCAGTCTTTTAGTGGCTCAGAAATGGCTGAGATGGTCTCAATCTAATCAATGATCTCAGATGATATCTTCCCCACATCTGGCAAGTATTGCTGTTATATGGGTCTCTCTCTCTCCAGGACAGTGAGAGAAAGGGAAAGGTAAGGAGAGGGAGAGGGGAGGAAGCTGCAAGGCCTCTGGAGGCCCCAGTTCAGAACTTGTCTCATTGTTTTGGTCAAAGTAAGTCACAAGTTCAGTTAGCAGTGAAGAGGGAAAAAGTCCTCTTGATGAGACTATTGCCAAAATTGCATTGCAAAGGGGCGTCTATACAGGGATGGAAGGAATTTGTGACCTTTTTTTTTTTGCAATATATTACAGAATATGATCAGATTTTCATTATAATATCCTGTGGCTACAGCGTGAATTTGGATTTGGTGTTGGGGAAAAATTTTAGACTAGAAACAGGAGGACTAATTAATAAGTTACTGTAGTAACCTAGGAGAGTAATTGTGGGTGTATTAATTAAAGCAAATGGCAAAGGGGATGGACAGTTGTGGACAGATTTAAAAAAATATTGCGATACCAAACCAATTTGATATGAAAGGTCAAGGATGCCTACCAAGCTTCTTGTTTGGACAAGTAGGGAAGAAAGTGGTAACATTCACTAGAACAGGGGATACTGGATGAGGAGCAGGCTTAGATGGACTGCTGTTTGGGTTATGTTGAGACTGAGAGGCCTGCAGAACATCCATGAAGAGAAAGGCAAGGTTCTTGCCTGAGAGTGAGAGGGAAGGCGATGGGCATTTAAGGAAACCGGTGAAATAGCTGTCGTCGGGAATGGAGGTGTCTTAGTCATCTAGTGCTGCTATAACAGAAATACCACAAGTGGTTGGTTTCAATGAAGAGAAGTTTATTTCTTCACAGTCAAAGTAGGCTAAAAGTCCAAATTCAGGGCGTCAGCTCCAGGGGAAGGCTTTTTCCTCTCTGTTGGCCTTCTTCTCTTCAGTGTTCCCCCGGACTAGGAGCTTCTCTGCGCAGGGACCCCGGTCCAAAGGACTCGCTCTGCTTCCAGCGCTGCTTTCTTGATGGTTTGAGGTCCCCCTGTCTCACTTCTGTCTTTTATATCTCAAGAGATTGCCTCAGGACACAGTCCAGTCCTGTAGATCCAGTCCTGCTTTACTAACACAGCTGCCACCCATCCTCCCTCATTAACATCATAGAGGCAGGATTTACAACATATAGGAAGATCACACAGTACCAGGAATCGTGGCCCAGCCAAACTGATATACACATTTTTTGGGGGACATAATTCAAACCATTATAGGAGGAGACAGGCAGCTGGGAAATATGTGCTTATGGACAGTGTGGAGCACTTGGTAAAGAGTGGAAACCAGGAATGTGGGATGGCTCCAGGCTACAGAGTTTGGCAATGTTTTCCAGTGACTCTCAGCCACCCGTATAAAGGCATAGAGGATACAATGGATTAATCCTGACATTTAGTAGGTGCTCAATAGAATTTCTTTGCTGAATATAAAGAAAAGTGTGGGTGGAGATTTCTGAAAGTCAAAACAAGCTATCTTAAAAGGCAATGGGCAGGACAGGCTACATAATTTGCTGGGCACAATGAGAAATGAGAACGTGTGGCCTCTTGTTCAAAAATTATCATGAAGTTTAAAACAGCAACAGCAGAGCTTTAAACCAAGCGCGGGGTCCCTTCTGAGTGCAGGGCCCTGTGTGACTACTGTTCCTGGCCATGGGGAAACCATTTGCAGACTGAGGAGAATACAGTCACGAGCAAAAATTTGGATATTTTTCTTTGAGCATCACTTTCCTTCCTCCTCTTCTTCTGTCAAACATATAAATAACGAAAGCAATAAAAACGATGGATGCTAGGGAATAGTGGGCATGGAAGAAATGTGGTGGTGTGATATATTTAAGGGCTACCCCTCAGTGTTCCTCTGTGCCTATTTAAATCGAAACGCTGATTTCTCTGGCCTCAAGTGCTATATCATATCGTCTGCCCCATGATAGTGTGGTGAGTTTCTGAACATTATTAATACTACGGTTTTCACATTAAGCATAGTTTTCCTAAAATCCTTGGTTTTCTTACAAAGATGTGAAGCCTTCTTCCTCTTCATTCTTTTCCTTTCCTTTCAGTCTGTCTGAATGCTGACTTCTTTGTGTGGTAAAAATGGAGGCTGCTCTCCAGCTTGTTGAAGGCTATTCCCAGAGTCAAGAAGAAAAAGAAACAAAATTTGAAATCAGAGTTGAGTTAGGTCTCTAGTTGAGGTTCTGTCCCAATGAGTCATATCTTTTGCAGTATAATTTCTATTGCAGAGACATAAACTTCCATCCCTATTCCCATTAACTTCAAAGAGCACCTAAACTTGAGAGGCTGTGGTGTTACTAGGGAATCAGGCTCACTGTACTTATTATACTCAGACTTTTAGAATGTCATAGCTAGAATTTAGAGATAAATGATTAAGAATCATAATCTCACTTTATAAATGAGAATCTGAGACCCAGAGTTGTGATTTGCTCCAGGTCAGTGAGATAGACAGGGACAAGTGGAAAGACTCCATGGATCACTCCCACAGCATCTGAACACGCCCTGCAATCTCCCATCGGAAAAAAACCAACCAACTAAACAAAAACCAATCCTCTCCAAGTTCTTTCTTCTACACTCTTTCCGACATAGATACAATCCTTGAAAAGAAGTTCATTAAGATCAAAAGAAAAGCTTATAATTCTAGCAACAGAAAATAACTAAGATCTTACTACTGTCGAATTTCTTTCCAACTTATTTTGGAAGGATGGTTGTGAAAACTAAGAAAATAAAAGACTTTTTTTTTTTTTTTCCTAATAGCAAAATATAATGTCCCTTTAATTGGAAGATAAAGAACAAAAGAGAATTCAGTCACCTCTTCAGGTATAATTCATTTTAAATAAAGTTGATCACAAAGTAATTTTCTGTAAATTGTTACACATTTTTAAATGGGTTTTAGTATAAAATTGTGTTACCTCTTTATGAGACTTACGTAGAGGAAATCACATGCAATAATGAACCAAATATTTAAAAATATACATTTAATGACAATGATCTTAGAATAAGTATTAAAATTACTCAGTTTAGTTGTATTCTGAAACTTAATCTGGAACTATTACTATGGGAATAGAGTCTCAGGAGACTGAAATATGTCCAGGGGTGTGTTTCTTTCTATAAGGTAAATCTCATAAATCTTTATTGCCTAGAAAAAAATTTGTTTCATTGTAACTATTTAGCATTTGAAATTTGTATGTTTCAAAAAAAAATAAACATTTTATTTTAGACAGCTTTAGATTTACAGAAAAATTGCAAAGATAGTACAGAGAGTTCCCATATACCCCACACCTTATTGTTAATATCTTACATAGTAAAGTACATTTGTTACAATTAATGAACCAATACTGACCAAAAAAAAAAAACAAACCCATTGCCATCAAGTTGATTTCGACTCTTAGCAACCCTACTGGACAGAGCAGAACTGCCCCATAGGGTTTCCAAGGAGTGGCTGGTGGATTCTAACTGCCAACCTTTTGGTTAGCAGCTGAGCTCTTAACCACTGCACCACGAGGGCTCCAATGAACCAGTAGTGAGACATTATTATTAACTACTCTCCGTACTTTATTCAGATTTCCTTAGTTTTTCCATAATGTCTTTTTCTCTGTTCCAGGATCCTATCCAGCATACCACATTGCATTTAGTTGTCATTTCTCTTTAGGCTCGTCTTAGATGTGACAGTTTCTCAAACTTTCCTTGTTTTTAATGACCTTGAGAATTTTGAGGAGTAGTGGGTCAGGTATTTTTTAAATGTCCCTCAATTGGGATTTATCTGTTGTTTTTCACATGATTAGACTGAGGTTATGTGGTTGGGGAGCAAAAGTGCCATGCTCACCACATATATAAAGGTTACATACTATCAATGCAGCTTATTGTTGTTGATGTTAACCTCGATCACCCGGCTGAGGTAGTGCTTGTCAAGTTTTTCCACTGTTAAGTTACTTTTCCGTACTCCCGTCCCCTTTCCATACTGTACCTTTTGGAAGGGAGTCACTATGCATAGCCCACACTTAAGGACTGGGGAGTTATGCCCTACCTCCTTGAGGGCAAAGTATCTACATAATTATTTGAAATTCTTCTGCATTGGAGATTTCGCTCTACTCCCCATTTATTTGTTTATTCATTCATTCATTTATATATATGTGGTCCTGTCTCAGTCATCTGGTGCTGCTCTAACAGGAATACCACAAGTGGATGGATTTAGCAAAGAGAAGTTTATTCTCTCACAGTCCAGTAGGCTACAAGTCCAAATTCAGGGCTTCAGCTCCAGGGGAATGCTTTCACCATCGACTCTGGAGGAAGGTCCATGTCATCAGTCTTCCCTTGGTCTGGGAGCATCTCTTCACAGGAACCTCAGGTCCAAAGGACGCGCTCTGCTCCCGGCACTGCTTTCTTGGTGGCACGAGGTTCCCATGTGTCTCTGCTCGCTTCTCTCTTTTATATCTCAAAAGAGATTGCATTAAGACACTAATCTTGTCAACCTCATCAGTATAACCTCATCACAGTGATAGAATTTATAACACATGAGGAAATCACATATAATCTCATCCTAGTGGTAGCGTTTACAACACATAAGGAAATCACATCAGATAACACAATCATACAATACTGGGAATCATGACCTAGCCAAGTTGCTACCCACATTTTTTGGAGGACACAAGTCAATCCATGACAGGTCCCATGGATAGGGAGCCGTGATGGTGCAGTGGTTAAGAGCTATGGCTGCTAACCAAAAGGTTGGCAGTTTAAATCCACCAGCTGCTCCTTGGAAGCCCTATGGGGCAGTTCTGCTCTTTTAGAGTCGCTATGAGTCAGAATCAACTCAGTGGCAGTGGGGTTTTTTTTTTTTTTTTGGTTTTTATATTTAGTTTAAGTGGGTGTCTAAATGAGTAATTTCTTTTATAAGGATCAGCACAAAGCTGGTTCCTATGAGGCAGAGGTTAAAGATGTCCCAAATGTCCAACTTTTCCAAGCTGTTGTACCACTCTATCATCTCTAACATCAACTATTCCTCTCCCCTCAGCATTCTTCCTCCCGTCTTTGTGTTCCCTAATTCGCTGCAACGTCTCACAGAACTCACAAACCGTATAAAGGAAATGGCTTATGTGGTTGTGGACTGGCAAGTCCCAGATATGGGGATCAGGCATAGGCTTCTCCCGACCCACAGGGTTGCAGGCTGACATACCCAAACCCGCAGTTCAGACCACAGGCTACTGGCTCACAAGGCTGCTGAAGCTGGCAAATCAGGTCACACGATAGGCTGCTGGTCCAAGAGGCCGTGGAGGTCTGTGAATCCCAGAATTGGCAGGTCAGACAGCAAACCTCTGGGGAGGTCAGTTGGTCACGATCCAGACACAGGATCCAAATGCAGAGAGAAAGAGAGCCTTGCCAGGACACACACATATATCTTAGATGCAGGCCACACCCCAGGGAAGGGTGTAACTTTAGTAAGGTTGGGGCTTGAGTCACACCCTCCTGCAAGGCTGTAACCTAAGACAAACCTTATACCAGTCCTGCCTCATCAACACGTAAAGGTCAGGATCCACACAGCACACAAAATGGAGGACAGCTACACAATACTGGGAATCATGGCCTAGCAAAGTTGACACACAGCCCCCAACCATCACAGATTCCGTATAGCTTATTTGCATAGTCCCACTCAATCATTGTGTGTGAGTCACAAAGACCATGGCTAGAAAGGCCATATTAAGTAATTAATTGCACAGAAGTGGCTGTACTTCTTTTATAGATGTAGTTCAATTTTAGCTTGTGATTGTACATTTTTTAAGTGGGAGAAATATCATTCTGATTCTAGAATGTGTTAATATGAATATTGACATCACTCCTGGTGCTCTGCTTTATTTCTTGTTTTGTTAATATTCTCTATGTTATTCCTTAAATTGCTGACATTTTGCCATGTAAATTTTTGCTCTATTTCATTTGCAGCAGGAAACTTTTAGACCTAACCTTAACTTTGTCTTTGTAATTAGAAAGATTTAAAATAGGTTGGTATTGTGAAATCTATTTTCATTATGAGGAAGTTGGAGGATGACGTTAACAAGGAGATGGTTTATTGAGGTATAATTTACATAAAATAAAATTTACCTTTTTTAGGTATAAAATTCAATGAATTTTGACTAATGGATTTAGTCTTGTAACCACTACCAAAATTAAGAGATTTAGAACATTTCTATCATGTCGAAAGTTTTCTTGTTCACCTTTGGTTTTTTGTCAATCCCTTCCCAGTTCTGATTTCTGGTCCTATAGTTTTCCTTTTTCCAGAATGCCATATAAATAGAATCATAAGTACGTAGCCTTTTGTGTCTGATTTTCTTAGTATAATGATTTGAGATTCATTCTTGTTAATACAGGTATCAGTAGTCCATTCCTTTTTATCACTGAAGAATTCCATTTTATTTGCTTATCCATTCACTAGTTGATGGACATTTGGATTCTTTTCAGTTTTTGGCAATTATGAAAAAGCTGCTATAAACATTCTTGAACAGGCCTTTGGGTAGACATGTTTTAATTTCTCTCTGGTAAATACCTAGGGGTGGGATTGCTATGTTGTATGATAAATATATGTTTATATTTGTCATATATTTATGTTTAACTTCTTAAGAAACTGCTAAACTGTTTCCCACAATGACAATACCCCTTTGCATTCCCACCAGCAGCGTATGAGAGTTCCAGTTCCTCCACATTCTCACCAATACTTGTTATGGTCAGTCTTTAACTTTAGCCCTTCTAACAGAGTGTATTATTGTAGTTTTAATTAGCATTTCCCTAAATAACAATAGACTTAGGCCTACCAACAATGGTGAAGGTGGTGAAGGACCAGGCAACAATTTGTTCTGTTGTACACGGGGTCCCCATGAGTTGGAGCCAACTGGATGGCCACTAACAGCAATAATGACTATTGGCCATCTTTATCACTTCTTTGGTGAAGTGACTATTCAAATTTTTTCTTCTTTTTTTATTTTAAAGAGAATGGTTTATCTTTTTATCTTTTAACAGTTCTTCATGTATTCTAAAAAAAATCCTTTTATTGGGTATACATTTTGTAATTTTTCCTTTTCAACCTGTGGCTTGTCTTTTTATTCTCTTAATAGTGTCTTTCAAAGAGATTTTTTTTTTTTTTTAATTTTAATGAAGTCCCATTTATATATTTTCTCTTTTATGGTTCATACTTTTTGTATCTGAATTAAGAATTCTTTGCCTAACTCAAGGTCACAAAGATTTTCTCCTTACTTATCTTCTACAAGATTTAAATTTAACTCTGTGATCCGCTATGAGCTAATTTTTAAAAATATGGTACAAGATTATGGTTTGTTTTCAAAACTTTTTTTAATTCCCATATTTCATATTTAAATGCAAAATCCAAAGGTTATATCTGAGTGTTTATTTCTTTTTATACAATAGTCTTCATACAGGTAATGCATATAATAGACTTAACTGTAATGTAAGGATGGAGACCAACTTCTTAAGAGATAAGTGCTCTGTTTCCCCTGTCTGCTGTTTTTTTTTTTTTTTCCCCTTCATCACCACTGTAATGAATGTCAGTAAGACTTCTTATTTTTAAAAGACTAGGATGCTGCTGAGAGAGTCTAGTGAGATGGGGGAAAATAAATAGATGGAAGGATAATTGGGACAATGTGGAAAATGGAAGGAAATGGAGATGATTAATACAGAAGCATAAGCATGTTAATGAGGGAGTGATGTTTATACTTTAAAAAATCTGGCTTAGATATACAAGACAAATTAAGAAGGATGAACGACTGGTAGCAGAGCTACCATGTTGAGGCAGGGAGTGTGCAGTGGTTGCTATAGTCCACAGGTGAAAGAAAAGAAGGAGATATGATGGGGAGGGATACAAAGAACAAAGTAAACATCTGAGAGAGCATGCAAAGCATGAGATAACACTAAATGATGGGTGTGGGGAGAAGATATAGAGAAAACAAAGCAGATGTTGAAGATAATTCCAAGGTTTCAAGTCTTGCGGATGTGGAAAATGGTGTGTCCAGTGGCAGAAAAGGGGGAGTTTGAGATGGAAATCCAGTTTAAGAGAATGAAGATTTTTTTTAAAAACATATATTCTTTTGTAAAAGATAGCTATTGACCCTATCTAATTTATTCTCTGGAAATATAATTCTGAGTTTTGGTTAGAGTCATGGGAATCACTTACAGAAGTGAAACTTGAAAATATAAAATCATTCTCTAAAAGAACAAGAAAAGTGAAAGAGGAAAAGTGAGACAAGAATTTAACTTTTGGAGTTAAAAATTCAGAGGAAGATATAAAACTACTGAAGGACTCAGAGAAAGAGTGTTCAGAGCTAGCAGAGGAAACAGGATAGATGGTGGTGGTGGTGGTAGGTGGCATCGAATCAGCTTGGACTCATAGTGATCTTATATGTAACAGAATGAAATACTGCCTGGTCCTACACCATTTTCACGATCATTGGTATGTTTGAGTCCATTGTTTTGGTTAATGTATCAATCCCTCTCATTGACGGTTTCTATCATTTTCACCGATCCTCTACCAGTCTGGGGACTGGTCTTTCCTGATGACTTTTCCAAAATAAGTGAGCCAAAGTCTGGCCATCCTCACTTCTAAGGAGCATTCTGGATGTATTTTTTCTAAGGCTGATTTGTTTGCTCTTTTGGCATTCTAAGGTATTTTCAGTATTCTTTTCCAACACCACAGTCAGAATGTGTTAATTCTTCTTCTGTCTTTTTTCTTATCCAGCTTTCATATGCGTATGAGGCAATTGAAAAGACCACGATCTGGGTCAGGTGTGCCTTAGTCATCAAAGTAGCATCTTTGCTTTTTAAAACTTCACACAGAATAGGTAGTGGCATGTAAATAGATGGAGAAGCTTCAGGAAGGAACGTCTGACCATCTAGATGTACAGAAGAGAGGTCTAGAGAATAAGCACTCAGAAAAGACGATTACATAAAGAAAATCTTCTACATCCTACTTCAGTGAGTAGTGTCTGGGGTCTTAAAAGCTTGTGAGTGGCCTTCTAAGAAATTCTACTGGTCCCACCCTGTCTGGAGCAAGGGAGAATGAGAAAACCAAAGACACAAGGAAAGATTAGTCCAAAGGACTAATGGACCACAACTACCGTAGCCTCCACCAGACTGAGTCCAGCACAGCTAGATGGTGCCTGGTTACCAGCACCAACTGCTCTGACAGGGATCACATTAGAGGATCCTGGACAGAAATGAAGACGAATGTAGAACAAGATTCAAACTCACAAAAAAAAGACCAGATTTACTGGTCTGACAGAGACTGAAGAAACCCTGAGAGTATGGCCCCTAGACACCCTTTTAATTCAGTACCGAAGTCACTCCTGAGGTTTACCCTTCGGCTAAAGATTAGATAGGCCCATAAAACAAACAGTAATGCACGTAGCTGAACCATGTACATGAGACTAGATGGGCACACCAGCCCAGGGGCAAGGACGAGAAGGTAGGCAGGAGGGGACAGGAAAGCTGGACGAATGGAAATGGGGAACCCAAGATTGAGAAGGGGAGAGTGTTGACATGTCTTGGGGTTGGCAACCAATGTCACAAAACAATATGTGTATTAATTATTTAATGAGAAACTAATTTGCTCTGTAAACCTTCACTTAAAGCACAACTTAAAAAAAAAAAGGCAATTAGATTTGTTTAGAAGAATGTCCTTGGTGACCTTGAAGAACAGTGGAGAAAAAGAAAAAAGAATAGGGAAATGGGAAACAGGGACAGTATCTCTCAGCAGAGCTTCCCAAAGTGTATGTGCTGCCAGATGTTAATAAATGCTATAAAATTAAATATTCTATTTACAAAAGTTAATAAAGTTAAAAACATTTCTCCACTGAAGAAGATAAAATGGTTTCTTTTTTTGAAATACTTGGCAGAGCCTTTGATATGCTAATGTAAATTATTAATCTCTGAAGGGGGAGATTTATAATATGCAGTATTTCCTACTTACCGGACTTTTTATCTCTCTACCTCCTTTTACTTAAAGAATGTCTTCCTGGAGATTACATTCCAGTGGGGGAAGACATAAAATAAGCAATTAAGTCAGTAAAGTACAAAGTATACATTAAGTGTGATACGACAAGTATTGTGTATAAAAGTAAAGCAGAGAAAGGTGACGAAAGTGTTACAGAAGTCTATGTTAAGGGTGATCCGGGAAAGATAGTATATTAATGACCTGAAGGAGGTGGGGAAGCAAGTCATGCTTCCCTTTTGGGGAACCACATTCCAAGTGCAAAGTTGCTGAGGCTAGAGCAGCGTAGCGTATTTGAGGAACTAGAAGGGACAGTAAAGGAGAGAGTGGGAGATGAGGTCAGAGATGTGTGTCCCAGATTCTTCTGGTTTTGACAGTGCATACCTTGACAGTGTGCATATGCCCTGGCACTGAGGCACATGTCTTGGGATCATCTGGAGTGGACTTTTGGTTTTGTGTTTCCTGTCTGTGACAGCACGTCAGCATCTTTCATTGCTCCTTCTCATTATTTTGGACAATGGCTCATTGACACAAGAGGAGACTTGGCCAGAATGGTTTCTGCTGTGACCCATTGTGGAAGAGCAGAACATGATTTTGTGTGGTTTTGAAGAAACAAGTAGAAGCCAAGTAGAGCATAGCACAAACTAGCTAGGGCTCTCAGATGAATGAGAGAATTGTTGAGACCCTCAATAAGATACATTGACACAGTGGCTGCAACAACGGGTTCAAACATAGCAAAAATCATGAGGATGGTGCAGGACTGGGCAGCATTTCTGTCTGTTGTACATAGGGTCGCTATGACTCGGAACCTACTCGATGGCACCTAACAACAACAACATATGGGAGTTTGGGAGCAATAGAGGAAGAGTGTGAAGGTCTTTGAGAGAGGTAAGGAAGAAGAAGAAGAGATAGAAAAAATAATCATCCTCCATATTTATGGGTTTCACACCAAACAATCAAATAGGAATTTGTTGAAGGTCCTTCTGTCTGGGATTGTCTCAAAGATGATTTATAAAATTAGAGATTCCTGGAGATGTATAGCTGTTCTCCACTTGAGGCCTTCTTAATGTCTGTTTTTTAAGAAGGTCCTTGGGTGGCACAAGCACTTTGCCCTTGACTACTAACCGAAAGGTGGGCAGTTTGAACCTACCCAGTGGTGCCTTGGAAGAGAGGCTTGGCAATCAGCTTCTGTAAAGATTACAGCCAAGAAAACCTTATAAAGCAGTTCTACTCTGTAACACATGGGGTCGCCATGAATCCAAATGGACTCTAAGGCAGTGTTTTCTTTCTTTTTTTGTATTATTTTAATTAACAATCTGTTATCTTTTTTTTCAATTGTGCTTTAGGTGAAAGTTTACAGCTCAAGTTAATCTCTCGTACAAAAATTTATACACACTGTTACGTGACAGTAGTTGCAATCCTTATAATGTGACAGCACACTCCCCCTTTTCACCTCAGGTTTCCCGAGTCCATCCAGCCAGCTCCTGTCCCTGCCTGCCTTCTCATCCTGCCTCCGGACAGGAGCTGCCCATTTGGTGTCACGTATCTGCTTGAACTAAGAAATACACTCTTTACAAGTATTATTTTATGTTTTATAGTCCAGTCTAATCTTTATCTGAAGAGTGGGCTTTGGAAATGGTTTTAGTTCTAGGTTAACAGAGTATCTGGGGCCATGGCTTCGGGGGTTCCTCCAGTCTCAGTCAGACCATCAAGTCTGGTCTTTGTACGTGAATTTGAGTTCTGATTCACACTTTTCTTCCTCTCCATCAGGAATAGTCTGTTATCTTTAACAGCGGAGGATCATTTCACATCTCTGTCCCACTTTTCCGTAGTAGCACATAAAATACCCCAGTCCTTGGAATTTATTTTTAAATAAAATCAAACTAAAAGTTGAAAATCAGGATAATTTTGAGTCAGGTATTATTCATAATGTGCCTGTTCATTATTAGGTTTTTTTTTTTATAGGAATCTGATTAGTTTGTCCCTTTACATTCAAAACTTAGCAGTGATTTTTAAGTTAATATATCTTACATTATATGTTATTTCTGCATGAAATATTATACTTTTGAGGTGAGGTATGAGGTTTACTCTAATTTTAGCTAATTTATAGATGATTAATTCTAGCGAAGGATTCACACAGTTCTGAGATGGAGAGAATTCCAGATTCCTAATTGTTTAGATGAACCTGCTGGGAGATTCTACTGGAGCAAAGGATGATTACAGCAACTAGTTAGTCCAAGGACTGCTTCAAATGGGTACACGATGAATGAATACTCTAAAATCATATTACAAATGCAAGTGAGGCATGGCTGGACTTCTTACCCAGATTGCTATTGGAGAGAAAGTATTGGTATGTGTTTGGAAAATATTTCACGGTGTATTAGAATTTGATGATTAATTTAGCTCAGTAAACCCAAAGACATTCTCTGTGGCTATTCCTCTTTGCAGTCTATCTAAAAATGTTTTTTATTCATATTTTAAAGTCTGATTTTTATAATCATTGAATTTTTAACATAGGAAAAAAACGAAAGAGAAAAGAAGAAATGTTGAGAAAAGGTTAGGCTACAGCTATAACCATGCGAAGCAAAGTGGAGATTTGTCAATTTCTCATTAATTTGATCGATGTATTCATTTTGTGGAGCCCTGGTGGCGAAGTGGTTAAGAGCTCTGCTGCTAACCAAAAGGTCGGCAGTTTGAATCCACAGCTGCTCCTTGGAAACCCTATGGGGCAGTTCTACTCTGTCCTATAGGGTTCCTGTGAGTCAGAATCAACTCGATGGCAATAGGATTCATTTTGCAAACTTTGATTAATCATCTGCATATGTCAGACACTGTGCTTGGAGTTGGAAACATGAGAGTAAATAAATCATAGTTTCTGCCCTTAAGGAGGTGGAGTGTGTATAGATGCCTCTACTTAAAACATCTAGACTCCTTTTTATTTCCCTCCCTCTGTCTTTCTTTTCTTTCCTGCTCTTTGGGGATAGAAGTAATTATAGGAATCAAACCTTCAACAATTTATATACAATGTAGATGGTTTCTCTTCCAGCCTGATTTAACTGTTACAGGTCATTCCAGTGTAATATAAGTGCTTGTCAGAAAGGTTGTTGGTGGTATTTTTTAAATTTGATATTATTCAATATGCTTATTTTCCTTAGACTGTAATTTGTCATGATACTCTCCTATAACAGGAAAGCTATTGGCTTTTAAGATCTTTACTTATTAAACATGTTTCATGAGCCAACTCAGTTTCTCGACCTTGATTCCTTCAATGTGTGCTTTAGATTTTAAAAATCCTCTCCCTTCAATTAAATTCTTCAGTCTTATAATCATTCCTGTTTAGCTTTTCTCACCTTTCTCAAATCTGAAAACCTGGGAACTGAGGCCTAGAGATGAGGGGCGTTAGTCTTGTTTCTCTTGTATTTTTGGTGACATCTTTTTAGCACCTCCAAATAATACTCATTGTTTTGGCCACTATGTTGCCTTATAAATGTGTTAAACATACTAATGATCGTGAAAATGGTGCAGGACCAGGCAACGTTTTGTCCTGTTATACATAGTGTGTCTGAGCTGACACAATGGCAACTAACAACCATAACACTACTGAATGAATAAATGAATGAATATCAGTAGGGGGAAGAAGCTAAGTGGAGGGAAAGGACAGGAGAGCTGATAGGTGTCCCGGTTCTGAGCATTTTGCACACCTACTCCTCCTAATAGTAGAACAGTTAAGTCACTTAATGTCACATACTTAATCTAAGGGATGGCAACCTTTTATTTAAAGGCCAGATAGTAAATACTTTAGGCTTTGTGGGCCACTTATAGTCGCTGTCACTTCTTTTTTTTTTTAAACAACACTTTAAAAATGTGAAAAACGGTTCTTAGTCAACAGGCAATATACAAAAACATACTCGGGCTAGATTTGGCCTGTGAGCTATATTTTGCAGGCCTCTGCTGTAGAATAAAATTATTAGAAAATTACTCATGGAGTGCACATTGTAAGTTTCTCTTGAGGCTGTTTTATAACTGGATCCTTCCAGGCTTTTCTGCACCTGACATCATTTGTGTATGGCCCAAGACTTTTTTAGAGGGGCACATGATAATAGGGCTCTTTTTTTTTAACATCTTCATTTAGATACAGTTTATAATGTGAAGCTTTGGTGTTGGGTTATGCTGGCCTTATAAAACTAGTTGGTAAATGTTTGCCCTTTTTCTATTTTCTGAAAAAGTTTGTGTAAGATTAGCATTATTTCTTCCTTGAATCTTTGATAGAATTTACTGGTGAAACCACTTAGTCTCGGAATTTTCCTTTGGGCATAATTTTTCAAAAGGAATTCAATTCCTTTAATAGAGGGCTATTTAGTTTTTGTTTCTTCTGTTGTGTAAATTTTGCCAACTTGTATTTTTCAAGAAATTTGTGCCTCTTATCTAAGTTGTCAAATTGTTTGGCATAAAACTGAGTTGTGTCCCCCCAAAATATTTGTCAACTTGGCTAGACCGTAATTCCCAGTATTGTGTGATTGTCCACCATTTTGTCATCTGATGTTATTTTCCTATGTGTTATAAATCCTGTCTCTATCATGATAATGTGATGGGGTTATCGGCAGTTATGTTAATGAGGCAGGACTCAATCTACAAGATTAGGTTGTATTTTAAGACAGTCTCTTTTGAGATGTAAGAGAGAAGCAAGCAGAGAGACATGGGGACCTCATACCATCAAGAAAGCAGCACCAGGAGCAGAGCACATCCTTTGGACCTGGGGTTCCTACACTGAGAAGTTCCTAGTCCAGGGGAAGATTGATGACAAGGACCTTCCTCCAGAGCTGACAGAGGGAGAAAGCCTTCCCTTGGAGCTAATGTCCTGAATTTGGACTTCTAGCCCCCTAGATTATGAAAGAATGAATTTCTCTTTGTTAAAGCCATCCACTTGTGGTATTTCTGTTATAACAGCACTAGATAACTAAGACAAGTACTCTCTTATTATCCTTTTAATGTCTGCAAGGTCTGTGCTGGTAACTCTTTCCTGATATTGGTGATATCTGTTATTACTCTTTTTTCTTAATCAGTTTAGCTAAGAGCCAACTTTCAGCTGTATTAATTGTCACTGTTATTTCTGTGTTTTCTGTCACATTGGTTTCTGATCTTACCTTCATTATTTCCTTCCTTCTGTTTACTGAAGAAAACTAGAACAAGTCCACAAGAACCAAAATACAACCTTGAGTATATCCCCCTGAATTTTTAGAGACCATCTCAAGAGTAGATTTGACACATTGCACACTAATGAGTGAAGACCTGACAAGTTACGGAATGACTTCAAGGATGTCATGAAAAAAGTAAAAGGTCATTAAAACACAGGAAAGAAAGAAAAGACCAAAATGGATATCAGAAGAGATTCTGAAACTTGCTTTTGAATGCCGAGTAGCTAAAGCGAAAGGAAGAAATGATGAAGTAAAAGAGCTGAACAGAAGATTTCAAAAGGTGACTTGAAAAGACAAAATAAAGTAATATAATGAAATATGCAAAGACTAAGAGTTAGGAAACCAAAAGGGAAGAACACGCTTGGTGTTTCTCTAGCTGAAAGAACTGAAGAAAAAATTCAAGCCTTCAGTTGCAATATTGAAGGATTCTACGGGGAAAACTTAAATAACTCAGTAAGCATCAAAAGAAGACGGAAGGAATACAGAGTCACTATACCAAAAAGAATCGGTCGACCTTCAAACATTTCAGGAGGCAGCATATAATCAAGAATCAATAGTACTGAAGGCAGAAGTCCAAGCTGCACTGAAGGGAATGGTGAAAAACAAGGCTCCAGGAATTGACAGAATATCAATTGAGATGTTTCAACAAACGGATGCAGCACTGAAGGTGCTCACTTGTCTATGCCAAGAAATTTGGAAGACAACTTCCTGGCCAGCTGACTGGAAGAGATCCGTATTTGTGCCCATTCCAAAGAAAGATGATCCAATAGAATGCAGAAATTATCAATCAGTATCTTTAATATCACACACAAGTAAAATTTTGCTGCTGAAGATCTTTCAAAAGCAGTTGCAGCCGTACATCGATAGGGAACTGCCAGAAGCTCAAGCCAGATTCTAAAGAGCACATGGAAAAAAGGGATATTATTGCTGATGTTAGACAGATCTTGACTGAGAGCAGAGACTACCAGAAAGATGTTTACCTGTGTTTTATTGAGTATACAAAGGCATTAAACTGTGTGGATCGTGACAAATTATGGATAGTATTGTGAAGAATGGGAATTCCAGAACACTTAATTGTGCTCATGAGGAACCTTTACGTAGACCAACAGGCAGTCGTTCGGACAGAGCGAGGGGATACTGCGTAGTTTAAAGTCAGGAAGGAGGTGTGTCAGGGTGTATCCTTTCACCATATTTATTCAGTCTGTATACTGAGCAAATAAGCCTAGAAGCTGGACTATATGAAGAAGAATACAGCATCAGGATTGGAGGAAGACTCATTAACAATCTGCTATATGTGGATGACACAACCTTGCTTGCAGAAAGTGAAGAAGACTTGAAGCACTTACTGATGAAGATCAAAGACTACAGCCTTCAGTATGGATTACACCTCAATATATGGATTATATTCTTCAAGTTGTACACCCATTCTCACTATCCTTTTCCAAATTATTCCACCTGTTAAACTTAATACCTCCTAAGCAAAAACAACCCCTTTTTCCTTCCCTCTCACTAATAATCTGTGGTTTCTGTATATTTGCTTATTTCATATAAGTGAATCATATAGTATTTTCCTTATGCAACTGGCTTATTTCACTCAGCGTAATGTTTTCAAAGTTCATCCATGTTGTGGCATGCATCAGAACGTCATTTCTCATTATGGCTGTGTAATCTTCCATTGTACGTATATACCACATGTCGTTTATTCATTGATCTGTTGATGGACATTTCAGTTGTTTTTACATTTTGGCTATTGTGAAAAGTGCTACAATGAACATTGATGTACAGGTCAAATTCTGTATGATTTTGATCCTTTTAATTTCATTAAGACTTTTTTAAACCCCAGCCTGTGGTCTTAGTGAATGCATGTGTGCACTTGAAAAGAGTGTGTACTCTGCAGTTGTAGGAGGTAATGTTCTATAAATATCAGTTAGATCAAGGCAGTTGATAGTTTTGTTCAGATCTTTTGTGTCTTTGCTGGTTTTTGTCCAGCTGTTCTGTCAGTTGCTAAGAAAAAAAATTTACTTTTACTTTTGGATTCTTCATTACTAGTGTATAGAAATATAAATAATTTTTATTTATTGATGTTGTATACTGAACCTTGCTGAAATCACTTATTTGCCCTAATCTCTTTTTTGTGAGTTCCTTAGTATTTTTTAGAAAACTTCTTTATTTTGCCTTTATTCCTGAATGAATATTTTCTGGGTATAGAATGTTTTTTCAACAGTTTATTTCTTTCGGCACTTTGAGGATTTTGTTGTACTGTCTTCTGGCCTCCATGGTTTCTGATGAGAAATCCATGAATATTCAAATTTTTGTTCCCCTGTATGTAATATTATCATTTTTCTCCTGCTAATTTCAATTTTTTTTCTTTATTTTTAGTTTCTAGAAGTTTGATTTGATGTATCCAGACATGGTTTACTTTGAATTTATGCTATTTGGGGCTGAGTTTCATGATTCTGCAAATCTATGTGCTTTTGTTTGTTGTTGTTTTGCTTTTTTATCTAATTTGGGCGTGTTTTCAGCCATTATTTCTTCAACTTTTTTTTTCTGCCTCAATGGCTTTCTCCTCTCTTTCTTGGTTTTTAATTACAAGTATAGGTAGATCATTTGTATTGTCCCAAAGGTCTCCGAGGCCTTGATCTTTTTTTTTTTTTTTCATTCCATTTTCTCTCTGTTCTTGAGATTGAATAATTTCTATTTATCTATTTTTAAGTTCTCTGCCTTTATCCTCTATTATTTCCATTCTGCTATTGAGCCCATCCACTAACTTTTAAATTTCAGATATTATATTTTTCAGTTTAAAAGTATCAATTTCTTTCTTTTTTATAGTTTTATATCTCTGCTGGGATTTTTTTTTCATTCATTTCAAGTGTGTTTGCCTTTAACTCATGTGCATAGTTGTAATAGCTGTTTTAGAGTCTTTGATAATTCTAACATCTGAGTCATCTCAGAGTTGGCTTTTATTGATTGCCTTTTCACTTCAGACTGGTTTATATTTTCCTACTTATTTTGTGTCAGTTATGGAGTCAGATATACCCTGGACATTGTGAATGTTATATTGCATACACTTTGGGTTCTGTTATAATCCTTTAAAGAATGTTGTTTTGGTTTTAGTAGTTTGGATAAGATTAGACTGTAACTTCTGTCTTGTCTCCTGTTGGCTGTGGTTCAAATGCCAGTTAGGTTCTGTAAGCCTTTGCTGTGTTGCTTGTGTCTGTCCCATGCATATGTGGTTCAGAAGTTAGGCGAAGTCTGTATGTGAGCCTTACACAGAATTGGGGGTTTCCTTCTCTGTCTCCCTACCCTGTGTGGGATTCCTTGCTCCCTCTCTAGCTACAAGGGCATTTTTCCCAGTATATCTGGCTAGAAAGATGGCAATTTGTCTTAGTTATCTAGTGCTGCTATAACAGAAACACCACAAGCGGATGGTTTTAACGAAGAGAAGTTTATTTCCTCACAGTTGAAGTAGGCTAGAAGTCCAACTTCAGGGCGTGAGCTCCAGGGGAAGGCTTTTTCTCTCTGTAGGCCTTCTTCTCTTCAGTGTTCCCCCGGACTAGGAGTTTCTCGGTGCAGGGACCCCGGTCCAAAGGACGCGCTGTGCTCCCAGCCCTGCTTTCTTGATGGTCCCCCTGTCTCACTGCTCACTTCTGTCTTTTATATCTCAAGAGATTGCCTCAGGACACAATCCAGTCTTGTAGATCAGGTCCTGCCTTACTAACACAACTGCCACCCATCCTCCCTCATTAACATCATAGAGGCAGGTTTACAACATACCGGAAAATCACACAGTACGAGGAATCATGGCCTAGCCAAATTGATACACACGTTTTTGGGGGGACATAATTCAAACCATGACACTATTGGAGTTTCACCTGCCTACATACACTGCAGACCTGCTGTGACTGGGGCACACCCTCAGGGTAAAGCTGTAAAAGAAAATGGTAACTGGAAAACTAAACCGCATGCTGGTTACTTTTCCAAGTTTTTGCTGCCCTCCATAGTCCTCCTGCTCTTATTTATGTCTCAGGGTCCTCCAGAGGTTTTTTTCTTTCTTTCTTTCTTCTAGTGTTTATAGTATTAACTAGTGGGGAGGGATGGACTATAGGGAACTTAATTGCTATGGCAGAACTGGAAATTATCCATTATCCTTTTATAATGAAGAAAGAAGTGTAAAGAACAAAGGAATGATAGGATAGCTTGAATACCAAACATAATCTTAGAAGCATTTAGATATCTCTGATCATCAGTGGAGATAATGATTTTATAATCAAATTGGTTACTCTAGGCATCTACACAGGACAGAATCTTAGATATCTGGGGTTGTAAAGACTTTAAAGGTAATTAAAATAACCTCATAATTTTACATATCATGCCCAAAGTGAAATTTATGACCCAAGTAAACTCTGTCCAGATTAATAATATAGTTGCCATATATGCCATATGTATCCACGTAGGTATATGTCCTGAAATCACAGGCTTTGTGTTGGTAGTGTGAATGTTGTTTCGTTTTCCCACCCCCATAATCTAAAAATTAGACTATATTATACAAAGTAAGGAACCCAAACCACATCTGGATATAAATTTTTGTTGCACTGAATTTAACCATCTAGGCTTATTTTAAATTCCATTTATTTTGGTTCAGGGGCATAAATACAAGTTAAGATTTTAATGGATGCAATTCTGACTTTTCTAGTGTTATAAGAATTATAAAAAGACTTAATGAGTCTCCTCTGTGCCTTTGTCAGACTATTAGAATACCAAGTTATGAGTTGGAGCTGACTCAGCAGCAACTAACAACAATCTAAAGTTAAAAACAAACAAACAAATGAACAAGAAAAACCAAACAATGAGTAGTATCATTAATCTAGAATCTTAAAAACTTGGTGCTGATTATGAATAGTAGAAGTAAAACACAACTAAATTGGACATTAAAAATACATGTTTTGACAAAGTGATTAAAATACAGAAAATTCATAAAGTAGGTCAAATATTTGTCAGTTTCTCAGCATCCTTTTCCAATATCTCCCTCTCTTGAATGTATTTTGATATATTATCTAAAATTATTTTTAAATATTTATCTTTGATAATATTTCCATGTAGCACATATACTGCCTCCCCGCCCCCCCATCAAATTCACTTCAGAGCCTGCCAGTCTCTTGTCAACTCTGATTCTTTAGCCTCATCTAACAACTTGGTCATTCAGATAATGTTTATTGAACACCTACTGTGTTCCAGGCAGTATTGTAGATACTTAGAGATTTTGACAAAAATCAAGTAAATAAATAAAAATTTCAAAGAGTGGTAGCTGACATGAAGGAATTAAGCTGGGTGTTCTGATAGAGAGGACCAACCTAAGCCAACTTTAAAGGGTGGCAGAAAAGACCCCTTTGAACAGATCACATTTTAACTCAACATTCACCCTCCTTAGAAGATCTTTCAGACAAAGGAGAGAGCAATGGGAAGAGGCTCCCAGTCAGAAACAAGCTTGATGTGTCAAAAAGACAGAACTAAGGCTAGAGTGGGTGGAGTGGAGTCAGGGGTTGGGTGGGCTGTGGGTTGGAGAAGTAATCAGAGATGAGTAATGGGGAGCTTTATCAGCTATGATGAGGACTTCAGGTTTTATTCAGTCATTCACTCCAGCTCTTTTTCTAATCATCTCTACTTAAAATTTTGTGCTCTTGTTCACACAGTTATCCCCACATGGACACTCTCTGCCTCATTTCTTCCTTTCCAACTCATGCTCCATTTTAAAAAGTGAAGCTCAAATCCAATGTCATCCACAAAGTCTTTCTTGACTGGGCTGGTATAATGTATTTTATTCCCTTTTCTATTCATTCATTCATTATTTGAAACTTAGTTGAGAACTTGGTATGTACTCAGCACTGTGCTAGGCATTAGGAATACAAAGATAAATAAGATATTGATTGTCCCTGCCCACTATTGGATGAAGAAGATAACCTATGAGCAGATAATTATGTTTCAGCATGATAAATGCCATAACCAGTGAAAAATAAAAGCATGCTGGTCAGAGACACAGAAGAAGAAACAACTACCTCTCCCTGAGGGAGTTATGAACCCCTCTGTAATTGAGTCTCAGAGGATGAGTAGGAGTTTCTGTGTGGGGAAGGCCATTAAAGACCATGGATATGAATATGCAAAGATATCAAGACATGAGTGAGCATTGTGATTTTGAGTAATGGTGGAAATTCCAGAATGATCACCAGAAACTTGAACATTAAGTTGTAAGTTGTATCAGGTTATACAGCGTTTTCCATGCCTTGCCAAGGAGTTTGGACTTAATGTGTAACAGGGAATAGAAATGTAGAAAATTACCTGGTAGCAGTATAGAGGATGTTCTTAGGTAGGGAAAGAAAGAAGACAGAAAGTGTCTCAGGGTTTTCTAGAGAAACAGAACCAATAGTACATATATACAGAGAGAAAGAGATTGATTTTAAGGAACTGGCTCATGGGATTGTAGGGGCTGACAAGTCCAAAACTTGTAGGTCAGGTGACAGGCTGAAAACTTCAGCAGTCTTGTGTCCAAATAGGTAGGCCAGGCAGTGGGGTAGCAATTCCAGCAGGATGTCTATTTACATTTTCAGGCAGAGTCCTTCTTCCTTGGGAAAACTCAGTTTTTGCTCTTAAGGCCAATCGATTTAAATGGTAATCACATGTAAATATCTTCCTCGTAACCTCTAGACCAAACAACTGGACACCATAACCTAGCCAAGTTGAGATAAAATTAACCGTCACAGGAGGTCATGGAAGTAGTACCTGCATGTTTTGTCCTTAACAGATGCTTAATAAATATATATTAAAGAATAAATCAATGGAATTTTAATATTTTAATATTGATGATTCTTTTACAAATTGTTTTTTACAATTCTTGTTTACAAATTGTTCTTTTGGGCCTCCATGCGCTAATAGAACGTTAACTGTCTGACTTTTGTCAGCTTTATCCAGCAAGCAATGTGCAGAAATATCCTAAAGTCCTGTGCTCAGATCTACAGGGAAACATAATTTTTCCCCGTCACTGCTTTCAGAATTGCTTTTAAATCAGGCCTTTTAGGAGAATCTGATTTTCTCTTTTGTATGTACAGGATATGACCTATTCGCCTTGGCTTTGACAAGTCCTTGGTGATTAGTGATAGAGGAGGGCAAAAAGGACCGCCAGTGGATCTCTTGATTGACCCAAATGCAGTGAACTGACAGCAATTTGACACATGCCAAGATTCCCCCTGCTGGGTGCAGGGCCAGTGGTTGCTGCTGGGTGTGAGGGGAAGCACATGCGCAGCCACAAAGCACATTCCTTCTTGGCTCTTCCCTCTTCCCGTCAGTCCCGTTACTTAGGCACAAATGGCTTATCTGGGTCTTCATTTTGCCTGTCATCCGTAGGAATTATGAACTGCTTACTTATTCGTGGTGAACCACTTCTACACTTGTGCTTCAGTCACAGGCATATTCTCTGGCAACCCTATACCTATATCTGCCATCGCGCTTTCCTCCCATTTGGCCTTCCCTTCCTCCTTTCTACAGTTAAGCAATTCTTCTTTCCTCTCTCTCCATCTTTCTCCACTTCTCTAAACTCTTTCCTTATTGTTGTTAGATGCTGTCAAGTCAGTTTTTGACTCGGAGCAACGCGATGGGAAAAAGTAGAGCTGCCCCATAGGATTTCCTAGGCTGTAATCTTTAAGGGAGCAGATTGCCAGGTCTTTTCTCTCACAGAGTCACTGGGTGGGTTTGAACCACCAGTCTTTTGGTTAGCAGCCAAGCGCTTAACCATTGCATCACCACGGCGCCTTCTAGACTCTTTGTATCTGTTTTATATAATTGGAATCCTTCTTCAAGGGCTTTTGGCTTTGATCTGGGGGAGAAGTTTTTTGAGGTGTGCCTGAGCAGGAGTCACTGTCAGCTGAGAGGCTCTAACTAGGGGTTCTGTCAGCATTTCCATTCTTTCTGTAGCCCTTGTCACATTTAGACACACATGGTTCAGCATCAGAGTACCCCCTGCTGGAAAAAAAAGAAACCCAAACCAAACCAGTTGCTGTTGAGTCAACTCTTACTCCTGATAACACCACGTATTAACAGAGTAGAATTGTGCTTCATAGGGTTTTCAAGGCTGTGACTTTTTGGTAGCAGACCGGGAGGCCTTTCTTCCAAGTGCCTCTGTGGGGGTTCCAATTGCCAACCTTTCAGTTAGTAATCAAGTGCTTAACCATTTATGCCACCCAGGAACTCTGTCAGAGTGTCATTGTGGTCAAATGCACATTTCAGTAGCCAAAATACTTGGCAGGTTTAATAGCCAAAGTACTTAAGAATTATTCAGGACTCAAATTACAGACCTATAACCTCATGAACATTGATGCAAAGATGCTCAATAAAATTCTAGCCAATAGAATTCAGCAACATATCAAAAAAATAATTCACGATGATCAAGTGGATTTATACCAGGTACACAGGGGGATGGTTTTTCAACATTAGAAAAAAAAATCAGTGTAATCCATCACTTCAATAAAACAAAAGACAAGAACCACATAATCTTATCAATTGATGCAGAAAAGGCATTTGACGAAGTCCAATACCCATTCATGATAGAAACTCTCAACAAAAGAGGAATAGAAGAGAAATTCCTCAATATAATTAAGGGCATTTATACAAAGCCAACAGCCAACATTGTCCTAAATGGAGAGAGTTAGAAAACATTCCCCTTGAAAACAGGAACCAGACAAGGATGCCCTTTGTCGCTACTCTTATTCAGCATTGTGCTGGAGGTCCTAGCCAGAGCAATTAGGCTAGAAAAAGAAATAAAGGGCATCCAAATTGGTAGGGAAGAAGTAAAAGTATCTCTATTTGCAGATGATATGATCTTATACACAGAAAACCCCAAAGAATCCACAAGAAAACTACTGGAACTAATAGAAGATTTCACCAAAGTGTCAGGATACAAGATAAACATACAAAAATTAATTGGATTAATTAATTAAAAAATCACCAAATAATACCATTTACAGTAGCCCCCAAGAAGATAAAATATTTAGGAATAAATCTAACCAGAGACATTGTCATGGATTGAATTGTGTCCCCCCAAAATATCTGTCAACTTGACTGGGTCATGATTCCCAGTATTGTATGATTGTGTACCATTTTATAAATCTGGTGTGATTTCCTTATGTGTTGTAAACTCTACCACTATGATGAGGTTATACTTTTGAGGTTTAGATAGTGTCTTAATTCAATCTCTTTTGAGATATAAAAGAGAGAAGTGAGCAGAGACACAGGGGGACCTCATACTACCAAGAAAGAAACACCAGGCTGATAGGAAGCTCTTGACAAATGTTTGATGAGCTGAAAAGACAGAAACTCTGAAGTCCAGAACTTTACTTTTGGACATTTAACTCTCACAGCTATTTGTCTTAATTTCTAAACTTGCATCTCACACACCTCCTTCTGTTTCCCATCACATGCACACAGCCCTCATACCTGACTCATATGTCTTTGGGATTTACTGGGCATTTTTTCCTGTGACTGTTTAAGATTGTGAACTTCTAGAAGGAGGGCGAAAGGAACACTGTATAAATGTATAGGGCTTAGTCTAGCATCTTCAATTAAAGAAACAAACCAGTTGTCATCAAGTCGATTCTGACTCATGACGACCCCTTGTGGTTCAGAGTAGAACTGTGCTGCATAGAGTTTTCAATGGCTGTCACCTTTCAGATCATCAGGCCTTTCTTCCAAAGTGCCTCTGGGTGGATTAGAACCACCAACCTTTCGTTTAGTAGCTGAGTGCTTAACTGTTTGTGCTACCCAGGGACTCCTAACAACTTTGATTAGTAACCTTTTATACATGCCTCTGGGTGGTTTAGAACCACCAACCTTTTTGTTAGCAGCTGAGCACTTAACTGTTGTGCTACCTGGGACTCCTAGCAGCATGGACTGGTAACTTCTTATACATGCTTTTATGATGCTGATGATTTTATTCTGGTGAGATTTTTATAGAGAGGATGGGGGAAGGATGCTATAGTATTGTAACGTGGCTTGCTCTATTTTTATCCTGTCTTTAGCATTGTCATCATTTGTCTGGTTTTCCAGATATTGGTTATCTCTTGGGTTGACTCTGATACCAGTTGACTGAAGAAGAAAGTGGATGGACAAGCAGAACATCTGTTTCGTGAAATTGTGATTCAACCAGATGGATATAACCAAGTTGTATTATATATCATATTTTTACATGAATAACGTGTACCTTCTATGTTTGTTTGCCAACCGTGCCCGCCCCCTGGGAGATATTTTTATAAGTACTGATATGCCAATATTCTTTTACATGTTGCTGTAAAAAATTAGCATAATGTGCTTAGGAAACTACCTCGTGGGGGAAGGGCACAGTTGGCAAACAAACATAGAAGGCACGTGTTATTTGCGTAAAATAGTGTAGTACTCCAGTTGCTTGAAGCCAAAATAGTTAAAATGCAGAGGCATTTAAAGAAATCTGTGAATACTTTCCTAAAATAATGCAAGGATTTATAGATACTTGTCCTTTTGGAAAGCGAATTGGCTTTGTAAACAAAGTCTGATATCTTTAAAACCAGACTAAACTAATGGCTTTTGTACACTCTTCAGGACAAAGTAAAATTTGGTTTAAGCCTCAGATCTGACCCTATTGAAAATTCAGTGGCACCAGTGCCATACCACCAATAAAGTCCTTCTGTGTGCTGAAAGAAGTTGAGACTTCTTTACATACTTGTCTATTTTGTATTTTCTGGAAATAAGAAATGCACTAGATGATGCTTCAAATGCGAGTTCATAACTCCAGTACTTACTGCAAAGTCCTTTTGCAACGACTAACGTATTGGTTTAGGTTTGGGCTTTGCATTTCAGGTATAACATTTCTTATGGATGTGAAGGTGAATGAGGGGCTAAGCTTCTCTAACTTCAGTTTCCTTATCTGAAAAACTGGAGTAATAGCAACCAATCTCAAACTGTGGGAATTAAATGACAAAATATATGTAAAACTTCTAGCACTGTGCCTGGAATATTTTAAGTACTCCATATATGTCAACTATTACAAACATGATTTTCTTTAATGTTAACAGCAACCCAGTGGGACAGATGAAGCAGGGATTATTATTATGCCTACTTATCAGAGGAGGAAACAAAGTCCCAGAGAGTTTAAGGTACTTGCCAGAGGTTACACTGCAATTTATTTAGGTAGTGAAATTTGAACTCCAACTTGTTTTCTGAATCAATTAAAGCTTTACAGTTTTAAGATATATTGATTGGTTTTATCCACATTTTTCAAGTACAAATAGATTTTTGAGACAGGGAGAAAAAAAAATCAGATTTGGTCTTCTAATCTCATTGCAAAGAATTTCTATCCATTTCCTGTCCTCCCCTATCCGCAGGTTCCCAGAGCTTCAGCCTGGTCTCTCTCTACCCTGTCTCTGGGATTGGCCAGCTCAGATCCTGCTCTTTATTTCTGCTTCTAATCAGCAGCTTCCCCTCAGAGCATGCTAGGTAGAGCTTGGGAGTGTCTGTGTGTGCTAAATAGAGAACTCCTTCCTGCTGCCTTTTAACTTGCTAGCACTCTGTCTCTCTCAGGGAATCTCACATCTCACCTCCTTGAAGTGCAAATACAGAGGAGGACAATGGAATGGAGGTAAACTAGGAAATAAGTGAGAGATTCAGCCTAAGGAAATCATGGAACAAGCAGCATCTACCTCAGGGAAAATTGGATATCTTTTTGTTGTTGGTTGGTTGCTGTCTAGTGGGCTCCGACTCATGGCGGCCCATGTACAACAGAACAAAACCTTGCCTGGTCCTGTGTCATCTTCACCCTCGTGAGTATACTCTAGTTCATTGTTGTGGCCACTGTGTGCTTTGAGTGCCTTCCAATCTAGGGAGGGGAAGTTAACCTTCCAGCACTATACTGGATAGTATTCTGTTGGGATCCATAGGATTTTCTTTGGCTAATTTTCGGAAGTAGATTGCCAGGCCTTTCTTTCTAGTCTGTCTTAGTCTGGAAACTCCACTGAAGCCTGTCCATCATAGATGACCCTGCTGGTCTTTGAAGTACTGGGACATAGCTTCCAGTATCACAGCAGCCCATAAACCACTACAGTATGATAAACTGACAGATGGGTGGTTGAGGCGGTTTTTACCACCTCTTTATAAAGAACCCTGATCTTGCTCTAGTAGAGGCAAGGCAGCTTAGTGGAAAGAGCCCTGGACAAGAAGTTACAAAATTTGGGTTCTAACCAGATTGAGCTTCTATCCAATTAGGCAAGTCATTGCTCTTGTTTGCAGTCAGTGGTTTCTTTCATAAAATTAAGGGGGTTGGTCTATCTCGTGGATCATGAACTACGAAGTCCATAGGGCAGGCAGGTAATCTGAACACAGTGGGCTGTGGAAAAGTGCTTGTGCAGACATGAGATGAATGGCAGGGTCTGTGGGGAGTTGGAGAGCTTCATATATTCAGTTACAGGCAGTTGCTGACCTGCAGGAGGCGGCAGTGATCCCCCAAAAGCAGATCCTGAGACAAGAATTTTGGAAATGTCCATTTAGTTAGAAGTTGGTGCCAGGAAGCATTGAGGGAGAGGGAATTAAGCCTGGCAAAGGGACAAAAGTCAATAATGAGTTTCTTAATGAGTGTGGGGAGCCCTTAGGTGGTACAAACAGTTAAGCGTGGGTCTACTAACAGAAAGATTGGTGGTTCAAATTCACCCAGGGCTGCTTCAGAAGAAAGGCATGGCGGTCTACTTCCAAAAAGTCACAGTCATTGAAAACCCTGTGGAGCAGTCCTACTCTGAAACACATAGGGTCGCCAAGAGTTGGAATGGACTCCACAGCAATGAGTTAATGTGTGTGGGCAGCTGGGGCTCAATCACCCTTGGGAGCTGTCTTAGTTATCTAGTGCTGCTATAACAGAAATATCACAAGTGGATGGTTTTAACGAAGAGAAGTTTGTTTCCTCACAGTCAAAGTAGGCTAAAAGTCCAAATTCAGGGCATCAGCTCCAGGAGAAGTCTTTCTCTCTCTGTCGGCCTTCTCATCAGTGTTCCCCTGGACTAGGAGCTTCTTGGCGCAGGGACCCCGGTCCAAAGGACGCACTCTGCTCTTGGCACTGCTTTCTTGATGGTATGAGGTCCCCCTGTCTCACTGCTCAGTTCTGTCTTTTATATCTCAAGAGATTGCCTCAGGACACAATCCAGTCTTGTAGATCAGGTCCTGCCTTACTAACACAACTGCCACCCATCCTCCCTCATTACAATCATAGAGGCAGGCTTTATAACATATAGGAAAATCACACAATACTGGGAATCATGGCCCAGCCAAACTGATACACACATTTTTGGGGACATAATTCAATCCATGACAGGAGCCCTCTGAGAGACTGCTTAGAGCACATCCCAGAGCCGTGCTCAGAGGAGTTGGGAAGCTGGCAATGATAACTGTAGAGAGACTCTGCTTGAGCTAGGGAGCTCTTGACTTACCAGGGGGCTGTCCTTCAAAGCTACAGGGGACCGCAGTGCGGATGTGGGTGGGCATCAATAGTATCTGCTACCTGGTCATTCGCTTTTTCAGTAAGCCAGAAATCTCACCTTCTATGGGAACCCTCCTGATTTTTAAATATTGGCAACTAAGTCAATTTTTTTTTAAAATAAATTTGAAAAAGTCAAAAGATGTTTGTGAGCCATATTTGGCCCACTGATCATCTGGGCCAGATATGACGCCAACTGCTTGCCAAGCATTATATTGTTTAGTTCTCAAAGGAAAAAAAAAAGGGAGACAGAGTTGAGAGCCATTATTATGCACATTTTATATATGAGGAAACTGAGAGACACAGGGGTTGTAACTTATCCAAGGTCCAATAGCTGTTAATTGGTGGACCTGGGATCTAAATTTAGGCAGCTGGCTCCTGAGCCACTGTAGCTCACTGCCCTGGCTACACTGATTGATTGTACCCAAACCTAAAGTGCACAGGGAAGGACAAAACCCAAATCCTACCAGCCACTGACTTTGTCCCACTTAAAGTTTTGGATTGCTGAATTCTCTGCTTCTGTGATGAGATGGGTTCCAAAATAAAATTTAAACACTGAAAATTATTTTTCCCTGATAAAATTTTTAGGTTCAGGATTTCATTCATGTGAGTGCAACTGGGACCTAGGGAAAAGTAATTTACTAGACTGAGTCTCAGCATCTGGAGACTTGAAAGTGTTTTTTTTTTTAAGTAAGCTTTGTATAAACCCAGGAAAAGGTATACTCACAGAAAGTCCAACAGTTATTATACACTTTTTTTTTTCCAGTTGAAAACAAGAACACAAGAAGCTCTGGGAAAAAATGTTATGTTTTAGTTATTCAAACTTTCTGCTGTTTTTCTCCCCCATCAACTCAGACTTGTTGGCAATTCTGTTGCAGACATGTCAAGGTTAGATGGTGTAAATTTTCTTCTGTTGTTCTTTTCTTTACATATGTTAGGTGCAAAGAATTGATAACATCCTCTCCAAATTCAAAAGGAAATTATATTTGTTGACATAAAATCTGGTGCATTCATCTCTCAAATTTGGTATGTTCCATATAGACGGAGAGTCCTTGAGGAATGGCTGCAATTACTAAGTGTTTCTCGAGTATTAGGTTTTATTTGAAGCATTTGAGCATTTTATAGTTGATATGAACTTTTTTGTAGTCAGCTTTATACTATATTGGATAAAGAATAAAGTTGGCTGTGCAAACTTTATGAAGCATTTCTTCAAAGACTAGGCTCTCTGGAATCAAATGTTTCTTTTTTTGTTTTTTTTCTTGGATTTTATGAGCAAATTTGCATGGTGAATTCCACTATACCATCCATGTTTGCAGTGATGGGAGTTTACCTACTTCATGCCCTTATCTTCAGGAAATTCTAATGATCAGAATTTACAACAGGCACTGGAAATATTAGCAATAAACAAGATGGTACCTGCCTTCAAGATGATACCTCCAGTAAGGAATTTCCTACTTAGTGGGGACATAAAAACAAAAACAAACAAAAAACTTGATTTGAGTAGAATCATAGAAGCCCAGAGACAATGAGAGCCTAAAAGAGGGACAGCTAACCTGTGGGGAGAGGCACAGGACCAGAGAAGAATTCTTGAGCAGAAATTATCCAGGCAAAGGAAGTACAGGGAGGAAGAGTGTTTCAGGCAGAAGAAACAGCATGCATAAGGCCTGGAAAAGAGAGAGCACAAGGCTTGAGGCATTGAAAGAAATTCACTGTTGACTCCTAGGTAGAAGAGCTGAAGCTGAAGAAGATGGGGTCTCATCATTCCCAGCTTCGTACGCCGTATTTAAGAAGATTGGCTCTTATGTAAGAAGAATAAGTAGCCATTAAAGTAATGATACCGTAAGCAAAGTATAATTTCTATCATTCCTTAGCTGTTGACCTTGATTGGAGAGTGAAGAGGTGGGAACATGGAGAGAGAGCACAGAATGTGTAGGGGGCTCCTAGCAGCTTTAGGGTAGAGAAAACATCATGAACAGATGAACCTCTATGAACTGAGTGCCCAGAACATAATGAGCAGATGAATCTCTATGACCTGAGTACCCCTAGGATACAACTAATTTTAAAGATGATTGTGTTGACATCTAGAAGCATTTTTCTCTTCTACTTTCAAATAAAAGTCAAATAAAACTTGTACACGTTTCATTAAAGGACTTGTTTATATTGAGAATTTGTTCTTTCCAGATTAAAAATTTGCCTGCAAAGTCAGTTTCTAAGTTACCTGGATTGTCAACTTCTTATCATTTATAAAGTATCACCTATTTAAAAATTGTACCGATTTAATTGTCCTTCTACATTCATTTCCCTTAGAAACATATTATTTAATTTTCTAAAAAAGAAGCTTGAAATATATTTTATTTTGTTCCTTTATTCAGTATGCATTGATTCTTACTAAGTTCCCATTGTGAAGCCGGCCCTGTTGACAGCTTTGCACTTGACTGTTGCTCAGTGCCTCACTGAATAATTGAGTAATTTTCTAATTATATATTATAATAAGCGTGATGCTTGTGTGTGTTTTTAAGAAAAGATAACTAAAAAAAATTTCCAAATGTTGTAGTTAGGAGGAAAATAAATTAATAATAAATAAAAATTTCTATTTCACCCACCATACAGCCATCATTGTGCAAATCTCTGGGGGACTACAAAAAATGTAATGCATAATACTCCCTTGGGATTCATAATATAAGTGAGGAATCAGATCGTACATGAATAAAGTGGGGAATAACACAAGACAAATAAGTTATAGTTGAAACTACAAAGTGCAATAAGGGTGCAAAGAAGGAGGATCCCAGTACAAATCGGAATAATCAAGTAAGCCTTCTTGTTGCAGGGATGGCTGGAGGCTGACTTGCAAATGACTTTGGATGTTAATGGTTTGTCTTGTTGGGACACAGAGAACCCAAGTAATGATGATGAAGAACAGCATAGCCTCAGAATCTTTGCTTTCTAGGACCAAGCTCTGAAGTAAAGTTACTGCTTTGCAAGGGTAACTCTCCATGTTCTGGTTCCAAACTACCTTCCTAGTTTTGTCAAAACCTTATCACTTCCATGCTTGTGTTCAGTCAATCTGCCATATTTTATGACCCCAGGAGATAAATCCTGCCTCTTCTCATCTCACACTTCTCCTTAGGCCATTTGCCCAGCAGAGAATTCCCTCTTTACTCTGAATATGATTTCCCACCATCACCATTATTTGCCTGAAAACAGGTGGTAGCCAACACTACCTGTAACCAACCCATTACAGAAATAGCAACTTCATCTCCCCCAGTTAATATTCACAGACGATCTGAAACCACCAAAACAGTAAAAAAGCAGAATGCTCTAAATGCTAGTAGGAAACTGAGGAAGTTAAACAAAGTCTCTGAGTTGGAACTTTCTTTATCCTTGAGACTCTAGTCCTCTATTCCTGATTTATAGGTAAATTCAATAAACCAAAAAAAAAAAAAAAAAAAAAAAAAACCCAAAGCCGCAGCTGTCGAGTCGATTCTGACTCATAGCGACCCTGTAGGACAGAATAGAACTGCCCCATAGGGTTTCCAAGGGGCGCATGGTGGATTTGAACTGTTGACATTTTGGGTAGCAGCTGCAGCTCTTAACCACTACACCACCAGGGTACCTAGCATTTATTTAGATACTGTGTTACTGGTTAAGAGCTCGGCTGCTAACCAAAAGGTCGGTAGTTTGAATCCACCAGCTACTCCTTGGAAACCCTATGGGACAGTTCTACTCTGTCCTATAGGGTCGCTATGAGTCAGGATTGGCTCCGTGGCAACAGGTTTTTTTTTTTCCGGGTTATGTTACTATGGCACGAGGGTGCTCCAAGACAAAGTTATAGATGGGAAAGTATTTGAAAAAATGAATTTAAAGGAAATCTTAGAAATACAAATTATAAGTGGAAACTAGAACAGAATTGTAATGAGTTATTAGCTAGCATTATCAGACATTAAGATCTTCTTTTCAAATCACTTTCGTTTCTAGCCAGTGAGAAAAGCAAAATTACAGTATGATTTAGAAAAAAGAAATTATCACCAGCAATTAAGTATATCGATTTCTGTATATATTTTTATACACTATTTTTTCTTATTTAAGTAAAAAGCTATTTAGTTATGAAAAAATAACTGAGGGCAAAAGTATAATGTTATTTTCATCATGGAACAAGAATCAGAATTGTGAGAAAATAGTTAATCATGAGTTAACACAAAATCAGTAAGCATCTTTTCTGGAGAATTTAGAGATTCCTTCCCTTTTGTGTAATTACAATAGGCTTCTCAGGAGCTAACTATTTAAATGAGTGGGAAATTCAGTGGTAGTATTTTCCATAAACTGCCTATTATGTTATAAAGGTGTTTGTCCCCTCAAAACATCCTTTCTAAGTCAGCGGTGCACATGAACAGCTACTACTAACTTTGATATTGCATTCCAGATTGATCAGGCAATGTAAAGGATTTGCATCAAAATTGTAAAGAAACTGCATTTTGCAAAGCAAAGTTATCCAGTAAGGAAATTGCCCAAAGAAGAAGATTTCATTTAAGGACCCCAAACAAACTGAAATATTGTTAACTGCAGATTTTTTAGGGACTTACCATCTAGTTTATGAAATTTCACTGCTCTGTTGCATTCATAAGAGATAATACATTATTTTACTACTTAGGCATGCTAAGATTTAAGATGAGAAGAAATCTACATTATTGTCTAAAAGTAAGGGTGTGTGTGTAGGGAGCTAGGCCAGTACTCAGAGTGTCACAGCAATGAATAAAACACAGCATTGGCCTTCAAGAACGTAACTCCAGTGTCTGGAGAGGAAAAAAAAAATTGTCCTTATCCCAATAAATTTTATTTTAAATTGTAAAAATAGTATTATGACAATATTAATGCTTGTATTAAATAAAGCAACCCTAATCTTATTATCCTAACACATTTGATTACATTTAGAAGTATTTCTCCTTCCAGTCTTTGTCCCTATCACGTATTCACCAATGACAATCATTCTGAGCATACAATTTAATATTTATTTTTCACTTAACAGGGTATCATTAGCAGTTCCCATGTTGTTGTTATAGTCTTCATATTTGTAATTTTCAATGGCTGAGTGATATTTTCTTGAACTGGAACACCACCATTTATGCAAACATTCTCCTATTTTTAGTATTTTCTGTGTATTTATCTATTGTATTATAGACATTTATCTAATACACATTTTCATGCATCTATTATTTTCATGCTGGAGAATATTTTTTAGGGTAAGTTTTATAATCACCGAGTGAAAGAGCAAGAATATTTTCATGATTCTGGATACATATTGCCATGGTACATTTCAAAGGAGTAAAATCAGGTGATTGCGTCATCATCCACAATAGATTTCTGTGTTACACCACATTAATAGCACAAAGAATTTTAATGATTTTTTTCTAATTTAACAAATGCCCAATGGTAACTTATTGCTGTTGTAATGTGCGTTTCTTTGGTGATTAGTAAGGCTGAAGATTACTCCCTGTGTTTATTGAATATCTGTCCTTCCTTTTGTGATAATTGTTTATGTCCTTCAACCATTAATCTTTTAAAGTCTTGATTGCTTTCTTGTGGTCATCATAACTTCTTGCAGTTGGTTAGCAATGAGCAAGGCTTTTTGGGCAGAGGAAGTGCTTTCTAGACAAGGAAGCATTCAGAGAGAGGGAGCCCTGGGAACAGAATTCATTTGGCTGGGGTGAGATGACTTGGTAATAGAATTCTCTCCTATAAATGTCTGTTCATTGTGTAATGGAAATAAAACGGATACTGTCTTAGTCATATATCATGCTGCAATTCCATGATCCTTAAAGAATGTTTTTTGACTGAGTGACTAAAATGTTTTACTTTTGGATAACATGTAAAGGTTATTTTCTATCTAGGAATATAATTCCCTGCTCTTGGCACAACCACAACCTGGAATTAGAGGAGCTCATTTGTCAGGGTCTTGCATTTGCTATATGCCATTTTGGCACCAAAGGTCATGTGAGTTTGCAGTTATTTCCCTATGCATCTCTGTTATTTCATCTCACCTGTCCCCTCATTCCCTCTCTAGCATGAATTGACCCTCTTTGGTTAGATCTGATGGTTAGTAGATTTGACATGCTAGGAGTTCTTTTTTCCAAAATGTATAAGAGAAACCTGCTGCTAGATTGACTTTGAGTCCATCTTTTCCATCAATTAATGAATATATTTGAATATTGAGGAGTGTTTTTTGTGTTAACGTCTAGTTTATAATATTAGTAATGTTACTTTTTTCAGTATTTGAAAATTTATTAGTCATTTAGATTCTACTTCAAATTTTAAATGCATAGATGCATTCTTGAGGGGGTTGCATCTAAACAATAAATCATGAAACATCTTAATGTAGTTCTGATTGGTTTGATCAGTGCCTTCATGGACTAAATATTTATAATGTAGGTATTTCAAAAGAGTAAAACCAAGTTATTGCATTTACAATACAGATATTGTACAATACATGTATTTTTTTTATTCTTGGTAGATGTTTTTATTTAGTCAGTTTTTGATTTAAGGAACCTGGCTTTGGTAGTGTAGTTAACATTTGGAAGAAAAGCCTCTTTGATACTGGATTTCTCTGAAAGTCATTGTTGGTGACCTCTAATGTGTACTCAGAGAAAGAGGAGTTTTTCATTTTAGGAAGGAACCTATTTTCAAAGTGGTGAATTTTTTTTTCTTCAAGTTATTTGGTAATCACAGCATAACTCATAATCATACTTGTTTATCTTGTGAAAAGGCTGGGAGATATCTTCAATCCAATAAATTATTCCTGGAAATGTTGTATTTCTCTAGTCTGGGTGGAACAGCATCAGATCATCAGATGCCTGAGCTAGAGCTACAGATTGTCAGACTAAGGTTGAAATGAGATGCACAGGCAGGGTTAGAGGCAAATCATGGACAAGACTTGAGCCAAAAAATGCATTTGAACAGGAAGGCCTCTGGAGGAGGCAGTTCCGTGATCACTGAATAGTGTCCATGACTAAACCAGATAGGCAGAGGAGTGATCAAGTAAGGGCAGGTTTGCCTTTGTGTTCATGCCAGGCTGGGCTGGTCAGCAGTCAGGGACAGAGACATGACCATTAGTGACTATTTCTGTGGCTCCCAGAGGAAGAGAAATTGGTGTGGTTTTTTCTCTTGGATAGCTCAGTTCTTCCCCAGTTAGCCCTGTCCCTGGGACTGTCCTTGATATTAAAGATCTCAAGATGGGTCATATGCCCCTGGGTTTTTGGTTGGGTTATCAGTTGTTCAAGGCCTTTTCATTTCTGTCTGAAGACTCTTTCTAAATGGGGAGCTTAGGAGCAACATTTGGATGGTGACAAGGAAAGGTTGCGTCTTCCTTTTCTCATATAGTCTGTAGAATAAGGAGACAGGGGAGATCAGGAAACTATACCAAGGACAAAGCCCCCAGTAGCCAAGCAGACAGAACTGAAGTGCCAATGTGAAGGACGGAAGATAGGTAACAGGTGGCAGTGGGGGAGAAACTATAGACACCAAAACAGGGCAAGAACACCTGGAACATCCAGGGGCAGGTGGAGGCTGGAGAACTTCTTTGAGATGTTGACTCAAGGACACTTTTAAGAAGGTGTCTGGGCTTCACCTATAGTTGGACAACAAGATGCCAAGGATTTTGAGTCAACTCAGACAATGTCTGATAGTACTGCTATATCTTCCAAGAACCATCAGAGATGGTTCATTTTAGAGATTTGATTCTCTTGAGGAGTGACAGAGGTGGATTCTTGGTGATTCTTTATTCACTGGGCTGGAGCTTATAATTCAGGCCCAACAGAGGAGTTTTCTTTCTCCTAAGCCTAGCCCAGTATCTCAGGATCTGCCATGACTGGGTTAATCAGAGGAGAGTACATTGGCTTCCCAAGCAAGAGAAAAGGAGAAAGTCAAACTTTACTTTAGAATGGCCCTAAGGATAGACCCAGAGTAAATTTTAATCCAGCTGCAAGGAAGAAGTGGAAGAGAGAGCTGTACTCCTGAGTGAATTCCAATTACGTTTACTAATAAACCTGGTCTGATCAGTGTCTTGGAACCAGACCAGTGAGATCAGCAATTCCTCCCTGGTAGGAGAGCAAGGAGGGCTTTGAAGAAAGGAACAGAGACCATCCGATCATCCTCTCCCTGTAGTTAGTGTTTTGGAAAGACAGGTGTTGGTTGTCTATGTCTTACCGACCTATTCAACAGTTACAGATTTATTCTAGTTTTGAATGACGAGTTTATCAACCAGAGAGTTAAATTAAAACTGGAAACATTGAATGGCCTATTGGAACCATTTAGGGAACTTTTCTAAAATGTTTATATTGTCTCAGATACTATGTAATAGTAAGTCATTTTTTTCCTGTATCTCTTATCCCTAGCATATACAATTATCTTTAGGCTTATTTTGTTACTAAAGTGCCTTTTGCTTAAAATGTAGTTTAAATATCTGATGTTAATTTTTAAATCATTCTTAAAAAATAATCAATTTTATATGTACACCTATGTTCATGGCAGCATTGTTCACAATAGCAAAACGATGAAAACAACCTAGATGCCCATCAACAGATGAATGGATAAACAAACTATGGTACATACACAGAATGGAGTACTATGCAACGAGAAAGAACAATGATGAATCTGTGAAGCACCTCATAACATGGATGAAATTGGAGGACATTATGCTGAGTGAAATAAGTCAATCACAAAAAGACAAATATTGTATGAGGCCTCTATTGTAAAAACCCATGAAAAAGTTCACACACAAAATGTAACAATCTTTGTTGGTTACCAGGGATGGGAGGGGTGAGGGGGGGAATACTAAATAGACAATAGATAAGTGGTATCTTGGGTGAAGGGTGAGACACTATACAATACAGGGGAAGCCAGCACAACTTGTACAAGGAAAGGTCATGGAAGCCCCATAGACACATCCAAACTCCCTGAGGGACTGAACTGCTGGGCGGAGGGCTGTGGGGACCATGGTCTCGGGGAACATCTAGCTCAAATGGCATAACACAGTTTATAAAGACAATGTTCTACATTCTGCCTTGGTGAGTAGCGTCTGGGGTCTTAAAAGCCTGTGAGCAGCCATCTAAGATACTCCAGGGGTCTCATCCCTTCGGGAGCAAAGGAGAATGAAGAGAACAGGATACAAGGAAAAGATTAGTCCAAAGGACTAATGGACCACAGTTACCATGGCCTCCACCAGACTGAGTCCAGTACAGCTAGATGGTGCCCGGCTACCACCACTGACTGCTCTGACCAGGATCACAACAGAGGGTTCTGGACAGAGCTGGAGAAGGATGTAGAACAAAATTCTAACTCACACACACACAAAAAAAGACAAGATTTACTGGCCTAAAGGAGACTGGAGAAACCCCGAGAGTATAGCCCCCAGACGCCCTTTTAGCTCAGTGGTGAAGTCATTTCCAAGGTTCAGCTGGGGAGTGGACAGCCCCATAAAACCAAATGGGACTAATGAGGTACAGCAGTCCAGGGACAAGGGCCAGAAGACAAAAGGGGACAGGAAAGCTGGTGATAGGGAACTCAAGGTTGAGTAAGGATAGTGTTGATGTGTTGTGAGGTTGTTAATCATTGTCACAGGGCAACATGTGTACTAACTGTTAAAGGAGAAACTATTTTGTTCTGTAAGCCTTCATCTAAAGTGAGAAGAGCAGCACAATTGGAAGAGTGTAGTCGATGTCACTGAACTGTGCATGTAGAAATTTTTGAAATGGTGTATCTTTGGCTATGTATATTTTCACCAAAAAAAAAAAGGTCAAGAAGGGAGAGGGTTGATATGTTGTAGGGTCGTTAACCAATGTCATAAAACAATATGCGTACTACTGTTTCATGAGAAACTATTTGTTGTGTAAGCCTTCACCTGAATGAAGTACAATTAAAAAAAAAAAAAAGACATGAAAAAAAATCCATTTTAGTTCATTTTATGTCCTTTTGAGTCTAATAGCCTTCTCCTACATTCATTAAAAATTAATATCATTTCTTCCAGGAAATAAACTGTGACTCAGTATGGGCAGACTGATACACATTTCAAAAGCAATGCTAGTCAGTCTCACAACATCTATTTAATATTTCAGATTAAGAAAACATAAAAGAAGATATTTTGATATTTTAGTTCAATTGATCACAAGTTCCCAGGGGAAGGCAGTGCTCTTACACGTTCTGGATGGTGCTTTGAAACTATGAAGATTCAGCCAACACTGAATCAATGTATACAGGCTTGATAGAGGCCCAGACAGTTTTGCGACTCAAATCTGGTTGCACTCTCAGGCAGACAAAAATAACCACAGTCAACACTCATAGTAAGGGGTGAAGTTGCTACCTCATATTCTCCTTCAGTGAACCTTTGGATAATATGTGTCTTCAAGTGTGGAAGGGAAATATGGCTTGAATTTATACAAAGACGTTTGATGGGAATTCCCTTGAGCTTGATAATCACTGTCTTGGTAATTTATTGCCCAGGAGAGCAGAGAATTGGTCTTCATATTATACCTGTTTTGCATTTGTGAAAACTAAGAAAACAAAAAATATTAAGAATGATTTGTTCAGGAATCTTCTATTTTGTTTATTAGACCATCTTGTTTGGCAGTGCTGACAAACCAGACAACTTTTTCCTTTTTACCTGGTGTGTAACAGCTGCTTACTAAGAAGGAGCAACAAGGTTAGTAAGAAATTAAAGGTGAAAAGTGTGCTGCTCCTAATTTAGTTCTCCACATAAGAGATTTGGTGATAAGGGGATAATTGCATTTGATTGATTACCTCTGCCCCTTGTAAATTTAAACGCGAGTATCTATGAGCAGGCTGCCTTTAAGGTGGCCATATCCCATGAGTCATTTAGCAGGGGCAAATGAAATTAAGCACTGAATTAGTTTGATTACTGTTTACTGCACTGTTGTACCAATGTCGTGCTAGGGACTTTTGCAATTTACCATTCAGATGCTTTAATATGGTCTCTAACAGTGAAGTTAGATGAAGTCCTGCATGGGCATGAGAACCTACCAGGACAGATAAATACTTGCACCCATTCCAGATGATGCTTCTGATGGTCACAGTGAGTTCCCGATGGTCTCAAGCAGGAAGGTCTAAGGATAACATCGAACACTATAGGATTCTTACAGATAAGTTGTACAGCAGAAATTTGTAGACTTAATAGAAATAAACCGTTTAAGAAAATGTAATAAAAACAAAAAAAAATCCTTTTCCAAATATGATATGAGAGATTAACCTACCAAAATGATATTGCCTTCATCTTTCATCTCTATATTTTGTTTAGTGAGATTTTAAATGTAGTGAGAATTTGCTGTGGTGGGAGTAAAATACTGGAAAAATCCCGATTTATGTGAAGGTTCTGAAATACATTAAGAGTGGAAGAAGTCTGGTTCTTATGTCCAGTGAATTGTGTTGAGAGTCAGATTGTTCATAGGAAAGACTGAGAAATGGTGACAACTGGGTACAAAAGAAGGAAGGGTCATTTGAAGTATGGAGTTCTGTTGTTTAGAGGTAAGAGACTTGTGGAAGACGGCCTCCTCAGCCAAATATGTGAGCGTCTTAGAGTCAAAAGTCAGGCAGAGGGTTTGGGAAGGGTGAGGGAAGAGACTGTTCATCAGCAGGAAGTATGCTTTGGAGGGGCTGTCATACCATGTTATTGTTAGTTACCATCGAGTTAGCTCAGACTCATGGTGACATTCTGTGTAACAGAAGGACACGTTGCCTGGTCCTGTGCAGTCTTCCACCACTGTATTGAACAGTGTTCTGTTACGATTCATGAAGCTTTCATTGGCTTATTTTTGAAAGCAGATCACCAGGCCTTTCTTCCTAGTCTGTCTTAGTCTGGAGGCCCTGCTGAAACTTGTCCACCATGAGTGACCCTACTTGCAGCATCAAGCAACGTGCAAGTCACCATGGTAGACAAAGTGACAAATGGGCGGTGGGTCATACCATGGCATACTATGGCAGGAGTGAAGTGAAGAAAATGATACAACTTGGATTATTTTGTCTTTTTCTTATGTTTCTAATGTATATAATATATCGGCAGCCGTTAAAAACCCATTGTGACTGAGTCGATTCTGACTCATTGTGATCCTACAGGACAGAGTAGAACTGCCCCACAGGGTTTCCAAGGAGCTGCTGGTAGATTCGAAAAGGTTAGCAGCTGTAGGTCTTAACCACTGTGCCACTAGGGCTCCTATATTGGCACAGATGTATTACATACACAGTTGTATTACACATACAATTTATGAATAGATAAACCAAGGTACTGGAGGGTACAGTTTCAATTTTTTTTTTTACTAAGGGCGTAAAGAATCTTAAAGAGTTTAGAGGTCCATGACCAGGCCTTTTCCTTAAATAACTTAGCCTGGCTTCCTTAGAGACTCTCCGTAAACCAAGGGACTGTTTTGTTTTTATATAGGACCTGTGGCTCTTATAAATTTTTGTTTCAACTTATGAACTGATCTTATACCTGGCTGAGTCTTATTTCCAGATCTTTATTTTTCATAGATCTCGTTTCCTCGTTTTTTTAATCCCATTGCTCTGTATGCATTCCTGCAAACTCCCTTGAAATTTTTAAGGAACAAGGTGGGGTATATATAAATGAAGACGAACGTGCTTAGAGAATACATTATTCCTCAAGCTGTTAGAATTTCCCAAAGCAACTTTATAAGTGGATATTTCTGTTGTGGGAGCTGTAAGTAGCTTGAACTAATCAACTGATTAAAAGTGCTACTTGTCTTGGTAGTCATGTTTTTCTTTCTAATAAATCTTTACTTTGCTGTTTTTATATTGACCTCTGGTTATTACAATAAGTTGGAATTGTGAGAGCAGTTCTTAAAATAGAATGCAATTCTTTTTCTATAATAAGATCAGCCATAATTTAGTTTTGGTATGATGAAAATACAATAAAAATCTGAACTTCAGAACATAGAACCTAGAGAAATTTGCTGTCAGTGCCAAGAGCTGTTCATAACCTTTTCAAGATACAGCAAAGTATTTCATTTCCCAAGTTAACCTCTGTGAGGTGATTTTCTTGCAAGTCATCATTATATGAATAATTTAATTAGTTATTCAGGACATGGGAAGGCATACATCACAACATTTAATCACTGAGCCCAGTAAAAGTACATTCCACTCATTTGAGTTATTTCTGATATTCACTGCAACACAATAGCACTTTTGCTGGTACTTGGGTCAACCTTGGATTCACTTACAAAAAAATAAATATCAGATCATGTTATTTAGTACACTGAGTACCCTAAGAGAATGACTGCTATTTTTTTCTTTTATCATTACATGAAGGATAACCATATTCTTAGGTTATTTTGTCATGTCTGACATTAGGAGTTCTTGGGTGGTGCAACTGGTTAAGGTGCTCAGCTGCTACCCAGAGCAACTTGGAAGAAAGGCCTGGTGATCTAGTTCTGAAAAATCAGCCATTAAAAACCCTATTCAGCTCTGACATACATGGGGTAACCAAGAGTCAGAACTGACTTCATGGCAATGGGTCTTTTTCCTTTTTTTGGGGTTTAGTTAACATCTAGATTTGCCCTGAAACAGTCAGAAACCCTGGCATTAAGGTGACATGATGAAACGTTACTTTCATAAGTAAAAGAAGCTTAAAAGTATAAAATCAGGTGATACAAAATGGACGAACGAATGAAAAGACTAACATTTACGTGAAAAAACCCGGAATTTTTGTGAAATAGGGCATGATTCCATACAGTTTTGTCAGTCTGAATTGAGCATATTTGGTAAAGTAGAGATAATAGCTAACATGCATTAACTCACTCAATTCTCACAAGACAGATACTGCTGCCATCCCCATTTTACAGATGCGCACACTGAGGCTCAGAGAAACTGAGTACTTATCTGTGATTGCACATAGAGTAAGAGGTAGAGAGAGCCAGGCTTGAAACCAGGCAGTGTGGTCCTACAGCCCAAGCACCACAGCCCTGCCACTCACTCACTTATTCATTCATTCTCTTTCTCTAGTAAAATCACCTCACAATTCCAAATGTACTTAAGATCCTCTTGATAAGCTTACTGACAAGTTTGGGCCAATTGACACAGAATGGATAGTCATTTGTAGTCTCAGCTGCTTCCCATAATAAGAAGAACATAAAAAGAAACAGAATGGACCATCTACTCCCCAGAGAGGCTGGAAGCCACCATCATAGACTTGAAATTGCTTTTTACATGCATCAATTGAAATGGCCTCTGCATAGCAATTAGATTTAATGAAGGGAAGCTGCTGATAACTAAGACAGGCTGCCAGACCTTCTGTTGGTTATTTTTAGAGGAAATAGATTGTACAACCTGTATGGCCCCAATTTCAATCCCACTAAAATTGCTTTGTTTTAATGTGTTTGTTTCTTTTTCTGAATTCACAAAAAAGAATGAACTTCTAAAGATTGTTTTCTTGATAGATTTCAACAAACACTATCATCAAAAAACGAGACATATGTTTCTCATAAGACCTATAATAGATATAGGTATTAAAAAAAAAAAAACAAAAAACCCACTACCGTTGAGTCGATTCCAACTCATAGCAACACTATAGGACAGAGTAAAACTGCCCCGTAGAGTTATCCGAGGAGCAACTGGTGGATTTGAACTGCTGACCTTTTGATCAGCAGTCGAGCTTTTTAACCATTGAGCCACCAGGGCCCCAGATAATAGGTATAGGTACACATATTTTATATACATATATATAATGTTACGTTCATGTATATATATGTAGTACACTAAATCTGTATATTTAATTATAGGTGTAGTTCTTCTCTATGTAGTTTAAATCTCTTTAATCCATTTTTTTTTGTTTATTGTTGTAGTTTAAACGACGTTTACATTTCAAGTTAGTCTCCCATAAAAAATTTATACATACATTGTTATGTGACCCTGGTTGCTCTCCCCATACTGTGACAGCACACTCCTCCTTTCCACTCCTGATTCCCCGTGTCCATTAAACCAGCTCCTAACCCTCTCTGCCTTCCCATCTCATCTCTGGACAGAAGCTGCCCGTTTAGTCTCTTCTATCTACTTGAGCTAAGAGGCACACTCCTCACGAGTATGGCTTTATGTCCCACAGTCCAGTCCAATCCTTGTCTGAAGAGTTGACCTTGGAAATTGTTTTAGTTCTGGGCTGATAGAGAATCCAGGGGCCATGCTTTCTGGGATTCCTCCCGTTTCATTCAGACCATTAAGTCTGACCTTCTTACTGGAATTTGAGTTCTGCATCCCACCTTTCTCCTGCTCCATCAAGGACTCTCTGTTGTGTTCCCTGTCAGCATTTTTTAATAAATACTAAATTTTTCTTATTTTTAGGAAAATGAATAGAAGTAAGGGATGCCGTTTATACAACATACAGTGTTCCTGATGACTGAGTTTCCTACCAATGACTAAGTGTCTGCAGAATCTGTCACTTTGGGAAGATGCCCGAACTTCTGTTAAAAGACCTTTATAGTTGTACAAAGACAAACCTGTTGTCAGTGTTAACGTTGCTGTGTTACACATCTGCTATTATTCCTGGGGCGACATATTTTCAAAATAAGATCAATAAAGGAACAAACAAATGCCTTTTATTTGCATCTATTTCAAGTTATTCCCCCAACAAAATGTTAAAATGACTGCATTGAGCTGAGCAAAATATGTCCTTTAAAAAATAATGACAAAAACTTGACATAAACTCCTTGAACGTTTCAGGAAGATCTTTTTTCTTTCTTGTTTTGTTTTTTTTTTTCCTAATGAGACAATCAGAATGACATTTTTGAGTACATGAAAATACAATGATTTTAAACTAAACATGGTAGTTCTAAATGAAAATATCTTATGACATTAAAAGAAAACCTCACCTTATAAAAATTACACAAAGAAGTTCCGATTTTAATTATTAAAAGAAAAAGTTGATTGTTCATGCTGTTCAGATAATTGGGTAACAAGTAAAAAAAATCCACTAACACTTGAAATTTTTACTACATAAACATTATTTGGTATTTTCCTTAAAATGTTATTTTTTAAGATTAGAGAAAGATGGAAGTTTTTTAGGGGATGAAGCTTTTTTTTAATAACATTTTATTTATCTCCTTATGCATGGGTTTTATGAATTGGAATCGACTCGATGGCAACCCATATGTGCCTGGGTGGTACAAATAGTTAAGTGCTTGGCTACTGACTGAAAGGTTGGCAGTTTGAATCCACCCAGAGGCTAATCAGAAGAGAGACCTGGCAATCTACTTCTGAAGGACCACAGCCACTGAAAACCCCACAGAGTGCAGTTCAACTGAAACGCATGGGGTTGCCATGAGTCAAAATTGACTTGATGGCAACTGCTTGGTTGATTTATGTGCCATATAAATTTTTTGTATTTGCTTGTTAGTGTTATAGAACAAGAGCAGCTAAAGTTTTTATCTTATGTGACCACCAGAAAACTGTTGAACTGCAGTCTGTAATCAGAGCGGAAGAAACAGAATCTACATTAGGTGAAACTTTCCATAAATTTCACATATTTAATTCATCATCAGATTTCCACAGAAATATTCTGTATTTTTTCACTATCAAATGAATCTGACTCTTGTATAGAAATTTTTGAGAACAAAGGAGAGAAAATTTTGATCAGCAAACATATTTCATTTCTTTCCTTTCTGTATATGCCACTGTCCTCACTCTGGTCTGATGTCTCTCAAGACTCGTATATGGGAATGTTCTAAGGTTAAGGACACAGAACAGGACAAGCAGGCAAAAATGATGCAGTTAGACAAAAGTCTCTAAAGTAAATTATGTAATATGTAAGCATTTTTTTGTCTGTAGTTCCATTGACATATTTTCAGTTAGTACTCACTGTATAAAAAGGCTGATTGTTTCTGAAATTCACCCCTACACTCGACCTCCCATATCAAAGATTTGTGTACAACCGGACCCAGCATTCTTACACAGTGAAGTCATTTTCCTTCTCTTCAGTAATCACTCAGGATTGACTATGGCTATTGAGAATAACTTACCACATAATCATCTTTCTAAATTTCATCCAGGAGAAGGATCATAACCCATTGCCTCCAGTATTATTGATCCCACTTCAAAGAATTTAGCTAGCCTGATGGTATTTTTAACAAATAACTAAAAAGAAGCTTAGATGATTTTGAAATAATTTTGTTGCAAACTTATTATCACCTCTATTATTGTTTTTTGTTTCTGTTTTAATCACAGTGAAAGTGTAATAATACACAGGGAGTGACATGATCAATCATGTAATGAAAGTGCCTACTTGGGCTGGAGGGAGAAAACTCATGGTCCTAGCTCCTTTGCAGGTTTTGGTCATTTTAATTTAATGGCACTCAAGAAATTGGGCATTACTTTTGCATCATAACCTGACATCGATGATAGCTCATAAGTTCAGAATCACAGCACACCTACGATAACCATCACACCTTGTAATACCCCGTTAGTATTGCCCAGAGTTCCCACTTTGAATGCACTAGTCTATTGTGCAGGTGACATTAGGACAACTGGAAGTGCGATGTGAGTGAGCTGAGCTGGACTTTGGTGGGCCCAATGAGCGCGTAGTGAATGCTTTTGTTAGAAAGTCTCAGATCTTCTGGATTCTGCCAGCAACGTAGGGTGCCTAGAAACTTCAGACCTAATTCTGTATGAATAACAAATAATAAAGCCAAAATTCTGAACTTGTATTCTGAACTTTGTAACCACCCTGAGGAGTTTTTCACTCTCTGTATTATACCACATGCATATTAGTTATTTGTGGCCATCCCTTTTCTCTTTCTAACTGTTAAGGGCCACTGTCTTGTACATGTGCTCATTACCCTCAGTGTCTTGTACTTATCAGCTACACTATGTAAGTGCACAGAATTGAATTACCCAAAGCATGGGAAGCCAATACAAAGGTTACACCTCCAACTGATGTATTAGGAAACAATCACATAGCTAATGTAGATAATTTGGGATAGAGGTGGTGAGGCAGGTCTCCATAGTTACCTGAATTAACTGTATTTACCATGGGAAAGAATCCTAAATCATTGCATGGTTCTCCACTAGATGTTGAGAATGGGTAGAGAGTGACAAGAGGAAAATCCTTTCCATCCAGCATCTAGATTAGTACTATCTCCACTAAAAGGGATCACATAGACTTTCACAGGTAGGCAGAGTAGAAAAAAGAAAATCCTGTTCGGTGATGTTTTAGTGCAGGGTAGTAAACAAAGAATGTGAATTTATATTCCAATAATCTGTAGCCTGCTTCCTGCAGAAACAAAGAGATGCTCAAAAATAGGGCTGAGTTCATTTTTAAAATGATTTTATAGACTTTTTTTCTCTGCTGATTTTTGGTGGTTGGCAGACTAATGCTGTATTATACTGCCTCAATCAGGCAGGATTACAACAAGATAAGGCATTCTGATTATGAAATAGAAAACTACAAAAATAAAAGTATTGCTATTAAATGACGAGAAGATTGAACCAGTTCCTTATCGGAAGATTTACATAAAAGTGGCTGAAGTTTTTTTAGTTAAATAAGTTTAATAGAATTTTATTGCTGCAATGCAGATTAATTTCATGAAAATAAGGTAATTATCTGTCACCACAGAATGTGTTAGATTTGTAAAATTATGCTGTTTATTTGAACTGCTCAATTCTGCATAATTTAGAAAGTAGATAAATTATCACTAGAGTAATTGAAGGATGTTTTCTCTTTCATATAATTTTATAACTCCGTCCAAAGGTTTTGTGTACAATCATAAAATAACACATTTTAACTTACAATGTTTATTTTTCTTTATATCTTATGGAGCATTGGTTACGAAAGTGTGATCTTTAGGTCATACGAATTAGACTCAGCTAAGGTGCTTGTTGGAGCCCTGGCGGTGTAGTGGTTAAGAGCTTGGCTGCTAACCAAAAGGTTGGCAGTTTGAATCCACCAGCCGCTATTTGGAAACCCTGTGGGGCAGTTCTACTCTGTCCTATAGGATCAGAATGAGTCGGAATCAACTCCACAGCAAGGGTTTTGGTTTGGTTTTATGGGAGGTGCTTGTTAAAAAGCAAACCTACTGACTCAGAAATTTAGGAGATGGAGCTCCAGAATTTGCACTTTTAACAAGTACTCCTTGAGATTCTTGTACAGAGTGTCGCAGAGTTTGGAAATATTTTTTATTTGACATTAAGAAAATTCATCTATTGCAACATTGAGAGTTGGCTTATTTCTAATACTTAAATCATTTAAATACTGTGAAACTCAGTTAAAATATCATCAGATTCACAGCATCTTCAAAAACCAAATCCCTGTTATCTGAAGTCAATAAAACATTCTAAGAGATAAAGACAAAATTTGCTCTTCTGCCATTATTTGTAACGTAGTGTCAGGAAACTGTGGCAGCCTCTAGGGCCTGAGTACAAACTCCAGCAAATGGGCAGGAAGCAGCTGACCCTCAGTTCTACAACTGCAAGGAAATGAATTCTGCCAATGAGCTGAATGAGCCTGTAAGTGAATTCTTCCCTAGTTGAGCCTCCAGATGAGAATGCAGCCTGGCCAACACCTTGATTGCAACCTTATGAGACCCTGAGCAGAGGATCCAGCTAAGTTGTTCCTGACATCCTGATCCATGGAAACTGTGGGATAATAAATGTGTCTTGTTTTTTAAGCAGATAAACTGGTGGTAATTTGTTATGAAGCAAGAGAAAATTGAATACAAAAACCAAGGAATAGAGTTCAGGTCAGCAGTTAAAGCTGACCTAAGGTGGTAATTGTTGTTGTATGCCATAGAGTCAGTTCTGACTCATAGTGACCCTGAAGGGCAAAGTAGAACTGCCCCATTGGGTTTCCTAGGCTATACATCTTTATAGGAGAAGATTGCCAGATCGTTTCTCCTGCAGAGCGACTGGTGGGTTCCAACCTCTGACCTTTTTGAACCGAGTGCCTAACCATTGCAACACCAGGACTCCTTGACTTAAGGTGATAGTTCTTAAAATTTGGTAGCATAAAAGTCTACTAGGCTATTTACTTAAAATGCAGATTTCCAGGTCCCTGGCCCAATGAATGTCTGATTCAGTTGAGCCTAGTATAAGTCCTACTAACTTTTTAAATTATTTTACAGCTACTCTTAAGAACAATAAAACCTGAAATATGACTTTTAGAATATCTTCCAATACAAAAGGAAGCTTCATTGTCAGTACATTCTTTTTAAAATTCTTACATTTTGGAATGCTAGAATTACCAAGGAGCCCTGGTGGTGCAGTGGTTAAGAGTTATGACTGCTAACCAAAATGTTGGCAGTTTGAATCCACCAGCTGCTCCTTAGAAATGCTATGAGGCAGTTCTACCCTGTCCTATAGTGTCACTATGAGCCAGAATCGACTCGATGGCAATGGGTTTGGTTTTTGGTTTGGGGAATACCAAAGATCACCCTTTATTCAACTGAAACACAAAGTTAAAAACAATGCTTTAATAACTCAAGATTAGTTGGGATGTTATCATCGACAATTATACCCAACCAAAAGCGGCATAATTTATAACAACATTTATCATGTCACAAAAGAAGGTTTGAGGTAGGCAGTTTCAGGTTTATTAAATTCAGCAGGTCAGTGACAGCAGAGCTCTGGGTATGGCATTCCTCTTGGTTGTAAGCTACACCAGGCATTATGTCTTCAACAACAATATCCAAAGACAGAAGTGGAAAATCACTGTCTTGTGATTCTTTTTGAAATGAAGGAGAACTTACCCAGAAGAATCTCTTGCTTGACACCTGTTTTCCCTGCCAACCAAAAAAAAAAAAAAACCCACCAAACCCATTGCCATGGAGTTGATTCTGACTCATAGGAACCCTATAGGACAGAATAGAACTGCCCCCATAGGGTTTCTAAGGAGGAGCTGGTGGATTCAAACTGCTGACCTTTTGATTACCAGCAGAACACTTAACTGCCAGATGCCTTTATGTCTTGGCCAGGGTACCTGGTCCTTCTGTCTCAAGTTGACGCCTAAACCAGTCTCTGGCAAAGAGAATGGGATCAATGTCTATTGGGTTAGACTAGTGGTTCTCAACCTCAGCTCTTCTTTTTTAAAAATATCAGTGCCTAGGCACCACCCAGGACAATTAAATCAGAATTTTTGGGAGTTGTACTCAAGCAGTGGCATTTTTAAAAGCTTTTCAGTGATTCAAGTGTGCAGCCCGGGTTCAAAATCATTGGATTACTAGTTCTCAAAGCATAGATTGTTGGGTCCTATCCTCAAAGTTTCTGATTCAGTGGAGGAAGGAAGGAAAGGAGGGCACAAGAATTTACATTTCTAGGAAATCACATTTTGAGACTGCTAGAGTTGGAGATAGGAGCTCTAGGTCAATGGTTAAGCACTTGGATGCTAACCAAAAGATCAGTGGTTCAAACCCACTCAGCGGCTCTGCTGGAGAAAAGACCTGGTGATCTGCTCCCATAAAGATTATGGCCTATGAAATCCTTTGGGGCTGTTCTGCTCTGTCACATGAGGTCATTATGAATTGAAATCAACTGGATGGTACTAACAACAACAATAGGGTTGGCAAGAGTCCTGAAGCATGTGGCTGCCTAGTACTGGAAGATAATCAGTTTTCTCTTAGCAAGAAGGGACAGCAGGAGGCTGGAAGGGCAACCAGCAATGTCTGCCTCCATTAACCATCTTATCCTAACATTGTACCAGTGAAGACAAGATTTCAGCTCTTTTCCCTTACAGGAAGTCAAATTTGCTCTGAAGAACAATCTAGTTGTGGTGATAGACTCCAGCTTTGGCCCCAAAGATTCAGGTCCCTGAATATAACACAAGAGAGACTAGGAAAGTGAATATGAACTGGCCAAAGCCAAGCATCTCTGCTAGCAAAATAAGGAAGTGTATGTCTGACCATTGGTGAGTTTAAAGTAGCCCATCTTTCTTAAGAGGCTACATATACATATGCATATATGTATACTTTAGAAAGGAGTCCCTGGGTGGTGCAAGCTGTTAAGTGGTTAAGCTGAAAGTTTGGCAGTCTGGAACCCAACCAGAGGGGTCTCAGAAGACAGGCCTTGCAATCTGCTTCCAAACCCCGTTGCTGTCGAGTCAACTCCAACTCATAGTGACTCTGTAGGACAGAATAGAACTGCCCCATCGTGTTTTGAAGGCTGTAAATCTTTACAGAAGCAGACTGCTGCATCTTTTTCTTGCAGAGCGGCTGACGAGCTTAAACCTCTGACCTTTCGGTTAGCAGCAGAGCGCTTTAACCACTGTACCACCAGAGCTCTTTTCTAAAAGGTCACAGCCTTAAAAACCCTATGGAGCAGTTCTATTGTGCACACATGGGATTGCCGTTACTTGCAATCGACTCGATGGAAACTAACCACAAGAGCATACTTTAGAAAGGCAGAAACCGTCGTGGAACATGAGAATTGGATGACCCCAGAGTTCAGAAGAGAAAGGGGGATTTGAGTGAAGATGTGAGTTTAGAGAACGTTTGCTTGAGAGGGAGGGAGAGAGGGGAGGTCATGAAAATGAGAGTCAAAGAAGTAGTGGAAGGAGATGATTAGACTTAGGATCTTCTCCTTTTTCTCCTTTCCTTCCTCCTCTTCCTCCTCCTCCTCTTCTTTCTTCTCCTTTTTTTAATTACAGATTTGGGTTTTCTGCACTTTTAATTTAGGGAAATAAAGATAAGGCTGTAACTGCAATCCAATTACCATTAAGGTTAGATGTGTGTAAGAGGAGCACAATCCTTTTGCCTCCATCTCAGGAAAAGTAGAAGAGAATTCAAGGAGGAGGGGCTAAGAGACATGTAGGTGGTGATGGAGATCTGAATCAGCTCTTCCCTTCTTGCCCTACACCAGCTTGAGAAAGGAAAATACTCCTTCGTTTTAATTCTTTTCCAACTTGTCAAAAACAGTTGTCAAGTACCACTAAATAGAAAACCAATAGCATTATTTTGCCCTTAGTACGGGGAACAAGTCAGTCTTTAAGTTTAAAAAAAAAAAAAGTAAATCAATTAAAACAAAAAAAATTCAGATAATAATAGACATATAGTACATAGAAAAAGTCATAAATATTATACTGGAATGACTAAAGTTTGATAAGGATTCAAGAAACGATTTGACTCCCTGTGTAGAATTGAGGCAATAAAGAGAATAAAGAGATGATATAAAATGGTTTCCATTTAACAAGGTATTAGTCATAATTTCAAGTACCATAGTCATGAAGTAGTCATATTTACTTGTGGTCATTTAATACATGTGGATATTAATTATATACCTCATTTGCATAATATGCAACTCCTCCTTCTGAACCCATTCATTTTGCTTTTGACAGTTTCCCCACCGAACCAAGATAACATTAAATTCTCATTGCAGGATCGATCAAATCTGAAGTCTCTACATTATTTTCAAAGTCCATCTTGAGGATGACCAAGGATATCATGACTTTTTTTGTCTTTTCATCTGAAGACAAATATTTCCTTTAATATGTGTATGAGAGATAAAGAAAGGAAGAGAGAGAGAGAGAGATAAAGAAGAATCAGACATCTTATTTAATGTCTTTTTTGCTGAGCTCCTTCCCTCTGGAAAAAAGAGATAAGATGTTTTCTACTAAAATTGCCTTTCTACTAAAATTTCCAAGGCTAATGGAGTGGTTTTCTAAAGCTCCAGTCTGCCACTCGACTTTGACAACTTTATGAGATACATATAAAAATAAAGTAGAAGACTGTTGTAGCAATGATTAACCAGCCTACCACTGGCTTCTCTAATTAATATCTATTAAGCTGTTCTTTGCAGCAGGATTAATTCTTATTTACCAGTTGCAAATGATTGGGAAAGTATGGCTTACCCAATGTAAAACGCTTAAATATGAATTCTGTCCCTCTGTGTCTGAAAGAACACAGACTTCTAGTGTACAGCTCCTTACTCAAAATGAGATGATTTGTGCAAGAATGTCCATTTAATTAAAGGTAATTTAACTGATAAATAATGTATTATGCAGTGAAGTCTGAGGAAAGCATACCTAAGGTAGGGCAAAAAGGCAAACTGCTTCTTTCTTCTACCTTTACATAGAGGGATGAGTTAAATTTCAAAGAAACAAGAACTTGCGCTCAATCCTCTGTAGTGAGTTTTAGTTCCAAATAGCATTTGTGTTTCTTCTGTAGGAGAGTTAAGTGTGAGAATATAAATCTTGCATCAAGCCTGGAAGCTGAAATCTACTTTAAACAATTGCAGTTAAATTCTAAATTCTTGGAGAAGAGTAAAACACAGGAAATATATGAATCCTGTAAGAAGAAATATACACATACACACTGAAACATACATATTTAAAAATTAAATAATATTGAGTTTTTATAATGAAAAATAATCCCTTCTTATTGTATCATCACCCAGCCCCACTTCCTAAGTAATTATTTTAAATAATTGAAGCTGTTTCTTCAGGTTGTTGTTGTTAGATGCTGTTGAGTTGGTTCCCACTCATAGTGACCCTATGTACAACAGAATGAAACACTGCCAAGTCCTGTGCCATCTTCACAATCATTGCTATGTTTGAGACCATCATTGCAGCCACTAGGTTAATCTGTCTCATTTAGAGTCTTCCTGTCTTTCTCTGACCCTCTATTTTACTAAGCATGATGTCTTCCAGGGATTGGTCCATCCTGATAACATGTCCAAAGTATGTGAGACAAAATCTCTCCATCCTTACATCTAAGGAGCATTCTGGCTGTACCTCTTCCAAGACAGACATGCTCATTCTTCTGGCAGTCCGTGGCATATTCAGTATTCTTTGCCAAGGCCACAATGCAAAGGCATCAATTCTTCTTTGGTCTTCCTTATTCACTGTCCAGCTTTTGCATGCATATGAGGCGATTGAAAATACCATGACTTGTATCAGGTGCACCTTAGTCCTCAAAGTGACATCTTTGCTTTTTAACACTTTAAGAGGTCTTTTGCAGCAGATTTGCCCAATGCAAATACATCATTTGGTTTTTTTGACTCCTACTTCCATGATGTTGATTGTGGATCCAAGTAAAACGAAATCCTTGACAACTCCAACATTTTCTCCATTTATCATGATGTTGCTTATTGGTTCAGTTGTGAGGATTTTTGTTTTCTTTATGTTGCGGTGTAATTGATATGGAAAGCTGTAGTCTTTGATCTTCATCAATAAGTGCTTCAAGTGCTCTTCACCTTTTGCAAGCAAGGTTGTGTCACCTGTATATTGCAGGTTGTTAATGAGTCTTCCTCTAGTCCTGATGCTTCGTTCCTCATATAGTCCAGCTTCTTGGATTATTTGCGGAGCATATGGAAGGAATAAGTATGATGAAAAGATACAAACCTGATGCACACCTTTCCTGATTTTAAACCACACAGTATCCCCCTTGTTCTATTCGAATGGCTGCCTCTTGATCTATATACAGGTACCTCATGAGCACAATTAAATGTTCTGGAATTCCCATTCTTCACAGCGTTATCCATAATTTGTTATGATCTACACAGTTAAATGCCTTTGCACAGTCAATAAAACACAGGTAAACATCTTTCTGGTATGCTCTGCTTTCAGCCAAGATACATCTAACATCAGCAACGATGTCCCTACTTCCATGTCCTCTTCTGAATCTGACTTGAATTTCTGGCAGTTCCCTGTCTATGTACTGCTGCAACCAGTTTTGAATGATCTTCAGCAAAATTTTACTTGTTTGTGATATTAATGATATTGTTCACTAATTTCTGCATTCTCTTGGATCACCTTTCTTTGGAATGGGCACACATATGGATGTCTTCCAGTCAGTTGGCCAGGTAGCTGTATTCCAGTTTTCTTGGCATAGACGAGTGAGCACTTCCAGTGCTGCATCTGTTTGTGGAAACATCTCAGTTGGTAATGGGTCAGTTCCTGAAGCCTTGTTTTTTGCCAATGCCTTCAGTGCAGCGTGGACTTCTTCCTTCAGCACCACTATGGTTGATCATATGCTACCTCCTGAAATGGTTGAACATCAACCAATGCTTTTTGGTACAATGACTCTGTGTATTCCTTCCATCTTCTTTTGATGTTTCCTGTGTTGATCAACATTTTGCCCATAACTTTTGTTGTCAAGTCAATTCTGACTCATAGCGACCCTACATGACAGAATAGAACTTCCCCTAAAATTTCCAAGGAGCAACCGGTGGATTCTAGCTGCCAGCCTTTTGATTAGCAGCCATAGCTTGCCATAGCTCTTAACCACTGCACCACCAGGGCTACAGTATTTTGCCCATAGAGTCCTTCAAAATTGCAACTCAAGGCTTGAGTGTTTTCTTCAGTTCTTTCAGCTTGAGAAATGCCAACTGTGTTCTTCCCCTTTTGGTTTTTGCATATTTCATTACACTTTGTTTTGTCTTTTTGAGCTGCCCTTTGAAATTTTCTGTTCAGCTGTTTTGCTTCATCATTTCTTCCATTTGTTTTAGCTACTCTATGTTCAAGCTCAAGTTCCAGAGTCTCTTATGACATCCATTTTGGTCTTTTCTTTCTTTCCTGTCTTTTTAATGACCTCTTGCTTTCTTCATGTATGATGTCCTTGATGTCATCGCACAACTCGTCTGGTCTTTGGTCATTAGTGTTCAATGCATTAAATCTGTTCTTGAGATGATCTCTAAATTCAGGTGGGATATATTGAAGGTCATACTTTGGCTCTTGTGGACTTGTTTTAATTTTCCTCATCTTCAACTGCATATGAGCAATTAATTGACGGTCTGTTCCACAGTAGGCTCCTGGCCTTGTTCTGGCTGATGATATTGAGCTTCTCTATTGTCTCTTTCCACAGATGTAGTTGATTTGATTCTTGTGTATTCCATGTGACGAGGTCAATGTGTGTAGTCTCTGTTTATGTTGTTGAAAAAGGTATTTGCAATGAAGAAGTCGTTGGTCTTGCAAAAATCTATCATGCAATCTTCAGGGTCATTTCTATCACCAAGGCCTTATTTTCCAACAAGAGATCCTTCTTCTTTGTTTCCAAATTTCGCGTTTCAATCACCAGTAATTATCAGCGCCTCTTGAATGCATATTTATCAACTTCAGACTGCAGAAATTGGTAAAAAAAAAAAAACAAAAAACCTTCAATTTCTTCATCTTCGGCATTATTAGTGATTGGTGCATAGATTTGAATAATAGTCATATTAGTGGCTTTTCCTTGTAGGCGTATGAATATTACCCTATCACTGACTGTGTTGTACTTCAGGATAGAACTTGAAATGTTCTTTTTGACGATGAATGCAACTCTATTCCACTTCATTTTGTCATTCTCAGCATAGCAGATCATATGATTGTCAGATTCAAAATGGCCATTACCAATCCATGTCAGCTCACTAGTGCCTAGTATACCAATCTTTATGCATTCCATTTCATTTTTGATGACTTCCAATTTTCCTAAGTTCATACTTTGTACAATCCACGTTCCGATTATTAATACACGTTGCAGCTGTTTCTTCTCATTTTGAGTCATGCCCTATCAGCAAGTGCAGGTCCCAAAAGCTTAACTCCATCCACCTCGTTCTACTTTGAGGAGGAGCCCTGGTGGCACTACTTTGAGGAGGCAGCTCTTCCCCAGTTTTATTCTGAGTGCCTTCCAACCTGAGGAGCTCATCTTCTGGCAGTATATCAAACAGTGTTCTGCTACTATTCATAAGGTTTTCACTGGCCAATTTTTCAGAAGTAAGTCACCAGGACTTTGTTCGTAGTCTATCTTAGTCTGGAAGCTCCACTGAAATCTGGGTGACCCTGCTGGTATTTGAAATACTGGTGGCATGGCTTCCAGCATCACAGCAACGTGCAAGCCACCACAGTACAACAAACTGACAGAAGTATGGTGATTCCTCAATATCTCTAAATAATACACCTTTCCTGCTATTTGCTTAAAAGACAAATTTTTTGTGCTAGCCTTCTTTCCTCTCCCAACTTCTCAATATAATTGTATTACTATTTGTAGTTGAACTGATCATTGCTGCTTACACTATTGACTGTAAATATTATTCACCCTGTAGTAGACTATGGGAGCCCTGGTGGTGCAATGGTTAAGCGTTTGGCTGCTAACCAAAAGACTGGCAGTTCGACTCCACCAGCAGGTCTTTGGAAACCCTGTGGGGCAGTTCTACTCTGTCCTGTAGGGTTGCTATGAGTTGGAATCGACTCTAGGGCAACGGGTTTGTTTGTTTGTTTGGAGTAGACTATGGTAATATTTTCTTTTCTCTACAGCCTTTTGCTTTTCCTGGAGTTTCTAATTGCTCTTCTTTATTTTTTAACCTATTTTCACATTATTTATCCTTGCCTTTTCCCCAAAGGCTTCATTATATCAGATGTTCTATCAAGAGTGCTTTTTTTTTTTCCCCCTCTAACTCCCAGCTCCAATCAGGGTGTTTCTTCTCTAGTCTCTGCTGTATTGCTGTTATCCTGAGAACTTCCCTCACTCATCTCCTGAGTTACATCCAGAAGCCTTGATCTCATATTTTTCTCTTCTTCTACTATAGTTTAGTCCTTTATTTTCCTGGACCACTTCCTTAGAAGTTAATTTCCAGGACTCCTTCCATGGCTGAAGATGTCTTTATTTCACCCTTACAACTGATGATTTTGACTCTATGTAGGGTTATATGGTAAGTGTCATTTTTCCTAATAATATTTAAGGAAGCTCTCTATTGTCTTTTAAGCATCTGCTGTTGTGGAGAAGTCTGATTCCATTCTGGTTTGCATTTCATTTTGGTAATCAGTTTTTTTGTTTGTTTTGTCTGGAAGTATCTTGTATCTTCTCTTTTGGCCAGAGATTCTGGAATTTCACAGTGATGGCATTTGCTGTGGGCCCTCTTCATTCGCTGCTCTGGGTACTTGGTGACCCTTTCAGTTTGGGGGTTAAATGCTTTAGCTCTGGAATCTTTTTCTATATTGTTCCCAAATTATTTCTCGGTTAATGTCTCCCTCTTTGTTTTCTCTTACTTCTATTTATGAAATTAATATTATCTAGATGTTGGACCTCCTGGACTGATTCTTTATGTTTCCTATATTTTCTCTTGCATTTTACATGTCTTTATCTTCTTTATTCTGAGAAATTTTCTTGACTTTGTCTTCCAACCTATTTTTTTTTTAAGTTACATATATACAGATGTTTATGTTTAATTTCCATGAGCTTTCTCTTATTCTGTGCTCCTTTTATGGATATAATATCTTCTCAAATCTTTCTGAGCATACAAATTAGATTTTTTTTTCTTATTTTTTCATTCTCTTTCTTATTCTGTTTCCTCCAGGGTAATGTGTCATTTATTTCATTCTGTATAATACTGGATGCTTTCTTTGGTTGTCCATATCTATAAGAAAAAGGCATTAGAAAGCTTGCAGGGAACTTTGTGTATGTAGGTTGAGTGTATTCATTAGGAGACTTTTTTTCGAGTTGTTGGAGCTCAGAGTTGACCGTTTCACTGAAAACCCAGAATCCTAGAATATGATTTTCTTTTTCTGCACTGTGACTGTTCATTTGATCTTCAAAAGAAATCTTGCCTGGGATGGGTAGATACATAGCTATGAGGCATCCTTTGTATGGAGATGGGGGAGGGAAGATGTAGGTTCCTCATTTTCTGCATGCGAAAACTTTCTCTGACCTGCTATAATAGTAACTACTCTATTCCTTCATACAATTTCTCTTTCAGAAATTTGGTGACATCTCAAGTCCACTGATGGCCCATCTTCTGTTTGTTCAGATATAGCTTTATGCATTTCTAATTTCTTTACCATAATTTAAGAAATGTCTTTGGAAGGAGGAAAGAAAGATGCGTTTTGTTAAGCTTCATATTTAACCTAAAATCTTGGGCTCTGCATTTGTAATAAGAATTGCAGGAGGCTCTTGTGTACACTAACCTTTGTGAACCTTTAACCTAAGGTGTAGAGAGCACATTGATAGATAGTGGCTCTGGGAAGAGGGAGAAACAAAAGAGAAGCCGAGGTCTGCTGTGAAGAAGTTAAACACTGAATTGTACCTCTGAGTTTATCCTCCTATGGAAGAGTCTAAAATGTACCCTAGTACTTATTAAGAGTTAAGGAGCCTTGGTGGCACAGTTGTTAAGCCCTCTGCTGCTTACTGAAGGGTCAGTGGTTCAAACCTCCACAGGAGAAAGGTGTATAGTTGGCTTCCGTAAAGATTACAGCCTTGGAAACCCTATGGGACAGACAGTTCTACTCTGTCCTATAGAGTTGCTATGAGCTGGGATCGACTCAATGGCAATGAGTTTGGTTTTTTGGGTTTTTTTTTTTTTTGAGGGTTTTGTTTGGTGGCACAGTGGTTAAGAGCTTGGCTGCTAACCAAAAGGTGGGCAGTTCGAACCCACCAGTGGCTCTTGGGGAGAAAGATGTTTCAGTCTGCTTCATAAAGATTACACAGCACCACACCCATTGCCATCAAGTCAGTTCCGACTCATAGAGACCCTATAGCGACCCTATAAACGCTATAAAGCTTATAGCCTTGGAAACCCTGTTGGGCAGTTCTACTCTGTCCTAGAGGGTTGCTATGAGTCTGAATTGACTCCACGTCACACAACAACAACTTAAGAGTTCTTAGTTTGGAGTAAGACAACCTAGATTTCAGTCCTGGTCTGCTGTTCCTAACTGAGTGACCTTTGAAAGCTGCTGAAATTCACCGAGGTTCAGTTGCTCATCTGTAAATTGGCTATACTTATAATAACTATCTCATAGGGCTGTGCTGATGGTTAAATGAGATAATGCCTGCAAAGAGCTTGGTATTGAGCTTGGCACATTGTAAGCAGGTAATAAGTATTCACTGTTGTTATTGAATAAGTTATTATTAAAGTAAGCATACCCTTTTCCTTGGCATTGCAAGAAACAAAGAACAAATAAAATGCTATCCAAAAATTCAGATACAACATGAGTAAACCAGTTATATAGCCAAAAATCTAATATATTTAGTTATGTAACCTAAAGTCAAAATGAGGCTTGTAAGTGAAATTTTAGGTAATACAGATGCATGTTAGTATTATTTTCAATGTCAATATTTTAATTCTCTGACATTTTTATTTACATAACAAATCATATATATTTTTATTAGTAGCCTCATTGTATTTGAAGAGTACAATTTACTACCTAATAATCGATTTAGCATAAGACAAATTAGTCTTTTGTTTGTTAAATTGGTCCACAAATTTTAAAATGATTTATAATATAAATGACACAAAAATTGTTTATCACATTAAATTTAGGGAAAGAAATCTGACCTGTTTTTTAGTGTTCTGATGTCAGCAAATCCAGGGAAAAGCTGCTTGTCAAAATTGAAAAATATTTCCTGCTGATTATGTGAATCTAATTACTATAGCTTTTCCCCATAGACTATGCTTTTTCATTTATTGTAACTTCTTTTTTTAAATAATTATGCTCTGCAGTAAGGAAGGAGCATTGCACCAGAAGTTGGGAAAACTTGAGTTCTAGTCCCATCTCCATTGCAGACACTAGTGCATCTTTTCTATTCCTTGGAATGTATAAAGCCTGATAGAAATGTAAGGCAGCAATGCTTCTTTCCAATTCACTACAATACTCCTTGGAGTCCCTAGGTAGTGTTTGGCTGTTAACCAAAAGGTTGCAGGTTCGAATCCACCCAGAGGGACCTTGGAAGAAAAGCGTGGAGATCTACTTCTGAAAAATCAGCCACTGAAAACTCTATGGAGCACAGTTCTACCCTGCCACACATGGAGTTGCCATGAGTCAGAGTGGACTTGACAGCAACTGGTTTTTTACAGTCTTCTTAAGCTCTTGCAAGGATAACTGTACAATTCCAACCTATATGAAGGAAGCAGGGCAATTTGGGTTGTGCAGCATTGTGACACTATCATGTTCCCTGCGTGGAGTATTGACTGAATTGCTCTTGTTCAACTTGATTATCAGGTCTTTTCTGTGAAAGCCCCTCCACCTGTGCATCGTCTCCTCAAAAGCACATCATAAGGTTGGTGTACTTGATATTATTTTATCTTTATTCATGGTAAGGATCATCCAAGACTCCTCTTGTTCTCAGTTCAGCATCTTCTTCAGAATTGAAATCTAAGTCTGAGGTTCTAGTGGTTCAGCATAACACAAGGTAAAGTGATTTGGTAGCTATCCAGTTACTCTGAGACACGTAGATTTAAAAGTATATGTTTGAGGGACTGTGTGCCTAAACTTTGCTACCAAAAACCAAAACAAAAACCAAACCCATTGCCACTGAGTCCATTATGTCTCATAGCGACTGTATAGGACAGAGTAGAATTGCCCCATAGGGTTTCCAAGGAGTGGCTGGTGGATTTAAACTGCTGCCCTTTTGGTTAGCAGCCGAGCTCTTAACCACTTTGCTACCTAGTGCCAAAGCTTTATTTTCGTATGCATTACTCACGCAGCCTTTTCCTATATATGTGGTCTGAGTAAATGATGATGAAGTTATGTTCTGTTTTAGAACATGGTGCTTGTGTAGTGGAAGTTTGGGATCTTCAAAGAAGTTTATTTAAATCAGTCCTTTGAATTTTTTTTGAACTTGCAGTCAAGATCTTATTTATGCTGGTCAGAATATGAATGGTCATAAATAAAACCTGAGACTCAGAGCATTTCTCACTTCTAATTATACTTTAGATGATTTTTAATTTCTTTAGTGATTTTGCATTAATTGTCACAGTGCATTAATAGCATTGCAGTAAGAGCTTAAATTTACATGAAAATGGAAACTAGTGTTATGTCTAAAAGAAACCCTGTTGTTAATTTTATATTGGAATCTTTTTAGAATTATTAAATAGTTCATCAGATTTTGTGGTCACACATCCAGATCTTCCCTCCCAGAAACATTTCATAACTGCAAACCAAGATGCACTGGGAGCCTAATGTGAAGATTAAGATGACGAATATTGTAATAAGATGTGCAAACAGCAGTAAAGCCTGGCTAATATAGTATAAAGCCACATTTGTATTTTTGTTTGTGCATTAGTCTTTGAGTTCCAGGACATCTGGACTATACAAATGCAATCTTTTTGATATATTATTGCTTTATTTTTTACAACAACTTGATTTCTGTTTGGAGCTGATTGTGGTTCTTAATGTATGTGTATACTTAATGTATGTATTTATTTTCTTAGGACTTTCTGAGGTGCAGGAGAATAAAGATTATTTTGTCAAATCTATCAGTATTTTCTTTCATGGAAAATGAGTAACTCACTAGTTGCATCAGATGTTTTTCTTTGCCACATACAGTGTTTATTGTTTGTTTTTTTAAGCCAACCATTAAAATTGACTTTTCTTAAAAGTGTGAATGATTTGGTAACTGTATTTTCAGACATAGCTGCCCCTGTAGTTGGAGCAGGTGCTTGCCAGGTCTACACAGTGCCTGCCCCCTCTCTTCCACACTGAGGCAGAGTGTCCCCTTCACTAATAATAGCTAACATGATACTGTTGGAAAAGTCAGAAGTCTTTTACCTAGTCTGATAGTTACTCATTTGTGATCTGTTTGGCCTCTGAGTTTATGCTTCTTGTTTTATGGTATCAGCTTTTTGTGTCATGCTTAAAAAACTTTTCACTCCCCAATTATATGGATACCCATCTATATTTACTTCTGATATTTCTTTGCTTCATTTTTACATTTAAGTGTTTAATGCATTAAGAATTTGCTTTTAGTCTAAGATATGAGTTGGGGAGCTTTATTTAGCCAATTTTTTCTAATATCATTTGTTAAATAATTCATATTTTCCCCATGACTTTAAAATACTGTCTTTATTATGTACTGAATTACTATGTGCAATTAAATATGCCTTTTCTATAGGTTAGAATGGATTCTTCCATCTCCATTACACTATTTTAATCACTATAAGCTTTCTCATCTTTATCAAACATAGGGCCAGCTCTCTTTTTTCCTTCCTCGAAACTTTCTTGCCTATTTTGGTGTGATTATATTCTAGGTTTACTTTAGAATGATTTTTCAAGCCCCTTTCCCCACTTCCACCTACACACTGTTCCCAAGTCCTGTGTTGTTGTTATGGTTTTAATCAAATTGAAATTTTACTGAGTTGATGAATTTATCTTTGGAGAACTGACACCTTCCAGGTTTGAGTAATTGTAAATAAAGTGTCGACAAAAAGCAATGCTAACAAGATGAGCATTCAAAAGCATCCAGGTACAAAGTGCAGTGTGATACAAGGCAATCGAGAACCCAGATTAGCTACGGACGCTCAGGAAAGGCTCTGCAGGGAGGACTGCGGGTGCACAAGAACCAACACGAGGCCTAGAGGATTCGTGTGGAACTCTGGAACTCTATTGTCATGTCATAGTTTTCCAAGTCATGTCATAGTTTTCCAACACGTCACCTTTCCAAATACAAAGATGGACCCAACTATTTTGAATAGTCTATAAGAGGGACAGGGAAATGCCCTTTGAGAATGTAAGTTGAAAGTTTATAAGTTCACTGCTGAAGATGGAATCAACAAAGTTCTATAAAAAAGACACGTTTTTGTTCAGTTGGCCTTATAGTAAGACTTTTGGGGACTTTAGTTTACTCACAATAAGCATGGGAAGTGGGACGTAATGTTCAACTTCAACAAAGCAATAGCAGATGTAAATTCTGGACAGCAGGTTGGAGATTTAAGGTAGTTTTATTTGGAAGCTTTGTCAGCATATTGAAGGCAATGCAGAACATGCAGCTTGCTCCTGGAGGTTCATATGGTGGGCAGAATCAGGAGACTGAGGAATAAATTAGGAACATTTAGTGCAGAGGAAAAGAATTCTCAGAAAACTCTGAAACAGCAAGAGATTATAGTCTAAAGACCTTCACATCCAACCATAAATGTATTACTTAAACCATTTTTCACCTAGTCTAGCTGGGTTTTAATTTTCTAGCTCACTAAGTTTTTCTCAATAGAGGGTTAAGCTTGCCATTGGTCGTCAATTTAAGTTCTACCTCTTGGGATTAAAAAAAAAAGTTAGAAGGCAAGCATCTCTCTTTAATTGATGGTCTACAAAGACTAAAGCAATGGAACCTATTTTTTTAATGGCATCTCATTCCACTTAGGTCACCCCAAAGACCTGGCACAGTTGGTGGAGTATTTTTTATTATTTCTTAAATTCATGGATGAGAGAAATAGTCAAAGCTCATTCTTTCTGTATTTCTATCCAAGGTTTATAGAAAAAATGTAAGGTACAGAGTATGTCCCTTCATGGAGACAGCTCAACATAAACGCAGTGAAAGAGCAAAGAGATGAGAAACCTTGTCCACCTCTAATAAAAAGAAGGATGAATGGAATTTTGGAACAGCAATTCAGAAACAAGAACGAATTCACCTGTTCTGTTTTTGTTGTGAATTACTGTGAAAATTCTTAAATAAGTACACATGCATTGGAAACAAACAAAAAATACCAATATATACTATATCATCATATCACACTGAGGACCAAACGCCTTTACAGTTGTACACTAGGTTGGTAGAGGAATGGAAATTGCCTAGAGGAATTAAAAAAAAAAAGTATATAACTGATCTCATCCTGCCCTCGAACCTTTATTCGCATGATGGTGGAATACACTTTGATTTTTATTGTTAATACAATTCCAGTTAAAACTTTGCCAGTTGGGAGTAATTAGTCAATTCAGAGTTTAATTTCTCTGTTGGGGCTTTTCTTTTCCTTCTCATGAGGTCTCCATAATGGTGCCCCAAGATGACATCAGGGTGCAGGAGGAAGCTTGTATATTCTTTTGCCATTGGTGCTCTTCTGGCCCTTGTGCTGTCTTTTGAGGTTTGGCTGGTCTGTGGAAATGTCCTTCAGCCTGTCTAAACACTGGATGTCCTGAGCCACAGATGTTTGGGGCTGGTTTTTTGCATATCCTATGGACATCCACTGCTGGAGACCATGGACCCTGCTGTGGCCTTTGGATACGGTACAGTCTCCTGGTCCTTCCACCAGGCCACTCAGGGTCCACATTTTATCTTAGCCATTTTTTTTGTACCTTGTTGGAGTCCTGAGAATTTGGGGCGGCTTACTCCATACTTCACTAAAGTGTGTAGGACATTGTGAGGCTGCTCTCAAATTTATTTCCTTTGACATTTTCCTGAGTTTTTTCTCAGTCATTTCTCAGGTACTGCCCTGGTGCTGGCTGAATGTGGAGGCTTACATGTTGCTGAGTTGTTCCCGGGACAAAGGAATGACTTCACTTGCTCTTTGATTCCCTCAAATCTCTGGTTTGAGGTTTCAGCCCTGAGAGGGGGTGAGCCAGGACATTCACATCTGATCACTTGGCTCTCGTATCCTCTTTTTGTCTCATCCACCAATAACAGGCGGACTTTCTACTGCCTTGTCAGGAATTTTCCTTGCACCATATCCTCTTACCTTCTGTGTTAAGGCTTGTAGTAAAGCATTCTCAGAACTCCAATTTTTACTTTTAATATATAAAGGGACTCTTTGGGGATTAGAAAGCCTCTTACGTTTAGCAGAGTCAAACTTTCAAAACAGTTATCTCACTCTGAACATTAAAAAAAAAAAAATAGCTTGTAATTCAAACTGAGCTCTAACTTCATTGTTCCTAGATAGTATCCACCAACCCTTGAAGTGATAAGTGCTCTCAAATTGAAAACAAAAGGGGAACTGCAGAGCAGGAAGAAACACATATTAGCGTAATATATCAAAACTACTATCCTCATTACATTAACAACATCATTTATTTGGCCAGTTTCTGACTAGCTTCTCTTCTTTGCTGTGTCTCTGTGTTCCACAACCTCAGCTCTGATTCTGAGGAAGCCAAACTGTGGTGGAGCAGGGAGAGCGATCACATTTGGCTTGATCAGTTCTGGAGGGGGGTTTTAAGTGTTTCTTAATAGCATATGCATGTGAAATTATTTGGGTCTGTTTTCAGATAAGGCGAGTATTGTCAAATCTGAACACATCCAGACTAAAGCTTTAATGCACATCTTAACAGTATGATAAAGGTAAGGAATGATAAATTGGCTACATAGTAAGAACTGCAGAAGTTAAGACTACTATTTTGTGCGATTATTGATTTCTAATAGCTTTGCTGGAAACCCTGATGGCGTAGTGGTTAAGAGCTACAGCTGCTAACCAAAAGGTCAGCAGTTCAAATCCACCAGGTGCTCCTTAGAAACCTTATACGGCAGTTCTACTCTGTCCTATAGGGTCGCTATGAGTCGGAATTGACTCAATGGCAACGGGTTGGTTTGTTTGGAATGGCTCTGCTGTGACTTTAATTGAGCTATCAGAGGCTAAGCCAGGTTTGAAATAAAATGAAAGTACTTGTAGCATATGCAGGAGATCTTCTGGGTTGATTGAAATAGTGATTGGGAAGACAGTGGGAGTCCTTACTGACGTGCTTGGGTTCCTAGTAGCTACAGACCTAAAATGCATCATCACCTTGCAGGGAAACAGTGAGCTGTTCAATGCAGCATTTATACTGCCTTTAGCCTGGAGAGTAAGGCAGGAAAAGCTGTTATCAGTGTGGGGAGAAAAAGCTGATGAAGAAATCAGCAGTGTTCTACCTGCACATCAGTGCTCTTCTACTTTCACCATTGTCTGCCTCAGAATAATAACTCCTAGCCCCCTTGACCCCTTTTTGTCTATATTGGCTTACTTTCAGAGCAGAACCGTTGTCTAGACCTGAAAAGTTGGCCAGCCAAGCTCTTCTGCTCTACCTGTTCATCATGGCTAATTACAGAAGCTCATAGCTTCAGGTGGAATACTTCCTTCAATCTTCTCTTTTTGTGTATTCTCATTTACCTCCATTTGCTCCAAGGGTGCTCACTGAAGTTTTCAGAGATAGGAAAACAAAGTCTTCACTTATATGGCGTTTTCTTTTAGGGCAAACCTTGTGGAGATGTTAGAGCAAACTCTTGTGCAGACATAAGAATGCAGACAGAGGAAAGACCGGAATGATGAAACCTAGTAGTTGTGAATGCTTACTACCTTTCTGTTTATGTTTCCTTGAAAACGATCTTATCTGTTCTTGATTTATGACTGGTATGACCTGGCCTATTCTTTCCACCTGATTTATCCATGCTCAGTGCACATCATTGTACATTAAAACCAAAAAAACCAAACCCATTGCCATCTAGTTGATTCCGACTCATAGTGACCTTGTAGGACAGAGTAGAACTGCCCCTTAGGGTTTCCAGGGAGCAACTGGTGGATTTGAACTGCTGACCTTTTTGTTAGCAAGCTGAGCTCTTAACCACTACTCCACCAGGGCTCTAAATCAAACCCTTTGTCATCGAGTCGATTCCGACTCATAGTGACCCTATAGGACAAAGTAGAACTGCCCCATAGTGTTTCCAAGGAGTGGCTGGTGATTTCAAACTGCCATCCTTTTGGTTAGCAGCTGAGTTCTTAACCACTATGCCACCAGGGCTCCAATCTTTGTATATTAAATGCTGGTAAATAACCCAAGCTTTCCTAATTTCATCCTCATCCTGTGTTTACCTCTTCTCTGAGCCTGCAAAATGGCTGTGAATCATAGATTTCACTGAGGATGACTTGGCAAATCATTTAATCCAGTAGTTCTTATACCTGACTGGTCATCAGAATCACTTGGAAGACATTAATTTTTTTAAAAGACCTATTGAATAAAAATCTCTTGGGATATGTCTCAAGAATTTATGATTTTTTAAAGAGCTATCCATGGGTCTGACAATCAGCCAGATTTGGGACCCACTAACTTAGTCCAGAAGGAATCCTGGTGGTTCAGTGGTTAAGTGCTTGACTGCTAACCAAAAGGCTGGTGGTTCAAACCTACCAGCTGCTCCACAAGAGAAAGATGTGGCAGTCTTCTTCTGTAAAGATTTATAGCCTTGGAAACCCTATGGGGCAGTTCTACTCTGTCCTGTAGGGTCACTATGTGTCCGAATTGACTCAGTGACAATGAGTTTTTTGGTAAATTAGTCCATTTCCCTGCTTTCAATAAGGTACCAGCCTTTAAAAGTTACAGGTAATTCCTAAACCTGGGGTGTATATATGAGACACTTAAATAGCTTTCAAGGATAGATATGAGACTACTAAACCCTTGAGATTTGGAGACAACTCATCAAGGGTGGCATCTAGGCAACTGTGATTTTCTTAAAAAATGGAGTAGGTGAGTCTAGTTCACACTCTAATCCCAGGTGGAACTCACTGATCTAAACAATTCTTTATAGATGAGGAAAAAGCCTCATTTTAAAGCTGCCCAAGGAAGATGTCTTAACTTAAACTATTGTATACCTTTATTATAAGACGCTGGTAGGTAACGATAGAAGTGACTGCAATTTAAAGCACTCGGGGAGCAATTTTTGAAAAGAATAGGAACAAACAGAACTTAGAGGTTATCTCTGATAGGAGAGAACTTAAGAAATGAAAGAAACACTGGTTAAGATAAAACTCTAATGTCTCTCCTTAAAGAATCATGAAATATAATCTGGCTTCTTTTAGATACAAGTGACAGAAGCTTAACTATAAGAAGCAAAAAGGGTGAAGTTTTTCTTTTTTTCACATAAAAGAGAAGACCAAAAGTTGAGACTTCAGGTATAGCTGGATTCAGAAACTCAAAAATAGTAGAGCTCTATCTCTTTACCTTTGAACTATTTTTCTCTTTGTCTTAGCTTCATCCTCCAGTTAGCTCTCTCCAGTGGCAAGGAAAAAGATGGCCAGTCACAGTCCCTAGCCTACTCCCTTAAGCAATCCAAAAAGAAAAGAGTTCCTCTCTCTTGGAGTATCGGTATTCCAAATCACAAGGAAAGATCTAATTGACCTGAATCACCTGCCCAAATTGTTACAATGGCCTGGGGAAGGAGGGCTCTGAATGGTTAGCCTGGGTGACACACACACTCCCTTCTGGAGTTGGGAACACCAGAATCTCCACTAGGACCAACTGTGGGTAGAGCAGGGTGTCTTCCCAAAGGAAAGAGAGAAGGACTGTTGGGAAGGAAAAAGCGATAACTATCCTCTGTACATTAAAAGAACAAACTGAGTGATTTTACTTTTCTGGCCTAAAACTCTAGCCTGTTAAACTTTGTAATCTGTGGGGAGTCACACATTAAGCATTTCTGGGGTAAGGAGAATAAATCTCTTATCTGGCTGTGTGTATTTAATGGCCCATTGGGAAGGATATGTGACAAATGGAAACTAAATTTTCCCACATTTAATATTATCATGCTGAATTGAGGAAGTAAACAAAAGTGTGGACAGATAGATACTCAAGGCATTTTATAAACCTCTCCAAGATAAGTGGGCTGAATTAAGGGATAAAGTAATAAAGATGATGCTATCCCAATATATTTGTATGCAGATGTGATCCTGTACTGAGAGTATGACCTTGGCCATCCACAGCTTCCCAAAATCTCGTAGTGATGCTTATGAGAAAGGAAATAATGAGGAAATGTTAAGGCAGAAAAAATTAATATAATTCAAAAATCATTAAACTCATCCCTGAGGTACTTTCTTTCCAGATATTGAAAGCCAGTAATTAAAGGAATCCATTTTACTAAATCTGGCGATATTTTCATCTCACTGTTACAAAGTCAAGGTCAAAAAATAATTTAGTATGTGGTTTCTCTGTTCTATGTTGTGCCTTTTTAATGTGCTGTGGTGGATCATGACTGGTATTTGGCAATACAGTATATGTTAAAACTAAAGGTCGGCTTCTGGCTACGAACAATAATTTTCAATTTAGCTATTCTTAATTGGAGGCTTGGTGTTGCAGTGTTTAAGAGCTCGGATGCCAACCAAAAGGTCAGCAGTTTGAATCCACTAGCTGCTCCTTGGAAATCCTATGGGGCAGTTTTACCCTGTCCTGTAGGGTCGCTACGAGTCGGAATCGACTCAACAGCAACGGGTTTTTTATTATTATTAATTAGTATCATTTAAGGGCAGTCTTTTTTGCCACCTCATGTTATGAAAAACGCTTTTGTCAGCTTCACAGATGTAAACCCTCTTTGCTGTCCTCAAGATATCACCGTTTGCACTGAGGTCCTTTGAATGGAATTTTGAGCCTCGGCCATGCTGTTGTCTCTGCCCACATGAACACCTAACGATAACCCTTTTTGAGCACTGTGTGACAGATACTATTCTAAACTCTTTGCATGCATATTTTGCTTAATTCTTATGACAGCCATATGGGATAGATCTTTGATTTCTCCACTTTGCATATAAAGAAGCCGAGTCTTAGAGAGTTTATGTAACTTGCCCAAGGTCAAACGGCTAATAAGTCTTGGCAATAGAATTCCAACCCAGTTCTGTCTAGCTTCAAAGACTGAATTCTTGATCCCCATTTCCCTTCCGGAGCCCCTGGGTGGTGCACACGTTTAATGTGCTCGTCTGCTAACCCCAAAATTGGAGGTTCAAGTCCACCCAGAGGCTCATCGGAAGAAAGGTCTAGTGATTTACTTTAGAAAATTCAGCCATCGAAGACCCGATGGAGCACAGTTTTACGCTGACACACATGGGTCGGAATTGACTCGATGGTGACAGATACTGATTGCCCCCTCCTCTCTTCCTGTCACTCCCACCCGTGGCTTTATAAGACAAAATCCCCCAAGAACAGGTGTTAATCTCTTAAGTGAAGAAGTCAAACTACGTAAACCACATATTCTCCCCCCAATCTGATTATTTTTCATATTAAGCTGGAATTCGTATTTTAAAAGATATAATAAATGGTACTTTCTATTTCAGCTCTAGTTTTACACATACACATTCACAGACATGTCTAAAAACTTCTAAACAATACAAGGCTGTTTTTGAATTTCTCTCATTCCCACTTTGTATGCTAATGTGTTAAAAGCAATAGAGAATGATTTAAACACAGTATCTGCCTGTAAATGATTTACCTTCTAGTGAGGAAGATGAGACAGGTACACAGATAACTAGAAATAACTATAAAAAAGTGCAGTATGTGGTGGGCTTCGGGTGAAGCTAAAGTAGCAGGAACCACCACCAGTTGTTGTCAAGTAGGTTAGACTCATGGCAACCCCATGTGTGTCAGAGTAGAACTGTGCTCCATAGAATTTTCAATGGCTGATTTTTCAGAAGCAGATCACCAGGCCTTTCTTTCGGGGTGCCTCTGGGTTAACTTGAGCCTCCAGTCTTTTGGTTAACAGCCAAGTGCATTAACCTTTTGCACCATCCAGGGACTCCAAATTAGTAGTGCCCCTGTAAAAATAGGGGCTTCTAAGGTAAGTGATCCTGTTTCTGGTTTGAATGATAAGGAAAGCCAAATGCAGAAGTCATTTAAAAGAACGGTAAATTATTAAAAGATAGATTTAGAGCAGGGATCAGAGGTGGACATGGTGCCAGGAGAAATGGGAACACTTTCTTCTTTCTCCAGCTGTACTGCTTTCACTGAGATGATCCATCTCCTGGGCTCAGGGAGCTTAGCAGCTCCTGATTCCTAGGGATCTCCCTGGTGCTAATTAAAATAAAAACTGTCCTTTGCACAGACCTGTTAGTTAATGTTCTTTCAAGATCTCATTGCTTCTGTCCCTGATTTTATTTGCCTTATTTTTCCTTTCGATGTCTCATTTTTCTTAACTGTTCGTGGAGCAGCATCTCTCCCCCTGCCCTAACCTAGTGATGTGTGAAGAGATGCTAATAAGAATGATCATAACAGAAAAGAAAATGTAAATTTGAAATTGCAGTATTAGGAAAACAATTTTTAAAAAAAGTGAATAAAGCTTCATGCCCTTCCCTATCTTCAGCCTAGGAGCTCTGGCAGCGTAGTGGTAAGTGCTCAGCTGCTAACCAAAAGGTCAGAGGTTCGAAGCCACTAGCCACTTTGCAGGAGAAAAGACCTGGCGATCTGCTCCAGTAAAGATTACAACCGGGGAACCCCTATGAAGCAATTCTACTCTGTCCTGTAGGGTTGCTATGAGTCAGAATTGACTTGAAGGCAAGGGGTTTATCCTCAGCCAGCATCACATTAATGGGGAGCCACTGAGTTAGCATCTTTATACTTTGATTTGTTTAATCAGTCTCTCTGCCAATGATAGGAGCCCCTGGGTGGTGCGAAAGGTTAACATGCTCCGCTGCTACCTGAAAGGTTGGAGGTTTGAATCTACCCAGAGGTGCCTCAGAACAAAGGCGTGGAGATCTATTTCCAAAAAACTAAGCCATTGAAAACCCTATGGAGCAGAGTTCTACTCTGACACACATGGGGTTGCCATGAGAAAGAATCGACTTCAGGGCAACTGGAACTGCCAATTGTAAGCAGCCTGAGCGGTGGGGGTGGGGCGTGTAGGGGGCCATGGATGGAGCAGAGAACCAGGCTGAGCAGTCAATAACCAGAAAGTAAACCCCTTACTGTCATCACACCCAGCACATACAAACTCTGTTTGCTCAGGAGCCACCGAGACTTTCTGAGAGTTTGGCTCTACATCAGAAGGATCCTTAGGGATTTCTTTCCCCTTGGAGGAGGCCTTCTCTGGTCTAGAATAGTCCTAGACAAAGCTTTGGCTAAGGTGGACCACTGCCAGGGCTGCCAGCTGGTTCTGACATATTTAGGGCCTGCCAGTTCCATTTTGGATTAAATTCCAAACTGGAATCTCCCTGATGCTAATTAAAACAAAAACCATCCTTTGCGCAGATCTGCTAGTTAATGCTCTTTGTGAAAGGTTATTTCAGCTAGTTACAAATTTAGCTAAGCCTGCAATCATCCAGCCTCTAATTTTCTATCCTAGCTTCCAGATACACACCGCTGAATGTTATTACACTGATCTTACAACATGCCCTAGATGAATTAATATGATTATGTTTAAGGTAATTGAGTAGCCTTGAAAGGTAATGAGTTTCTCACCACTGGGGGTGTTCAAATGTAGGTTGTGTTACAAAGTTGTGGAAATTTAAGCATGTCGTAGACTTTGAGACTAAATTGCCCTGAAGAACCCTCTAATCCCGAAATTCTACAATTCTGTAATTTTTTCATAGGGTTTCTATGCTACGTTCTAATAATCAAATTTCCCCTTCTTAATTCACCCATTTGAGAATCTTTCTTGGGATTGCTGTCACACTGCCATTTTATAGTTTGTAGACTTCTCTTTCTTTCTTTTGGTGGAAATCAGGCCAGCATACGCCCATCTCCTGCCTTCTCAACCTCTCCTTTCTCGTGCTTTCTAAAGATCAATGTCAGCAGTTCTGCTGCTCATTTGCAAGTCCTGCAGTTACCTGGAGATGTGATTTATCAAGTTCAGGATTCTTGAACTCTCTTAGAGGAGCCATGTGCTCTTTTATAATCCGTCACCTCCCTTGCACGTCAATTCTCTTACCAAGTCTCATTGCTCCCTCTTCAGTCTGAATATCCTTTTTTACTGACAAAGATGGAAGCAGAAGAAAAGTGGAAGGGTTCCGCTTGTGGCCATCGTCTGGGAGCATTAGAGTGTCTGCCCCAGGCTAGTCTCCAGACTCTCTTGCTCTTTGGGCATCAGCTGTAATATAAACCAGTTGCCTTCAGGTTGATTGTGACTCATGGCAACTCCACGTGTGTCAGAGTAGAACTGGGCTCCGAAGCGTTTTCAGTGGCTGGTGTTTTGGAAGTAGGTCACCAGGCTTTTCTTCTGAGGTGCCTCTGGGTGGACTTGAACCTTCTACCTTTCAGTTAGCAGCCAAGAGTATTAACCATTTGTACCACCAAGGGACCCCAAGCTCTAATATAGGAAGCTCTCATCAGTGTCCTGTATATTCTTTTAGGAGTCAGTGTTCACTGTGGTCTTTAGTCTTCCTGAGGTTTCTGACTAATTTGTGTTTGCTAGAAAATTTTCATTATTGTTCATCCTTCTCTCCACATGTTGTGTGTGTACTTTAAGATCTAGGCTTACCAGGGAGTTTCCCTTTGCAAGTTGTCTTAGTTATCTAGTGCTGCTATAACAGAAATACCACAAGTGAATGGCTTTAACGAACAGAAATTTATTCTCTCACAGTTTAGGAGGCTAGAAGTCTGAATTCAGGGTGTCGTCTCCAGGGGAAGGCTTTCTCTTTCTGTCGGCTGTTGGGGAAGGTCCTGGTCATCAATCTTCCCTTGATCTGGAAGCTTCTCAGCACAGGGACTCTGGTTCTAAAGGATGAGCTTCACTTCCAGTGCTGCTTTCTTGGTGGCATGAGGTCCCTCTCCTCTCTGATTCTTTTATATCTTAAAAGAGATTGACTCAAGATACAACTGAATCTTGTAGATTGAGTCCTGCCTCATTAACATCATAGAGGTTAGGATTTACAACACATAGGATAATCACATTAGATGTTCAAAATGGGAATCATAGTTTAGCCAAGTTGACACATTTTTGAGAGACACAATTCAATCCGTAACACAGGTCTTTTGGTTTCTCCTTCCTTTCTTCCTCATCAGGCTCATCAGAATTATATTACCTTGGGAAGGGCATTATGCCTGCCTTTACTCTGAATTTTCACCTGTGTTTCTAAAGCCTGGTGTACTTGTCTGACTACTGTCCTCCATTCACCCCATCCCCGGAAACTCTTCGATGCTGAGGCCTCTTGCTCCAGGGCTCCCATTTCCACTTTAGCTGCTGGTATTAGGTCCACAATAACATGTTTGTTTGTTTTCTCTCTTTCTTTGCCTTTTAGAGATGAAATGTCAGTAAGTAGTTAAGATCTGGTAATCTGCTCTTGGCTAGGCTCAGCCAGATATTCCAGAACTGAGTTCACTTGGCTCTTCTCTGCCTACTTAGCTAGAAAGCAGCCCAAATTGTTGCCTCCGAATGCCTTTGCCCAACATCTTCTATTGCAATCCTACCCACCCATCAAGTTCAATTTAAATGCCTCCCATTGATTTCCTGATCTATGCTGTCACAGGACTCTGTATGGCAACACTTCAATTTGTTGTATCTATTGTGTTCATGTTATTTTCAGCTGTCCCACGTTGTTCATATAAGATAGAAAGCACCTTGTTGAAAGATTCTGTTATCTTGTTCACCTTTAAGCACCAAACACTTGTTTTGTACCCAGCAACCACTCAACATACATTGAATTGGTGAGAACCTTATTATAGATTTAGAGCCACAATCAAAGTAATAAACATTTATATTGTATTTTATAGTTACACATATTCTTAAAAGTACTCTGACAAATCATTGGTATGGTTAATATAATCGCTGGATTATTTCAATAGTTACTTTTAAGGTTAGTTAAATTATTTAACCTAATTAAAAATGTATCTTTTCATTTTTTCTTTTTTAAGGTGATCTCACCTTTTGAATTCCCAAAGCACTGCTTATTCTTAGCATTGGTTTAATATTTATTATTCATGGTGGAGTACCCTTTTGTCCATTTTTCCTAGTCTTTTATATTAAAATGTCCCTTAGTGAACAGAGGCTATGGTTTGTAAATGTTTTCCTCCCTGGCACCTGCGTAGTAAATAGAAGGTAATGCAAGGCAGACCACAGAAGGTTGCTCGGACTTCAGGTAGGCAGGGTTGCCATCTGACCATGGCCAACAAGATTTGTTTCTTTGGAAAGAGTCCCATTTGAAAGAAGAGTTGAATCTGGCAATGAGGTAGCTTGCCCCTTCGTTTCTCTCTCAGCTTCCCCCTCAACTCCCCCTACCCCAATGCCTCATTCATGGAGTGGATATTAAACATTCATCCATACATTTTTTTTCATATAGGATTACTTAATGAGCACCACTTGTGATAAATCCTATTATAGAAACAATGTGTCTTGAAAGGGAATAACCAGCTGGGGAAGGGACCAAGGATACTGTTTGATTGTACAGGTTGCACACAGAACAAGGGCCTCCAGCCAAAGGAGTGGTGGGCTGAAACCAGCTTAATCAAGCTTTATCAAGCCCTGCACCCTGGTGTACAGATGGGTTAGCTTGGACAAAGAGGAGAAAGGAACGCTTTTTCTAATTGGCGTGAAGACAATGTGTTCACAAGGACAGTGTACTCACCAAGACTCCACTCTGTAGTGTAGCCACCCAGAAAAGGTATCTTTTTGTAATTTACATAGAGATACGTTGTGGGCTAGCAGCAACCCTGGGATTAGGGAGAGATGGACCTACCACACATTGCATGGTTGCAGGGGTGGTGCAAGGTAGAGGCAGAAAGATCACTTAACAAACTATGGCAGAAACTGAGGGAAAAAGTTGTTGTGCCTAGGACAAGATAGTGGTAGTGGAGAGAGAATTGACAGGACCTGTGGATGGATTGGATCTAGTGGGTGAGGAAGTAAGGAAAAGAGAGGAAAGATAGAAGGTGACCCTAGAACTCTAGCCTGAGCATTCAGTGATTGTTCTTGCCATTTACTAAGATGGGGAAGATGGGATGAAGGCCAGAATTGCCCAAAGACATTTAAGAGTTCTGTTTTGAAGAGTCTCACTGTGGGTGCTGCTTGAGGATTTCCTACTTTAAACATCTCCCTGAGTAGGCTCATCCTTCTGTATGCCTAAAGCCTAAAAGAAACAAAAGAGCCTGGGCTGGGGGTTTAGGGAAGTCATTCAGCATCTATGGGCCCATTTACCAAAGGAATTAGGTACTCACTACTTCCAAAGTCCTTTCCTGCTATAAAACATTACAATTAAATTCTATTTTCTTTTTCTTACTTCTGTGATATTCTCTGTGCAAGGTGCAGCTCAGGAAGAAAGCACTGACAGCCAGTAGCAAACTAAAGCAGATTCTCCAAGCTAATACAAAACAAAACAAAACTCAATAACAAACACAAAGAGGTCTCCAGCTGCTACCTAACATATTTTTGCAATGGTGCTGGCTCAAAGATAGACACTTGGAAGACCGTGTGGATCTATTTTCATGCCTATATTGCAGTTAAATTCCCCCTTTCCACCATGGCTTTGGATCCCGGGACATGTGTGAACCACAGGGTGTTCTGTTAACAGCTGTCTCCTAGATAACCATCAACCTGCAATTTGACTTTGCAGAATTGGAAGGGAAGTCCTGCTTTCATAAGCCAGTTTCACAAAACAAAAAACAATACCTCAATTCTTGACTCCAAGCCTAAAAGCTGTAAGTAATGGTCCCATAAATGATTAAAACAGCAGCTGGTAATGTCTTGGAAACAGATTGATCAGCTGGAATGCCTTAAAATCTGTCTAGATTCTGTTTGCCTTTGAGCAATATGAACTAACTCTGATGGAAGCCTGAGTAAGAATGGATGTTTAGACCCCAAAGATGTCAAGATAATTATGAAAACCCTGGCAGAGACTGCATCTCTCTAGGCAGCTGCTAGCATATTTTAACATTCCACGGTGGGGTATAAATTTGGGAAGAGTTTTGGCATATGAGAACTCATGGTGACCCTTGTTTAACTGGCCAGGATGCTCCACGTCGAATCTCCTAGTATTATCATTTACTCATACTTATTGCCAAAGGATTTTACTGTTTATTCATCATGGGGGATGCAGTGGTGGTTAAAACAGACTTCTTTCTCTTATTGAGCTTATGTCATGTTGGAAGGAATGGACAATAACTTGTTAAATAAGACCAAAAAAAACCCAAACCTATTGCCATCAAGTCAATTCCAGCTCATGGTGAGCCCATGTGTTACAGAGTAGAACTACTTCATAGGGTTTTCTTGGCTGTAGTCTTTATGGAAGCAGATCACCAGGCCTTTCTTCTACGGAGTGGGTTTGAACCGCCAACTTTTAGTTTACTAGTTGAGTGCAAACCTCTTGCATCACCCAGGCTCCTGTTAAATAAATAATTTATATATATTTGCATAGTAATAGGAGTCATGTTGGAAATAAAGCTGAAGTGCTGGGATGCTACTTTTAATTGTGATACAGGCAGTCCCCGGGTTACGAATGAGAGCTGTTTCTCAGTGTGTCTTTAAGAATTTCTAGGGAAGTTGGAACAGGTGCATACAGTTCTTACTTAGCCTTACTTTAGTGCAAGAAGAAGCTGGAAGCCTTTTAAATGATTTAAAATTTAGCTGCATGTACAGCAAGTGAAGGTGATTGTGATGAAGAATTTTTTGCAAGTAGGGGTTGATTCAGCTGTTTCAAAGTGAGGGCAAGTTTACATACAATTAAAGGGCAAGTACCATTTGTCTTGGAAAGCCTATGGGGCAGTTGTACTCTGTCCTATAGGGTCGCTGTGAGTTGGGATCCACTCGATCACAACAGGTTTGGTTTTTTGTTTTTTTACCAGTTGTCTGTAAGTCGGACATTTGTAACCGGGGGACTGCCTGTATCAGGAAAGGCCTCTTCGAAGAGGTGACATTTGAGCAGAGACTTGAGTGATGAGAAGGAAGGCGCCACCAGTGTAAATACCTAGGGGAAAGGCTTTCCTGCCAGAGGGAACAGTGCCTGTAAAGGTCTCGAGGTGAGAATGGGCTTAGGATGTTGAAGAACAAGAAGGCAGAAGGGGCTGAAGTCCCGTGAGTGAGGAGAAGAGTATCAGGAGATAAGGTTAAAAAAAAAGAAAACGTCAGCAGAATTCAGATGAAGGTTGCCTTCTAGATGATAAGGAATTGGCTATCATTCTGTGGGGAACCAGTAGAGGGTTTTAAACAGGGAAGTTTTAAACAAGAATAGGATTTTTTTTTTTTTTTTTTTTTTAAGGTGGCAGTTATAGCATGATTCTGTGCTGCTGAGAGTGGTCCAGAGGGAAATTGAGATGCAGGAAAAAAAACAAAAAAAGAGCGGGGGTATTTTCAAAAGCAAAGTCCTTGAGTAGGTGAGAGGATATGGGATCCAGGGCCATAGATCAGAGCAGGGAATGTTCTTCCACCAAATCATTAGGGAAGACGTAGTATATGGAACCAAAAAAAGTGAGTTTGTAAAGTATGTGATAAGTAAATTATGTAGATCTCACAAAACTGCTTCCATTTTTCAGTGAAATAGGAAGCAAAGACCATTAGCTGAGAATGAGGAAGGCAGAGGAGGTGGTGTTGAACATTTAAGAGGAGAGACTATAAATCTTCCAGGGAAATAAGTAGGACTGCTGAGCAGTACTTGATACCCTTGAGAAGTCTGTGGTCGTTAATCTGAGTTTGCGCTCTTTGTTCAAGACAGGTGTTAGTATTCAATAGCTTAGTGAGGAGAGAGTATGATGCTAAGCAAAGGACATGGGATAGAGGCTGAAGAGCTGGCCTCAAACCTCTTAGAATGTAGAGACTTTGTATTTCTAGCTGTGTAACCTTGAGTATGTGATTCAATTTTCGGAGTCTCACTTTCTTTATCTGTAAAATGGGGTCAATATTTCCTACCAGACAGGGTGATTGTGCATATCAAATCAGATAACATATTTAATGTTTTTGTTTTAAAAAAACTTGCCATCAGTCCTCTGCAGCCTGTTTGTCATTAGATAACCAGCTGTGAGGATCAGTGCTTGCTTAGTATATTCTGTATGGGTTGTGTATGTGGCCTGAAGCAAACCTTAAACCTTGATATCTGTGAGAAAAGAACATCAGAGGGTTCTGTGCTCAAACCAGACATAGATAATGGACACAGGGGCCCAAGAAGAAGTGGAGTCTGAGATGGGGTGTGGATGGAGGTGGAGTCAGAAGGAAGCAACTAGGGAAGAAAGGAGTAAGTTAAAGCAGAAAAAGGACAGAGATCCATGATGGTGAAAAGGGGTTATAGACTAAAGGAAGGTCACCCATACGGTTCATTGTTTCTGTTATGGTTCCGACGGTTCCTTTGGCCCATCTTCATTATTACCAATTTAGTGCCAAACCCTGGACCAGGATATCAAATTTACAGATTTTACTTTTGACAGAAGAAGGAATGTGAGAAGGTGGGCCAGGTGAGAGTCATGGTCTTGGGGGGATCTATCTCTTTTAGAAGTGAGAAAAAGGAAGAAATCAAGTCAGTGGAAGATTGGATTAGTACTGCTAAATCCTGTTTCTCCACACTTTCTCTGTCCCAATCTCATCCTCTTCCTTCTGTCACGCAGGTTGCTGATTGAGGGCTGAACTTGTAGTTAACAAATAATAAGTAAATAAAATAAGGAAATACCAATACATTTGAAGAATATGCTCACTGAGCTATTTTTAGGTAAACCTTGGTACAACTTGACCTAAAAATTTGCAAGCCATAGCTGACTCCCCATGTTCGCTTTAGTTAAGACTTAGCAGAAGCCAGTGAATGTGAGTTGTAAAGGATAAAACCACATGTGAAGCAAATCTTTGTAGACACACTGTCTCTTTTAACTATCTCAAATATTTTTTTCGAAATGGCCTGGCTATAAATAAATAATCATAGTTCTCTTGGCTGTTTCCAAAGTGATTGGGCACTCAGTGTTGTCTGGCTACACACTGAGCAGCCCCTGGTCACGTAGGCGATGTTGTAAAATCTTCTGCAAATGTACGATGGATGTGCCTTCATTATTTTTCAAAAGCCCGAGGGTTGACTGTCAGGGATCACACTTCATCTCTTGTTCTCTTCATTCTAGGGCTTTCCTATTGAGAAACTTTCAATGAGCTAAAAAAGATACACCACTCATCTTCCTTCTGGACCATTTATTCATAAAATGTCTTACTGTAGACATGAGGTAACATTGTGGGAAAATGCAGAGCCATGAAGGGAAGCATCTTCTATTGTTCATTCTATCCTTTTTCTCCTGCCCCAAATCTGTGATTTTTTCACTATGTCGATATTCCCTACATTGACTCAAGCAGAAGACTCCCTCTCCCTTTTATTACAGACAGCATTGATCATGAAGTACTGTCAGTTCTTTAGCATTTGCTGGATCTATCCTCTCTTCTTCATCCTCTCTGCCTCAGTTCAGGATCTCAGAAGTCTCATACTCATCTCTTAACTGGACTCTTTTTCTCCTTTTTAACCTTCCTTCAATATTTTCCTTTTACAAGTCAAAGCTATCATTTCCCTCATTAAAATCTACTCGTTTACAAAACTGTGTTGTTTGTTGTTGACATAAAGTCAGCCCTCAATTCGTGGCCATCCCATAGAGTTTTCATTTTCATTTTTTGGAAGGAGATCACCAGGCCTTTCTTCTTAGTCCGCTGAAAACAGTTCAACATCATAGCAACATGCAAGCCTTCACTAACAGACAAATGGTGGCTGTGCTTGAGGGGCATTGGCTGGGAATCCAGTCCTTGTCTCCTGCACAGAAGGCAAGAATTCTACCACTGAACCACCGTGGTACCCTCACAAAACTATGTTGTTGTTGTTAGGTGCTGTGGAGTCGATTTTTGACTCAGCAACCCAAGCTGACAGAGTAGAACTGCTCATAGGGCTTCCTAGGCTTGTACCCTTTACAGGGAGTCCTAGTGGTACAGTGGTTAGGAGCTACAGCATGCTATAGCTGCTGACCAAAAGGTAGGTAGTTCGAATCCACCAGCTTCTCCTTGGAGGCCCTAGGGAGCAGTTCTCCTCTGACCTATAGGGTTGCTATGAGCTGGAATCAACTCGATGCAACAGGTTTTTGGTTTTTAATCTTTAGGAAGTAGATCACCAGGTCTTTTCTCCCACAGAGCCGCTGGGTGGGTTTAAACTACCCACCTGTCAGTTAGCAGCCGAGTGCTTAACCGTCGCACCACCAGGGCTCCTTCGCAAAACTATAGAGACAGTAAAAAGATCAGTGGTTGCCAAGGGATCAGAGGGAGGAGGGGAGGGATGAATAGGTGGAGCGCAGGGCATTTTTAGGGGAGTGAAACTATTCTGTATGATACTGTAATAATGGATACATGACTATACATTTGTCAAAATCCATTTGATTGTATAATACAGAGTCAACCCTAATGTAAACTAGGGACTTTAGTTAACAATAATGTATCAATGTTGGTTCATAAATTGTAACAAATATACCATAGGAATGCAAGATACTAAAAATAGGAGAAACAGTATGCAGGGTGGAAGGTATATGGGAAGTCTATGCTTTCTGCATAATTTTTTTGTAAACCTAAAACTAAAGTCTATTTAAAAAAGATCCACTGCTTTGAGTATTGTGCTTTTTTAAGATCTTTCTATATGGGATCAAATTGACAATAGCAATTTGAAAGATTAGATAGGAGCCTTATGGGGCAGTGGATTTAAGTTAATGGGGGAGGAATAATTTGGAAAAGGAGGGTGGGAATTGTTGCACAACTCAAAGAATGTAATCATTGTCACTGAATTATACATATAGAAATTGTTGAAATGGTGTTATGTTCTACTGTGTATGTTCTCAACAACAACAACAACAACAACAAAAGATCCACTGAACTGCTTCCAGTTGCTTCCAAACTCTGAAACTAACTTGCATGCTCCATTCTTATTGTACCCCCACCTGCTTTTCTGACCTCATACCTGTCTGCCTTCCATTTGTCCTATGCCCAAGCCACACCGTATTACCTTTGCATCATTGTCCCTTCCTCACAATCATTGCTGTGTTTGAGCCTATTGTTGCAGCAGCTATATCAGTCCGTCTTCTCGAAGGTCTTCCCCTTTTTTGCTGACTCTCTACCTTACCAAGCGTGGTGCCTTTCTCCAGGGATTGGTCCCTCCTGATAACATGTCCAAAGTACGTGAGATGAAGACTCTCCATTCTTGCTTCTAAGGAACACTCTGGCTGTACTTCTTCCATGACAGACTTGTTCGTCCTTCTGGCAGTCCATAGCATATTCAGTATTCTTTGCCAACACCATAATTCAAGCCATCAATTCTTCTTCAGTCTTCCTTATTCATTCATTGTCCAGCTTTTGCATGCATATGAGGCAGTGGAAAATACCATAGTGTTGTGGATTGAGTTGTGTCCCGCCAAAATGTGTGTCAACTTGTCTAGGTCATGATTTCCAGTGTTGTGTGATTGTCTACCACTTTGTCATCTGATATGATTTTCCTATGTGTTGTAAATCCTACCTCTATAATGTTAATGAGGCAGGATTAGAGGCAGTTATGTTAATGAGGCAGGACTCAATCTACAAGATAAGGTTATGTTTTAAGTCAATCTCTTTTGAGGTATAAAAGAGAGAAGCATGCAGAGAGACATGGGGACCTCATTACCACTGTATTGGATTGAATTGTGTCCCCCCAAAATATCTGTCAAATTGGCTAGGTTATGGTTCCCAGCATTGTATGATTATCTACCATTTTGTCATCTGATGTGAATTTCCTATGTGTTGTAAATTCTGTCGCTATGATGTAGTGAGATGGATTAGTGACAGTTATATTGATGAGATCTACAGGATTAGATAGTGTCTTAAGGCAATCTCTTTTGAGATATAAAAGAGAGAAGTGAGCAGAGAGACATGGGGACTTCATACCACCAAGAAAGCAGTGCCAGCAGCAGAGCGAGTCCTTTGGACCTGAGGTTCCTGCAATGAGATTCTCCCAGACCCAGAGAAGACTGATGTGTCACAAGGACCTTCCTCCAGATCCGACAGAGAGAGAAAGCCTTCCCCTGGAGCCAGAGCCCTGAATTTGGACTTCTAGTCTACTGGACTGTGAGAGAGTAAACTTCTGTTTGTTGAAGCCATCTACTTGTGGTATTTTTGTTACAGCAGCACTAGATAACCAAGACAACCATCAAGCAAGAAGAGCCAGGAGCACACGTCCTTTGGACCTGGGGTCCCTGCACTGAAAAGCTCCTAGACCAGGGGAAGATTGATGACAAGGACCTTCCCCCAGAGCCTATATAGAGAGAAAGCCTTCCCCTGGAGCTGGCACCCTAAATTTGTACTTCTAGCCTCCTAAACTGTGAGAGAATAAATTTCTCTTTGTTATAGCCATCCACCTGTGGTACTTCCGTTGTAGCAGCACTAGATGACTAAGAAACATAACTTGGGTCAGGCACACCTTAGTCTTCAAAGTGACATCTTTGCTTTTCAGCATTTTAAAGAGGTCTTTTGCAGCAGATTTGCCCAATGCAATATGTTGTTTGATTTCTTGACTGCTGCTTCCATGGGCATTGATTGCAAATAATCTGAGAACCTTGCTTGCTGAAAGTGAAGAGGACTTGAAGCACTTACTAATGAAGATCAAAAACCACAGCCTTCAGTATAGATTACACCTCAACATAAAGAAAACAAAAATACAACTGGACCAATAAGCAAGATCACGATAAATGGAGAAAAGATTGAAGTTATCAAGAATTTCATTTTACTTGGATCCACAATCAATGCCCACAATCAATGCTACCTCCAGTACAGCTTAATAAATGTTGAAAGAATGAATGCCTGCTTCCAAGGGGACAAGGGTCCTAGGTGAGGCATCTGTCCTTCCTTTTAAAACACTTCAGCTCCAGATGTCCTACAAGGTCTCAACCTCTCTGCTGAGCCAGGAAATTTAAGGCTTTGGTGTTTCTTCTCTTTTAGGAGGTTTCCAGTAGTTATGTCTTGGGGCATGTCCATTTATCTGTGTCTCTTTTCCTTTTGGACCCAGAGGGTGATGGACACCATTTTGGTTTAAATGTCGGCTACCACTAATGGAAAGTTTGAGTGCACAGCTAGAGCTGGCTCTGACAGTGTGATATTTTTCTGTGAAGATTACTTTATACGAGAGATGGTATTCAAATCACAAATCTCATTTAGAAAATTATTTTTCTGCCAACACCAGCCGCAAATGGCTGATAATGCCACAGTGGTCATACTTTTTACTGATTAAACAAAGTATGGTAATCCATTAAAAATAGCATTGCGCTTAAATCCATAATAATCATCCAAAACAATTAGTAGTTACCTAGTAATTATTCTAGAGTGAATGTTTCAGTCTTGCTAAGTGAGTAGGTGTGGTTTAGGTATTCCTTAATCCTCTCACATCTAATTATAAATAGGTTTTTTTTCTAGATGCCAAGTCTCCTTTTTAAAAATAAATGTTATGGTTATATATCTCCTGTGCACTGTGTTCTGATACAGTGTGAATAGAAAATTCACATGGACAGTGATACACTTACATAATAAGAGTACTTTGATTCATTCAGTAAGTACTTACTGAGTGTCTATTATGTGCCAGCATAGCTCTAGATGCTGAGAGTACAATTAACAAACCAGTGGAAATATCTGCTCGCAGGGCTTATTATTTCACAATTGTACAGGAGTTTGCAAAACACTTTCATATACCTGCCTACTTTTGATTTTTCACAATAACCTTATGAGGTAGACGGGGTAAGAATTATTACTGTCCTCCTATAGGGTCACTAGGAGTTGGAATTAACTCAGTGACAATGGTTTTTTTTTTTTGCTTCCTATAACTAAGAGGTGTCCCTGGGTGGTGCAAAGGGTTAAGTGCTTGGCTACTAACTGAAAGGTTGGGAGTTGGAATCCACCCGCAGTCACCTCAGAAGAAACGCCTGGAGATCTACTTCCAAAAGATCACAGTCATTAAAAACCCTATGGAATACAGTTCTATTCTGAAACACATGAGGTTGCCATGAATTGGAGTCAACTAGATCCATGAATTGGAGTCAACTAGATGGTAACTGGTTTGATTTTACAATTAAGAAGGCCTAAGCTCAGAATGGAGCCCTGGTGGCGTAGTGGTTAAGAGTTTGGCTGCTAACCAAAAGATCAGCAGTTCAGACCTACCAGCTGTTCCTTGGAAACCCTAAGGGGCAGTTCTACTCTGTCCTGTAGGACCGCTATAAGTCAGAATTGACTCGACGGCAGTGGGTTTGGTTTGGGCTTTTTTTTAAGCTCAGAATGGGAGCCCTGGTGGTGCAGTGGTTAAGAGCTCAGCTACTAACAGAAAGGTTGGCAGTTCGAATCCACCAGCTGCTCCTTAGAAACCCGATGGGGCAGTTCTACTCTGTCCCATAGGATCGCTATGAGTCAGAATCGATGTCAAGGGATTTGGTTTTGGTTTAAGCTCAGAATTTCCTGATGATTTAAACAAGAACATATAACCAGTATCTAGTGGTAGATCTAGGATTTGAAGCAAGCTGTCCCGGTGTGTGTGTGCAGTGCTTTTTGCTGCACCATTTTTCCAATGACAGTCCATTTGTTTGAATCAGAAAGACACATGCAGTGTGCACCGGGAATGAAGACAGCTAAAAACACCCCACCATGAGGATGCTCCCTGTCCTTCTGTCAGCTTCCCTTTCTTTGTACTTCTGATGTCTTTTTGCTTCCTTCTCTGTCTCTTGTGTCTTTTTCCACACTTCCTTCATTGTATCCAGATAGCATCCTTAAAAGACTTTCTGGGGAAGTCTTCATTGCCTGTATCCCCTTGAATCTATCTGGAGGTGCCTCAAAAGAAAGCCTTGGTGATTTGCTTCCAAAAATCATCTGTTGAAAACCCTATGAAGCACAGCTCTACTCTGACACATGTGGGGTTGCCAATGAGTCAGAAATGCCTCTATGGCAACTGGTTTTCTCCTATATATTCCTTATTTGATAACTAACCTATGTATATAATGACATGTCCTTGGGTAAAATGACTGGTAGTAGAATTTATTTGTAAAAATCTGAACAAAGGGTACTGTTGATGCAGAAGAAGTAAAATAACACTTGTGACATGTTTATAATTTATTAACAACACACATGAAGAAAAGAAGGAAGTGGTTCCTTGTCTCCATTCAGTGTGTTCCTCCTTGGTTCATTTCATTTTATCATCTCTGAGTTTGGCTTTTTCTATAAGGATCTAGCAGCCTGTAGGACAATAAATGATGGCACGAAGTGGGTGTGACTCAAAGGCAGAAAACAGCTAGGGAAGTTACTTGAAGGAGAGTTCAGGGGAAATTATGCTTGTGCTGGGGGGGACAGACATGCATCCTCTGTAGATTGGAGAGGGCTGTGAGATTCAGCAGGATGCTGGTGAGGGTGGCAGTTCCATGAGTCAGGCCAAGATTTTCCAATCTGATGACAACCCCCTTTGCTGAGACAAAATCATCTAGATGGGTGGTTCTCAAACTTTAGCATTAGAATCACCTGGAGGGCTTGTGAAAATAGATTGCTGGGCACCATCCCCAGAGTTTCTGATTCAGTAGATCTGTTGCTGCTAGTGAGGAGCCCAGGTGTCACAGTGGTTAGGAGCTCAGCTGTTAACCAAAGGATTGGCAGTTTGAATCCACCAGCTACTCCTTAGAAACCATATGCGGCAGTTCTGCTCTGCCCTGTGGAGTTGCTACGAGTCAGACTTGACAGCAGCGGGGATTTTTTTGGCTGCTGCTAGTTGGGGGCCTCACTTTGAGAACTACTGATTTAGGTGCTACAACCGGTCTCTAGGTGGTGCAAGTGGTTAAGCGCTTGACCCCTAACAGAAAGGCTGGTGGTTTAAGTCCACCCAGAGGCACCAGGCCATAGTCTCACTGTCACAGAAAGGGGAATAATTTTCTCCTGGAATTTTAGCAAATAATCAAGCACTAAGTCAGGAAAGGGGCCCTGATGGCACAGTGGTTAAACATTTGACTGCTGAGTAAAAGGTCAGCAGTTCGAATCCACCAGCCGCTCCTTGGAAACCCTATGGGGTGGCTCTACTCTGTCCTCTAGGGTTTCTAAGAGTCAGACTCGATTCGATGGCAATGGGTTTGGTTTTTTTATTTTTATTTTTTAAAGTAGGGAAAGATAATGCTAGAGAGAGTGTGCCTAATTCAGGAGGAAGCTGGAGAGCTCAACGTGGCGGAGGCTGCTGGAGAGGACAGCCCAGCAGTGAATTTGCCATAAGCTTTCATGCTGACAAACCAGACACAGCCCAGTCCTTGCCTTACCAAGGGAGTGAGTATCTGCTGTGTGAACTGAGGGCCACAGAACTCTGTGTTGTGGAGCGTTTATACACCCAACATGTAAATTACAGTGCTTGTGAATTGGGGCTGGTTCACATGTAAATAAGAAGATGCTTGAGTTAACCCACTAAGCCTCTCTCTGAAAAGAATGAATATCTAGGAACTAAGGGCTGTACTGAAGGACTTGCAAATAATAGGCAGGGAGAGCAAGCTGTTCTAATTCCAAAGGACTTCTAGAATGAAAAATAATGAGGGGTGGGATGGGGGCGGGGAGGGTAAAACATCAGAAGAAGCAATCTTCCATGAAAATCCGCCTGTATGCCGTTAATGTATGTCTTTCCAAATAAGAGCAAGCAAATGAGAAAATAGCAAGGAGGCATAAATAAAGGCGGGGGTGAGCTGTGAAGGGGATCACGTTATGCAAGGAGGGAGCCTTTTATTTTAAAGGGCTGGCTGCTGTAAAAATATGCGCATTACGCGCTTGTGTTTATAACTCACTCAAAACATGAGATTTTCCATTATGTTCAAGTCCTCTTTTCTCTGAAATTGAAGCCCCTCAGATCTGATGAATTTAATCAGGGTTTCTAGTGTAAAGGAGGAAGAGGTGAAGGAATGCTTAATTTGGCCTGACCAGGCATCTGAGTACCTTGGATGTTTGCAAGATTGATTGGCTTTGCCTTCTTGTTTGCATGCTTCCTTTGCTCTTCACTCAACTCACTTGCCATAAATCTGAGAGAGATGGATGGCTGTGGAAGCATTTTAAACTCCCCCCTTTAGGTCCAATGTTGTTGTTGTTAGGTGCTGTCGAGTAGATTCCAAGTCATAGTGGCCCCATGTGACAGAGTAGAACTGCCCTATAGGGTTTTCTTGGCTGTAATCTTTACATGAGCAGATTGCCAGGTCTTTGTCCCACAGAGCTGCTAGGTGTGTTCTAACGGCCAACCGTCTGGTTAGCAGCTGAGTACTTAACCATTGCACCACCAGGACTCATTTAGGTCCAATACTGTTGATTTAAGCATCATAAACTGGTACACGAGCAATTGCAGGGTCTTCTTCTCCCTTGTATTTCTTTTAAAGAAAAAAGGATGGGAAGTATTCAGATGCTACAACCAGCTATGTGTTTTTAATGTGTCAGCCCTGGGTGATGAGAGATTAAAAATGTCCATGGCTGCTGAGTGATGCTTTATGTCACGGCACAGCAGCCTTTGCTCTGAAATCGGTTGCTTCAAATGTGGAGAAAGCAGCCACTGCTGAGACTCAAGAACTTATCCCTGGGCTCTGAGGCTTACTTGCTCCTGTCCTCTCTGAATTCTCCCTTCATAGATCTGTCACCATCAGCCAGAGGCAAAACCAAGGCTTAACAGGAAGAAAGATATCTCCTTGGGACGCACATGTCTCAATCCAGAAGAAAAGCTGTAGAGACAGCTATTTAAGGCAGCCTGAAATGATGCCAGGTAATCAGAGAAGGGAGTCCCTGGGTGGTACAAATGGTTAAGAGCAGCTGCTAACTGAAAAGTTGTAGGTTCAAGTCCACCTAGAGGTACCTTGAAAGAAAGGCCTGGCGATCTACTTCCAAAAAAATCAGCCACTGAAAACCCTGTGGAGCCACATTCTACTCGGACACACATGAGGTCACCAAGAGTTAGAGTTGCCTCGATGGCAACAATTGGTTTGTATTTAACCAACCTAGATTTGCACCCTTAATTTGTACCCTTGTTTTATGCTTAATAATCTGGGGCAAGTTATTTCACTTATCTGAGTCTCTGTTTACCCATCTGTAAAACTCAGATGATCATTAGGTCTTCTTCACAAGGTTATTCGGTTTTTTTAAATGAGTGAACACACCTGTAGTTCCTGAAGTACAGTAGGTGTCTGCTTCCACCCTCAAAGAATAATGCATTGAATATCAAGCAAATATATTTCTAAAGCAAAATTGAAGCAAGCAGATGGATGTCATTTTTTAAAAAATTGATGCTATTTTATCTTATGAACAATTAACTTAGTGACCTGCTGCTACCAGGATCCTGAGGTGTAGCTGAGAACATTTATGTATTACTATACAGTCCTTATATTAAGACCAGTTAATATGACTATTATTGAAATTTACACACTAACCACTAAGGCCAAAGATGAAGAAATTGAAGATTTTTTACCAACTTCTGCAGTCTAAAATTGATCGAACATGCAGTCAAGATGCACTGATAATTACTGGTGATTGGAATGTGAAAGCTGGAAACAAAGAAGGATCAATAATTGGAAAATACGGCCTTGGTGATAGAAATGATGCCGGAGATCGCATGATAGAATTTTGCAAGACCAACAACTTCTTCATTGCTGATACCTTTTTTCAACAACATAAACAGTTTGGCTATACATGTGGACCTCACCTGACGGAATACACAGGAATCAAATTGACTACATCTGTGGAAAAGCTCAATATCATCAGTCAGAACAAGGCCAGAGGCCTACTGTGGAACACACCATCAGTTACTCATAGTCAAGTACAAGTTGAGGCTGAAGAAAATTAAAATAAGTCCGTGAAAGCCAAAGTAGGACCTTGAGTATATCCCACCTAAATTTTGAGACCATCTCAAGGATAGATTTGACGCATTGAACACTAATGACCGAAAACCAGACAAGTTGTGGAATGACATCAAGGCTGTTATACGTAAAGAAAGCAAGAGGTCATTAAAAAGACAGGAAAGAAAGAAAAGACCAAAATGGATGTCAGAAGAGGTTCTGAAACTTGCGTTTGAACATCGAGTAGCTAAAGTGAATGGAAGAAATGATGATGTAAAAGAGTTGAACAGAAGATTTCAATGGGCAGCTCCAGAAGATAAAATAAACTATTAGAAAACCAAAAGGGAAGAAGACACTCAGTATTTCTAAAGCTGAAAGAACTGAGAGAAAAATTCAAGCCTCGAGTTGCAACAGTGAGGGTTCTTTGGGCAAAATACTGAATGACACAGGAAGCATCAAAAGAAGATGGAAGGAATATACAGTCACTGTACCAAAGAATTGGTCGACATTCAGTCATTTCAGGAAGTTGCATATGATCAAGAACTGATGGTACTGAAGGAAGAAGTCCAAGCTGCACTAAAGGCATTGGCGAAAAACGAGGCTCCAGGAATTGATGGAATACCAAGTGAGACATTTCAGCAAATGGATGCAGCACTGAAAATGCTCACTCGTCGTCTATGCCAAGAAATTTGGAAGACGATTACCTGGCCAATCGACTGGAAGAGATCCATATTTATGCCTATTCCAAAGGAACGTGATCCAACCGAATGCGGAAATCATTGAACAATATCATTAATATGATACGCAAGTAAAATTTTGCTGAAGATCATTCAAAAGTGGTTGCAGCAGTACATTGACAGGCAACTGCCAGAAATCTAAGCCAGATTCAGAAGAGGATATGGAAAGAGGGATATCACAGCTGATGTCAGATGGATCCTGGCTGAAAGCAGAGAATACCAGAAAGATGTTTTCCTGTGTTTTATTGATTATGCAAAGGCATTCAACTGTGTGGATCATAATAAATTATGGATAACGTTGCAAAGAATGAGAATTCCAGAACACTTAATTGTGCTCATGAGGAACCTACACTTAGGTTGAGAGGCAGTCGTTTGAACAGAACAAGGGGATACTGCGTGGTTTAAAGTCATGAAAGGTGTGCATCAGGGTTGTATCCTTTCACCATACTTATTCAATCTGTATGCTGGGCAAATAATCTGAGAAGCTGGACTGACCATATGAAGAAGAACTCAGCATCAAGGTTGGGAAAAAACTCATTAACAACCTGCAATATGCAGATGACACAACCTTGCTTGCTGAAAATGAAGAGGACTTGAAAGCACTTACTGATGAAGATCAAAGACTACAGCCTTGAGTATGAATCGGTATGAGCCTTCACCTCAACATAAAGAAAACAAAAATCCTCACAACTGGACCAATAAGCAGCATCATGATAAATGTAGAAAATATTGAAGTTGTCAAGGATTCCATTTTGCTTGGATCCACAATCAACACCCATGGAGGCAGCCGTCAGGAAATCAAACGACACGTTGCATTGGGCAAATCTGCGGCATAAGACCTCTTTAAAGTGTTGAAAAGCAAGAGGTCACTTTAAGGACTAATGTGTACCTGACCCAAGCCATGGTGTTTTCAATCACCTCATATGCATGTGAAAGCTGGACAATGAGTAAGGAAGGCCGAAGAATTGATGCCTTTGAATTATGGTGTTGGTGAAGAATGTTGAATATACCACGGACTGCCAAAAGAACAAATTTTTCTTAAAAGAAGTACAACCAAAATGCTCCTTAGAAGCAAGGATGGCGAGACTTGTCTCACATACTTTGGACATGTTATCAGGAGGGATCAGTCCTGGAGAAGGACATCATGCTTGGTAAAGTAGAGGGTCAGCGAAAAAGAGGAAGACCCTTGACAAGATGGATTGACACAGTGGCTGCAACAATGGGCTCAAGCACAACAACGATCATGAGGATGGCACAGGACTGGGCAGTGTTTTGTTCTGTTGTACATAGGGTCACTATGAGTCGGAACCGATTGAATGGCACCTAACAACAGTGCAGTCTGTTGGCTCTTCTCCTTTACACCTTTCCGAGCAGAAATTGACCTCTGTTGGTTTGTGAAGAGGATGGAGCAGCTATCCAAGAGGTGGCTATGCCCACCCCAGCCGTTTCTCTCAGGTACAAGTCCAGGGAAGCCTGAGGGAATACATTCAATCCATGTGTCAAACAGGCTGCTCCAGAAATGGCAGAGGAGCTGGCCACCTGGTGCTGAATAAACCCAAGAGTGTGTTTGCAGATCTATGAAAATGCCAGCATCACTGCTAGTGTGGGCGGCTTGACTGGAGCGCTCTGAGTGTCCTGCCTCCCTTCCTTTCCCTTCCCCTTTGCAGGAGCCCAACTAAGAGAGGACAGAGCATAGGGTACTTTTGAAGTAATGGGTTGTAGTCCAGCTGTTCTTGGTTTGCTTTGTGTGGCTCATCCAAGCTCAGGCAATTGTTCTTGCAGCCTTGAAATGGTTTTTCGATTTACCATTTTTAGTTTTCCATCATTTGATTCTGCCGGCAGTTATTTTTAACCAATAATGCCACCAAAAAAAAAAAAAAATCTCTCAGCATCTGAAGTAGATTACTATATTTTATCAGCAGATGCCACCTACTGAACTTACACTTAAAAAGTAAACATACTGAAACACTGCATATTCAGTCACAGAGCTGCCATGTAGAATTTAAATAGCATGCATGCCAGCTCAGGGTTCTTTCCTCCCTCCCTCTTTCCTTCCTTCGTTTGCCCTCCCTCCCTCCAGCCCCTCCTTCCTCCCTTTCTTTCTTTCTAATTGTTTTAAAGCTTAAACAAGATCATTACATTCTTCTGTTAAAAACCCTATAATGCCTTTCTAGTGTGATTAAAATAAAATTCAAAGTTCTTTTGGAGGCCAGTGGGCTATGTCTACCTCTAAAATTTCATCTACCACTTCTCATTTACTACACCCACTGGCTATCATTCAGCCCTTTGGATTCTCAGAGGATATGTTCCTGCCTCATAGTTCTCTCTGCTTGGAATGTTCTTTCCTCATAGTGTTTCATGACAGGCTCTATCTCGTCATGTCAGTCTCTGCTGTAATATCACCACCTCATAGAGGCCTTTTCTGACTACTGTGTATAAGTAACACCCCACTCCTTGACATCAAGTTGAATTATTTTCTTGGCCGCATTTACTACCAGCTGAAATGAATCTTGCTTACTCGTTTATTTTCTGTTTTCCTCAACTAGATGGCAGGCTCAGTAAGGGTGGGGATCTAACTTGTCTTCTTTGTTGCTATTCTCTAGAGCTTAGAACAATGTGTAATACAGAGTAGATGCTCAGGAAATGTTTGCTAAATGAAAGAATAGGTAAAAAAAAAAACTGGACCATTCCCACCAATATTTAAAGCTGTTTAAGCCTGTGACTTCCCAAAGGAAAAACAAAACAAAAACAAAAAAATAGATCTACTTTCTTTTCCAACAACTCCCATCAGCCACTGCCCTATATTCTCTTCCTGTCTCACATTCCCCTCTCTCAACATCGAAACCCCTCTCTTGCTCCCCTTTGCCACTTGAGCTCCAAATGGGCTCATTACCACCTTGGAGGAGGATTGGGGAGCAAGTGCAAGTATTTATTTTTCCTCATCTATTTGCCTCTCAAATGGAATACTGACAGATCAAATAATAACTCCTGTATCACAAAAAGTTTTCTTCATTGCCCAACAAAGCTAGAAAAATGAACACATAGCCTGTCAATGTTGGATTTTGTCTTTTTCTCTGGGGAAATATTTTAGTTGGATCCTGGATCTAAGGAGAATTGGATCAAGATTAGACCATTTTTTCTGCACATAAAAAAAAAAAAAGTCTTCAAAATAATCTTGGCCACCTTTCGACTTGCTTGTAAGTTAGAAACGTGCATCTGCATAAGGGGCAAGATGTGTGTCTATGGGGTGTGTGTGTGTGTGTTTGTGTGTAATCCAAATGCTCTGTGTGGGAATGATCAATGGGGATAGTAGTGTGAATGCTTTTGGGGATCAGGGGAGGGTTTTAGACATTTTCATGGTCAAACAAATCTCTAAGCATTATTTTAAATACAACTAATACTGTGTTTCCTGGTATGGTATCAATAAGAGATCTTTACTAGTCACTAGTTCCCACACCTCTCTAGTGCAATAGGAACTTTAGCTCTTACCCTGAGGTGCTCTCATGGGCTGATATGTTTTCTGACTCATTTCCGAAATAATAAGCAGTGCAAAGTTTTTAGTGTAAAATCCACAGATTCTTTGAAGATTGATCGCCTGATGTACATTGTAAGTCTATATAATTCAAATATTTGATTCACAAAAAAGCTCTGCTGCTGCCAAGTAACAAAGAAGTCATTGTTTTTCCAGGCCAGGCCAGTATCTCTCTGGAATGTGATATTTAACTTTGTAAATTTACTAATTCCATAGTTCTTCTATAGTCAAAGTGGACATTTATCATGGTCAAGATTTATTTTACACAGGCATCATATTGATGCCAGTGCCTAAGTAAGCTATTTCTGGATAAATTTCCTTAAGAATCTGAAAGAATTGCTGTGGATTTTAAAATGGCAATTTATCACTATTTTAGATACTGGGACAATCTGCCTGTGTTTTCAAAGTCTCCTATGGGAATAATCAGAAAGCTCTTGAAGAAATGGAGAACCCTCAAAAACTGTTAAAAGTGCCAGGAGGCCTTTGTTTGCTGATACTTTTTAGTATAAAACCAAAACCAGACCCGCTGCCATCGAGTCAATTCCAACTCATAGAATAGCGACCCTGTAGGACAGAATACAACTGCCCCATAGGGTTTCCAAGGTGTAAGTCTTTACAGAGGCAGACTGCTACACCTTTTACATGTATAAAAATACCTTGAGTGTATGATTAAAGGAAAGGAAATCACTAGAAAATCTTTTCTTAAGAACAGTTGTTTCCCTAAAATACCTTGTCTGTTGTTGCCCTGTGTTATTACAGGAGTGTAGGTTAGGGAATTGTTTTGGAGCTCATTTATACTGTGTTTTCCCCCTGCTGAAAACTATCAATCAGCTACTATCCATTAAATTTTTTTCTTATCAAACTGTAGATGGAAAAATGAGTTTAGCTTCTTATGTTACAGTGACATTTTATGGGTATATTATTTTCTCACACTGGGAAAATTAAACTTCTCCTAAGATTAAATTGCAATGCTCATTACTTTTCTTTGTTTTGAAGCATTCTAAAGTTCTCTATGCCTATGCTTCTTTGAAGGCATTTCGGCTGGGTAAGTTATAACAAATGCAAGTTGAAGAAATTGAGAAAACATAGGGAAAGTTAATGAAGGAGAGTGTCAAAGGGGCATTAAGTTAAAATGGAACATCACAGATAGCAGCAACTTCTTTATCAGGGATCGTAGTAAAGGAAAGACAAGATTCAGAGGAAACAGTTAAGAAAAAGGAAGGCAAAGTCTTATGGTAAAGTGTGAGTATTTGAAGTAATTGGCTTTAAGAGGGTCACGTACTTAAGAGTTGAAAATGAGCGATGTAAATGGATGTAGTGTGTTATGGATTGAATTGTGTTCCCCCAAAATATACGTTGGAATCCTAATCCCTATACCTGTGGATGGAATCCTGTTCGGAAATAGAATTTTCTTTATTATGTTAGTGAGACCAGCGTTGTGTGTCCTAAACCTAATCACTCTGAATTATAGAAACAGCAGATTAGACACGCACGCACGCACGCACGCACACACGCACGCACACACACACACGGGTGAGGAGGAAGGAGGATGACAGAGGCCATGTGAGGATCATCTACAAGCCAAGGAGCCAAGGAACACCTGGAACTACCTACAAGGAAGGAATTGACATGGTCGAGGTCCTGATTTTCCCTTTTAGCCTTCAGAACTGTGAGAATATAGATTTCTGTTCTTTAGAGCCACCCTCTTGTGGTATTTCTGTCACAGCAGCAATCGGAAACTAAGAGATAGTGAATATGGGGACATTTATTTGTCCAGAGGTTTGTAAGTGTTTCAGGTCATTGGTCACAATCAAGGAGGCTAGGACTCAAGTGACTTTGGGAATTCTCTCTCTCAGGGTTCCAAAAGCTTTGACTGATAACATCTAGGGGGTTTTCCTTAACCACCCTTGTCTTTATTCTTTCCAATGTTAGAAGTATAGGAAAATAAATAGCTATTGCTATTGAGAGCCAGTTGCTCAAGACTCACACATAAACTTTCTCTACTGATTACCTAGAAAACAAAGCATCATATTCTTTTTTTTTCAACATTTTTTTAAATTGTGCTTTACCTGAAGGTTTACAGAGCAAATTAACTTCTCATTAAACAATTAATACGCTTATTGTTTTGTGACGTTTGTTGCCAACTGTGCAATGTGTCCACGCTCTCCCCTTGTCGACCTTGGATTCCCCATTTCCATTCATCCAGCAAAGCATCATATTCTAAGTAGACAGTAGTCAGGATCCAAATCAAATTGGATATAAAGGTTTTATTAGAGTTCCAACATCTAGCACTTAGAGTGTAAGACCTTAGAGAGTATACAAACTTTTATTGGGAAAAAAAACAAAACACCAAGTAAATATCTTACAAGCAGCATGTGATCAAAAGAAGAGCCATTCTAAGTTACATTGTCTTGCCATAAGACTAAATCATATATAGTACAAAGATCCGTAATATATTAGCAAACAGAACACTAGAACCCCACACATAGTAGATATTCAGCAAATATTTTTGAATGAATGAAGGCAATAATTCTGAAGCATAAAAACTATGTTGAGACATAACAGAAATTTAGTCCTTATGAAAAAAAACAACAACAGCAACAACGTAAATCTTTCTTAGTCCGTATGAGGAAATGCAATGATTGGAGGAAGGTGCACAAAGAGCCGAACAAGAGCCTGTGAGGAACACTGAGAGACTGGCGGGTCCATTTTCTCACCTTCTGACTGGACAACTCAGAAACCATGACAGACACACCAGGAGCAGGTTGCTTTTAAAGGCCTCTGGAAAGGAGATTCACCATCTGGCTTAGTGACCTGGTCTCGGGCTTTAGTAGCCTTCAGAACACCCTTCTTTATTTCTAATGTTAGTCTTTAATCCTTAATTCATCAAATAATTATTAAGGACCTTCTATCTGTCAGGGACTATGCTGACACTGGGGATCCATTAGAGAGCAAACACGGTTGCTGCCCTCATGGACCTATAATCTAATGAAGAAAAATCTTATTCAGGTAGCCCACAAACAAATGCAAAATTATATCATGACGAATCCCACAAAGGAAAGTACTCAGTGCTTTTAAAATTCTGAGCAGATAAAAACAGCCAGGATCCCATGATAGTGGTTATATAGTACCCTCTCAGTATTATCTTTTCCAGCTATGATTTCAGTTTCTTTTATTTTTCTTCCTAGGTTCTATTGTCTAGTCTACTCCATTATGCTTCTGATTTCCCTCCTCAAATTCTTCATGTTTTAGACCCATAATTTAAAAAAAAAGTCCCTTGGTAGTGCAAATGTTCAACGCGCTTGGCTACTAACCACAGGGTTGGAGGTTTGAATCCACCCATAGACTACTCAGAAGAAAGGCTTGGAAATATACTTTGGAAAAATCAGCTATTGAAAACCCTGTGGAGCACAGTTCTATTCTGACACACGTGTGGTTGCCATGAGTCGAAATCGACTTGGTGGCATAAAAAAAATTTTTTTAAAAGTAGTTGTCTGAAACCATTTCATAATGCTGTGCAAGTCTACTTGATTAAAATGTTTTTAGTTGTCTCTTTTCTGTTTTATGCTGTGGCTGTTAATATATTTGCCAGTGCTAGTGCCATCTATTTAAACGATCTCTGTCATGTTCAATAACTTGTTTGTCTTCTACATGTTGTTGTTGTTGGGTGCTGTCGAGTCAGTTCTGACTCACAGTGACCCTATAAGGATGGAGTAGAACTGCTCCATAGTGTTTCCTAGACAGTAATCTTTATGGGCGCGTATCACCAGGTCTTTTCCCCTGTGAATATGCTCGGTGGGTTTGAACCACCGACCCTTTCAGTTAGCAGCCAAGTGCTTAACCATTGTGCCACCAGGGCTCCTGTCTTCTACATAGCATGGTGTAATATGTAATACTAAAAATAATGAAGCAATAATACTATTAGCTAATCAAGCCCTTCTATCATTTAGTTTTCATAAGAGGTAAGCACCACAGTGAAACCTGTGAGAGCCAGAACTTGACGGGGACTGCCTTGTTTTTCCGGGTCTTGAAAGTTTTCCACCTTTGACAGGGTGCAGTCTTCTGTCACTCATGTTAGTGGAAAATACTTGCGTTTTCCTTCTCTGACAGGTTTCCACCTTACACAGCTTCCAGCTTTCATTGGTTTTCCTGTATTATCCCCATTGAACCGATGGAGAAACCAAGCCTTAGAGAAGCTATGGAATTTAGCCAAGGTTGTGAATTTAAATGGCAGAGTCATGGCTTCAGCTCTGCTGTGTGGAACTCCAAAGCCCAAATACTTAACTATTACCCCTTACCTCCTTTTTTTATAAACATGGTATTATTATCATAATAATGTTCCTGTTTTATTTCCTGCATTTGGTCCATGTTCTTGGAATGTTTTAGCCCCCAAGGGAATTATTTTCACCTGTTGTCTTTCATTCTGCATTGAATGTATTTGTGTTCTTCAGCTCCACCTCAAAGGCATTTGGCCTCCTATGTTTTCTTCCAGTGGTTCAAAATCTCATTCCTTGTGGCTTAATGAGAACGCTCATACCAAGGAAAAGTTAAAGCTTTTCCTTACTGCCTTTCACTTTTATTCTACGTCTTACAAGATTTAGGTTTAGAAAAGGACTGTCTTGTTATTTCAAATTGGAATCATGGACAATGTGGGGAGACAGTTTATTCAAAATATCTGGTGTCTTCATTGAATGTAAGTAAGTTGTTAAAATTCTTTTTAAAAGAATAGCTTAAGAGATACATAATTTGCTGCGCTTAAAAGGAATGCATATCTAATATTGGGGATATGTGGAAGCCACTTGGCACAGAGATGTTTGTTTTAGATACTTCTAATTTGGTATCCAGACAGTTCTTCCCAAGCAGATGCATTGCTTATTACTTAACTTTTAAAGTCACATTTCTCTTTTAGGGACTGTCTCAGCTCTGGCCTCAGATAATGCTGCCCATCAATCAGCTGATTTTATTGCCAGCACTGTTCTGCCATATTAAACAGGAACTAATAATATTTACAATGTCCTACTTTTTTGGCAGGTGCATTGCTGATGTCTTCTTATCAAGTAATGGGTTATAACTGGAAGTGTATTTCTGTATAATTGTAGCACACTGTAAGTGCCATTATAAGGATTCAATTTTTAACCACCAAAAGAGTAAAATGACTGTTCCGAGAAGCAGCGTCTAGGATACCATTGCTTTTGTAGAATTACAGTGTGTTGCCAATTAAAGAGGTTAGCCTTGACCTTAAGCATCACCATCGAGGTCATTATTCATTGTTTGCAGGCACAGCTTTGTTTCAAACCTTACAGCTGGTCCAGCTGAGTCTTTCAGGTGCAACTTTATCCATAATTCTTCATTGGCAAGATTGTCACAGTGTCCTGGGAAGAATGATTCATGTTTGGTGTATGAAAACTAGCCATCACCACTATGCACAGGCAGGGAATAAAAGGACGATTTGCAGAGGAAGAGAAGGTCCTACAGCTGCTAGAAAGGAGGATGATGCAGTGACCAGGTAGCAAATGTGCAGTGAGCACTTTTGGTTGGCTGCTAGAAGGAAAATCACAGTACCAGCAAGGAAAAACAGTTATCAACAATGTGATGGGGGAATCAAGGCTGGGATGGTATTTTTAATGATTATACTTCATTCTGTTTATTCTAGAATAAAAATACTTGTACTCACAGCACTTTACAGTCCACACAACATTTTAACATTAGTTGTTTCTTCGGAGCGTTACTTCCAGACCTTAAGGTAGAATAAAAATACTTGTACTCACAGCACTTTACAGTCCACACAACATTTTAATATTAGTTGTTTCTTCGGAGCGTTACTTCCAGACCTTAAGGTAGACAGTGCATATTACAGACGCCGACGCTGGCCACAGGAGACCTTTTCTTTGGTGTAGTCTTTGCACCCACCTGTTGCCGCTTTGAACATGAGACTTGTGCAGACTGTAAGGGATGATCAGTTAGATCTTAATCTTACCTCTGAAATTTTCTTCTCATGTCTTTCCCAAAATTCACAACAAAACTCTGTGAGGCTCATATAAATAATATAAATAGTAAAAAATGAATAAATAAGCAGAGAATTTATTGACAAAATGACAGCAAGCAGACTTTCACCCAAGTAAAAATGAGTATGGATATTTCATATGCAGTGAGTATTTGGCTAAAGTTAGTAGAAGTGTTAATACTAAAACAGTTGAAAAAAGTTAATAAAATGTTGCTTGTTCAAGTCTGAAGAAAAAGAAAATATAAACCACCAACTTCCAATATTTCTTTTCTTTCTTTTTTTAATTTGAAGACTGAATGTTGATCTGTTAACGATTAACCTGGAAATTTTCATTTCCTCTGTAATAATTCCAGTATGCAACTGAGAGACCAACTTGGTGCCTTGATGAAAAGGAAGTTTTGCAGACACATTATTTCAAATGATCCTATTGTTTAGTGTCCCCAAGTACTATTTACACCCTAGCACTCCCCAGGGCTCTGTGCCTGCCATAGTGAAATGTAGGATTGGTGAGAGGTATGTCTTTCTCTTGTCAGGTGGGAGAAAGGAGATCATGAAAGAGAGGTGAGAAAGGAGAGCTGGCATGACACTCAACCATAGGTTATTGGGCAGATCAGTTTAGGAGAGCATACACAGGTGTGGAGTAAAGAATTTAACTTTAGGTTTGAACCCACCCAGTCATGTCACAGAAGAAAGGCCTGGTGATCTGTTTTCATAGTTTACTGCCACGAAAACTCTATGGAGTAGTTCTTACTTTGTAACACCTGGGGTTGCCATCAGTTGGAATCAACTCCATTTTTTTTTTTTTAGATAACTGAAAGGGTTGAGGAGGAGAGCAGAAGCTTGACGCTCCCAAGATTTGCTTACTCTTTAAAAACACAAATGTGTCCCCTTTTAAGAAGCCCTTACATTAATATATATGCAACTATAAATAAGTCACAGTAAAAAAAAAAAAAAAAAAAAAAAAAGAATTTAACTTTACCCTTAGAGTTTGTCTTTGTCCTTAGTTTCTGAGTGATAACCTCTAAAACCTTCGAATTCTCCCAGTTATTGAAGTGTCTTTGATGTGGACTCCAGACCATGTCTGAGAGTTTCTGACTCATGTTGGGTGGGGCCTGACTATGACAAAAAGACCTGTCTCATGGTATCAACCCGGTAGTATTGACCTTATGTTGTCAACTGACCTCAGGGGAGACGGGCTAGAGTTTGAATTACATACTGAGACCCTCAATAAAAGCCTGGACACTAGGCTTCCTGGTTGGTGATAGACATTGATGCATGAGGGAGGGTAGTGTATCCTTTTTTGGGACATAGAAGCTCTGCATTGAGAATCCTCCCAGACCTTGCCCTATAAGTCTCTTCTTACTGGTCCTGAGTTGTATCTTTTTTACTGTAATAAAACTGTAATCATAAGTATAGCATTTTCCATGAGTTCTGTGAGTTGCTCTATCGAATTCTCAAACTGAAGGGAGTAGGGGGAGCCAGCAGATGAGAAATGAGGGGAAGCCCTGGGCTTGCAGCTGGCATCCTTTCTGGGGTAGTGGAAAAACCCAAATTTGTAGCCAGCAGGTCAGACGTGAGGGTGTCATGGGGACTCCTGATCTTACGGCCTGCATCTGAGGTGGTAGGCAGACTGGACAGTCTGGAGGACTGTGCTCTTTAATTTGTGAGGTCTGATCTAGCTCTGAGTGGTGAGGGTCAGAAGAAGAAGCACTACGTATGTAGTTGATGTCAGAATGAAAGTGGAGCAGAGAGGTAAAGAATTGATTTGCAATTGAATGCAATTGATCCTTACAGTTTGATGTGAGAAGTGTGATTTGATTTTTTTCCAGCAACAGGGAAGTTGATGTATTTTTCTGGAAACAGATTGCCTTCAAATTGACCATGCTTGCAAACCTTTGTAAAATCTCTGTGGGTACATATAGTCCAGTTTGAAGACCACTGGATTATAGAAGCGTGGTCAACATTTTGCAACTTTGCAGTAAATGAAAATACTGATGGCATTTATAGAAATTAAGTTCTTCTTCTGTTGTTGTTGTTAGGTGCCATCAAGTCAGTTCCAACTCATAGTGACCCTATGTACAACAGAACGAAACACTGCCTGGTCCTATGCCATCCTCATGATCGTTAAGATTGATCCCATTGTTGCAGCCACTGTGTCAGTGTATCTTGTTCAGGGTCTTCCTCTTTTTCGCTGACCTCTACTTTATCAAGCATGATGTCCTTCTCCAGGGACTGATCCCTCCTGACAACATGCCCAAAGTATGTGAGATGAGGTCTCACCGTCCTTGCTTCTAAGGAGGATTCTGGCTGTACTTCTTCCAAGACAGATTTGTTCGTTCTTTTGGCAGTCCGTGGTATATTGAATATTCTTTGCCAACACCATAATTCAAAGATGTCAGTTCTTCTTCAGTCTTCCTTATTCATTTTCCAGCTTTCACACGCAGATGAGGTGATTCAAAACACCACGGCTTGGGTTAGGCACACTTAGTCTTCAAGGTGACATCTTTGCTTTTTAGCACTTTAAGGAGGTCTTTTGCAGCAGATTTGCCCAATGCAATGCGTTGTTTGATTTCTTGACTACTGCTTCCATAGGTGTTGATTGTGGATCCAAATAAAATGAAATCCTTGACAACTTCAACATTTTCTACATTTATCATGATGTTGCTCATTGGTCCAGTTGTGAGGATTTTTGTTTTCTTTATGTTGAGGTGTGACCCATACTGAAGGCTGTGGTCTTTGGTCTTCATTAGTAAGTGTTTCAAGTCCTCTTCACTTTCAGCAAGCAAGGTTGTATCATCTGAGTAACACAGGTTGTTAGGAGTCTTCCTCCAATCCTGATGCCACATTCTTCTTCATATAGTCTAGCTTCTTGGATTATTTGATCAACGTACAGAGTGAATAAGTATAGCGAAAGGATACAACCCTGACGCACAGCTTTCCTGATTTTAAACCATGCAGTATCCCCTTGTTCTGTTTGAGCAACTGCCTCTTGATCTATGTACAGGTTCCTCATGAGCACAATGAAGTGTTTTGGAATTCCTGTTCTTCGAAATCTTATCCATAATTTGTTATGATCCACACAGTTGAATGCTTTTGCAGAATCACTAAAACAGGTAAACATCTTTCTGGTAATCTCTGCTTTCAGCCAAGATCCATCTGACGTCAGCAGTGATATCCCTCTTTCACATCCTGCCCTGAATTCAGCTTGAATTTCTGGCAGTTCCTGTCGATGTACTGCTACAGCTGCTTTTGAATGATCTTCAACAAAATTTTACTTGCTTCTGAGGACGTAATACATGTATTGAACGAATGCAATGCTTATAATGATAATCTAATTCAAAGACATTATACTAAAATCCACTACCATCTAAGATACCTAAAATAAGCTATAAAGACACCAAAATGAAAGAGACGTGGCAATGTATCTCATTTAAATAGTGCTTTCACATCCATTTCATGCTAAATGCAAAAGATAAATGTATCATTAGAGTAATCTTTTCTAAACTGTGACTTTAATATAAGTTACATGTCTGAAGAATAATTATATTTAAAACAATAAGAGACATTACAAGTTGGATGGAACAGTGCAGTGCAAAAATACATCAAATTATAAGACTGAAGAAGGTGAAGGTCCAAAAGCTGGATGTGATAGTTTACATATTATAAAGTAACAGCTACTTGAAGTAGTTAATTCCTTCATATTTCATTGGTTTTCAAGCTGTTTCACAGCACGGTTTTCCTTCTAGGACTTGTGCTACCTCTTTCTTAATTCATTTATATTTGTTGAGTACCTGCTATGTGCTGAGTAACTTGCTAGAGGCTGAAGGCACAGTGGGGAGCACCTGTTGTGAGAAGATTGCTGCTCCTCTCACCCAATCCATCCCTTGTGCTGGTTCTAAACACAGAAAAGACAGTAGAGATAAAAGGAAGAGAGTAGCATTGTTTGGTATTGGAAAATATGGTTTACATCTAGCCTTACTTATGAGTCTTGTGACCTACTGGAAGTTTCCTATTGTATCTAAACCTCAGGGTTTTTTAATCTGAAAACAGAATTGTTGCAGCAATTTAGTAAAATAATGTCTGTGAATTCCTTGGTAAAATCCCATCAGATGTTGGTTATTGGTGAGATTGTTCACTTTCTCCTTCTTCAGCAAGACTACTAAGCATCTTCTACTTCTCCCACATTATTAAACCTTCCTAGGTTCATTGAGTCTTCAAAGTTTACTCTGTCAATTATGCTGTTTTCCACAGCTGGAATTATCTCTCCGGCCTTGATCTTTAGCTGAGACCCGACTAAACCCTATTCTTACCCTAGATCACCTACTATCTGCTTTCTTTGTTTTTGAGCTGCCAGGAGAGACAGAACATGTCAATAACCCATCCAAGATGTTTAACTTTATGTTGACACTTGCATCTGCTCAAAGATCCTCTCACTCATCCATTCCTCACTCTATACCTTTAAACCATCCGTCTCTGCTTCTTTTCCTCCATTTCAGAAGACTTTTCCTCCCACATTATTAAGAGGTGCAAGTCATCCTGGGGTTTTACTTCACAAGTGGGAAATTATACTACATCTTCTCATTTCTTTTCTGTCACTTCAGTTTTCACTTTTCAACTTGCTTCCTCCCTATTATCTTCAAAATTTGCATTCTTTTTTTTTCTTTTAAAATTTTTATGATGGTAAAATATATATAACAAAACATTTGTCACTTCAGTCACTTTTACATGTACAATTCAATGACATTAATTATGTTCACCATGTTGTGCAACCAACACCACCGTCTGTTCCCCAAAATTTTCATCACCCCAAACAGAAACGCAGTACCCCTAAGCAATAACACCCCATTTCCCCGTCCACCCATCCCTGGTAACCACTAATCCTCATACCAGCTCTATTTATTCACATTTGACAGAGGAATACAGATAAACTTTGTTCTCTATGCATTTGCCTATTCTAGATATTTCATGTAAGTGGGGTCATACAATATATGTCCTTTTTTTTACAAAATTTGCATTCTTAAAAAAAGAGGGGTGGGTTTCATTAGACGCTATGAGACCTTAAGACATTCACCACCATATTCTTATTTTCTTTCTGCTCTCTGTGGCCAACCTCTCCAACTTGCCCAAACAAGCTGTCTCAGACCATTGACTCTGGCTCATTCCCTGCAAAGTCTAGATTTTGACTCATGACTTTGCTGGAACTGCAGATGAGAAGGTCATTAATGATTTAATTGAATTCTAGAATTCCAGTGTTGAGTGAGACCTTGGAGATCATGCAGACTTACCTCTTAGCTGATGCTGGGATAACATCTGTGACATTTGCACAAGTGTTTATTCAACCTCTGCTTCATTATCTCTAGTAAAGGGAGGCTCACTGTTTTACCAGGAAGCCCATTCTGATTTTAAACAGTCATAGATTTGAGACGTTTTATCTTCGTATATGTACAATCTCTGTAGCTTCCTCAGAGGACCTTAGTTCTGCTATCTGAGGACTCATGTAGATCCCACTCTTTTTTCTTTACTAAAATGAAATGATCAGTCTCAGACCTGCAGCAGATTCGAGAGAGGTTAGTGATTTAAACCTTGCTGCACCAACAACCCTATTTGTATATATTTGATCCCAAATATCATTACATTTATCAATACAAATATTTTCAAAAGAGAGTCTTGTAAAGACTTCTGACTACATTTTTTCTAAGTGAAGGCATACACATTGCTGTGAAGCAGCTTATACCTCCAATGGCAGTGTGCTTATTGCTATGGCACAGAACAAAGAGAGAGACAAAAAAAAAAAAAAAAAAACAGATACGGATTTTTGCAGCAACTGAAATAATGCTTGCATTCTGAAGGCAGAAGTAGAGGAGAAAGGAATGCATGTTTCATGTGAAAAATTATGGAGGAAGCAGACTTTTGAGAGAATCAGAGTTGATTTTCTTGGTAATGAGGGTCAACAATTTGGAGCCAACTTTATAACTCTATTAAATAGAATAAGTCAAAACTAGAGTCCAGACCATGACTTTTTAAATTAAAGTATTATTCACGTTCAATAAATTTATCAATGTTAAGTAAACAGTTTGATGAATTTTGGTAATTGTATGCAATCATACAGCCACCACCAAAATCAAGATTCAGAATATTTCCATCACCCTAGAAAGATTTCTGATGCCTCTTTGCAGTAAACCCCACCCACCTGACTCCCAGACTCAGGCAGCCACTGATCTACCTTCTGTCACTATGGTTTTGCCTTTTCTAGAATTTCATAGAAATTTCATAGAAATTCTCTTTTGTGTTTGACTTCTCTCACTTAACATAATCTTTTTGAGATTTATTCATGTTGTTGCATGTATTAATATTTCATACATTTTAATTGCTGGGTATTGTTCCATAGTATAAATATAGCACAATTTGTTTATCCATTCACCAGTTGATGATGATTCAAGTTTCTTTCTGTTTTTGGCTATTATGAATATGTTGCTGTGAACATTCACATAAATATTTTTGTGGGGAAATATGTTTTAATTCCTATTGGGTTAATACCCAGAAGTGGAAATTGCTGAGTCACATGGGAAATGCATGTTTATAAGGTTTTCCAGAGTGGCTTTGCCATTTTACAGTCCCACCAGCAATGTATGAAAGTTCCAGTTTCTCTGCAGCGTCATTAACACTTGATGTCTTTCTAATTTTAGCCATTCTAGTGGGTGTGTAGTGGTATCTCATTGTTTTATTTGCATTTCTCTGATGACTAGTGATGTAGAACATCTTTTCCTGTGCTTGTAGGCTATTCCTCTGTCTTGTGAGGAATCTGTTGAAATCTTTTGTCTATTTTTTAATCGGGTTATTTGTCTTCAAAACAGATTTTTGAAAGAATCCGGGAGTCTTTGAGTTCTCATGAATACCTTTCATATGTGGAAGAGTAAGAAATCTGGTTGGTAAACAGAACAGAACTCATTCCAGGAAGGGACAGGGCTGGGAGCTATTGAGCCTTTTTCTCCCCAGTGCAGCATAATGGTGTATTGCCAAGCATCAATGATGTATTGATACCCATGGCAAGATGCAAATGAAAGCACCCTGTGATGAAAATGGCAGCTTCTGGGGATAAATATGCTTTTTGTTTTGTCTCATTTTCTATAGAGTCTATGGATTTTCCTCTTGAACTAAGAGATAATAAACCTTTCCTTTTTTTTTTTTTAACAGAAGTTCCCCAAAATGGCATAAAGTAACCTCAGATTTAGGTTGGAGTGTGAGCTATTGACAAAGCTATTGTGACTATAGATCCCAAAGCAAACAGTGTTAAGATAAGGTCAACATTTCTCAGTGGTCATTACATCTTATAAGAAACAAAATGTAGCATTAATATTCTGCTTTTAAAATTTAAAATGGAATGCTTATATACAAGAGGACATAAAATAATTGAGTACCAATTTGTTCCCATTTTAGAGAGCAAAAAGATTTACACATTATTGGCTAATCTAACATAATGCTGTCTAATACACAATAATTTTATCCTAAGAAACCACTACCACGTATTATTTATTCAGCACCATTGTGTATATTGTGAAGAAGCCATGAGAATTACCCAACATAATCTCAATAATCCTGGAAGTTTACCTATAATGTGTAAGAGTCATATGATATTATGCTCATTCTTACACACATTTTTTGAGAGACATCCAGACCACTGTAGCTTCTCTTTTGTAGATACCTAATTCAAGTTACATAAATAACTTACATTTTGCCCTACTGCTGCATAATAAATTGAGCATTTGACAGAGAGACAAGAGATAAAATGAGTTAGGAATTCAAACATGATGAAAGTCTTTGTGAATATAGTAAGGTTCTATATTGAAAAGCATAATCTTTGAAATAGAAATCAGAAAAGAAAAATGACATTAAAGAAAAAAAAAAGGAAGCTTCTGGCCACAACACAAACGAGCACTCGAGGCTTCTAGGCTCAGGTTGGGACAGAATGAAGCCCCAATTCAAGAGTGTCCCTTATTTCTTTGGGGCTAAATTGACCATAGGTAATAAATACACAGTTGGTTTCTTGCAGGGCATAGTGCCTGGCATGGTAAACTACATTGAAACCCAAAGAATTGTATCCAGAGCAAATTTTTTTTTTACTCTTTTATGGCTGGTCACAAGCAATGACGCTACAACTAGAGTTAGCTCAGACCAGGCTAGTGCAGCCTCAGCTAGCTAGAGAATTCCTGAAAATTCACTTGCTCTTGTACAAATATCACCTCCTTAAGGATCATATCAGCCAAACACCCTCTCATCATGTAGAATCACATTTAACTTATCCTAAATAAATAATAATTGGTGCAGTGGTGGTTCATTGGTAGAATTCTTGCCTTCTGTGCAGGAGACCAGGGTTCAATTCCTGGCCAATGTTACCTCATACTCAGCCACTGCCCATCTGTCAGCGGAGGCTTGTGTGTTGCTATTATGCTGAACAGCTTTCATCGGAGCTTCCAGACTAAGAAACACTAGAAAGAAAGGCCTGGCAATCTACCTCTGAAAATTCAGCTATTGAAAATCCTATGAAGCACAGCTCTACTCTTAACACACATGGGGTTGCCATGAGTTGGGATCAACTCGACAGCAACTGGTTTAAGAGTAAATGGGAACTTATTTTATTTTCCTAGATAGCACCACAATTCAAAATTCCCTCAAAGGTAGAGAATTCCTTTTATATCTAAATATATAAAACAAGGAGGGAAAGCCTTGGCCATATTATCCTTACGGTTTACCAACTCTTTTCTCACACAGTTCAGACCTTGCAAATATGAGTTTGTTGGTTTGTGTTTTTGCTGACATGTATAATTCCTACCTTTTCTCAAGATAATTCAAAATAATGAACAAGGGCTTAAACCTTAAATTCATTACACATTATAAGTGAAGAATTGAATGGAGAACAGTTGATGATGATGGAGTGTGATGTGTGAGTTGAAGTCCCAGGCAAGGATCAGCAAGCCCTTGGTAGATTCCACACAAAAGGTGACACAAGACCATTAAGGTTCTTAAAACATTTAATAATTAAAGGAGCACTTTTGCCTTTACTGCCAGGACTGTCAAAGTTAAACTTAAGCCTCAACTGCAGTAACTAAATGATCACCTCCAGCTCCTGGTATGATGATCTACTTTTTACTGCTGTCCTTCAGATGCTCTTTTTAGTTTAAGTTTTTAACAGTTCTGTCAGAGACATATTTTTTCCTATTTTGAGGGCTCTCGAATATGAAAGTAAACAGGGTACCAATTAGAAAAAGACAAATTGTAACAATGAAAAGAGGTTTAGAGTTATGAGGTATCAAAAAGCCCAGAATTAGGTGAAAATTGATTTCCATTTGCAACTGTTTCTTGTATCACAATCTGAGGCAAAATTATGGTACAATAATACATTGTAATTGAGGAATTTAGCATGGCATTTTGCATGTCCACTGTAAGAACATCTTTTCCCCAACCCTCTCATTTTTTTTTTTCATTTTTATTCAGAAAAAACGTGGAAATGCAACACAAACATAAACTCCATTGTTGGCTAGTACCATTGTAGCTCAGCTGTGGTAAGCTTGCCATGATGTGCTGGTGTGATTTCCAGTGGCTGATTGCCCTGTGCTTGCTGATATGAAAGGATTCAGTACCAAGCAGTAACGCTCATTAAACGAGTTTCTACCAAGGCAGAGAATCTTTATTTTTCCTGACACAGTGTAAGGTACCAAGTGCAATTCAGCCAGCCTCCAGTTTAAGCCCAGCAGTAGGAATCTGGAGAGTTTAGATAAACGTAATGTGCATGATAAAGAAAATCTACTTTTTTATGTGCTTTTAATAGATTACCTTACCAAACTTTTAACCAGAGCTACAGACAAATAGCAAAATGGACCTATCTGAAACTCTGGGATCTTATCCCCATTCCACCCCCTTCCCCTCATGAAGAAATGAACAGGCTGTACTGTGGCCAAAAGGCAGGCAGCAATAAAGAAAAGGAGAAAGAGCAGGGTCTAGTGAATTCCAGACCCTGCCTAATTGGTATCCAAATAATTAAGAGCTGGCTTTAAAATAAAATACCCAACACCCAATAGAGATTCCGTGATGAATAGGGCACAGACAAGAGCACTGAAAATTTTGGAACATTTATCAACTAGTAAAAGTCCAAGGCTATGGGCTGAACGGAGGAAGTTAGATAGAAGCTGAGACCCTGATAGGAGAGGGGAAATTAGACAGCTAGCTGGCAGCAGCAAACTCATCCAATAGCTGGAAAAAAGATAAGCTTTCAATTTCAGTGATTGAGATAGTGGGTAATTGGTAGTATGAATAGGATTTATCTTCAAAAGGTCTTTTGTTGATGTTGTTATTTTATCTTGTTTTGTGTTCCATTTATGTTGTGTAATAAATACCTATCTACAAGCTAAAGATAAAACCCTGGGAGAAACACTTCTCTGGCTATGTCTCCAGGTTCAACTAAAGTGGAGGGTTAAGGCAATTATCCAGAGGATATGAAGGAAAACAATCTCACTTTTGCCTGAATTAACAGGCAAATTCAACCCAAAGCTTGCAGTGTGCTTCAACTCCAGCACTTAACTATTGTTGGGCAGAATTGACAATCAAAGATAAAATATTTGGTGGCTGTTATAAGACCAATCTTAGAAATTCAATACCAAATGACAGATTCTTTTTACAGAGTTGCCATGGAGATGGGTTGTACACAAACAGATATTTAATAAATGGCAAGGAAAGAAATTGCCTATGTGCACTTTAAAGAGGTGACTCTCTTCTTTGCCTTGCTGTTCTATGTGCTGATGCTTTGGAAAATGCCAATTTTGGACTCAATGCATCTCTGCCACCATTGGTCTTCCCTTGAAAATATAATAGACTGCCAGATTTAAAATGGAAAACAATTTTTAATTGACCCCCTGCAGCCTGCAGTGAGCGCCTATCATTAGTCAAAACATCCTGCCGCTCTCTAAAATAACTTGTTTGGACTGACCGTCCAGTTTTCCCACCTGTGTTTCTGGAAACTCTGGATGGAAATGATAATTCTAAGGACACTTACTTGTAGATTGACTAAGGAACTTCCTTGTATTAGGATCTTTAGGGGCCTGTTTAATGGGCTTAGGGTAAGCAGTATTGGCTAGGCCTGCAGCTGTCTTTTGGTAGGTGGAGTGATCAGCAAGTGGTCAGTCCTGTCCACAGCAAACTGGCTTCTATAAATGCATCTTGAGCAGAAACCCAGATCACAGACTTGAAGAATGCTGCCTTTTGAGTGGAATTTATCTCTTGAGTGTTTCTTGCTCTCCTGAGATTCCCTGTTTCCTCAAGGACCAAGAACTCTGGGAGATAGAGGGAGATGACATCCAAACTAGGAATTAGGGTAACTAGCTCCAGCCCTGGCTTTGCCACTAGCAAGTTGTAACCTTGAATTATTTATTTAGCCTCTGTGCATTTCGTTTTCCTCAACTTTAAAATGAAAGGGATGGACTATATGATTTGTAAGGTCATTTCATCTCTCAAAATCCCATCACCTTTTGGTGTGTATATTTTCACCATTAAAAAAATGGTAAAAAAAAATAATAATAACCCCATAATCTTAAATTAGTATATAGTTACTCTTTGGTCTTAAGGAAATGACTGTTAAATCTGATTGACTTGGTTTAAAGGTAAAATCGTATAAGTGCTAATTATATTTCTCTTCTCTGGACTGCTTTCTTGAGGCTGGGAGTCCAAGAGTCCCTTCCACAGTATTGGGGACTTCACATCCCTATCTCTCCTTAGAGAGGAGAGGTATAAAATGTTCAAAACCTCTGCCCACATTGAAAGGAAGGAGAGAACCTGAGGTCTCTACTCTCTGTCCTTGGCTGAGCTCTCAGGCCCTTGTGTTGTTACTGAGTCTGGTCTCACCTGTCATGTCCACCTGTAGAGTTCTAAGCCTGGCAAAATTCTAAAATTATTATTTACAATCCCTTTCAAATCCAGTTTCAGGAACACCTCAAAAAATTCCATTTATTGTCAAGGTATCACTAAAAATCTAAAATATAACAATTATCAAGGATTGTTACTATAAATGCTATTCTTTATGCCTTCTGATCTATTTCTGCAAGTTAACATTCTTCACAGTGTGCAAATAAGATGGCAGCAGGATGAACCACCAGTAAAATATATGGAAGCAAAACTTAATCAAGCAGGAACCATGGACAAAAGAAATTCTGGAAGGGCTTCATGCAGCTCATCTTCTAATATTTACTTCCACATTCCAGGATCTTGGCTCAATAAGCAACTATTTGCACAGACATGTATCTTCAGATGCACAGATACGTAAATAGGTGGTTGCAGGCATGTGTGGTAAGAAAAAAAATCAAGAACCCATTTATTTATAGAAAATACAAGGAAAGTTGTGTTTTTAGAATTAGACACTCACGTTTTGCTTTCTGACTACTTGTTTAAAACTATCAGCTTAAATTTATTATTATAGGCAGTGCTATGTCACTTTTCCCTGCATGCCATCACAACTTTACACAGTTACTTGGGAAAAGATGCCAATTATATGTACAAAATAGTTAACACTTTTTTTTTAACTAATGTGTAGGTTTGGCCACATACTTGCTATAGATGTACTGTGTTTACATATGATGTACAGTTATAAATTTGAGTTTTCCTGAAAACTGAAAATGAGCAACTTTTGCCCTTGAGAAAATTTTGGAACAAGAACTAGGCTCTGATTGGCATACTTGTGAGCATTCTCTGAGTATTCTTGGGCCTAACTGGGTAGTACAAGTTAAGCCTGATAATCTGTTCCTCCAAAGAGTTTCTCCCTTTTATTAGCATTAATAAAACATGAGAACTCTCCCAGATACACAGTGGGCAAGCAGACTTATATGTGAATCCCAAGCTGGTTCTGCCTTCCCATGTGTCTAAGTTGAAGGGTTTGTTGCCTATGCATCAGAGATGGAGCAAGCCAAGCCAGGTGCCGTCTGTGATTTTGATGGGATTTTGGAGAAAAGGCATGTTTAATGTGAGACCTCATTAATATCATTATGGCTGCTCTCAGTTGGCCACTCCAGTAATGGCGGAGGGCTGGCAGGTTCCAGTGGCCTAGAGCCACTCTTGTGCTGAACTCTCAGGCCCCTGTGTTGTTACTGAGCCCGGGCCTAAGTATCTGGACCTACTGTCCATGGATAATTGCTATCCTTTTTTGCAGTTTGTTTGGCTTAATTCCTAGGGCAGTAGATGCTTCTGTTAACGTTTGGCCATGAAAACACTGACTCCGAGGTAGAAGGGATAACTGGGTTAGAACTTTTTAAGAAAATAAATACAGAGCATATACAATCAGGGTTTTATCTTGAGACTCAGGATTCAAAGCCCAAACCAACCCCATTGCTCTAAAGTTGAATTTGACTCATCACGACTCAAGATAGTAGTTAAGCCTTCAAATTTAACTTTCCCAATGCTGCACTTACTAACAAGCAACTGCTAACTTTTCTAGGCCTTGGTGTCTCATCTGAAAAAGAAGGAAATAAACAGCACTTTCCTTGGAAGCTTGTTGTGAGGATTAAATGAATTAATCCATATAAAACATTTAGAAAAGAGCCTGTCACATAATAAGTGCTGCATTAGGCTACTCTTTTATTTTTGAATTTCAGTTTTTAACTTTGGGTATTTCATGAAGATAAGAGATTGAGCAATACCTACACATTTATTGCTCCCTTTCTAATATATTACTAGACCGTTATTGATCCATTCGTCAAATACTCATTAAATGTCTAATGTGAGAGGCTGGAGTCCCTGGATGGTGCAATGGTTAGTGCACTCAGCTGCTAACCAAAAGGTTGGTGGTTTGAGTTCACCCAGAGGCACCTCAGAAGAAAAGCCCAGTGACCTACTTTTGAAAAGTCAGCCACTGAAGACCCTATGGAGCACAGTTCTATTCTGACGCACGTGAGGTTGCCATGAGTTGAAATTAACTTGATGACATCTGGTTTTCACTTTGTTTTGTTTGTTTTTTATGTAAGAGTCAAGATGCTAGGCAGGCAAGATACAACAATAATAGGAGATACCCAACCCACTTCCTTGTGGAACTGAAAGTCTAGAGGAGAAGACGCATGATAAATAAGTTAAGACAATGAGTTAGTAAAATAGTCATGGATTACGTTTAGAGCTTAGAGGAAATCAAAGGGAGTGGTGGTAGAGAATAATAATAGCAGAGCCTTAAGTTAGATGAGGAGATGAGAAACGTCTTCTCTAGGAGACGCTACTTAGGCTATTATATGAAGATCCACGAGAGCTGGGGCAAGAGCATTCTGAGCGACAGGAATAGGAAGAAAACTCAACAGCCCAGGTGCAGAAGGTAATACCAGGGAACCAGAGTGATTGGAACAGAGTGGAGTTGAAGTATCAAAAGGTTTTTCAGCCAAAGAATTAGACGCTGTGATTTGCATTTCCTAAAGTTTCCTTTGGCTGCTTTATACAGAATAGATTGAGTGGGGACATAATGGGAGCAGGGAAACCAGGGGCAAACAGTCACAGGAGTCTGGATGAGAGACGTTGGTGAATCAGATCAGGGTGTTGGCAGCTGGGGGCAAGCAGAGATGTATCTAAAGCAGGTAGGGAACGTGCGATGAACACCACTTGGCGGGGGTTGCCACTAAGCAGTTTCTATTAACCATCATAGTTTCCATTGCCAGCTGTGAGATCATTCAGCAAGTTAAAACGAATACTTTCATATTTGAGAGCCTCCACGGATCATGGAAGACTGTGTGATCTTGCTCTGCTGAGAGTAGGAAGAAACTGCAAAAAATTACTTTCAGCACATCAGACCAGTTTTCGTCAGTGAAAGCAAGGAAGGTGCCGTTGTAATTTTCGTGTAGTATTATACTGTGTTAAGTAAAAGATTAACAAGTTGGAATTGTATTTTTGAGCTGCTTTATGGTAGAATTATCTAAAAGATGGGTGTCAGATGGTTGGAGAGGGGAGAAATTTCAGTGCTTGCCACAGGCGCTGTTTTCTGTAGATACGCCCATGAGGGCAAGGGATGAAAGATGATCTTTGAAAGATGATTTGGAAATAGAATCAACAGGACTTGCTGCAGATTGTTGGGACCTGAGGAATAAGAGAAAGGGAACAATCAAAGATAAGAAATGAGAGTCCCTCCCTTAATTTTGATGATAAATACGATGAGTACGAAGTCAGTAACACCAAAGAAACAATCTTTATTTAAGAGATGAGGATTTACTTATAATGTAGCTAAACATAGGATCCTATACTGTGTGTTATGTGACAGAATTTAATAGCTGGAAAAACTGCATGATGTTTTAGGGATTTCTTCACTGAATACGAGGACACTGGGTAGGTTCTATATATTTTTATCTTTGCTAAGTTGGCTGTTGTCTCAGATGTATCACCATTAGTCCGCCAAACTCTTTATCCCCCTACATATACAGGCATACCTCTGAGATATTTCGGAGATATTGTGGTTTCTATTCGGGACCACAGCAATAAAGTAAATATTGCAATAAAGCAAGTCACATGAATTTTTTACTTTCCCACTGCATATAAAAGTTATGTTTACACTATACTGTAGTCTAGTGAGTGTGCAATAGCATTATGTCTAAAACAAATGTACATACCTTGATTAAAAAATATTTTATTGCTAAAAAAGTGCTAACCATCATCTGAGACTTCAGTGAGTCGTAATCTTTTTGTTGGTGGATGGTCTTGCCTTGATGTTGATGGCTGCTGACTGATCAGAGTAATGGTTGCTGAAGGTTGGAGTGGCTGTGGCAATTTCTTAAAATAACAGTGAAGTTTGTTGCATTGATTGACTCTTCCTTTCACAAAAGATTTCTCTGTAGCATGTGATGCTGTTTGATAGCATTTTATCCCCACTAGAAGTTCTTTCAAAATTGGAGTCAGTCCTCTCAAAACTTGCCACTGCTTTATCAACTAAGTTTATTTACTATTCTAAATCCTTTGTTGTCATTTCAACAATGTTCACAGCATCTTCACCAGAAGGAGATTCCATCTCAAGAAATCACTTTCTTTGCTCATCCATAAGAAGCACCTTCTCATCAGTTAAAGTCTTATCATGAGATTGCAGCAACTCAGTCACATCTTCAGGCTCCACTTCTAACTTAGTTTTCTGGCTGTTTCCACCACATCTGCAGATACTTCCTCTACTGAAGTCTTGAACTCCTCAAAGTCATACATGAAGGGTGGAATCAACTTCTTCCGAACTCCTGTTAATACTGATGTTTTAACCTCCTCCCATGAATCACGAATGTTCTTAATAACATCTAGAATGGTGAATCCTTTGCAGGAGGTTTTCGATTTACTTTGCCCAAATCCATCAGAGAAATAACTATTATCTGAGGAAGTTATAGCCTTATAAAATGTGTTTCTTAAATAATAAAACTTGAAAGTCAAAATTACTCCTTAGTCCATGGGCTGCAGAATGGTTGTTGTATTAGCCGGCATGAAAACATTAATCTCCTTGTACATCTCCATCAGAGTTCTTGGGTGACCAGGTACATTGTTAATGAGCAGTAATATTTTGAAAAGAATCTTTTTCTGAGCAGTTAGTCTCAGCAGTGGCCTTAAAGTATTGGGTAAATCACATTAAGCAGATGAGCACAGGCAGAGTAGATTTAGCATAATTATCAAGGGCTGATTTGATCTTCTATCCAGACCACTAAAACTTTCTCCATATCAGCAATAAGGCTATTTCACCTTCTTATCATTCATGTGTTCACTGGAGTAGCACTTTTAATCTCCTTCAAGAACTTTTCCTTTGCATTCACAACTTGGCTAACTGGTGCAACAGGCCTAGCTTTTGGCCTGTCTTGGCTTTCAACATGCCTTCCTCACTAAGCTTAATCATTTCTAGCTTTTGATATAAAGTGAGAGATGTGCTACTCTTCCTTTCACTTGAACACTTAGAGGCCATTGTAGGTTTATTAATTGGCCTAATTTCAATATTGTCGTGTCTCAGAGAATAGAGAGGCCCAAGGAGAGGGAGAGAGATGGGGAACAACTGTTTGGTGAAGCAGTCAGAACACATACAACATTTATTGATTAAGTTCACTGTCTTGTATGGGCACAGTTTGTGGCACCCCAGAACAGTTACAATAGTAGCATCAAAGATCACTGATCACAGATCACCATAACAGATATAATACTAATGAAGAAGTTTGAAATATTGTGAGAATTACCAAAATGTGACACAGAGACATGAAGTGAGCACATACTGTTGGAAAAATGGCGCCAATAGACTTGCTTGATGCAAGGTTGCTACAACCCTTCAATTTGTAAAAAATGTGATGTCTGCAAAGAGCAATGAAGTGAAGTGTAGTAGAGCAAGGTATGCCTGTACTGCTAAAATACATGATATTTACAAAATGCATTATAATTTTAAAACTTTTTAGGCAGTACATCATAGGCAACTGTGGCATTGCATTATAGGGAGTTCAAGATACTTGTCTTCCTAGCTTGAAACCTTGGGCAAAGTACTTAACCTCTTTTTAATTAGTTCTTCCACTGTAAAATGGAAATTAATAGTAGTACCTTCTTCATTGGGTTGTTCTGAAGATTAAATGACTTATTACATGTAAAGTGCTATGCCTGTCACGTGATTTTAATAAATTTTTGGCTGTTATTATCACTATTATTATTAATGTAGTCAGACTTTTTCGGAGGTACATGCTTCAGCTTCTTCATCTGTAAAATAAAGGTAGTTCACTCCTCAGAAGCCAGTGGAGGAGTAGTCTGGTTTAATACAGAGTACTATGTCTTTCTGCAGAAAATGTAATTTAAGAATAAGGCATTAATAGTTTCCTGGGTCAATCACATCAAGTGCACAAAACCTGGCCAGTTACATTAGATGATGCCAAAAATTCAGAAACGTGAAAACACAAATCCTGTAGGGCAGAATTTTTTTTTTCCAATTCTATCCACAATTTTGTATTCAGAGAACCGCCACTACTTTGTATGCATGAAGCACTATTATTATTTCTTACCTGTTTACACTCAGTTACAGTCAGAAAGGATTTGAGATGGATTACAATAAAGGGCTCAGCAATCATAAATCATTTAAATAAAAGTTAACAAAACCAAAGGGGAAAGGATGTAAAGCTTGTATAAGTATTTCATGTTTTCTATAACTAGGAATTTGTTCACTCAGTTACTTCAGAATGCTTTACCATCTTCTGATGAATCTTCATAAGATGGCTGACCTGGGAAGGTAGCAAGCATTGTCCTCACACCAGGAATGTGAAATGTCAGCATCTTGCTGAAGTAGAAGATTGGGAATAGTTGGCATATCTACTGATCAGTCCAACATCACACCTTCCCCAAATATCCACACATTTTTTTCATCCATCATTTTTTCCCTGTAATTCTAAGTTACTCCACAATTAAATTAATAGAGGATAATAGATTCAAAAGTAAAAATTTTTATTGAACCAACAAAATTGTAACATACACAAAAAGCAAATAAGAGAAAAAAGTCTTTGCCAATACACATAAAATGATTTTACACAGTTGTAATCAAAGCACAGAAACAGTTTTTATTATGGTGTTTTTCACGTAGGTTATATTTTAAGCATTTTTCTATTTCTACAGTCTTTTGGTAATGATTTATTCAAGTTGGTACACTATAACTTAATGAACCATTATGTTACGATAACATTTATGTCACTTACAATTTTTTATGAACTGTGTATAATCACAGCGTAAGTCTAGAAATTCCCTGGTGGGGGATTATTGGGTGTGTCAGAGAATACGAACATTATTGTATCTCAGGATATGTTGCTGTCAACAATGCAGGAAAATGTTAGTTTTTTCTCACCTTGTAAAACATGGGTGTTCTCAGATTTTCTACTTTAATAGGTATAATTTGATGGAAGTTTGCATATACAGATGTAGTACATCTAAATTTTGCATTCTAGTATTCAAAGACAGATGAATTTACTGTTTATATTATATTGTATTCTACTGTATTACTTTCACGTGTACAAATATATAATACATAATTATATACCTATATAAGTAATACCTATCAGACTACTACTTAATCATTTTGTCTCCTTTCTAAGATCAGTGATCTTGTTTTTTCAAACAGGCTTTGGTAGACATAAATAATACCAGGTAAATATTTTTAAGCCATTTTTAAAGAAACCCCTATAAACTCCTAAGTGTCCAGCAGATAATCTATCATTTCTATTACTATTTTGTAAGGACCTCAAAAATGGATATACAGATTCAGTAAATAATTCACAGGACAGACCCTACTTTTAAGAAGCTTTCATGACACAGACACAAACAGATAAAGGTCTTTCAGAATGGATTACATCTCCTTTCTTCTTTTCCAGCCACGTATCTCACATTATTCCATAACCCTTTGGATCAGAGTGATGTAAAACATTGTAACAGTGCTGACTTAGTGGGGCAAAAATACATGAGAAAGAGAAAACAAAGTAAAATGAAAATCGTGATGCAAGTAAAGCAGTCGTGTGTGTGTGTGTGTGTGTGTGTGTGTGTGTGTGGTGTGTATCTGTGGTTGTCAGCATGTGGCATTATAGTATGTGGTTAAGAATTCAAGCACTGGAATTAGACTAAGTTTGAATGACATTTCTGTTCCTTGCTAGTTGTGTGATCTTGGGCAACATATTTAAGGCTCTGTGCTTCAGTTTCCTCTTCTGTAATATGGAGGCAATGCTAAGACCTACCTCACAGGGTTGTTGTAGGATTGATCCATGTAAAACCTTTTGAGAACCTGGTACATAGTAGGTACTTAATAAATATTAGCTCTATTATATTGCCATGACATGATAAGAGCTGAGGTCTCCACAGTGACACAGTACTCTCAGTAAAGAATGATTGAATTTTATTCCCTTTCATTTTGTGGCACCTCCTCTTAGATTACCCAAGATACTTGCCTTAGGTTGTGATTTGAGCAGTGTCTGTAAAACCCTACCCTCAAATGTCTCTTCTTCTAATCTGTCAAGTTTCACTATTACAGTCATTCCATTTTATTTGTTTTGCCCACCTCCTTTTGCTGTCTTATGAAATGCAGAAGAGATTGCATATTACCTCGCTATCACCTCGACATCCACAGGGTTATCAGGGTTTCTTGAGTGGTCCAGCCAACACAGGAGCCCTTGCCGCTTCGGCAGGAGGGTGTGGAGTTGGAAAAGGAAGGGCCAAAAGAGGGCTGCGGTGGTGAAGGTGGTTCCTCCAGTGGAGGAAGGTGAGGAATGATTGTCTGGCTCCATATGCTTCCCTTGATGTTGCATACGAATATGAGGTGTGACTGCAACGGACCTGAATGAATCTCTGGAAGAACAGACTGAGGAATTAGGCGATTTATCTGAACAAGAGGTCTCTGCATTACACTTGAAATAATATTTTCCTAGCCTCAGTCATCTCTGATCTGCCCCTGTACAGGGGGAGGATCAAGTCCACGGAGCTCTGCAGGTAGGACCTAACTAAAGGCAACGAAAAAGGAGAGAAAAGAAGAAAAATAGCTACAAAATCATTCATTCCTAGTGCTGTGAATGAGCAGAAAACTGGTGCCTTGATGGAGAGGTTTTTGCAAAATTAAAACTGTTTTTAGGTTTTAAATACAGAGCTATTTTTAGGTTCTAAAAATATAATTTCTTTCAACTAAGACAGGTTTGGGATGCATAAATGGCAACATTTCTGGATAAAAAATGAATTTCCATTTAGAACAAATTTATATAAAGGTTAATCATATTAATAGAATAAAATAGGTCAATTTTCACTGCAAAGAAATATTTCAATGTGCAGAATTACCAGAGGGAAGAATGTTTTCTCTTGATTTCTTGTTCTGGAGTTAAATTTACAGAAAACAGCCTTCAACTATCCAGTAGAAATGATTTTGATTTTTTCCCCCATTTTCTTCTCATAATGTAGATATCCAGGGTCCTATTTTGTTGTTGCTCATAGGTTCTTTAAAATATATATATATATATATTAAAAAAATGGGTTCTTCAATATACTGATGGGCCACATGACTCCTAGAGATGACCATACACACCTGTTCTGACCTCTCTTGTTGTGATTTCCTGTGTCTAGACCTCAGGACCATGGGTGCTCCCTGGAAGCTCACTGGCCGCCCTAGCACTGTTGTGTAGTACTATCTAACACTTTGCTCCTTGGAAGCACTGGCCTTAGTCTCCACTGAGAGCCTTCTTGTTTAGCACCTGCCCTTTCCTCATGCCTTTATACCTTTCATTTCTGAGTGTCTCTGAGACCATTAGACTAGGAGTGTCATGTGTTGTATGTACCCATCTCTCCTTTCTAGAAGATGAAACACAACCCAATTATGAAAGCACAAATATTTGTTTAATTTTATTTATTTAAAACCTTTATTGTTTTATTGTAGTAAAACTATGCATAATAAAACATATGCCAATTCAACTTTTTTTTTCTGTATAATTCAGTAACATTGATTACATTTATCATATTATAAAACCATCACCACTACCCATTTCCAGATTATTCCATCACCATTAGCAGAAACTCAGTGCTGCCTAAGCAGTGACTCCTCTTTTCCTCCTGTATTCTACCCTGGTAATCACTAATAAATTTTGGTCTCTATACTTTTGGTGGCGCAGAGATTAAATGCTTGGCTGCTAACCGAAAGGTTGGCGGTTCAAACCTACCAACCACTCCATGAGAGAAAATGTGGCAGTCAGCTTCCGTAAAGATTTTTGGTTGATGTTGTTAGGTGCTGTTGAGTCAGTTCTGACTCATAGCAACCCCCTGTACAACAGAACGAAACACTGCCTGGTCCAACACCATCCTCACGATTGTTGTTATGCTTGAAGCCATTGTTGCAGCCACTGTGTCAGTCCATCTTGTTGAAGGTCTTCCTCTTTTTTGCTGGCCTTCTATTTTACCAAGCATGATGTCCTTCTCCAGGCACTGATCTCTCCTGATAACATGTCCAAGGTATGTGAGACGAAGTCTCGCCATCCATGCTTCCAAGGAGCATTCCGGCTGTACCTCTTCCAAGATAGATTTTTGGTTCTTTTGGCAGTCCATGATATATTCAATATTCTTCTCCAACACCACAGTTTGAAGGCATCAATTCTTCTTTGGCCTTCCTTATTCATCGTCCAGCTTTCACATGCATATGAGGTGATTGAAAACACCATAGCTTTGGGTCAGGCACACTTTAGTCTTTAAGGTGACATCTTTGCTTTTCACCACTTTAAAGAGGTCTTTTGCAGCAGATTTGCCCAATGTAGTGCATTGTATGACTTCTTGATTGCTGCTTCCAAAGGTGTTGATTGTGGATCCAAGTAAAATAAAATCCTTAACAAATACAGTCTTTTCTCCATTTATCATGATGTTGCTTATTGGACCAGTTGTAAGGATTTTTGTTTTCTTTATGTTGAGGTACAATCCATACTGAAGGCTGTGGTCTTTTATCTTCATTAGTAAGTGCAAGTCCTCGTCACTTTCAGCAAGCAAGATTGTGTCATCTGCTTAACGCAGGTTGTTAATGAGTCTTCCACCTATCCTGATGCTCCGTTCTTCATATAGTCCAGTTTCTCAGATTATTTGCTCACAATACAGATTGAATAAGTGTAGCGAAAGGATACAACCCCCAAGCACACCTTTCCTGATTTTAAACCAGCCTTGGAAACCCTATGGGACAGTTCTACTCTTGTCTTATAGAGTCGCTGTGAGTCAGAATTTGACTTGACGGCAATAGGTTTCTGTTTTTGTTTTTATTCTTTTGCCTACTTTAGATATTTCATATAAGTGGGATCATACAGTATTTAGGACAAATACTTTCGAAATCTGAAGTTAATAAAGATATATGAGTAAATGGACTACGACTACCACAGCCTCCACCAGACTGAGTCCAGCACAACTAGATGGTACCTGGCTACCACCACTGACTGCTCTGACAGGGATCACAGTAGAGGGTCCGGGACAGAGCAGGATAAAAATGTAGAACAAAATTCAAGCTCACAAACAAAGACAGACTTACTGGTCTGACAGAGACTGGAGAAGCCTCAAGAGTACGGCCCCAGACACCCTTTTAACTCAGTACTGAAGTCACTTCTTAGGTTCACACTTCAGCCAAAGATTAGACAGGCCCATAAAACAAACAATAATCATGTAGCTGAACCATGTATATGAGACTAAACGGGCACATCAGCCCAGGGGCAAGGAAGAGAAGGCACGCAGGAGAGGACAGGAAACCTGGATGAATGGAAGTGAAGAACCCAAGGTCAAGAAGGAGAGAGTGTTGACACATTACAGAGTTGGCAACCAATGTCACAAAACAATATGTGTATTAGTTGTTTAATGAGAAACTAATTTGTTCTGTAAACCTTCACCTAAAACACACACACACACACACACACACAGACACACACACACACACACACACACAAAGATATATGAGCAAGAGGAATAGATTACACCATAAGCAGAAAAAGAAACTGCCTGTGCAGGAGGGTCTTTGATATCCTATTCGAAGGTGCTGAACCTTCTTTGAGTGATTATAGTGCCAGACAAGGTAAAGGGCTTGCTTCAGAGAGGAAAGTAGTTTGGCTGCATCTTGTAGTCCATTATCTCATTACTTACTATGAAGTTCTCTTCTCTACCTTTGGAGTACTTGCTTTATCATCTGTCAGAGTCCAGTTGGAAAACTGGTAGAAATGTTGTTGGCTGCTTCCAGCTCTGATTCAGTTCTCTGGGGGCACAAATGTGAGGAGAAACATGTTGGTCCACAGATGAGCTTCTAACAGTAGCAGGTGGTTGATGAAGAAAACTGGTCAGTAAATAGTGCTGAGTCCCAGCATAATGCCACGCACTAAGCAGAGTTTAATAAATACAATCTGAAGATGAATTTGAGGCCAAGACCTAGACTGAGGTGACTTGATGTGGTCAAAAACGTGGGAAGCCAGCTCTATTTTTGTCTCTGCTTTCTGGGAATGGTGCTGTGAGGTAAGAGAGGCTTCTAGGGTGTGAAGCCAGAACAACAACCACCAAACCTGTTGCTGTGGAGTTGATACCAGCTCACGGCGACCCCATGTGTTACAGAGTGGAACTGCTCCATAGGGTTTTCTTGTCTATAATCTTTATGGAAGCATTTTCCTATGGCCTTTCTTCCATGAAGTAGCTGGGTGTTCAAACCACCAACCTTTAGGTTAACAGCTGATCACAAACCAAACAATCTAATGATGTTTGAAAGAAAGGCTTCCAAGATAAACACAACTGTCTAGTGAATCAGAAATGAACTCTACAGTTTGAGAGACCTGTAATCACCACCCTCCGTAAAGCAGCAGAAATGAACATCAAGATCTGTACTTTTGTCTTTCTTCTTCTTTGAGTTTTGTATCTCATATTGTCAAACCAGAAATTAAAATTTTAGTTTTTACTTCCTGTTCTGTCAGTCTGAGATCCAACTGTTTTCACAAAATGAGGGACAAAGTTGGAATGCTCACTTCTTAACAGAAGGTTATATGAAAGCTAAGTCAGTATACATACAGAGAAGGTTGAGTAGGTAAAGATCAAGAACGTGACTTCCCTATGGCCCTATGAATAAACAAGTCCCCTCTTTAGTATGACTTACATTTTTGAAATAGCCTGCTAGACACTTTGAAAAGCATACTGCCACACCCCACCATTTTTAGTATGCAGGTATGTTCAGGTTACACAAGTTTACCAGAAAGTCATTATTAAAACTCAAATATATAAATTTCAATTATGTCTCTTAATTACTAGCATGATAACAAACCAAGAAGATAATAATCCTCCTGTCCTTCAAAGTTATTCTCCAGGTAGTAAACTCCATGGCAATCATATCACTCTCTAAAATACCATCCAAGAACCTCAGTGCTTCTTGAACTCAATTATATTATGTTGCTATAGCAGAAACATTGTTTATGGTGCTTAAAAAGAAAGATACATATGAAATAAAGGGGAGGACCGAAGCTCTGTGAAATCTCCACTATTGGAAGCCTTTAAATGTAGGGTACCAGCCATCTGTGCTGGTTATCATATGGGACACTGCCCAGGCCCTTAATTTGGCTTGGCTGATCTGCAGGCCAGCTGAATTTCCTACTTACTCTGCAGTCCAGCTTGATCTCAGAATCTGTCTCCGCATACACAGATTAAACACCTGCTGGTTTCCAAACACTCTGGAAACCTCTGCTGCCCATGGAGTGAAGGGAGGTTGGTGCCTGAACAGCATATTTGGGTGACACTCACTTCAATTAAACGTACTGTACAAAATTCACATTCTCTCCAACATATTTCCCTCATCAGATCTCCTCTACATGTTGCTGTAGAGTGAGACATAGCACCAGGTGTTGACCACCTGTCTCACATAGTTGGAGGGTCTCCAACCAGGCCTTCTGCATAGACCCTGGAGCCAGATAATACTTCAGCCAGAGATCCGGAGGTTTCTGTGTTTCCATTCCGTGCACAGAGACTTCAGAGAAGACTAGAACACGTAGCATCACAAACCCTCAGGTTATTGCCGTCATGTTGACTACAGGGGTTGGTGTCAACAACCAAGCACCATGGAAATACTTAGTCTCACTTATGGCCTCTTTCTGATAATGTGCTGCTGAGATTATATAGTATCTTCTCCCCCATTGCCCACCTTTAGCTGGCCATGTATGTTAAATGAAGGTTTACAGAACAAACTGGCTTCCCGTTAAACAATTAGTACACATATTGTGAGTTAGAATTTCGTTCTACATTTTTCTCCAGCTCTGTTTGGGACCCTCTATTGTGATCCCTGTCAGAGCAGTCAGTGGTGGTAGCCAGGCACCATCTAGTTGTGCTGGACTCAGTTTGGTGGAGGCTGTGGTAGTTGTGGTCCATTAGTTCTTGGACTAATCTTTCCCTTGTATCTTTGGTTTTCTTCATTCTCCCTTGCTCCCAACAGGTGAGACCATTGGAGTATCTTAGATGGCTGCTCATAAGCTTGTAAGTACCCAGATGCTACTCACCAAAGTAGAATGTAGAACATTTTCTTTATAAACTATGCTAGGCCAGTTGAGCTAGATGTTCACTGAGACGATGGTCCACACAGTCCTCAGCTCAGTAATTGGGTCCCTCAGGGAGTATGGATGCATCTAGGGAGATTCCATGACCTTGCCTTGTACAAGTTGTGCTGGCTTCCTCAGTATTACGTACTGTCTTACCTTTCACCAGAGTTACTACTTATCTATTGTCTATTTAGTGTGTTTCCATCCCCAAATATTTACATCTTGAATGAATTTTTACATGGGTAAGGAATGGAGCCTCTCTTCTCCCTCATTACTCATCTACTCACACCCTTCCCTTTTTGTTCTTAAAGACTCCCAAAGCAGTTCAAGTGAGAGTTTTGCTCTACTTCTAGTCACCTACTTTCAATAAATATTTCCATAAATATCAAATGGAAAAATGCTTGCAGATGTGTTCTGGAATTGTCAACTGAACTAAAAGCTTATCCACTGTCTTAGTTATTTAGTGCTGCTATAACAGAAATACGAGTGGATGGCTTTAACAAAGTTATTTTTTCACAGTTTAGGAGGCTGCAAGTGTGAATTCAGGATGCTGGCTCTAGGGAAAGGCTTTCTGTCTCTGTTGGCTCTGGAGGAAGGTCCTTCTGTCTTCTGAGCTTCTGCTTCTGGGCAATCTCCATGTGACCTGGCATCTCTCTTCCTCCGTCTCTATTCCTAGCTTGTGTTTAATCTCTTTTATATCTCAAAAGAGATTCACTCAAGATATACCCTACACTAATCCTATCTCATTAACATAACAGAAAACGTATTCCCAAGTGGGATTATAACCACAGGCATAGATGTTAGGATTTACAACACATATTTTTGGGGGCATAGTTCAATCCATAACATCCATCAAACATGAAAAGTGAGTTAGTAAAAAAAAAAAAAAAAAAAAACAACAACAACAAAAAACTGGTACCTCTCATCTCTCACTCATGTATCTCCAACAGTAATGGGAATGTGCAGAAGAGAAACTTCATAAGAAAACGTTTTATGAAATATGTATCACAGCAACTATCATGTTCTATTCTTCAAAAGGTCTCATATCTCACCTTCTTCAGACTGGCCTGGAATATAGATTAAGCAACATCAAGAGTAATCCTCGTTCCTGACTAGGTAACTTTCATAAGATCTACTCTCCTCTGATTTTATAGGTTGTTTTAGAGAAATGAATAATCATCATATGAACACCTCTGCTTTTCAAAATATTATTATACACAATCCCTTCTCCTCATTTATCCTGTAGTACATCATTTAAATACCTTTGAACTTTGTAAATATTTCTTTTCTGCCCCCTCCCCACTTCCTCAGACTTGATTCCATGTCCTAACCCCATGCCAAAAGAATTACTGTCCTTGCCCAAATAAAATTCTAAACATTTTCCAGAGTGGTAGGAAAAGATGAGGTTTTTTTAGGGAAGCAAGATGCTTTACTCATGAAGGACTTATTGCCTAACCAAAATGGAATGAACCTTTTAAAAGAAAGGAAGAAATGAAGACCCTCTGTATCATAGGCCACAAAACAAATTCAATCAGACTCTTAAGTTCTCTTAGTGCTGGGCTTGCTGGAAATGCTATGCCATTTGGTGGACTTCTCTTCCCCTACCCCTAAATCACCCCACACCCTCATCTCTGATGCTTTCTACCCCCACCCATTTCTAGGGTCAAACAGATAACTCGCATTCTCGTACATATCAAAACCCACTGGACTGCCAGTATGCATATTTTCTAAGCCCGCACAGTCCCTTGGAATCCCCATGTTTTACGGTTTTTATGCTACCTGTGGACACAAGAGTCTATACAGCCTGGGATTTCTTGGGATTTCTTAAATAGCCTCCTAGGAGTCACTGGGTAGTGCATATAGTTAACATGCTTGAATGCTAACTGAAAGATTGGCGGTTCGAGTCCACCCAGAGGTGCCTTGGAAGAAAGGCCTAGTAATCTACTTCTGAAAAATCAGCCACTGAAAGCCCTCTGGAGCATAACTCTGCTCTGATATGCACGTGAGGTCACCATGAACCAAAGTTGACTCAATGTCAGTTTTTTTGTTTACATGTCCTACTAAGTCATTTCATCAGGATGTCTATATCTGCCCTTCTCAGAGTGGCACGAGGGGGTGGGACTTGGGTCCCTATCACTTACAGAATCTACCCTAGTCTTGAGGGATCTTCCGCCACTTGCTAATTCTGTGCCCTCTCCCTCTAGCCACTGTCTGCCTTCCTTACAAATCCCCTTAAAAAATCCCCTCCATGGGTTCAAGCTTTCCATAAACAAAAACCAATAAGGGAGGATGCTTCAGGGAACGTTTGCTTTAGCCCTCTGTCTCCTCCCCCATAGTTCCCTCTCCTGATACTAGGGAATTCAAAACTTTATTTATTTATTTTTTGGAAAATAATATAAGGGAATAACCACATGATGAAATGCCTCGATAAATTATTTTACTACCAGCATAAAGTAAAAACTAGTCTGTTTGTAGCCAGTGTCTATGAAGATAATATAGTATCTGTCTCATTCAAAAAAGAAATGACCCAAGGTAAACCTGACCTCTTATTAACTTGAAGGGAATATATCAACAACCGACTCATTAAACAAAGCCCATTCTGCCTTTTTTACCCATAGGACTTCGTTAGGATTATTTGAAATATTCTTTAAAAAAATCTAATTTATCTTACTCCAAGTTATTTAATTAGACTTCAACTAGAGTCAGCACCTTGATTCATTTTATTTTCTATTTTTACTTTAAAGACATAATGGAGTTGTTATTTGGCCCTGCAGTATCCCATCCAAAAGAATCCATTTCATGCATAAACTAACTGGTCCTCAGGAACACTAGAGGAAAGAAAATGTGTACTTATCATTATGCATGCTGCACACAACTCATTTGGATTTAATCTCTTTGGCAACTTGTGCACTGGTGAGATAGGCACTTTATATCATTTCACTTACACTTCCAAAAGGGATATTTTTCACCCCTCCCTTGTTTTCCATTGGCGCATATACAAACGGATCAATAAAGGAAAAGAAATGATATTCAAATTCTACTCAAATCACCTTCACAGTAATGATTAAAACTCTGGAGTGTCAGGGGAACCAATGATGGAGTTTGCAACTCTCTTTTTTAGGAATCGTTCAAAATACTCAAGTGTCTGGAAATTGTCTTTCTTGTTAAGTAGTAGGTACACTGTATCGGGATGCAGTTAGTCTTAGTGAACACAACTTAAAGTGCTGGCACCACGTGGGATAACAAGTGGTACTTTATAAGCACCTTCAAAGGGACTCTCATTGTTAATAGTTCGTTTTCCAAGAGGAGAGCCATACGACCCTTTTTTGGGTTGTTGGTGGCCATGATCAGTTTAATAAAGCAGACATCTTTCAAAGCTATATGCTATTATAATTCCAGAAACAAAGGGACATAACAAGTGCCTTTTCCCTAAATTTTCTTGATGCCAAATTTCTTATACCTGCAGCATTTATAAGCACCACGTAAGTCCGTGCCATCTTGAATGACCAGTGCGCTGAAGCTATAATGATGGTTCAGCATCGTTTGCGGCCACCATCCCTGTAGCTGCCGTATCAAAGGAGCATTGGCTGGTTCCTAGGACTTGTGAGAGGCAGTGAGAAGGTAGAAATATGCCTTTAGCCAAAAATTGTTCAAGTTAAATTGGAGTGGCTATTTTTCAGCTGTAAAAGCATTCATTCATTCTCCCTCAGTGGAAATCAAAAAAACTGAATTAGGCCATTTCCATTTTTTCAATTTGCAAGACAAAATCTTAACATTCTTTTGTTTCGTATTTTGCCACATACTCACTGGATGCTTTCTGTGTCCTTGGACATTTTGGGAATATCCTGGCAGCCTTTACTGGGTGGAACAGGTGAGCTCAGTGAAATGTGTGTGCCAAAGGCCTGAAATTACTTGGATTTACCCAACTCTTGAAATAAGAAAAAAAGGATAAAGGTGGTTTGTAAATGGTTTCAGTTGGAGAAATAAGGAATTGCTTTACCCACCAGTGGACGTTGCAAAAGGGTCACTGTTAATAGGCAGACCAGATAGAAGCCCTGATGACAGGTAGGAAGGCACCACACACCTCATCCCTTCCCACTCTGGGGACTAGACTTCACCGAGCAAGGTATATTGGAGCACGCCTCATTATAGTAACATTTTACTTCACAATGAGTTCAAGTAGGAGAAATGTGAGGGTACAATTTACGTTCACTAATGTCATATTTTTCTTCCTTGTTCTTAAAGAAAGTATCAGGGAGTTCCCACAGTTTAAGGGCCTTAGACTGGTTTCCAGCCTTGGCAGTGATTCTTCTTGTAAGAACAGGCCAATCTCTTTTATATACAGAATATGAACTTAATGAGAATGGTCATTTTCAGAATAAAAATCACTGTTGCATCCTTGGGTTGTAATCTGCTTGATGTTTGTTTTGTTTTTCCTGTTGTTTTTACAACAAAACTTAGTCTTGGCAGCCTTAACAAAAGTTGGGAATTTTTATGTCTTATGAACCACCCAAGTTGCCTTTTAACAAAGTTATTAATTTAATTTTGCTATTTTGCTTTCTCCACCAGCCCCTCTGTCTTAGTTATCTAGTGCTGCTATAACAGAAATACCACAAGTGGATGGCTTTAACAAACAAGTTTATTCTCTCACAGTCTAGTAGGCTGGAAGTCAGAATTCAGGGTGCCAGCTCCAGAGGAAGGCTTTCTCTCTGTGTCAGCCCTGGCGGAAGGTCCTTGTCATCAATCTTCCCTGGTCAAGGAGCTTCTCAGAGCAGGGACCCCAGGTCCAAAGGATGCACTGTTCTCCACGCTCTTGTTTCTTGGTAGTGTGAGGTCCCCATGTCTCTCTGCTCGCTTCTGTCTTCTATATTTCAAAAGAGATTGGCTTAAGACACAACCTAATGTTGTAGATTGACTCCTGCCTCATTAATATAACTGCCTCTAATCCTGCCTCATTAAATTCATAGAGGTAGAATTTACACCACACAGGAAAATCACATCAAATGACAAAATGGTGGACAATGACACAATACTGGGAATCATGACCTAGTCATATTGACAGATATTTTGGGGGGACACAATCCAATCCATGACACCCTCTTTCTCAGACCCATTGCTGTCGAGTCAATTCGGACTCATAGTGACCCTATAGGACAGAGGAGAACTGCCCCATAGGGTTTCCAAGAGTGGCTGATGGATTCAAACTGCCAACCTTTTGGTTAACAGGCGAGATCTTAACCACTTCGCTACCAGGGCTCCTCCTCTTTCTCAACTTCCCCCCGAAAAAGTCACTGTTGAGTCAGTTCTGACTCATGGCAACCTCATGTGCTGCAGAGCAGAACTACATTCCATAAGGTTTTCAATGGCTGGTACCTTTCTTCCAAGGCACCTCAGAGTGGATTCAAACCTCCAACCTTTTGGTTAGTAGCCAACAGCTTAACCATTTGTGCCACTCAGGGACTCCTTCTCTTTTCCAAGAAGACTTTAAAAATCCTCTGGAGATTCCCCGGCATCTGGAGTTTTCTCTCCCACTGATCCATCCTTCTGTTTTCTTCCATCTTAAAGGCAGCTGAGAACCTTTTGGTTTTCCCACTTAAGGATATTTTTTTCTTCTAATTGCCTTTTTCTCTTTTAACCCTAGAGCAAACGTAGCAGTATTAGAATTTGTAGGGGGGAGGTGGGATGGGGGGAATAATCCCTACAGTAAAAATTTCAACACATCAATTTTTTTCCAAGTCATTATAATATTTAATTATAGTAAATGCCAATTTTCATTTTTGAAGACGACCTTTTCCTCTAGAATAACTTTTGTCTAGCCCATGCTGCAAAAAATTGTTAGGAGTTTGGTTTAATTTTGAGATGTTTTTCAAGACAGTCTGTCAGAGATACTGAGATAAAATTACTCTTTTATTGTCAAGTCCTTGTAACAGAACAATTGGAGTCCTCTTTTGATGCAAAAAATGATGAAGAAAAATGTCAGCTGGCCTCCAGTCAGAGAATCCCTTTTATTACAAGAAAGCAAAAGCCAGATATATGTGTCTTCTAAAATGAGGCCTGGCTTCCCTACTTAGTTACTCTAAGTTCTCTGCATGTTCTTCCAAGTAAAAGGCATAACTGATGATCTCAGTTGATTATACGTATTTCGAGCAGGTTTTAATTGTGTATGGAGAAGTTCAGCACTTAGTGAAATCTAATTTTCCCAATTTGCTCTACTTCTAATACATTATACTTCTTGCATTAAAAACTGGGTGAATATATGATAAAATAATGGAATTTGACATGGGTCTTTATTTTAAAAGAAAGTGAGTCACCAGTTTACTTACATGCTTTCTTTGTTTTTATTTAGTCAATAGATTTTAAAGTTAAATGTTTGTCATTTGGCCTAAGGGTTCACTAACATAATTTAAAATGCAAAGTTAGAAGCATTTTGTAATGAAAAATGTCAAAGTCACTTAAAAATGTATGATGAAAGAAAATAGCAATAGAGTCAGCCTAAAAAGGTCGTCACCTCTTTCATATTCTCCAAGAAGATGTTAGCAAGGGTGAGAACTAGAGTTGGAAGTTTCTGTTTAAAACAAAGATTAGTTTCATAATAGTCAGTGTGCTGTGTAAAAAATATTCTTCATGTCTTTTTTGCTTTTCTTCCTCAGTTTCTAAAGGGCAGCAATTCTTTAAAATTTCCTAATTTGGGAATAAATCTGTTATTAGAACTCAAGGAAAATCTGGAATGCATATTGGTAATGTTTTCTCTAGTTTTGTTCTATATGTATAATAATGCAATCTTGTAGTTAGATTTCAGTAACCAGTAAAAATATTGATACTTCTAAATATACTAAAATGTCATAAAAGCTATTATTCTGAGCCAGATACTGTAGTAGGCAGTTTATATAAACTATCTCATTTAATCTTCTTGACAGCCCTGTGAGATATGGATTATTATCCCCATTTTACAGATGAGGAAAATAAGTCTCAAGTGTTTGACTGCTAACCAAAAGGTCGGCAGTTCAAATCTACCAGCTGCTCCTTGGAAACCCCCTGGGGCAGTTCTGCTACGTCCTATAAAGTTGCTAAGGACAGCAATGGGTAGTTAGTGGCAGAATCAAAAACCAAATCCAGATCTATTCTTGTTATCATTTTAACTACACATGCTGGTTCTCTGGAGGAAGATGGTGAAGTTCTTACCTGTTGAGCTAATGAATAAAAACTTCTCTTCTAAGTCAGTATTCTCCAAAGTGAGGGTATACACCCCATGGGAGAACACAAGATGATCCCCTGGTATCTGGGAAAAAAATATTATCATTACTTTACATGTGAAAAAAAAGTATTTATTTTATATGTGGGAAAAAATGATTAACCTTTACTAATTTTTAACCTAGACATTGACACTGGAGCAGTCACTCAGTTTGTAAGTCAGATGGTCAAACCTTTTTTTTTTTGAACTGCTGTGTAATTTTATTTTTTTCTTTTCTCTTTTATTTCTCCCTATCTTCCTTCCTTTTTTCTTAGTAACAGCTTAATACCATACAATTTGCCCACTTAAAGTGTACAATTCAGTAGTTTTTATTATATTCACATATATGTGTAATCATCACAACAGTTAATTTTAGAGCATTTTCGTCATCTCAAAAAGAAACCCTATACCTTTTAGCTAGGATTTCCCTATCACCTCATATCCCTCAGGCCCAAAGCGACCACTAATCTGCTTTCTGTCTCTATAGATTTGCTTGCTTTGGACATTTCATTTTAATGGAATCTTATAATATGTGATCTCTTTTAGTCAGGACTCTCTAGAGAAACACAACCAGGGATAGATAAGTATCTAGATGGATGGATGGATGGATGGATGGATGGATGGATGGATGGATGGGTGGGTGGGTGAGTGGGTAGGTAGGTAAGTAGGTAGATGGGTGGGTAGGTAGACAGATAGACAGACAGGGATTTACTTCAAGGAATTGGATCACACGACTGTAGAGTACTGGCAAGGCCAAAATCTGTATGTTAGGAGACAGGCTGGAGATTCCTACAGGCTTTCATCCCGACATCCAAAGGTCAGGCAACATGAAAAGTACAGAGTGAGGTGAGAGTTCTGCCAAAATGTCTATTTATAGTCTGGAGGCAGAACATAGCCTAGGGAAACTCCTTTTTGAACTGATTGATTGATTACATTAGATTACATTATAGAAGGTCATTTACATTACATTACATCACATCTAAGGTTAGTATGTTACAGAAGATAATCTGCTCTTCCCAAGGCCAACTGATTTAATCACATGTAACTACTCCATGACAAGAAGTCAACTGTGTTTGTTCGAACAATGGGGAGCATTGGTTTAGCTAAACTGCCACATAAAATTAACCATTACAAGGTCTTTTGTGGCTGTCTTCTTTAGATCATTGGAATCTCTTAAGATATATGAGATTCTTTGACAAAGAAGTAGATGTTCTACCATCAGAAGGGATTTGTGGTAGCAATCTGATTTTACCAAGTTTTTGTGAATCTAGTTAATGGATTTAGGTATTGTTATTAGGTGCCATGGAGTCAGTTCCAACTGATAACTACCCTATATACAACAGAATGAAACATTGCCTGGTCCTGTGCCATCCTCTAAATCCTTGCTATGCATGAGCCCATTGTTGCAGCTGCTGCGTCAGTCCATCTTGTTGAGGGTCTTCCTCTTTTTCACTGATCCTCTACCAAGCATGATGTCCTTCTCCAGGGATTGGTCCCTCCTGATAACATGTCCATTTCATTTTTGATGATTTCCAATTTTCCTAGATTCATACTGTGTACATTCCATGTTCATATTATTAATGGATGTTTGCAGCTGTTTCTTCTCATTTTGAGTCATGCCACATCAACAAATGAAGGTCTCGGAAGCTTGACTCCATCCATGTCATTAAGGTCAGCTCTGCTTTGAGGAGGCAGCTCTTCCCCAGGCGTATTTTGAGTGCCTTCCAACCTGAGGGGCTCATTTTCCAGCACTACATGAGACAATATTCCATTGCTATTCATAAGGTTTTCACTGGCCAGTTTTTTCCAAAATAGACCACCAGGTCCTTCTTTCCAGTCTGTCTTAGTCTGAAAGCTCCACTGAAACCTGTCCACCAGGGGTGACCTTACTGGTATTTGAAATACCAGTGGTAAAGCTTCTAGTACCACAGCGACATACAAGCCACCACAGTACAAAAAGTGACAGATGTGTGGTGGCAAACAACCATAACATGAAGATAACTGCATTTTTTCTTCCATGGGAGGTGGAGTGTTATGTTTAGGGTCATGCAACCATTCCTTTACATTTTTTTCATTAAACTTAGCAATTTTTAAGTTAGCTTCAATTGATATTTATTATTTAAAAATAACCAAAATCCTTTTACTGTTGGAGAAACTCCTTTCTGTCATTGTAAAAATGACTGTAATACACAAGGAAAACAAGATGACAAGAGACAAAATCAAATTCCTCTGTAGAGAAATAAAGTTGAAAGATGCATAGAAAGCCACTCTGAAGATTTGAAGAATGGTAGAACACTGCAAGTTTGCAGTATTGGGATGAAAGGACAGATGAATCTCACATGCCTTGCCACACATGAATATATTATGAAGTTAATGGAGTTTCAGGATGCCTCACTTGCACAAAGAGCTCGTTCTTTGACTTTGCTTCTTACTAGAACTTTTTTTCCCATACTACAAGCAGAATTTGGTTCTAACTAGTAGAATGAGCAGAGAAATTTGGGAGCATTTTGGCCACAGCTTACTTCATTTCCTCTGCTCAGAAATTCCAAAGAATGATTCTTACTGAATTAAACTACTGTATGCTTTAAATTCCTCTGCTGCTTACCTCTCTTTGCCCATCTCTTATATAATTATTACTCACTGGCCAACTGTGATGGTTAAACCCTAGCCAAATGATGACATGCCAACTTCTCAATACCAAGTTATATCACTTCCATTATTTTTTTAAAAAATGGCTTAATACTCTATTCTCCATAAAACCTTTTCATACTTGCTATATGTAATTTTACAGACCAACATTGTCTCAATAACGTCTAGCAGCTTTACATAGACTTACTTGAGTATTTTTTTTGTTCTCTATTCAGACAGTTTCACTTATTTATGTTCCATGCACCTCTAAACTTCTCAGAGGCAGGAAGCAAGCATAGCATTCTCATAACCTGCCCCAAGCCATCCTTGGCAAATGCTGTTGATTAACTTATCTATTTCTATGTGGCTAACTTTCAGACCCACAAATTCACATACAATAGACGAGTAAAACATTGCTGGTAACTCACTACCAAAAAGTTTAATCAAATACACAAAAAGAATAGACTTTATGATTGAAGATACTAATTTTAAGAGTTGATGTATACAAACCAGCATCTGCTAAGTTAGAATTAAGGAGTAGAAGGAAACAAAGCTCATTATTTTAGACTGAGTTTCCCAGAAAGCAGGCAGAGGTTTATGTGCTGCTTTTTTTTTTTACTAAGGAGTGCAACCTGAGGGAGCTGGAGTGACGAAGAGAAGGAAGGAGAAAAAAATAAAAGGGTACAGAGCTCCTAACCAAGCTCCCTCCTCAGACTGTTGTTTTTGTTAGGTGCCATCGAGTTGGTTCTGACTCATATAGACCCTGTGTACAACAGAACGAAACACTGCCTGGTCCTGCACCATCCTCACAATTGTTATGCTCAAGCCCATTGTTGCAGCCACTGTGTCAGTCCATCTCATCGACGGTCTTCCTCTTTTTTGCTGACCCTCTACTTTACCAAGCATGATGTCCTTCTCTAGGGATTGGTCTCTCCTGATAACATGTCCACTGTATGTGAGACTAAGCCTCACCATCCTTACTTCTAAGGGGTATTCTGACTGTACTTCTTCCAAGACAGATTTGTTTCTTCTTCCGGCAGTCCGTGGTATATTCAATATTCTTTGCCAACACCATAATTCAAAGGCATCAATTCTTCTCTGGTCTTTCTTATAGTCAATAAAACACAGGTAAACATCCTTCTGGTTTTCTCTTCTTTCAGCCATGATCCATCTGGCATCAGCAATGATATCCCTTGTTCCACATCCTCTTCTGAATCCGACTTGAATTTCTGGAAGTTCCCTGCTGATGTACTGATGCAACTGCTCTTGAATTTAAACAGCAATAGGCTGTATAAATGACTGTTTCTCAGGATAGTCTGCCTAGGGGAGGCAGAAGAAAGAATTTACCTGCCTGCTGTAGTTTCCTGTTGGTCAAGTATTATAATTCTCCTGTGTTTCCTGGTAGCTCTTGTGTGTTCACCAAGCAGGTCTTCACAAGGTCTGGCCCTTGAGCATCAGCTGGGACTCCGCAGGGTAGAAAGCATGAGGTGCGATGTGCACAGCATGGGCATGAGGCAGAAAGCCACTGGGTTGTGCCCACATAATGCTGATTGTGTTCTGTGCAGAGTTGGTTGTGGCAGCCATGAGGCCCCAGAGACAGGTAAGACCAAAATGATATGAAGGGGAGTGTCAGGGGTGTCTGACATGCTCACCAATTATGATATCCTGGGTAGCACTAATGGTTAAGCACTCAGCTACTAACCTAAAGGTTAGTGATTTGAATCTACCCAGAGATGCCTCAGAAAAAAGAGCGAGTGATCTGCTTCTGAAAGATCACAGCCATTGAGAACCCTTTGGAGTGCAGTTCTACTCTGGCACACATGGGTCACCATGAGTCGGAATTTATTCAACAGCAACTGATTTGGTGTGATTTGGTTTTATTTTACACGAAGAACCTAAGCCCAAAGTGGGAGATGCAAGATCATGGAGCTTAATTGGTGGAAGAGGCAGCAGAGGAACTCAAGAAGCCAGGGTCTTCCAACTCCCTATTTGGCGCCTTTTCACTGTTCTAGGCTACTTCTCTAGACAGAAAACATACAACATACATGTGCATTTGCGACTCATCCTTTCCACACTAGAGTTTCAGGTGTCTCCTGTGCTTAGTACCTCATATACTCAGGAAACATTACTTGTAGGAGGTCTTCCTTGTAGCTTACTTGGTCTCCTTGACCTAATGAGAAAAACAAGAAAACTGATACCACAGAATCAGAACAGATTCAATTGCATGAATGTATACTCTGAGGCAAAGAAACCACAACCAATGTTAAACTTTTGGAGGTGTGGATTTGCTTCTTGCCAAATAATCGTTTTACATGAGAGTCTAATTAATGCTTTAATGTGGTATAGCCTTTCAGCAAAAACCTTCAAGAAGCCAGTGCCCAAACTTCTTAAAACAAGAATCTTGTCAAAGAACATAGTAGAGCGCTTGTTTCTCTCACATTCAAGTGGTATTGCTTCAAGTCAAGGCAGTATACTTAAGTGTTCTTTATGTTTGCATACCTGAATTCATGTGCTGCCTCAGATCTGATATGATTTACCTGATATGGGTTATCAGAATGAAGATGTCTCCACAGAAAGGTTGATGTGCTCTAATTCAAGATGATAATAGAATTGTTTCACTCTTATGCCAAAGAATTACAAAGCAATATGATTATGTAACACTATATTGAAATTTCTCTTAGCTTTTGAAAGAATGCACTCTTATTAACTAAGGGAAGAAAATGGGATGCAATTTATGTTTTATTTTAAATCTTAATATTTTAAGTATCTAATTTGTAATGCCAGTTTATTCACGAAATTCTAAACTCTATTGCTTTAATAGAACAAAGTACTGTTGGTAATAGTTATGTCCGACTTGATGAATACAAGCTCTAGTATAACAGGTATTCAGCTTCCAGTAGCACTGTTTTTCCTAAGACTCATGCATTTTTCATTGTCTAGTCATTCTGAATGTAAAGTGGATAGTATGTCCTTTTAAATGTATAAGAAGATGAAAATGTGCATCATAGTCTCTTCTCCATTTCTGCTACTAAAGTTATAGGAACTATGTCTCGTATGTTAGAATGCATCTGGTGTGCTATTCCATATACTACATGAATAACCAACAGCTCACTCTGCAAAATTCCACCCCGTTCCATATTTAGCATCATTTCTGCAAGATAGCACCTTACCAGGCTTGTTCAGAAATGCACCAGAAAATAGCTTATTAATATCAGTGTCTAACTGACAGATGGGATACGGTAAAAATAAGGTTGTTTATGTCTTTCAGAGCTAGTAGTTTTTCAAGATAAGACAAGCAGCCATCTTTCAGATCTTCTAGGACTTCACCCTTTTCAGTTACAGACATTTGTTCTCTCATAAATTTGTTCATTCATTCTTTCATTCTGTATTTATTGAGCATCTGTTTCCTTTTCATAAGGCAGTCTTCAAGGCACTGGGAATATATAAATGAATAAAATAAATTCCCTTCTTTTAAGGAGTCCATGAGATACATACACAGTGTGGTGAATGCAAGGAGAAATGGGGGCATAGAGATGAGGACAGTTAACCCAGCCTTGGGGAGCAGGGAGTGCCTAAAAGGAGGCTTTCCGGAGAAGCTGGTGTCTTAGGATGTGAGGAGTTAGGTGAAGGGACGACAGATCTACTCTAGTGCTTACCTAAGGGGGGTAAAATAGTTCAGAGGGATGGGACAGCAGTAAATGAAATGAAGAAATCCTGAAACAAAAGAAAGTGGTAGAGAGAACATCCCATGAAACAAATCAACAAATGGATTTTTCCTGTGGTAAAAGATAATTTGATGAGGGCAAAATGGAGTGGGGGGAGCCACATTATACAGTTAGAGGAGTGTCAACGTTTAAGTTTATATTTATTTAGATAGTTTTGGTGAGTCTAGTGACTGGCTCGGAAGTGCAGACTGCAATAGCTACAGTTGTTGACTCCCTGCAGTCTGGAAAGGACTCATGAGCTAATCTGATGAAAGGTTCCTTCCATTCCTTTCTGTTTTACATGTTGTGTTCATTAGCATGACTGATAAAACCATAATTTGCATTCTCTGTCAAATCACACTGGCAGCAACTGAATGACATGGCCACTAATTAAAAGAAGAAATTGAATACAGTAGAGTTGCTGTTTTATTTGGCTGAAGAGACAAGAATAGACTTGTGTTGACCTCTTGTTGAAAGGCACGCATTACAGATGTCTCCGTGGAAGAGTTTTCATCAGAGAGCCAGTCTGGCTGGCTTTTTCAGTTTTCATCTTCACCCGAATATTTCTGGAAATCAGCCACTTAGGTGTCTAGCACCATACTCTTTGTATGATGGTCTGTGAGAGCAAAGAGTATTTTTTGGCAGCATAATGGAGGTATAGTGTAGCGATAGGAAGTTGGGATTTAGAGTCATATAACCTGAGTTTCCATCCATACTCCTCGCCTTGCTGGCTCTGTGACTTTGGGCTGGCTGCTTAACCTCTCTAACCATCAGTTTACTTATCTTTAAGTTGGGAACAGTAGTAAAAATGTCTATCTATAAGTTCATAGGAAGGATTAAATAATATATGTAAATCTAAACCCAGCACTTGGCAAATAGTAAGAACTTATGAAATATGGATAATTATTGTTATTTTACTTCAACTGGCTCCATTTTATAGTAAATTATTTGGGAACTCAGCTCCAAAATCTTGGTTTCATAGCTCTCCAATGAGTCCTCTTTGTCTTATTCATCTCTACACATACAGTGTCTAGCATTAGAGAAGGCTATTTTATAATATATTGGCACCAAATATCAGGACTAAAATGTTATTCTTTTACAGTCTTAGTTTCCTAGGGCTGCTGAAAAAAAAAAAAAATACCACAAAGTAGGTAGTTTTAGAGAGAATATACTTACTGTCTCACAGTTCTGGAGTCTAGAAGTCCAAATCCGGGTATTGGCTGTGTCGATTCCTTCTGAGGGTTCTGAAAAAGAAACTATTCTATGTCTTCCTCTTAGCTTCTGGTGGCTCCTTTCATTTTTTGGAGTTCCTTAGCTTGCAGCTATGCCTTCCTCTTTTGTCATATGGCAGTTCTTCCTCTGTCTGTCTCTCTCTGTCTGTTCTCTCTTATAAGACACCACTCAGATAGAATTAGGACCTAGTCTACTCCAGTATGGGTTCATGTTAACGGACAGTATCTTCAAAGACCATATGCCAAACAAGATCGCTTTCACAGGTACCAGGGCTTAGGACTTCAACGTATCTTTTTGGGATCACAGTTCGATCCCTAACACTCACCTAAGTAATCTGTCATTTTTTTTTTTTTTTTGTAGCTTAATTTTGTTGAAGAATAACACAAGATATTGCCAAGATATTTTTTTCTGTGGTGGAAGTATCCACAACGAAACATAAAGCAATTCAACAATTTCTACATGTATAATTCAGTGACATTGATTACATTCTTCAAGTTATGCAACCATTCTCGCTATCTTCTTCCAAATTATTCCACCAGCATTAAAGTACACTCAGTGCACCATAAGCAAAAACTGCCTCTTTCCCCCTTCCTTCCCTCCCTCCCACTCCCCAGTAACCACTAATAACTTTTGGTTTCTATATATTTGCTCATTTCATATAAGTGAGATCATACAGTATTTGTCCTTTTGTGGATGACTTATTTCTCTCAGTATAATGTTTTCTAAGTTCATCCATGTGGCTTGCATCAGGACTTCATTCCACTTTATGGCTGAGTAGTATTACATTTATGTATGTACCACATTTTGTTTATCCATTCATCAGTTTGTGGACATTTTGGTTGTTACTACCTTTTGGCTATTGTGAATAGTGCTGCAATGAACATTGGTGTACATGTGTCTGTGTCAGGACTTTTGGAATTGCTAGGTCATATGGTAGTTCTGGAACCCTGGTGGCGCAGTGGTTAAGAGCTCAACTGTCAACCAAAATGTTGGTAGTTTGAATCCCCCAGCCACTCCTTGGAAACCTTTTGGGGCAGTTCTACTCTGTCCTATAGAGTCACTATGAGTCAGAATCGACTCAGTGGCAATGGGTTTGGTTTGCTTTTTGGTTTATGGTAGTTCCATGTTCAGCTTTTTGAGGAAGCATGCCAAACTGTTTTCCACAGTGGCTATACCATTTTACATTACCACTAGCAAGGGATGAGAGTTCCTATTTCTCCACAACCTCAGACAACACCTAATGTTTTCCTTTTTTGATCATTGCCATTCTAATGGGGGTGAGATGGTACCTCACGGTAGTTTTGTTTGTTTGTTTGTTTTAAATGGCTAATGAGGAGCCCTGGTGGCACAGTGGTTAAAGTGCTTGGCTGCTAACTGAAAGGTTGGTAGTTCAAACCTTACGGCTGCCCCATGGGAGAAAGATGTGGCAATCTCCTTCCGTAAAGATTTACAGCCTTGGAAACCCTATGGGGCAGTTCTACTCTGTCCTGTAGCATCTCTGTGAGTCAGAATCAACCCCATAGCAATGAATTTTTAATGGCTAATGACTTTGAACATCTTTTTATGTGCTTGTTGGCCATTTGAATATCCTCTGTGGTGAATGTCTATTCAAGTCCTTTGTCCATATTTTGATTGGGTGGTTTGTCTTTTTGTTGTTAAGTTGTAGAAGTATTTTATATATCTTGGATATTAGACCCTCCTTGAATATATGGTTCCCAATTTTTTTTTCCCAGTCTGTAGGCTATCTTTTCACTTTTTTGATAAAATACTTTGATGCATAAAAGTATTTAATTTTTATGAGGTCTCATTTATCTATCTTGTCTTTTGGTTATCTGATAGCCCATTACTAAAAACTAGATCCCACAGCTTCACCTCTACATTTTTTTCTGAGAATTTTATGGTTTTAGCTTTGACATTTAGGCCCTTGCTCCATTTTGAGTTAGTTTTTGTGTATGGTATGAGGGTTAGATCCTGATTCATTTTTCTGTATATGGAAATCCAGTTTTCCCAGCGCCATTTATTGAAGAGACTCTTCTTCTCCATTGTATGGACTTAGCACACTTGTAGAAAATCAATTGACCATAGATGTATGGATTTATTTCTGGACTCTTAACTCTATTCCATGGTCTATATGTCTTTTATTATACCAGTCCCAGGCTGTTTTAATTGCTGCGACTTTATAGTATGTTTTGAAATCAGGAAGTATGAGCCCTCCTACTTTATTTTTCTTCTTGAAGATTGCTTTAGCTATTTGGAGTCCCTTGCCCTTCCATATAAATTTGAGGATTGGCTGTTGCATTCCTGTAAAGAAAGATGTTGGAATTTTTATGGAAATTGCATTGAATTTATAGATTGCTTTGAGTAGTATTGACATTTTAACTATATTAAGTCTTCCAATCCACTAACATGGAATATCCTTCCATTTCTTTAGGTCTTCTTTGATTTATTTTGGCAATATTTTGTACTTTCCTGCAGTCTTCCACCTTCCTGGTTAAATTTACTCCTAGATAATTTGTTCTTCTAGATACTAGTATAAATGGTAATTTTTCATAATTTCCTTTTCCTCTTGATCATTGCTGATGTGTAGAAACCCAACTAATTTTTGTGTATTGATCTTGTGCCCTGTCACTTAGCTGAATTCATTTATTCTACTGGCTTTCTTGTGGATTCTTTGGGGATTTTCTATGTCATTTGCAAAAAGGAATAGTTCTACTTCCTCTTTCACAATTTGTATACTTTTTTTTTTTTTTTTTCCCCTAGCCTAGTTGCTTTAGCTAGGACTTCCAGAATGATGTTGAATAGTAGTGGTGAGAGACAGCATTCCTGTCTTGTTCCTGATCTTAGTAGGAAAGCTCTCAGTCTTTCTCTGTGGAGTATGATGTTAGCTGTGGGTTTTTCATAGATGCCTTTATTATATTGAGGAATTTCCTTTCTATTCCTATCATGTTGAGTCTTTTCATCATGAAACCAAACTCAAATGCAAACCCATTGCCATCAAGTTGATTCTGACTCATGGCAACCCTATAGGACAGGGTAGAACTTTCCCATAGGGTTTCCAAGGCTGTAATCTTTATGGAAGCAGACTGCCATATCTTTCTCCTGAGGAGCTGCTGGTGGGTTCAAACCACTGATCTCTGAGTTAGCAGCTGAGTGCTTAATCACTGTACCACTAGAGCTCCTTTCATCATGAAACCAAAAATCAAACCAAACCGATGCCATTGAGTCAATTCTGACTCATAGCAACCCTATAGGACAAAGTAGAACTGCCCCATAGACTTTCCAAGGAGCAGGTGGTGGATTCGAACTGCTGACCTTTTGGTTAGCAGCCGAGCTTGAAAGGATGTTGAATTTTGTCAAATGCCTTTTCTGTGTCTATTAAGATGATCATGTGATTCTTTTCCTTTGTTGTATTAATGTGGTATATTACACTGATTGATTTTCTAGTGTTGAACCATCCTTGTGTTCTTGGGATAAATCCTACATGATCATGGTGTATAATCCTTTCAATAATGTTTTTGGATTCAGTTTGCTAGTGTCCTGTTGAGTATTTTTGTGTCTGTATTCTTTACGAATATTGGCTTGTAGTTTTCTTTTCTTGTGGTGTCTTTGTCTGGTTTTGTTATCAGGATGATGCTCGCCTCATAGGATGAGTTAGGTAGTGTTCCCTCCGCTTCCATTTTTTGGAAATGTTTGAATAGGATCAAAGTTGCTTCTTCTATAAATGTTTGATAGGATTCCACAATGAAGTCATCTGATCCAGGACTTTCCGTTTTTTGGGAGGTTTTTGATTACTGATTCAGTCTCTTTGCTTATTGTGGGTCTGTTGAAGTCCACTATTTCTTCTTGAGTCAGGGTAGGGAGTTTATGTGTTTCAAGGAATTTTTCCATTTCTTCTTTTAAGTTATCAAATATTGTTCACATACATAATATGCTGATTATGACCTTCACAGCAAGCAGAGCCTTGTCTTTTGCTCTATATTCCTTTCAAAACAACTAACGTAATCATTGATCAAAAAAGAAATCCAGAGCCTTGGGAAGCTGTGGATCCTATAGTACCTCAAAAGCTTATAACAATCAACCAACAATGGAGACCCACTGAAGAGTTGCAGAAGGCCTGAAGGGCATCCAATTGTCCAGACGTCACTTCTTTCTTCCAAAGAGTGCTCTATGAATTTAGTGGAAACACTTCCACACAAACTAGATTATGGATACTAGTGTGCAGAATTGCTTCTGCAACATTTTTAGGGTTTACCCACGTTTTGGACTTTGAATAAGGAATTAAAGGTAGGAAAGCAATAACCACATAGTCCAAAATTAAATTTCTGTGTTTATTTTCTTGTTGTAAATTTGAATTTTACAAATTGAAATTGTTAAGTTTATGATGCCTGAATGTCGTCCTTGAAATGTGTAAAGAATTGTAAATTAGTTTGTCTTCTGAACAATAATACCATTTGTGCAAGTAAAAGGTAACAAAATAATGCATTCACAGTGTATCATAAGGTAAAGAAGATAACTGACTTCTCAGAGAGAAGCCAAAATCCACAACTCCATTATATTTGTAGGAAGCCAAAAACCAGCTCAATGGCCAAACACTGAATCAAATCAACCCTTTTAATAAAAGGTATTAATTACGCAAATGGTCTGATAAATACAGATATAACAAAAATGAAAATAAGCAAGGTGAGGAGTGCTTGTCTAAGCCACCGGCCTTGCTGTCCCAGGGTCCGCTGCAGTCTGGGCAGGTCTTTGGACACAAGAAGACTGCCATAGCTATGGCTCACTGCAAACAGGACAACGGCCTTATCAAGGTGAACAGTAGCCCTTGGAGATGATTGAGCCACGCACGCTGCAATACAAACTACTGGAAACTGTTCTGCTTCTGTGCAAAGAACAATTCGCTGGTGTGGACATCCACATTAGTGTGAATGGTGGCAGTCACATGGCACAGATTTATGCAATCCACCAGTCCATCTCCAAAGCCTTGGTTTGCATATTACCAGAAATATGTGCATCAGTCTTCCAATAAGGAGATCAAAGTCATCCTCATCCAGTACAATTGGACCTTGTTGATAGCTGGCCCCTGTCGCTGTGAATCCAAGAAGCTTGCGGGCTCCAGTAACCACATTCATTACCAGAAATCCTACAAATAAGCTCACCACGAGGAGCAGGGTTCACATTTACAATAACAAGGGTTACGGAATTTTAAGGTTAAAACAAAAACACATAGTATTGGCTTATAACCCTTTTTATTTTTGTAGGATTGGTTGTAGAAACTTTTATTTCCAGTTTTAGATGTTTGCATCTTTTTTTCTGTCTGTCCAGTCAAAGGTTTGTCGATTTTATCAAAAAACCAACTTCTGGTTTTATTGATTCTCTCTATAGTTTTTCTGTTCTCTATTTCATTTATTTCTGCTCTGAATGTTATTATTTCCTTTTTTTCTGGTAGCTTTGAGCTTAGTTTGCTCTTCCTGTCCTAATTCCTCAAGTTCTAGAGTTAAGCTATTGATTTGGGATCTTTCTTCTTTTTTCATGTAGGCATTTATTGCTATAAATTTCCCTCTGAGCACTGCTTTCACTGCATTCCATAGGTCTTGGCATGTTGTGTTTTCATTCTTGTTTGACTCGTTTTTGTTTCTGTTTTTTTAATTTCTCTTTTGATTTCTTCTTTGACAAATTGGTTGCTTAGTAGTGTGTTATTCAGTTTCTACATAGCTGTGTTTTTTCCAGTTTTCTTTCTGTTATCAGTTTCTAGTTTTATTCCACTATGATCAGAAAAGAAACTTTGTAGGATTTTAATCTTTTAAAATTTATTGAGACTTGCTTTGTGTCCTAAAATATGGTCTATCCTGGAGAGTGATCCATGTTCACTGGAGAAGAATGTATATTTTTCTGTTGGTAGGTATAGTGCCCTATATGTCTGTTAGATCCAGTTAGTTAACAGTGTTATTCAAGTCTTCTGTTCCTTTGTTGATCTTCTTTCTAGTTATTGATATTGCCAAGACTTTGATTAACATTGTTGTAGTTTAAAGATGAGCAGAAATCACCATGTTATAACATTGGTTTTCAACCTTCTTTTTCCAAGGAGACACACACTCCATTACACAGCATTCTCCAGTGGACGTGCTCAGCATCATGAGCAACTCCCTCACGTATTAGCTGTAGCTGTACCCGTCTCTTCCATTGAAGGATATAAATTTATGGAAATAATCAAGAGTAACCCAATTATGGGATAATCACGAACCCTCCAAATTAATTTTTGAATAATTTTAAACATTTTTCTTTTAATTGGCTGTCTTAGTTATCTAGTGCTCCCATAACAGCAATACCACAAGTGGATGGCTTTAACAAAAAGAAGTTTATTTCCTCACAGTAAAAGTAGGCTAAAAGTCCAAATTCTGGGCGTCAGCTCCCGGGAAAGGCTTTTTCTCTCTGTCGGCCTTCTTCTCTTTGGTGTTCCCCCGGACTAGGAGCTTCTCTGTGCAGGGACCCCGGTCCAAAGGACGTGCTCTGCTCCTGGCACTGCTTCCTTGATGGTATGAGGTCCCCTGTCTCACTGCTCACTTCTGTCTTTTATATCTCAAGAGATTGCCTCGGGACACAATCCAGTCTTGTAGATCCAGTCCTTCCTTACTAACACAACTGCCACCCATCCTCCCTCCTTAACATCATAGAGGCAGGTTTACAACATACAGGAAGATCACACAGTACCAGGAATCATGGCCTAGGCAAACTGATACACACATTTTTGGGGGGACATAATTCAAACCATGACATTGTCATTTTATTATTGTGTTATGTGGTGACTAGATCAAACTTCTTTAAATAATTCTTTGAACTCATCACAATTCTTCGAAGTCAGCGCCCTTATTTCCTCATTTTCTATCCATCTAGTCACCACTGACTATCCTGTCCATTAAATTTTTTGTTTTCTTGGTTTCCATGATATCGGTATTGCTTTGGTGCTCTACAGTCAACAAAAACTAGTCTTTAAACTGCTGGCAGTGACTTCTAGATCACCTCATGTAGGTCCTCATTCTCACTACCCTCCAAGCAACATTCATTATTTCAACTATTCCTTACATGAAATTCTCTGTTCCCTTGGCTTCCTTGACACCAAGAGTTATTCTGGTCCTTCTCACCCCTCTAACCACTTTTAACTCCAGTGATATCCTCTTATCCCTTCTTGGTATTCCTCAAAGGATTTTTCCAAGAACCTCTTATTTTCTCTTTTACTCTTTTTTCCTGATGATATCATCCACTTCCATTACTGTAACTATAACTTTTATGTGTATAAACTTTCACAATTTATCTTTGGCTGACCTACCTATCAGACTGTAATCTCATGTTTCTAATACTGCTGGATCTTTTAGAAGCTCTTCTGACAGCTCGTAATCAATGTACCTGAAATATTTATTATCTTTCCACTAAAACCAACTCCTTATCATATTTTTTGTCAGCGGATATTATATTTCCTTTTGGTAGGCATAAAGAAAAAACTTTGAATTAATTCTTGACCTTTTACCTCCACCTTTCTTTCCTTTATCACCTCTTCATTCCAGTAAAGGTTCAGTGTTATCTAGTTCCAACTCTGCACTGTCTTTGAATCCTTCCATTTTCTACTTCGTATAAATGATATTCCCCACTGTTGATACAACGAGGAATATTGTACAAGCTTCATGTCTGGCAGAGGGGTTGTTGTTGTTAGCTGCCATCGAGTAGATTTTGACTCATAGTGACCCCATGTGACAGAGTAGAACTGCCCCATGGGGTTTTCTAGGCTATAATCCTTATAGAAGCAGATCTCCAAGTCTTCCTCCTGTGGAGCCACTGGGTGGGTGGGTTTGAACTGCTAACCTTTTGGTTAGCAGCTGAGTGCTTAACCATTGCACCACCAGGGCTCCTTTGGCAGAGGGCAAAAGGATGTAAAAGCAGTCATTGCAAAACAGTGAGATAGGAGTAACAGAGAAGAAGCATCTCAAGGAAGAGAGGGAGGGAAGACTCCTCAAAGGGATGGCATAGGAGCCAAATCTTGAAGGATGAATGGGAATCAGACTGATAAAGGCAGGTTGAACATTCCAGAATAATAACATGTGCAAAAGAATACTGGCAAAGAAGACCATGACTCACTGAAGTACAAGTAACTCTGTAGGGCTGGAGCTTGCGCTTTGTTGGGGAATCTTACTGGGAGAAACAGGAGGAGACGCTCTAGAAGTAGTGGGAATGAGGGGAAAATATTAAGGGTCTTATTTCAGTTATCTATTTCTGCATAACAAGCAACTACAAACCTTCAGGTCCTGAAACAACAACAGCCATTTATTATTTCCCACAATTCTCCAATTGGGCAGGGATCAATAGGGATGATTTATCTCTGTTCCATCTGGTATAGGTTGACACAGCGTGACTGGGGCTGGAAGATACAAAATCGTCATTCACATGTCTGGCACAGCATGAGTGCTTAATAAATTTCAATGCTTATTGTTTTAATAGACTTCCTGCTGATCTTTGCTGTTTCTCTTTATTTCTCAGGGAGATGTTAATCTCGGTGGCTCTGGGCCAGGTGTTATCCCTCCTTATTTGTGGGATTGGCTTGACCAGCAAGTACCTGTCAGAAGATTTCCATGCCAATACACCGGTCTTCCAGAGTTTCCTCAATTACATCCTTCTCTTCTTGGTCTATACCACCACCCTAGCCGTCAGACAAGGTAAGCATGCAGAAACACCAAGGATGTGGCTTGGTTTCTCTTTTAGAAACAGCTAGAATGATGAGCCACAGCCAATAAATTTTTGTCACTTACAGCATCAGTAAGACAATTCAAAACCCCAGATCTCACTTTTCTATTCTGCAGTGACACAGCAAACAAAATGAATGAATAAATCAAAAAGAAATAAATTGTGTGAATTCAGCGGGAAGTAGAAAATGCATGTATAGGCAGAAATGTACAATTGCTCACTCTTTGAATTCCTGTTAACATTCCTTGTACCTCTCAGTGAATCTAAATAAATTGTTTCCCTGGAACCTGAAACAGGCCTGATGTACTGCCCTAAATAATGCTAGCCTGAGAAATCCAAGCAAATTGCAGGCAAGTAGATGTTATTTGGGAAAGTGATGCAAGAAAGATAAAAGTAGTAAACACAAACAACTGTAGTAGTAACACAGGGGGAAAGAAAACCACCACAAATGATCAGGCAAGGTCGTCTGTCTAAATTTAAAATAGCTAAAGCAATAAAACAAGTCCTGAACGATCACTGCAAGAGTCAATGCAGGGGAAACTTTTAAGGGGCTGTTGCAGTTGAAAATCTTTACAGTATATCCCTGGAAGGTACACTTCAGAGCCTGATGATTATACCACTGAACCTGGTGTAAATACTTTTATGTATAGCCCAAAAATAGCCAAGAATTTTCCCCCAATAGCAGCTGTTGTCTATAGAATATGCAATTGAAAAGAAAATTATTAATAGGTTTGGAGATAATTATATGCTTATATACATGATGGAGCTTTGGTGATGCAGTGGTTAAGAACTGTGGCTGGTAACCAAAAGATCAGCAGTTCAAAACCACCAGCTGCTCCTTGGAAACCCTATGAGGCAGTTCTGCTCTGTCCTGTAGGGTCGCTATGAGTTGGACTTGACTTGATGGCAGTGTTTTTTTATATACATGATAAATAAGGATATCATGTATAGCTGTATACATCAATCATACAGTCATACTTTTTTGAAACTTTTATAAGAACTGCTTATTGGTATCTAATTTTTATATTTCCTTATTTGGATTGCTGTCCAGAATAATATTGCTTAATTTATAATGATTTGGACGTTACTAGGTTTTATCTTAGAGGAGGATAAAAATGAACAAGTTAGGACTGAATTCTAATTTAATTTTGGATTTGCTTTAGAGTATTGAAGAAGCTAATTTCATTTATTTCTCAAAACTTGGTGCTATTGGTGCTTGTTTTTAACATTTTATTTTTTTATTGTACTTTAGATGAAGGTTTACAGAACAAACTAGTTTCTCATTAAACAGTTAGTACACATATTGTCTTATGACATTGCTTAACAACCCCACAACATGTCAACACTCTCCCTTCTCGACCTTGGGTTCCCTATTACCAGCTTTCCTGTCCCCTCCTGCCTTCTAGCCCTTGTCCCTGGGCTGGTGTGACCCTTTAGTCTCATTTTGTTTTATGGGCCTGTCTAATCTTTGCCTGAAGGGTGAACCTTGGGAGTGACTTCATTACTGAGCTAAAAGTGTGTCCGGGGCCATACTCTTGGGGTTTCTCCAGTCTCTGTCAGGCCAGTAGTCTGGTCTATTTTTGTGAGTCAGAATTTTGTTCTACATTTTCCTCCAGCTCTGTCCGGGACCCTCTATTGTGATCCCTGTCAAAGAAGTCATTGGTGGTATCTGGGCACCATCTAGTTGTACTAGACTCAGTCTGGTGGAGACCATGGTAGTTGTGGTCCATTAGTCCTTTGAATAATCTTTGCCTTGTGTCTTTGTTTTTCTTCATTCTTCCTTGCTCCTGAAGGGGTGAGACCAGTGGAGTATCTTAGATGGCTGCTCACAAGCTTTTAAGACCCCAGACGCTACTCACCAAAGTAGAATGTAGAACATTTTCTTTATAAACTATGCTATGCCAATTGAGCTAGACGTTCCCCAAGACCATGGTCCCCACAGCCCTCTGCCCAGCAATTCAGTGCCCCAGGGAGTTTGGATGTATCTATGGAGCTTCCGTGACTTTGCCTTGTACAAGTTGTGCTGGCTTCCCCAGTATTGTGTACTGTCTTACCCTTCACCAAAGGTCTTTTACATTTTAATATCAGTAAACAAAATTACTTCAAGAATAAAGTATGAACTAAAAACCAGGTGCTTAGACTACTGGAGATGCCCGGCAACATACAGCGTGATAAGAAAGCTAATAATTTTGAACTGTACGTAATGTGATATCTAACCAGTTGTTTAGATACCACTAGTGCCTCAATCCAGGCAGAGACTAGAGGAAGTGAGGAAATGGGGAAGGCATATCATTACAAATTCACTTATGAGAGACTGTTATCATGAGGCATGTGTAACTTGGCCACTTCAGGAAGGGCAAGCTAAGCAGTTTGACTTCAGAATTACTTAATGTAAGTATGAATCAATACTAAAAGAATAACATTATTTAGCCCAGTATAAGGAGTACAATTAATAATATTAGGATTATATTAAGAAAAATTATTCACAACTCTAAGATTACCCCCCCAAAATTTTTTTTTTCATGAGAAAGTGGTAAATTTATCTTCTCCAGCAACTTTTAGAACCAAGCAGTCTAGGCTACTAGAGGATGAATTGTAACTAGTCTTTAGGGTTTTGTCTATCTTACTTTCCAGCGGTCCAGAGATTTAATAAAAACCTGCATTGGGGAAGAAAAAAATCAGTCTAGTATAAGAAGAAAGTAATTTCCCAGTTATAGGTAGAGATCAGAGAAGCTTAGAAACCTAAATGTAGAAAAAGATCCAAAGTTAATCATTATAATAATACCTTCCATTGAGCCTTTGTAATGTTCCAGCCACTATGTATGTGAATTATCTTTTTTATTCTTTCAATCTGAGGAAATAAGTATTATTATCCAAAATTTTATAAGTGAGAAAACTGAGGCTTAGTCAGCCTCAGTAACCTGTTCAAGACTATAGAATTAGAAAGTGGTAGCGGCACATCTTAACCCAGAGCTTTGTGTACCCAAGAGTCCCTGGGTGGTACAAATAGTTAACAGACTTGACTGTTAACTGAAGGGTTTGAGGTTTGAGTCCACCTAGAGGGTGGACTTTGAAGGAAGGCTTGGAAATCTACTTCCGAAACATCAGCCATTGAAAACCCTATGCAGTACAATTCTGCTCTGACACCCATGGGGTCGCCATTGGTCAGACTCAACTCCACAGCAACTGGTGTGCCTTCAGGGCCCACCTGGCCTCCTCAAGTGAGGTTCAGGGAAGGCAGGAGGCTGGAAGGGGGACACAAGAGAACCAATGAAGAAGCATACATATGTGTCCTGATTTTGAACAGAAGGAGGCTTTTTCCTCAAATTTCAAAACTCTGAATAGAAAACCATCCCTGTAGCTGCAAAGTTCAGGGAGCAATGGAGCCAAGGGATATGGTCATGGGCGTTGCTGGTGATGGGAGAGGCACAAATAGACAAAGGCCAAGGACTGGGAGCAGCAAGGAATGTGGAGGCTCTTTGAAAAGCAAAGGCTGAAGAGGGCCTGAGGAAATTCTGACTGTCGACCCCAGTCAGAAATGGCTAGAACCAATTTCTAAAATGCCCTCTCTGGAGCTTTTTACCATTGCTTCAGATTATCACTACATTTGCAGCATGTCTTTCTGTGTGTTTATTTACTTTGAATGTTTGTTTGTTTTAAGCTTCATCTTTAGAAGTTTTAATAGGCTGGCATTAAACTAACATCTGGAAATCAACATAGTAATTACATTAATTTTGTATAGGCTGATTTTCAGTACTACACTCTGGAGGCATAATAATTTCTTTACTCATGCACCTCAAGATCTGGTAGGGAACAAATAACAGAGCAATGAGAAGAGAAAAGTCTGGTGTGCGCAAGGGGAGGCTCTCTTATAGCCACAATTTCTCCTTCCTTCCCAGTGCTCTACAGACCACTCTCCCTGTTGGGCTGCAGGTTAGGACTGAACAAGGTGCTGCTATTGCTAAGTCTCCCAGAGTAAACACCATCTACTCTGATGGGCCATCATATTAATTTAATGCCACCTTAGGCCACATAACAGGAAGTCAGATTCAGGAATATATTTTTAATCAAATCTTTCTTTATCATTCAAATCATATAACTTCTAAAAATTTATGAGTGTCACATTTTAACACAATGTGATAAGTGCACAAAAGCTCTCCAAGAGCATTAAGAGTGATGTTATTACAAAAACTGCCAAAATTTGACATCACAGATAAACGGAATTCTCTCTATCAAGTGTATATTGGACCAGTGATCAAAAAAATTGACATTGCAAGGTTCAGCATAAGATTCAGACTGGAGTTTTGAACTTTCCCCTGATGGTTCCTACAGACGTTTGGTTGCCATCCTCTTTTAAGAACCTGTGTCCTACTAAACACCTTTTAAGTCTGTCCCTCTCCTTGGTTAGAGCTAGTTCTAAAATTCTAAAACTCAAAAAAGTCTTGCTGTTCATAAGAAAAAGCTTGAGTAATACAACTTCATGTAGAAAAGTGTACTTCAAAGAGTAGTTCCAAAAAATAAATCAATCAGAGAGAGAGTAGTTCCATTGACATTGTATCAAGTTTGAAAATAGGTAAAATTTAGATGGCTATAACTTTAATAGGTTCATTGTAACCACTTTTGAGAACTTATTCTGATAATTAAACAACTTATGCTATATATACAAAAAAAAAAAGGTTTCAGGACTATAACTAAGAAAGTTCAGGAAAGCTTCCAAAAACTTATAGATTGTCCTAGAAAATTCTCAAAAGAAGATTCCCTCAAATCTCTTTCCTTAAAATTCCGTGTAATACTAGCTGAAATTAGAAAGCAGAGAAAGATAAAATTCAAAGACCACACACAAAAGGGGAGAAGAACAAGGTTGTGGGTCCAACTCTTCTTGCATTTGTGATGCAGAAGCCAGAAATGTGACAGGCTTGTTAAAAAAAACAAAGGAAAATAGGATACACATCTTACCGTGAAAATGATGTTATCAAACTCTTTGCCCGTAAAGTTCCCGTCTCAATTGTTACAAGAATTCTACTGCTTTCCAGAACTACTTTCAGCAGTTTTGTTTTTAAATAATTTATTGTATTTTATTTTGTTGTTGCAAATATATACAGCAGAACATATACCAATTCAACAGTTTCTACATGTACAGTTCAGTGATGTTGATTGCGTTCTTTGAGTTGAGCAACCATTCTCACTCTCCTATTCTGAGTTGTTCGTGCTCCATTAACATAAACTCACTGCCCCCTAAGTTTCTTACCTAATCTTTCAAGTTGCTGCTGTCAATTGGATGCCATATAGATATATCTTAAAAGAGTGTAATACTTAAGTCAGACATTCTTTATTAGTTAAGCTAAACCGTTGTTTGGTTTCAAGAAGACTTCAGGGGATATTTTTGATTTAAAGATTATCTCAGGGCAGTAGATTCAGGGATTCATCCAGCCTCCATGGCTCCAGAAAGTCTGGATACCCTGAGAATTTGAAATTCTGTTCTACATTTGCCCCCTTTTGACCAGGATTCTTCTATAGACTCTTTGATCAAAATGTTCAGTAATGGTAACTGATTCTTAAAAAACGGATACCATGGTTTCCCTTTTGGCAGCTTTTAACTTCTGAGTATAAATAAACCACAGAATTTTTAAACAGTCAATATTCTTCTATCAATTTTCTCCATTCTTCTCTAATTCCTTTTCCTTTTCCCACCAACAATTGATTCAGTGATGGTGGAGGTAAGCATTGTGGGTCAGAGCAGGAGAGTGAGGGAAAAAAAAAAAACAAAAAATCACTTCAGGTTCTTGTTTTCTTGCCTTAAATTATGATTTTGAAAAAAAAAATCTGTAATGAAAACATGAATAGAATCAGAAATGTCTTCCTCTTTTTATATATAGACCCCAGAAAGAAAATAAGTTATTGCTATTATTGAACGTTATTAGAATACAGACATCCTCAATATTCAGAGACTGGTTCTACCAATTTTGCTTTTACATTGAAAAATATTTTTATAAGCTCTTCCAATTTCGAATAAAAGATAAGCTTCCAGCTGAAAGCAATTTGATGCATATTGCATGTATTTTGCTTTCCAGAAAATTACTGAAACATAGACATTAAAGTATTTATTGACTCACTTATATATTTCTTTGTGAGAGTACAAATGAAGCAAGTCTCTAATAGCACTATCCGAGCACTCATAAAAAAAAATCACCATTATATAATCCCCTTGGGTTTTTTTTTTTTTTCCAAAAAGAGTATACTAAAAAGTGGAACTACATGCTTTTCATGAGAAATATTCTCATTTTAAACATTAAATTATAGAAGACAGAAATCCTAGAGGACTAGGTTCAAATCTCAGTTCTCAGTGGAGAGGCTGAAGAAATGAATTCAGCTCAAGTACTGCAATTACTCACCTTCTCCCAGCCCTTCTACCCACCACTCCTCCTTCCCCACTCAAAGCACTCACATAAGGTAGAAGAGATGAGATACATACATTAAAATGACAACATTATCTATCCCCAACAGCTGGACACAACTCATGGCCCAGTGGTCCAGTCTCACAGTCCTTAGCATTTTAAATGGATGCTCTTCTCGGAGTTTGTGCCAAAAAAAATGTTCCTGTATTTTGGGGGAATGGAAGGTGGGAAAATGTTAATCAAGAGGTAATTGTTACCTCTTCCAATCCAAGACAGGCATCATATTTGTTCTCTGCAAAAACACTACACTTCTTACATATAATTACATAGGCTAAATTCTCAATTACCAGTATCGCAAGATTAAAATATATGTGTAATAAGAAGAAATGTAGAACTTCATACTAAATAAAATAGACCTCTTGGAGAGCCACAATAAGGTCTTGGGAATTTAGATACCTGGAATATTAGGCCCTGGAATCACTCGGATTTCTCACCTCTCCAGTCCTGTGAGTACTTCTCCTCCTTTGGGAATCTTTGCCCTCCTCCCTTTGTCTGAATTTTCTTTAAAGCTTACCATAAAAAAACCTGTTGCCATCGAGTCGATTCCCACTCATAGGAACTCTTATCAGACAGAGTAGAACTGCCCCTGGTGGATTCAAACTGCTTACCTTCTGGGTAGCAGCTGAACACATAACCACTCCGCAACCAGGGTTCCAAAAAGCTTAACATAGGCAGTCAGAATCACGGGGTAAAGGTGAAAAGAGGTAAACCAGGATTTAGGATTCTCTCATAACAGAGGCCGAGTTCTACTCACACACAGCTCAGTTTCCAATTCTCTGGATAACCTTGACTAAATCACTGAGGAGAGGGCTGGCAGAATTAGAAAGCACTTGGCAAATATAAATACTGAATTACAACTCCTTTGGGAGTTGTGGGGGGAGTATTACTGTCACTTACCTGAGTCTGGTGAGGTAATATTCATTGGAGCCTCTTAAGAAGCCTCCCTTGTGGGAAATAGCTTGGCAGACCTCCATTCCTATTCCTTGTCAGGTCAAATTTATTTTTACTTCTAAGTATGATTGGAGAATTTTAGCCCATTAATATAGGAAGTTCCCTCAGGACTTTCAGAGATGAATCCTTGATCGATGCTCCATGGGAATTATGCTTATGTTGATGGGGAGGAGGGAGGAGCAAATTTTGGGGTGGGTGTTATATACATATAATGCTGGGAAATTGATAGAGAAAATTACAAGAGAAAAATTCTTGCAAAACTACCTGCCAGTATGTGGAGTAACTAGAACTCTCATACACTGCTGGTGGGAATGTAAAATGATGCAGTCACTTTGGAAAACAGCTTAACAGTTTCTAATAAAATTAGCATATACTTACCATGTTGTTGTTGTTGTTATGTGCTGTCAAATCAATTCTAACTCATAGCAACCCTATATTACAGAGTAGAACTGCCCCATAGAGTTTCCCAGGCTGTAATCTTTATGGCAGCAGATCGACAGGTCTTTTCTCCAGTGGAGCCCCTGGTGGAACCACTGACCTTTCAGTTAGCAGCTGAGCGCTTAACTTTTGTGGCACAAGGACTCCTTACCCTTACCATATGACCCAGCAATTGCACTCCTAAGTATTTATCTAAGAGGAAAGAAAACATAATGCCTACACAAAGAACTATAGACAAATGTTCCTAGCAGCTTTATTCATGATCACCAAAAACTAAACAACCCAAAAGCCCATCAACTTGTCAAAGGATAAACAAATTGTGGTAAATTCATACAATGGAATACCACTCAGCAGTAAAAAGGATTGAACTACCGATGCATGCAACAACATGGATAGTCTCAAAAGCATTATGCTAAGTGCAAGAAGCCAGACACAGAAACTTACATACTCGATGATTTCATTTATATAACATTCTAGAAAAGACAAAGATATGAGAACAGAAAATATATCAGTTGTTGCCAGAGGCTGAGTATCAGGGGAAGAGACTGACTGCAACGGGGCACAAGGGAGCTTTTAGGGGTGGTGAAAACAGTCTATATATCTTAATTGTTATAGAGGTTACATGACTAAAAGTAGAAGTTACATTTGTCAAAACTCTTTAAACTGTACACTTAAAAGAGGTGAACCTTAATTATATGTGAATTATACTTCAGTAAATCTGACATTAAAAACCCAAAACCAAACGCGTTGCTGTGGAGTCGATTCCAATTCATAGCGACTTTAGGGGAAGAAAAAAAAGAAAATTAATTGGCTCTCTACTATCAATCTGTTATTACCATAATGAAATAATATTGTTGGGCCCAGAATTTCCTGTATATAAGCTGCTCCTTCAGAGTCACTTAAGGCTATTGTTGTTAGCTGCTGTTGAGTCAGCCTCTGACTCATGGCGACCCCATACACAATGGAACAAAACGCCACCCAGTCAGTGCCATCCACATGATTGGTTGCGGATCTGACTGTTGTGATCACAGAGTTTTCATTGGTTGAAGATATTAGGAGGCACCATTAAAACTTTCCACATCGTTGTGACTAGACAATGAGTACAGTCTCCCAAAACGTACTTACTCCTAGGAACTTACTGGTTTGAGATAAACTGTTACTTATCAGGCTCATAATCCATTAAACAATGCAAAAACACACAAATTCCATAACATATGCAGTACTTACAAGTGAATCCGTGCTGAATCTGGTCTTCCACAGTCTTACTCAAACCTACAATATCCAATACTGCATATCCTGTTTGTGCTAAAATGTATGAATCTTAAATAGAGTGATACTTTAAGCAGAACTCCCAATATCACAGTGCAATAAATGACTTTTCAATTGAAGGAAATTGACTTGAATGTTTAACAGCATCTTCTCCTCTTAATGTATGCTTTAACTACCTCATATAAACTTTCTCTCTCTCTCTCTGTACAACAGACCCTCCCTCACTAATGGATGCCCTATGATTCTTTCGTTCCAAATAGCTTATAAGCTTGGGGAGGTTGTCTCCCTGTTTTATCTGGAGTCCATGTTGACTGTTAATTCCAAAAAATCCTTAAGCATTCATGCTGAGAGCTGGCATAGAGCAATACTCATTCCTGACACGCAGCTCCAGGTTCATGTGGGAGATTGAAGGGTGGTTACAAGATGATAACTGTATTGCCTGAAGGAGATAAGTCCCCTTCTGCCAAAATGGTGCTTTGTATGTAATTAGGGTAAAAATTCAGAGGAATAGAGTTTATCCTTACAATCATCTTTCTCATTAAAAAAGAATCATAATGGAAGAACAAAGCAGTCCCTGCAGTGAATTGAATTGCTTTCCCTAAGTTTTCATTAAATCAAAGACTCAGCAGTTAGCCATCTTGCAGACACTTTTGCAGTCTGCTGCAAGAGATTTGCAGGGAGAAAAAAATGAAGCAAACAATTTTTTTTCCTTCACAGGATTAGAATTGCATTGTGATTATCTGTAGATCAGATTCCCTGCCCATGCATTTTTTTTTTTTTTTGAAAGTCTGGTTTCATTGGTTTCTATTTCTGAGATTTTTGAGGACAAGGAGGAGGATCATGTAACTCACCAAATATAAATATGATGCTTGCAAATGAGTGGGTTCTGACAACAAGATGGAGTGGCTGGGCCCTTTCAGTGACCTATATGAGGAAAAACATGAAGAAAATGACTTTCAAATAAAAGAAAACATCATCAGAATTTATGTTTCTGATCATTTTTTGTTTAATTATACTGTGATTGACACTTTTTTCTTTCTAAGAAATAACATGAATCTGTCTCACTTTCTTTTATCTTTAACTGCCTAGTTAATCATTTCAAAAAAAAAAAGTGTATCTTAAAGAATTACATTTACAAATTATTACTTAAGCCCACTAAATTAAAATATAATCTTAAATAATTAGGGTTTAGACTTTTTCTATTTCTCAATTTTATCAAAATTCAAGAGCCATTGAGTCACCCTAGTAAGATTCCATAAATTGTCTCTGCTCTTATTCATTTGATAAGTTAGAATAATAATAGTAACTACCTCATGGGTTTTGTGGAGACTATATGAGTCAATATATAAAAAACCTCTAACACAATGTCAGGCATATAGAAAGCATTCAACAAATATCAGCATCCATCATCAGCATCAGATTTGCTTAAATAAATGTTTATCGTTTTTCCTACCAACTTTGATTTTATAAACATAGCCCTTAATTTGAATAATTTCTACCATGAGGTCCCTGAAATTAAAAAGCCATATTCCAGCATTTTGCAAGACCAATTATTTATTCATTGAAAAATACCTTTTTTCAACAACATAAACAGTGACTATAAATGGGGACCTCTCCAGATGGAATACACCGGAATCAAATTGCCTACGTCTCTGGAAAGAGACAATAGAGAAGCTCAGTATCATCAGTCAAAACAAGGCCAGGGGCCAACTGCAGAACAGACCATCAATTACTCACATGCAAATTCAAGCTGAAGCTGAAGAAAACTTTAAAAAGTCCGTGAGAGCCAAAGTATGACCTTGAGTATATCCCACCTGAGTTTAGAGACCATCTCAGGAATAGATTTCACACATCGAACACGAATGACTAAAGACCAGACGAGTTGTGGGATGACATCAAAGACATCCTACATGAAGAAAGCAAGGTCATTAAAAATACAGGAAAGAAAGAAAAGACCAAAATGCGTGTCAGAAGAAACTCTGCAACTTACTCTTGAACATATATAGTAGCAAAAGTGAATGAAAGAAACGATGTAGTAAAAGAGCTGAAAAGAAGATTTCAAAGGGTGGCTTGAGAAGACAAAGTAAAGTATTATAATGAAATGTGAAAAGACCTGTAGTTAGAAAAACAAAAGGGAAGAACACACTCAGCATTTCTCAAGCTGAAAGAATTGAAGAAAAAATTCAAGCCTCAAGTTGCAATATTGAAGGATCATACAGGAAAATATTAAACGACGCAGGAAGCATCAAAAGAAGATGGAAGGAATACGCAGAGCCACTGTTCCAAAAAGATTCGATCAATGTTCAGCTATTTCAGGAGATAACATATGACTAAGAATTGATGGTATTGAAGGAAGAAGTCCAAGCTGCACTGAAGGTATTGGAGAAAAACAAGGCTCTGGGAATTGACAAAATACCAGTTGAGATGTTTCAACAAGTGGATGCAGCTCTGGAGATGCTAACTCATCTATGCCAGGAAATTTGGAAGACAGCTACCACATCAACCAACTGGAAGAGATCCACATATGTGCCCATTCCAAAGAAAAGTGATCCAACGGAATGTGGAAATTATAGAACAATATCATTAATATCACATGCAAGTAAAATTTTGCTGAAGATCATTCAAAAGCAGCTGCAGCAGTACCTCAACAGGGAATTGCCAGAAATTCAAGCTGGGTTCAAAAGAGGACATGGAACAAGGGATATCATTGCTGATATCAGATGTATCTTGAATGAAAGCAGAGAATGCCAGAAAGATGTTTACCTGTGTTTTATTGACTGTGCAAAGGCATTTGACCGTGTGGATCATAACAAATTATGGATAACATTGCGAAGAATGGGAATTCCAGAACACTTAATTGTGCTTATGCCAAACCTGTATATAGACCAAAAGGCAGTTGTTCAAAGAGAATAAGGGAATACTGTGTGGTTTAAAATCAGGAGAAGTGGGTTGTATCCTTTTATCATACTCATTCAATCTGTATGCTGAGCAAATAATTTGAGAAGCTGGACTCTATAAAGAAGAATGGGGCATCAAGATGGGAGGAAGACTCATTAACAACCTGTGTTATGTAGATGACACAGCCTTCCTTGCTGAAAGTGAAGAGGACTTGAAGCACTTACTGATGAAGATCAAAGACTGCAGTCTTCAGTGTGGATTACACCTCAACATAAAGAAAACAAAAATCCTCACAACTGGACCGATAAGCAACATCATGTTAAATGGAGAAAATATTGAGGTTATCAAGGATTTCGTTTTACTTAGATCCACAATAAATGCCTGTGGAAGCAGCAGTCAAGAAATCAAACAACATATTGCATTGGGCAAAACTGCTGCAAAAGACCTCTTTAAAATGTTAGAAAGCAAAGATGTCACTTTGAGGACTAAGGTGTGTCTAATCCAGGCATGGTATTTTCAGTAGTCTTGTATGCATTTGAAAGTTGGACAATGAATTAGGAAGACCTAAAGAGAATTGATGCCTTTGAATTATGGTGTTGGCAAAGAATATTGAATATACCAGGCACTACCAAAAGAGTGAATAAATCTGTCTTGGAAGAGGTACAGCCAGAATATTCCTTAGAAGTAAGAATGGCAAGACTTGGTCTCACATACTTTGGACATGTTATCATGAGGGACTGGCCCCTGGAGAAGGACATCATGCTTGGTAAACTAGAGGGTCAGCAAAAAAGAGGAAGACCCTCAACAAGATGGACTGACACAATGGCTGCAACAATGGGCTCAAACAGAGCAACGATTGTGAGAATGGCGCAGGACCAGGCAGTGTTTTGTTCTGTTGTTCATAGGGTTGCTGTGAGTCAGAACCGGCTTGAGGGCACCTAACAACAACAACAACACAACGTGTTCTTCTTCACTTATTCCTGGATGTCAGAGGAGGCAATGAAGTGATTCACAGAAGGATGAAAAAAGATGTATTAGATGTTGTCTTACCACTACTGTGACCGATGTGAGTGAAATAACTCACTAATATAATCACTACACTGGCCCTTGACTTCTTCTAAAATGCACTAGCCCAAGACACGCCCTCCCAGGTTTTACAGTGGGGGTTCTTCTGTCTGAGAAACCAAGCCAAGAATGCAACAGGCATTCAGAATCTTGGCTCAGAAGGAGCCAGAGCCACCCTCCCACTTTTAGGTATATCTGTGCCCTAATAATTCTAACTATGAGAGATCGGAAGACGGAAGGAGGGCTGCTAAGGGGAGGAATTGAGACAATTTCTCAGGCCAGTGCTTGCCCCAGAAGTGAGGGAGTATTTTGTCCTAGAGCTTAGATTAGAACCATGAAATCTCCAGACAGAATTGCTACCCACCCTTCCTCTGCTGTGCTTGTGTATGTCTTATCTCTCCTCCTGTTTTGTCTTCATCCCAGCCTTTTCCTTCTCACAGAGCCTTAACTGATAGGCAAATGGGAAATATGAGGAGAAAAACATTCTCATTCCTTTTACTGAAACAGGACTATCATTACAAGCCCAGATATTGCTCAGAAGATCCAGAGTCAGTTTATTCCATGGCTGCAAATAACGACTCCTTGCTCAAGAAAAAGCTCAGAGCATCAAAGGCACCAAAGTAAAGCATGCTATAAACTAAGCTTGATCACCTTTTTTCCTGCATATTTTTTCTTCCACAACACACACAGAATGCATCTGTGAACCGTAACCAACTGAATATGCAGACAGAAAACGAAGCAAATCCAAACTAGCTAGGAAAATGACATTCCCATTTGGCCTACTGACCGAGGCTCTTGCAAGCTGGAGAGGCTGAGAGAATAGAAGTATGGTTTGGCAGTAGCCAGAAAGGGATGCCATTTCTTTTCCCTGAAAATCTCAGGCAAGGAATCAGTACTTGGGACAAGGGCCATAGATGCTTTAGAAAACCCTATCATTAAAACTCAAATTCTTTAGACACATTCCTAGAAAGAGAATTGGGTCACTATATCATAATCTCAATCCCGAATATCCACCAATTATTTGGAATAATCAATGAACAGCACATCACTTTAAGGTCATTTCAATGGAAATGATTGTAAGAAACCTGTAAGCAGACATCTTGACTTACTAATGAACTACTACAAGGAGAAGAACTGATGTTAGAGGGGCTCATTAAAAGGGATCGTGCTCCAGTGACCGTCCTGACAGGGAACACAACAGAGAGTCCCGAAAGGAGCAGGAGAAAAGTGGGGTGCAGAACTCAAATCTAGTAAAAAGACCAGACTTAATGATCTGACTGATACTGGAGGAACCCCAGAAAGCATGGCCCCCGGACTCTCTGTCAATCCAGAACTAAAACCATTCCTGAGGCCAGCTCTTCAGACAAAGATTAGACTGGACTATGGGACATAAAATGATACTTGTAAAGAGTGTGCTTCTTAGCTCAAGTAGATACATGAGACTAAATGGGCAGCTTATGTCCAGGGGCGAGATGAGAAGGCAGAGAGGGTCAGGAGCTGGTTGAATGGACATGGGAAATCCGGGATGGAAAGGAGGAGTGTGCTGTCACAGTATAGGGAGAGCAATTAGGGTCACATAACAATGTATGTGTAAATTTTTGTATGAGAGACTAACTTGAATTGTAAACTTCCACTTAAAGTACAACAATAAAAAAAAAAGGGATCGTGCTCCCATTTTTTGATAGAAGAAGAAATCCTTTCTATTTCAAAGTGTAATAAGTAAAATCAGAGTGGGGAAAGGAAAAAACTTAAAAGTAATCTGAGATGAAAAAGAGCTGCAAAATGCCCCAAGAGAGCACAAAGGCATAGGGCTACAAAGCCAGGGAAGTAGCCACCAGCATGTCACTCTATAGTTGAGAAGAGGCAAAGGCCACGCTATCCTAGATCGTGGAACTGTTGCTCAACCGTTGTTCAGCAGCAGAAGTACACCACAGACAAACTCAGTGTACTACTGGGGCCTCACCAAATTCAAAGCAGCAGGTTTATACCTACAGGCACATTTCACCTTTTGGCTTAGTGGATGTCATTCGCTGAGGTTGAAATTCCCAACTGTGCGGTGTTAAACTCAGGACCATTATAGCACAGCTTTAAGCACGCTATTGATTTTAAACTTTTGTTAGATTAAGAGAAACTAAGTTAGAGCATTCAGAAGCAAGCAAAGAACTCAGTTTCTAAAAATAAAGTTAAGGAACTTGGCAAGTAACTTCTGTTAAACAGAAATGTGTAGGCAGAACTTACGTAAGTGACATAGATATTGAAGTCTCTGCACAGTTAAAAATTGCAAGTTATTTACTATATGGAAACAATAGCTCTCAATCTCTGGTTCCCGATGTTTTGGCATCAGATATGCCCACTGATTTAGATACTTGAGAGGAAAGCTGTTAATAAATGTGTTTTTCTATCAGAATGTCTCTTAACTAAACAAGCCAAAGAGATAACCCCTCCCAAGCATATAGAGCTTTATTGTGTTAGTTCTACCTATGATTACTTTATACAGAAAATTCCAGAGACTCAGACCTGATTACATCTTTTTCAAATTCGTCTTATCTAAATTTCTGTTCTCTTGCCTTCTTCTGTTACTCATTTCTTTCTTCATTCATCTATTTATTCACTCATGCGTTAATTCATTCATTTATTCAGCAAATGCTTTTTGAGAACTTCCGTTTGTCAAGCACTGTACTACTAGGTGTGAAGGATACCAAACTGAGTAAACATGGTCTCCCTTCTCCCCACCCTCCTCCAAGCTCACAAACCATATGAGGAGATTGGCAAGAAAGGAGTCCCCACCACTGTGAAAATACAGATTTAAGGGCTTCCTTTTCCCTTGTCTCCCTGAACCTTCATTTCAAAAGCATTTACTTTGCCATCCATTTCTCCGCTCATTTCTCTCTCCAGCCCACAGTCCTCCCTTTCCCAGTTATTCACAACAGAATAACTCATTACAAGCAGTTATAATCAGTACATTGCTGTGTCATGTCCTTCTCATTGGCCTTTCACCCTTTAATGCATGCACCTTTAATCCATGGACCCTGACTTTGCATTAAGAAGAGCAGCAGCTGTCCCTGCAGTCCCTGCACTGACCCCCCGTCCTGTTTTTAGGAGAACACCGCACAGACATCATCCACGTGTTTCATTTAGACTTAGCTGTGGCACCTTCTTGACTGCTAGACTTCTATGAGCTAGAGAAGTGGGTTATTTTCACGATTATTAGTGACTTCCTAGACCTTCAAAAGCCTCCCCTCTCTGCACCAGCAGTTATGTGTAGATTACAGCTCTACCTCATTTTGCCTGACTTAAATGACCCCTCTGCATAGTGATCATTGCATTGGACAAATCTGCTGCAAAAGACCTCTTTAAGGTGTAAAAGGCAAAGATGTCACTTTAAGGACTTAGGTGCACCTGACCCAAGCCATGGTGTTTTCAATCGCCTCATATGCATGTGAATGCTGGACAATGAATAAGGAAGACCGAAGAAGAATTGATGCCTTTGAATTACGGTGTTGGCAAAGAATATTGAATATACTATGGACTGCCAAAAAGAGCAAACAAATCTGTCTTGGAAGAAGTACAGCCAGGATGCTCATTAGAAACAAGGATGGCGAGAAGTCATCTCACATACTTTGGACGCGTTGACAGGAGGAATCAGTCTCTGGAGAAGGACATCATGCTTGGTAAAGTAGAGGGTCTGCGAAAAAGAGGGAGGCCCTCAACGAGATGGATTGACACAGTGGCTGCAATAATGGGCTCAACCATAGCGACAATTGTGAGGATGGTGCAGGACTGGTCAGTATTCATTCTGTTGTACACAGGGTTGCTATGAGTTGGAACCGGCTCGACACACCTAAAACAAAAACAACAACAATTGCCTGATGACAAATAGTCCATCACTTCTCTGGCCTTGTCCCTTTAAGAAAACTTCACCCTTCTCCTGGAGATCTGGAGATGCACATTTAGGACTTGCTGATAATTGAACTTAAGCTCTTTCCAAGTTTCTAACAACCCCCATAAAAGATTATAAACCATGATAATTTACTGCTATAAAATGAAAAGTGATCAAGTAAGAACATAGTGGTGATATAAGCGCTCATGGATTTTGTCCCAGAACCTGTGCAGGAGAAAAACTTCCAGCCACTCTTTGGGACCATTAGCATCTGCAGAGGAAAGAAAAAGGACATCAAAATATCAGCCTCTTACTTACTTTTGACTAACTGGCTCATTTCATTTTCTTAGTATGAAGCATGCTCCATTCAGCAAATATTCATCAGATTTCTTTCAGGCTATTAGGTTCGCATTCTGTAGTATTCTAGAGGAGTAAATTAATGGTACGTTTGATAGCAGGATCACAATTTACACAATTTCTAATAGTTCCAATTCATCTTCAGAAAGTAGCAGAGATAAATATCCAACCAAACGTATCAATGTGTATGATTCTTTGGAGAAATCATTACTGTGTCTTATTAATCTTGCACCAAAATCTCTGGTCTAAATCTGTTTACTCAGGGCTTCACTTGAAAACCAGAAAAGGCTATCCCACTCTAGCAGGGACATCTTCAAATACACTCAGATAGCCCCTGTCTAACTCCGCAGCCTCCCATGGTTAAAATTTAAACACACCCAACCAACTAACTCTTAGATTACCCATGTCATTTCTGGGATTGGAGTTTAGTATGGTTGTAGCATATATTGACTGATGCGAAGTTGTCTTCAATTAAATTTTAAAACATCTATTGAGCCTCCACTATGTGCCAGATACTGTTTGAGATCTTTAGAAATGCCCTCTCTCCTTCTCCATCACCCAAACTGCTGCTACTGTCCTCGAACTGCTTTCTGTCTCTGACACCTGCCACACCTTTGTCCTTGTGATTGTTAAGGTTATGTGTCAACTTGACTGGACCATGATTCTCAGTGGTTTGGCAGTTGTGGTGTAGTTTGGCAGTCGTATGATGATGTGATCACTTCCATGGTGAGATTTGATATAACACGCTCACCTCCATGCTGAGATCTGCTGTGAGTAGCTAGTCAGATGTAAGGGAATTTCCCTGGGGATGTGGCCTGCATTGAATATAAGTAGACCCTCTGGCAAGGCTCGTGGGCTTTTGCTCGCTGTGGCTGTGGCAGCTGGCTCCTGTTCGTCTGACCTCCAGTTCCCGGGACTTAAGCTAGCAGCTTACCTGCAGTCTTGCCTGCCAATTTGGGATTCATTGATCTTCGCAGCCTGTGAGCAAGAGCTCTACTGAATGACCTGCCAGTCTTGGGTTTGTGAATCAGGAGAAGCCTCCAGCCTGACCTATAAATTTGGGACGTTCCAGCCTCTGCAACCTTGTGAGCCATTTTCTTGATATCAGTATTTTTATATAGATACCTAGGTGCTTTACTGGTTTTGCTTCTCCAGAGAACCCAGCCTAAGATGATCCTATAACCCCTATTTTAAAACTTTTCTGTAAGCCAAAGTTCACTAGCAACCAGGTGCTGGGGGCTCATGTAAATCCTTCTTCTTCATTTATGTTTTAGATTGAAATCACAATTGAAAAAATAAACAGTTGGGGGAGGAATTGGTTAATAAAAAATGGTTATTTTCCACATCTATTGAAATCAAAATGTACTTCTCTGCTTCATTCTGTGAACCAAAGTAAATTCTTTTAATGAGGATGCAAAGAGGCTGAAAATCAAGATACTAGGATGCTGCTACCACTGCTTTCTAATTAGCCTGTCTACTTGAGGAAAGAAAGCCAAAGATATAATATTCTAATTTTTGATTTCTGAGCAGGTTTTCTTCTAACATGCAAGCCCCATGGCTTTGGATTTCAGAGTAGGAGACTTTGATCCTAATGTAAAAAAATAAACTTAATATTTTAGGTACTAATTTCATAAGAAATAATTTCAGTTGATAACTAAAGTCTATATACATCATTATTGTTAAACTCAATGCCATTCATCTCTTAATACAGAGCTTTCAGTTAAAATCAGTTTAATTAGATTGAGAGTTAAAATGAACTGAAATACTTCCTTGATAGTAAATCTTCCCACCTTTGTTGGACTGCTTCTAAGGTAAATGTCCACTTTATATAAACAGCTAATTAGTTGGAAAGAACCATGGGAAGCCAAGAGATTTGAGACAATATTTCAGGAGACAATGTTATAACCATTTTTAACATTTATTTTTATTTTTAAAATTATTCAACTAATTACTAAACATTTCAAATGCAGACATAAATATGGTTTAAAAAAAAAGTGATAGTCACCTATATGCTTCCCACCTCCCACATAAATCCCACTCTCTTCTTCAAAACAAATGTTTATTAAATTTTTGTGATTCATCTTTCAAAGAATTTTTCTATTCATTTGCATTATAGTTTGTTTTCATGTAAATACTAGTAACTATACATATAATTATGCAACTTGCTTTTCTCACTGAAGATTATGTCTTGAAAATTTTTCTGTCTCAGAACATGTCCATTTACTTCATGTTTTTAATTGCTGCTTAATATTTATAAACCGACAATTGGAAGTGTTTCCAATTCTGACTTATGTCATCCATTTTACAAGCATCCTGGTAGATATATCTTTGAATAAATGTGGGAATATCTTACAGTTTAGATTTCTAAAAATTTAAGTGTTCTCAACTATAAGAAAACAAACAATCCAGTTAAGAAATGGGCAAAAATACTGAAGAGATACTTCACCAAGAAGATATACAGATGGCAAATAAACATGAAAAGATGCTGAACATCATATGTCATTAGAGAGTTGCAAAGTAAAATAACAGTGACAGCAATTATATACCTATTAGAATGGGTAAAACCCAAAACATCTGTAACACCACATGCTGGCAAGGATGTGGAGCAACAGGACCTCTCATTCATTGCTGGTGGGAATGCAAAATGGTACAGCCACCTTAGAAGATACTCTGGCAGCTTCTTGCAAAGCTAAACACAGGCTTATCAAACAATTGAGTAATTGCGCTCTTAGGTATTTACCCAAATTAGTTGAAAATTTATGTCCACATAATAACCTGCACACAAATGTATATAGCGGCTTTATTCAAAATTGCCAAAAATTGGAAGCAACCAAGATGTCATGGAATAAGTGAATGATTAAACAAACTGTACACCCATACAATGGAGTATTACTCAGTTATAGAATGAGCTATCAAGCTACAGAAAGACATGGAGGAACCTTAGATGCATATTGCTGAGTGAAAGAAGACAGTCTGAAAAGGCTATGTACTGCATAATTTCACTTATATGAAATTCTGGAAAAGGCAAAATTATAGAGACAACAAGAAGATTAAGTGGTTACTAGGCGGTGGGATAGGGTATGGATAGCTGGAGCATAGAGGATTTTTAGGGCTTTTTTTGTGTATTATACAGTAAGTGGACACATAACATCATGCAGTTGTCAAAACCCATAGAAATTGTAAAAGACAAAGAATGAACCCTAGTGTCAACTATGGACTTTTGTTAATAAAAATGTATCAATATCGATCCATCACTTGTTGGAAATGTGCCACCTGAATGCAAGATGTTAATCATAGGGGAAACTGGGGGTGAGGGAGTAGTATATGGGAGCTCTGTTGTTTCTGCTCAATTTTCTGTAAATATAAAACTGCTCTAAAAAAAAAAAAGCCTGCTAATTAAAAAAATTTAAATACTGAGTCAAAGCGTATTTTAAGTACTGGTAAATATCACCAAATTTCCTCCAAAAAAAGACATTACCAATTCAAAAGCCTACCAACAGTAGGCTACATGCCTTTAAAGTGCATTCTTAATTTCTGTTTTCTAATATGGAGGATAAACAAAATGCCTAGTTTTAAATTTTATATACTAAGGTATCTGCTCAGGCAACCAAACCAAAACCCATTGCTGTCGAGTTGATTCTGACTCATAGCAACCCGATAGGACAGAGTAGAACTGCCTCATAGAGTTTCCAAGGGCGGCTGATGCATTTGAACTGCTGATCTTTTGGTTAACCACCATAGCTTACTGTAGCTCTTAACCACTGTGCCACTATATCTAGGTCTAAATATAGAAACTTAAATTGACCTTCATTCTACTGATAATTGTATTCATTATTATATATACAACTTTAACATAAAATTGATATGATTAGGAAAAAAAAAACCTACCAACACTATTTGAAAGTATCTTCTTCTCCACTTATTTATCAACATCAGATACTATCTGTAAATTTTTTGTCAATCTGAAAGGTGAAAAATATCTCACTGTTTTCAATTTATTTTCTTTGATTACTATATGGTTGCTATTGGTTGGAATAGACTCGATGGCAATGGGTTTGGTTTTGGTTTGGTTTCATATGTTTTTGGTTTTGGTTTGGTTTCATATGTTTATCAGAAAAATGAAATAACTTTTAAATCCTAAAATAAAGATGTGAAATGATAGTGATCCCTCTCTCAGTCTGTGCTTGTTATGATTATGTCCCAGTAGACTCCTTCCCTTCCTTCATTCACATAGTCTCTTGTTTTCATCTCCTCATGAATGAGTGCAAAGAAGGCAAAACAATTGGCCCTGTGGTACCTTCCTCTGGAAGAATGCCACTGCCAAAGCATTGGAGTAATAATTCAGAAATTTATATCATCCATAAACCTTTTATAGTAGTATAATTAGTAGGACTATTAATACTATCCAAGCCTAGCTTTCTTTACTGTTGTAAACACAGCTTGTGATCACATAAATGACATCAGTAATAATCCTTTAGGGTATCATATAAACCAAAGTGCTTGCGTCAGTTTAGCTAGCGTTTAATCAGAATCTCCATTCCAATAATAAAAAAAGAAGATTCTTTTTGCTTGGAAGACTGAGTACAAGGGATAAATCTTGGGCATTTTCGAACGTTTGGATTCCTGGAGAGCTAACTGTTGTTGATATCCTTGGGAAGAATGGATTGGAGAGAAATAGAGAAATTTTAGCTAGTATCAATGCACGGTTATGGCTATCAGCCAAATATATGCTGCCTGTTTCTGTAGCTTGATATTGTTTACATATAGCTTTCACTACTCTTGTGGCTTTTTTTATTAATGTCTATTCCAAAAAAATGAAGTGAGTTTGTTAGCATATATGTTTATTTATTTTCAAAAAATAATGAATGTGACATGAAAGTAGATTCTAGGAATCCCAAATTAGTGTAAATTGGCAGCTTGGTTTTAGATGACTGCTGTGGGAATCAGGACCTTACAATTAAGTGCAGGGATGTTCTGTACTGTGGTTTATGTTCCCTCTTTCAGCAGGCCACCTCAATATCTCTGTGGCTCAGATTTCCTGACTGAAAAAAATGGGGATGGTTATCAAATAATACCTGTTTATTAACATATATAACTCACTTTTTGTGCTCTGAGATATAAATTGGTAGCTCTGATGGTTTCATTAAAATGTTAATCTAGTTTCATGATATTTGACAGTCAGTATTCCATTGTAGGTGACATTTTTAGAAACAGCTATTAATTTACTTAAGCCATAGCTCTGAATAAAACTAGCTATATTCTAGAATGAATAAAATTTTCTGAAGCCACGGATATAAAGGCAGTTCATTCAACTTGGATGGTCATTGACAAGGAAATGAACACAATTAAATGAGGGAGAAAGAAAATGAACAGTAAGTTTGTTTGATTTTATGATCATACCATGCACCATTTCATGTACCACCCAAAAGGAGAAAGGGAAAGGAAATGAGCATATACAATGTAGCTACATCATCTTTAAGCCCTATGACAATCCCACAGGCCATTTTACAGATAAAGAAACTGAGGCTTAGAAAGGTTAATTAACTTATCAAAACTTATATATCAACTTCCATTTAGGTTATAGTAAGTCACAAGAGATTATCACTGTCATTGTAACAACAAAAACAAACCAGAAAAGCTACAGAATTACAGTTTTTCTGTACCCACCAGAAGGATAAGGATGCAAATAAACCTAAATGCATGAAACTCCAGGAAATTCCCTTCATGGAAGAGAAGAGATCCATAACTTCTCTCATTCCTGGCAGACTACCAAAAGAAGGAATCCACTCTAGAGAGAAGTGAGGAAAAACCAGCCAAAACTTTAGACTATAATGGCCACATCCAGGCTGGTGTGACACATTATAATTCTGAAGGACTCCAGCCAAAGAACAGGCCTGCATCCACCTTTAAATTAGGTTCCATGGGTCTTCACCTAGTTCTGGAGGAAAAAGGGTCAGGATACCAAAGACTGAGCAGCAGAGCAGGAAAGCTAAAACAGATCCCACCTAAGGAGTGTGGAGCCCCCTCGAGTTTATGGCAGCCATACACTGAAGGTGGTAGGGAGCAGGGCAGGAGATATCAGAGAAATAAATTCAAGACACTTCAGACTTTCAGCTTCCAAGTTTGGAGGCAGAGTCGGAGAGCTGAGAAGCATTGCAGGAAGAGAGAAATCTCCACAGGGACAGAAAGCCTGATCAGAACTGGAGACCAAAGAATTCTCCGGCAACCCCAAACAGCAGTAAGCTGAACTACAAAGCCAAGATATATCTTTAGTAGTTCAGAAAGCTAGTAGCTTGGCTGTAAAGTACAAACAGATCTCCAGACGCTAGCCCCTGAAGAAGGAGAAGTACTGACTCTGCTCCCAGAACGTTTGAAGCCAGTGGTGAACTAAGTTAAACTAAAACCGTAAGAAAGCCCAGACCCACGAATTAGATTGACTGAGGCCCCCCCCCATTCAAGCAGGCTGACACAAAGAAAAGACGCTTCCCTTTTGTAGATGTTAATATTTATTTCAGTCTCTACTATTACTTTATACAAAATGTCTAAATATAATAAAAAAGATTACTAGATAAGGGAAGAAGCAAGAAAATGTGACACATGGTCAAGAGAGAGAATAATCAAAAGAAGCCGACCTAAATGTGTCATAGATTTTGGAATTATCATACAAAGACTTAAGAATAACTACGATAAAAATATCAGGATCTGGTAGAAGAGTGACAATATTCATGAATAAATGAGGAATTTCAACAGAGACCAGAAAACTATTTTTAAAAAATAGTCAAAAAACAAATGCTATAAATAAAAGTCAGAAATGAAGAATGTAAGACTTAGCAGAGGAAAGAATTGACGAATTTGATGATAAATCAGTACAAAGTATCCAACTGAAGCACAGAAAAAAAAGTGAGAAAAAGAAGAAAAACATCCAAGATATATGGAACAATATGAAATGATCCAACATGCATGTAATTATAGTTCCGGAAGGAGAGGAGAGAGACAATGGGCCAGAATATATATTTGATGAGATAATAAACGGAGAACTTTTCAAATTTGTTGAAAGACATCAACTTATAGATCTAAGAATCTCACTGAAACCCAAGCAGGATAAATGCAAAGAAAACCACACCTGGACATACCTGCTATCAGCCAAACTGGTAAAAGCCAAGGACAAAGAGAAAATTTTAAAAACAATAAAAGAAAAAAGATACATTACACACAGGGAAAAAACACTTCTCATCAGAAACAATAGAGGCCAGAAGACAATGTATTAATATTTTTTTTTAATATATATTTTATTGTACTTCAGGTGAAAGCTTACAGAGCAAATAGTTTCTCATGAAATAGTAGTACACATGTTGTTTTTTGACATTGGTTAACAACCCCACAACGTATTAAGCCTCTAAATTCTCAACCTTTTTTTTTGATGAAAATTACAGATGGCCAAAGATACACCGTTTCAAAAATTTCTACATTCACAGTTCAGTGACAGTGACTACGCTCTTCCAACTGTGCTGTTATTCTCACTTAAGATGAAGGCTTACAGAACAAAATAGTTTTTCATTTAACAGTTACTACACATGTTGCCCTATGACAATGGTTAACAATCTCACAGCACATCAAGAATATCCTTACTCCACCTTGTGTTCCCTATCACCAGGGGGCTTCCTTGTCCCCTTCTGTCTTCTGGACCTTGTCAGTGGACTATTGTACCTCTTTAGTCTCATTTGTTTATTTATTTATTTATTTATTTTTATTTTATTTAAACACCATTTCAAAACTTTTTACTTACACATTTAAGTGATATTGACTATGCTCTTCCAATTGTGCTGCCATTCTCGCCCAAGATGAAGGCTTACAGGACAAAACAGCCTCCCATTTAATAGTCACTACAAATGTTGCCCTATAGCAGTGGTCAACAATCTCACAATACATCGACAGTGTCCTTATTCAATTTGTGTTCCTTATCATCAGTTTCCTACTCTCCCTCTGCCTTCTGGCCCTTGTCACCGGACTCCTGTACATCGTTAGTCCCATTTAGTTTTACTGGGGTGTCCATTCCCAGGCTTAACATCGAACCTTGAAGGTAACTTCACCTCTGAGCTGAAAGGGTGTCTGGGGGCCACACTCTCGAGGTTTCTCTAGTATTCTTTAGGCCAGTACATCTGGTCTTCTTTTTTTTTTTTTTTTTTTTTTGGGAGTTAAAATTATGCTCTACATCCTACTCCAGCTCTGCCCAGAACCCTCTGTTGTGATCCTGGTCAGAGGAGTCATTGGTGGTAGCCGGGCACCATCCAGCTGTACTGGGCTCAGTCCCGTGGAGGCCTTGGTAGCTGTGGACCATTAGTCCTTCAGACTAATCTTTTCCTTGTATCCTGTTCTCTTCGTTCTCCCTTGTTCCCGAAGGGATGAGATCAGTGGAGTATCTTAGAAGGCCGCTCATAGGCTTTTAAGACCCCAGACACTACTCACCAAGGTAGAATGTAGAGCATTATCTTTATAAGTAGTGTCATGCCAATTGAGCTAGATGTTCCCCGAGATCATGGTCCCCAGAGCCCTCCGTCCAACAACTCAGTCCCTCGGGGGGTTTGGATGTGTCTATAGGGCCTCCATGACCTTTCCTTGTGCAGGTTGTGTTAGTTTCCCCTGTACTATGTACTATCTCATCTCTCACCCAAGTTACCACTTACCTATTACCTATTTAGTATTCCCCCCCCCCCCCATCCCTGGTAACCAACAAGGATTGTTACATTTTGCATGTGAATTTTTTCATGGGTTTTTACAATAGAGGTCTCATACAATATTTGTCCTTTTGTGATTGACTTATTTCACTCAGCATGATGTCCTCCAGTTTCATCCATGTTATGAGATGGTTCACCGATTCATTGTTCTTTCTTGTTGCATAGTACTCCATTGTGTGTATGTACCATAGTTTGTGTATCCATTCGTCTGTTGATGGACATCGAGGTTGTTTCCATCGTTTTGCTATTGTGAATAATGCTGCCATGAACATAGGTGTGCATATGTCTATTCGAGTGATGACTCTTATTTCTCTAGGATATATTCCTAGGAGTGGGATTGCTGGATCGAATGGTACGTCTATTTCTAGCTTTCTGAGGAAACGCCATATCATTTTCCAAAATGGCTGTATCATTTTGCATTCCCACCAGCAGTGTATAAGAGTTCCCGTCTCCCCGCAGCCCCTCCAACATTTGTTATTTCCAGTGTTTTTGATTCGTGCCAGTAATGCCGGGGTGAGATGGTATCTCATTGTGGTTTTAATTTGCATTTCTCTAATGGCTAGTGATCGCGAGCATTTCCTCATGCGTCTGTTGGCCATTTGAATGTCTTCCTTGGTGAAGTGTCTGTTCATTTCCTTTGCCCATTTTTTGATAGGATTGGTTGTCTTTTTGTTGTAGAGGTGTTGGATTTTCTTGTAGATTATGGAGATTAGACCTTTGTCTGACTTGTACTGTCCAAAAATTTTTTCCCAGTCTGTAGGTTCTCTTTTAACTCTTTTGGTGAAATCTTTTGAAGAGCATAGATGTTTGATTTTTAGAAGATCCCAATTATCTAGTTTATCTGTTGGGTTTTTTGTGTTGATGTTTATGGTTTGTATCCTGTTAATGCCATGTATTAAGGTCTGAAGTGTTGGTCCTATTTTTTCTTCTATGAATTTTATAGTTTGAGGCTTTATATTCAGGTCTTTGATCCATTTTGAAGTAGTTTTTGTATATGGTGTGAGGTATGGGTCCTGTTTCATTTTTCTACAAATGGATATCCAGTTTTGCCAGCACCATTTGTTAAAAAGACTGTCTTTTCCCCATTTGATGTATTTTGGGCCCTTGTCAAAAATCAGGTGACCGTAGGTGGATGGATTTACATCTGAGTTCTCAATTCTGTTCCATTGGTCAATGTCTCTGTTGTTGTACCAGTACCAGGCTGTTTTGAGTACTGTAGCTGTATAGTAGGTTCTCAAGTCAGGTAGTGTGAGTCCTCCAACTTTATTCTTCTTCTTCAGTAGTGCTTTACTTATTCGGGGTTTCTTCCCTTTCCATATAAAGTGAATAATTAGTTTTTCCATCTCTTTGAAGAATGTTGTTGGTATTTGTATCGGAATTGCATTGTATTTGTAGATTGCTTTAGGTAGAATTGCCATTTTCACAATGTTGAGTCTGCCTATCCATGAGCATGGTATGTTTTTCCATTTATGTAGATCCCTTTGGGTTTCATGCAGCAGTGTTTTGTAGTTTTCTTTGTATAGGTCTTTTATATTCCTGGTCAGATTTATTCCTAAGTATTTTATCTTTTTAGGGGCTATTGAAAATGGTATTGATTTCCTGATCTCCTTTTCATCGTTCTCTTTACCGGTGTATAGGAATCCAACTGATTTTTGAATGTTTATCTTGTATCCTGCGACTCTGCTGAATCTTTCTATTACTTCCAGTAAATTTCTCGTGGAGTCTTTAGGGTTTTCTATGTATAGTATCATATCATCTGCAGACAGGGAGAGTTTAACTTCTTCATTACCAATTTGGATGCCCTTTATTTCTTTCTCTTGCCTTACTGCTCTAGCGAGAACTTCCAGCACAATGTTAAATAGGAGTGGTGATAAAGGGCATCCTTGTCTTGTTCCTGTTTTCAGGGGGAATGTTTTCAGCCTTTCTCCATTAAGAATGATGTTGGCTGTAGGTTTTGCATAGATGCCATTTATTATGTTGAGAAATTTCCCTTCTATACCTATTTTATTGAGAGCTTTTATCAGGAATGGGTGTTGGACTTTGTCAAATGCCTTTTCTGCATCAATTGAGATAATCATGTGATTTTTTTCTTTCCTTTTATTTATGTGGTGGATTACGTTGATGGATTTTCTAATGTTAAACCATTCTTGCATACCTGGTATGAATCCTACTTGGTCGTGGTGTATTATTTTTTTGATATGATACTGAATTCTATTGGCTAGAATTTTGTTCAGAATTTTTGCATCTATATTCATGAGAGATATTGGTCTGTAATTTTCTTTTTTTGTGATGTCTTTGCCTGGTTTTGGTATCAGCGTTATGCTGGCTTCATAGAATGAATTTGGAAGTGTTGCTTCCTCTTCTATGCTCTGAAATAACTTGAGTAGAACTGGTACGAGCTCTTCTGTAAATGTTTTGTAGAATTCTCCAGTGAAGCCATCTGGTCCAGGGCTTTTTTTGGTTGGGAGTTTTTTTATTACCTTTTCAATCTCTTCTCTTGTTATGGTCTGTTCAGATTTTCAATATCACTTTGTTGTAGTTTGGGTAGGCCGTATGTTTCTAGAAATTTATCCATTTCCTCTAGGTTTTCAAATTTGTTGGAATATAGTTTTTCATAATATTCTGTTATAATCCTTTTTATTTCAGTTGGGTCTGTTGTAATGTCCCCCATTTCATTTCTTATTTGGGTTATTTGTGCCCTCTGCTGTTTTTCTTTTGTCAGTCTGGCCAGTGGTTTGTCGATTTCGTTGATTCTTTCAAAGAACCAACTTTTGGTTTTGTTGATTCTTTCGATTGTTTTTCTGTTCTCTATTTCATTGATTTCTGCTCTGATCTTTACTATTTCCTTTCTTCCGGTGGTTGTAGGCTTTTTTTGCTGTTCTCTTTCTATTTTTCTGAGTTCTGTAGTTAATGTTTTGATTTTGTCCCTTTCTTCTTTTTTGATATGTGCATCTATTGCTATAAATTGTCCTCTGAGGACTGCCTTTGCTGTGTCCCAAAGGTTTTGGTATGATGTGTTTTCATTTTCATTTGATTCTAGGAAACTTTTAATTCCATCTCTGATTTCTTCTATTACCCATTGATGTGTAAGCAGATTATTATTCAGTTTCCATGTGTTTGATTTTTTTTCCTTGCTCTTTCTAGTGTTAATTTCTACCTTGATGGCATTGTGGTCAGAGAAGATACTGTGAATTATCTCAGCATTTTGGATCTTGTTGAGGATTGCTCTGTGGCCTAAGATGTGGTCTATTCTGGAGAACGTTCCATGTGCATTGGAAAAGAATGTGTACTTTGCAGTGGTTGGATGGATTGTTCTATATATGTCTATGAGGTCCAGTTGGCTGATTGTGTCCTTTAGGTCTTCTGTATCTTTGCTGAGTTTCTTTTTAGTTGTTCTGTCCTTTACTGAGAGTGGTGTGTTGAAGTCTCCTACTATTATTGTGGAACTGTCAATTTCTCTTTTCAGTGCTGTTAGAGTTTTTTTTATGTATTTTGGAGCCCTGTCATTGGGTGCATAGATATTTATTATGGTTATGTCTTCATGATGGATCATCCCCTTAATCATTATATAGTGTCCTTCTTTGTCTTTTATGGTAGATTTTGTTTTAAAGTCTATTTTATCTGAGATTAGAATTGCCACTCCTGCTCTTTTTTGATAGTTGTTAGCTTGATATATTTTTTTCCAACCTTTGATTTTTAATAAATTCACATCTTTGTTTCTAAGATGTGTCTCTTGTAGACAGCAAATAGATGGATCCTGTTTTCTTATCCATTCTGCCACTCTCCGTCGCTTTATGGGTGCATTGAGTCCATTTACATTCAGTGTAATTATTGATAGATGTGAGTTTGTTGCTGTCATTTTGTAGTGCTTTTTTTTGTGATGCTGAAGTTTTCTTTGTTCTTCTTACTCTCTTGTGCTGAGTTCCTTTTGTTTGTGGATTTTGTGTTCATTTCTTTTGTTTTTGTAGGTTTTGTTTTTGTTGAGACTTTATGTTTTTCGTCTTTATTTTTATGAGTTGGTTTGTTAACTTTTTTTGTGGTTACCATGAATTTTACCCTTATCTTTATAATTTTGAAGCAGTCTACCGTTACTTGGTATCGCCTTGCCTTCTTCTCCTTTAGAAGGTTCTATACCTATGCCGTTTGTTCCCTCTTTCATTGTTTTGATGTTGTTGTCATCCTTTGATTGATTTCTCTGATTCCCTGTTGTATGTCTTTTGTTTTTGGAAAGTCGTCTGTAGTTCAGTTCCTAGAATGGTATCTGCTTCATGTTAACCTGCGTCCTAGGTCCTAGGTCCTGCCTGAGGGCTTAAGCTGTTTGTCCTCAGATCGAAGAACTCCCTTTAATAATTCTTGTAAGTTTGGTTTGACTTTTGCATATTCCTTTAGTTTCTGTTTATCTGGAAATGACCTAATTTCACCCTCAAATCTGAATGAGAGTTTTGCAGGATATATTATTCTTGGCTGACAATTTTTTTCTTTCAAGATTTTATATATGTCATCCCATTGCCTTCTTGCCTGCATGGTTTCTGCTGAATAATCTGAGCTTAGTCTTATTGTTTCTCCTCTGTATGTGACTTCTTGTTTTTCACGAGCTGCTCTCAGGATTCTTTGTTTGTCTTTAGTTTTAGCGAGTGTGAATATGATATGTCTTGGTGATTTTCTTTTGGGGTCTCTTCTATATGGGGTTCGTTGAGCTTCTTGGATGACCAGCTTTTCATCTTTCATGATATTGGGAAAGTTTTCTGTCAGCAGTTCCTCAATGATCCTCTCTGTGTTTTCTGTTTTCTCCCCCTGTTCTGGTATGCCAATCACTCGTAAGTTTTTGCTTTTAATTGTGTCCCACATAACTCTCAGGGTCTCTTCATTTTTCTTTGTTCTTTTTTCTGAGTTTTCCTGAAACAGAGTTGTATCCAAGTGTTTGTCTTCAGTTCCACTGATCCTGTCTTCCATGGTTTCAAATCTACTTCTCAGCCCTTCTGTGACACCGTCCATTTCTGAAATCTTGTTGTTTATCTTTTGGATTTCTAATTGTTGTTTTTGTATAATTTCGAGTTGTGAATTTATTTTGGCATTTTGTTCCTGCATCATCTTCCTGAATTCTTCCAATTTTTTGTCTTTATTTTCCATAAATTTGTCTATTTTTTCCTCATGTTTGTCAGGTTTTTGCCTCAGTTCTTGGAAAATTCTGAGTATTAGTGATTTGAGTTCCGTATCAGGTACTTCTAGTGCATTTTCTTCCACAGGAGAGTTATCTGGTGTTTTAATTTGGACACCTATTGGAGCCATCTTGTCTTGTTTTTGTAAATGTTTTGATATTGTTTGCTGTTTTCGGGGCATTCAGTAGATATTTCTCTCGTTTATTGATTGTAGATTTTTTTTTTTTTTTCGTTCTTGTGGTACAGCTGGGCAGATCTAGTTGAGGAGGAGCCACTGGGATGGGTTGCTTGTGGCACTCACCGCAGCCACCAGGACGGTCGGTAGTCAGTGCTGGGCAGGTTCCAATAGGGCGTGCCTGCACCGCTTGGTGATGTGATGTCTAGTGCACGGTGCAGGTAGGTAGGGTGCAGCGGGAAGATGGTTATGTGTGAAGCTAAGCTGGATATGGGAGAGAGGAGAGAGGAGGAGGAGCAAAAAGCGTACAAACATAAAAGAATGCTAGGGGAGCTTGTCGTTGGAATGTACAGATGAGAGACTATGGGATGGAGGAAACCAGAAGGGGGAAGAGAAAGAAAAGGAAAGAATGACCAGATAAAAATCAGAAAAGTTAAAGAACTGCAAAGTTCCCAGGGATCCCACCGATGCAGCTATGAGGTCTGGGGGAGTCGGTCTCAATTTTCACAGCTCAGCCTGGCCAGAAGGTACAGAGGCATACATCGCCTGGTATTCAGGGATCAGAAAGAGAAGGAAGAGATAGAGAGACAAGAAATTAAGCAATGAAGAAAGACAAAAGAGAAAAAGAGGTAAAAGATGACAAAACTAATCAAAAAAGGAAGAAAAATAAAATTGAGAAAAAAAAAAAGGGCAACACCAGCAGTCAGTGCCTACAAATGGGACCCAGAGAGCCCCCACTCAGGGGCGCGAATTCCAAGAAGCTGGTAGTCTCGGGGTTAAGTGACCGTGGCCACGGGGAGCCGAGGGGCCAACGAACAAAGGCCCCAGGATCCCACCCGCGCGGGAGCCCAGACCTGGAAACAGCCACACGCCCGAACACAGCCCTACAGCCCCGCAGGAGAGAGCAGAGACGGCACTCGGAACCAGGCACTCAGGCAAAAGGAGGGGGAGGCGGCAGAAAAAGGCTCGCTAGTGGCCAGCAAACGGCTCCCAGAAAGCCCCCAGCCCGGGCGCACAGACTCCAAGCACCAGCGCCCCCCAGCTCAGGGACTCCGGCCACGGAAAGCAGAGGGGCGAATGAACAAAGGCCCCGGGATCCCACCCACGCGGGAGCCCAGACCTAGAAACAGCCACACGCCCGCACGCAGCCCCACAGCCCCGCAGGAGAGAGCAGAGACAGCACTCGGAACCTGGCACCCAGGCAAAAGGAGGGGGAGGCAGCAGAAAAAGATTCGCTAGGTGCCAGCAAACGGCTCCCAGAAAGCCTCCAGCCCGGGCACGCGGAATCCAAGCACAGGCACCCCCCAGCCCAGGGACCCTGGCCACGGAAAGCAGGGGATCCCCAGCTGAGGCGGAGAGGGGTGGGTGGTGGGAGAGCGCGCACCACAGTTTACCGGTGGTTCTGTCTCCGACCAGATGCTCTGCAAGGCTGCTCTCCCGTTTGCTGGTCTCCTATAGGAATCCAAGATGGTGGATCCGCACTGCGTTAGCTGGTAAGGAATCTCTGCCTGAGTCTCTCCTCGTTCTCCGTTCTCTTTTAGTATTCTCACTCCGTTTGGTGTTTGGCTGAGTTCTTTATCTCTTCATTTGGTGTTCTAGGGTTTCAGGATTGTTGATTCTCTGTTAGGCTTAGTTTTTTGGATCTTTGCTGTGGAGGGACGGCGTGGTGTTTCTGCCTAGAGCACCATCTTGCCCCTCCCTCCTGTATTAATATTTTTAACATGCTGAAAGGAAAAGAAAAAATACTGTCAACATGTGTCTTAGTGATCTAGTGCTGCTACAACAGAAATACCACAAGTGGATGGCTTCAACAAAGTTTATTCTCTCGTAGTCTAGGAAGCTAAAATTCCAAATTCAGGGCTCCAGCTCCAGGAGAAGGCTTTCTCTCTCTGTTTGCTCTGGGGGAAGATCCTTGTCATCAAATCTTCCCCTGGTCTAGGAACTTCTTACGCACAGGGACCCCAGGTCCAAAGGATGTGCTCTTTCTGGGTGCTGCTTTCTTGGTTGTGTGAGGTCCCCATGTGTCTCTGCTTGCTTCTCTCTTTTCTATCTCAAAAGAGATTGGCTTAAGGCACAATCTAATGTTGTAGACTGAGTCCTGCCTCATTAACATAACTTCCATTAATCCCATCTCATTAACATCATAGAGGTAGGATTTACAACACATAGGAAAATCACATCAGATGACAAAATGGTGGACAATCACACAGTACTGGGAATCATGGCCTAGCCAAATTGACACACATTTTGGGAGGACACAATTCAATCTATGACATCATATAAGTCTGTATACAATGAGAACATCCTTTAAAAGTGAAAGCAAAATAAAAATTATATAGCTGGTAAGAAGCAGAGCCAAGATTTGAAGCTGGCTTTAATTCATGGCTGGGGAAATGAGAGGATCACTTTCCACCACGTTCATCCCTGTCTGTGCCTCATCATATTTATTGTGTGTTGGCAAGTTCCCTGGAGTAACTCAACATGGCCCACTCTCTTTGTTCTAATTTCTCAGCCTTGGAACGTGAGAAGTCATAGCAAAAATCCTTGTCAGTTCCTCTGTATGGGTGGCAAATCTTGATTGGCAATAAAAATAAGATTTTCAAAGCTTTAAATATGCAAATTTTTGATATTCTATTTCTAACTCAAATAAAGCCAGCCTAATAATGTGTTTAGTGCTTCTGTTCTACCTCCTAGTTTATTGCATAATGCCTGGGGTCTTAAATGTATACAAGCAGCCATCCAGGGCATGGCAATTGGTCTCTATTTGCTTGGGGCAGCAGGAGAAGAAGGAGAGTCAGGAATAGGAGGAGAATATGGAATGTGTAGCTAATTGCCTCTATGAACAACTGCCTCTCTGCCATGAGATCTGAAGGACTGGAAGGTGACTGGCTACCATTACTGAACATTTTGATCAAAGACTCTATAGAAGAATCCTAATCAAAATGGGGAAGATGCAGAACAGAATTTAAAATTCTTATGGACTCCAGATATTCTGGAGCCATGGAGATTGGTTGAACCCCTGAAACTATTGACGTGAGGTAATCTTTAAACCTTAAACCAAAAATAACCTGAAGTCTTCTTAAAACCAAACAGCAGTTAACTAGTAAAAAATGTCTGCCTTGAGCATTATGCTCTTTTATGAATTATCTATATGGCATCAAAGTGACAATAGCAACTTGAAAGATTAGATAGGAACCTTAGTTGATGTTAATGGGGGAGGAAAAACTCAGAAAAAGAGGATGAAAATGGTTGTACAATTCAAAGAATGTAATCAGTGCCAATGAATTGTATGTGTAGAAATGGTTGAATAGGTATGTGTTTTGCTGTATATATTCTCAACAACAAAATAAATTTTAAGAAAAAGAAAAGAAAAAAGTCATTGGAAAGGGAAAATTTTTCTAATAAACTCACTGCAGTGACACTAAGATAAATATTTGGTTTACCAAAAAAAAAAAGAAAAACAATTTATGTGGTATTCACTTCCAAGGATATCTGATGTCCTGTTACTCCACATGTCATCACTCAGATGTGTTCAAGCCCAGTTACCTGAAGCAGCCTCACCTTCATAAACACCACCACTGTCGTAGGCATATACTTGCACATTACCAGCAAATATGGTAGGTAATTTTTAAAATTAACATTTTGCAGTTTGTATTCATATCAGGAGCCCTGGTGGCCCACTGGTTCAGTGCTCAGCTGCAAACCAAATGTCGGTGGTTCCAACCCACTGGTCATTCTCCAGGAGAAAGATGTGTCAGTCTGCTTCCATAAAGATTACAGCCTTGGAAACCCAATGGGGCAGTTCTGCATGAGTCAGAATCGACTCGATGGCAACGGCTTTTCGTTTGTTTGTTTGTTTTATTCACAGCAGCATCTTGGGGCAGAAGATGTGAAGTATACCTGAAGGTTAGGAGAGGAGGCTTGTTTTGACCAAGTCTTCAGCTTCGCTTAAGAGAGTATCTGTTGTCACTCCATGATTCATAGTTTACTAATCTAATACAGACAGAGCCAAAAATGGAAAATAATTGTTCCTGTTTATAGTAAGACTGATTAGAGAACAAAAGTGTTGGTGGAGATTTTAAGAGTCACCTATTCCGGGCTGCGGCTGTGGCGCATGGTGTCGCCATTACGCCCTGGTCCAGGTACCACCCGCCCACCCAACAGCCCTCGGCTCTCCAGCCTCGTTCCCAGCACCCCAGGTCCTGCCTCTGTAACATCCCTTCCAGTCAGTCTCTGCTCAGGGCACCCCACGTGCATTAACACCACCTCCAGGGCGCACCCCGTACGCTCTGAAGGCGATGCAACCTCTAGGAAGCAAAAGAAGAAAACCTGGAAAGGGGCCTCTGTGGTGAATGGAGGCGAGAAGGTCTCAAAAAGAGCCCATCCCACAGGAACCTCCTGCAAGCACTGAGGCCCAGGCGGAGCAGCTGGCCCGGGAACAGGCCTGGTGCACAGAGCAGCTGGAGCTTGGCCTCAGGACCCAGAGACTCAGCCCAAAAGAGAAAGAGAAAGCTACTGGGGCAATCCAGATCCTGTGCGGCAACAGAACTCCTCAACCCCGGAAGAGGTGGCCGATGCATTCCTTGTTTGGGGACTGCCCAGCTCAGATGGAAGACAAGCAGCGCAAGGCACTGTGGGCCCTCAGGGCTGCAGTCCACTCAACGCACGTGTAACCTGTAGGTGAGCCCACCAGAAAGAAGACCCGAAGGGTCTGTAGGCCTCGCCAATGAATGGAGCCAAGGCCACCCTGGACTCCCCTGATGAAGAGTTTAAGTTCAGTTTCTTTTAGCCTCCACCCTGCCTTGAGACAATCCCTTCCAGAGTGGTGTGGGGTTTGTCTTGAGGGCAGAGCCTTTCCAGGAATGCTTTATTGGACAGATGTGGGTTGGTCTGTCCCTGGCTGGCAGATGTGAGACGAGCATGTTGGGGCACTGTCAGGCAAGGCCAGATCCCACTAGTATGTTTTCTGATGAAGTGTCCCTCTCAGCAGAAGAGAGAATCACGTTTAGAAAACCTACAATAAACCAAAGTGTCCAATGTCTTGTAGAAAGGAAGTTTTATTCAATATTTGGAATTAGATTAAGTAGTCATTGAAAATAAGGATTAGTGAGGAAGCCACATAATTGATTCCTGGTGTTTACTTCTGAAAGGACGCCCTGTCACACTGTTTACTGCTTTATGTCATGTCGTATTGCCCTAATAAATCTCTACTTTTAATTAAAAAAAAAAAAGTCACCTACTCCAACTGTAGAATCTCCATTTCTACATCATTCATGCTGGGGACATTGAATATACTTGAGTATTTTGAACTCATTAGATCCCAGAGAAATGCCGTCCATCTTTGGGCAGCTCTGATCATTACATTTCTTCCTTATAATGAGCCCAAATCTCTTTCCTTTTAACTGCTACTCAGTATCCTAAATTCATTTCTGTGAGCTCCATAGAATATGACATTTCTTTTTTAAAAGGCTGTTGTTGTTGTTAGGTTCCGTTGAGTTGGTTCCGACTCAGAGCGATCCTGTGTCCAACAGAAGGAAACACTGCCTGGTCCTGTGCCATCCTTACAATTGCTATGCTCGAGTCCCTTGTTGTAACCACTGTGTCAACACTGAAATATTTGGAGATGATCTCATGCACACTAAGCTTCCCAGGCTAAACATCTCCAGCTCCTCAAATGTCATCCATTCTCCATTCTGACCCCTCTTCTCTCAACATTTACCATTTAGTCCATCTTCCTTTTAGAGAAAAGTACTCACTTCTGTGCTGTTCAGAATAGGAGCAGAATAATCACTTCCCTCTTCCTGAATATTATGTTCTTATTTATAAAGTTTAAATTTGCCCTCAAAGCTCACTGTGCCTAAATCATCCCAGATGAAAAAGTGATTGATTGAGTTTCTTACATATTCCTCTATCCTTGTTGTAGGAAAGAATTTTCCCCAGCAGCTACTTCCAAAATGTTTTAACTTGTTAAAAGTTATTTTTTCTGATACTTGACCAGAATTTCTTTCACTTTTTAAACTCACTTCTTCCTAATAATCTTTTGTCTTCCTGAAAGTCACCTGAAGTCGTATTAATTCACGAAAACCTTTCTATCTTTGATTAAGGATTCTGCACACTTGTTAAAGCTTTTCTCATAGGCTGTGTTTCCTATGCCTATCATAGTTTTCATTGCATACCTCCAGACTCTCTTTGATCTCTCCACGCTCCCTAAAACATGTGAAACTCTAAATTAGACACTGTTAAATATAGTATAACCAACAGAAGTTCATTTTTTCTGAGCTAGTTTCACCTATCCTTTTGCCATCTTAGACAAAATTTATTTTAAGTATTTTTTAACAACCTTCTTATTTCTCTCTTCTACTAGAGCAGAATTTACTGGAATGATGATGAAAGTAAAGAAGATGATCCTTCCCAAGCACCTTACATTTTGTATTAAAAAAATACAGCTAAGCATTTCCCTTCCTACATGTTTCATTTTGAAAATTCTCAGAGGCCTAATCCAAAAAAAAACCAAACCCACAGTCATCGAGTTGATTTCAACTCATAGCGACCCTATAGAACAGAGTAGAACTGACCCCGTAGGGTTTCCAAGGCTGTAAATCTTTACAGAAGCAGACTGCCATATCTTTCACCTGCAGAGCAGCTGGTGGGGTTAGAACCGTCGACCTTTTGGTTAGCAGCCGACCACTTTAACCTTTGCACCACCAGGGCTCATTAGAGGACTAATACAAAGTAAAAAATATGGATTCCATTTCTGTCAGAATTTTCCTCGAGTTTAAGAGAGGAAATGTTAGAACTTTTGACAAGGAATGATCTCTGTTCTGGCCTGGTTCAGCCCTTTTCTTTATTGTCCCCTGAACGGCTCCTCCCATTGACCTGTGACAGAATGGTTACAAATTGCAGAAAATTCTCAGTCTTCTTTTTTTTAAATAGTCATTATTCATACCTTGAGAAAATCTTCTTTTAGTTCCATTACTCTCTAGGTATTGATCTTTTAATTTGTTACTGTAGATTCCAAGTCCCTTTGGAAGGAACCCTGGTGGTGCAAATGGTTAAGCACTCGACTGCTAACACAAAGGTTGACAGTTGGAACCCAGACAGTGGCTCCTCAGGGGAAAGACCTGGTAATCTGCTTCCATAAAGAAAACTCTACAGAGCAGTTCTGCTCTGTCATGTGGAGTCACTATGAGTTGAAATCAACTCAACAGCACCTTACAACAAGCCAAGTCCCTTTGGATTCTACCATGAACTCTGAAAAATAGTCTCTAACAACTGCACGATTCCCAGGAACGGTTTCTCATTCCCTCGTTGTGAAAGGGCCATAGCTATATAGATCACACTGGCCTTTGATAGGAAGGAAACTGCATCTAGGTTAAGTGCAGCCTGTAAAGTCTTTCCCAGTCCTCCTTACTTCTTTGCTTCCTGTCTTTCTCTGTTAAACATTCTCTTGTCACAATACTGGGGGTGGCGTGGTGTTAAACTCTCTGCTATCTCATGCTAATGTAGGTGAGGCAGTTATATTTTGTCTTAGTTTCTTAGTGCTGCTGTAGCAGAGATAACACAAGTGAATGCCTGTAAAGAATAGACATTTATTTTCTCACAGTTTAAGACGCTGGGGAGCCCTGGTGGTGTAGTGGTTAAGAACTCAGCAGCTAACCAAAAGGTGGGCAGTTCAAATCCACCAGCCGCTCTTTGGGAACACAATGGGGCAGTTCAACTCTGTCGCACAGGGTTGCTGTGAGTTGGAATTGACTTGACAGCAATGGATTTGGGTTTTTTTATTTTTTTGTTTCAGGAGGGTAGAAGTCTGAATTCAACATGTAGCTCTGGCAAAGGTCCTTTCTTTGTCTATTTCAGCTTTTAGTAGCTGGCAATCCTTGGAGTTCTGGCTTGCAGATTCACCTGCTTCCAACGTCATCAGATGGAGTCTGTCCTCCCTTATGTGTGCTTCCTTCCGTGTCTAATCTGCTCTTTTTTATAGCTCAGAAGTGATTAGGTTTAAGACACTCCCTACACGGATATGACCTCGTTAACATAACAAAGAAAACCCTATTTACAAAAAGGAGCACATCCACAGGTATAGGGGTTAAGATTCCAACACATATTTTCAGAGGACACAATTCAATCCATAACATGCTCCTGCAGCAATACATTTTCTAATCTTGTAATTCAAGTATTCCCTGAAAAATAAAAACTACCGTTAATCAGATCCCCATCACTGCTCTCTGTCCCTTTTGTTTTGATCCTTTTATTATCTACACTACTAGATACAGGCACTTCCTGAGACTTGATTTGGAGTTTTGAACCTTCCCTGAAGTGTTCCTGCACTTCTGTCCCCTTAGCTTCCTTCATTCTCCACTCAGGAATGTTCTGCCTCACTCCCTCCTCCGCGCCTGTCCTGTCAGAGTGTAATGTTTTTAGGGCCCACGTGTTTCTCTCGTGTGAGAAGATGTGGTCACCTTTAGATCTACAGTTCCTACAGCTGCGTTTTAAAGAGTTTTCATATCCTTTTCCTTTGTGTTCAATTCAGTTGGCCATCTTATTTACAAGAATTTATTTTTAGTAAATCTTATTTTTTAACATGAGAAATGAATTTTAGCACGTTTTATCTTTCTCACAATGCTTTATACCTAGCATTTTTTTTAAAGGGGGATCATAAGTAATTTATGGAGAATTGCCTGAAGAAAGCCCAGTTGCCTTTTTATTCCACTGATGGTTCAGTGGGATCTCCACGAGTCACAGGCCAATTTGATAGCCGCTAACAACATATACTCTACATATAGAGAAAATCCCCTGAACTAAGCCTCAGAAGTCCTGATCCTAACCGTAGTCAATTAGAGGCTACTGATAAAGAAAGTCAAACAATCACAGGACCAATATAAGATGTATCCTGAAGATGACTCTATTATCTTTTCCCCAGAATATTTCAATACTTCTGTGAGCAGATTTTTGCACTAAAAACTCGTCTGTGATTGACTCACAATCAGATTCACCCGTGGAGGTTCTGCCACTCAGTTTCTCAAAACTAAACGTAAGAACAGCAAAAGAGTTTTCAACATTTTCTTTAAGAATATTTTTATGAGGAGTCATAATAAAGAGGCTGTATCCACATTTATTAGAAATTTTAATGACGACTCAATGCAGGAAATACATGAATGAATTGATTCATCTGTTTTCTAGACAGAGATTAAGCTAATTTTTCCTCCTGTATAATTCTATCTAAACTCCTTCCCATACCCTGGGAACTGAGGAAAAGCTGGCTGAAGCCAGGCTTATCTCAGGGATTTTTGGGTGAGGGGAATGGTCTATTGTCCCCTCTAAACACAGATCTGGGGATCAGAACCCTAGAAGTACAGAGCCTCTCTTCCTAACCTTTTTGGAGGTTGAAGAGGTGGACATTTTATTACTGAAATACTTGAGTGGGTTGATTTCAATGATTTTATATCCTGTAAATGAATTAATCCCCTACTTTCCTTTTTTTTAGTATATTTTGCCAAGGCTGGCCTCCAATACCATTTTATGTTACTAGAATCCAGACAATGAGCACTTTTTAGAATGGTCACATTAGGGTTTCTAATTTTTTTCTGTTTATAGAAATGATACAGGATGTACAGTCTGAGAAACCCTTCCCAGTACAGCACCCCTAACATTGTGGGATAAAATATTTTTAAGTCTTTTTTTTAAAAGCATAACTTAACTCATAGGAAATCATGGGAATTCATAGAGGCCAGAAATGAGTTGTAGGCCAGAAGCTTATCTAGATGGACGTGCTTATGCTGGTGCTGGTTTACCCTGAGTTTTCAAGAGATCCTGTTGGTCTGGAGTCTGGGTTTTAATAGGTCACTGGTGTGGCATACAGAAAGAAAAGCCTGAAAGACAGAAAGTGTGGGATATAGAGTCACAGGCCCAGAGTAAAGTTGGTATTGTCAAAGGGAAACCTTCTCCGTGGATGAACTAGAATGAAACCTGTCCCATAAAGAGAGGAAGTAAGGAATATGTGCCTGCCTGAGCTTTGCTTTGGCTGGAGCAAATTCAAAACAAAGAAAATTCTCTTTAAGAATTTCTAACCACAAACCCACATGCTTACATATTTGAGGCCAGAAATCATACTATCTATATGAATTTTAAAAAATGAAGATAAAATTTAATTTTAAGTAGATCTAGATTGGTAGGTTCCCTATTTGCTTAGTCTAAACAATTATAAATCTGCTGTGGAGAAATGCACTTTTAAATAAGATCTTAAAGGATCCACACAGATAAAGTTCTAAGGAATATGAGTGCATGGTTTAAAAAAATACTAAACAAACTGAAGAAACAAACCACCGTGAGTGAGAGACACATCAAAATAAATTACAGAAACATCTGCAAAGACTACGGATTTTGCATTTATCAGATAAAGGATTTAAAGTAAATACGTTTACTATATTGAAAGAAATAAGAGAGGATATTCACTGTATGACAAAAGAGAAAGAGGCTATCAAAATTTGATCAGGCATTATCTGAACAAAGAACCAAATAGGACTTCTAAAAATGAAAAACTTCATAATTGAAATTAGAAACTCAGTGTAGCAGACTAGATTCCACTCAAGAGAAAATTAGTGAACTATAAGTTAATTCTTAAGGATTTATTCAGGACCCATCACAAAAAGATAAAGTTTAAAAACACAAAACGTGTTAATTGTCATATCAGAGTGAAAAGATGCAACGTGAACTCTGATTCTGGTAGAAGATTATGCAGAGAAAGAGAGAGAGGAACTAGCTAAGGAGATAATGACAAGTTTTCCAGAATTAACAAAAAACCGAAATCCCTAATTTCTAAAAGTCTAATGAATACCAAGGAAAATCACACCTAGACAAATCATAATAAAGCTTTAGAACACCAAATAAAAGAAATCTTAAACATCACAAAGAGGAGACTTACTACTCACGAAAGAACAGCAATTAGATGAATCGCAATGGCATCCGGAAAATAGTAGAATAATACCTTCCAGCTGTTCACAAAAAATAAAACCTATAACTGCATACTTAATAAAACTATCCTGTAAAAAAGAGAGTGTACTAAAGATATTTTCTGACAAAAATAGTTCACTACCAACAGACCTTTAGTAAGGGAATCACAGAGGATGTACTTCAGGAAAATAAAAATGATCTTAGTAAGGTCAAAGATGGAAGCAAGAATAATAAATAATAAAAATGGTAAACATGAAGATAAATCTATACAAATACTAACTGTGTGAAACATTAATCATAATGTCTTATTTGTAATTTTGAAAAGAAAAAACCATGGGCAACAATAACATGTAAATCAGGAAGAAGAAGTTGGGATTAGTGTTCCAAGGTTCTTGTATTGTTTTGGAGGAGGATAAAATTAACTTTAGATAGTGGATATTTCTTAAGTAAGAACTAAAAGCGTAGAAATAGAATGCATAACTTAAAACCCATCAGAGTGAAGAAAAGATAATGAGGGAGCAAAATTCAATACTGCAACTTTAAGAGAAGGGAAAAAGTACAGCATGGACAAGAAAAAATACATAAGACAACTTTAAAAGTCCAAAATAAGGTGGTAAAAATGAATAAAAATATATCAGTGATCACAGTCAATGAAAATGTGTACATCTTTCCAATTAATAGATAAAATCAACAAAGTGAATTAAAAGAAATTCTAGCTGTATAGCGTTTACAAAAGATACACCTAAAAATGGAAAGAAATAAAAAGATTAAAAGTAAAATATGGAAAAAGATAAACCAGGAAAACATTAAACAAAAAGGGAGTTGATGTGGATATATTTAACAAAAATATTACTTAGTGATAAGAAGCCTTTACACATTGGTTCAAGGTTTAGTTAATCAGAAAGCTATACTTGTAAGTACCTAGTAATATAGAATTCAAAATAGATATAATAAAAATTGACTCATCAAAATGGGAGGTTAAGGTGACTTTCTCAATAACTGATAGATCAAGAAATATTACAAAGTGTGATTGCTAATTTTATATTATTTTTTTTTTAAAGAAACAACTTTTGGCCTGAATACTCTATTACTTTATTATGTCTTTGTTTTCTACTTTATTATTTTCTCTGGTTATCCTTTATAATCTCCTTCCTTCTTTTTTCTTTGGGTTTAAGTAGTTCAATAAAGAACACAATCAACCCAAGGCATTGATAAACTCAAGCTTAAAAAAACAAATTAAAAACAATAAAAAAGTAAGTGGATATGGGTGGTTTACATTATTCATTGTTATGAAATTGAATTGTTGTATAGTGTATATAAGGAGCCCTGCTGGCACAACGGTTAAGTGCTTAGCTGTTAACCAAAAGGTGTCGGTTCGAACTCACCCAGAGGCTCCACAGGAGAAAGATCTGGCAATCTACTCCTATAGAGATTATAGCCTAAAAAACTCTATGGAGTAGTTCTGCTCTGCACATGAGGTTGTTATGAGTCGAAAATCAACTCAGCGGCATCTAGCAACAACATAGTACATACGAATATACACTATACACAAAAATAGTTTTGTAGTGCGTGATTTACTTTTATAGACTTATCAAAACCCTATAATGTAAAATGACCATGGTGGTACATTCTCATGACCAAATTGAATCCTTAAGACCATAACAGTAAAGCTTAAGTAATTCCCATGATTCTTCCTTTCAAATTAATGAATTAAAGCCTATTATGGTTCTTTTGGAAATGTTCAGCCTGGAAGGATTTATTTTTGGTCTGACGCAAAAACTTTTAAACACCTCTCAGAATCTGTTTTCAAATAGGAGAAACTACATAGATCTGATTGCTGTAATCCATCACAGTGACTCCAGATGTCTTGAAATACCACCAGCAGTGAAGGTCTTTATTTTCTGCAGCTTACTAGGCAGATTTGAAACCCATGACAGATGGCGAGTGATTGGAGGGCATGTGTATGTGTATTTTGTGGTCACAATTTAAGCTAAAATTCCATTCTCTGAAGTTGAGGTTAGAGGTGAATTCCACCTGGATGGCTGAGAGCCATTGTTGACAACAGAGAGTAAAGGTGACAAGCAAAATTTTTCTTGGTGCTAAGACATGCATGGAAGAGGAACAAATTGCTTTTTGAAGAAAAATTGGATAGAACCCATGAAATGACGACAATAAGAGTAGAAATCAATACTCAACAATGGCCATCAAGAAACACCCTTTTCAGATTATATGCTTGGAACCCAAAACATGTGCTTCCCTGTAAGATTTTGTACCTAGAATCCTGAACTAGTAAGTTCAAGAAGACAGCCTACCCAAAGATGCCTCTCTGGAATAGGGCTCAGTGAGTCTAAGGTCTATAATTAACTTTGCAATTAATTTAACATCAGCAGAAGCATTTTACAAATTACTATTAACCCATCTTTCTTCCCACTATAATCTTCTACTGTTCCTTTTTTTGTTTGTTTGCTTATCATTTATTTGAATTCCATTTTACATGCAAGAGTACAAATATTCTCTACTCTTTGGCCCTTCATTCATTTCCCTGGTCTTTGAATATCAGAAAGCAGAGAGCCCTCACACGACAGGCGTTCTTCAGTGGGCCACGATCTCTCTCTGTTACTCATGTTCTAGGCACCTGACTTATAATTTTTTAAGTTCTGTGATGTCAAAATTTTGATCTCCCTTATTCGTTATAGGAAACCCTGGTGGCACAGTGGTTAAGTTCTACGGTTGCTAACCATAAGGTCGGCAGTTTGAATCCACCAGGCGCTCCTTGGAAACTCTATAGGGCAGTTCTGCTCTGTCCTATAGAGTCACTACGAGTCAGAATCGACTCAAAGGCAATGGTTTATTAGTATTATTATTATTATTCATTACAACAAACACAGTGTCTGGCATGTATAAAGACTCAATATATATGTCTCAAATGAATAGATTCAAATTTAAATTTATTTTATTTTTATTCAACTTTGGTTTGTTCCCCAGAAAGGATTTTATGTATTTACATAACAACTTTATTCTGCCATGCATCTGTAATGTATGAAGTTGAACAGCATTAATTTTGTTCTTAGTGGCCTCAAGCCAGAGGACATAACACAGAGGACACAGTCATATGGCCTCCTCTGCTTCCCTGGGTCACCCTGTCCAGAGCTTTCTCCTCTACACACACATACACACACACACACACACACACACACACACACACACACACATATACACACATATATATACTCTGGCTATATCTGGAGTCACCTTCTTTGCTAGTTTAATGTCAGTCTCCCAGTCTAGAATGTGAGCTCCAGGGGAGGAGAAAGAGGAGTTCTTGTCTGTCTGGTTCTGCTTTGTACCTCTAGACCAAGCACAGCACCTGGCAGAGAAAAGGACACTTTTATGCACGTAGAAATAAGAGGGGCAACAGCCTGTCTTTACTTAAATCTCAAGTGTTTCTCAGGAGCTCAGTTCTAGGGTATCAAATGTGCTTTGCCTCCACCTCCTTTATCTTGCCCACTGTCCAAAGCTGCATTGCAAAAGCATTTATTCCTGTCATACCATCTAAGTCACCGTCTTGTTTTCCCCCTCTTTCCGGTCTCTGGTTTCTCTCTTTTGTGACTATTCCTAAACAATATAAGGATTTCATATTGACTAAATTTACTGTGGTTATAAGTCGGAATCGACTCGATGGCAACAGGTTTGGGTTTTTTTTTTTTAGTAAATTTACTGTGGGAGAGTCTGCCCAGCTTTCAGATAATATGTGTTTTATTTAACCATTCATAGCATTAATTCAGTAAGCATTTATTGAGCTGTATTTACTTGCTAGGTATCAGGCTAGGTGCTAGGGAGATAAAGATTAATGAGCTTGGCAGACATATTCTCAAAATGGGACCCATCTGCGGGGAAAGGGCAAACTCTTGCCACAACCCAAATAAAGGTACAGCTTTTCCTATCTGGTGAACTGCTAAGGGCTTATAATAAGTGTTGAAACAAAGATCATATTAAGCTAATAATAGAAATTGATTGAAGTTTATTTAATATAAGATTTTCAAATCTGACTAACATTTCAACTAGAAAGTAAAAAATGTTCCAAAGAAGAAAGAACGTCTTATACCCCATCTTATAAACATTGCCATGGAGAAAGGTCCAGAATAGAACTGATAAAACGATTTGTGGTTATGCATAGAGCATAACCATACAGCACTGTCCTGAAGAACAATTAATCACTGATTAATCCTAAAACAGAGCTTCTAGTCTGACTTTTAGCATTCCTATTTGTCGAAATCGACTACATATAGATAATTCTATTAAAGAGCACAATGTCCATGGCAAACATTGTTTATAAATAAAGCTAGACTATTATTTGACTTAAAGGTGACTTAGGAGACCAGTTTCTGGATTCCATGAGAATTAAAACTCCATTCCTCATAAATTTCCTAGACAGCTTGAACCAATGCCAGCTTCTCAGGGCTTTGGGCTATCTTCTGTAGCTGATGTGGGCAGATATTTTCTGTAGACTCCCGCGTCCTCCAGAGATTCCCCCCTCTCCCCATAGGACTCACATTATGTGTGCCTAGCTGTCTCTCTCCTTCCATCTCAACCAGATCTCATTTTCTCCTGATGTGTACAAGTTGGGATTTGTTCACTGCCTGTGCTCTCTGTCATTGAGTCAAAATCTGTTAAATGAAATAATTTATGTACCAACACCCTGCACAAGGCACACACGTGAATGTTACCTCTTTTCTCCATTTTCCTTCCCTGAAATGCCAAAAGGCGAAAATTGCTTTCCTGTCAAATGGAGCACTCACATTTTGAGAGCGTGTTTTTCTTTCCCTTTCTTTCTCCCACACCATCTTTGCTGAGACTGACAAGTGTTCCAATTAATGCCAACTCTGCTTCCCCTAGATATAAGGGAAAAGAGGCCTGGAAGCTGTAACTAGCTCATGAAAGCACTTCTCTGAACATATAACTGAAAGAAACAACAAAAAGAAATTGAACCCCCTTTTGAAATTTTTTTCTGCGCTATTTCACCTTTTGGTCACGACAGCCTTTCTTCAATGATAACGGAGTTTACACTTTGCTCTGTTTTGGCTTTTTCCTTGACAGCCCCTTAATCAGGTTTCCCCTAGTTATTCCGGGCGTAGGCGGCTTGAGGACTCCTCCAGAGGCTGTAGATGAAATGGTTCTCTGAAGAAAGATATGCTAACCGAACCGCCAGCCCACTCAGAGTACAGCTCTTAATGAGTCATTTCAATTTTAGGAAGCATATTAATCTAAATGGTGCCTGAGCCAGAAAACGGAATTTTCTCAACTGAGAGTTAAAGATAGTCTTTGTTACAGGCAAGAAAGAAGTGCCTCTCCCTGCTAGCATATAAATCATTCACCTACACAAGCCACTGTCTCCAGCCCCTGCCAGAGACAGTTATTTCAAGAATAATGCCATAAATTTCTATTTCCCATTTCCTCCAGGACTACTACATAATGCATTTTAATTCATATTCTGCCGAGTCATTGAGCAGTGAGTTCTACTGATGAATTTAATACTGTATCCAATTGCTTTGTTATGTATGTTGCTGTTGTTAGGTGCCACTGAGCTGATTTCAACTCATCAAGACCCCATGTGACAGGGTAGAACTACACACTGTAGGGCTTTCTAGGCTGTGATCTTTACAGGTGATCTGTCTGTAAAGATTACAGCCTGGGAAACCCTATGGGGCAGTTCTACTCATATATAGGGTCGCTATGAGTCGCAATCGACTCAAAGGCACCCAACCACAGTCTTTATGGGAGCAGATAACCAGGTCTTTCTCCAGCGGAGCTGCAGGGTGGGTTTGAACTGTCAACCTTTCGGTTAGCAGCCTTGTGCCACAGTTGTGCCACTAGGGCTCCTTTTGTTATGTATAACTAACCTTAATTTGAGCAATAATGCTACAGTGTCACTTAGAACTTGACACAGATTCACAGATTCAGGGGGACATGCTTGTGAACACCAGCTCATCATACAACAAAATGATTAAATCTGCCCTGGGGATGGCATTTCTGATTTTTAGAAAATCCCTGAGAATTTTTACATTTGTTATGTTTCTGCTGTCTTTCAAGCTATCTTCATTTACTAAAGTCCAGCCACAGGGAGGAAAAAACAGTATGATGAAAATTATACTTATGGTTGAAATCCCTTAAGCATATACCTCAGTAGTATGTTAAAAAATATGTATTTTAAGCATGGCTTAGTTATTTTGCTAGAAATTAAAACAGCTATTTGCTGCTTTTCCATTCCTCTCTTCTTTTCTTTTTCCTCTTTTTACTTCCCCCTTCCTTTCTCCTCCCTCCCTTTCCTCCTTCCTTTTGTCTGTATACCCCAATATCTGGAAATCAGATGGCATGAGAAACATAATGTTAGAAGTTTTCTCTTGAAAAAAATTCAGTAAGTCTTAATGATACCTTTATTGTAAAATATAAATAAAATGAGGTTTTACCTTATTGTGAACTTATTTTCTCCCATCTAGCTTAGAAAATGCAAGGGATCAGACCAATTCTACTGTCTCTGGGGATTAAGTAAAAGTTTCCTTTTCTGATTCCAGAATAATAAGAGGGTAAGAGAGGACTCAGGAAAATATAGAATTCTGAGCTTTTAAAACTCGATTTTCTGTCTCCTGAGACTTTGGCCTGAATGAAGACCATGGCCTAAGACTCAAACTGTACTTAGCCCTTACAAATGCTCTTGTAGCAATTCGGGGTTGAATTTTTAAGACTTTAAGTTGTCTGCATTCAGAAGGCAGAAAAAAATCCCCTACTTTACATTTGAAAAGTTCACTTTCTGAAATAGCTGGTTCCCCACTGGGAAAACCCCTGACTTGGCTGCCATGGATTTATAAGAGCATCATTTTAACAAATTTACAGACATGGTAAAAGGGACTTTAAATCTAAGGCTTCTTCTTAGCCCTAAAATCTGTTAAGTTGTTTGCAGTTATATACAGTTTCCAGAGGAAAGAAAATTTTCTTTTATTCATTAAGAGCAATTCTTTTATCATAGATGCTCTCCTCCTGGAATGCTTTTCCTCTTGAAATATTCAATTGACTTGTAGACTCAGCCTTATGGTAAATAAAAATGGCAAGAAACACGGCAATCATTTTCCCATTTATTTGAACAATTAAATCAGCTTGGAATTCAGTTGTGGAATCCGTGAAGGCAAACATCCTTTGTTTTTGCAAGAATATTATTCTGGATTAGATAAAATTCAGATTTTAAACCAGAGAATTATGAAATTGCTCTCGGGTATTCTAGTTTTCCTTAGGACTACTTCCTTTATACACTGAGGCATGGTTTCAAATCTTGTGGTCTTATATCACAAAATTAAAATGACCATGAAATTTTTCTTTCCAACTAAGACGCTTTTGAGAATAACAGAGGACCGTATTATTCATGTGGAGACAACAGGTGTAAACCAGGTCTGTTCTGAGCTAACCTACACGAGAGATTGAGTTTTAAAAATCTGAAAACATGCACACAAGTGTTTATAGCTTTACTCAAAATTGCCAAAAATTGGAAGTGAGTGGATAAACAAACTGTGGTACGTCCATACAATAGCATTATTCAGCAACAAAAAGAAATGAGCTATCAAGCCATGAAAAGACATGGAGGAACCTTAAATGCATATTAAGTGAAAGAAGCCGGTCTGAAAAAGTTAATACTTACGTTTCCATCTATGTGACATTCTGGAAAAGGCAAAGTTATAAAATGATCAAAAGGTAAAAAAAGGAATGGAAGAGGAATGAACAGGTGAAGCACAGAGCGTTTTAAGGCCAGTGAATCTATTCTGCATGTTAATGTAATGGTGGATGTATGACACGCATTTGTCAAAACCCATAGAACTGTACAACACAAAAAGTGAACCCTAATGTAAACCATGGACTTTAGTTAATGGTAGCGTGTCGGCATTGGTTCATCAATTGTAACAAATCTGCCACAATAATCCAAAATGTTTAATAGTATGGGAAATTGTTGTCGGGGGAGAGAAAGGGGATATATGAGAAGTCTCTGTAACTTCTGAGCAATTTTCTATGAACCTAAAACTGTTCTAAAAAATAAAGTATATTAAAAATAAATATATAAATAAATCAACAAAAGGAAATCTGAAAACAGATTAGTGTAAGATAAAAATGTTCTTATTATCCACTGCATTTTAAAAAATGCAATAATCATTTTATTATTGTAAAAGTAATTTATTTTAATGACATTATGCTGAGTGAAATAAGTCAATCACAAAAGGACAAATATTGTATGAGACTTCTATTGTAAAAACCTATGAAAAAGTTTACACACAAAAAGTAACAATCTTTGTTGGTTACCAGGGATGGGAGGGGTGGGGGTGGGAGAAATACTAAATAGGCAATAGATAAGTGATATTTTTGGTGAAGGGTGAGACAGTACACAATACTAGGGAAACCAGCACAACTTGTACTAGGAAAGTTCATGGAAGCTCCATAGGCACATCCAAACTCCCTGAGGGACTGAATTGCTGGGCAGAGGGCTGTGGGGACCATAGTCTCAGGGAACATCTAGTTCAATTGGCATAACACAGTTTATAAAGACAATGTTCTACATTCTACCTTGGTGAGTAGCGTCTGGGGTCTTAAAAGCCTGTGAGAAGCCATCTAAGATACTCCACTGGTTTCATCCCTTCGGGAGCAAGGGAGAATGAAGAGAACAGGATACAAGGAAAAGATTAGTCCAAAGGACTAATGGACCACAGCTACCAAGGCCTCCACCAGACAGAGTCCAGTACAGCTAGATGGTGCCCGGCTACCACCACTGACTGTTCTGACCTGGCTCACAACAGAGGGTTCTGGACAGAGCTGGAGAAGGATGTAGAACAAAATTCTAACTCACACAAAAAAGACAAGATTTACTGGCCTAAAGGAGACTGGAGAAACCCCGAGAGTATGGCCCCCAGACACCCTTTTAGCTCAGTAGTGAAGTCACTTCCGAGGTTCACGGTTCAGCTGGGGATTGGACAGCCCCATAAAACAAAATGGGACTAACGAGGCACAGCAGTCCAGAGACCAAGACTAGAAGGCAGAAGGGGACAGGAAAGCTGGTGATAGGGAACCCAAGGTTGAGTAAGGACAGTGTTGATGTGTAGTGGGGTTGTTAACCATCGTCATAGGGCAACGTGTACTGTTTAATGAGAAATGATTTTGTTCTGTAAACCTTTACCTAGAGTGAGAATAGCAGCACAACTGGAAGAGCGTAGTCGATGTCACTGAACTGTGCATGTAGAAATTTTTGAAATGGTTTATCTTTGGCTATGTGTATTTTCACCAAAAAAAAAAAAAAAAAAAAAGTCGAGAGGGGAGAGGGTTGACGTGTTGTGGGGTGGTTAACCAATGTCATAAAACAATATGTGTACTACTGTTTAATGAGAAGCTATTTATTCTGTAAACCTTCACCTAAAGTAGAATAAAAAGAACAAAAAAGTAATTTATTTTAGAAAAATGAGAAAATAAAAGCATAAAGAGAACAACTTAGAGATTACATTCCCATCTCCAGAGAAAATCCATTATTACCTTAATAAATATCATTCCAGAGCTGAAATACATACATGTATGTATCACATTTATGTTTACACATGTATGCACACACATGCACATACACATTCATGTTTATATTTGTAGTATGTAGTCCCTGAGTTGAGCAAATGGTTAAGAGCTAGACTACTAACAAAAAGGTTGGTGGTTCAGATCCACCCAGAGATGCCTCAGAAGATAGGCCTGGTGATCTGCTCCTGAAAGTTCACAGCCTTAAAAACCCTATTGATCTGTTCTACTCTGCACACATGGGGTTGCCATGAGTCAGAATTGACTCTGCCTTAACGACAACCCACTACACTCTCCATTCACGCAGGAGCCAACTACTGTCTGGGGTTCTCAGGGCTCTGAGGACTGTGATTACCTTGAGCAAGTGCAGGCTCCTTTGAGTAGCAGTGCCCCCTTAAGTGTTAGCACTTGGCTACCAGGTCATCTGTATGAATGAATGCCAAATGCACAGGATGTGCCACCGTCAGGGCTGCCTCTTCAGAAACCAAGGCAAGATCTTACACCCTGAGGGCCTGCAAACCTCTTCTGTAGGTGACTTCCCCTAGTCTTTTCCCCTTATTCCATTCTCCCACCTTCCAGGAGGTCCCCTCAAAATCCTCTGTGTTTTAAGCCCTCTCTGAGGGCCCCATTTGCATTAGACAAGCATCTGAGGGCACTGGAGTGAAGCCTTGCTCTATGAAGGGGGCAGACCATGCTGCAGGGAGGAGTATGTCTGTTTCCTGACAAAACTTTTGAGCAAGCCCATCAATAGAGAGATGCTAGAGGAGAAATAACTGCAAGCTCTCTGTTGCTCCTGAGTCTCCATGTAATCTAATCTGCTGTGGAAACCATATTACGGGACAACATGCTGTTTGCTGAGATCCACTCTGACCCAGTACCTTTCCAATTAATTTAGAGCCATCCATGGCTTCTTTCATTTATATAACATATAGACATTGGACAACATTGCAAGTTTGGGGCAGTGTAAGGTTCGGGCAATATAGCAGTGAGCAAGACTGACAAGGTCCCAGCCTTTGTGGAGGATTACATGCTAGTAGGGAAGACAACTAAACAGGATTATTGCTAATGTAATAAGTGCCATCCACCACCTATCTGTCAGTTTGTCCTATTGTGGTGACTTGCGTGTTGCTATGATGCTGGAAGCTAGGCCACCGATATTTTGAATACAAGCAGGGTCACCCATGGTGAACAGATTTCAGTGGAGCTTCCAGACTAAGACAGACTAAGAAGAAAGACCTGGCAATCTATTCCCAAAAATTGGCCAGTGAAAACCCTATGGATCACAACAGAATATTGTCCAGTATAGTGCTGGAAGATGAGCACTCTACATTGGAAGGCACTCAAAATACACAGGGGCCATAAGAATGGACTACAGCATACCAAAGTTGGGGAAAATGGTACAGGACATAGCAATGTTTTGTTCTCTTGTACGTGAGGTTACCATGAGTCAGAGCTAACTCAGTAGCAACTAACAAAAACAAAAAAGTGCCATAAAGGAAATAAACTAAGTAATAACATAGAAAGTATTAATAGGGTTGGAGGACTTACTTTTACGTGTTGTTGTTAGGTGCTGTCGAGTTGGTTCCAACTCATAGCAACACTATATACAACAGAATGAAACACTGCCCAGTCCTTCACCATCCTCACAATCGTTATGCTTGAGCCCATTGTTCAGGGGCTCATCTTCCAGCACTATATCAGGCAACGTTCTGCTGCTATTCATAAGGTTTTCACTGGCTAATTCTTTTCAGAAGTTGACTGCCAGGTCCTTCTTCCTACTCTGTCTTAGTCTGGAAGCTCAGCTGAAACCTGTCCGCCATGGGTGACCTTGCTGATATTTGAATACCAGTGGCATAGCTTTCAGCATCACAGCAACACGCAAGCCCCCACGGTATAACAAACTGACAGACGAGTGGACTTTTACATAGGATGGTCAGAGAAGACTTCATTGAGGCACTGACTTTTGAGGTGAGACCCAAGGTATGAGAGAAAGAGAGCAAGTGATAGGAACAGCCAGAAAAGAGCAGCCCAGCAGATGTAATAGCAGACATTAAGATGCAGAGGGGAGAGTGAGCTGAGTGGGCTTGAGGAACTGAGTGCAGATATGATTACTTTGGCAGAGTAAGCAAGGGGATGAGTGGTACAAGATGAAGATTCAAAGAGGGCAGAGACTAGATCATGGGAGACCTCCTACGCCATGGAAAAGAGGGTAGGTTTTATCATAACTGTAATGGGAAGCCATGGAAGCTTTATACACTGGGGAAAGATATGATCAAATTTGCCTTTAAAAAAAGTCACTCTGGGAGGCGGGACCAAGATGGTGAAGTAGTCAGACGCTTCTGGTGGACCCTCTTACAGCAAAGATCCAGAAAAACAAGTGATTCGATTATATATGGCTATCTGGAAGCCCTGAACATCAAAGGCAGAGTTGAGGAACTGGACTGAGTGGCAGGGGGAGGGAGAGACAGTTCGGAAGCAATGAGGAGTTGCCAGACTTGACCTGGCAAGAGCCTGAGCCCTTCAAGCCTGATCAGCTCGGGGAGTGAGTGGTGAGGCAGGCAAGCAGCCGTGCTCGGGAGGCGCATTTTCTGCACTGGGAGAGACCCAGCAGCTGAGGGTCTACATGGCCACCAAGAACCAATGAGAAGCACCCCTCCATCTAGCGAAAGATAAGCAATTGCATACAGCCTACCACATGGATCAAAAACATCCCCCTTAGGGAAAAACCTCTCTCCCATTTACCTCCCCACTCCCTGTCTGCACTGGGTCCCAGACCGTCTTCAGCAATTGCCGAGTATCCTGGGCCAGAAGTAGGATCCATCACACACCCGCAGCCATTCTCCCTGCGTTGGAGAGTGAACAAATTGACAAATGGGAGAAAGTAAACTGCCAGCTCCCCTAAGCCAAGAACCCAGGGTAGGCACTGCTCCTTTGCTTAGGCACAAGCATAAGGGATCCACAGACTTTGAGTGCCTTTCCCCCTGCATAGACTTGTGTGGGCCCATCTCAACAGTGTAGGCCCTCATTACCGCAGTACAACAGGGTATATACTGGAACCCAAACTTCAGCTGTTTCAGCTGTGAAGTGGCAGGTTCTTGACATTTGACACTGCTTTGCCCACTAAGCAGGGTCTTCACCTACCCACATTAGGGACCTGAGGACTGGTGGCTACACTCATGCCACCTAGCCACCTGTGACAGGGGCCCATGAATAAGAGGTGCCCCCTAGTCCTTACAGCCAACAGCATTAGGTACTCATAGTCTGGGTACAAAACCTACCCATCTACGCGCTCTAGGGAACAGGGACAAGCCTTCCTCCTGGACACTTCGGAGTGGCTGTCAGCCCCCTGCCTTGATCAGAGTATATTCCCCTGCTGCAGCAAGATGCCTGTGCCTACACCAATCATGCATGCCTGTCTAGGACTGTAAGTGAGAGCCTACACCACAGACTTGGTGGCTATCTACCTGGGCACCTAAGCTGAATCCATACAGGAGGAGTGGGCAGACTCCTGAGCTCACATACCTAGTAACAGATCTAACAACCTAGTGACAGGACATTAGAGCTTCAAAGGTGCAAATAATCAAACTAGCTCATGTGAGCAGCCTATTTGGGCATATCAAAACAAAGCAAGAGGCTAGAACACAGGAAGTAAACATAAAATAAATATAATAACTTACTGATGGCTCCGAGACAACAGTCAGTATCAGATCACATAAAGAGGCAATCCATGATGGCTTCAGCAAGTTCCCAAAATAAAGAATCTAGAAATTTTCCAGAGGAGGAAACTTTCTTAGAATTACCAGAGGCAGAAAACAAAAGATTAATATACAGAACTCTTCAAGAAATTAGGAAGGAAATTAATCAAAACGCAGAACACACAATAGAGGAAATTAAAAAGATTCAAAAAAAGCATATTGATAAATTTAACACGCTGCAAGAATCCATAAAGAGAGAACAATCAACAATCTGAAGATTAACAATAAAATTTAAGACTTAGAAAACCCAATACAAAGTCATAGGAGCAGAAATGAGGCAGTGGAAGTCAGAATTAGTGAGACTGAAGACAAAGTACTTAACACCAACTTATCTGGGGAAAAATCAGGTAAAGGATTAAAAACAATGAAGAAACCCTAAGAATTATGTGGATAACCTACGAGTGATTGGAATACCAGAACAGGCGAGGATAACGGGAATACAGAGAGAATTGTTGAAGATCTGTTGGCAGAAAACTTCCCCGATACCGTGAAAGATAACAAGATATCTATCCAAGATGCTTATCGAACCTCACATAAGGTAGATCCCAAAAGAAAGTCACCAAGACATATTATAATCAAACTTGCTGAAACCAAAGATAAAGAGAGAATTTTAAGAGCAGCTAGGGATCAACAAAAAGTCATCTACAAAGGAGAGTCAATAAGAATAAGCTCGGACTACTCAGCAGAAACCATGCAGGCAAAAAGGCAATGGGATGACATATATAAAGCCTTGAAGGAAAAAAACTGCCAGCCAAGAATTATATATCCAGCAAAACTGCCTCTCAAATATGATGGTGAAATTAGGGCATTTCCAGATAAACAGAAGTTTAGGGAATTTTCAAAAACCTAATGAAAATTACAAGAAATACTAAAGGGAGTCCTCTGGTTAGAAAATCAGTAACATCAGATAACAACCCAAGTCTAGAACACAGGACAGAGCATCCAGATATCAACCCAGATAGGGAAGACGCAAAAGTAAATCAAAGCTAAAACACTGAAAATAGGAAAACAGATGCCAAAGTGTAAAAGATGACAACACTACAGCAAAAAAGAGGGAATTAAAAAATGTAGACATACATTTTTCATATGGAGAGGAAGTCAAGGCAATATAAAGAAATAAAAGACTGGTATAAACTTAGAAAAATAGGGGTAAATATTAACGTAACCACAAAGGAAACTAACAATCCTATGAGTAAAAATAAACAACTAGAAAAATATAAACACTCAGCAAACACAAAATAACAACAATGAAAAAGATGAAAAGAAAATACATAAAGAAAAACAACTCAGCACAGAAAATTAAGTGGAACAAAGAAACTGTGAACAACACACAAAAAAAGACATCAAAATGACAGCAATAAACTCATACCTATCAATAATTACGCTGAATGTAAATGGACTGAATGCACCAATAAAGAGACAGAGAGTGGCAGATTGGATAAAAAAACATGATCTGTCTATATGCTGCCTACAAGAGGCACACCTTAGACTTAAAGACAAAAATAAACTAAAACTCAAAGGATGGAAAAAATATATCAAGCAAACAACCTCAAAAAAGAGCAGAAGTGGCAATATTAATCTCTGACAAAATAGACTTTAAAGTAAAAAGGGTAAGGAAGGACACTATATAATGATTAAAGGGTCAATACACCAGGAGGACATAACTATAATAAATATTTAGGCACCCAACGACAGGGCTCCAAAATACAGAAAACATACTCTACCAGCACTGAAAAGAGAGATAGACAGCTCCACAATAGCAGTAGGAGACTTCAACACACCACTTTCAGGGAAGGACAGAACATCCAGCAAGAAGTTCAGCAAACACATGGAAGACCTAAATGCTACAATCAACCAACCTGGTCTCATAGATATATACCAAACACTCCACCCAACAGCAGCCAAGTATTCTTTCTTTTCCAATGCACACGGAACATTCTCCAGAATAGACCACGTTTTAGGCCATAAAGCAAGCCTGAACAGAATCCAAAGCATCAAAATATTACAAAGCATCTTTTCTGACCATAAAGCCATAAAAGTAGAAATCAACAACAGAAAAAGCAAGGAAAAAAAATCAAACACAGGGAAACTGAACAACACATTGCTCAAAAACTACTAGGTTGTAGAAGAAATTAAGGATGGAATAAAGAAATTCATAGAATCAAACGAGAAGGAAAACACATCCTACAAGAACCTTTGGGACACAGCAAAAGCATTGCTCATAGGTCAGTTTATACCAATAAATGCACACATCCCAAAAAGAAGAAAGGGCCATAATGAAAAAATTAACCCTACAACTGGAACGAGTAGAAAGAGAGCAGAAAAGAAGCCCTCAGGTGCCAGAAGAAAGGAAATAATAAAAATTAGGGCAGAATTAAATGAAATAGAGAATAGAAAACAATTGAAAGAGTTAACAAGACCAAAAGCTGGTTCTTTGAAAAGATCAACAAAATTGATAAACCATTGGCCAAACTGATGAAAGAAAAACAGGAGAGGAAGCAGATAACCATATAAGAAATGAGATGGGTGATACCACAACAGACCCAACTGAAATTAAAAGAATCATAACAGAATACTATGAAAGATTGTACTCTTAACAAATTTGAATACCTAGAGGAAATGGACAAATTTCTAGAAACCCACTACCTACCTAAACTAACACAAACAGAGGTAGAACAACTAAATAAACCCATAACAAAAGAAGAGATTGAAAAGGTAATTAAAAAACTCTCAACAAAAAAAAAAGCCCTGGCCCTGATGGCTTCACTGGAGAATTCTACCAAACTTTCAGAGAAGAATTAACACCATTACTACAAAAGGTATTTTGGAGCATAGAAAAGGATGGAATACTCCCAAACACATTCTATGAAGCCAGCATAACCCTGATACCAAAACCAGGTCAAGACGCCACAGAAAAAATTACAGACCAATATTCGTCAGGAACATTGACGCAAAAATCCTCAAAAAATTCTAGCCGATAGAATTCAGCAACGTATCAAAAAAAATAATTCATTATGATCAAGTGGGATTTATTCCAGATATGCAGGGATGGTTCATCATTAGAAAAATAATCAATGTAATCCATCACATAAATAAAACAAGAACCACATGATCTTATCAATCAATGCAGAAAAGGCATTTGACAAAGTCCAACACTCATTCATGATAAAAACTCTCAACAAAATAGGAATAGAAGGGAAATTCCTCAATGTAATTAAGAGCATTTATACAAAACCATCAGCCAACGTCATCCTAAATGGAGAGAGTTTGAAAGCATTCCCCTTGAGAATGGGAACCAGACAAGGATGCCCTTTATCACCACTCTTATTCGACATTGTGCGGAAGGTCCTAGCCTTAGCGATTAGGCTAGAAAAAGAAATAAAGGGCATCCAGATTAGTAGGGAAGAAGTCAAAGTATCTCTATTCACAGATGATATGATCTTATACACAGAAAACCCCAAAGAATCCACAAGAAAACTACTGGAACTAATAGAATATTTCAGCAAAGTTTCAGGATATAAGATAAGCATACAAAATCAGTTGGATTCCTTTACACCAACAAAGAGAACCTCGAACAGGAAATCACCAAATCAATACCATTTACGATAGCCCCCAAGAAGATAAAATACTTAGGAGTAAATCTAACCAGAGACGTAAAAGAGCTGTACAATGAAAACTACAAGACCCTACTGCAAGAAACCAAAAGAGACCTGCATAAATGGAAAAACATACCTTTTTCATGGATAGGTAGACTCAACATAGTGAAAATGTCAATTCTACCCAAAGCGATCTACAGAGACAATGCAATCCCAATCCAAATTCCACTGGCATTTTTTAATGAGATGGAGAAACAAATCACCAACTTCAGGTGGAAAAGGAAGAGGCCCTGGATAAGTAAAGCATTACTCAAGAAGAAGAACAAAGTGGGAGGCCTCACACTACCTGATTTTAGAACCTGTTATACTGCCATGGTAGTCAAAACAGTCTGGTACTGGTACAACAACAGATACATAGACCAATCGAACAGAATTGAGAATCCAGGCATAAATTCATCCACCTATGAGCAGCTGATATTTGACAAAGGCCCAAAGTCTGTTAATTGGGGAAAAGACAGTCTCTTTAACAAATGGTGCTGGCATAAGTGGACATCCATCTGCAAAAAACTGAAACAAGACCCATACCTCACACCATGCAGAAAAACTAACTCAAAATGGATCAAAGACTTAAATATAAAATCAAAAATGATAAAGATCATGGAAGAAAAAATAGACACAATGCTAGGAGCCCTAATACATGGCATAAACACAATACGAACCATAAGTAACAATGCAGAAGCACCAGAAGAGAGGCTAGATAAATGGGATCCCCTAAAAATCAAACACTTATGTTCATCGAAAGTCTTCACCAAAAGACTCAAAAGACAGCCTACAGACTGGGAAAAAATTTTTGGCTATGACAAATCCGATCAGCGTCTAATCTCTAAAATCTACAAGGTACTACAAAACCTCAACAACGAAAAGAGAACCCAGTTTTAAAAAGGGCAAAGGATATGAACAGGCACTTTGCCAAAGAAGATATTCAGGTGGCTAACAGACACATGAAGAAATGCTCATGATCATTAGCCATTAGAGAAGGTAGATCAAAACTATAATGAGATATCTTCTCACCCCACCAAGGCTAGCATTAATCCAAAAAACACTAAATAATAAATGCTGGAGAGGTTGTGGAGAGACTGGAACACTTATACACTGTTGGTGGGAATGTAAAATGGTACAACCACTTTGGAAATCGATTTGGCACTTCCTTAAAAAGCTAGAAATAGAAGTATCATACAATCCAGCTATCCCACTCCTTGCAATATATCCTAGAGAAATAAGAGCCGTCACACGAATAGATATACGCACACCCATGTTCATTGCAACACTGTACACAATATCAAAAGGATGGAAACAACCTAGGTGCCCATAAATGGATGAATGAATAAACAAATTATGGTATATGCACACAATGGAATACTACTAGATGATAAAGAACAATGAAGCCGTGAAACATAACATGGAGGAAGCTAGAGGTCGTTACGCTGAGTGAATTTAGTCACAGAAGGACAAATATTGTATAAGACCACTATTATAAGAACTCAATAATAGGTTTAAACACAGAAGAAAACATTCTTTGATGGTTACAAGGGTGGGGAGGGAGGGTGAGGGTTATTTACTAACTAGATAGTAGATAAGAATTATCTTAGGTGAAGGGAAGGACAACACACACTACAGGGGAAGTCAGCACAACTGGACTAAACCAAAGCTAGGAAGTTTTCTGAATACAGTCAAACACTTTGAGGGACAGAGTAGCAGGGGTAGAGGTCTGGGGACCATGCTTTCAGGGGACATCTAGGTCAATTGGCATAACAAAGCTTATTAAGAAAATGTTCTGCATCCTATTTTGGTGAGTGGCATCTGGGGTCTTAAAAGCTTGCAAGCAGCCATCTAAGATGCATCAGTTGGTCCCAACCACCTGGAGTAAAGGAGAATGAAGAACACCAAAGACACAAGGAAAGTATTAGCTCAAGAGACAGAAAGGGCCACATAAGCCAGAGGCTTCATCAGCCTGAGACCAGAAGAACTAGGTGGTGTCCGGCTACAACCAGTGACTACCCTGACAGGGAATGCAACCGAGAGTCCCAGACGGAGTGGGAGAAAGGTGGGGTGCAGAAGTCAAATTCTAGTAAGAAGAGCAAACTTAATGGTCTGACTGAGACAGGAGGAACCCTGGAAAGCATGGCCCCCAGATTCTCTATCAGCACCGAACTAAAACAATTTCTGAGGCCAACTCTTCAGACAGGGATTGGACTGGACTTTGGGACATAAAGTGACACTTGTGAGGAGTGTGCCTCTTAGCTCAAGTAGATATAAGAGACTAGACGGGCAGCTTCTGTCCGGAGGTGAGATGGGAAGGCAGAGAGGGTTAGTAGCTTGTTGAATGGACACAGGGAATCGGGTGAAAAGGAGGAGTGCGCTGTTGCAGTATGGGGAGAGCAATTAGAGTCACATAACAATGTATGTATAAATTTTCGTATGGGAAAAAAAAAAAAGTCACTCTGCCGTGTGATAATGCTACAAAGAAAGCACCCTCTCATGATTCTTAAAAGTTCCTATATTAATTTTCTGAAAAACTCAGAAGCTCTTAGGCTGTTGAATTTAGGTGCACCCTCAGAGGTGACTTACCCATTGCATAAACATATCGTGAAGCTATTGAATGTGTTGAGTGAGCAGGGTTTTCTTTCTCTTCTGTTTTTTCTGATCCTTTATTGAAGTATAACATACATAAAGAATAGTGAATATAATTACAGGAATTTTTCAAAGTGAACCCACCTATGTAACCAGCATCCATATCGAGAAACATTACCCACACCTCAGAACAGAAGTTTCCCCACGCCCCTTAAAATTTTGTAAGACGCTACCCCCTTTCCAAGGGTAACCACAACCCTAACTTCTAACAACACAAATTAGTTTTGCTTGTTTTTTAACTTTATATAAATGGAATCATGGATGTTTATACTCTTTTATGTCATGCTTCTTGCACTCAACCTTCTGTTTGTAAGATTCATGCACATTTGTTGCATACAGCTGTAGTTCACTCATTCTTAATGCCATATGATATTCCAATGTGTGGAGATACCACAGTTTATCCATTCCACTGTTGGTAGGCATTTGGGTATTTTCCAAATCTGGGCCTATTATGAATAGTGCTGTGATGAGCATTCTTGTATCTATCTTTTGGTGAACATACATATGCATTTCTTTTGGGTATATACACTCGTGTGCTGGAGCTGATCTGTACCAGTTTGCAAGAGCCAGTTGTCCACTTTTCAGTGGAGCCAGATTGGTAGCTTGAAACTGAACACAGTAGGAGTATTTATACCTTTGATCAGCAAATGCTACAAATCAAGGCTCCCCCCAGCCCAGGAAGATAGTTGTAGCACACCACTGGATATGCACTCAGGAGACATTCCAGGGCCTTGGATATGTATACGGTCATCTTTAGTAGATAAAGCTAAGCAGTTTTCAAAGTGATTTTACCAATGTACATTTCCACCAGTGGACCAGCAACATGAGATGTTCCTGTGGGCCCACATCCTCACCAACACTTTCTGTCTTTTTAATTTTAGCCATTCGGACGAATATCTCATCATTTTAATTTACATTTCCCTGATGCATAATGAAGATTAGCACTTTTTCATATATTTATTGCTTTTTGGATATATTCTTTTGTGAAATGGCTATCAAAGCCATTTGTCCATTTTTTTACTGTGTTATGTTCATTTCTCATTGATTTATAGTTCTTTATATATTGTGGATACAAGCCTGTATTAGTTACCTATGCCTGTGTAGCAAACTACCTCAAAACTTAGTGGCTTCAAACAATAATTGTGTTATTTGCTTATGGTTCCGTGGGTTAACGATTTGGGCTGAAGTCAGTTGCATTCACCTAGGCTCACTCATGTGGCTTCGTATATCTGAAGACTCCACAGGCTAAGATGGTCCCACTCAAATGTCTGCTTGGTGGCTGGAGTACCCTCATTCTCTTCCACAGCCACTCCAATGGGCTGTCTCAGACTTTTTCACATCTCAGATTCAATGTCCCAGCCACAGCCAAAAATGAGCAAACCTCAATGCACAAACTTTTGCTTGTGTAGTGTTTGCTAATGAACCATTGACCAGGGCAATTCCCTTGGCCAAGTCCGGAGTCAGTGTAGGAAGGGACTATACAAGGATGTGTTCACAGGAAGGCATGATTCTTTGGGGGCCATTATCCTTCCACAATGTACCACGAAGTCCTTTGTCAACTTTCAAAATACAAAATTAGAAGAATATTTTTATTACATCATCTATTAACTAACTGATAGGTACATTAAGTGTTAAGGCTCCTTGAGATCCAAGGAAGAAAGGCAGGACGGATCCCACGAATATTATGAGGTGACCCAGGCTGACAGGAGAAGGCTACACTTGAGTCTCCAGTCGAGCTGAAATGGGTCTTGCCTCTCACCTCTGCTTCTTTTGCCAGGGCTCCATTGGCTCCTGCAACACCCAGAGAACCCCAGAAGATGTTCCCCCTCTCTCCTTGATGCAGCTTCACCTGAACTCTCCATTCTCCATAAAGCAGGATGACCCTGGGAAGGCAGATCATAGGACACTGCAAATCAGTGTGCAAGTGTTCTAAAGCCAGGTGCCAGTTTACGGGCAGCTCTGAGGACAGGCAGGTCCCTATGCCATTACTTGGAGGTGAAGCAGCATTTTAAAAAGTCACCACCCTTTGATTCCCGTCTCTACATATCTGATAGTCTGGCTTTGACGCTATGTTCTCTAACATAATTTTTTCTTTTTTTGTCATTGTATTAGCCATCATATTAACATGCAACCTTTAGGAAAAAAATTGACAAGGGAGAAATTTTGGAGAAAGTGCTTAGGGGCCATACCTGTCCCCTCCCTAACCTCACTTCTTCCTACCTGTGGCTTATTCCAGTGGGAGGGCAGCTCCTTGGCACTGTGGGTTAGAGCAGAGCCACCAGCAGACAAAAGTTGTAGCATAAATCAAATGTTGAAGTTGTGAATTCTCATTATCTGTATATTGAGAATAATGAGTATATCATTCTAGGCAAAATTATAGATAATGTTTCTGGATTTTTACACTACATGGTGTGACTATTCCGACCTTATATTTGCATATATTTCTAAAACAGAAAAAATTCCAACAAGCTTCGTGAATCCTGTGATCAACCATGCATTTGGGTCAGTTGAGGGGTAGGATATTCCCACCTTTTGTATAACAGAGGCAGTCTCGTGAACAAACCAAATAGCCTTTGTCCTTCCTGGGGGAGCAGGAGGCAAACTGTACTAGCTGTACTGTGAACTCACAGGCTCACAGCATTTGCACTTGGCCTTTTTCTCCCCCTATTATGGCTCTTAGCATTTAGAAAATTCAGTGATTTAAATTTTCCAGATGAAAAACTGATAGTCTGAACAGCTCAATTGTCTTATTTTCCTAAAAAAATGAAAAATAACTTTTAAGCGATTAATATAACAAATTCTGACATGTGCAGTTAATCAAAGGCTCCCCTTCACTCAATAAATCAGAAACCCTTAAGGAGAAACTCGAAGGGGGAGGGGAAAGAGCAAGAGGAAATATTCTTTAGGTAAAATATACGGGTAAAGTAAGAAAAATACTTGAATCTGTGTTTGCATTAAGGACAAGCCTAGACAAAGGTATGTTATGAAAGTAAGGAAGATATATGACCATAGAATATAAGCACAGACCTCAAAAGGGACCTTAGAAAGCATCTGCTTTCTTTTCTGAAAAGTGAATGATTGGATCAATTAATCAAAATAAAAATTCCTAAGTTATATATTAGAATAAAAAGGCATGTTTTATTGTCAGTAAGTGAGAGTTTTGTTGATCGGTTAGTTGATTGATTTTAAGAAATAATTCCATTTATGTAATAAGTTTCAAGGCTTAGGAATAATGTTCTGCAGAATATGGCTTAGAGTTGTTTTCTGGAGTTTTGAACAGCCGTGATACAAGAACAACAAACAAACCAGAAACCATGAAGAGTGTGTTTCTCTCTACACATTCGAAATACACTGTTCTATGCAAAGGCAACTTATGACCAAGTGATAGGCATCAGTCTTACCAAAGCAGGTTCTGCCCGGTGTGGCTTCTCGTCAATAAAGACACATTAAGGTGAGGAAGGAGGAGAAGCATTTATTGCAAGTGCACAGGCAAGAAACAAGGAGGTGTTTACCTCAGATCAAGCCATCCAAACGAAGGGAGGCAGAACTTTTTATACTGTCGTTCACAAGGGAGTACGTACAAACATCATGGACTACATAGGTTATCATGGCACGCAGGCACAGTAAGATAAATTGCATTTTTTTTTTCTTTAGCATGCACAGAAAATGACAGTAAGTCCCACCCTAGGCGGAGATTTGAATATTCAGTTACGTCTTAACAAGGCTTAGGTTAGTTTAGAACACTTTTGAGGCTAGTAAACTGATTTTGACTGGCTTTGGCTGATTAAAGGCAGAAGCTGAGTTACAGGCAGTACTCAAGGTCTTGATGATAATGGACAGGAGGAGCAGGTCTTGCTTGGTAGTGGCTGAGCAGCTACTGGCTGCAGTTGCTATCACCAGTATGGAAAGAAACTTGGGCTGGGTGATGGCCCAGGGCTGAGGAGGAAAGAGCGAAGTTCAGGATAAGAGGCAGGAAAGCTGAAGGGCAGTGTCAGCAGACCTTCCTAGGCAGGGACAGATTAATCAGAAAGCAAGGTACTCATGGGTTTACAGTAAGCAAGGTATGCATGGGTTTAATTGTGCTTACTTACTAATCTGTAGGTCACAATTTCAACTGTTTTTCATCACCCGGTGAAATTGTGCACTACAGATTAGTAAGTAAGCACAAGTAAGCCTGTGCATACATTGCTTATTGGGTAATCCATCCCTGTTCCTAGGTACCTAATAGAAACTAAAACAGCTTAAATCAGACTTATTGATTTCAGAGACAATGAGATATTTCTCCTGATATCACCCCCATCTTTAAACTACCTGCTTACCAACACCTAGAATTCCCTTAGTTGGAGATAAAGACTTTTTTTCCCCATTGTTAGGCATAAGTACCATTAACATTTAAATTTTTAATCAAATTAGCAACCTGGCATGAATAGAATCCAGTTAAGCTTAAAGGATAATATCAAATCATTTCCTTTTTGGGTTGGGGTGATGATTTCTGCAGTGAGTAGAAAGTTGGAGGCTCAGGGCCACTGAAGAGGGACAATTGAGGCCTTAGACGAAGAAGGGAGAAGCATCAAGGGAGGAAGTAAGTTCCACGGCCCCCTCCCCCTCATCTGTGATGGTGCCCCCACCACCCCCAGGCAGAACAAAGCTTCCTCTGTGCACACAGGAGCTGGAGCCCAGGGTTAAAGCATGTTCTATATGACCTCCCAGAACCCTCAGCTCAACCAGGCTATGATGATATCTCCAATGCTTTATGTTCCACTCATATGTGACCCTGGGAAGTCATTTTATCTCTCTGATCCAGAAACACCTAGTAATGAAATAAGAACCTGCAACAGAGTGTGAACAATGCTCATAAAATGACAAACAACTTTGCAATTTCCTTTTACCAGGACATTATTTATTACTTGGTATTGTGGATTAAATCATTTTCTGATTTCTTTATAAATCTTTGGAAAATTATAGGCAAGCATATCTCCAACAAAAATTTATTTTTAAATAACCCTTTTATTATTTATAGTGCTTGGATTTTTTCCATACTGTTTGCAAGTTATGCTTATTAAAGAAAATTTAGAATATATGTGTAAGTAGAAAGAAAAAAATGCCCTTGTACTACCCTCCAATCACAAGCAACTTCTGTTAATATTTTGATGTCATCTTTAGAGCCTTTCTATCCTGAAGTATTCGAGTTTTTATTTTACATAATTGTAAGTCCTAATGTGTTTATATTTTTCACACCCTTTTTTTTGATATGTAATATTCCATCATAGGTATTTTTATAATGTTTTACAAAGTCTTTCTAAAAACACTTTTAAAAACAACTGTTAAACATTATAACAAGAAGATGTAATGAAATTTTCCTCTGTAATTGGGCAATTAAGTGTTTAGATACCCGGAGTTTTAGAAACTAAGACTATTAAATAACATTATTGTTATACAGGAGCCAGGACCTTTTTTTCTTTGGGTGTTGGGGGGAGTAACGATGCCATTTCAGGAGTCTTGTTAATTTTTAAAAAAATACTGACCCCTGTGCTTACTAACTAGATGGTGGACAAGAATTATCTTAGGTGAAGGGAAGGACAACACACACTACAGGGGAAGTTAGCACAACTGGACGAAACCAAAAGTAAGAAGTTTCCTGAATACAACCAAACGCCTTGAGGGACAAAGTAGCAAGGGCAGGGACCTGGGGACCATGGTTTCAGGGGACATCTCGGTCAACTGGCATAATAAAGCTTATTAAGAAAATGTTCTGCATCCTACTCTGGTGAGTGGTGTCTAGGGTCTTAAAAGCTAGCAAGCAGCCATCTAAGATGCATCAATCGGTCCCAACCCACGTGGAGCAAAGGAGAATGAAGAACAGCAAAGATAGAAGGAAAGTATTAGCACAAGAGACAGAAAGGGCCACATAAACCAGATACTCCATCAGCCTGACACCAGAAGAACTAGATGGTGCCCAGCTACCACCAGTGACCACCCTGACAGGGAACACACCAGAGAGTCCCTGATGGAGCAGTAGAAAAGTGGGATGCAGAACTCAAATTCTAGTAAAAAGACCAGACTTAGTGGTTTGACTTAGACTGGAAGGTCCCGGGAAGACATGGCCCCTAGATTCTCTGTTAGCCCAAAACTAAAGCCATTCCTGAGGCCAACTCTTCAGACAAAGATTAGACTGGACTATAGGACATAAAATGATACTCGTGAAGAGGGTGCTTCTTAGCTCAAGTAGATACATGAGAGTAAATGGGCAGCTTCTGTCCGGTGGCGAGATGAGAAGGCAGAGAGGGTCAGGAGCCGGTTGAATGGACACGGGAAATCCGGGGTGGAAAGGAGGAGTGTGCTGTCACAGTATAGAGAGAGCAACTAGGGTCAGATAACAATGTATGTATAAATTTTTGTATGAGGGACTAGAATTGTAAACTTTCACTTAAAGTGCAATTAAAACAATAAAAATTTAAAAAAGTAAAAATACTGACCCCTGGTCAGCGGAGTAATAAGATTACTTTAAATAACCTCTAAAGAGTTTATTGGATCCCTGGTGGCACAGTGGTTGAGAGCTCAGCTGCTAACCAAAAGGCTGGCAGTTCAAATCCACTAGCAGCTCTTTGGAGACCCTATGGTGCAGTTTTACTCTGCCCTATAGGGTTACTATGAGTCACAGTTGACTCAATGGCACTTAACAACAACAACAAAGAGTTTATCAATTCATGGTGTCCCTGATGCTGAGAGTCCAGCAAAGTCCTATCTGAGTTTTCATAAATATTTCATTATTTTAAATATTATGCTAACTTCCTCATTCTCCTCTTAATTCCACCCACCTGGACAATATATAGGACAAAATGGGAGAGAAGTGATTTCTGGTTCTGCCTTGTCCAAAAGTTTTATCTGCACCTTGGATACTCTACACTTGGGGATGGCAATGATAATTTCCATGGTCTGCTTTAAAGAAGTAAGTTATGACTCTTTTATTTATCAGTGGAAACAATATTCTAAGACAGCTGGAGCAAGTAAAAGAACCAAAGTAACCTAATTATGCAAATATGTGCCCAATGGAAGCTCTTCCACCTCGAGGAGTTTGGCATAAAACAGGAGAAAGTGGCAGATTTATAAGTTGCTGCCTCTCTATAGCCCTCTTTATAATTAAAAAATAAGACCTAATTAGGATTATTACAATTATTTCTCAACAGTTTTCAACAAATACAAGTATTCAAATGTTTCATATCCCTCGTTCTTTAATTCCTTCTAAAGATATTTTTTCCTGTTAAGATTTTACCACCTGAGCTATGGAAAGTCTTCTTTGGATAATTTGCCAGTCAAACTTCTTGTAGTGGCAAGCAGTGAAAAATTCAATTCAAATTTGCTTGAATACAAACAAAATGAAAACCAGAAAAGGGCTGGAGAAACTCAAGGGCAGTGCTGGCCTAATGTGGCCTGGTCCTGGGCTCAAGTGACACCTCAGGACCCAATTTCCCATCCTAGAATCTCTTTACTCTGGTTTCCCCTGGGTGAAATCCATTCTCAGACAAGCTTTTACTCTCTTTGTGATTACAAGATATCTACCTCAGTTCCAGCCTTCAAACTTCCGGTTCAGGTATTTAAGGGAAGAGGAAAGCTACTTCCTGGTCACTCAAGTGGAAGCCTGTTTTATCTCTTTGGTTCTGTTTAGGTCCAAGCCTAAATCAACCAGTTTGGCAAGGGTAAAGTTACATGTTGATTGTTCCCTCTGAGCCAGAGTGGTATCCCACTCCAAGTGCTGCCCCCAGAAGAATCCGCCCTTTACCACCCAGGCCAGAGTAAGCCCTCTTTCTTCTGAATTTCCATTGCCTTTTTGACCTTTCTTGCTCTCTACTTTGTATTACAGTTATGCATGTGACTATGTCTCATATCTGTCTTATCTTCCCATAAGGTATTTGTGCGCAAGATCTAAGTCTAATTCATTTTCACACTGCCCATATTGCACTCATAAATTCATTAAATAATTATTCTGTGCCGACTGTAAACCATGCATATGACACAGTGGAGCCCTGGTGGTGCAGTGGGTAAGAGGCCGGCTTCTAACCAATAGGCTGGCAGTTCAAATCCACCAGCCACTCCTTGGAAACCATATGGGGCAGCTCTACTCTGACCTATAGGGTCACTATGAGTTGGAATCAACTCAACAGCAATGGGTTTGGTTTTTTTTTTTTTTTAATGTAACACAGTCTTACTAGGCATTCAATAAATATTTGCTGAATAAATAAATGTGACCTCAAAGAGGCAGGTGACTGACATAAATCATTATGAAATGCCAGTTCTTAAAGAATGCATGATCAATTGAAGAACAACCTGGAACGTATAGACCTATACTTGAGGAGGAGAACTACTGCCAAGAACATGTCATGCTGACTACAGCATTTTAATATTTTCTTGTTGCTTATCCCAGTAGGGCTAGACACTCAAGTAGTGTTAACAGGTCATTATTATAATGAATTCCTTGTCTGACCTTAGCTAAACTATGCCCACCTGAGTGGAAAGGGTTCTGAAACCTTAGATGATGCATTACCTACATAATTGGATTTCTCTGGTAAGTATATTAACTGTTTATTTTCTCAAAAGAAACTTAATACGGAGGCATCCACAGATTAAAAAGAAAACAGAACTGCATGTAGTAAAACCTTCTGGGGCAGACACTTGTTTTTAATCAGCCAGCATCTATTCACCCTACTTCCATTAGAAGCCCAACTTTTGTTAAGGGATCTACTCTAGCCCCTGTCTCAGGCCGTACAACTCTCAGGGAGCCCCAGTTCTCACTCGAGGGGTAGGTTCATGACTAAAATGAAGCCAATGGGAAATTTCCTCCTGGGACCTTGAACCATGAGCTGAGTCTTGAAAGGCCACGACACAAAGCAAATCATGAACAGTTGGAGGTCCTGTGTTCCATTTGCAGCTCTGACTTAGAGGCCAATGTTTCATGCTGCCCTATTTCTTGACAGTTTTGTTCTCCAGCAACCCACCAGTTCCAGGAAATGAGTTACTAAAGAGGTGCAAAGCACAGAAGAAGAATCCTCCCCAGTGTGCCCATCTCACATCTTATTTAGATGTTGACATTTCTGTAAATATATAGAAGGGAAGAAGATATGTAAGGATGCATGGGTGTTGAGCAACCAAAAAGGTTGGTGACAATAGACATGGGACATTTTCACTGGCAGCATCAAACCCTCTCCCACTCTGATTCTTCCTTCTCCTTTCTCAGACAATGCATTCGGGAAGAGTAATCTTGCGTTAATATATATGATGGAGTCTAATGGTTTGGAATTAGAGACAGGGATAACAACTAGGAGACTAGCACAACTAGTTTAGGTGAGAAGCAATGAAAGCCTTAACTAAAATCAACAAAGTGCGGTTATAAAGGAGGTGATTGAGGAAGGAAAGTAGAATGAGCAGGGTTTCAAAATGGACAGGGCAAGAGAGGGAGAAGTCAAAGGTGGTCCTTAAGTTTGAGACTTTGTGGTACCATTAACAAGAATTAGAAGTATAATAGGGAGAAAGTGTTTGCAGGGAAAGGGACAATTGGCTTCAGTTTAGAAGAAATAGACTCACCTGTTTACAACACATCCTTTTGGATACTTAAGGCAGCAGTTGATTACGTCGGGAGGTATTACAGTTTGGTAGGAGTCACACCATTACCATTGCTGTCAAGTTGATTCTGACTCGTGGCGACACTATAGGACAGAGTAGAACTGCCGCATGGGGTTTCCAGGTCCAAAATCTTTATGGAAGAAGATGGCCACATCTGTGGAGCCTCCTCAAATCACAGTTTGAAGGCTTACTGGCATTAGGCAAACCATAGCAACACCACGATCATGTCTGCTGTCGGTCATTCCTGCGTCCTCAGCACCTGGCATAGAGTAGGCATTAAATACATATTTGTTCAATCCACATGTAGCAGACATTTGTTGTTTCAGGTCACTCAACATACAATCTCCTGTATTTTAGTTATGTTGTTGTTGTTAGCTGCTGTCGACTAGACCCCCAACTCATCGTGACCCCATGCACAACAGAACAAAACAGTGCCCAGTCCTGTGTCATCCCAATGATCAGTTATGGATAGGACCATTGTGTTCCATAGGGTTTTCCTCGGCTGATTTTCAGAAGTAGATCACCAGGCCTTTCTTCTTAATCCATCTTAGTCTGGAAGCTCCACTGAAACCTGTTCAGTGTCATAGCAACATGTAAGCCTCTACTGATGGTGGTGGCTGTTCATGAGGTGTGTTGGTCAGGAATCCGGCAGTGCAAGGTGAGCATTCTACCTCTGAACCACCACTGCATCATTTTAGTTATAGTATGCCTGATTTCAGGGGAATAGGCTCTTTTTCCCATAGTGTTCAGTCTTGGTGTACCTTTACTCAAGATGTCCTGTCCTTCCCCAACTAACGGCTGGGTATGTGATCGAGGCTAAGCCTATGCTTCTTTTTCTCCCAGGTTTTTGGATTTTGACTAGAATCAAGCAAACTATAAAAAGAGTTGGTCTTGATTCACCCCAGCTTTGGCATCCTAAAAAGACCATCTGTTTTTGCTACATAAACGTCCCAGAAGTCCTGATTCCTGACTTTTTTCATACACAGTTCCCAGCCTTCCAACAATTTCCTTTTTTGCTTACAACAATCACAGCTAGTGTCCATTGCTTTCAATTATAAAATGTTGATACAGAGACAATCATATAACCAGCAGTCACCCACATTTTCCCAGCAGCACTCCTCCAAACCATGTAGAACAATAGTTAATCTTGTTTGCTCATAGAAGTAGATATAATAACTAACTTGGAATGTCTCCTAGTGTTCAAACACCATTTCTATTTGGAAGAAATTCGTATCTCACCTTGTTCTATCCTATAAAAAGTGAAATCTATAAATATTGAAGAAAGAATACTTAGAAATAGGCTACTACACCACACTCTTGGAAATACGCTAACACTCAAGCAAGTGCGTATACTTTTCGGAATCTTTTTTAAATTTAGCAGCGCATAAGGATGCTGCTAGGAAAATCAAATATCACTTCTCAAATCAGTGCAATCTATTCTTTTCAGTCTATCTAACTTCAGCTGCACAAGCAGTACTTCTTCTTCTGACCCTAAGCACCCAGAGCCATGTCAGACCTCATGAGTTATAGGGCACTGTCCTCCAGACTGCCAAGTCTGCCCAATACGTCAGACACCAGCCTCAAGCTTGGGACTCCCCACAACACCCTTACTTCTGATCTCTAAGAATGCTGTCTCTAAGAAGTTGAAGGATCATATCCCTGACTTGACTGGAAAAGGGTCAGTGGATTAGTCCTAGAAGAACAGGTAGAGTCCAAAACACAGTCTGCATTTTTCATAAGGAGAATTGGAAAGGGCAGAATCACTAGTGAAACAAAAGGGAATTTTATGAGTTCTGGGTGAATCTGTTGTTTGTGGTGGTTGCCGTATAGTCAATTCCCACTCATGGCGACCCATATATTACAGAGTAGAAGTACTCCATGGAGTTTTCTTGGATGTAATCTTTATGGAAGCAGATTGCCAGGACTTTTCTTCCACAGTACCACTGGGGTGGGTTCAGATGGCCAACCTTTAAGTTAGTGGTCGATCACAAAACGTTTGTGCCACCTAGGGACCTTTGGTGAGCCTAGAAGAATTTAAAGACTATAATTAATAAAACAGACTGCCCAGTCAGGCCTGCGGCTTTAATAGAAACTCAGTAAAGGAGTGTTGATGGACTGAGGTCCTGAATTGAATATTGAATGTATCCATATGTATGAATCTGCTATGACCTCAGAAGGAACTCGAACCCATAATGTATGTTGTTGTTGTTGTTAGTTGCCACTGAAGTCAATTCCAACTCACAGTGACCCGATGTGTACAGAGTACAACTGCACAATAGGGTTTTTAAGGCTGTGACTTTTCAGAAGCAGATCACCAGGCCTGTCTTCCAAGGTGCCTCTGGGTGGATTCAAATTGCCAGCCTTTTGGCTAATAGTGGAGTACTTAACTGTTTTCACCAACCATGAACTCCAAACCCAGAATGTATACACTTAGACTAACTCTGAAGGCAAAAGTGAGACACTGGGCTCTCAAGGGCACATCCTTCAAGGATGGTTCCACATTCATTGTACTGAATTCATTTCTCAATATGCACCTTTGAGATATAAAAAGCAGATTACGCATAGAGAAGGAAGCACAAACAGAGGGGGTGATATACACCACATGAAGATCACCAAGGAACAAAGGAACAGAAGCTGAAAAGAGACAAGAACCTTCCCCCAGAGCCAATAGAGAGAGAAAGACTTCCCCTAGAGCTGGTGCCCTGAATTCAGGCTTCTAGCCTCCTAAACTGTGAGAAGATAAATTTCTGTTTGTTAAAGCCACCCACTTGTGGTATTTCTATTATTGTAGCACTAAGAAACTAAGGTAGTTCCTTTTTATGAATTTGTGACTTTGGCTCTTTAGTTTTTGCTCTTTCATCTTTCTTAAAATTGATCAACTGACAGGTCACTAATTAGGTATTTTGATGAACAGTCTGTGCCTAAAAACCTTTCTCCAGGGACCTTGGCCTTAATATTCTCCCTGGTATCAGGAGGCAAAGGAGAAACCAAGGCTTTCTTTTTGGGACCAGTCAGTGATATCCCCTTAGCCCCAGACAAAGTGGACTTTGAGGTAGGGACCACTGAAAAGCGGGCAAAGAAACTTTTAACTACAGTATACCTTGGCATTCAGACACATTCTGTTCCTTGGGGATTTCTATATTTGGCTAGACTGCACGGTATTGAGGTAGATGAAACAGAAGAGATCTGAAAATTGCACAGTGAATTTTCCCTTGCTGTCCTATGTCTCAAAAATGAGGCAATTTAGCATGTATATGAGTAAAGGGTATTGTTGAAAGTTTTTTTAAAAAATAAAAGAAAGACCAAAAAGTGCTTTCAACTAAGCTATGTTAAAGGTTATTTGCCTGCCTAGATAAGACGGGTTTGTTGCTAGGCAGCAGAGACACTGAGACAACGGTGGGCCATGACGGTGGAGGAGTTCATGAGTATTTTTGCATGAGTTCTTGTCACAATAGGAACCAGGCTGACAAAATTCTCCCATGATGGGAAATGGCATACATGAAGATATGCCATTGAATGAAGACTGAGAAAGGTGAGGCATCTTGATTTCTTTGTCTAATATGCCCAATTCTTGTGTGTTGCAGTTTATCCTTGCGTTAATGCAGAATGGAGCCCTGGTAGCAAGTGGGTTAAGAGCTCAGCTGCTGATCCAAAGGTCAGCAGTTCAAATCTACCAGCCACTCCTTGGAAACCCTATGGGGCAGTTCTACTCTGTCCTATAGGGTTGCTATGAATTGGAATTGACTTGATGGCTGTGGGCTTGGTTTTTTTGGTAATGCAGAATGGTCTGTTTATCCTAGTAGGGATTTTTCTGATCTTCCAGTTTATATTTTATGATTCTTTTAGTGGAAGAAGCTGCAAGATTTCAGAGTATATTAGACAACTACTATGGGCTGAGGCAAAGCTTGATTATCTTAGCAGCATGGATGTGGTATATTCTGAATGAGAAACAAGGACTAGATCCAACACTGACCTATACAAGGAATTTGGTTGTCACTTAAAGGTGAAATTAATTTGAAAAATGATGGCAGATGTTAAAGTGCATTTAATATCATATAGTCTTTTCATAGGACTATGAACAGTGTCCATTCTTTGGAATCTTAAAGATTTTGAATATTTGGGATACATGGCTTTTATTCTAGATCTCCATAGTCTTTTGAATTTTTATGTTTCCTATTGATAAAAAGTTGTATGGGGAAGAAAGAAGATTAGTTTTGTTTTTCCCTCCAAAATAAAAAAAACTGTTGAACCAAGTGAGTAGAGGGCATTTTAATTGTTTTAGGGTGGAGAAGCAAAAGTAGCCATGAAATGGTTGAAATTGTGTCAGAGGCCTCTGTGGCAATTTATTTAAAAGAAAGCTCAGATCATAAGAATTGGTAAAGATTACTTACTAACTGTCAGTAATATAGTTATTGAACAGGAATTATTTCCTGATTGTCTTTGTTTAAAGAGCTGATTATACTGAACACATACTATTGTTAAGTGCTATCGAGTTGATTCCAACCCCAGGTGTTACAGAGTAGAACTGCTTCATAGGGTTCTCAAGGCTGTGACCTTTCAGAAATAGCTTCTCTGAGAAGATAGGATTTGGGGCAAAGCTTCTGCTAGTGCACAGAGCTCTGTTACTCCCTTGGACTCTGACTGACTTAGAACAGATATCAAATTTACAGTTCTCCTGGTGACACTATGGTTAAGAGCTTGGCTGCTAACCAAAAGGTTGGCAGTTAGATTCCACCAGCTACTCCTTGGAAACCCTATGGGGCAGTTCCACTCTGTCCTATGGGGTTGCTATGGGTCTGAATCGACATGATGGCAATGGATTTTCCTATACATAGGAGTCCTTGGGTGGTGCAAATGGTTAAACACTTGACATTAACTGAAAGGTTGACAGTTCAGACCTACCCAGAGATGCCTCAGAAGAAAGGCCTGGCAATCTTCTGAAGGGTCACAGCCATTGAAAACCATATGGAGCACAGTTCTACTCTGCACACATGGGGTTGTCATGAGTTGGAATTGATTCTGGGGTAATGGCTTTTCTTATGCAAGAGCTACACTGTCAGTTGGTTATAGTCACCAACCAAGTCACCAACCAATGCTTTCGCAAGAAATCATTTATTAGTTTAAATCAAGGCTATTGAAATGTAAGCAGAGACAACCAGCATTGCAATCTCTGGGAGGCATTTTTGTTTTTGTTTTTTCAGTTTTAGTAATTTATTTTATTTTATTGTTGTTGAAAATATACACAGCAGAACATACATCAGTTCAACAATTTCTGCATGGACAACTCAGTGGAATTCAGTACATTCTTCAAGTTGTGCAACTGTTCTCACCCTCCTTTTCCAAATTGGTCCTCCCAATTAACATAAACTCACTACTCTCTACTCTTCCTATCTAATCTTTCCAGTTGCTGTTATCAGTTTGATCCTATATAGATAGTTCTTGGAGACCTGGTGGCACAGTGGTTAAGCATTTGGCTGCTAACCAAAAGGTCGGCAGTTCGAATCCACTAGCTGCTCCTTAGAAACCCTGTGGGGCAGTTCTACTCTGTCAAAATTGACTCAAAGGCAATGGGTGTGTGTTTTTTTTTAGATAGTTCTTTAAAAGATCACACTGCTGAAGACAGACATTCTTTACTAATTAAGCTAAACTATTGTTTGGTTTAAAGAAGACTTCAGGGGATATTTTTGGTTTAAGGCTTAAAGATTATTGCAGGGCAATAGTGTCAGGGGCTCATCCAACCTCCATGGCTCTAGGAAGTCTAGATTCTACGAGAATTTCTTTTTGGGAGCCAACATGGCACTATAGACAGAAGCACCATGCCATGACCCATGCCACAGCAAAGACCCAAAAAACTAAGTAAAACAGAGACAAATGTCAATCCTGGAATCCTAAGCATCAAATGAAGAGATAAAGAACTCAACCAAGCACTGAATGAAATAAGAAACTTACAAAGAACAGAGACAGAGGAGAGATACGAACGGAGGTCCCCTATCAGCTAACGCAGCATGGATTTGCCATCTTGGACTCCTGTTGGAGATCTGCAGACAGGGAATATGGGAAAGCAGCTTCACGGGGCTCCTAGCAGGAGACAGAACAACCACTAACCAGGGATACACACTTTGCCACCTGCCACCCTTCTTCCCCCTGCTTGGCCTCCACCTCTTCCTAGCCAGCCACAGTCACTTGACCGGAAAGCACTGGCTCCATGCTGATTGGATTTACCTCACCCACACCAGCCGGCTCCTTCAGTGTGATTTCATTGTTGCTGGTATTGCATTTATTGGCTTCTTTTGATTCCTTCCCTGGCTCTCACCTCCTCCCCCTCCTTTCTCTTGAACTCAGGGTGCCATCTTTGCTTCTTCTTGGCAGGCTGTGAAACGCTGCTTGGCTGGGGAACTGCTTCCCCAGTCCGTGTTGCTATGCTAGTAGGATCTCCAGGGGCCTTTTTTTGTTGTTGTTATATTTGTTTATTTTCTTTTTCCTTTTTGCAACTTGGGAGCCCCTTCTAACTGGGCTGTACTGCATACCTTGGAAGCCACTTGCCTGGTCTGTTCAGCCACTGCCAGTGGGATCCCTGGGAGCATTTCCTTTTTTTTTTTCTTTCTTTCTTTCTCCTTTTTGTCTTTCTTTATTTCTCAGTTTCTCATCTCTCTCCAATTATCTTCTTTTCCTGTCTACTGAATACCTGGTGCTGCGTGCTGTCTCTGCCCCTTCTAGCCAGGCTATACTGTGTGGCTTGGGAGTCACTTGCCCAGTTTTCACAACTGAACCTGTGAGGTACCTGGGGGCTTTTCTTTTTTTTTTTTAACTATTTTTTTCTTTTTCTTCATTTCTCAGTTTCTCATCTCTCCACTCCATAGGCAAGCTCCCTTAGAACTTTTTTTTGGGGAGGGGGGCTCCTGTTTCTCTTCTTTCCCATTCCCATCTTAACTCCACACATCACAACCTCCTCCTTCCCTGCTGCTACCTGCACCAGGCGATGAATGTCACACTCTCTAGCAGCACAAGTACCGTCTACCAGAACCTGCCCTGCACTGACCCCCAACCTGCCCTATCAGCCCCAGTACATACCACAAACAACTCATCCCAGCCCCTTCCCTTCAGCTGGACCTGTCCTGCTGCACCACAGCTGAGCAACTGACCCTGTGCATTGAACAAGGAGGTGAAAAGTATCGTGCCCACAGACAAGCAAACAACAAAGAACCCACAGCCTGTCTGCTCAGACATAACCAAATAAAAAAATCAGGACAAAACAAATCTACAGTCAATAAACAAAATAACTACTGAATGTCCCAAAGACAGCAGACAGTATCACAACATATAAAAAAACAGCACAGGATGGTTCCAGTAGGAGTCCAAAATGAAACACCAGATGACTGTCCAGTAGAAGAAAAGGCACTAGAACTACCTGTTAGGGGATTCATATCTCTAATATTCAGATCTATCCAAGAGTTGAAGCAATAAGCAGACAAAAATGAGGAAAAAATAGACAAATTCATGGAAAATACAGACCAAAAAAAGGAAAAATTCAGGAAAACAATACAGGAACAAAATGCCAAAATAAATTCACAACTAGAAATCATACAAAAACAACGATTAGAAATCCAAAGGATAAACAACAAGATTTCAGAAATGGACAAAACAACAAGATTTCAGAAATGGACAATGTCATAGAGGATCTGAGGAGAAGGTTTGAAACAATGGAAGACAGGATCAGCAAAATTGAAGACAAATACTTGGATACCACTTTGCTTGAGGAAAAATCAGAAAAAAGAATGAAGGAATATGAAGAAACCCCTAGAATTATGTTAACTACAATGAAAAGCAAAAATTTGCAAGTGATCAGAGTTCCAAAACGGGGAGAAAATGGAAAACACAGAGAGGATGATTGAAGAATTACTGACAGAAAACTTCCCTAATATCATGAAAGATGAAAAGTTGACCATCAAAGAACCTCAACGAACCCCATATAAGATAGACCCCAAAAGAAAATCACCAAGTCATAGCATAATCACATTCGCTAAAACCAAAGACAAACAAAGAATACTGAGAGCAGCTCAAGAAAGACTGAAAGTCACATACAGAGGTATAAAAGGGACATTCCTCAACATAATAAAGGACATCTATACAAAACCAACAGCCAATATAATTCTTAATGGAGAGAGGCTGAAAACATTCCCCTTGAGAACAAGAAAAATAGAAGGATGCCCTTTATCACCACTCCTATTTAACATTGTGTTGGAAGTCCTAGTTAGAGCAATAAGGCAAGAAAAAGAAATAAAGGGCATCGAAATTGGTAATGAAGAAGTAAAACTGTCCCTGTTTGTGGATTACATGATACTATACACAGAAAACCCAAAAGACTCCACAAGAAAACTACTGGAACTTATAAAAAGATTCAGAAGAGTAGCAGGATACAAGATAAACATAGAAAAATCCATTGGATTCCTATACACCAATACAGAGAAGGATGAAAAGGAAATCAGGAAACGAATACCATTTGCAATATCCTCTAAAAAAAAATAAAATAGGAATAGATTCTATGAGAATGTGAAATTCTCTTGCACATTTTGTGAGGTGTTTTTAAAATGCAAATTCTTGAGTCCCAGTCAAGACTTCCTGAGTCAGAGTGTCTGGGATGGAGTCCAGAAATCAGCAGTTTTAAAAGCTCCCCCAAGTTATTCTAATACACACTCAAATTTAAGAACCAGCCTAGACAAATCTGGGGCAAAGGACAAAAGTCTGATTTGGTCAATAAATAAATAAGCATTTATATATTGTTACAGACAACTGGATCACTGGCCTTTTTGTTTTGCTTTTTTGTTCTTGTTTAACAAATACTTTAGTATTGTTAAATGCCTTGTTATAGGCCTTTGAATATGGTTAAATCTAGTAACTGGAACTGCCTCATTCTGTGGCCTGCAGTATCTGTGGCTCTGAATGTGCTTGCCACATGACACAAGCCTTCACTTGGGGTATTAGCTTATTATTTAGCATCCATTCCTTTCATGGAAACCCTGGTGGTGTAGTGGTTAAGAGCTAGGACCGGTAACCAAAAGGTCGGCAGTTCGAATCCACCAGGCGCTCCTTGGAAACCCTACGGGGCAGTTCTCCTGTGTCCTATAGGGTCACTGTGAGTTGGAATTGACTCAGTGGCAACAGGCTTTTTTGTTTGTTTGTTTGTTTGTTTTAATTCCTTTCCTGGTTCTTGGCAATCACAATTTACATCATGCTATCTCTTATAATCGTTTTAGCTATTACCATGCTCAGCTGGCTCTCCCTTATTCTGGGTGATGCAAACAGTTAAGCACTTGACTACTAGCCAAAAGGTTGGCAGTCAAAACCCATCTAGAAGCACCACGGAAGAAAGGCCTGGGGAACATCTTCTGAAAGGTCATAGCCCTGAAAACCCTGTGGAGTGCAGTTTAACTCTGCTCACATGGGGTCACAATGAGTTGGAGACAACTTGACGGCAACTAACAACAAAAACAACTGAAGACAGCCCTACCGACCCCGTTGTCGTTATGTTGTTATTAGGTGCCATTGAGCCAGTTCTGACTCATATTGACCCTATGTACAATAGAACAAAACACTGCCTGGTCATGCACCATCCTCACAATCATTGTTATGCTTGAGCCTATTGTTGCTGCCACTGTGTCAATCCATCTCATTGAATGTCTTTCCCTTTTTCACTGACCCTTTACTTTACCAAGCAGGATGTCCTTCTCTAGGGACTGGTCACTCCTGATAACATGTCCAAAGTACCTGAGACAAAGTCTTGCCATCCTTACTTCTAAGGAGCATTCTGGCTGTACTTCTTCCAAAACAGATTTGTTCATTTTTCTGGCAGTCTGTAGTATAGTCAATATTCCTTGCTAACACCATAAATCAAAGGCGTCAATTATTCTTAGGTCTTCCTTATTCATTGTCCAGCTTTCGCATGCATATGAGGCAGTTGAAAATATCATGGCTTGGGTCAGGTGACACCTTAGTCCTTAAAGTGACATCTTTGATTTTTAACACTCTTAAGAGGTTTTTGCAGCATACGCAGCCAATGCAATGCATCCTTTGATTTCTTTTTGTTTGTTTGTTTATTGTTGTAGTTTAAGTGAAAGTTTACATTTTCAAGTTAGTCTCTTATAAAAAAATTTGTACATACATTGTTATGTGACCTTAATTGTTCTCCCTATACTGTGACAGCACAGTCCTCCTTTCTACCTCTGATTTCCCATGTCCATTCAACCAATTCCTAACTCTCTCTACCTTCTCATCTCACCTCTGGACAGAAGCTGCCAGTTTAGTCTCATGTATCTACTTGAGCTAAGAAGCACATGCTTCACAAGTATCATTTTATGTCCCACAGTCCAGTCCAATCTTTGTCTGAAGAGTTGGCCTCGGAAATTGTTTTAGTTCTGGGCTGATAGAGAATCTGGGGACCATGCTTTCTGGGGTTCCTCCAGTCTTAGTCAGACCATTAAGTCTGGTCTTCTTACTACAATTTGAGTTCTGCACATCAACTTTCTCCTGCTCCATCAGGGACTCTGTTGTGTTCCCTCTCAGGACGGTCATTGGTGGTAGCCAGGCACCGTCTAGTTCTTCTGGTCTCAGGCTGATGAAGTCTCTGGTTTATGTGGCCCTTTCTGTGTCTTGAGCTAATCCTTTCTTGTGTCTTTGGTTCCTTTGATTTCTTGACTGCTGCTTCCATGGGCAGTGATTGTGGGTCCAAGTAAAATGAAATCCTTGGCAACTTCAGTCTTTTCTCCATTTATCATGGTGTTTATTAGTCCAACAAACCCTGGAGAGGAGCAGTTTCTCTACCAGCAGCTTTATGTAGCTTCTAGTAGTTGCTACAGACGCTATGCTACACCAACAAAAGATTCCACCTAAGGACTTCTGTGGTATAAACACAGACAGGGTTTGTCTGTAAATAAAGCAACAAGGGCCAGGAAGATGCTGGCCATTAGCACAAGGGCAAAACACCTCCACAAACACAGAATTCAGGGAAATGAACAAGAGACGTTCTTAGCCCTTAATGAGCTTGTCAAAACCACTCTGGCAATAGTTGCCAAGCTTTCTTCCTGACCTCCAAAACTTAAATGAAGAAATGGAAGTAATAGAATTATAACTTCTGCATTATCTGAGTGCTAACGAGAGTAATACCACCTACAACTCAAGGACACTGTGAGAAGGAATGTGATGTTGGGTGGAGGGTTTTAGGGACCATGGTCTTGGGGAACATCTAGCTCAATTGGCATAATATAGTTTATAAAAAAAATGTTCTACACTCTACCTTGGTGGTAGCATCTAGGGTCTTAAAAGCCTGTGAGCAGCATCTAAGATACTTCACTGGTCTCACCCCTTCGGGAGCAAGGGAGAATGAAGAAAACGGGAAACAAAGAAAAGATTAGTCCAAAGGACTAATGGACCACAACTACCACGGCCTCCAGCATACTGAGTCCAATACAGCTACATGGTGCCTGGCTACCACCACTGACTGCTCTGACTGGGATCACAGCAGAGGGTCCCAGATAGAGCTGGAGAAAAATGTTGAAAAAAATTTTAACTCACAAAAAAAAGACCAGACTTACTGGCCTGACAGAGGCTGGAGAAACCCACAGAGTATGGCCCCCGGACACTCTTTTAGATCAGGAATGAAGTCACTTCCGAGGTTCACCCTTCAACCAAAGATTAGACAGCCCCATAAAACAAAACGAGACTAATGAGGCACAACAGTCCAGGGACAAGGACTACAAGGCAGAAGGGGACAGGAAAGCTGGTCATAGGGAACTCAAGGTCGAGAAGGGAGAGTGTTGACATATTGTGGGGTTGTTAACCAATGTCATAAGACAATATTTGTACTGTTTAATGAGAAAAGTATTCTGTAAACTTTCATCTGAAGTACAATAAAAAAATTTTTTTTTTTTTTAAAAAGAAGGAATGTGATGGCACCAGAAAAATGGTTTAAGAGGTCTACAAACACATGGACACTATTGATATTTATTATGTTACAGCCCACGCTACTCCATTAGCTACACTCTCTTTTACAATGTAATCTCTTCTTTTTGTAACTTCTTATTACGACAATTTTAAAACATTTAGAGAAGTAGACAGAATAATATAATGAACACCTACATGCCAATATACCAGCTTCAAAAAATCTCAATTCATGGTCACGCTTATTTGATCTATACTCCCCATTTCTTTCTGTATTATTTTGAGTCAAATCTCAGACATACCACTTCATCTGTAACTGTTTTGCTGTGTATTTCTAAAAGCTTAGAACTTAAAAATAACATAACCCCAACACCATGATCACATTTAAAATGAACAGTAATCCCAAATACCCTGTCAGTGTTCAAATTTCCAGTTGGAGCATAGATATCTTTTTTTTTACAGTTTGTTTGAGTCAGGTTGCAAAAAACATGCACACATTCCATTCACTGATATATTTTTAAAGTTTTTGAATCTGTAGATTTCCCTGCCCTCTTTTATATTTATTGCAATTTATTTGTTGAAAAAAATTATTGTTTGGCCTAAAGGATTGGTATTTCTCAAATGGTGTACACAGATCACCTGGGGACTTGATTAAAAGCAGATTCTGAGCCAGTAGGTCTGGGCTGGGGCCTGAGATTGTGCATGTCTATCTGGCAGGACCCTGGTTGCACAGTGATTAAGCATTTGGCTGCTAACTAAAAAGTTGGCAGTTCAAATCCATTGGCAACTCCTTGGAAACCCTACAGGGCAGCTATACTCTGCCCTATAGGGTCACTATGAGTCAGAACCGACTCGACAGCAGTGGGTTTGGGTTTGGGTTTTGGAACAAGCTCCCAGGTAATGCTGCTGCCGTCATTCGGCAGATCAGACTTTGAATAGTCAGGCTGTAGCATATCCCACAGTCTGGATTTTGCTGATTGCATCTTTGTAGTGTATTTTAACATGTTCTTTGACCTGTGTATTCCTGTAAATTGGTAGTCGAGTCCAGAAACTTGATCAAATTCAGGTTCTATTATTTGTTTGTTTGTTTTTGCATAGGTGATGTTTTATTTTTCCATTAGGAAGCCAAAAAACATAAATGACGTAATGTTTGTCTCTTTCTTTGTAATGTTAGTAGCTTGACTTTCTAGGTCGATAGCTATTCATTCATTGGGGATTGCAAAATCATATTCTAAATCTCTCACATTCTCTTTATTTATTAGCTAGACTATTTCTATAAAGATGAATATCCATCTCCTCATCTACTATTTAGTTACCTTCACTAAACTACTGATATCATTTATATGGGAATCCCAGGAAAAAAACTTGATTCTTCCTTTATATATCAATTTTCAAAATAATGACTTGGTTTACTATCATCTTCCAATGGTGGCCAAGTAGATTTTTTGTTCAGTGGTGGTGGTTGTTTCATTGTTATTGTTGCTGCTGTTGTTTAGATTTATTATAAAATCATGAATGTAAATATCTTTGATAACATTTCAATCCATTTCAGTTATTATCTCTATAAGAAACCTCTTCAAATTGACCTCTGAGTCCTTTGGACACAACCTTAATAGTCATTTGAGCACTTCCTTGCTCTTTTGTATGACAAGATGTCCCAGGTTCACCTTGTACATCCCTGCCCAGATCTGCATCACCCATTTCTCCAAAGATTATTAGTGTCTTTTAGTGGAAAATGGTATTTTAAGATCATAATCTGGGTACTGTGGTGAAATCAAATGATGCATTGCATTGGGCAAATCTGCAAAAAACCTCTTTAAAGTGTTAAAAAGCAGATATGTCACCTTGAAGACTAAGGTGCACCTGACCCAAGCCGTGGTGTTTTCAATTGCCTCATAAGCATTCGAAAGCTGGACAATGAATAAGGAAGACTGAAGAAGAATTGATGCCTTTGAATTGTGGTGTTGGCAAAGAATATTGTATATACCATGGACTGCCAAAAGAATGAACAAATCTGTCTTGGAAGAAGTATGACCAGAATGCTTCTTAGAAGCAAGGATTGGGGGGCTACATGTTGTCTTGGAAGAAGTATGACCAGAATGCTTCTTAGCAGCAAGGATGGGGAGGGACATGTTGTCAGGAGTGATCAGTCCCTAGGGAAGGACATCATGCTTGGTAAAGTAAAGGGTCAGCGAAAAAGAGGAAAACCCTCTAAGAGATGAATTGACACAGTGGCTGCAATAATGGGCTTAAGCATAACAAAGATTGTGAGAATGGCGCGGGACCAGGCAGTGTTTCATTTTGTTGTACATAAGATCACTATGAGTCGGAACCAACTCGACAGCTCCTAACAACAACAACATGCAGCTCATTGCTATTAGGTTTGCATAGTAGGAACTTTTTAATCCCACAATTGCGTGCTTCAGTATTTTCAACTGGAAACATATCTTCTATAGTACCTAGAAGGATCCCTGGTGGCGCAATAGTTAAGCATTCGGCAGCTAACCAAAAGGTCAGCGGTTCAAACTCACCAGCATTGCCACAGGAGGAAATCCATTAAGATTAGAGCCTTGGAAACCCTTTGAGGCAGTTCTACTGTGTCCTATAGGGTCTCTATTATTCCACTGCTCATAACCATGTTGCCTTGTTTTTACTGCACATAATTTAAGAAGGATGATATAAATAAAAATGTTTCTAATTTTTTTATTAAAGACACCAAGTAAACAAAAAGCATCATTCATAAAGAAGTGAGTGCTTTTAATAGAAAGCCAGGACAGACCTTGGACAAATTACATCTTCTAAATTCAATTTCATGATCTGAAAAATACTTTCCTTATAGGATTCTTGGAGCCCTGGTGGCACTCTGATTAGGCATTTGACTGCTTACCGAAAGGTCGGCAGCTGGAATCCACCAGCTGCTCCTTGCAAACCCTTTGGGGCAGTTCTACTCTGCCCTGTAGGGTCACTGTGAGTCGGAATCGACTCAACAGCAACTGGTTTGGGTTTGGTTTGTAGGATTCTTAGAACGCTAGTGGCACAGTGGTTGAAGCTGCTAACCAAAAAGTCGGTGGTTCAAACCCACCAATCACTCCATGGGAGAAAGATGTGACAGTATGATTCCATAAAGATTTGCAGCCTTGGAAACCCTATGGGGCAGTTCCACTCTGTCCTATAGGGTCGCTATGAGTCAGAATCAACTTCACAGCAGTGGTTAGTTCATAGGGTTCTTAATAGCAATGCTGTTATTTACCGTATATTTACTGGAGGCCAGACACTACATACATTTTCTCAGTTAATCCTTATAGCAGTATTTTCTAATAAGTAGTATTTGCTCCATTTTGTAAATTAGTAAACTTTCCCAAGGTGACACAGTCAGTGAAGTGGCAAAGTCAATACTTTAACCCAGGTCTTTCTGGCTCCATGCTTTTAACCTAGATTATAGGATGGCAGTTACATGAGACAATGAATGTATGGTGCTTCTGGCCCAGTATCTGATAGTGTTCAATAAGAAATAAATGTCATTTAGCAGAAGTAGCCTTGGTAGATTTGTGCTTGGCATTTGGGATGGGAGGCAGGGGTGGAGAGGGAAGAGGGGCAGGCCAGCCTTCCACTTTACCAGGTCACTGGCCCGTTAACACTCCATCTTGCTAATTTCCCATGTTGGATCTGACCTACGTGTCCACCATGACAGATGCTCTCATGTCCGAGCTCAAGGTCAGCCCTCAAGAGTTCTGGCTGGGACCTTTTGTCATGTTGTCTCTGAATATGCTCAGCAAGTGGCAAGAGTCCGGAGGCAAGCCCACTGTGGCCTCTTCCCCCTACATGGTGTGTCATTAGCTGCTACATGGCTCTTTGTTCAAAACAAAATCCACTAAACTGACAGATTCATCTGGTAATGTCGGGAGACATCAGAGCCAATTACAGGAAACTTCCAAAAGGCAAATAGGGTCACTTTTTACAAAATGGGATGAAGAAAAGGAAAATATTCTTGCCATTAAGAAGGACAAATACATTTTCCTCTCAGCAGGCTTGCCCCAGGAAAGTAAAGAGAGAGATTTATATTAATACATAGTTTCATTATGATTGCTTTGAGTAATTTCAAATCAAAGCATCCACCCCCACACACAGGCAACCTATCATTAAGCATTTTGATCTAGTGAGCAGTGTTTTCCATTGTAACTGATAGCTTTATGACGACAGAAAATTTAGATATAAAATGCCAAATTTTGACACTCTTTTTCAAGATAGCAAATCAATCACATACATTTGTTAAAATCACCTGGAAAGAAGACTAGGTGTTTGTTTTACTCTGTGTTCTAACCTGAAAGGTTCTGGGGTCTGGTTATGCTGAGCTATGTACAACTCACATGCACTCAGTTATTGAGCAGAAGAGGGACAAATTTAAGTTGCATTTAAGGAAAAGTTGCCTTATGTGGGAGGTTTGGCATGTAGAAAGATCAGCTATGATAAATATCAATATAATAATAACAAGAGCTAATTGCCAGCACTGTGTTAAGTACTTTACAAATATTTAAATCCTCATAAACACCTAAGAAGGCAGGTCCCCCTAGTAGCGCCAATTTGTAAATGAGGAAAATTGAGTCTAAGTAAGTTGTGCACCATCACACAACCAGTGTGTGGAGGAGCCTGGGTCAGAGCCCACTGCTGAATGACCCCAGTGCACTGCCAAGGGGAAGGCACTGCTGCTGTGTTACATACACAGCTCCACAGAGCATCTTCCTCATTCTCTTCTCTGTGAAAGGTGCCTCTGAAGCTGGGCAGCCTGGCAGCCCCAAGGGAAAGGCCTAGCCCAGCAGACTCACAATCCAAACAAAAGGTAGGGACTCTTCGGGGAGACTTTTCAGAGTAAAAGCTTACATGTATAGATAGATAACTGCAAAAGATACTGCAAAGTTAAAATGGCCCCTCAGGAGGCATTATTTAAGAAGAGGCACAAACCGGACAGTAGTTTAGGGTAGGAAAATGTGCTCAGATCCATCGGATGAAATTTTCAATATTCGATGACTTTTATGAAGAAATACGTCTGTTATAACTAGAAATATGGGACAGGAGTTTGATCATGCAACAACATAACGTTTCTAAGATTTCCTGTTTCTTCAGTTATTGATGGTGACAGTGTTTAGCCATTCAAATAGATTTATTCTTTCACAGAGTGTTCTTTCCAAGAATATAAAATGAATGCTCTGAACTGTATACCGTGTTTTAAAATAACACCAGAGGGGAGTTTAAATCTCATGCACTGTTTTCATTAAGAGGTAGAGCGACCCATAATACATAGGTATAGACCAAAAGAGAGTTTAGTAATCGGTACCTGGTTTTTATATAGGGGTTTTTAGACATCCTGAAAAAGTATATGTCTGTCTGTCATGCTGTTTGTTTTAATTACCTGTCTGATAAAATTGTTCCTGGATGGTGCAGATGGTTAAGTGCTTAGCTATTAACTGAAAGGCTGGTGGTTAAAATCTACCCAGAGGCGCCTTGGAAGAAAGGCCTGGTGATTATTTCCAAACGATCACAGCCATTGAAAACCCTGTGGAGCGTTTTTCTACTCTGAAACATCCGGGGTCACCATGACTTGCAATCAACAGCAACTGGTTTGGTTTTTTGGATTATGATAAAATTTGGACAAACTTACTATCAATTTTGTATCATTATGAAGAAGAAAATGTTAGTGATTTTGTTTTCTGTCCTAAGACACATCAGGACCACAGGGAATTTTGGATATTTTGGAAGAAAGTAGAGTATAAATGTGCTATGTAAAATCATATACATTGGCTTCATAAAAGGTGACAGTTTAAAACATCAAGAAAGAAAAAACTTCTCAGATTTAAGTGATTCGGTTCGTGTTAAAAATGTTTACATGCATAGCATACATGGAGAAGTTGAAACTTTCATTTTCATATTACAGTGTACATTTTTTTGTCTCAGAAGAATCAAGAAACTGAGTTTTTCATTTGAGATAGGGAATATTTTAATTTAATCATCAGTGCCAAAAATGTAACTTTTAAAGAAATAAAATAAGCTTACTCTTAAGAAACTTATGCTGTGTGCCACCATTATATGTGTATATGGGTTTTTTTCTCACATATTCAGCTTAAGCTGGCAGCTACCAGAACCTTATGCAATTATGATTCATTTTTAGTTGCTTTTAGATATCTTTCCAAACCCCCATTAGTTTTTATACTTTCTCCTTCAATTACAGATTTTCCTTCCAGTATTATGTTCTAACAATATTATTCATCTGGCCAAAATCACGAGCCAGATACCCTTCAGCTGCCTTTGTGTTTTACCTTCCAGAAAACTGCCTGTGAGTTTTTATTCAGAAAGAAATACTTGCTTTAAGGAAGCCAATTTTTCCAACTCATTCGTTCCCACCTGTGCCCAAATACAGACAACAGGAACTAATGTTATTGGGGAAGTGGAGCCACAGGAAGATTTTTTGTTTGGTTGTTTTTTTTTTTTTTTTTTTTACAAGTTTAAACGAGTTGGTGAATAGTCTATCTTTTAAACTTTTGGCATTGACATGGATAATAGATTAGGCAATTATCTAACACTAACCTGTTAAACCAAACCCATTGCTGTCAAGTCGATTCCAACTCATAATGACCCTGCAGGACCCAGAGGAAAACTGCCCCATAGGGCTTCTAAGGCTGAAGTCTTTACAGAAGCAGACTGCTGCCATCTTTTGCTTGCGGAGCAGCTGGTAGGTTTGAGCCACTCACTTTTCAATTAGTAGTCGAGCTCTTAACCAAATTTGCCACCAGGGCTCCTTGTAAAACACCAAGGAATATTTAAATCTAGAGTAATGTCTCTACTTTGTCAGAAAATTCAGGTGAAAAAAGAAAAAAAAAAAAAATCAATGAATTATCCACTCGTTTAGTTCACAGTCTGATGGCTAAGCACCCAGGTGTACTTCTTCAAAATAGCTAGATAATTAACCAGATTTTACAGGTTTTATATCCAGCTACTTTACCTTAATAACAGTATCTTACATTGACTAACTAATGTGTCTCAATCACTATGCTAGGCACAGTACAGTAGAAGTCATGGGTATGTAAAAAGAAAAATAAGTGCCAAAGAAGCCTGGGAAGGATAGCAGAAAATTTGGGAAGGCTTCACATGGGAGATAACATTTGGACTACGTCTAGAAGGATGAGTAGGAGTTTTAGTGAAAGGGGTTGTGTTCCCCAAAAATATGTACTGTAAATCCTAACCCCTATACCTATCAGTATAATCCCATTTGGGAATAGGGTTTTCTTTGTTACATTAATGAGGTCATATCAGTGTAGGATGTGTCTTAAATCTAACCACTTTTAAGATACAAAAAGAGCAGATTAGGCATAGAAGCACGGAAGCAAGCATGGGGAAAGATAAATGCCATGTGGAGATCTCCAAGGAACACCAGGAAGAATGCTAGAGGAGCTGAGACAAGGATGTTCCCCCAGAGCAGACAGAGGGAGCATTTCCTTAGAGCTAGTGCCCTGAATTCGGACTTTTAGCCTCCTAAACTGTTAAAAAATAAAATTCTGTCCTTTAAAGTCACCCACTTGTGGTATTTCTGTTACAGCATCATTAAGAAACTAAGGGGTGCAGGGAGTACGACGGGGACTGAGGCAAAGTCTCTTCTCCTCTTGGCTTTCTTTGAGTCTTTCCTTTCTGCGTGGTTTCCTCTTTTCAGTCTTGCCTATCATAGGCAGCTTGTGTGGTAAGAGGGGCCTTAGAAACATCTCCTTAAGAGTCTCCATCCTGGAAAGGTCTAGTAGGACCAGGGTCCCAAGGAACAAAGCCAGTTCTGGTTCATGCCTCAGGAGAAGGGATGTGCTCAGAAGGCCTCCACTGACAGATCAAGTGGTAAATCTAGAGGATCAAGACAAAGGTGTAGTCCAGGGAAAGATGATCAAGGTAGAGGCCTTCAGCCTGCCTCTAGTCTGGCTCAAATGTGATTCAGCACAGCTCACCAAGGTAAGAGATAACAGAGGGATTTGTGGTGAAAGACTTAGCACGTAATTAAGAGAGTTGATTTTCCTAGGGCATCCTCTGTGTAATAGCTCTCTCTGGTAATCTAGTGTGTGGTTAGTAGCTGGTCAAGGATTCAAGAATTCTAGAATCCCACCAACTGCTATCATGTCTTGTGCATATACCTTGTGTTAGGTATTAGTTTAAATACATTACTCATATCACCCTTAATCTGTAATGCCCTGTGAAATAGTTGTTATGATCCCCATTTTGCAGTAGAGGGACTAAGGTTCAGAGCTGTTAACTGATTTCTCAGTACCACACAGCAAGAGGCAGAGTCTACGTCAAACACAGGTCTGTTTGCTACTAAGCCAAAATATTAAAGGGCTGCCTTTTATGTTCTTCCTCATCTCACTGTGTGGTTCTGTTAGTAAAAATAAATGAAAGAGTACAAAACAAATTTAATCTTTTTTTTTGGATTTCATCCTTTATGCTCAGTTCACAACGTGAAGTGCAATTGGTTGCAGTCTTTTCTGTGAACAATTTACATTTTCATTTCCTTATAATCAGCACATTTATTTTGTTCACTTTTCTGACTGAAGAGAATTGTATCAAATTCTATATTAAACTTCAGCTTTTAAAAGTGAGTTATTTAAACCTCCGTTATAAGTCATTCTTCTTTTCAGATTCACTGATAAATACTTAAACACTTTCCTTTGGAGTTCTGGTAAAGGAAGATGGCACTGTGGCTTCAAATTGTGAGCCAAGGAGGTATCTATCAAGTCAGGGTCTCACCTCCTGTGCAGGGGCTTCATTGGTGACACTGTGCAGTGTGTGCTGAGTTCTGTTCTTGCATAAAAAGACCATGATGATCACACCACCCATGACAGCCCTTAATGAAAATACGGCCCCCAGATAATGCCGTCTCTTGTTCCCTTAGTGGAATCCTGGGTGGTGCAATAGTTAACATGCTTGGCTGCTAACTGAAAGGTTGGCATTTTGAGCCCACCCAGAGGTGCCTTGGAAGAACCTCCTGGAGATTTACATCTGAAAACTCAGTCAATGAAAACCCTATAGAATACAGTTCTACTCTGACACACATGGAGTCACCGTGAGTTGGAAGCTATCTGACAGCAACTGCTTTGGTTTTTTGGTTCCCTTAGCAGAATTCACCTGGGGAACTGTCTGAAAGTACTTTTATTCTCTACCTGGACTACACTGGGGGTAAACAAGAATATTCTGAATCAAGGCTCTTTTGGTTTTTAGTCAGTAAATGTTTTTCAGGAGTGAACACAGACCATGTTTTGGCCTTTGTAGAGAAGTTTCTGTTTCATTAATTCAACATTTATTGAACATCACCCCTGCCTCACCCCCATGTATGACTGTGATAATGATTAAGTCTTCAGCAAGTAGTACAGCACATAACAGTAATTCTTGTAATTAGACTTTTTTAAGCTATAAAATTTATTTAAAGCCTTATTTCACAGAAGAAACTCATGGACACCAGTCCTTGATCCTGAACTGTTGGTGATGGGACACAGGGTCAACCACAGGTAAGCTCCAAGGAGGGCACACAGCTGCACGGCCTAGGCATTGGCAATTCTAGGAAGTGCTAGCCTATAGGCTTTAGTGTGACTGGCCCCTGGAGTTGGCACTGACACACCCTGAAGGTGAGTTTGGACAGGAATGATCTTGTAATGAGAAATGCATGACTCATGAGGTCAATGCCACAGTTATAAATCAGTGAGGCAAAAATAGTGCAATGCTAACAAATACAGAGCCTGGTGCCAGATTGCTTGAGTGCAGATCATAGCTCCTCTGTGTGACCTTTTGCAACGTCCTTAACTTCTCTCTTCCTCCATTTTGTCATCTGTAAATAGGGTTAATAGAAGTATCTACTATATAGGGTTATTATGAGAATTGGGTAAGTTAGTATTTGTAAAGCACATAGACACTGCCTGACATCTAGTAAGTATTGGATAAGTGTGTCTTAGGATGAGTTCTCTAGAGAAGCAAAACCAGTGAAATGTGTGTATGTGTGTGTGTGTGTGTGTGTGTATGTATACATGTATGTATGTATATATACATATATGTAGAGAGAGATAAATTTATATCATGGAAATTGTTCATGCAGTTGTAGAGGCTGAAAAGTTCCAAGCTCATGGGTCAGACTGTAGGCTTCTCTTGACTCACGTAGCTGCAGGAGCTGACAAATCCAAGACTGGAAGGTCAGACAGCAGGCTTCTGGCTCGCAGGCTGCAGAGGCCAAGGAATCCCAAGAGTGGCAGTTAAAGCAGCAGGTAAGCTGCTAGCTCAAGTCCCAAGAACTGGAGGTCAGACAAACAGGAGCCAGCTGCAGGATCCAGAGCAAGTAAAAGCCCACAAGCCTTGCAAGAAAGTCCACCTATATTGGATGCAGGCCACACCCCCAAGGAAACTCCCTTTCAACTGATTGGCTACTCACAGCAGATCCCATCATGGAAGTGATCACATTATATCAAATTTCATCATGAAGGTGATTACATCCTTATAAACCATTGCCGTAGAGTCCATTCCAACTCATAGCTATCCTATAGGACAGAGTAGAACTGCCCGCTAGTGTTCCCAAGGAGTGGCTGGTAGATTTGAACTGCTGACCTTTTGGTTAGCAGCTGTAGCTCTTAACCACTGTGCCACCGGGGCTCCTACATCATTATGCGACTGCCAGTCTACATCATAACTGCCAAACCACTGAGAATCATGGCCCAGCCAAGTTGGCATACAGCCTTAAGGATCACAAATTGCTTGTTTAAAAAAGTAAAAAAATTAATTTGGTTGATCATCCTGTTGATATTTAGTAAAATTTGATGTGAATTACACAATCAAGATTGTCAGTGATTTCCCTGTCTGTTCTCAATTACTGAAATATTTTGTTGCTAGACTGTTCAGTTACTTTAAATTAGAATACCAAACCAGAACCAAACCCACTGCCATCAAATTGATTCCTACTCACGGTGACCCTGTAGGACAGAATAGAACTGCCTCATGGGATTTCCAAGGCTGTAAATCTTTATGGAAGCAGACTGCCACATCTTTCTCCCATTGGAGCGGCTGATGGGTTCGAACTGCCTACCTTTTGGTTAGCACTAGAGTGTTTTAACCACTGCTGCACCAGGGCTCCTTTAAATTAGAATAGCTTTCTTTAAGTATGTTTTACACATTTTCTAATACTTGCATACTCTGCAGTGTTAAAAAGAGAGAATGGAAACAAAATAAACCTCTATTGTAGAGATATACATGTACAAGGATGTTCTTTGTAGCATTGTTTGTAATAGATGTAATACATAGCAACTTAAATGTCCATCAGTAGAAGACTGGAGAAATTGTGATATACTCATAAAATGTAATCATATATACCATTTAAAATAAACAAATTTACTCTACATGAAACACCAGTGATACGTTTCTAAACAATGTTAAGTACAAAGGAAACTAGAATATGTACAATATGAGTGCTTTTAGGTAAAGTTTTAAAACAGACCAAAGCTATATACTATTTTGGATACATTGTTGTTGTTAGCTGCCATCCAGTCGGCTCCGACTCATGGCAACCTTGTGCACAATGAGACTGGGCTATTGTGATCCATAGGGTTTACACTGGCTGTTTCTTCAGAAGTAGATCACCAGGCCTTTCTTCCTACTATGTCAGCTCCACTGAAACGTGTTCAGCATCATCGCAACACACAAGCCTTCACTGACAGACAGTGGCGGCTGCACTTGAGGTGCATTGGTCAGGAATTAAAACCAGGTCTCCCACATGGAAAACAAGAAATCTACCACTGAACCACCACTGCCCTCTTTGTATACATACATATATAGAAAATGTGTGACAAAAACAGGAACATGAGGGATACACGACAAGGTCAGAATGGTGATTTGAGGAAGGAGGGAGGGAAATGAAATACAGCAGGTGCAGAAAGAGGACTTTCGTTTAATCTGTAGCATTTGATTTCTCACACACACACACGAAGATCTGAGGCAAGCATGGCGAAATGTTAGCATTTATTAGATAAGGGTGGAGGAGACATTATTACCTCCTTACATTGTTCTCTAATCTTTTTGTTTATAATTGAACAATTTCAACATACTGATAATAAAAAATAATAAAATGCATTTAAATGCCAAACCACAATTCTAGTTTCCACCCTTGAACTTTATTATTTCTCCTAGCTGATTTTAAAAAACATATTTCAAAATGTTGACATACACCAATTGTACTGGTGTTTCTTACGCATGGCCCTATTTCATGAAGTCTGGAGAGTGCTTTGGCACAACAGCTCTAAGGAATGCATTTTCATTGTTCTAGAAAGAATTTTAATGGCCTATTGTACATCAGTGTTAATAGGAATCATGTAGGTAAATCCCTAAGCAGTCCTTTTAAGGGTTGCATTTTTTGTTCAGCCAAGAATAAAAAACACTCTCATGCCTTCATGGATAATTCTACTAAACAGGCGTGTTGTATGTTTTCAGGTACGTTGAATGAAACAGTATGAAAGTACTTATTTAGGGTGTTTTGCTTTGCAAACTTATTCAGCAGAACAGAAAGGCAACTAATCATTCCTTTGAATCCATGTGATGAATATTTTATTGACTGGTGGAACAAACAGTACCATGAACGCAGAATTTCAGTGCTACATATTAGGCTGTGACTGATATGCACTGAGTTTGTCAAATCCATTTCTCTGTTCATTGTGTAAATTAACTGGGACAATGACCTCGTTATATTTCTAACTTTGGAATTGCAGCTTTGAGGTTAAATATGCCATTGACCTTTTTATGTCCTATGCACAGTGCATTATATGTAAAATGTTCACCAATTAAATTTTGTCAGATGTTATCTACACTCTAACTAGAAAACAATTTTCATTGTCTGAATCACGAATGTTTATAGTAGATATATTTTAAGTACCTCAATTTCAATGCTATTTAACATCGCTGAGATTCTCAGATAATTAACCATGAAACTTATTCATACATTTATATTATTTATCAGCTGCCTACCATGAGCTTTTGAGTCCTAGAGATAAAACGATGATCAAGACAACATCATTCTCTTCAAATTTTTAAATATCCAGTGAGTGTAGATTCAAGAAAACAGGCAGTCACAATACAGTGAGATAAATACTATATGTGGGTTTAGCAAAGTTAAGAGAGCACATAGCAGGGAAACCCAACCCAGTCTAGAGTGGCTAAAGGATCAAGGAAAGCTTCCAGGTGGAAGTGTTTATGCTGATCCTTCCTTTGAAGACTGGAGGAAGAATAGTCAAGCAGAGGAAACAGTGCATGGAAAATCTCAAAGACAAGAGAGAGCATACTTTGGCCAAACATTCAGGTAGTTTCTTTGGCATGAAAATCTTCAATACTCTGTGGTGGTATCTCTTGGAATTCCCAGCCCAAGTCATCCTGAGGCTGGTCATGAGAAAGCAACCATCTGAAAGTCCTAGATTCAATTCTCAGCCCAGTGCCCAGGCCCCACACAAAACCAAGTAAATCGGAATTTCTGGGGGCAGACCCAGAAATTTTTGGAATTGGAATTTTTTTAAAAGCTCTCCAGGTAATGTGAGTATGCAGTCAGGTTCAGAATCACTGATCTACCAGATAAATTGAGACAGGTGTGCTGATTTAGCAACCATGTAGGTAAGTAAGAGAGGAAGAAATACTGTGCAAGGGCATTTCTGAAATGAACTGGCTGTGAAAACATGGCCTTGGGGTCACAGTCACTAGCCATGAATCTAAGTGCAAAACTATGAGAAGTATGACTCAGATACTACAACTGGCTCTTAACATATTCAGATAGATAGCTCTTCATGATTTTTTAGTTCATTAATTCATTCATTCTGAAACACTAAGCCAGCCCTTACTGTTTGTCAGTATGCTAGGTGCTGTGGATGAATATATGAGTAAGACATTAACCCTACCATCCCAAAACTCCTCATCCAGTTAGGTACCATTGAGTTGATTTTGACTCATAATGACTCCATGTGACAGAGTAGAACTATCCCATAGGGTTTTCTAGGCTGTAATCTTTATGGGAGCAGATCACCAGGATGATTTCCAAAGCCACTGGGTGGGTTCAAACTGCCAACCTTTTGGTTAGCAGCCAAGTGAGTGCTTAAACATTGCACCACCAGGGCTTCTTTCCCCATCCAGTGAAGAGGCAAATTTCTAAGTATCACAATCATGTAAAAGGACTATACAGAGTTGAGTACACATTGCCTAGTTGGGGAGGGGGGCAGGCAGAAGATCTAAATTTAAAAAATGAATAGGGAGTGCAGTTCATGGGGACAGAAAGAAAGACTGTTGGTGTGCCTAAAGTATAGGCTGGGAAAAGTGTAACGTCAAAAACAAGGCTAGAAAATTTGAGTTTACTACAGAAGGTCAAGAGACCCTTTCCTATTGCTGCCAACTAGTTACAAGTCTCTGTAGAATTGTAAACCCCACCTCATGTGAAGTCCATTGGAATCAGGCCAAAGGGTAAAATCAGGAGTACGAAGTTCTGAGATGGATCAGAGATAGGTGAGGACTTGGGATGCTCTCGAGGATTTTGAGGATCAACTAAAGCCCTGCTATAGAACTGAAGATGTGTGTCACTGGATAGGCATCCTCTAAAATAGCTTCCAATGATTTCCACTTCCTGTATTCATACCCTTATAAATTTCTCTCACCTTGAGTGTGTACTGGGCTTATTGACTGTCTTCTAAAAGAGTACAGTAGAAGTGATGGGATGTCACTTCAGAGAGTAGGTTATATTTCTTAAAAAACTACAACTTCCATCTTGGGTGCTTGCTTTCTCACTCTTTCTCTTGGCTTACCCTGGGGGAAGCCAGCTGTGATGTTGTGAGGCAGCCCTGTGAAGAAACCGTTGTGGTGAGGGACAGAGGCCTGCCAACAACCAGGTGAGTGATTTTGGAAGGCTTCTCAGTTATGCCTGCAGATGAGATTGCATCCCTCGCTGACAGCTTGACTGTGACCTGAGTCAGAAACACTCAACTCAGTTATGCCCAGATTCTTGATGTACAAAAACTATGAAATAATAAATATTTATTGTTTTAAGCTGCTATGTTTTGTAATATTGTTATGCAGCAATAAATAATACAGTACCATTTACTCAGGATTTCTGCGTTTCCTTCATATCCTCTATTAAGACCTCACAGATTGAGGTAGCTCCTAATAACGTTATTATTAGTAATCATCGGTGCCCTGCCTTGAGAAGTAAGGTTTATTTCAGGCCAGAAATGTATATGAAAATAAGGATGAACAACTAAGGGATTCAAAGTCTGTTCTGATGCTAGGAGGCAAAATGATGAAGATTACAGTTGTTGGCAGTATTAGGACCGTGGTCCTATGTCACTCTTTTCCATCTGCGTGACCCCTAACTTCCTTTCTCTCCCCATCACTCACATACCACCAGAGCGCATGCAGTGTCTAAAGCCGAGGGAACATTCATGATGGCCTCTCGGGTCTGCTGCCAGTCACAAGACTTTTTTCCATTTGGGTACCCACTTTTCATTTCTAGCTATTCTACTACCATCCTGAAGTTTAGGACGATTTGGACTGCCTCAGTTTATGCAGCCTTGCTGGCACACCTTCACTTTCATTTTTACATAATGTAGTTAAATTTTTCTCTGTGCATGAGAAAATGTTCAGCATGGTGAAGTAATACTCTCCTCAGTCTTATTCTGGCATAGAAGGCTATTAGCTAAGTAAAAACAAGTTAATTTTTGTCACTTTGCTTCATTTGTTCAGTTAAACATTTGGTAAGTTTATGGAGTCCCTGGGTGGTGCAAACCGTTAACACACTGGGCTGTTAACTGGAAGGTTGGCAGTTTGAGACTACCCAGAAGCACCTCGGAAGAAAGGCCTGATGATCTCCTTCTGAAAAATTAGCCATTGAAACCCCTGTGTAGCACAGTTCTCCTCTGACACACATGGGATCACCCTGAATTGGAATCTACTTGACAGCAACTGCTTTCTTTTAAGGTTAAGGTCAGAAAAATGTAATGCTGCAATATTTTAGAATCTTTCTAATTATACAGCTTATTATGTGTCAAGAATTTAACCCATTTCGTCTTCACTTCATTAACACAGGAGAAGAAAACCTCCTGGCAATTTTACGACGAAGATGGTGGAAGTACATGATCCTGGGACTCATAGACCTGGAAGCAAATTACCTGGTGGTCAAAGCTTACCAGTACACCACCCTGACCAGCATCCAGGTACTAGTGTTTCTTCTTTCATTCTTGTGTTTCTCACTTCCAGGTGTAGTTTACTTTCAATTTAAACTCCTCGGGAATCTGAATACCACTCTTTAACATTATTTCTATCTTAATAATTTTTCTCAATCAAGTATAATTAGATATCTTTTTCTCTTTGTTATGAATACACCACAATAACCATTTGATAAAGTAGGAAAATATTTGTGACTTTGAATGCTGCCAACTAAGCCTGTGTCCACAAGAGAATTATTAATAAGCATAAAAAATAAGTCAATTTTAATCACAACTGATAACTTTTTAGAATATGTTAATGGGCCTTGATCAAGTAATCAAAGTGCTTAATAATCTTTTCTTTTAACTTTCTTTAATATGTTGCATTTACAACCTGGAGAAACAGTATTTTTCCTAAAGGGACAAGGATAAAATTCCTACAATGTGTTTTGCATGAAGATAGCCATTGTGTTGTGTTGTCTCTCTCTCTCTTTCTCCCCGCCCCCATGCACATGTACAGGCACACAAGACACACACACATGCATACACAATTGCCGAGATTAACTTAGTGTTTCACAATTTTTGCCAGACATTTAGATTCCTCATTACACCATAAATAATAGGCTTGACTATTTTTGTTTCGGCCTCATTTCTTTTTTTTTTTTAATAACAACATTATGAATTTCATAGCCATTCCAAAGCTCCAAGATGAAAACAAAATAAAACATTGTTCATGTATTAGATTTAGCTTAGATTTGATACTTCGACAACTTTCATGCCATCCTACCAATTTGCTTAGAAACAACAATAACAAAAATGGAGAAACAAAGAAGCAAACAAAGCATCTGAATAAATTTAGACATACAGACTGGATGGGAAGCAATCTAAACCTGATTTAGATTTCCTACCACCTGATTTCCAAAGTGAACTTCAAAGTCATCTTGAAATAAAAGTGATTAGAGTAAGCATTTTGGCAGGACCATTTCCATGCACATTTTGTATTTTGAGAGCATTCATGGAGTCGGATTCCTGGTGATGATGCCCATTGGACCAGGAAGAGAACCTGCACCCTCGAGTTAACCGTTAAAATTTTGTGACTTTTGGACTCATGATACAAGGCAATAGCTGGACTCACAATGAGAACCCAGATGTAATGCAGTCTGCTTTGGCACTTCTCTTTGTTTGTTTGGGATCCTTTTACTCCCTTCTTAGAACCTTCTTTTCTCCAACTTTAAAAGCACTACTCTTCCTGATTCATTTGGATTGTGATGTTGGCAAAAAAGAATGAATAAATCAGTCTTGGAAGAAATACAACCAAAATCCTTCTTAGAACCAAGAATGGCACAACTTCAGCTCACTTACATCATCAGGAAAGACCAATCGCTTGAAAAGGACATGATGTTTGGTAGAGGGTTAGCTAAAATGAGAGAAAGCCTCAATGAGGTGGAGTGACACAATAGCCAAAACAGTGGCCTCAGACATAGCAACAGTCATGAAGATGGCACAGGACCGGGCATGAGTTGGCGCCAACTCGACAGCAACTAACAACTCTGCCTGAAATTGCATTCTTACTTCTTTTTTTTTTTTTTTTTAAATGTTTTCCACTATGGAAGAGAGACTCCTAAAATGCCGCCATGCATAATATATAACATTTCTTTTGCTTTAAAATAAAAGCATTCCAACGTGCTCATACCTCTGTTCTCTATATATCATTAGTATGCTTAATAAGATTTTAAGCATCTTGAAAGCATGTACTATGACTTTTTAGGTTTGATCTATAAACCTTACTGTACATCATTGTGTATAAATATATATTTAAATATAAATATGGTTAGTTCATCACCACAGGACTCGACTAGTTAAATTTCTTCACTTCATTAAGACCTCACTGAATTCCAAGGCAGTTGCAAATTCCAAAGTGAGAAAAATTAAGCGTGTATCTCTTCATTAGCAACAACAGAGTTATGGTGTCTCCATATTCCCTCTCCATATAATGAAGCTTAAAAGTGGGGAAAAAAGCTTTTCGATATGTCAGAATTGTACTGGAACCCTGATGGCACAGTACTTAAGTGCTGGGCTGCTAACCAAAATGTTGGCTGGTCCTCGGAAACCCTATAGGGCAGTTCTACTCTGTCCTATAGGGTCACTATGAGTCATAATCAACTCGATGACAATGGGTTTGGGTTTTTTTGGTTTATACTTATAATAACAATTGAGTATACTGTATATAAATGAGTGTTTCACAAAATGGGTGAATTTGTCATTAATTTTTAAAACTTCTCTCTCGTATGTTGTCTGTGACAAACACTTGTATACTGAAAAAAATCATGGAAACAAAAATCATCGGCATTATTCTCTTTGTGTATATCAACATCAATTATTCAGTCCAGTTAATGATCTGAAGTTGCCACTAAAAAACATTCTTCTGGTTTCTCTTCCCAACTCCCCTTTTTCTTTCTCTCCTCTTCTTCATCCATTAGAAACAGGCTATAAGAGTAGGCTGTTTCCCATGACAGCTGCCCAGTATATACCGTGTGTTTTTCCCCACACACATTTACTGCCTTTTCTTAGTCTTAATACCTTTGCTGAAGCTGCTTCTACTACTTGCAATATCACTCTCTCCTCCATCTCCTACTCATTAAATTCTATTTATTTCAGGGCTCCCTGTTACCACTGAGGATGTTTTCACGTTACAAATAGTAGAAAGCCCAACTTAAACTGTCTTTAACAATAAGAAAATTTGTTGATTCTCATAACTGAAATATCTAGAGAAAGGGCAGGCTTCAGGATAGTTGATCAAATGGTACAGTGATGTCAGCAGGGGCTCAGTTTCTTTTCATCTTTACGCTCTTCTGTCCCCTCTGCTAGCTTTATCCTAAGTCTAGCTGTTCTCATGGTAATAAGCTGCCAGTACAAATTGGGGCCTAATGCTTCTACCTTCATGCCCAGTGGAAGACTGAGAGGCTGCTTCCCCACAACCATTGAACAAAAGCCCAGAACTCTGTTTTGATAGGCTCACACTGATGACTGGGGAAATGCTGTGAGCTAATTGCCTTAGACCTCGACTCTGAACCAATACAGGATGGGATTTCTCTGATTGGCTTAGGCAAGCATTTTTTAAAAGGAAGTCCTGCTGGCCTTTTTCATTGTGTGAGTCTGTTCCCTGCTTTGCAGATCATTTAACATTCCTCGCCTCTGCCCACTACATGGCAGTAGCATTTCCCAGCCTTTGTAACAACCAAAAATGTCCCCATGAATTTTCAAATGGCCCCTAAGAGGGAGGTACTGTTCCTGTTGAGAATCACTGGCTAAGACCAATCAGCTTCCACTTTTGGAGTCAGGTTGGTATCATATCAATCCCACCCAAACACACGGCTATCAGCTATTAAGGGGGGGATGAGGTGGATGGATGCTCAGGGAAGAATGCAATGTCTCTCTACCCAGTTTAGCTCCCACCTCTCTTCAACAAGCCCCACAGTGAGAACGGATCTCTCTGTTCTGTGCTCCCACACACTGTTGTTTAGCTCTACTTTCACAGTCTGTCTAATGTAAGAATGATATTTGTATATTCCCATCTACTCTACCAGACCGTGAGCTCTTTCACAACAAGGATGGTTGGTTTTTCACCTTCGAATCTCTAGTACCTAGCAGAAAAACCAGTACACCCTAGGTACTCAACAAATGTTTAAAGAATTTCAGTGAATGGCACTGATTTCCAGTGTTTTGGGAGCACAGAAACTCCCACCAGTCCCTTGCTGAAATGTAGACATTTCCAGAATGTCTATACAGGAATTGTAGGGAAAGGAAGAGAGGGATGTTGGCTTCATGTCAGAACTAGGTACATTTTCCTGGAGTAAAAAATTATAAATGATCTAAGAGACAACGGAATGAGGAGTGACTTCCCCCTTTGGAAATGCATAATTCTTCCCAGGAAGAGAAGTGTCAGGTTGACTGTTACTTTTTTTGTTAAGCATTAAAAAGCTACAGCCAATTATTGTTTTCTTAAATTCTATGGGGCTTTTTTCGAAAAAAAAAATTTTTTTTCAAGTTTTTTTTGTCAACAGTGGCAATTTATTCTTAAGAGATGATCCCCCGATCCTCAGATCTTTAGTTTAGCCCATGTTATTCATCACAACTAAGCCATCCTGCCACCTCTCAAATTAGCTGTTTGACACCCTATTGAGTGTATCATTTTAGAAAAAATTTAATTTACTTTAATTCTGTAGTAAGGCAGAAAAATAATAATTCCCCTGAAATAGCAACTGGCCTTAATTATAATTAACTGAGGAAGGGACAAAAACAAACAAATAATCCCAAACCCGTTGCCGTTGAGTCGATTCCGACTTGCCGTTGAGTCAATTCCGACTTGCCGTTGAGTCGATTCCGACTTACAGTGACTCTGTAGGACAGGGTAGAACTGCCCCATAGAGTTTTCCAGGAGACGCGGATGAATTCGAACTGCCAACCTTCTTTTGGTTTGCAGCCAAGCTCTTAACCACTGCACGGCCAGGGCTCCACAGGAGAAGGAAAAAAGCAAGTTGAATCTAACAGAACCGTTTTAACATATATAATAAATAAACCTATTAAATAGTAATAAATGGTCAGAACAGAAGGCACTTGTTCTGGGAGCCATGACTGTACTGCCATTTAGTAATTTAATTCTATTTATTGATTGCAATAAAACGTGGCATCAGGATTGGAGGAAGACTCATTAACAACCTGCAATATGCAGATGGCACAATCTTGCTTGCTAAAAGCGAGGAAGACTTGAAGCACTAACTGATGAAGATCAAAGACTACAGCCTTCAGTGTGGTTTACACCTCAACATAAAGAAAATAAAAATCCTCACAACTGGACCAGTCAGCAACATCGTGATAAACAGAAAAGACTGAAGTTGTCAAGGAATTCCTTTTACTTGGATCCACAATCAATGCCCATGGACGCAGCAGTTAGGAAATCAAACGACTTATTGCATTGGGCAAATCGGCTGCAAAAGACCTCTTTAAAGTGTTAAAAAGCAACAATGTAACAATGTCACTTTGAGAATTAAGGTGCGCCTGACCCAAGCCATGGCGTTTTCAATCATCTCATATGCGTGTGAAAACTGGGCAATGAATAAGGAAGACCGAAGAAGAATTGATGCCTTTGAATTACGGTGTTGGTGAAGAATATTGAGTATACCATGGACTGCCAGAAGAACGGACACATCTATCTTGGAAGAAGTACAGCCAGAAGGCTCCTTAGAAGTCAGGATGGTGAGACTTCTTCTCATGTACTTTGTACATGTTATCAGGAGGGACCATTCACTGGAGAAGGACATCATGCTTGGTATAGAAGAGGGTCAGCAAAAGAGAAGAAGGCTTTCAATGAGATGCGTTGACACAGTGGCTTCAACAATGGGCTCAAACCTAGCAATGATTGTGAGGATAGCACAGGACCAGGCAGTGTTTTGTTCTGTTGTTCATAGGGTCACTATGAGTCAGGACCAACTCAATGGCACCTAACAAGAACATTGATTACAAATCAGTGAAACTGGCAAGGACTTACAATGATTTTCCCTTATTTATAGAAATACATTTTGAAATGATTATAGACTCACAGGAAATTACAGAACATAGTATATAGAGTCGCTTGAACCCTTCATGAGCTTCCCCCAATGGTGATGTTTTATATGACTTTAGTATATAAAAAACAAGAAATTGACATTGGCATGATACTGTTAAATACTGTTAACTACAGACCTTATTCAGTTTTCATCAGTTTTTACCTGCACTCATTTGTGTGTGTGTGTGTGTGTGTGTGTGCTTTTATGTATGTATAGTTCTATGTTATTTGATCCTATGTATAGATTCATGTAGCCATTACCACAAGTAGGAAACGGAACTGTTGCATCACCGCAAAGGAACTCCCTTATTCTACCCCTCTGTAGTCTCACTCATTTCCCCACCCCATTCCTGTCACCTGGCAACCACTGATCTGTTCTCTATCTCTATAATTCTGTCGTCTGGAGAATGCCATATATAATGAAATCATACAGTATATAATCTTTTGAGATTGGCTTTTTTCACTTAGCATAAAGTCCTTAACCAAAAACAAAACAAACCCATTGCCCTCAAGTCAATTCTGACTCATAGTGACCCTATAGGACAGAGTAGAACTGCCTCATAGAGTTTCCAAGGAACAGCTGGTGGATTCGAACTGCTGACCTTTTGATTAGCAGCTGAATGCTTAACCACTGTGCCACCAGGGCTCTATAAAGCCCTTAAGTCCATCCAAATGTACCAGTATTTTGTTCCTTTTATAGCTAAGTAGTATTACATGGTATGAATGTACCAGAATTTGTTTAACCATTCATTCATTTGTTGAAGGACATTTGGGTTGTTTCCGGTTTGGGGCATATTGCAAATAAAGCTGCTATGAACATTTGTATATGGGTTTTTGTGTCAACATAAGTTTTTATTTCTCTGGGATAAATGCCCAAGAGTCCAACTGCTGAGTGATGTGGTTAAGTGCGTATTCAGTTTTATAAAGTAGCTATCAAACAACCTTCCAGAGTGGCTGTACCACTCTACATTTCCATCAGCAATATATGAGAGATCCAGTTGCTCCCCATCCTTGCCAAAATTTGGTTTTATCATTATTTTTTATCTTAGCCATTCTAACAAGTGTATAGTGATGTCTCATTGTGGTTTTAATGTATATTTCCTAATGGCTATGCCCTGGTGGTGTAGTGGTTAGGAGCTCAGCTGCTAACGAAAAGGTCGGCAATTTAAATCCGCCAGCTGCTCCTTGGAAACCCTGTAGGGCAGCTTTACTCTGTCCCACTTAGTGTCGCTATGAGTCAGAAGCGACTCAACGGCACCTAACAACAACAGCAATGATGTTGACATGTTTTGGGAAAAATGTTTTTTATTTTTGCCTCTGAAGATAGAAGCTAAAGGAAGTTAACAATGACACAATAGATAAAATTTATGCAGGAAAAAGATGATGAAAGACAGACATCGAAGTGAAGAAACCCAGCTCTTTTTTTTTTAGAAAGTGAAAAGAGAGATAGTAACACTATCATGTTGGATTTATAAGGATTTTATTCTAAAGACACATTTGTAGGTTTGTATCTCTTGACTTGTAGAGGATGAATAGATTGTACCTGTGGCTTTGAGACAGATTAGCAATGACATTTGGACAAATTTAAAAAGCAATGCTATTTTTATAACTGTGCTATATGAACCATTTTAGTAGAAATGTCAGCTTTACGACTTCTCATCCAAAGATTATTCATCTTTCTTCAGCCATGCGGTACTAAAATGCAAACAGATTAAACTAGTGCTGATGGGAAATAAAAAGAAAGCAGGTCTCTTCAAACATGTTGGTTTGACAACTAAAATGAACTCACACTGGAAATAATCTCCAGCGCCCTTGCTGAGGAGTCTGAACCTATGCCATATCCCCTCCTTCACATAATGCATGTTTCAGAGCTCTTCCCACTATTCAAGGCAGTTTCCATCAGGAGCAAGGGACAGAAAATAATCCCTCTAACCCTGAAAATTTTATTTTCCACCCTACTCCTCTGATTTGGGCATGTTAGTAGAAGTTAATACAGAACAAAAACTAGCCTCTCCATTGTGCAGTGTGATATCCAGCCCTGAGACTAATTCTAGAAGGCATGTACAGCATACACATGCAACAGTTTGTTTCTTCACTTTACAAAACTCTCTGGCCTTCTCTGCAGTCCAAGCCTTTACCATTCTTGGCCAGTTATGAGAGATTCCATTAGAAAATTCTAGGTAGGCTCATTCGGAATTTTCGGCACCCATCTGTCAGTCTGTTGTACTGTGGTGGCCTGTGTGTTGCTATGATGCTAAAGTTACTCCACCATTACATCAAATACCAGCAGAGTCCCCCGTGGTGGACAGGTTTCAGCTGAGCTTCCAGACTAACATAGACTAGGAAGAAAGGCCTGGCAAACTACTTCCAAAAATTAGCCAATGGAAACCCTATGGATCCCAACAGAATATTGTCTGATATAGTGCTGGAAAATGAGAACCCTAGGTTAGAAGGCATTCAAAATACACAGTGATGGACTCAAGCAAACCAATGATTGTGAAGATGGTGCAGGACCAGACAATGTTTTGTTTCATTGTACGTAGGGTTGCTATGAATCGGAGCCAATCCCATGACAAATAACAGCAACAAAGAATTGACTTGTATTGGATACAGAAGAAGGCTAGGTACTTTGCACCTTTTCATGTTTCAGTGGAGTCTCAAGTTTAAGCCATGCCAATAGACTTGACATATATATTCCTTTATTAATTAAGAAAATGCCATTGCTGTGGCTAGGGGCTTGGGACATAAATATTGATCAGTCCTGAGCCCTGCTGTTTGATGGAAGGAGGTGGATAGAAAACTACACTGACAATTAGAATAAATTAGAATACACTATAGTTAGTGTTACAGAAAGAGTATGCATGCAGCTCTGTGGAGACATAGGACAGAGGTACCTCTCACCCTCTGAAATCACATAACTCTCTGGACCTGTAGTCAAGAAGTTATGACACACCAGAGAACGTCACTAGGCAGACTTTTTCTTTACAGCCAACTTAAATTTCCACCTTCATAGATGCTGAGAGATGCAGAGAGAAAGCACGCCTATACACATTAGAAATGGGTCCCATGGGCTTGAGTTTACGATTATGAGCTCAGCTTTTAAGATTGCATTTCCTTCTTTATCTTTATCATTTTTACCTGCCCCTGGTGCAAGATTTTGGGTTAATGACTATTCAAGAGATATTTTAAAGTACATTTAAAGGCAAAGCTTTCAAAAGCAGATAAAGTTCTTACCCCCAAGGGTAACATGATATTCTGAATCTCTTTCAAATGTCTTAGTTTTGGGCTTCGTGCTTCCATGATTGTGAAAATAACTTAAATATTTAGCAGTTCAAATCTAAGTGTTTGATCAGGTGCTGCGTAGTTTTCTATTAGCCATTTGTCCTGATGCTGTACCACTGCCCATCATCAGAGGAACACGTTAAACTATCTTCTGTCTTCATTTAGTTCCACTTTTATGCCCATCCCTAATGAAAATTCTATGAATCACAATGATCCAATCCACAACCAATCATGAGAGTGGCACAGGACCAGGCAGCATTTCTTGCCATTGTGCGTGGGGTCACCATTAGTCAGGGGCCAATTCCATGGCAGCCAGCATCAACAATATCTGTCTTTAAATATGTTCTGTAGAACTTCCTTCTACAGAAGGAAGCTTTTATATTCCACCTCCACTGAACCTGAGATTGTGGGCTTATTCCCCAGGTGTTGTCAGGTAGAGCCATCAGAAAGCAGGGAAGCGTGTCTCCCCCTGTTCTCACACTACGCTCTGGACAGCCATCCTTGCAGGATAAGGAAACATGCATTTGATCCTGCCTGGACTTCTCAATCATTTCTTCATATTCACTTTCCTTATGGTAACTGTTTGTGAAAGAAAAGTCTTTAAAAATAGAAGTCTTTCTACTTCGTATTATAGTTGTTTATTTACATATTTCCTCTCCCCATCAAGGGTGTAAGGCCCTTGAAGGGGGACCTGTGTGCCTGGTACATAGTAAGCACTGAATAAATTTCTAATGTTTGAATAAATGCAGAAATAATTTATCTTTGTTTCCTTCACAGTATCACACACCTGATAAGAGCTAAAAATGTGTCAAATAGTGGAATAAATAAGCTAATGAGCATAAGGATGAATTTCTAAAGGCCAGTTATTGGGCCAGGCAACACAAACTGCCTTTAATAGTTTCATCTTTGATAATTGCATTTGTTCATACAGCCACATATATGACTCCAACCACCTGCTAAACACTCTACTATGCTCTGGGGATGCAAAGATTATGAAGCAACTATCCTAGCTCCCAGGAAGCTCCAGTGTTGTTTATATGGCATGGATGCAAGTTCATTCTACACTTACATGTTCCAAGCAACCATACCTTCTATATTTCCTACAGTTGATCTAATATTCATAAAGAAGCTCCCCCACAAATACCCTCAAGCTGCCCGAGTAGCAACAGATGGAGAGAAAGGGCTGATTAAATGTAAAATTGATCTCTGCCAGTTTAAAAACTCTTTGGATACCTCAGTTGCTTTTGGACAAATGCTCAGCCTCTCGGACGTCTTACCTCCATATTCATTTCTGAGATGGCATGTAAGTGTCTAGGGGGTTTATGTGACCTGTGGCCTCCTGTTGGTCCTTTGGCTAGTGTCCACTGTGGGGCAGCCAGCTGGTTGCTGGTAGTGCACTTGCTGTATCTAATGTGGAGCAGCTGCTTGGTTCTCTCCCTGGCATTCTATTGCCCTCTCAGCCCCAGCAATCTACTTTCTCTCTGTGCTCACTGGCCCCATCTGGATTCTTGTTGGCACGATGGACCTCCAGATGCCTGGCTATGACTGTATTTGATCCCCAGCCTTGCTGGTTCCTGCCATATGGGAGCCCCTCCCCCTAGGTCAGCTTGCCTGCCTCTTTCCAGAGCACTAAGGGACTTCTAGATGGCCCCTAGCAACACAGGTGCGGTCTTAGTTTCCTGAGGCTGCCATAACAAAATACTACAAGTGAGTGGCTTTAAAGAACATAAATGTATTTTTTTCTCACAGTTCAGGAGGATAAAAGTCCGAATTCAGGGTGCCTGCTCTAGGGGAAGGTCCTTCTTTGTCTCTTTCAGCTTCTAGTAATTGCCTTCAATCCTTCGTGTTCCTGGACTTGTAGACACATTTACCTCCATCATCACATGGTGTCTTCTCCCTGTGTGTCTGTCTCTCTGTGTCTGTACTCCCCTTTATAAGACACCACTCTGAAGGGATTAGGTTTAGGACCACTTTTCTCTGGTGTGACCTCACTAACATAACAAAATAACCGTATTCCCAAACAGGATCACCTGCACAGGTACAGGGGTTAGGACTTCAACATATATTTTTTGGGGACACAGTTCAGCCCATAACAGTGCTGAGGAATATTCTGAGGCGCTATAGTATAGTCCTTCCTTGGCTAGCCACAGTTCACCTCTGAACTCTTTTGTATTCGGTTGTAACCTGATGTCACCTTTTCAGGTTGGCATGGCGCTGCCTCCCACCCCCAGACTGTCTCTTAACTTTCAGTTTCCTCAAACTATCTAACATTCTTTCCCTACTCTGGAACTTCAATCCAGAGAGGACCCCTCTGGGCACATATGAATCGTTTCTTTCTTCATCCCTCAGTCCATTTGTGGGAGAGACAAGTGCTTCCCTCCCTCTTCCTGTCTAGCATGGACTTCCTTGTCTCACAGCCCCATTCCAGGGACCAGGCCTCCTGGCTCAACCTTAAGGAGGAAGGGGCAACCTTTTGCACTCTAGACGAAACTCTCTGTTGTAGTTGACAATGTCAATTCTTGATATGTTAGAGGGAGAATTCTGGAATTTAGAATCCTTTCTCTCTCTACAAACTTGACTCTTTAGACCCTTCCTTGCTGAAGAAATCAAAAGTCAGCTTTGTCTCTTAAGGCTGAATGGCGACCTGTCTATTTTGTAAAAGATCTGCTTTCTTTTTTCTCATGGCTCAGTTTTATAGGCAGAAGGCCTTGTGGAGCCTGATTTAAGGGGGGATATTAAACTTCCCAAAATTTTATCCCTATTTTGCTGGAAGACAAATCTGTAAACAAATTACAACTCAACATGAAAGGAATGGAGCTATGCACAAAATGCCGTGGGATTACAGAGGAGGAGCGACTGATTTCACCTGTGACAGGGAGGACTCCAGAGGTGACATTTCTGCAGGGTCTATAAACTGAGGTTTTATTGGTAACATGAATCTGACAGTATAGCATAGCTATGTTGCCTGATGATTTTCAGCTCCAATGACTCACATAGACAGGTTATAAATAAGTGAGATGCCCTTAAATGTTTGTTTTCTCTCTCTCTCTCCCTGAGCATCATTTTTCCCACCTAAAAGTGAGAATAGGAGTCTCTGAGTGGTGCAAACAGTTAATTCACTTGGCTGCTAACTGAAAGGTTGGAGGTTCAAGTCCACCTGGATGTACTTTGGTAGAAAGGCCTGGATTTCTGCAAAATCAGCCATTGAAAACCCTATGGAGCACAGTTCTACTCTGACACATACAGGGTTACTATGAACTAGAGTCAACTCAACAGCAACAGGTTTTTTGTTTGTTTACACACACACACACACATACACACATATATATAAACCAAACCCATTGCTGTCCAGTTGATTCCGACCCATAGAGACCCTATAGAACAGAGTAGAACTGCTCCTATAAGGTTGCCAAGGAGCAGCTGATGGATTTGAACTGCCGACCTTTTGGTTAGCAGCCGAGCTCTTAACCACTGCACCACCAGGGCTCATATATATATATATATATATATATATATATATATATATATATATATATATATATATACACACACACACACATATATATGACAATAAAAATCGTGCCCCTTGTTGTGGTTGTGGGTATGCAATTGTAATATTGTGTTGGATAGACCAGCTTTCTCCAACAGTCCTGAGGCAAAAATACTGAAACAAAATTTGTTGGTGGTAGTTCCATTGAGTTGACTCCAACTCATAGTGACCTGATCTATAACAGAATAAAACATTGTTCTATTGTTCTGATCCTGCCACTAACCCTACTGCAGTCTCTAACCCCGTCCCCAATGAAGTTCCTCAGTCCTTCCCACAAATAGACTCTTCAGCAGTGATGCCACTGGTCTTCCCAACATTCTCAGACTTGTTTCGGATCCACAGTGACAGTGAATTGGCCACACTGGACACCAGCTACCTTAGCATCCAACATGTACATCCAGCACTTAGTAGATACTCAATAAATGCCAGCTTCTTTTACAGACATATTTTCCACTTTGCATATTCTTTCAACTAATCCAATTTAAGAAAAAAAGATAAAGAAGATGCATTTTGCCTATTAGTGTTAGGTGCCGTTGAGTCAGTTTTGACTTATAGCAACCCCATGTGACAGTAAGACTACCCCATAGGGTTTTCTCGATTGTAAGACCACCAGGTCTTTCTCCCTAACAGCCAGTGGGTGAGCTCAGACTGCCAAGTGCTTAACCGTTGCACCATCAAGGCTCCTTAACATTTTGCCAAGGTCATGCCAGCCTTTCACACTCTCACTTTTGAATAGCAACTTTAAGAAAAGCAACAAATTTTGCAGCTGCCTGAAGAGTGGTCTAGGTGAAGGAACTTGCTTGGGATGTAGGGAACAGTGTTAGGAAATTCAGATTCCAGTTAGCTTCGCCACTAATGGATTACTGTGTTACCTGCAGTAAGAACATTTGCCAGTCAACAGAGGTGAGATGTTCTAAAGATTAGTGAGGTAGCTGTTAGGTACGAACAAAAATCTTCCAACCCACTCTATAAAAATATCAGGGGAAATTGTACAAGCAAATATGGTAATACCCTGTTTGGAATCATACTTCCACAGTACGAGGGCCTAAATAAACTTTAAAGCCCTAACATACTGTTGCTTGACATGTGAAATGAAGAAAATTTCTCCCAGGGTAAGGTGTACTGCCTCTTCTGCAATGAACATGTTCTTGAAATAATATTTTCAAGTACATTTTTGTAAATGATTTATATCTTTAACACACTGGGAAATACAGAAAAATATTTCTTGCAAATTGAAAAACCATTTTGTCCTATGAATAATAACTCAGATTTGTTTCCTTATGTATTCTTTCTGTACACTGAGATCATGAGAAGTGAAAAGTCTCCTATGGTCCAGTATTATGCTACACACAAAGTTTCATCTTTAGACTCTCAGAGCTAGAGGCCAAACTGCCTAACCTGGTATATTTTATGAATGTGAGTAAGGGTGGATGGGGCAAAAGGGAAGGTGCAGGAGGCACAACCTTGAACTTTCCCTAGTTTCCTTTATGTTCACACGGACTAAACTGCTCACCTTTGACTGAATTAGACATGAATGCCCTTGGCAGAATACAATATGGTAAAATTGTGGGTAGTTATTGTTCTTAGTTGCTGTCAAGTTGGTTTTTACTCATATCAAACAGAAAGAAGCACTTCCCAGTCCTGTGCAATCCTCACAATCATTGCTATATTTGAGCCCATTGTTGCAGCCACTGTGTCAATCCATCTCTTTGAGGGTCTCCCTCCTTTTCACTGATCCTCTACTTTACCAAGCATGATGTTCTTTTCCAGGGACTGGTCCCTCCTGATAACATGTCCAAAGTATGTGAGAAAAAGGCTCACCATCCTCGCTTCCAAGAAGCACTCTGACTGTACTTCTTCCAAGACAAACTTGTCCGATCTTCAGGCAGTCCATGATATATTCAGTATTCTTCGCCAACACCATAATTCAAAAGAATCAATTCTTCTTCTGTTTTCCTTATTCATTGTCCAGATTTCACATGCATATGAGGCGATTGAAAATACCATGGCATGGGTCAGGTGCACCTTAGTCCTTAAAGTGACATCTTTGCTTTTCAACACTTTGAAGAGAGATTTTGCAGCAGATTTGCCCAATGCAATACATCATTTGATTTCTTGACTCCTGCTTCCATGGGTGTTGATTATGGATAGAAATAAAATGAAATCCTTGACAACTTCAATATTTTCTGTTTATCATGATGTTGCTTATTTGTCCAGTTGTGAGAATTTTGTTGTATTTATGTTGAGAAGTAATCCATACTGAAGACTGTGGACTTTGATTTTCTTCAGTAAGTGCTTCAAGTCCTCTTCACTTTCAGCAGGCGAGGTTGTGTTATCTGCATATCACGGGTTGTTAATGAATCTTCCTCCAATCCTGATGCCATGTTTTTCTTCATATAGTCCAGCTTCTGGAATTATTTGCCCAGCATACAGACTGAATAAGTATGGTGAAAGGATCAGCCCTGATGCACACCTTTCCTGACTTTTAACCATGCATTATCCATTTGTTTTGTTTGAAGAACTCTTGGTCTACGTACAGGTTCAGCATGAGCACAATTAAGTGTTCTGGAATCTCCATTCTTTGCAATGTTATCCATAATTTGTTATGATCCACATAGTCAAATGCCTTTGCATAGTCAATAAAACACAGGTAAACATCTTTCTGGTATTCTCTGCTTTCAGCCAAGATCCATCTGATATCAGCAGTGGTATCCCTCATTCCATGTCCTCTCCTGAATCCAGCTTGAATTTCTTGCAATTCCCTGTGGATGTACTACGGCAACTGTTTTTGAATTATTCTTAGCAAAATTTTACTTGCGTGTGATATTAATAATATTATTTGATAATTTACGCATTCTGTTGGATCGTCTTTCTTTGGAATTGGTACAAATATGGATCTCTTCCAGTCCGTTGGCCAGGTATCTGTCTTCCAAATTTCTTGACATAGACGAGTGAGCACTTCGAGTGTTGCATCCATTTGTTGAAACGTATCAGTTAATATTCCGTCAATTCCTAGAGCCTTGTTTTTCACCAGTGCTTTCATTGCAGCTTGTACTTCTTCCTTCGGTACCATCGGTTTTTGATCATATGCTTCCTCCTCAAATGGTTGAACATCAACCAATTCTTTTTGGTATGGTAACTCTGTGTATTCCTTCCATCTGCTTTTGTTGCTTCCTGCGTTGTTCAATATTTAACTCATAGAATCCCTCAGAATTGCAACTCCAGGCTTGATTTTTCTCTTCAGTCCTTTCAGCTTGAGAAATGCCAAGCATGTTCTTCCCATTGGACTTTCTAACTCCAGGTCTTTGCACATTTCACAATAATACTTTATCTTCTCAAGCGGCTCTTTGAAATATTCTGTTCAGCTCTTTTACTTCATCATTTCTTCCATTCTTTTTAACTACTCTACATTCAAGAGCAAGTTTCAGAGTCTCTTCTGACATCCGCTTTGGTCTTTTCTTTCTTTCCTGTCTTTTTAATGACTTTTTGCTTTCTTCATATATGGCGTCCTGGATGTCATCCGATGACTCTTCTGGTCTTTAGTCATTAGTGTTTGATGCATCCAATCTATTCTTGAAATGGTCTCCAAATCAGGTGGGATACACTTAAGTCATATTTTGGCTCTTGTGGACTTTTTAAAATTTTCTTCAGTTTCAGCTTGAACTTGCATATGAGCAATTGATGGTCTCCTCCGCAGTCGGCCCCTGACCTTGTTCTAACTGATGATATTGAGCTTTTCCATTGTCTGTTTCCACAGATGTAGTCAATTTGATTCCTGTGTTTTCCAGCTGGTGAGGTCCACGTGTATAGTCGCTGTTTATATTGTTGAAAAAAGGTATTTGCAATGAATAAGTCATTGGTCTTACAAAATTCTATCATGAAATCTCTGGCATCGTTTCTGTCACCAAGGCTATATTTTCCAGCTATGGATCCTTCTTCTTTGTTTCCAACTTTCACATTCCAATCACCAATAATTATGAGTGCATCTTAATTGCATATTTGATCAATTTCAGACTGCAGAAGTTGGTAAAAATCTTCAATTTCCCCATCTTTGGCATTAGTGGTTGGTGTGTAAATTTGAATAATACACATATTAACTGGTCTTCCTTGTAGGCATATGGATATTATCCTATCAATGACAGGTTGTCCTTCAGGATAAATCTTAAAATGTTCTTTTTGACAATGAATGCAACACCATTCCTCTTCAATTTGTCATTCCCGGCATAGTAGACCACATGATTATTTGATTCAAAATGGCCAATACCAGTCCATTTCACCCCACTAATTCCTAGGATGTCAATCTTTATTCATTCCATTTCATTTTTGATGACTTCAATTTTCCTAGATTCGTACTTCATACATTCCACATTCCGATTATTAATGGACGTTTGCAGGTGTTTCTTCTCATTTTGAGTTGTGCCACCTTCAGCAAATGAAGGTCTGGAAAGCTTTACTCCAACCACACCATTAAGGTCAACCTTACTTTGAGGAGGCAACTCTTCTCTAGTCGTATTTTGAATGCCTTCCAACCTGAGGGGCTCATCTTCCAGCACTGTATCAGACAATATCCGGTGCTATTCATAAGGTTTTCAATGGCTAGTTTTTTCAGAAGTAGACTGCCAGGTACTTCTTCCTAGTCCGTCTAAGTCTGAAAGCTCCACTGTAATCTGCGCACCATGGGTGACCCTGCTGGTATTTGAAATACCAGTGGCATAGCTTCTAGCATCACAGCAACACACAAGCCACCACAGAATGACAAACTGACAGACATGTGGTGGATTGTTGGTAGACCAGTATCCAAATGGACACTTTTAATCAATGTTTTCATTCATTTAATAAAGAGTTCCAAGTAGAGGTAGTGAGCACCTCTAGGGAGTCGTGTGTGTGTGTGTGTGTGTGTGTGTGTGTGTGTGTGTGTGTGTGTGTGTGTGAGGGAGAGACAGAGACAGAGGCAAAGACACTGAGAAAGAGAAAGCGTAGAGCTGAAATAACTAAAAAAATTTCTAATGTTCAAAAAACAAAATTTTTAAACTCAAGTTTTGTTTGGTTGTTCTTTTACTTTGGAAAGTTACATATTATAATTCTTGATCAAAAGCAATTTTAATTAAATAAAAATTTCAGAGTGTTGCAGTTAGCCATGTTTTAAGATTTTGCCGATTAAGGTATGTTCATTGGCTGATGGTATTCCTTTGCCCTTGAAGTGATTTTTATAGTTATGAAATCTTTTGATAGAAATTTCAAATCATGTTTTTATTCCAAGTCATTCTCCCTGCCTTTCTCTAAGCAAAATTTTATAAATAACATCATTAATAATTTCTCATAATTTTCTCCAGGTAATTATTTCCTAGTTCCTGAAACATTACAGATTATTGATGAGATGAAAGAGAAAGTCAAAAGTAGTGTTCTATATTGATTGCAGGATTTGTGATTTTTTTTAAAAGCCAGTAATCTAGTTCAGGCTCTTTTTAAAATATAGTGCTATATTCTATAAAGGATTTAATTGGAGAAAAGAATAAGAAAAGATAATGGACTTTGAAAAGAGTTAGTTTGGTACAAATAGCTCCTATAATCAGGCAGTGTAACATGAGAATTAAGAAACAAGCCAACACCAAATGATTTCATTGAAAACTTCTTTCTTTATAAGAATTCTCTTTACTTTTCAAATAAAAATGTCCTTGAAGTAGTAAAAGTATTTTCTATATAAGATATGAACAAAGTGATTTAATAAACAGAGCAACATTTATACATTCAAATCCACATTATCCTTCAAAGTGCTTATCTTTTAATATACTTATTCTAATGTGGCTATCATTGTTCAAAATGTTTTGTAATTTTCTTTTGAAATATATTCTACAGCCAATTTTAAAAGTAATGCAAATTTCTTTATATTTTATCCTTCCTTTGGGTCCAGAAAGTATTGTCTAGCTTAATCAATCATTTTGGTTCTTTCCAAAAAATAAAACCTACCCTCAAAGAAAGAGAAGTTGCTTCCATTGAGGATATTCAAATGAGTACTCTGAATGAAATTTCAAAGAGTTCAAGATGTTTTTGAGTGATGACAGCTTCATTATAATATATCTGTGACCTTCCAGAGTGACTACCTTGAATGACAACCATATTTGAATGAATTAATTCCAATGTGTTAGATTATAAACACCTGCATACTGTGCTCAATGCTCAATTAAGTGGCAATTTTCTTCTTCACTTAAAAAAACCCTCAAAACTCATTATTTTAAAGGCACACTTTCATTATGCATGAACATAGCTAGTATGGTAGGCAGAATAATCGCCCTTCAAGGATGTTAATGTTCTAATCCCCAAAATATGTGACTATGTCACTTTCACATGGCAAAAGGGACTTTGCAGTGTTATTAAGTTAAGGACTTTGAGATGGTGAGATTATCCTGGATTATCTGGGTGACCTCAATGTAACCACAAAGGTCCTTTTAAGAGAGAGCCAGGAGTCAGAGTAAGAGGAGATGGGACAATAGAAGCAGAGGTCAGAGAGGCAGAGAGAGATTTGAAGATGCTATGCTGCTGTCTTTGAAGATGGAAGAAGAGGCCACAAGCCAAGGAATGCAGGTAGCCTCTAGAAGCTAGAAAAGGCAAAGAAATCGATTCTTCTGTAGAGCCTGCAGAAGGAGCACAGCCCTGCTGACACCTTGATTTTGACTAGTGAGATTTCTGACCTACTGAACTACAAGATAGTGAATTCGTGTTGTTTTAAGCCACTAAATTTGTGGTAATTTGTTACAGCAGCAATAGGAAACAAATAAAGTGGGAAACATATTTAATTCTTCCGTATCCCCCAGGCAGTTTTGGAAACACTGACCCTTTGAGGACCTTCTCCAAGAGGAACCAAAAAACACAGGGTCAAGAGCAAGCTTCTGTTGCCCATCTGTGCTGATGTTTCCATCCTTCAGGAAAAGGATGCTGCCAGGGAGCTGTCTCTTCTTTGTGGTTACTAAGGTGCTGATTTTCCCAGTACCACCTAGATGGACGTCTTGAAAGAGCAGTGTGGATAGATACACTTGAGGACACTTCTATGCTATGATTGGTTGCATATATAGAAGTGCTCATTTTGAGTCGAGCACACCACAAAATTCACCTGTAATAAATAGATGAAGTAGGAGAGTGTTCTTTAAAGAAAAACTTACATAGTCTGCTTCCCTTGGCAATGCATTTGAAGAGCTGTGTTCATAAATAATGAATCAGTGAAAGCATGTGAGCTGCTATAAGACTAAAGGGTGCAGTATTCAAGATGCCAAGACTTTTTAAGACTCAGACAATGAGAATTCATAAAAACACCAAACATCTGAGAAAATAGCAGAGGCTATTTCTGCACCTCTTCTTCCTGTCCTCCCTCTTGTTTGTATGCTCTGGGCTAGGGGCCATTTATAATTCAAGGGCACTCAAACAGGAAGAGAGCAAGTACTGGGCTCTGTGAGCAGGTTAGGTAGGAACTGTGACACCATCTGGGCCAGAGAGTGACAGTTGAACTAGCAACTGCACAGGTCCCTTGCCTTCAGCTCCTCAGGGCGGAAATCATCCCAGTGAGTAGCTTAATGCAGTACTGCTTATCTCAGTGACAGCAAATCTATTCTACATGGTTCAGAAGAATAGAAATTATTCATTGCTTCATTCAACATGTGTTATCTGCCAGTACTTCATTCAACATGTACTATCTGCCAGTGCGTGTGCTGAACACCTTAAGACTTTGCTCAGATGTCACCCTTTCAGTGCATCCTTCCCTAATGTTGTTGTTGTTAGTTGCTGTTGAGTCAGTTCTGACTCATAGCGACCCTATGTACAAAAGAAGGAAACACTGCCCAGTCTTGAGACATCCTCACAATCGTTGTTATACATGAGCCCATTGTTGCAGCCACTGCATCAATCCATTTCATTGAGAATCTTCCTCTTTTTCACTGACCCTCTGCTTTACCTAGCATGATGTACTTCTCCAGGGACTGATCCCTCCTGATAACATCTCCAAAGAATGTGAGATGAAGTCTCACCATCCTTGCTTCTAAGGAGCATTTGCATTCTAAGACAGATTTGTTTGTTCTTCTGGCAGCCCCTGGTATATTCAATATTCTCAGCCAATATCATAATTCAAAGGCATCAGTTCTTCTTCAGACTTCCTTGTTCATTGTCCAGCTTTCACATGCATACAGGTGAGTGAAAATATCATGGCTTAGGGCAGGTGCACCTTAGTCCTCAAAGTGACATCTTTGCTTTTCAACACTCTAAAGAGATCTTTTGCAGCAGATTTGCCCAATGCAATATGTTGTTTGAGTTCTTAAATGCTGCTTCCATCGGTGTTGAATATAGATTGAAGTAAAATGAAATTGTTGACAATTTCAATATCTTCTCCGTTTCTCATGATGTTGCTTATTGATCCAGTTGTGAAGATTTATGTTTTCTTTATGTTGAGGTGTAATCCGTACTGAAGGCTGTGGTCTTTGATCTTCATCAGTAAGTGCTTCAAGTCCTCTTCACTTTTACAAGCAAGGTTGTGTCATCTGCATATCACAGGTTGTTAATGAGTCTTCCTCCAATACTGATGCTGCATTCTTCTTATATAGTCCAGCTTCTCAGATTATTTGCTCAGCATGCAGGCTGAATAAGTATGGCGAAATGGTACAACCATGACTCAGAACTTTCCTGATATTATACCACTCAGCATCCCCTTGTTCTGTTCAAATGACTGCCTCTTGGTCTATGTATAGGTTCAGCATGAGCACAATTAAGTGTTCTGAAATCTCCCTTCTTCGCAATGTTATCCATAATTTGTTATGATCCACATAGTCAAATGCCTTTGCATAGTCAATAAAACAGAGGTGAACATCTTTCTGGTATTCTCTGCTTTCAGCCAAGATCTATCTGACATCAGCGATGATATCCCTCATTCCACGCCGTCTTCTGAATCCAGCTTGAATTTCTGGCAGTTCCTTGTCGATGTACTGCTGCAGCCATTTTTTAAATAACTTCAGCAAAATTTTACTTTCTTGTGATATTAATGATAATGTTCAATAATTTCTGTATTTCCTTGGATCACCTTTCTTTGGAATGGGCTCGTGTATCCATCTCTTCCACTTGATTGCCCAGATGTCTGTCTTCCAAATTTCTTGGCATAGATGAGTGAGTGCTTCAAGCATTGCATCCATTTGTTGAAACATCTCAGTTGGTATTCCATTAATTCCTGGAGCCTTATTTTTCGCCAGTGCCTTAAGTGCAGCTTGAACTTCTTCCTTCAGTACCATCAGTTCTTGATCATATGCTACCTTTTCAAATGGTTGAAAGTCTACCAATTCTTTTTGGTACAGTGACTTTGTGTATTCCTTCCATCATCTTTGATGCTTCCTGAGTCATTCAATATTTTGCACATAGAATCCTTTAGTATTACAACTTGAGGCTGGAATTTTTTTTTTCAATTCTTTCAGCTTGAGAAATGCTGAGTGTGTTCTACCCTTTTGGTTTTCTAACTCCAGATCTTTGCACTTGCATATAATACATTACTTTGTCTTCTCAAGCCACCCTTTGAAATTTTGTGTTCGGTTCTTTTACTTCATAATTTTCTTCTGTTCGCTCATTCAAGAGCAAGTTTCAGAGTTTCTTCTGACATTCATTTTGGTCTTTTCTTTCTTTCCTTTCTTTTTGATGATCTTATGCTTTATTCAAGTATGATGTCATCCCTCAACTTGTCTGGTCTTCCGTCTTTAGTGTTCAGTGCGTCAAATCTGTTCTTCACATGGTCTCTGAATTCTGGTAAGATATAATCAAGATTATACTTCAGCTCTCGTAGACTTGTTTTTATTTTCTTCCACTTCAACTTGAATTTGTTCAACATACTGATGGTATGTTCTGTATTTGGCCCCCGGCCTTGTTCTGACTGATAATATTGAACTTCTCCATCATCTCTTTCACAGATGTAGTCAGTTGGATTACTGTGTATTCCATCCAAGGATAACCTGGTGTGTAGTCGCCATTTATGTTGTTGAAAAAAGGTATTTCCAGTGAACAAGTCATTGGTCTTGCAAAATTTTATCATGCACTCCCCGGCACTGTTTCTGTCACCAAGAGGATATTTTCCAACTATTAATCCTTCTTCTTTGTTTACCAGTTTCTGCAGTCTGAAACTGATCACACATGCTGCAATCAAGATGCATTGATAATTAAATGACTGGTGATTGGAGTGCAAAAGTTGGAAATAAAAAGAAGGATCAGACTATATATGTTGTTGTTAGGTGCTGGCAAGACAGTTAAAACTCATAGCAACCTTATGTACAACAGAACAAAAAACTGCCTCCCAATCCTGCACCATCCTCACAACCATTGCTATGTTTGAGCCCATTGTTGCAGCCACTGTGTCAATCCATTTCATTGAGGGTCTTCCTCTTTTCCATTGAACCTCTACTTTACCAAGCATGATGTCCTTCTCTAGGGACTGGTCCTTACTGATAGAGACAAAGCCTTGCCATACTCAATTCTAAGGAATATTCTGGTTGTACTTTTTCCAAGACAGATTTATTTGTTCATCTGGCAGTCCATGGTATAGTCAGTATTCTTTACCAACATCATAATTCAAAGGCATCAATTCTTCTTCTGTCTTCCTTATTCATTATCTAGTTTTCACAAGCATATGAGTTGACTAAAAATATCATGGCTTGGGTCAGACACATCTTAGTCCTCAAAGTGACATCTTTGCTTTTCAACACTTTAAAGAGATCTTTTGCAGCAAATTTACTCAGTGTAGTACATCATTCGATTTCTTGTCTGGTGTTTCCATGGGTGATGATTGTGGGTCCAAGTAAAGTAAAATCCTTGACAACTTCAATTTTTTCAATGTTTATATGATGTTGCTTACTGGTCCAGTTGTGAGGATTTAGTTTTCTTTATGTTCAGGTGTAATGGATACTGAAGGCTGTAGTCTTTGATCTTTGTCAGTAAGTGCTTCAAGTCCTCTTCACTGTCAGCAAGCAAAGTTGTATCATCTGCATATCACAGGTTGTTAATGTATCTTCCTTCGATCCTGTAGACATGTTCTTCTTCATCTAGTCCAGCTTTTTGGATTATTTGCTCAGCATACAGATTGAATAAGTATGGTGAAAGGATACAACCCCGAATCACACCTTTCCTGATTTTAAACCATACTATAGTCCCTTGTTATGTTCAAATGACAGACTGTTGTTCTAGGTACAGGTTTGGCATGAGCACAATTAAGTGCTTTTGGAATTCCCATTCTTTGCAGTGTTATCCATAATTTTTTATGATCCACAGAGTTGAATGCCTTTGCATAGTCAATAAAACACAAGTAATAGTTTTTCTGGTATTCTCTGTGTAAAGTGCCCAGCTATTCAGTCAAACACTAAGTGTTGCTGTGAAGGTATTTTGTATATGTGGCTAACATCTACAGTCAATTGGCTTTATATAAAGGATGTTATCCTGGATAATCTGGGTGGGTCTGATCCAGTCATTTGAAAGGCTTTAAGAATAGAACTGAGGTTTCCCTGAGAAATAAAAATTTTCCTCAGTACACTGCAACATCAGCTCCTGCCCAAGAGTTTCCAGCTTGCCCTTCCTGACAGCCTGTTTTACTAATTTCAGACTGGCCTAGACAGTCTGCACAGGCATGTAAGCCAATTCTTTGCAATCAATCAGTTAATAAACAAACTAACAGATAAATAAATAAAAACCTACTCCTCACTTATTAACTATCTTGTTAGCTGACATTTTGCATTTACAACAATAGTAAAAAATCTACTATTCAGCTATTTTGTGCATTAACAACATACATCTGACAGTAATACATGCTGAGGTGCAAGACAGAAGAAACACTGACTGTGATTGTTAAGATTATGTGTCAACTTGGCTGGGCCATGATTCTCAGTGGGTTGGCAGTTATGTAATGATGTAATTTGGCAGTTATAAAATGATGTAGTTATCCTCCATTTTGGGATCTGATGTGATCATCCTCCATTTTTGCGTATCACCAATTTCACGTAATGACCTGTTCTTTGGAATCTAACCGTGTCGATAAGTGAGGAGTGCGTGCGTGTGTGTGCGTGTGTGTGTGTACATATATACACACATATGTATACATATACACACACATGTATGTGTGTGTATATATATGTGTGTGTGTTTGTGTGTGTGTGTGTGAGTGTGCGCACGCACGAGTCTTTATATGTCCGCCACTTGTCTCTCAGTTTGTCATACTGTGGTGGCTTGTATGTTTCTGTGATGCTGAAAGCTATGCCACTGGTATTTCAAATATCAGCAAGGTCACCCTTGGTGGAGAGGTTTCAGTGGAGTTTCCACACTAAGACAGACTAGGAAGGATGACTTGGCAATCTATTTCCAGAAAAAATTGGCCAATGAAAACCTTATGGATAGCAGCAGAACATTGTCTGATACAATGCTGGAAGATGAGCCATTCAGATTGGAAGCCACTCAAAATACAATTGTGAAAGAGCTGCCTCCTCAAAGTAGAGATGAATTTGAAATGGATGGACTAAAGCTTTCAGGACCTTCATTTGATGATGTGGTGCGACTTAAACAAGAAGAAACAGCTGCAAACATCCATTAGTAATAAGAATGTGCAATATACAAAGTATGAATCAAGGAAAATTGGAAGTTATCAAAAATGAAATGGAACACATAAAGATCAATATCCTAGGTATTAGCAAGCTGAAATGGACTGGCATTATGCATTTTAAATCAGAGAATCATATGATCTACAATGCCTGGAATGATAAATTGAAAAGGAATGACATTGAATTCATCATCAAAAAGAATATTTCAAAATCTATCCTGAAGTACAACACTATCAGTGATAGGAAAATATCGATACACCTAGAAGGAAAACCAGTTAATACAACTATTATTCAAATTTATTCACCAACTACTAATGCCAAAGATGGAAAAAGTGAAGATTTTTACCAACTTCTGCAGTCTGAAATTGATAATACAGTCAAGATGCATTGATAGGAGGTGGCACCAAGATGGCGGAGATGCTTCCTGTGGTCCCTCTTACAACAAAGACCCAAAAAAACAAGTGAATCAATTATATATGACAATCTAGGAGCCCTGAGCATCAAAGGCAAAGTTGAAGAATAGGACCAAGTGGTGGGGGATGGAGAGATGGTTCAGAAGCAGTGAGGATTTGCCAGACCTGACCCAGTGAGAGATGGTACCATTCAGCCTAGATAGGCTGGCTGCGCAATGAGGCAAGCAGGGGTGCTCAGGAGGCATTTTCCACATCAGGAGAGACCAAGAGGCAGAGAGTCTACTTGGGCCTCCAGAACCAGTGAAAAGCAACGCTCAATTGGCAAAAAATAAGTACATGCATCTGACCTAACATGCGGATCAAAAAACACCCTCTTTGGGAAAAACCTCTCTCCCATTTACCTGCCGCCTCCCCGCTCTGCACTGAGTCCTGGGCTGGTGTCAGTGATTGCAGAGTCCCCTGGGCCAGAAGTGGAACTTGTCATGCACCCTGAGCTATTCTCCCAGCCTTAGAGAGGGAACAAATCAACAAACAGGAAAAAATAATCTGCCGGCTCCCCTAAGCCAGGAACTCCAGGTAGGCACAGCTCCTTTGCCTAGGCACAGACATAAGGAGTCCATGGACTCTGAGTGCCTTTCACCCCTGCATAGACCTGTGTAGGCTCATTTCAACAGCGCAGGCCCTCATTGCAACAGTACAACAGGGTATATACCTTAAGCCTAACTTCAGCTGTATCAACTGTATAGTGAAGTGGCAGGTTCATGACATTTGACGCTGCTGCTCTGCCCATTAAGCAGGGTCCTCACCCACCCACATTAGGGGCCGGAGGACTGGTAGCTCCACCCATGCCACATAGCCACCCACAACAGGGGACCAAGAATAAGCAGTGTCCCAGTCCTTACAGCCAACAGCACTGGGTGCTCATAGTCTGGCTGCAAAACTCACCCACCTATGCACTCCAGGGAACAGGGAAATTCTTTCCTCCTAGACACTCAAGGGCAGCCGTCAGCCCTCTACCTTGCTCAGTGCGTGACCCCCTACTACAACCAGATACCTGTGCCAACACCGATCACCCCTGCCTGTCTAGGACTGTGGATGACAGCCTGCACCACGCACTTGGTGACCGACTACCTGGACACCTGAGCTGAATCCATACAAGAAAACTAAACAGACTCCTGGGCTCACATACCTAGTAACAGATTTAACCACCTGGTGACAGGATGTTAGAGCTTTAAAGGCACCAATAATCAAACTAGCTCACACAAGCAGCCTATTTGGGCATATCAAAAACAAAAACAAAAAAAGAACAAGAAGCTAGTACACAGTAAGCAAACATAAAATAAATAAATGTAATAACTTATTGATGGCTCAGAGATAACAGTCAGTATCAAATCACATAAAGAGGCAGACCATGATGGCTTCAACAAGCTCCCAAAACAAAGAATCAAGAAATTTTCCAGAGGAGGAAAATTTCTTGGAATTACCAGAGGTAGAATACAAAAGATTAATATACAGAACTCTTCAAGCTATCAGGAAGGAAATCAATCAAAACACAGAACATGCCAAGGAACAGACAGACAGAGCAATAGAGGATCTTAAGAAGGTTATTCAAGAGCATAATGACAAATCTAACAGGCTGCAAGAATCCATAGAGAGAAAGCAATCATAAATCCATAAGATTAACAATAAAATTTAAGAATTAGACAACTCAATAGAAAGCTATACGAGCAGAATTGAGGCAATAGAAGTCAGAATTAGTGAGACTGAAGACAAAGCACTTCACACCAACTTATTTGAGGAAAAATCACAGAAAATAATTTTAAAAAATGAAGAAACTCTTAAGAATCATGTGGGACTCTATCAAGAGGAATAACCTACGAGTGATTGGAGTACCAGAACAGGGGGATAACAGAAAATACAGAGAATTGTTGAAGATCTGTTGGCAGAAAGCTTCCCTAATATCATGAAAGATGAGAAGATATCTATCCAATATGCTCATAGAACCCCACATAAGGTAGATCCCAAAAGAAAGTCACCAAGACATACTGTAATCAAACTTGCCAAAACCAAAGATAAAGAGAAAATTTTAAGAGTGGCTAGGGATAAGTCATTTATAAAGGAGAGTCAGTAAGTCTAAGTTGAGACTACTCAGCAGAGACCAAGCAGGCAAGTAGGCAATGGGATGACATACATAAAGCCTTGAAGGAAAAAAATTGCCAGCCAGCCAAGAATTATATATCCAGCAAAACTGTCTCTCAGTAGCAGCACAACTGGAAGAAAGTAATCAATGTCACTGAAATGTACATGTAGAAATTTTTGAAATGGTGTGCCTTTGGCTATGTATATTTTCACCAAAAGAAGAAAGGTCCTCCGAGGTCAAGAAGGGAGAATGTTGACATGTCATGGCGTTGTTAACCAATGTAATAAAACTATATGTGTACTGACTGTTTAATGCAAAACTATTTGTTCTGTAAACCTTCACCTAAATTATAATAAAAATTTTTTTTAAAAAACTGTCTCTCACATTGACCAATGGAACAGAATTGAGAACTCAGATGTAAATCCATCCACCTACGGTCACCTGATTTTTGACAAGGGCCCAAAATACATCAAATGGGGAAAAGACAGTCTTTTTAACAAATGGTGCTGGCAAAACTGGATATCCATTTGTAGAAAAATGAAACAGGACCCATACCTCACACCATATACAAAAACTACTTCAAAATGGATCAAAGACCTGAATATAAAGCCTCAAACTATAAAATTCGTAGAAGAAAAAATAGGACCAACACTTCAGACCTTAATACATGGCATTAACAGGATACAAACCATAAACATCAACACAAAAAACCCAACAGATAAACTAGATAATTGGGATCTTCTAAAAATCAAACATCTATGCTCTTCAAAAGATTTCACCAAAAGAGTTAAAAGAGAACCTACAGACTGGGAAAAAATTTTTGGACAGTACAAGTCAGACAAAGGTCTAATCTCCATAATCTACAAGAAAATCCAACACCTCTACAACAAAAAGACAACCAATCCTATCAAAAAATGGGCAAAGGAAATGAACAGACACTTCACCAAGGAAGACATTCAAATGGCCAACAGACACATGAGGAAATGCTCGCGATCACTAGCCATTAGAGAAATGCAAATTAAAACCACAATGAGATACCATCTCACCCCGGCATTACTGGCACGAATCAAAAACACTGGAAATAACAAATGTTGGAGGGGCTGCGGGGAGACGGGAACTCTTATACACTGCTGGTGGGAATGCAAAATGATACAGCCATTTTGGAAAATGATATGGCGTTTCCTCAGAAAGCTAGAAATAGACGTACCATTCGATCCAGCAATCCCACTCCTAGGAATATATCCTAGAGAAATAAGAGTCATCACTCGAATAGACATATGCACACCTATGTTCATGGCAGCATTATTCACAATAGCAAAACGATGGAAACAACCTCGATGTCCATCAACAGACGAATGGATACACAAACTATGGTACATACACACAATGGAGTACTATGCAATGAGAAAGAACAATGAATCGGTGAACCATCTCATAACATGGAGGAAACTGGAGGACATCATGCTGAGTGAAATAAGTCAATCACAAAAGGACAAATATTGTATGAGACCTCTATTGTAAAAACCCATGAAAAAATTCACATGCAAAATGTAACAATCCTTGTTGGTTACCAGGGATGGGGGGGGGGGGGGGAATACTAAATAGGTAATAGGTAAGTGGTAACTTGGGTGAGAGATGAGATAGTACATAGTACAGGGGAAACTAACACAACCTGCACAAGGAAAGGTCATGGAGGCCCTATAGACACATCCAAACCCCCCGAGGGACTGAGTTGTTGGACGGAGGGCTCTGGGGACCATGATCTCGGGGAACATCTAGCTCAATTGGCATGACACTACTTATAAAGATAATGCTCTACATTCTACCTTGGTGAGTAGTGTCTGGGGTCTTAAAAGCCTATGAGCGGCCATCTAAGATACTCCACTGATCTCATCCCTTCGGGAACAAGGGAGAACGAAGAGAACAGGATACAAGGAAAAGATTAGTCCGAAGGACTAATGGTCCACAGCTACCAAGGCCTCCACGGGACTGAGCCCAGTACAGCTGGATGGTGCCCGGCTACCACCAATGACTCCTCTGACCAGGATCACAACAGAGGGTTCTGGGCAGAGCTGGAGTAGGATGTAGAGTATAATTTTAACTCCCAAAAAAAAAAAAAAAAGAAGAAGACCAGATATACTGGCCTAAAGAATACTAGAGAAACCTCGAGAGTGTGGCCCCCAGACACCCTTTCAGCTCAGAGGGGAAGTCACCTTCAAGGTTCGATGTTAAGCCTGGGAATGGACACCCCAGTAAAACTAAATGGGACTAACGATGTACAGGAGTCCGGTGACAAGGGCCAGAAGGCAGAGGGAGAGTAGGAAACTGATGATAAGGAACACAAATTGAATAAGGACACTGTCGATGTATTGTGAGATTGTTGACCACTGCTATAGGGCAACATCTGTAGTAACTATTAAATGGGAGGCTGTTTTGTCCTGTAAGCCTTCATCTTGGGCGAGAATGGCAGCACAATTGGAAGAGCATAGTCAATATCACTTAAATGTGTAAGTAAAAAGTTTTGAAATGGTGTTTAAATAAAATAAAAATAAATAAATAAATAAATAAATAAATAAACAAATGAGACTAAAGAGGTACAATAGTCCACTGACAAGGTCCAGAAGACAGAAGGGGACAAGGAAGCCCCCTGGTGATAGGGAATACAAGGTGGAGTAAGGATATTCTTGATGTGCTGTGAGATTGTTAACCATTGTCATAGGGCAACATGTGTAGTAATTGTTAAATGAATAACTATTGTTTCTGTAAGCCTTCATCTTAAGTGAGAATAACAGCACAGTTGGAAGAGCGTAGTCAATGTCACTGAACTGTGAATGTAGAAATTTTTGAAACGGTGTATCTTTGGCCATCTGTAATTTTCATCAAAAAAAAAGGTTGCGAATTTAGAGGCTTAATACGTTGTGGGGTTGTTAACCAATGTCAAAAAACAACATGTGTACTACTATTTCATGAGAAACTATTTGCTCTGTAAGCTTTCACCTGAAGTACAATAAAATATATATTAAAAAAAATAAAAATAAAAATAAAAAAAAATAAAAAATAATAAAAAATAAAAAAAAAAAAAAAAACTGTCTCTCAAATATGATGGCAAAATTAGGGCATTTCCAGATAAACAGAGTTCAGGGAATTTGCAAAAACCAAACCAAAATCACAAGAAATACTAAAGGGAGTCCTCCGGTTAGAAAATCAATAACATCAGATAACAACCCAAGACTAGAACACAGGACAGAGCAACCAGATATAAACCCAGATAGGGAAGTCAGAAAAATAAATCAAAGCCAAAACACTGAGAACAGGGAAACAGAGATGTCAATATGTAAAAGATAACAACATTAAAACAAAGAGGGACTAAAAATGTAGTTATATATCTTTCATATGGAAACGAAGTCAAGGCGATATAAAGAAATAAAACAGTGGTTAAAACGTAGAAAAATAGGGGTAAATATTAAGGTAACCACAAAGGAAACTAACAATCCTAACATAAAAATAAAGAACAAGAAAAACATAAAGATTCAGCAAACACAAAATCAACAACAATGAGAAGGATGTAAAGAAAATACATAAAGAAAAATGACTCAGCACAGAAAATTAGATGGAACAAAGAAACTGTCAACAACACACACACACAAAAAAAGACATCAAAATGAGAGCACTAAACTCGTACCTATCAGTAATTACACTGAAAGTAAATGAACTAAATGCACCAATAAATAGAGAGAGACAGAATGGATAAAAAAAAACAAGATCTGTCTATATGCTGCCTACAAAAGACACACCTTAGACTTAAACACACAAACAAACTAAAACTCAAAGGATGGATAAAAATATATCAAGCAAACAACACTCAAAACAGAACAGGAGTGGCAGTGTTAATCTCTGACAAAATAGACTTTAAAGTAAAATCCACCACAAAGGATAAGGAAGGACATTATAGAATGATTAAAGGGTCAATACACCAGGAGGACATAACCATAATAAATATTTACACACCCAAGGACAGGGCTCCAAAATACAGAAAACAAACTCTAACAGCATTGAAAAGAGTGATAGACAGCTCCACAATAATAATAGGAGACTTCAACACACCACTTTGAGTGAAGAACAGAACATCCAGAAAGAAGCTCAATAAAGACAAGTAAGATCTAATGCCACAATCAACCAACTTCATCTCATAGACATATACAGAACACTCCACCCAACAGCAGCCAAGTATTCCAACGCACATGGAACATTCTCCAGAATAGACCACATACTAGGCCATAAAGCAAGCCTGAACAGAATCCAAAGCATCGAAACGTTACAAAGCATCTTTTCTGACCATAAAGCCATAAAAGTAGAGATCAACAACAGAAAAAGCAAGGAACAAAGTCAAACACATGGAAACTGAATAGCACCTTGTTCATAAACTACTAGGGGTTATAGAAGAAATTAAGGAAGGAATAAAGAAATTCACAGAATCAAATGAGAATGAAAACACATCGTACAGAACCTTTGGAACACAGCAAAAGCAGTGCTCAGAGGTCAGTTTAGAACAATAAATGCACACATCCAAAAAGAAGAAAGGGCCAAAATCAAACTATTAACCCTACAACTCCAACAAATAGAAAGAGAGCAGCAAAAGAAGCCCTTGGGTGCCAGAAGAAAGGAAATAATAAGAATTAGAGCAGAATTAAATGAAATAGAGAGTAGAAGAACAATTGAAAGAGTTAACAAGACCAAAAGCTGGTTCTTTGAAAAGATTAACAGAATCGATAAACCATTGGCCAAACTGACAAAAGAAAAATGGGAGAGGAAGCAAATAACCCATGTATGACCCAGCTGAAATTAAAAGAATCATAACAGAATACTATGAAAAATTGTACTCTAACAAATTTGAAAACCTAGAGGAAATGGATAAATTTCTAGAAACTCACTACCTACCTAAATTAACACAAACAGAGGTAGAACAACTAAGTAAAACTATAACAAAAGAAGAGATTGAAAAGGTAATTAAAAAACTCTCAACCAAAAAAAGCCCTGGTCCGGACAGTTTCACTGGAGAATTCTACCAAACTTTCAGAGAAGAGTTAACATGACTACTACTAAAGGTATTTCAGAGCATAGAAAAGGACGGAATACTCCCAAACTCATTCTATGAAGCCAGCATAACCCTGAAATCAAAATCAGGTAAAGACACCAAAAAAAAAAAAAAAAGAAAGAAAATTACAGACCAATTTCCCTCATGAACATAGATGCAAAAATCCTCAACAAAATTCTAGCCAATAAAATTCAACAACATTTCAAAAAAAAATTCACCACTATCAAGTGGGATAAACATACAAAAATCAATTGGGTTCCTCTACACCAACAAAGAGAACTTCCAAGAGGAAATCACCAAATCAATACCACTTACAATAGCCCCCAAGAAGATAAAATACTTAGGAATAAATCTAACCAGAGACGTAAAAGACCTATATAAAATAACTACAAGACACTACTTCAAGAAACCAAAAGAGACCTACATAAGTGGAAAAACATATCTTGCTCATGGATAGGAAGACGCAACATTGTGAAAATACCTATTCTGCCCAAAGCGATCGCCAGATACAATGCAATACCGATCCAAATTCCAGTGGCATTTTTAATGAGATGAAGAAACAAATCACCAACTTCATATGAGAAGGGAAGACGCTCCGGATAAGTAAAGCATTACTCAAGAAGAAGAGCAAAGTGGGAGGCCTCACACTACCTGATTTTAGAACCTGTTATACTGCCACAGTAGTTAAAACATCCTGGTACTGGTACAACAACAGATACATAGACCAATGGAACAGAATTGAGAATCCAGATGTAAATTCATCCACCTATGAGCAGCTGATATTTGACAAAGGCCCAAAGTCCATTAATTGGGGGAAAAGACAGTCTCTTTAACAAATGGTGCTGGCATAACTCGATATCCATCTGCAAAAAAATGAAACAAGACCCATACCTCACACCATGCACAAAAACTAACTCAAAATGGATCAAAGATCTAAATATCAAATTGCAAACTAAAAATCATGGAAGAGAAAATAGGGACAATGCTAGGAGCCCTAATACATGGCATAAACAGAATACAAAACATTACTAACAATGTACAAACACCAGAAGAGAAACTAGGTAACTGGGAGCTCCTAAAAATCAAACACTTATGCTCATCAAAAGTATTCACCAGAAGAGTCAAAAGACAACCTACAGACTGGGAAAAAAAGTTTTGGCTATGACAAATCCAATCATCTAATCTCTAAAATCTACAAGATACTGCAAAACCTCAACAACAAAAAGACAAATAAACCAATTAAAAAATGGGCAAAGTATATGAACAGGCATTTCACCACAGAAGATATTCAGGTGGCTAACAGACACATGAGGAAATGCTCATAATCATTAGCCATCAGAGAAATGGAAATCAAAACTACAATGAGATACCATCTCACCCCAACAAGGCTAGCATTAATCAAAAAAACACAAAATAATAAATGTTGGAGTGGTTGTGGAGAGACTGGAACACTTATACACTGTTGGTGGGAATGTAAAATGGTACAACCACTTTGGAAATCGATTTGGCACTTCCTTAAAAAGCTAGAAATAGAAGTACCATATGATCCAGCTATCCCGCTCCTTGGAATATATCCTAGAGAAATAAGAGCCGTCACACGAATAGATATATGCACACCCATGTTCATTCCAGCACTGTTCACAATAGCAAAAGATGAAAACAAGTTAGGTGCCCATCAATGGACAAATGGATAAACAAATCATGGTATATTCACACAATGGAATTCTAAGCAATGGTAAAGAGCAACAGTGAATCAATGAAACATCTTATAACATAGAAGAATCTGGAAGGCACTATGCTGAGTGAATTTAGTTAGTTGCAAAAAGACAAATGTTGTATAAGACCACTATTATAAGAACTCAAGAAAAGGTTTAAACACAGAAGGAAACATTCTTTAGTGGTTACAAGAATGAGGAGGAAGGGAGAGGAGTATTCACTAACTAGATAGTAGACAAGATCTAAGGTGAAGGGAAGGACAACACATACTACAGGGGAAGTCAGCACAACTAGATTAAACCAAAAGCTAAGAAGTTTTCTAAATACAACCAAACAGTTCAAGGGACAGAGTAGCTGGGGCAGGGGTCTGGGGACCATGGTTTCAGGGGACATCTATATCAATTGGTATAACAAAGTTTATTAAGAAAATATTCTGCCTCCCACTTTGGTGAGTGGCATCTAGAGTCTTAAAAGCTAGCGAGTGGCCATCTAAGATGCATCAATTGGTCCCAACCCACCTGGAGCAAAGGTGAATGAAGAAAGCCAAAGCCACAAGGAAAAATTAGCCCAAGTGACAGAAAGGGCTACATGAACCAGAGATTCCATCAACCTGAGACCAGAAGAAGTTTATGGTGCCCAGCTACCACCAATGACCACCCTGACAGGGAACACAACAGAGAGTCCCTGATGGAGCAGGAGAAAAGTGGGGCGCAGAACTCAAATTCTAGTAAAAAGACCAGACAATGGTTTGACTGAGACCAGAGGGACCCTGGAAGACATGGTCCCTGGACTCTCTGTTAGCCCAAAACTAAAACCATTCCTGAGGCGAAATCTTCAGACAAAGATTAAACTGGACTATAAGACATAAAATGATACTCGTGAAGAGTGTGCTTCTTAGCTCAAGTAGATACATGAGACTAAATGGGCATCTCCTGTACAGAGGTGAAATGAGAAGGCAGAGAGGGTCAGGAACTGGTTGTGAATGGACACAGGAAATCCAGGGTGGAAAGAAGGAGTGTGCTGTTAATGTATAGGAAAAGCAACTAGGGTCACCTAACAATGTGTGTATAAATTTTTGTATGAGTGACTAACTTGAATTATAAACTTTCACTTAAAGCACAATTTAAAAAAAAAAAGATGCATTGATAATTACTGGTGATTGGAATGTGAAAGTTGGAAATGAAAAAGAAGAATCAGTAGGTGAAAAATATGGTCTTGTTGATAGAAATGACTCCAGAGATCACATGATAGAATTTTGCAAGATCAATGACTTATTCATTGGAAATATCTTTTTTAAACAACATAAATGACAACTATACATGTGAACCTTGCTGGATGGAATGCACAGGAATGAAATTGACTACATATGTGGAAAGAGTCTAGAGAGAAGCTCAGTATTATCAGCCAGAGCAAGGAAAGGGGCCAACTGCAGAATAGACCATCAACTGCACATCTGCAAGCTCAAGTTGAAGCTGAAGAAAATTAAAACAAGTCCACAAGAACCAAACTATGACCTTCAGTATATCCCACCTGAATTTAGAGATTATCTCAAGAATAGGTTTGACGCATTGAACACAATGACCAAGACCAGACTAGTTGTGGGATGACATCAAGGACATCATACATGGAAAAAGGAAAAGGTTATTAAAAAGACAAGAAAGAGCCACAACTAATGATGCACAGACACCAGAGGATAAACTAGATAACTGGGAGCTCCTGAAACACTTATGCTCATCAAAAGACTTTACCAAAAGAGTAAAATGAAAACCTACAGATTGGGAAAAAAATTTTTGACTAGGATACATCTGAAGAGCGTTGAATCTCTAAAATCTCTAGAATACTTCAACGCCTCTACAAGAGAAAGAAAAGTAACCCAGTTTAAAACTAGGCAAATGATATGAGCAGACACTTCATTAAAGAAGATGTTCAGGCAGCTAAAAGACACATGAGGAAATGCTCGCGATCGTTAGCCATTAGAGAAATACAAATCAAAACTACAATAAGATACCATCTCACCCTGACATTACTGGCACAAATAAATAATAATAATAACAACAAAAATAACAAATGTTGGAGAGGTTGCGGGGAGATTGGAAGGCTTATGCACTACTGGTGGGAATGTAAAATGGTACAACCACTATGTAAAATAATATGGCACCTCCTTAAAAAGCTAGAAATAGAAATGCCATAAGATCCAGCAATCCCACTCCTAGGAATATATCCTAGATAAATAAGAGCCATCGCACAAATAGATATGTGCACACCCATGTTCGTTGCAGCATTATTCACAATAGCAAAAAGATGGAAACAATCTAAGTGCCAATCGACAGATGAATGGATAAACAAATTATGGTACATAGACACAATGGAATACTACGCAATAATAAAGAACAATGATGAATCCGTGAAACATCTCACAACATAGATGAATCTGAAAAGCATTATGCTGAGTGAAAAAAATCAATCACAAAAGAACAAATATTGTATCAGACCATTATTATAAAAAGTCAAGAAAATATTTAAACACAGAAAAAAACAATCTTTGATGGTTATGAGAGAGGGTAGGGGTGTGGAGGGGAAATCACTAACCAGATAGTAGACAGTGTTAACTTTGGTGAAGGGAAAGACAACACACAATAAAGGGGGAGTCAGCACATCGTGACCAAGACAAAATCATAGAAGCTTCCTAGACACATCTAAACACCTTGAGGGATTGAGTTACTGAGACTGAGGGCTGGAGACCGATGTCCCGGGGGACATCTAGGTCAATTGAGGAACGTTCTACATCATACTTCAGTGAGTAGCATCTGGAGTCTTAAAAGCTTGCGAGTGACCATCTAAGATACATCTATTGGTCCCAGCCCATTTGGAGCAAAAGAGAATGAAGAAAACAAAAGACACAAAGACACAAGTTAAATATTAGTCCAAACAACTAATGGACCACATGAACCACAGCCTCCATCAGCCTGAACCCAGAAGAACTAGATGGTGCCCTGGCACCTCCACCGACCACTCTGACAGAGATCACAATAAAGGGTCCAAGACAGAGCAGAAAAAAAATGTAGAACAAAATTCAAATTCACAAAAAAAGACCAGGCTTACTGGTCTGACAGAGACTGGAGGAACCCTGAGACTATGGCACCCAGACACAGTGCTAACTCCAAAACGAAGCCACTCTCAAAGTCCACCTTTCAGCCAAAAATTAGACAGCCCTATAAAACAAACCATAACACACGTGAGGAACGTGCTTCTTAGTTAAATCAAGCATATGAAGCCAAATGGCAGTGCCTCCCCAAATGCAAAAATGAGAAGGCAGGAAGGGACAGGAAAACTGGACAAATAGACTTGGGGAACCTGGGGTGGAAAGGGAAAGGGGGAGAATGCTGACACATTAAAGGGATTGCAACCAATGTCACAAAACAATTTGTGTGTAAATTTTTAAATGAGAAATAATTTACACTGTAAATTTTCACATAAAGCACAATAAAATTTTAAAAAAAGCAAAATGGAGTCAGAAGAGACTCTGAAACTTTCTCTTGAAAGTAGAGTAGCTAAAGCGAAAGGAAGAAATGATGAAGTAAAAGAGCTGAACAGAAGATTTCAAAGGGTGGCTCTAGAAGACAAAGTATTATAGTGAAATGTGAAAAGACCTGAAGTTAGAAAACCAAAAGGGAAGAACTTGATCAATAACTAAAAAAAATTCAAGCATCGAGTTGCAATATTAAAGGATTCTATGGACAAAGTATTGAACGATGAAGGAAGCATCAAAAGAAAATGGAAGGAATACACAGAGTCACTGTACCAGAAAGAATTGGTTGACATTCACCCATTTCAGGAGGTAGCATATGATCAAGAACCAATAGTACTGAAGGAAGAAGTCCAAGCTGCACTGAAGGCACTGGCAAAAAACAAGGCTTCAGGAATTGACAGAATACCAATTGAGATGTTTCAACAAACAGATGCAACATTTGAAGTGCTCACTCATCTATGCCAAGAACTTTGGAAGACAGTAACTGGCCAGCCAAGTAGAAGAGATCCATATATATGCCCATTCCAAAGAAAGATGATCCAACAGAATACGGAAATTATTGAACACTATTATTAATATAACACACAAGAAAAATTTTGCTGAAGATCATTCAGAAATGGTGGCAGCAGTACATTGACAGGAAGCTGCTAGACATTCAAGCCAGATTCAGAAGAGGGTGTGAAACAAGCGATATGAGATGGATCTTCACTGAAAGCAGAGAATACCAGAAAGATGTTTACCTGTATATTATTGACTATGAAAAGGCATTTGACTGTGTGGATCATAACAAATTATGGATAACATTGTGAAGAATGCGAATTCCAGAACACTTAATTATGCTTATGAGGAACCTGGACATAGACAAGAGGCAGTTGTTCGAACAGAACAAGAGGATACTGCATGGTTTAAAATCAGAAAAGGTGTATGTCAGGCTTGTATCCTTTCACCGTACTTATCTGTATGCTGAGCAAATAATCCAAGACACTGGCCTATATGAAGAAGAACACAGCATCAGGATTGGAGGAAGACTCATAACTAACCTGCGATATGCAAATGACACAACCTTGCTTGCTGAAAACAAAGAAAACTTGAAGCACTTACTGATGAAGATCAAAGACTACAGCCTTCAGTATGAATTACACCTGAACATAAAGAAAGCATAAATCCTCTCAATTGGACAAATAAGCAACATCATGATGAACGGAAAAAAATACTGAAGTTGTCAAGGATTTTATTTTACTTGGATCCACAGTGAACACCCATGGAAGCAGCAGCTAAGAAATCAAATGACATATTACACTGGGAAATCTGCTGCAAAAGACCTGTTTAAAGTGTTAAAAAGCAACAACGTCACTTTGAGGACTAAGGTGCACCCGACCTAAGCCATGGTATTTTCAATTGCCTATATGCATGTGAAATCTAGACATTGAATAAGGAAGACTGAAGAATTGATGCATTTGGATTATGGTGTTGGCAAAGAATATCGAGAATACCATGGACTGCCAAAAGAATGAACAAATCTGTCTCGTAAGAAGTACTGCCAGAATCTCCTTAGAAGCAAGGACAGTGAGCCTTCGTCTGACTTACTTTGGACATGTTATTAGGAGGGACCAGTCTATGGAGAATAACGGCGTACTTGGTAAAGTAGAGTGTCAGCAAAAAAGTGGAAGGCCCTCAATGAGACGGATTGACACAGTGGCTGCAACAGTGGGCTCAAACATAGCAACGATTGTGAGGATGGCACGGGACCAAGCAGTGTTTCCTTCTATTGTACATAGGGTCATTAAGAATCAGAGCCAATTTGATGGCACCTAACAACAACATCTTTATGGATATATCTTTATATTAGATATAGAATAGATCCTGATATAGATATATATCTTCATATAGATATATATCTTGATATAGATTTTATCTTGATCTATATCTTGATATAGCTATAGGTATAGATATATCCTACTGGTTCTGTTTCACTGGTGGAACACTGGTACTCATGGCCTAATCAAGAAGTGGCAAGGAGAACTGGACAAGTGTAGAGATTCTAAAGAAGTTTAGGTGGCTAAAAAGACAGGATTTGGTGACTTATTTGATGTGTGTGTAAAGAAGAAGAATTAGTTCATGTTTTATTCATTCAAGTGCTCATCAAATATTTATATAGAATATATTCATTCTTCCATGGACGCTAGAGGTATAACAGGAAGAAGGTGGCATTCTTGCCCTCGTGAAACTTCTCTTCTAATATATGTCTAATTTTCACTTTCTGTCTTTTCCACTAAAATATGAGGGAATGAGATATGCAAAGATATAGGGAAGAGAGTTCTAAGCAAAGGGAACAGTTTAAGGGCGAAGTCCCTGAGTTTGGCATGTTCAAGAAATGGGAAGACTGGGTGAAGGTACTGAAAGATGATGGTGATATATAGCCAGGGGCTACCTGTTGAGATAGCTAGAAGTGGTTGGATACATTCAGAAGATAAATCCAACAAGATTTTCTGAGTGTTTGTATGGAGGGTGGGGGAGCTTGAGGGAGAAACAAGAGTCAAGGATGATTCCTTTGTTTGGGGTCCGAGCAGCTGGTGAATCGTTATGCCATGTGCTGAAATGAAGAAAACTGGGGAAGAGCAGCTGTGGAGCAGCAAATCAAGAGTCCTGTTTTAGCCATTTAGATTTGAGTTGCCTATTAGCCATTCAGGCAGAAATTGCTGTAGGAGGCTAGGTGTATGTGTCCGTAGTTCAGGAAGAAGTGGGAACTAGAATTATGAAGTTGGAAGTCATTCTCATATAGATGGTGCTGATGGTCATGTGTCTGGATTAGATCACCAATGGAGAGAGTGTAAATAGAAAAGAGGGCTGAAAACTAAGCTGTCTATACCTACATTCATAGACTTGGGAAGATTAGGCTGAGAAGGAGAGTGCAGTACAGAAGGAGAAGAACCGAAGAGTATGATGTCCTGGAAGCCAATTCAAGGAAGTGTCTCAAGAGGGAAGGACTGACCACTGTATGTCAGTCACTCAGAGTTCAGACCTAAGCAACTAACTCACAAGTGTTACAGTTCACCAAGAAAAGAATCGTGGAGGAGGAGCAGATGGTGGACAAAGATATGAGTTATGTTTGAGCCATGCTGAGCTATAGGCATGTATTTCACATGCATATCAGATCAGCGGGTGGTTATATGGCTCTGGAATTTAGGAGATGGATCCAAATTTGGGATATACATTTAGAAGTCATAACATAGACATGATTTTTAAATCCAGAACAGTAGGGGAAATTATTCAGGGCACATGTGAAGAGATGAGAAGAGACCCAATGGCAGAGCCCAAAGAAAACAGCATTTGAGAAGTGAATGTAGATCCACAAGATTATAAACAAGGAACCCATAAATATGCCTGAGAAAGAAGCCAAAGGGATGAAATGATGGACAGGGGTGGAGCCATGACAGTTAAGAGCTCCAAAACCCAAAAACAACAAAACCCGTTGTCGTTAAATCGATTCCAACTTATAGCAACCCTATAGGACAAGGTAGAACTGCCTCATAGGGCTTCCAAGGCAATAAATCTTTACTGAAGAAGACTGCCACATCTTTCTTCCACAAAGCAGCTGGGAGTTTCGAACCACCAACCTTTTGGTTAATAGCCAAGCACTTAACCCACTGTGCCACCACGGCTAAAAGGTCCAAAAGAAGGGAATAGTAAATGCTGGGCTGAGTTAGTAATGGCTAAAATATATCTGCTGTGTTCAAAAACAGGGCATGTATTGATGAGCAATTCTGACAATGTTTGTGTGACTAAAACCAGATTGCAGTGAGTTGCAGGTTTGAATGGATTTTGAAGAGATGGAACCCACACCAGAATGCAAGTCTTTCAAGAAGTTTGGCAGAAAAGGAGGTAAAAGGTGTGGTGACAGCCAAAGGAATAGATAGAATGTGAAAATAGTAGGTCCCTGGACTGAACCTCAGACACACCAACTTTCAAGGACAACAAAACAAAAAGAGACCACAAAATGACAGAAAGGAATGGCCAGAGAGGTAGGAGGGAAAAAAGGTAAGAGTCAGTAGTGTCAAATAAATCAAGAGAAGAGATACTTCAAGAAGGAGAGAGTGGTTAATAATGCCAAATGCTGCAAGAGGTTTAGTAAGGTAAGAAGTCAGAAGCATCCCTGGAATTTAGCTTTGATGACTGTGATATAGGGAGCTGTCAATATTGCTGTAGCTTGAGGAATGGAGGTCAAGGCACCAGAGACAGTGAATGCAGATTAATCTTTTGGGAAGCCTGGCTCTTAAGAGGAAAAGACAAATAGCTACAGAGCAATTGGGGATCAAGGGTGAGATCAAGACATGCCTGGTGAAGGAAAACAGCCAGCAAAGAGAGAGACAGGGATGAAGATCCAAGAGGAAAGGAGGATAGCTGCTGAAGCAAAGTCCCTGAGGGAACAGGAGGGGAGGGTTCCAAAGACCGGAGGGTAGAATCGCCTTCCATGCCAAGCGAATTCTTAGGGAAAGAAGCTGGTTGTGAAGGAGGAAAGAAATGTGTGTGCATTGGCAACTGTCCAGGAGAACCCAGGCTTAGAGTGTTTTGTTCTCTGTGGTATCCCTGCACCTATAGCAACACTGGGCACATAGTAGGCATTCAATAAATACCTGTTGAACGAATGAATAAATGATTAGCATAGGGTGATGCAAATCTGATTTTACTTTTTAAGAAAATAAAACCCAAAATAGTGAGGTAGACCTAAAATTAGACCCCAAAAGTGCAAGATGTTTTCCTCAAGCTTTTGAAATTGTTTCTCCCTGCTGTTTGAATGCTGGAAGCAATCAAAAGTAATATTAAATTAATGTAGAATTAATATTTTATCAGAAAACTTTCATTACCTTCAGTGTGCTTTGAAATATCTTTTTTTAAATGTTATTGTTAATGTCTTTAGGTACATGAATTCTATAAATAAGAAATACAAGTTAGTGCTTGGTTGACTTAAGGCAATTACTTTTGCACAAACACTCAAGATAGCCACACAGTATCAGAGACTCATCACCAAAAAACAAACTATTTTAATTCTCAGACACTTTTGCTTATAATATACACCTAATTTAATATAAAAAATGCAGAGAAATACTCCCAACTAGTGATCATTTTTCAATAGCCTCAGAGTTTGCCCTTTCTCCCAGACTGCTCTCATTGTAAAAGAAAGCACACAAGTGTGCTAGATTGAGTTGAGGCTGCCCCAGCCTAAATGCCTGCTATTATAAATGGATCCTGTATGGTTTCTATAGGGACATTGGTGGTTCAGTGGTAGAATTTTTGTAGACTCGGGTTCAATTCCCAGCAGCACACCCCATGTGTAGTCACTTCCTGTCTGTCAGTGGTGGTTAGCATGTTGCTATGATGTTGAACAGGTTTCAGCAGAGCTTCCAGACAAGAAGGACTAGGAAGAAAGACCTGATGATTTTTTTCCCAAAAATCAGGCAATGAAAACCCTATGGACCGCAACAGTCTCATCCCCAACCTATCATGGGGATGGCGCAGGACCAGGCGGCATTTTGTTGCATCATGCATGGATGGGGTAGCCATGAGTTGGGAACACACTCAAGGTAGCTAACAACAACAACACCGAATAGTTTCTTCTTCACCTGGACCTTGATTGCTTAAGTCTGTTTAAGGAGAATGGCAGACCTACTGTCACATCCTGGCACTGACACTACTGTGTGACTTCGAGAAAGTTACCTACCATCTTTAGTACTTGTTTCTTCTCTGTAAAATGGGAAAAATAAGAATCTAGCATTGCAAATACGTGGTAAATGTTCATTGCTTGCTTTCTTTTGGAATCTGGTTTGATGATAGTCAGAGCTTGTTCTTAGAGCTGATTAAAGCTCCAGTGATGCTCACTCAGAAGGAATTTGTCCTCTAAGACAGCTCTTCTCCTCCTGAGGCAGATTTGCCTGCAGCTGAGGTAGAGTGCTCATGTCTCCTAATTACCTGTATCTTCTGGTCACCTAGCTCTCTAGGTACTTGTCCCAGATTTTTGGTGCATGGCAGTATTCTCTCTCTTCTTCTTTTTGCCTTTGAGAATTAAAACCAAAAAAGTAAAGTGAATATGCTTTATCAGTTAGGAAATTCTGACTGACTGGCACAAGGTGACATATAAAACTCACATGTTTAAATCCTTATAGGTATTAACAGGAGAAGTAGTTTGGTGAAAATCTTTGTCTAAATCCTGAAAATAGGACATTTCCTGGAAAACAGCTGTCAAATAGTCAGCACAGTGACACCTTTTATTAATTTAGATTCCTTGGGCAACATGGTAGAAACATGGCTTCCTCCAATTTGAATATTTTAAAACAGTAAAACCTAAGCATTAAGTCCTAAGGTGTAGGATTGGGGGAGGGGTGGGATGTTATGAATAAAATAGCCCTGGGTGGGAAAAAAAAATTGGTAGTGGGTATGGAAGGAAGGGGATAGTCTACCAGAAAAATCTGTTCCAAATGAAAGATACTTCTCCCTGGGATTGTACTCCACTTTGGGTCTTCAAATCCCTCTGGGATGGCTACCTATCCAGGCCACAAAATTAAAATAGTTATTGATTGTATGTGAATGTACATTTCCCAAATTATATTCAGCTCTCTTCAGCTGGACTGTCAGCCTAGAGAGGACTTTTGTTGTACCTGTGCTACTGAAGTTTGTCTCTTTTAAGATCCTTCCTAGTCAACACTTTCAGTTTTACTCACCATAGATGAATTTATAATATATGTCACTTTTAGAAACAAGGGAGAATTGCCAATTAGAAGCAGAGGAAGGGAGAGTACAGAGATGTTCTCTTTCCTGGAATCACCTACCAGGTCCCTCAGGTTTAGCCTTTGACAGCTGGGAGGTGTAAGGGGAGCTTTTTCCCTGTGAATTGCCGGAGGGGAGCATTAATGAGCAGCTGAAGGCTGGCAAAAGAGGTCTCTTTTGGGCAGAGAGCATTAGAAAGACGGATGAGGTCACCTCCACGTTATGCTTTATTGGACTGGAAGCAGTTGGGTAGCATTTTTTTCGCCTTGTTTCTTCGTGATAACACAAACCAGCAGCTTCTTTTGAGAAAGACTAATCTGACTCTTAAAGATTTTTGCACTCTCATAACGTGTTTTATACATTTTGAAAGTAGTCTGTGCTCAAGAGAAGAAATATGGAAACCATCGAAAATATGGGGGTGAGGTTATGAAGATTCTGTTATCTCATTCAAAGATAACCATTGTTAATGTTGTCTTCTTATAGATTCTGATTTTCTCCTTCCAGAGATTTTTATACCTAATATTATAATGCATAGGCCCTTAACCAAGCATGGTATGAAGGGAATGCAGAGGGACTCCTGTTCTCCTCATGATCCCACTTCCTCTGGAAGAGAAAACTCTTTCTCTCCATTCTTTACTTACTCCACCCCAAAGGGGAAATAGCTAATTTAATACTGAATGAATGACTTTACCACTTGGTGGTGGTGTTATGCCTTGAAAGAAAACAAAAAGGAGGAAAAAACAGTCTTCACTGGGTTTCTCTTCTGCCTGCTTTATGGATTGATAAGGACTTTTCCTTTCTGGAAGGACCCTCAGTAGGGTCCAAGGCCTGACAACCATTTTCCATAGTACATCTCCCTAAGAATGTTTAGGCTAAGTTAAAATTGGAGTGGGAGGTAGGAACCAACACTGCTGCAAGGTATGGAATCACCTTGCAGTTTGGCCTTTGTTCTAGATTCCTGAGAGCCGGACCACACCTGAGGCTAATGAGTAGGGGTTGACCCGACCGAGAGGGACCACTTGGGAGCCTAATGCTGACTAAGCCTTAGGAGATGTAGTATATCATGGCCACGTGGTGAGGCCGATAAAATCCCTGAATCCTAAAGCCCAGAGGAGCTTTCCGGTTGGTGACCATGCACAGGAGAGGGTAGTGTGTCCCTCTTTGGAACATGGAAGCTCTGCATTGTGACCCCCCCTCCGCCCCAGACCTTACCCTATGCATCTCTTCATTTGTATCCTTTTTTGGTTATAATAAATCTGTAGCCCTAAGTACAGTCTACTCTCCATAAATTCTGTGAATCATTCCAGAGAACTAACAAACCCACAGGGGCAGTGAGGGACTGGGATGTGCTTATTTGGCAGGCTGAAACAAAGTGTCCTTCTAACTTGTGAGCTCTGACCTAGCACCGGGTGGCTAGGGTTGGAAGGGGAGTATGCTGCTTGGGCCGCTGGCGATGAGGATGGAAAAGTGGGAAGGTGAGGACCAGATTCATTTCCACCTTTTCTGGATTGAATTCATGCTATTCCTTACCACACAGTTAGCAACGAACGTGGCGTTTGCCCACTCTGCTTTCTCCAATCTAGGACTATTGTAAATACAGCTGGTGTTTGATCCTCACTTGGTTCCTTGGCTCTCTCACAGAAGCCATGTGAAATTGCCAATATTCAACCAATCTGACCCACAAAAATGGCAATTTCAAATGGGTTGAGCTATTATTTTCTTCCAGTTAGAATCCAGAAGAGAGCAGAAGTCAGTGATAGGAACCACAAGTATCCAACATTAAAGAAGAAAACAGTACATACAGCATTCTAGACATAAAAGACAGCCTTTAAATACAGGTATTTTATAAGAATGAAAGGATAATGGTCTTCCAAAGAAATTCGAGGGCTATAATTTGAAGATAAAGAACAAGCCATGCTAAGATTTTAGGTTTGTACGTACAAAATGAAAATGCTATGGAGGTTTCCTGAAATGTCTATTGTTAATTTTGCAAAGCAATTCTCCCGTGTTAGTTACCTAGATACTTTTGTCATCTTTGTCCATGTTACAAAGCATATAAGCCAGAAAATGTAAAATACCATGATGTACTAACTTTATCACTCTCTGATTTTTTTTCATGAGTTAAAGTAACTCTTTGAAAGGGGTAAAATCTAAGTTACAAATCTGATCTTTTACAAGAAACTGCTTCCTACTTTATGGAAAGAAGTAGCCTGCTGGTCTTTTCCTCCACCTCTGGGCAAAGCTACTCATTCTTTTAAAAATACAATGAATTTTGTTTATACTTCGGATCAACTTGATGAAACTTTGCTTAACCAACTCAAAGAAGAAAGTTAAAAATACCCTAAAATACAGATTTAATTTGAGTACTATACACTTTCTACATTTTCTGTTTTAATTAAAACAAAAACAAATCTCTGTTACGGTCATCTGATATCAATATCACTGTACCTTTTATGAAAAAGATAATGTATCTCCACTGATATTTTCCAGCAATTATAATAAATGCCAATATCCAAATTCAAAATTTCACTTGGAATTCTGTAAGAGTTTGGAGAAAGATATAGAGTTGCCCCAAAATAGCTTCATTTAACATTTGACAATGAGATTATGAGTATGGTAAAAATTCTTTGAAATCTGTAGAGTTTTTTTTAAGTGGGGGAATGGTTGAAGACTTGAAAAAAATGACTGTAAAGTTCATCTTGATGAAAACACAAATGAGAATAAGATAATTTCAAAAAACAATGAATAGTAAAAACAATTTGCCTTAGGAGACATTAAAATGCATTTGTAAAGCTATGATAATTAAAGCGAAATGGTATTGTTGATCATATAGCATATAATATAGCCCTAAAACAAACGTTAATATATATGAAATATCCCATGAAAAAAATATTACAGACCAACAATAAAGTGACTGATTATTCATCAAAAATGAGAACGTTGTCTATAATAATAAATTAAATTCAATACTGGCATAATATCATGCACCAAAATATTCCAGATGAATTAAAATTTTAAAAGGAACCATAAATAATTAAGAGAACATGTAGATGATGACTTAACTGATTTGGGGATAGAGAAGAAATTTCTAAAAATAAGCTTATAAATACTTAAAACCTCTCTACCTCAACAAACATTATAAACAAAATTTAAAACACAAGCTGTAAAAATATTTTCAACAAATATGACAAATATCTAATACCCTTCATATATAAAGAGATTTTATATATCAGTAACAAGAAGAATTGATGCATTTGAAATATGATGTGGGTGAAGAATATTGAATATACTTCCATGGACTGCCAGAAGAATGAACAAATCTGTCTTGGAAGAAGTACAGCCAGAATGCTCCTTAGAAGCAAGGATGGTAGACTTCATTTCACATACTTTGGACATGTTATCAGGAGGGACCAGTCCCTGGAGAAGGACATCATGCTTGGTAAGGTAAGGTCAGCAAAAAAGAGGAAGACCCTCAACGAGATGGATTGACACAGTGGCTGCAACAACGGGCTCAAACATAAAATGACTGTGAGGATGGCACAGGATCAACCATTGTTTCATTCTGTTGTACATAGGATCACTATGAGTTGGAACCAACTCAATGGCACCTAACAGCAAAAATACTAATACTTCAGTAAAAAGAAATGAATCAACAACATGCATAAATAAGTATTTCACAAAAGACATACTACAAACGATCAATAAAAACATATAAATGTTTTACTTCTTCAGTAATCAAATAACTTAAAATTAAAATGATGAAATTTTATTTTTTATATAAATTGGCAATTTTTTAAATATAATATACAATATTGACAAGAGTACGGTAAGATCAGAACACTTATACTCTGAAATTGGACAAATAAATAGCTGTTAACTTTTTGGAAAGAAATTTGTCAACATGCATCAAGAGATTTTAAAAGTTCATGCTCTAATAATCCTGTAATTTCATGGCTAGGAATGTATCCTAAGGAAATATTCATATAGGCAAAGATTTATGTACAAGCATATTCTTTGAAGCATTTATAATTAAAAAGAACTGGGAACAGATAAAATATTCCAAAATAGTAAGATGGCTTTTAAAATAGTACTTTATAAAAAGAAATATTGACAAATCAGCCAATTTTAAAACGGCCAAAATATTTGAATAGATGTTTCTCAAAAAAAGATATAAAAATAGTCAATATACATAAGAAAAGATGTTCAACATCATTAATCATTAGGAAGATGCGAATCAAAACCACAGTGAGATACCACTTCACATCCACTGAGTGTGTGTTACGTGTATGAGTGTTAGGTGACATCAAGGCAGCTGCCTACTCATGGCGACCCCACACACAACAAAACGAAATGTTGTCAGTCCTACACCATCACCATGATAGGTTACAGATTGAACCATTGTGATCCGAAGGGTTTTTCATTGGTTGATTTTCAGAAGTAGATCAGCAAGCTTTTCTCCCTAGTCCATCTTAGTCTGTAAGCTCCGCTGAAACCTGTTTATCATCAGCAACAAGCTTCCACTGACCCACTGAACATAGGTCTCCTGCATGGAAGCCAAGAATTTTTCCATTGAACCATTAGGATGGCTAAAGTAAGAAAAGACAGATAGTAACAACTGTTGACAAGAACGTGGATAAATTAGAAACCTCATACATTGCTAGTGGGATTGTAAAATGGTGCAGCCATTTTGGAAAACAGTTTAGCAGTTCCTCAACCAATATCATAACACAGAGTTACTATATGACCCGGCAATTTGACTCCTAGGTATCTACTCAAGAAAATGAAAACTTACATTCCCATGAAAGTTTCTTTGAAAATGTTTATTACAGCATTATTAATGATAGCCAAAAAGTGGAACAACCCAAATATCCATCAACTGATGGATAAGTAAAATGTGGCATATCCATACAATGACATATCATTCAGCAATAAAAAGGAATAAAGTACTGATGCATTCTATGACATGAATGAATGATATGAATGAACCTTGAAAACATTATGCTAAGTGAAAGAAGCTAGTCACAAAAGGCCACATATTACATGATTCCATTTATATGAAATGTCCAGAATAGGCAAATCAGTACAGACAGAAAGTGGTGGCCATGAGCTGAGGTGGGGGGAATAGGAGTGACTTCTCACGGGTATGGAGTTTCTTTTTGGAGTGATGAAAATGTTCTGAAATTAGAGTGTGGTGATAATTCTATAAATAGACTAAAAACCACGGAATTGTATACTTTAAAAGGATGAATATGAATTATAACTCATTTTTATAAAAAAGGAGCTAAATCCAATGGTGTGATAAAGTATATTACAGATTTTCGGTTAAAATTAAAAAAAAAAAAATGGGAGGTACCCATTCACTGTGTAATCTCCTCTCTGATGCGTGTTCTCAATTTCTTTGTCCCCAAACTAGAAGGAAATACGTCAAAATATTAGCTGTAGTTAGTTCAGGTTAGTTAGGTTGCTGTCATGATAGATGGTTTTTATTTTCTTCATTAAACTTTTCTTCATTTTTTGTATTTTTTACAAAGAGAATATGTTGCATATAATTGTGTGTGTGTGTGTGTGTGTGTGTGTGTGGTGATTAGAAGGGTTAAGTAAAATAACATAAGTGCTTTTCAAACTATAAATGTAAACTTCAAAGCAATGTGCTATGAATGTTATTTAGAATTATGAGGATTAAGTAATACTAATCCTGGTGCTCTCACCATGAACTTAGAGAATTTGCCCCAGTCACTGAGTATCTCAGTGTCACTATCAATAAAATCAGATAACTCCTGATTGTATACTTCTCTGACAGGTATTGCCAGAGGATTATGCCATAACAAGAGTAAAATTAGGTTAAATTTTAGGAAGAAAAGTTGCTATATAAATTCTAAGGCATAATGGACATTTTCATTCCCAAAGAGTTCCTGATGTCCCTAAACTTTTCAGAGCATAAAAGGTTTATGAAATAGTATTCATTTGTGTATTTTTTAATATGGATATTTTATCATTTCTTTTTGGTTGGAGAAATGTATGCAAAAAAAGCTAAATCTACTGAAAAAGTCAATGATCGATTCAAGGGGTATGTTTGATTTTTGTTTTGTTTTGGTTCGTATCGTTTTTAACAGTCCCAATCATAGACATCTATTATAATGCTTTTCTCTTTTATTACTGTAACCACCACTTTGCTCAGAAGGTAAGCCACCAGAAAACTATTGGAAAATAGTATGTTTTGTGCTGTATGACTACAGGGAAATGGCTGGCACCAAAAATCACTAAAAATAATAGCCTGTTTACTGACAGAAACTACAAAATGGTTTCTTTTCTGTAGTTACAGATGCAGAGATGAGCCCGCCAGCTGTAGCAATTAAATACTCCTGTCATTGACCTTCATTAAAATATTGTTTAAAAAAAATTATGGCAGAACTACAATCAATGCCAACAATTGTGTGACCTTGAGCACATCACTTCACCTCTTGGAACTTCTGAGTCCTCAACTTTTAAACAAAATGGTTAAGATGATTCTAAACTGGGGAGATACTGCCCCCTCAGGGGCATTTGTAAATGTGTAGGAGCATTTTTTTAAGTGGTTATGGCCGGAGGATGCTAAATGTCCTACAGAGAGTATGGGGTAGTCCTGCAAAATGAAAAAATTGCCTGCACCCCCCAAACCCTCAGTGATCTCTAATGTCACTTCCAATAGAGAATGATTCCGAGTGCCTGTCAATTCATTAATTCATTCAGCCACCAATTATTGAGTCCCTACTGTATACCCAGCCCAGTGGCCCGTAATGGTTAAGAGCTATGGCTGTCGACCAAAAGGTCGGCAGTTCGAATCCGCCAGCCACTCCTTGGAAACCCTATGGGACAGTTCTGTTCTGTCCTACAGGTTTGCTGTGAGTCAGAATCGACTCAATGGCAAAAGGTTTGGTTGTTTTGGTACTATATGCCAGGCACCAATCTTCCCTGGCTTTGATTGCATCCTTCTTTCCTCTTCCCTTTTTTCTAAAAGTCTTCCCTACCCACCTCCCCACCCCACTGCCATCGAGTCAATTCTAACTCATAGCAACCCTATAGGACAGAGTAGAACTGCCCCATAGAGTTTCCAAGGCAGTAAATCTTTAATGGAAGTGCCTGCCACATTTTTCTCCCTCTGAGCCGCTGGTGGGTCAGTTAGCACCCGAACGGTTTAACCACTGTGTCCCCAGGGCTCCTTCTCCATACCTACAGGACCACCTAATACAAGCAACAATTGTTCATTTAAGCCCATTAAGGGAATAGGTCCCAGGACTCATCTGGTGCTTTGGGGTTTCTAATGACTCTGACAACCAAAAAGGCTCACTTGGACCCTCCTCAAAGATCAATTATGATTGCTTTCAATAATTCAGGAATGGAAGCTTTCAGCTGCACTGACCTAGGGCTTCCAGCCCGATAATGAATTCCCAATTGTGAGCATGTAGATAAATATTTTAACCGTTGATTCAATCATTTTTAATCTTTAAGATAAACTACCAACTGTTTTATGCCCAGTGAACAGTTTTCACTAGCAAACTGAAATTTCCTAGCATGCTTAAATGGCAATTGAGGCCAGTTGTAAAACCTGCCTTAGAGCATATTACCTCGTCAAATGGAATCCTCAACTTACTAATTAACTGTGCAATGATCAACTGTGGACTGTAGTACAATCCAACCTGCCCCACTGTAATGAGCCCCTCTGCACATAGTCGCTCCAGGAGTGCTGTGACTCCTGAGCTCAGCTCCCCACAGCCATTACACTGCTACTTAGCATTCACATGGCCCTTTATCACCTCATAATCTCATAGCAAGTCCAGGGACAGCTTGAGATTCTGATAGCTTGTTCCGTTTTGCAAACAGAGGAGACTAGCACACAGAGAAGCGAGATGGTCTGCACAGGTCATACAAAGCTTTGGTGGGAGAGGGGATTCTGAGTGCCAAAAATCCACCTGTTGTTCAGGAAGGCTTTGAGACTCTACAAACATTTTTCAGCCTTCAGTGAATCATGTTTTTGTTTGTTGTGTGCCAGAATCAACTCAACTTGAGTTGATTATTGATCTTATATGAAAAAGTAGAACTGCCCCCACAGGGTTTCCTAGGCAGTGTAGTCTTTACAAGAGCAAATCACCAGGTCTTTTCTCCTGAGGAGCCGCTGGGTGAGTTCTAACCATCAACCTTTTAGTTAGCCACTGAGTGCTTAATGATTGCGCCAGTAGAGCTCCTTAGAGACTGCATTTTGATGTTTCTAATCATTGACACTCTTTGTGTTTCTTGGTCCTGTAACTATGTATTGAACAGTTCTCACGAGCCCGGCAGCGTTTGGGGTGCTGAGACTATAGTCTTGCGCTCAGGGACCTCCAGATGAGTGGGGAGATCAAACATTATGACAATAATTCCATAATTAATTAAGTACTTTTGCAACTGGCACTTGGAAGGGAGAAATACAAGATACAAGGAAAACATCAAACAGGACCTGACCTGACCCTGTCTTAGTTTCTCAGTGCTGCTATAAGAGAAATACCACAAGTGGGTGGCTTTAACAAACAGAAATTTATTTTCTTACAGTCTAGGAGGCTAGAAGTCCAAATTCAGGGTACCAGCTCTAAAAAAAAAAAAAAACAAACTCATTGCTGTCTAGTCAATTCCAACTTATAGTGACCTATTGGACAGGGTAGAGCTACTCTGTAGGGTTTCCAAGGCTGTATATCTTTTATGGAAGCAGACTGCCACATGTTTCCCCTGCAGAGCAGCTGGTGGGTTCAAACTGCCAACCTTTCGGTTAGCAGTTGAGTGCTTAACCATTGTGCCACCAGGGCTCTAGGGGAAGGCTTTCTGTCTGTGTAGGCTCTGGGGAAAGCTCCTTGTCTCTCTTTAGCTTCTGTTCCTCAGGTCCTTTGTAATCTTCATGTGGCATCTACCTTCCCCTTCATTTGTGCTTCCTTCTCTGTGCCTAATCTGCTCTTTTTATATCTCAAAGGTGATTGGTTTAAGACATGCCCTACACTGGTGTAGCCTCACTGGCGTAACAAAGAAAGTACGATTCCCAAATGGGATTACATCCACAGGTTTAGGATTTATAACACATGCTTTGGGGAACACAATTCAACCCATAAAAGGTCCCGAGAGGCTTTTCTGAGGAGGCAGTATGTAGGTGCAGGCCTGCAGGAAACGAGTTGGGGTGGAGCATTCCAGACAGAGGGATGCAGGAGTGAAGTCCCTGAGGCAGGAAGGATGCCTGTCCAGGGAGGGGAAGATGGTAGCTCAGTCTAGAGGGCAGAGATGGGAGAGGGTAGCATGAGTAGACTTGAGAGACATTTAGAAGGTGGAATTGGCAGAACTTGGTGACCAACAGGACGTAGGTAGTGAGGGTGAAGGCGCATTAGGGATCACTGCCCTGTGTTTGGGAGCATTGGTGGTTTCTGTGGTAGAATTCTTGCCTTCCAGGCAGGAGAATAATGTTCAAATCATGGCCAGTACACCTCAAGCTCAGCCACCACCCATCTGTCAGTGGAGGCTTACCTGTTGCTTTGATATGAACAAGCTTCAGCAGGGCTTCTAGACTAAGATAGACTAGGAAGAAAGGCCTGAGGATCAGTGTATCACAATGGTCCAATGTCGTTGTGCATGGGAAGCCCATGAGTTGGGGGCTGACTCGACGACAACTAACAACAAAAAAGCCCTGTGTCTGACTGCTAAGTGGTAGGGGCCACTTGTTTAAGATTCTAGAGGAGGAGCTGTACTGGGCAGTGGGGTGCGACTTCAAATGAGTTTCTCATTTGGTATGTGCAGTTTAAGGTCATATGGGGCATCCGGTTTGTGCATGTCTTATATGATGTATCCAAAGGTCACCGCATCTTACAGAGACTGACGCAGTTACATGAAGCCCAGAGCGTCTGTTTGGAAGCAGGGTTATACATAAGCATTGAGGACTTTGTAGCTTACAAAGTGCTTTCACTTGTATTATCTCTGTGCTTGATTATGATTTCTGGGAAAAGTAGGCAGGGGTTGTTATCTTCATTCTGTTGACAGTAAATTGAAGCATCATGAGTTTGTGATTTGCTCACAGCCACACAACTATAAGTGAGAACTAGTACTCAAATTCAAGCCTTCTGACTCCAGCACAGAGGTCTTCTCATTTCCCCATACTGTCTTACTACAATGATTGGGACGAATTCTCTACCAATTCTTGAGGCTTCCATGTCAGATGGAGTCTGACAGTTTGTGCAGAATAAAAGTGTTCAACCATCTCAGTTTTTACTATTTTTTACAGCAGTATTTTTTAAAGTACCTGTAAACTTTTGAGGCTATTTGTATTATATATAGACCAATTGTTTTTCTTTTAAGAGTGAAACTTTAAGTACAGATTAAAGTAGTTTACTGGTGGTGGTACAGAGACAATTGTCTGGGAGAAACTAAACTTCTAGATGTTCTTTTGTCTAAAGTCTAATAATTTATAAAACATTGTAAGACCTCTACACTCTCACCTTCCACTCACAGATGTTCTCCTAAAGTAGTGGACAATTTAAAATGATTTGGCACATTCCCCCATGTCCCATGTGTGCCCATGGAGTCAGCCATGGTTCTGAGGAAGACCGGAGCCCGAGTGCCCCAGACACAGAAGGGGCAGGAGAATCTTTGCCACCAGCCTGTCTTATTGATGTTCTTCTCCTTTTTCCCCTGAGGAGCCCTGGTGATGCAGTGGTTAAGAGCTTGGCTACTAATCAAAAGGTCCACAGTTCAAATCCACCAGTCACTCTTTGGAAACCATATGGGGCAGTTCTACTCTGTCCTGTAGGATGACTGTGAGTTGGAATCGACTCACTGGCAATGGGTTTTTTTTTGTTTTGTTTTGTTTTTCCCTTGAGGCTTGGAGGATGTTTACAATTAAGTGAAAAAGTAAATTTACATTTGTTTCAGAGAGTCTATTTTAACTGCATCAATTCTGGTTTTATACAAAAAATACAGGCTCACGGAAAACACATCACACTTTCCACAGAGCTGAATTATTTTTCTCTATTACATGGCCAACTTCCCCTGAACCTCCTACTGTTGTTTATCTTCCTCCCTCCCAATAGCTCCTGGACTGTTTTGTGATCCCGGTGGTGATTTTGCTCTCCTGGTTCTTCCTGCTGATCCGGTATAAGGCTGTGCATTTCATCGGCATCGTAGTCTGCATCCTGGGAATGGGCTGCATGGCTGGAGCGGATGTGCTCGTGGGAAGGCATCAGGGAGCAGGTGAGACTCCAGGTGTTCACCAGGTGATTTACTTCTGTGGGTGAGGCCAGAACAAGAAATGGAATACTCATGGGTGGGTAGAAACAAGGACCTTAGGAACCTGGTCTTCCCAGTGTGTGTGTTACTCGTACTTGCCCCCCATTGTCTGCACCTGAAGGAGCCCTGATAGCACAACAATTAAGTGCTTGGCTGCTAACCAAAAGGTTGGCAGTTTGAACTCATACAGTGGCTTTGCCGGAGAAAGACCTGTTGATCTGCTCCCATAAAGATTACAGCTTAGAAAACCCTATGGGACAGTTCTACTCTGCCACATAGGGTCACTATGTTGAAAATCAAATTGATGACACCCAATAACAACAACTCTGCACCCGGAACAGTGGCAAATAGGAGGTGCTTAACACATGTTTCTTGAGTGAATGAAGGACAGAAAATACAGATTCCATGCTTTTTCTACATGAATTCAGAAACATTCATTGTTTAAAAGTTAGAGCCAGGGCCCACTTGGAGATCATTTTGAAGGCCAGAACTGCCTGGCCTGGACCAGCTGGTTAGAGGTGGAGGTAATGGGTCGATCGACTCCTGAGTCACAGAGGTCTTCCCCTTGCACCCCAGCCTGATGCCAATCCAGAGAAAGACTGAGCCTTTAAAATATTGGGTGAAGGTCTGTATGTAGGCTCAAAAGTGAATTTTCAAAGTTTGAATACTAACTTGGGAATGTGCAACATGTTTATGAGGGAGAGCTAAGTTCAGTCTCTTCATGCATTGTTTTTTGTTGGTTCGCTTGTTTTGGGAGGCAGAGTTATTGGTATCAGTCACGGCTTGTAGACCCAGAGGGTAAAGCTTCAAGATTAACTCATCAAATCACTACAGATCTGCTGGGAGAGTCCTGATCCAGGGTGGTTTCTAGAGGACCTTTTTTAAAGCAATGCAGCAATTAAAAAACAAAATAAAACTTCAATATGTATCAAAATTCTGGTGCTACAGAAGAGCTTTTGGAACAGGAAAAAAAAAAAAGATCCAGTTTGTTAACATCAAGAGTGGGGTAAGAAGTACCTACTTTTCTGTAGTTCTTGGAATTGCCTTTTCTTCTATGGAACGGGATGATATCAAAAAACCCATTGCCACTGAGTCAATTCCAACTCATAGCAAGCCTATAGGACAGTGTAGAACTGCCCCAATGGTTTTTAAGGCTGTAATCTTTATAGAAGCTAACTGCCACATCTTTCTCCCAAGGAGCAGCTGGTGGGTTTGAACTGCCAACCTTTTGGTTAGTATCTAAGCGCTTAACCACTGTGCAACCAGGGCTCCTAATTGGATACTAAGGGGTCAAAATTGGTACAGTTCTTTTTATGACACTAGGTCACGGGAGGTACCTAAGATGAATGTTATTTATGTTTTTAAATTGCACCATAGAACTTTAAGATCCAAGGGCTCATTTTACAAAATAGTGATTGGACACCACGTTTACTTTTGTTTTGTTTTTTTTAAATGCTGCCATGCTTGAAAAGGGTCATCTGGAAAATATCCTGGATCAGGGCTCCCACCTAAAATTGGTGTGCCGTCATTATTAATAACGTTCCATTTGTTTTCACATTTACAGTAAAGCTGATTCAGTTGCATTAATTAGCCAAGGCTATAAAACATTTCCAAATACTTCAAACATTCACCTGAACTTTAATCAGGCATTTAGTTTAATATAAATTGTTATCATCATATCCAGAGATTTTCACAGGAAAGGAGAATGGCTGACTTGATCTCTTTCATGTTGCTTAATCCATTGTTTACCTTAGCTTGGGATTTTGAAAATTCTGTCCTCAAGCACAGTAATACTGGCCTTAGCTCCATGTCATCATTACAGATCTCCTCTGAGAGACCATCTCTGCATTTACTGATGCATGTGGGAGAGACATGCAATAGAAGTGGCTCCTGAGAATATTGTAGATGTTAGAGTATGTAAAAATGACTTAGTAAGACCAAACAGATACATCTCCATGACTTTTCTAGTTCCTAGGAAAAGTCATGGATATAAAAGAGGTTAGAAAATAAGGTAAAACTTAAAGTAGCTTACGATTATAAAATCTATTTCTTGCCCTTCAAAATATTCTTTTTTATATTAATACATTTTTTGCATCTTCTAGCTCATTTACTAGGTCCCTGGGTGGTGCAAGTGGTTTGAGCTGGACTACTAACCGAAATGCTGGCAGTTCAAACCCACCCAGTGGTACCATGGAAGAAAGGGCTGTCGATCTGCTTCCATAAAGATTACAGCCAAGAAAACCCTATAAAGCAGTTCTACTGTGTAACATATGGGGTTGCCATGAATCAGAATCGACTCAGCCTCAGCAGGTTTGGAGTCCCTGGGTGGCACAAACTGTTAAGCACTCAACTACTAGCCAAAAGGTTGGCAGTTTAAACTCACCTGGTGGCACCTCAGAAGTAAGGCCTGGCAATCTGCTTCTGAAAGGTCACAGCCTTGAAAATCCTATGGAGCAGTTCTACTCTGCATACACGGGGTCACCATGAGTTGGAATTGACTTGACAGCAACTAACAGCAATAATTGCTCATTTATCAAAGATGTTAGATACCCATAACAACAGTCTTCCCTGATTAATAAACACGATTTTATATTTATTTCAAGGAAGAGCACGCATTTGCAAGGAGCCAGATAATTAAATACAATCAAGTAAAAGCGAGATTTCGTTGAGTGCCTACTGGGTGCCAGCCACTTTCTCATACTTTATCTCATTTAATCCTAACTATACAAAAGAAAATATTTTATTCTTATTTTTGCAGCTAAAGAGATAAAGGCTCAGAGAAGAAAAGTGACTTTTGAAAGGGCACACAGTTACTAAAAGTTGTAGCGTAGACTGAAGTCTAGCCAGTGTTCTTTCTGCTGCACTTAATCCTTATTTTTATGTAATTGTGACTCCTATAAGGAATGTACAGTTGTTCTGTCATGCTAAACTAGGGTGAACAGCTGTACTGGTTGGCACAGAAGGGAGGGATTTTCCAAAATTTAGGACTTTCTACCCTAAAACTGAGACAGTCCAGACAAACCAGAGTGGCTGCTCACCCTGTCTGAGATTCAGATGTATCCAGTGGGATGGGTACATTTTTCATAAAATGAGCTAGTATTCTTTCAACCCTCCAGAGCAGTGTACTTCACCATTTATTTCTTAACTTAGTAGTGGGTAGTGATTTTAAATAACCTTCCCTCTTCTCCCCCTACCACCACACATACACAAACATCCCCAAACATGACTTCTAGCACTTAAAGCAAAAATCTAACAAGGTAAATCAGTTCTTACAAAGCAATGATGATTGAGCTTAGAACCGAGGAGAAATCCAAAAGGAGGAATGCTCAACCCAAAGTGACAGGTGGCTGGCTATTCAAAGGGAATGATTGATTCATTCTTGTTTTAACTACCATTTATTGGGCACTTACTCAGTGCCAGATACCATGCTAAGCATTTTACATGTGTTATTTTATTCTCAGAGATATGATTAGAACCCAAGCTGCCTGAATTGAAAGTTGTTGCCACTCAAAACCTTTACCCTCGGATGGAATAAGACCTTTTCAGTCAGCTCTATTTCTTTAGACATTTACTGAGAACTTATAATGTGCCAAGATCCATGCTAGGCACGACATGGAATATGAAGCTGAGTAACTCACAGTCCATGGCCTCCAACCTTATTACATAAGAGAAAGAGTGTTGGAGGGGTAAGACACACTAGTTAACAAGTAACAGACATGGGTGCCATGAGCCAGCTACAATGGTGTGAAATTCAGAGGAGGGAGAGACGGTACCAGTTTGAAGGGATTTCTTATAATTTCAGATGTGCCCATTCACCCCAAATTTCTAAGATGTTATCCCTGTCATGGTTTCATACATGAATAAATGACAGATTTGCTGGATATAATATTCCCCATGAACATTGAACAGAAACTGGCACCACCATTTCCAGGATCTACTGTATTAACAATGTGTCAAACATGGAGTTATATGTTGTAATTTCCAGTTAACTAGATACAAATTTTAGATATAAAATATTAGTCCTTATACTTTCTAGTATTTTTATCATAACAAATGCTTCATTATATAATATGGTTGGATAAAATTATGTTCTGGTTAACTTAATTACATTTAATCAATTAAATTTTCATACATGGTATATGTATATGTGTCCTCTTTCAAATAATTTAAAAACTGGAAAATATACTTCATGGCAGAATTATAATAAATATTTAATCTTTTGTCTCTGTTTATTTAGAAAATACTTCTGAACTTGCAGTTGTGCACAACTGTATTATTATTATCAATAAATGTCAGTGCATTGATATAGACCCAAAGTGCTTGTGAATAGATTACTTAGATAGTCAAAGGCTAGTTAACAGAATAGGCCATAACTGTATAAAATGGGGAGTTTGAAATAAAGGGTTGGCAAGACTATTCACTGAAACAGTGTGGCATCTTTTTAGGACTTTTAAAAGATAGATTGATGTTCCCTCGATTCCTGTTAAAATATTTCATTGTAATCCAGCTTTCCTGAATTCATTCATATAGAATTAATTTTATTAACCAAGAATTCTATTAAGTAGCACTTCCACACTTCATTGGTACAACAATAACTGATATTCATAATAATGGGCCCATGTCCTCACAAGATTCTAAAATGTCTCCTGAGTGAAAGGAGACTGAATCATGTTCATTATAATTTTATAATTTAGTTATTAAAAAAAAAAAAACCCATTGCTGTCGAGTCGATTCTGACTCATAGCAACACTATAGGACAGAGTAGAATTGCCCCATAGGGTTTCCAAGGAGCAGCTGGTGGATTCGAACTGCTAACCTTTTGGTTAGTAGTCCTAGCTCTTAATCACTGCGCCACCTAGGCTCCAATTTAGTTATAGACATATTTTATTTTACCGAGTATTCCTCATATGAATTACTTAAAATTAAAAATTTGGTCATTATTTTATAGCTGGCACATAAAAAGATTAATCAGGTTGCCCAAGATTACACACTCTGTCACAGCAACCTTAATTTTTCCGAAAGATGTGGCTAGGGACCTCCCATCAGGTTTAATTTCTCACTGGGACGTCCTCAGGTTCTCTGCTCTTGGGCAGCCAAAGACAAAGACGGCAACTCCTAATGAACCCCAGGCAGCTCCCAGCCACTTCCTGATTCCCAGTCTCAGCTCCATCCCCTTGAGGCCAGCCTATGAAACTCTTGTCTTTCAGACTCTCTTCCCCTCTCTTCCAATCCTTACCTACAAGTGGGAAGTTGCCTTAGAAAAAGTGGCACCATTTAGAATAAATATCAAGTTTACTCTAGGAGACTGCGGAAGCATGAAGGGGCCTTTCTCCAAGCCCTGCCCAGATTCTTTCATGCAAAGTCGCTACCTAAAGAATACTCAGTGCTTCCAACTGAACAGTCAGAACCCGGCTATACAGCTTAGATTGTTCCAGCTAATCTGGAATCCACAGTGATAGGTGAGCCTCTCCTTTAAAGTCATGCTGGAGAGAGCACCCTTCCTATGCTGCACCTCTTCTGCCCTAGAGCTGCATGTCTGCTGAGCTCTTGGGCTGCTAACCTGTGCAGGACAGAACCCGGAGACCAGAGTACAGAGAGGGTCAGTGAGTTTGCCTCAACTGCTCATATCCACTCTCTACCTTCACTGGCTCCACACTTCCTGGAGTGAGAAGAGTTTACCTAATTGTAGAAAATCCCTGAGGAAAGCATTTATTTAAAATTAGACATAAACCAAAACAAACCAAAACTGAGTTTAAAAAAGTAATTTTTTATGACAAAAGGAAAATATCAATGTGATAATCAATTTAAAAAAAAAACAGATAACTTAGAGACAGTACCAACTCATGATGACCCCATATGTGTCAGAGTAGAACTGTGCTCCATAGGGTTTTCAATGGATCAATAGATCACCAGGCCTTTCCTTTGAGGCACCTCTGGATGGATTTGAACCACCAACCTTTCAGTTAGCAGTAAGCATATTAATCGTTTGCACCACCCAGAGACACCATTAATGTGACAGTGAATTATATATTTTTTTTATTCTTATGTTACTTATTTTTTGGAGCCCTGGTGGTACAGCGATTAAGAGCGAGGGCTAATAGCCAAGAGGTCGGCAGTTCGAATCCACCAGCCACTCCTTGGAAACCCTATGGGGCGATTCTACTCTGTCCTTTAGGGTTACTATGAGTCGGAATCAACGCGACAGCAACCGGATGTTATTTTAGGGAATTTTAAAAATTTTCACCAATAATTCCTTTCACTTTCATTTTGGAATTAAGTACATATTTTTCCTGTGGTCAAAATAAAAATTCTTGACTGCTTCTGTTTATAGCATGTCTTTCTGTACAGCTGTTGTTGTTGTTGTGTGCCATCAAGCTGATTCCGACTCATAGTGACCCTGCAGGAGAGAGTAGAACTGCGGCATAGGGTTTCCTAGGCTGAGATCTTTTTTTTTTTTTTAAATATTTTATTGTACTTCAGGTGAAGGCTTACAGAACAAATAGTTTCTCATGAAACAGTAGTACACATGTTGCTTTATGACATTGGTTAACAACCCCACAACATATTAACCTTCTAAATTCTCAACCTTTTTTTTTTTTTTGGTGAAAATACACACAGCCAAAGATATACCGTTTCAAAAATTTCTACATACACAGTTCAGTGACATTGACTACACTCTTCCAATTGTGCTGTTATTCTCACTTAAGATGAAGGCTTGCAGAACAAAATAGTTTCTCATTTAACAGTTACTACAGATGTTGCCCTATGACAATGGTTAACAATCTCACATCACATCAACAATATCCTTACTCAACCTTAGGTTCCCTATCACCAGCTTCCTTGTCCCCCTCTGCATTCTGGCCCTTGTCACTGGACTCCTGTACCTCGTTAGTCTCATTTGGTTTTACGGGACTGTCCACTCGCAGGCTGAACAGTGAACCTCGGAGGTAACTTCACCACTGAGCTAAAAGGGTGTCTGGGGGCCATACTCTCGGGGTTTCTCCAGTCTCCTTTAGACCAGTAAATCTGGTCTTTTTTGTGTGTGAGTTAGAATTATGTTCTACATCCTTCTCCAGCTCTGTCCAGAACCCTCTGTTGTGATCCTGGTCAGAGCAGTCAGTGGTGGTAGCCGGGCACGATCTAGCTGTACTGGACTCAGGTCGGTGGAGGCCTTGGTAGCTGTGGACAATTAGTCCTTCGGACTAATCTTTTCCTTGTATCCTGTTCTCTTCATTCTCCCTTGCTCTTGAAGGGATGAGACCAGTGGAGTATCTTAGATGGCCGCTCACAGGCTTTTAAGACCCCAGACACTACTCACCAAGGTAGAATATAGAGCATTGTCTTTATAAGCTGTGTCATTAGGCTGAGATCTTTATGGGAACAGATCGCTAGGTCTTTTCTCCCATGGAGCAACTAGTGGACTTGAATGGCCCTTTTTTTTAGCAGCCGAGCATTTAACCATTGTGCCGCCAGGGCTCCCTCTATATATAGCACAGGGTGAGAATTCAGACCTTTGATTTACACCGTGTATACTGAACTACTGGAAAGTGCCCTGAAGCAAGTATAATCTGTGCACGTATTAGCATATATTCATAGACATGCCTGGCCAGAGACATTGGGCTTTGTGGAGAGGGTGCAATCTGAAGGAAGCTGGTCCCTGTCTTAATGATGACTTCTGTTAGGTAGACATGGGCAAGCTTTTTATGTCAGAACATATCTGGAGAACAGATTAACAGACTTTACTAAATCTCAATTGGTAAATTGTAGGACTTCCATGAAAATGTAAGGATAGAATAGACAAAAAAAGCTCAATTTGCTGATGTCAGATTCTTGTTAGGAAAATTTTGATGGTGTTCTCTCTGTTTTTTGGTTTCTAGGGGAAAATAAGCTGGTAGGGGACCTTCTGGTCTTAGGAGGAGCCACGCTTTATGGTATCTCTAACGTCTGGGAAGAATACATCATCCGAACACTGAGCCGAGTGGAGTTCCTGGGAATGATTGGACTCTTTGGTGCATTTTTCAGTGGAATTCAGTTGTGAGTAAAATAACAAGAAATTCAGAGAATAGAGACTGTTAGGATTTAGTCTCCCTCTCCTCCTTCCCTGGGGTATGGTTGGCCACTTTATTTTGTAAAAATCAAGGGTAGAAACCTGTTACTGACCTCTCATACAGAGCTCTTAAGATATCTGAAAGCTAAACATCTCTATTAGTAAATTTCTCCCAAACTAAGCAAGTTTATTATAAATTATTATAAAACATTTCATGGACTTGGAAGATAATTTGCAAGAAGGCATTAGAAGTACATTGATTCTTCCAAACCAGTGAGCTATTAACTTAGAGAACTAGAGAAACTAAGTGTAAATGCCGTGATTTGACGCACTTCCAAAAAGGGACATTTTGGTTACTAACGACAACCACTGCTAGAAAGCTTACAGTTTGAAATTGCTCTTTTAAAATGTCATTCATTTATTGCCCACGGATTTGCAAGAGTAAACCGTATTTCAAATTCATCTCTTGGAAATTTAGTGTTTTTATTTTCCTGAAGCAAGTGAAGATATAACACATTCACTAAGCACCAAAAAGTCAGAAGCCCCAATTTTGCAATAATTCTAGCATTAAAACACAGAAGTCATCACCAATTAATACCTCAGAATTGGTTGTGAGAATAATTTTCCATATGTAAAGACCAGATATTTTAGTTTCAGGTAACGGGTAAAGAAGGATAGTATAATCTACAGTCGACTTTCACCAAATCACTTTCTACAACGCAAGTACTTTGTAATTGTATTGGTTTGGTGTCAGAAAATATTTATGAAAGATATTTTGACATCACCTTGAATATGTTTTACAAATAGACTGCTTCCAAGAACCTTCTATCCTAAGACGTGGGTGAGAAACTCTATAGCAAATAAGACAGAGAGATGGGAAGATTTTCTGAGAAGAATTGATTTTTTGATTCATTTTGAAAGTGAAATGGCATTATAAAGCTCCTAAATTTGGTGCTTCAGCTTTGTGAGAAGAAAAGGAATTGCCTAGTTCAACTACTCATAACCAACATTTTGTAGATGAGTGGCTCATTTTATGGGTTATTATTCTTGAATCCAAAAAATATACCCAGAGATCTAGCACTCACTTGCTTCGGTTATAGTCCATTAGAGCTGACTGAGCCCTCAGGGAACTATAGCACTGCTGCCAAAATAATGGAAGTGGTACACAGGGGTGTTTGACAAACGGAGACATTGAAAGCACAGTAGAACAAAGTAATGCTCACTTAGTGGGGCCAGGCTCACATCCTGATCCTCTTCTAGAGCAGTGGTTTCCAAAGTGTGGTTCTTGGGCCAGCAGCATTCGCCTCACACGTGAACTTGTCAGAACCAAAAATCCATGGGCCCTACCCAGATCTACTAAATCAGTATCGCTAGGAGTGGGGCCCAGGAAACTGTGTTTTAACAAGCCCACCGATGACTTTTATGTCCGTTAAAGTTTGAGAGCCACTGCTCTAGAGAATGCTCAATCTGAAAATTGATTAAATCTGCAAGCACAGAAATTGCAGAACCTTGACATTTACATTTTAGAAAGCATCTAAGCAAGAAGAAGCAATGGATATGGGCAGACCGCATGAGAAGAACAGTGGAAGATTTGCACTCCACCATGCCCCACTGGCACACTCTCACCAGGGCTGGCCACACCTAATAAAATCCTTCCAGGATAAACCTCAGGCTGCCCAGTTAGACTTGCCTCTGCATGGCCTAAAGTTATTTTTGAAAATTTAATCGGTTGCTTCATTATTTGTATAAATGTGGTAATTGAGGAAAAAGAAGTCAGGGGCATTATAATCTTGCTCATCAGGTCTATTTTCTTTGAATTTGCAGAGCTATAATGGAGCACAAGGAGCTGTTAAAGGTGCCCTGGGATTGGCAAATAGGTAAGGGGTTTGCTCACCTAAGATGCTATCTTCAATAACCTGAGAGATGTGTTTGAAGAGTGATGTGGATGGATTGGGACTTGAACAATGGAGGGAATTAGAAGGGCAGAGGACAAAAGAAAATGAAATCCCCTTGTCATTTAGGAATTCTTGCACACTGTAGAGACTGAACAGTATGTTCAGAATGTTTCCTAATTGAGCTTCTGCCCATTATTATCATCAAGATGCCATTAGGGTAGACACAGAAGTGAGTGACCAACCAGAAAGAAAAAATGCCCTCAGGCAGTGGTGTGACAAAAAAACAAAAAAAAAGACAGCAATTTACTCTGGCCAAGAAACACAAAACTGACAGGATCATTAAAAAGTGGCACTTTAACAAAGGTAAAAAACTGAACACAAAAAATCATAAAAGGAAATAACATAATGGGCATTCTGAGCCCATAAAAACCTTTCAGAAGGAGCCGTCTGCACATAAGAAATGGTTAATTGCTCTCCAAACAGACTTAGTGGAAAATTCCAGATGTGCTTTGAGCTGGTTAATAGTCAACCAGGACATCTCAGATTCCACCTGTTTCTAGAATCACTAAAAAAAATTAGGACAAGGACTTAAGATGCAAGGTGATGCTCAAATGATCACACCCCAAGCCCTAGAAGGGACTGGCATTTAATGCCCTCGGCCCATAAGATATCCTCTCAGTGCCTGTACCTTGACACATGGGTTCCAGCACTGAGCACAGAGCTTGGCTTATAAGGGTACTTGGAAAATATATATGAGTCCCTAAGTGGTGAAAATGGTTTGCTGTCAGCTGCTAACCTAAAGGTTGGTGGCTCAAACCCATCCAGTGGTGCCATGGAAGAAAGGCCTGGCAATTTGCTTCCATAAAGATCACAGCCAAGAAAACCCTATGGAGCAGCTCTACTCCGTAACACACGGAGTCACCATGAATCAGAATTGACTCAATGGCAGCAGCTTTGGTTTTGTTTTGGAAGATATGTGCAGAATGAATGCAAAGAGGATCAGAAATACAGATGAATTCTTAGGTTGCTACTGCAGCTATAACAGAAATACCACCAGTGGGTGGCTTTAATGAACAGAAATTTAGTTTTTCACAGCTTAGGAGGCTACAAATCTGAATTCAGGGCTGTAGGGGAAGGCTCTCTCTGTCCGCTCTGGAGGAAAATCTTTGTCTCAGCTTGTCTGGCGTTCTTCTTGGTGTTCCTTGGAGATCTCCACGTGCCATCTCTCTTTCCTTCATTTGTGCTGGCTTGCTTCTGTGCCTAATCTGCCGTTTTTATATCTGAAATTGAATAAGTGTTTAAGACACACTGTACACTGATGGCTGACATGGCCCCATTAACGTAACAAAGAAAACTCTATTCCCAAATGGAATTACATCCACAGTTAGAATTTATAACACATATTCTGGGGGACACAGTTCAATCCATAACAGTCTCCCACACTGAAGCTGGCAGCTTGTGCCATCTCCAGCTACACAAGCTTTCGCGTAACTGACAGTTTCATCAAATTCTACTTCCCTGAGGAAGGACTAAGATGATATAAACTCCCCCATACCACCATTCCTTCCCCCAGCCCCCAAGCATCCAAGGCACATTTGCTGCCAACATCATTCTCTCTAAAGACACACTCTGAGCTATAGAGTTATGCATGACTCTCCCTGCAGGTTATGACTAGTGACTTCAAGGCTGACCAGCCTTGCGTCTGTCACAGAGTCCCGCCATTTAATTCCTCTCAAGCTTTGCTGCAGAATGTTATAATTAAATGACAATCAACAGAGAGGAGGGGATGGAGAAAGGAAAGGAGAGCAGCTGGGAAAAGAAGCCAGCGGTAGGTTACAGACACCTTTGTGATTCTCAGAGCCAGGAAACAAAATGTTACCCGTGCTTGGTAACACTTAACATCAAGTGGTCCGTGAGTGTAAATTAATTTAATATTGATGTTAATAGCAATGACCAGAAAGAATTTGTTCTCTAATTATGTGGATGCCATGTGCACTGTCATCAGAGTTCTATTATAATTCAGCATTAGTTAAATGTATCATCAAAAGATAGTTTTATTCTGAGCTCTCGTTTTGCCATTAAAATGTCAATCTACTGGAGCACATTAAGAGCCATCCCTTTAATTCCTGATTGGAAATGAGGCCAAAATGGTCTAGAAGGGAAATAAAATATTCATCCTTTTCTTTCTGAAGCATTTATACAGTTAGGTTTGAGATATTTTTACACCAGGGCTGCCTTTGCCCTCAGTACCTCATCTTGACCTACTGCAAGGTTCTAATGTTTAGCTCAGTTCTAGGCACATAGCATTCAGTAAATAAATGTTTATGAAATGAGAGAAGGATGAATGAATGACAAGGAAAGAAGATGAGTCCTGTCGTGTTCTCTCTCATCTGATGAACTATAGACCAAAGGAAAGCATGAGGACAATGACAGGAAGTTTCATGCTTGACATTTCACTTCCTTCTGGGAAACTGGGAAGTAGCATACCAGCCTCCGCAACTCATGGACCAAAGAGGGACAAGACACCAAATGTCTTGGTTGTCTAGTACTGTTATAACAGAAATACCACAAATGGATGGCTTTAACAAAGAGAAATTTATTCTCTCACAGTCCGGTAGGCTAGAAGTCCAAATTCAGAGCGTCAGCTCCAAGGGAAGACTTTCTGTCTCTGTCAGCTCTGGAGGAAGGTCCTTGTCATCAATCTTCCCCTGGCCTAGGAGCTTTTCAGCACAGGAACCTCAGGTCCAAAGGATGCACTCTGCTCCAGTGCTGCTTTCTTGGTGGTATGAGGCACCCCCCCACCACTCCCCACCCACCGCCCCATCTCTCTGCTTACTTCTCTCTTTTATATCTCAGAAAAGATTGGCTCAAGACACAGTCCAATCCTGTCAATTGAATCTTGCCTCATTAACATAACTGCCGACTATCCCACCTCATTAACATCATAGAGGTAGGATTTACAACTCGTAGGAAAATCACATCAGATGACAAAACAGTGGACAATCACAAAATACTGGGAATCATGGCCTTGACAAATTGATGCACATATTTTGGGGGGACACAATTCAACCCATGACACCAAGGAGGGTCAATATCACCAAAGAGGGTTAGCATCTCCTCAAACCATCCCCACACTCTTAGAAAGTCACCCCAGAGTGCTGAGCTCTGATCACTGTGTCCTGGTGGAGAGCTCACAACGGTGTTAGTTAAGAAACCGAGTTCATCTCCCATGATCTGTCAATGGGTTTCTCTCCCTTCCCCCTCTCCACATCTCTCTTATGCAATCCCTGGGCTAAAAAAGATTTTTTCTTTTTTTTAATGAGGGTAAGTGGGATAATAGTGTTTTATATTTTTGGACTTAGAAAGCATTGTTTGTTTTTTAACAGGTTGGTTTTTTCTTCCATTGGAGTATTGCAAGATACAGATTATTGAAAGCAGGAAGATAGCAGTTATTGCTGTTGTTGTTTGGTTTTATTTCTTTGCTTTACTTACTGAACAGAAAGACTAGTTCTAATTACCTCATCAGTAAACTCAAGTAAAATGTCGTTGTTGTTAGTTGCCGTCAAGTCAGTTCTGACTCATAGCGACCCTATGTACAACAGAACAAAACACTGCCTGGTCCTGCGCCATCCTCACAATCGTTGTTATGCTTGAGCCCATTATTGCATCCACTGTGTCAGTCCATCTCATTGAGGGTCTTCTTCTTTTTCACTGACCCTCTGCTTTACCAAGCATAATGTCCTTCTCTAGGGACTGATCCCTCCTGATAACATGTCCAAAGTATGTAAAATGTATACAGTTAAAATATCCTCCCGGGGAACAGGCGTGCTATAGTTTCAGGCAGAAAGCTAATAAATAACTTAAAAAACCCATTGCAGTTGAGTCGATTCTGACTCTTAGCATTCTCTTTATTCCATTTGACATATTGAGTTAAAACATTCATGAACACGTTTAAGCTGATGAGAAAGTCAAATACCATAGGAAAGAAAAGATGTGCCTGTGGGACAGCTAACCCAGGTTTGTGGTTTGTAGGGGTTTCTTCAGTTTTAATGTGGTGGTTGATCACTTGCTTTGGTGGGTTTCTTTTTTCCCCTCTGGAGGCCATAACTAAAGATTTGGCCTTTCCCTGAAAATAGACTAGTAGGACCACAGAGCAGTAAAGACCTTAAAGATAATTAAGAATACATTCTCTCTGTTTACCAATATCAAATATGAGGCCTGGGAAGTTGAGGCAACTATAAAACCAAAACTCGTTGCCGTTGAGTTGATTCCGACTCATAGCGACACTATAGGACAGAGTAGAACTGCCCCATAGTGTTTCCAAGGAGCGGCTAGTGGATTTGAACTGCCAACGTTTTGGTTAGCGGCCGAGTTCTTAACCACTGTGCCACCAGGGCTCCACTGAGGCAACTATATATGTATATATGTCATGTCATATCATATCATGTCTATATATATCATATATATTTATATCTTATATAAAATGGGGGAGGCTCATTAGATTTAGATAGGATGCTCCTTCAAAGCCTTATTTCTCTTCATTGTAATTAAAGGGTATAGATTAGTGGTTATGAGCTCAGGATTTGAAGGCAGACAGCCTGTGTGACCCGAAGGCAAGTCACTCAACCTCTACAGGGTGTTTTTTTTTTGTCTTTTGCCTATTTACTCACAGATCCATTTCCTACTCTTACCGTGTTCTGGTCTGCATTACAGAGACTGACTCATGCAGATCACACTTCCCAGGCTTCCTTCCAACTGGCATCCTGCTTGGTTTGGACAGTGGGAGGGAGTAGAAGGAGATTGAAGATGGGAAGAAGAGAGAAATCGGGGTATTTCTCCCTGCCTCCTCCAGTTTTGGGCCTAGGTCTCTGGAAATGGCTGAGTTCCTTCTATGGTTCTACTTCTGCTGGGCTTCCCTAACTTCTGGCTTCTGGTAACATGGCCTCCTCCTGTTACCTCAATAGCTGCTGGAGTCTGAGTAATTTACTGCTGTTGCTAATTTCTGGGTTGCCTCACCATTCCTATTTCCCCTTTCACCTATTCAAACACCTTCGTAACTTGTGGCCCATATTCAGTTTCTTCTCTTGGACCTACCTGGTATGGACTCTCTTTCCTGACTGATATACTCTCTATGTCTGTTTACTTAGTTAATGACATTACACTGTTGTGGAGATTAGTTAACGTGTATATAGTGCCTGACACACAGTAAGCACTCAATCGATATTAGCTGATAGTATTGTTTAGAATATCTTCAGCTTAAATCTCTTCAGTGAACAAGGACAAGAGTAACCAAATTCTATCTTTATGAGAGAGAAAATGTTTCAAATAAAAATATACATACTTCATCTATAAATGTGGTTACTGCCGCTGTTAGAGGAGCCCTGGTGGTGCAGTAGTTAAGCGCTCAGCTGCTAACTGAAAGGTCAGTTTTTTCAAACCCACCAGCTGCTCTGTGGGAGAAAGATGTGGCAGTCTGCTCCCATATAGATGACAGCCTTGGAAGCCCTATGGGGCAGTTATATTCTGTCCTATAGGGTTGCTGTGAGTCAGAATCAACTCGGCAGCATCGGGTAACTGCAGCTGTTATGTAGTTGTCAGTCAAAAAATAATTCAGTTCATTTGTTTAATCATATCGATCAATTGTTTGAAAACCCTACAAGGACAAGTTGATCATTTAGATGCACTACTAAAGTCCATTAGGTAGCTATTGTCCATCTAAGAACAGCAAACTGCAGCAATACTTGGAGTTCCACTCTCAATTAAATCATGTGTTCATTTGGCTGACTCCGCTGTGCTCACAAAACAAGCTGTTAGAACATTAAAATATCAGTTGACCTGGCAAAGTGATTAACTGTGATGGTGCATATGTTTCCACCCCTACCCCTCTAAATCTAATTTCTGGAGTTTTAAACGATATGCTTAGAATGTTGAAGCTTGACGCATCCTAAGGTAGCTTTATTAGTAGAGTGAAAGGCCTGCTGTGCACCTGTTTTCCTACTCTATTTGGCTCACCAGTTGTGCTTGTGAAGTTACACCTCTTCTCTGAGCCCCCAAGCTATATATAGTCAACTCCCTACTGGGCATGTCCTTTTGGATGATACTTAGGCATCTAGAACTTAGCCTGTTCAACTTGGAGCATTTTTACTTCTCTTGAAAACTGGTCCTCCATCTCAGTAAATGGTGAGACACTTCACTCAATTCCTGAGATGGCCAGAACTCATGGATATCCTCGATGCCTTCATTTCCCTCACTATCTACATCCAGTCCACGACCAGGGCTTGTTGAGTCTGCACAAACCTGGCCACTTCTCTTCTTCTCCATTGCCATTCCAAGCAAAACTGCTAGCATCTCTCGTGTGCCCACAATTCTAACTGGTCTCCACCTCCCGTACTTTCCTCCTCTCTTCCTCACAGAGTAGTCAAAGTCATCCTTTAAAAATGTAAATTAAATTATATTAGTCACCTGCTACAAAAGCTTCAATGGCTTCCTATTGCAACTAGAATAAAATAGAAATTTATTTCCAAGACCTACAAGGTCCTGCATAATCTATCCTCCACTAATTTCCAACCTCATCTGTTGTCTCTGCACATTCTGTTCATTCTTCTGGGTCACTCTGGCCTCTGGCAGTTCCTGGAACACATCAGGCCCTGTTCCTTCTCAGAGTCTTTTCAGTTGCCAATCCCTGGGCCTAAAATGGAGCCCTGGTGGTACAGTGGTTAAGAGCTTAGGCTGCTAACCAAAAGGTCAGCAGTTCAAATCCACCAGCTGTTCCTTGGAAACCCTATGAGGCGGTTCTACTCTGTCCTATAGGGTCCCTGTGAGTCAGAATCGACTTGACGGCAATGGGGTTTTTTTTTTGTTTGTTTTGTTTTATGCCTAAAATATTCTTCCATTTTCTCCTCCCTTTTAGTGCTTCAGCATTCAAGGTAAATATTACCTCTACAAAGAAGCCTTACCTAACCACCCTTCCTAAAGCAAGGCCCTCAGTCATTATCTATCAAAGAAACTCCTTTCAGTTCTTCATGGCACTAATACCAATCTGCTATCATTTAGCTCTAAGCTTTTTGTCTGTTTTCGTTTGTATTTCTAGTCAATACCAGAATACCTGGGGCATAGTAGGTACTCAGTGAATGAACAGTTGAATAAATGAGTGTATATAAACCATCAGAGCCCACACGTGAGAGTCATGGTGTTCTAGGTAAGGTGATGGAAGCGTAGGATTCCAGAACTTTATAGCCCACTCATGGTATAATCCAAATCAGTGATGCCCTCGTATAAAAGGCTCTGGTGCCGGGACTGTGTTCCGATCAAGTTTGATTATTATTAGTGGATTAATTTAAAGATAAATCTTGTCCTTATTCTGTTAATCCCAGATTCCATAAAGGAACCAAATTAATTTTTATGTCTTTTCATGTATTAATCATAGACTTTTAGTATTACATTTCTCATCAGAAAATGAAACCCAAAAACAGGAAAATTGGCCATTTTTAGGGAATTACAACTTTTGATGGAGAATCAAAAAGCCATATGATATTGCTATGACAGAACATCCACATGAGGACTTTTACATTACTACAACTGGGAAAGTGGTTATTACATTTTCCTCTTGGGGCATTTCCACCACACTAGAGGGGGCTGTTGTACTGAGTTTTCTTGTTTAATGTTCGGAATAATTTTATTATATAGATCTGATGTGGCTTTCCTTAATTTAGCATCAGAAACTTATAGGGTGATGACTTGTACCCCATTTTATATGGGCAAATCTAATTTCTCTTTAGAGGAATCACTGGTCTTTATAGTTAGAGGAACTGGATGTTATTCCACGTACCTATCAAATCCTCTAAAATTCACAGAATTCAGAGGCAGTACACACCAGACTCACTTAATGAAGAATTCCTTTGAAAGTTTGCTGTTATTACATTTAATGCCCAAATATCCACTGAATTGTATTATTTATGCTCCTTCTATACCATTTTCTTTCAAGGTAGAGAAATGAGTATTGTTTTTCTACATTTGTGTTGTATCAACATATGGGAAAAGATGAGCAGAAGTCTACATAGCTCTAATTCCTGCTTGGGAGCCTACAAAATTGAGTACTTATGAAATTAATATTTAAAATTGTGTATCTAGGCATAATTGTAGAGAGAGAGAGAGAGAAATTTAGAGGGTGAGAGACTGGCCATATAGCATTTTAAAGGCTTTTTTTTTTTTTAATCTTTCACTTTTGCAAAGCCTAACAATTCTCTGATGGTCTGCAACACATTTACCTAATTATTTATTTATAAAACAGCAGATCCCACGTATGAGCATCCACAATGTGCTAGATAAGGTGACGAAAGGGTAGGACATTGTGTTTAAGGTAGGAGTGAGCAGGATTCACGGATCTGTAAGAAACTGATAGATCATCTCATATTCAGGGCAATGAAGTGGCCTTCCCAGGGTCACACAGTTAGGATTCCAATTCAGCATTCTGCCCCCAAGCCCAGATCTCTTTTCTAGGTAAACCCTTCAATTTTAAGGACAAGGTAGTCATTCATCATTGTGAGCAATCCATGATACCAAGCAATTTTGTTCCTGTTTTGCAAATAGAAAAGTAAAAGATGAAAAAAATTTTAAAATACTTGGATATCAGAAGTTAATTACAGTATAATTGGGTCTAGAATTCAGGAGCCTCCACCCAGTGTTCTGACTATATAGCCACTAAGGGCACTCCTTCCTAGAAAAAGCAAGTATCAGATGTGTAGGGATAGGTAGAAAGTTCATTTTCCACAAACAAATTTCTTTTTATGTTTCAGCTGTGTATTACCCAATAATAAACTTCAGTTAATACAGTGAAAGAAAAACTACCTTTTGTGAATGATAAATGGTATACTTTCTTCCCCTTCTTTTACCTACTCTGGATACCAAAAATGCCCTGACATCATCCTCTTTTTTTTCTCCTCCCTCCCTCCCCCTCAGGACTGCTGTATGTTGGCTTTAGTGCCTGCATGTTTGGGCTGTACAGCTTTATGCCAGTCGTCATAAAGAAAACCAGCGCCACTTCTGTCAACCTCTCTCTGCTCACAGCAGATTTGTACAGCCTATTCTGTGGATTGTTTCTCTTTCACTACAAGGTATGTTGACTCAGTACTCCTTTGGGAAGGTGATACTTGTTAGGAAATAATATGGTGCATATAGGTAGGAATGTCCTGATGTGGAATACCCCGATTTTGTGTAGGGAAACAGGATTCAATTCTGCTGTGCTAACCCCATGTTTTTGGTATTCACATTTCAACCATAAGACTGAGGCAACATTTTATCACAAGAGACCAGTAACTACAGACATTTGATAGTGAAAGATAAGAAACAACCATAGAAGGAAAGACTTTTGAATTTTGGAGGACAGTTTTTCAGACGCCATTCAGTCCAGAAGCTACTCTTTTTCCAGCCTGAAGCTAGGAAGATTTATAAAACTCCCAAACTACAATCACAAAATGGATTCTGCCAAAAACATCAGCAGAGTATGACCTCACTGGAGAAAAGAAAGAGTTCTGCAGTTTCTGCTTTACAAATATTTTTATAGCAAATGCGAATGGGAAATGCTAATGCATTAGGAATAGTTTCTTTACTAAAAGATTGTGGTTTGGGTAAAGGAATGCAAAGAGATATTGTGAAGTGTTTGCAGTTAATATAGCAGCCCATGGAGAAAGGAAGAACCTATCCAGTCCAAATGACAGTCTCATAGAATGCAAGATTCTACCTCATCCCTACCTGAGGCAGGCATTGATTATGGCACAGTGAAGTCAGATGTTATGCTTCTTAACACAGCAGTCACTCTGGCCATTAATGATCAGTTAGAACTGGTATGTAAGAAGCAATCCATCTGTCATTCCTTAACTAATCCTCTAAGATAAGGGTCAGTGTAGGCTGTGGCCCAGTGTGGAACAGGTCAAGTATGGAATGTCTAAGCAGATGAAACCGAACTTCTTGTTAGCTGCCATCAAGTCAGCTCAAACTCGTGGCGACTCCATGTACAACAGAATGAAACATTGCCCAGTCCTACAACATTTTCATGATTACTGGTATGTTTGAGTTCATTACTGAGTGCCTCCCAACCTAGAGGACTCATCTGTCAGCACTGTTCGGACAATATTCTGTAATGATCCATAGGGTTTTCATTGGCTAATTCTTGAAAGTAGATCACCAGGCTTTTCTGTCTAGACTGTCTTAGTCTAGAAACTTTGCTGAAGCCTTTCCAACATTGGTGACACTGATGATATTTGAAATACCCATGGCATAGCTTCTAGCATCATAGCAACATGCAAGCCACCACGGTATGACAAACTGACAAACAGGTGGTGGGAAACCAAAGTAGGACAGGCAAAAGAAGAAGGAAAAAGAGACACTACTCCAGCTATTTGTAGCCAAATGCTTCACCAGTGGTGTTATATTTAATATTACAATCACACTAGTGTGCCAAGCTGATGGGGCATGCTTGGTCAGCAGGGTATCTTCAACTAGGTGAAAGTGAGGTTGGAGGTTCCCAGAGAAATGCTGAGCTGGGAAGAGTATGCAGTGCAGATGTCCAGAGGCAAAGAACCTGAAATGAATAATCAAAACTATTGTTGAGGAAATCCAAAGTAATAGCCAAGAAACAGACCAAGGAGGGTAGACAAGGACGGAAAAGAAATCAGCAAACAAGGTTAGTAGCTAGAGGACCAGAAGCAGACCTAGAAGACTGGAGAGGCTGAGAAGGTGGCACTGGCTGAAGACAGGGATAAATGCTCGAGTTCCTACTTTATTTTGCCAAGTGTGGTGGCAAACATGACGGCTTAAAGAAACTGTTCAGGCATAGACAATATTTATATATTGTTTGTAACGTGTTGTGTCTGTATAATGCAATCTCTGTTTCCCGATCTCACTCTGGTCCTCATTTTTCTGATTTGAAATAAAACTCTTTAAAATAATTGGAGAATCTGTTGACCAATCAGGAGCCCTGCATAGAAGTATATATGCAAAGCCTTGTTAATAGTATGGGTAACCCATTTTAGGACGTAACACAAATGCTTTTATTTCTCCTTTCCCTTAATTCTCGTTGTATTTACAATTGGCGCCACACCAGTTAGTTCTGAATAAACACTGCCTTGTATTGTTCTCTAGTTGTTTTATGAGCAATAGTGTTTAATCTCTGCAAAGAAATAAACTAAATACTCGCTCAATTTAAACTTTAAAAATAAATTACAGTGCTTTAATTTGTAATCAAATAGTCATTGTTTGGAAAATCCATCTTCCCCCCGGCTAAAATCCCAGCTTGCCTGCCCCTTAAGTTGACCTTGGTTTCCCCAGATGGGAGGGGAAAAGGAGGGAGAAGAGTAGGACTAAATGACCCTAGGTTTCCCACCACAGCCATGATGGGCCATCTTGGAAAACTGATTTTAAAAAAAAATTATTGAAGGTTTTTTATCATTATAAGAGTAATTTATGCTCAATGCAAACATCTTGTTAAATTTTGTAAAATTCAAAAATGATGATGGGGTGTGCGTGTGTGTGTTTGGGGAGATGGGAGAAGAAGCAGGTTTTACCTTTTTTTATTATTTTATTGTGCTTTAGGTGAAAGTTTACAGCTCAATGTTAGTTTCTCATTCAAAAAAATTTTTTAAATTTTTTTTTAATTGTACTTTAGATGAGGGTTTACAGAACAAATAGTTTCTCATTAAACAGTCAGTACACATACTGTTTTATGACATTGGTTAACAACCCCACAACATGTCAACACTCTCCCTTCTCGACCTTGGAGGACCTTTTTTTCGGTGATAATACACATAGTCAAAGTTACACCATTTCAAAAGTTTCTACATGTACAATTCAACTCATTAAAAAATTTACACACATATTGTTTTGTGACATTGGTTGCAATCCCCACAATGTGAGAAGCTGGTTATACTTTTGTCTGTGTTCTTTAGAGAAATGTCTATTCAGATCCTTTGCCCATTTTTTAATTGGGTTATTTGTCTTTTTATTGTTGAGTTGTAAAAGCTCTTTGCATATTCATGATATTAGACACTTATCAGATATATGATTTGCATATTTTCTCCCCTTCTGTGGGTTGTCTTTTCACTTTCTTGGTAGTATCCTCTAAAGCATAGAAGTTTTAAATTTTGACAAAGTTCAATTTATCTGTTTGGTTTTATTTTTATAAACATGAAATTAAACAAGTAAATCCCACCACTGCCATTGAGCCTCCAAGTCATCCCTGGTTGTTTCCCACCTCAGCTCCTTTACAGGGCTACTAGAGAATGCATTTAATTGCTTTGCACTGTGTGCTCTAAGGGGAAAGGTGAAAAGTCAAAGACTGAGGACAAGAAGATTCCAGTAAGATTAAGGTTTCTTTAAGTATAAGAAGAGTGTCATGTGGCAGATGAGTTAGGCCAGTAAACTTCAGCTTTGGCGGCACACTGGAATCACCTAAAGAGTTTTTGAAATACTGATGCTCTGGTCCCACTCTCACAGATTCGACGTCCGTGATCTGGGCAGCAGATTTTTAAAGGCTCCCCAAGTGATTCTAGTGTGAAGCCAGGATTGAAAAACACTAGTTCAGACTTACTTTATATGTAGGTGAAACTAGGACCAAGATTATTGCTAAATCTAAAGTACGATAAGCTGTTAACAGCTAGTCATCAGAAAATGGAATAGACTTAACTTGGTAAGCAGGACTTTCCAGTCACTGGAGGAGTTCAGGTAGAAGCTGTACAAGAATTTGAGAGGGATAATGTGGAGGGGCCTCACGCTTCAGGACTGGGGATTGGACCGGTGACCTCTGGTTTTTTGGTTTTTGGTTTTTGGTTTTTCTATAACCTGCAGTTATGGTTTATTCTTTCACTTAATCGTGATGTCTTTACTCTGAACAAGTCTTTTGGTCTGATTATAAAGATCTGCAAGTTGAGAGGATAGGGCTATTTTCTCACCGATGTTGTTTACCCAGGCAGAACTAAATGATTAAATGAAGCTCTGCTGCCCAACATTGATTATTTGCTTTTCCTTGCTTTCCAGCCTTGGAAAAAAATCTATTCCTTTCTCCACCCATCAGTCTACTTTCTCCAGATTCTCTGCCTCTTATGCTGACTGTCATGTGCTGACTGGGCAGTAAAGCCCCACATCCCTGGGAAGTAAATGACCTAATTCTAAATTAGACTCTCTGGATGGTATAGTGCTATTGCAAACTCTAATTTTAGTAGACTTTTGAGAAGTGGCTATATGTTTCTGTTTTTTATTACCTGACAACATTATTGAATCCAGAACAGTAAATCTATAGCAATCCATTTGAAGTACAGGAAATGAGCTTCACTGGGCCTCAGAGACTCCCAAAACTAAACTAACGAAAAGATTTACATGGAAGCTTTTCAATTTGTTGGTGTGTTGACTTTTCAAGGTCAGAACTTGGTCTATTATGAACTATTAAAAAAAAAAACCTGTTACTATCAAGTCAATTCTGACTCGTAGTGACCCTATAGGATAGAGTAGAACTGCCCCATAGGGTTTCCAAGGAGCGGCTGGTGGATTTGAACTGCTGACCTTTTGGTTAGCAGCTGAGCTCTTAAGCACTGTTCCACCAGGGCTCCATGAACTATATTGCCTTATATTTATTGTCCAAACAAGGATACTTTTGAAATTGAGAGGGAATTAGTTTGCTAGTACTACTGTAACAGATTACCACCAACTTTGTGGCTTAAAACACAAATTTATTCTTACATTTCTGGAGGTCAGAAGTCTCACTGGGCTAAAATCAAGTGTTAGCAGGGCTGTGTTGCTTCTGGATGCTTTAGCTGAGAATCCATTTCCTTGCCCTTTCCAGCTTCTAGAGGCCACTTACATTTCTTGGCTCGTGGCCCCTTCCACCATCTTGAAAGCCAGCAGTATAACATCTTCAAGTCTCCTCTCTCGACTCTCTGTTTCTCTCTTATAAAGACCCTTGTGATTAGATTGGATCCACCCAGATACTCCAGGATACTCTCAAAATCCTTAACATAATTACATCTGTAAAGTCCCTTTTACCATGTAAGGTAACATATTCACAGGCTCTAGGGATTAGGACATGGACATCTTTAGGGAACTATTATTCTGTCTACCACATGGAGACTATTAATAATTATTCTAGGACAATAGAGTGTACTGGCTGTAAGTCAGGCCAGCTAGCGAACGTGCTATTTAGAGGTTTCGGCTGGGCAGTGAAGATAGCATTGGATGAGGCAAATGTACATTCTTCACCTCCAGACACTCCGTGCTCTCTGTTTGTTGAATCTCCCAGCTTATTTTTAAAGCAGTTCTGGTTTCCTGCTAATATGTGATTTTAATAAAGAAAACACCAAGTCATGTGGAGAGAGAGTGAATGAGAGTGGGAGGACTACCTCAGTGTCTATTGCGTGGCAGAAGGAACATGGACTTTGGAGTCAAAGGGGCCTAGATTTAAAATGTGGCTTCTCTTTACACTTTAAGTACATGGGGCCAGCTATTCAAGCTGATGAGATTTACCTTACAGAGGTACTGAAAAGAGTCGATTAGATCATTAATATAAAGTGGCACAGTGTAAGAACTCAGTAAACAGTAGCTCCTCCCTATCACTTCCTCCATTTAGAGAAGTGAATGTGTTCCTGGTTTCTCCAATTGAAATTCTAAATGCACATATAGTTGCTGTTTTTCTTTTTTTTTTAAATCCCATATGATGAAAATTTATTATCTTAATTTTTGCCAGCAGAAAAATGCAGTGGTGGTGGTTGTTGTTTTTCCATAAATGGTGACCACCAATAATGCATTTCTCTGATTAAATGTATAGTTCAAAGATTTTTAATTTCTATTTCATTCCATTTTTTTACTTTCAGTCTTATTTTAAGATTGTTTAACTATGTGTAGCGCTAAAATTTTTGTGTGAATTCTAATTTATTCCTTGTTTGCAAAGGCAAAACTAGGGTTTCATGCATAAAAATTTAGAAAATATTGTATCAGTCATGTTCAACTGAATACCTTGATTTCTTCACTGCTTACAATAAAATTTTTAACTGATAACCAGAAGTACAGAACATTCAAGAGCTGTTAAAATAAAATACCAATGAATTCTTTTACTAAATGCAAGCATTTACTGAACATTCTTCAGGAAAATGGTGGCTGATATTGAATATCAAGATATTCCCTTTGCCCTACATTTTAAAGAGAAGATGGCTTATTTCACACATTTTGCCATTACCTTTTTTAAGGTTTAATATTGTTACAAAATTGCCATAATAGTTAAGGTTGAGAGTAATTTCATAAGAAGAGATTATTTTTATAATTTTACCAAAGTAACTGGAAATTTGATAGAAAAAAAATAAACATTATAAGTTCTCTCCAAGTCCCCTTCAAATCCACAGTGAACTGCCTGAAACCACAAGTGGTCCCATCAGGAGAGTAATATTTTAGGTAGGTAAGGTTTCCATAGAGGAACCCTGGTGGCCAAGTAGTTACAGCAATCAACTACTAACCAAAAGGTTGACAATTCAAAACCACCAGCAGCTCTTTGGGAGAAAGATGTGGCAGTCTGTAGAGATTTACAGCCTTAGAAAACCCTGTGGGTTCACTATGAGTCGGAATCGAATCAACAGCAGCGGATTTGAGAAGGGTTCCATAAAGCTTCTACTCTTGTATCAGGAACATGGTTTTATCATCCAAATATTCCTTACTAATAATAATAAACAAACAAAAAGGCAGAAATTTCAAAATCATTTGTCCAAGAAGGCTACTCCAAGTATTCTAAGCAATGTGATTAACGTAGAATTTTTAGGATTTCTTCTGTACATTTTCATTAAAAAACATTCTGTATATTTTAGTCTCATCTTTATACCAGATTTTTTTTTTTTTTGTAATTGCTGTGAATTATTTTCAACAAATAACCAGAAAAGTTTCTTATATTCTCAACTGCCTGTGCTAGCAATCCAGGCCACATCTTATGAGGAACAGATGCAGAGCCCATAATCCATCCTGATCCTCCCCATCAACTACCAAAATCATATCTCACATGCGCCAATTTCTCCTACTGTGTTTTAGGAGTAACACAGTATTTTTTGTTATGAGACATCTGGCAAAAAAAGTTTAGTAACTCTGGTTATGGGATCAATTTAATAATATATTATTATGCAGTAAATTTAAAAGAAATTTATTGAACAAATATTTATTTATGTTGTGCCTACTACACACTGGGCAGTATTCTAGACGCTTAACTCTTAATTTATAAATAAAGATGACAAAGCACCAATAATCACCAGGCGGAGTAATGCAAATGATGAGATTCCAAACCACTGAAATTTGAACAGACCAGTAATTTCAAGCATCCCTAACATCTAAGTGTCAATGCCAGAGAGTTTGCAGAGATTGCATTAAGAGTGGAATCTTTCATTAGACATGGATGAGAATCTTGAGCCAAGCAAACCTGCTGATCCTCTGTGGCAGTAAGCAATTTCAGTAATGTAACTGCGCATTAAAAGCCAAGGCAGGCAGCCTCAACCTTTGGCAGCCTGTGAACAAAGAGCAATACTGTGTGTCTTATTTATAAAAATACCCTCATAAGTAGCCTGTTATATTGCTTTTTGTAAGAATGCTATCTTCAAAGCCTATGAATTCTAAGCTTATGGTGCCCAAACATAATTATAAATCAGAGATTTTAAAATTAGTATTTAATATTTTGCCTTTCGTGGCTCTCTACATTTTTTTAATTATTATTATAAAAATATAGATAACACAGCATTGGCCAATTCAGCATTTTTCATGTGAACAATTCAGTGAGACCAGTTACATCAGTAATGTCGTGCAACCATCACCGATATCCACTGCCAAATTTTCCATCACCAAAAGCAGAAACTCACAGCTTCCTAAACAATGATTTCCTCTTTCTCCCTCTCTCTCGTCCCTGGTAACCACTGTTAAGCTCTGATGTCTATACATTTTTCCTTGTCTAGGTATTTTCCTATGACCCAGCAATTCCACTCTTAGGTCTCTACTCAAGAGACTTGAAAGCAACAACACAAACAGGCACATGTACACCAATGTCCACTGCTTCACTGTTTGCAGTAGCTAAAAGGTGGAAATAACCCAAATGCCCATCAGCAGATGACTGGATAAACAAAATGTGGTACATACACACAATGGACTATTACTCTGTCATAAAGAGGAACTAAGTCTCGATAATGCCACAACATCTCTAAAGTTTGAAAACATTATATTGGGTGAAATAAGTCAATCATAAAGGACAAATATTGTATGATCTTATTTGACTAATGTGAAATCCCTTCATATTTTTTTGAACTATCGCTTGTGCAGTAGATACTGGCGAAACTGGCATCACAGGGACCCGAAAGCATTTTAACAGGAAATACCCAGGTGATAGAGCAATGAATGTTTGAACTTGATTTTCCCCTGGGAGACTTTTTTTTTTCAATTATATATTTCAATTTTTTAAGAGTTTTTATTTACTCCCTTCTGTGAAAGATGATTGGAATCCCTGGATGATACAAACGGTTAACACTCTTGGCTACACCCAGAGGTACCTCGGAAGAAAGGCCCGCAATGTACTTGTGGGAAAAAAATCAGCCATTGAAAACCCTATGGAGCACGGTTCTACTCTGACATACATGGGTTCACCATGAGTAGGAGTTGACTCCATGGCAACTGGTGGTATGAAAGATAATTACAATTTTCATGCATCCTCCCACCGTCCCACCTTCACTTCCTGACTTCCGTGTATTGTTTTTATATTGTCAATTATTTTAATAGTTAACTTCTGTAAATATAATCCCTAGAGTGTTTAAGTCATATTTTCATACTTACCACGTCTGCTATGCCACCAGTCTAAAATGCAGCCTCTTTTTTTCTGAATTCCTTGTTTTGATTTATCTCTTGGCTGAATTTCATCACTACTGTTATCTTCAGGAAGTAGGGCTGCCAAGTATGGTTGTGCAGGCTGTGAACACTGCAGATTTTCCCTTTATAAGGAATTTTTTCAGCAGATGGTAGTGATGATATTTTGCAATGACAGGTACCATTACAGTAGTTTTGGATCTGTCAGGAAGTATTCATAAGGCTGTATCTAAGTCTTTGCTTTCTTGAAAACTTTTCTTGTCTTTGTATCCAAAGGATAACTTCCCTGGGTTACAATGGGGTTTTTTTCTCAGCACGGTATAGGCATTGTTCTTTTGTTTTTAAGAATGGAGCACTATACCAGCCGTTTTTTATATCTTTTGAGTGTCCGGATTGTATCATTAAGAAGTTTTGTTTTTTTCCAAAAAGAGTCCATAAGTGTTATATTTCTAGGTTCTTTTTGCTTGAGGCTGTCTCTGATGTCTTTATACTTATGTGCCAACTTTTACTATGGTCCATCTCACTCCCAAGGGTACAATCCCTTGGTGGCCTTGAACTGCTCCCCAGTTCACCACAGAGCCCCCAGATAATGGCAAGCCCCAGTGCCTCACTGATGATACCTCAAGAATCTGAGGAAGTTAGTAAGAGTTCCTATGCCAGAGGATGTTTCCTTGACTTTTCCCAGAGTTTGCCTGATCGCTTCAATTAATTATCTCCAGTTTGAAGGAATATCTGTGAGTCTCAAGAGTCTACTAACTCCATGTCCTTCCCCCAAATATTTTCGGATAGATAGTGCTTTCAAAATGCTGGGTCATGCTGGAATCTTTTGGACTTTCCTTTGGCTGCCACTTTTCAGAGTGTATGGCATAAGATTTTACCCCTTTTCTTGTTTGGTTGCTACCAAAAATCATGACTGATTTTGACTTTGGAGCACATTCCCTTAAGCACTGAGAGTCTCTGTGATCCTGTTTCCCTCTGACATCTTTACTCAGAAATACCTTTTTTACATATTCCCATGTATACTTGCATATATAAATGTTTAATAAGGCATGTATTTGTGTCCGTAGAGAGATATCTGAAAGGATATCCACCAAAATGTGAACGCGGGTTCAAGGGCAGGCAGAATAGCAGAGTTCTCACACCCTTGAGCCCAAGCCTGAGCTCTGGTGTCAGATGGCCTGAGTTTGAATTCCAGCTCCACTCCTTACCAAGGGGGCCCTAACGTTTTTGCATCACGGTCCATTCAGCAATCTGGTGAAGCCTAGAGCCCCCTTTCACAAAGTTTTTAAATGCCTAAAATAAAATACATAGAATTAAAAAGCAGGCCAATTATACTAAAATAAAGTTGTCCAAAATATTTTTCAATATTGTGATATAGTAATATACAAATCACAAGATCTAGAAGCAGATCTAATAACTACTGTCATTTCAAAGTGGTGATGAGCGTAAACAATATTTAGAGAGATCTGAAGCAATTGTAATGTGATATGAAAATGTATGTGATTTCTATTGGTGAAGTCTAAGGTATTGCTAATATGACTATAGCTCCTTACTTAGATCGATAATCAAAGATATGCTAAATGTCAGTGAGAGGTCAGTGAGAATAAAGATCCAGGTTTCTCATCCAGGTTCACCGACCACCTCAGTTCTATAAAGAAACCCTTGGTAAAGAATCCCTGATCGTACAGTTATGCAGCCTTGAACAAAAGTTACTTAAACTTTCTGAAACTTAGTTTCCTCATCAGCAAAATGGGGATCATAATAGTATCCATCCTATAGGATTAATTGTGAGAAGTAAATGACATATTACAAGGAAATCATTTACCACAGCGTCTGACACAGTGACCACTGTATAAATGATGCCATTATTAAGGATGATAGAATTTGGGTGCTTCTATTTCATGTTCTTTATACTTTTAAGTGTTGCTCAAGTCATGGATTGGTCAAACACTGTATGAACATGATTATTTTTATAATCATAAAGCAGTAAAGCTATTTTCAGTTTGAAAATAAATAAGGCTAGCAAACCCCTCAAATAAAAAGGAAATCTAGATATGAAACTATGCTATTGGAAAATGGGATAAAATTGCAACCAGTTACTGATCAGAAGATTATAATTGTTTATTCTCAATTTTAATTGACAAATATGAAAAAAATTGTAGTATTTCTTTGTCTCTGTTTTTAATCTTTATTTTTATATAACTAAAACTTTTCACTCATTAGAATGCCAAGCACTAACTTTAACAGTCATGTGTCTAGTTTCCTTCTAATTTGAATATACTTTTGGATATAGCTTTATTTTTTTAAACAAATAAATTCTAAACTATTCTGTGGGGACTCAAATTTTGTCACTAGTGAATTTAATGTAAATGTTGGTTGCCAGTTTCACATCCAGTTCCTTCCTGATGCTTCATGGAATCAGGCATTTATGCACATGGATGCAGCTGCCTCCCATTGCTTTGTGAGGTCTCAGTAGTTATGGATTGTATTGGTGTTTGTAAACCAACCAAACTCATCCTTAAGAGGACTTACTTTGTGTACCAAGTAAATACTAAGCTATGTGATGACAGGGACCATGCTTGTGTCCTTCTCTGAGTACAGTCTGGCACAGTAACCGTATTTTACACAAATAACATGCACTTTCTGTGTTTGTTTCCAACCGTGCCCTCCCTTTGTGAGGTATTTTCATGAACGTGCTATGCTCATTTTTTTCCAGCAGTATGTAAAAAAATTGGCATAGTGGTGCTTATGAAAATACTTCACAAGGGGAGGGCACTGTTGGCAAATAAATGTAGATGGTGTGTGTTATTTGCATAAAAATACAGTAGGTATTAGGCTATAATTTATTAAATAAAAGGATTTAACAATAATTTAATTAAAAAAAGATTTTATTGATTTTCAGTAAGCATTGGAGGTTAATCTTCAATTTTCTAGGCTGAACATTATCTAGCAATTTTCACCAAAGAAGCTAAAAAGCTTTGGATTGATGTGACTTTTTATGTCCCAAGTTGATGAAACAAGCTAAAAAGTGAAAAATTTAGATTCCACAGTAAGAAAACACTGTTTTGATTCATTTCTTGGCTGAATTGATCAATTTCCTGGAGAACATCTCAAAGGTGCATGGACCTTAGAAAATCAGTTGAATAGCATAGTTACTGTATACAGTGTCATGGCTAATGAAGACTGGAACTCACATCAAAGGTTGAAACTTGCTGAGAAATTTCCTCTATTTATAGAAAAAATCTTGTCTAATATTCAGATTTATTATTCATAAGTCATCCCACAGTAAAATTGTGAAATGAATCATTGTCACACACTAGAGCTACATATTTATATCTGTATTTGTATATGTAGACCAAGGGCCAGCAAACTTTTTATTAAAGAGCCAGGTAGTAGGTATTTTAAGCTTTGAGGCCATACACTTTCTGTTGCACCTCCTCGCTCTGCTGTGGGCATGGCTGTGTTCTAATAAACTGTTTACAAAACCAGGCAACTGCCACATTTGTTAGTTTATTGACCCCTAATGTAGACCATAGCTGCTCTTCCAAATGTCTTCCTAGTCTTCAGTATCAGGAAACAACTATTTCTTCCAAAAAGTGTGCTATTAATAAAGCTGCTAAAAGCTCTGCACATAATATTACAAATTTATTTGTGTTATAAGTTTACAGACTTGTTTTCAAAGATAATTATAATTATTTCCACCACATTTTAAAACAAATGGAGTGTTTGCCTCCTATTTGAGTTCTTGCTGGCATCTAAGGCTATATCTGTGAGTTTTGTTATAAGGATATCTATGGCATGCGTACAGTGTAGTGAAAGTCTTCAGTTTATTGTTTTATTGTTTTTATTTTACATAAAGAAACAGTGTGTCAATACAAACCAGTAGCCCTGAGCTAAGATGCAAGAAGGAAGGAATATTAAAACCATAGCTTACAAAGAACGATGAAGTATTTAGGAAGCAAAGACATCTGGAGACAAAGAGAGCATTCCAAACTGATTTCAGACTTCTAGTTTGCCCCTGAAGAAATAAACAATAGCATGGAACAATAATATTATCAAATTAACTTTTCCCAGAATTACATGTGTCCAGAGAAAAGAGACTATTATACACACAGGTTGATTTGATAGTAGAGAAGGTCTTTTCCAAGTTACAAGTCCTCTGACAGTTTCATAATACCTTCTCATTCCCATCTCCCTCAAAATTATATATGGAGAGACATAGATGGCTATAGCTTTGTCAATTCATAGATGTCAAATTTAGGGGTCAACACAAGATTGTCAAGAGAAAAAGTGTTGTATTGTAATAATATAACCCATAGTTCACTATATTTTAAAGTCTGAATACATTAGATAATTTAACTTTTGAAAATTTTTGTAAATGTTGTTGTTGGGTGCTGTCACGTTGGTTCCGATTCATAGTGACCCTATGTACAACAGAACAGAATGATGCCCAGTCCTGTGTCGTACTCACAGTCATTCCCATGTTTGAGCCCATTGTTGCAGCCACTATATCAAACCATCTTGTTGAGGGTCTTCCTCTTTTTCGCTGACCCTCTACCAAACATGATGTCTGTTTTAATTATGTAGTGCTGCTATAACAGAAATCCCACAAGTGGATGGCTTTAACAAAGATGTTTATTCTCTCACAGTCTAGTAGGATAGAAGTCCCAATTCAGGGCATCAGCGCCAGGGGAAGGCTTTCTCTCTCTGTTGGCTCTGGAGAAAGGTCCTTGTCATCAATCTTCCCCTGGACTAGGAGCTTCTCAGCACAGGGACCCCAGGTCCAAAGAATGCACTCTTCTCCTGGCACTAGTTTCTTAGTGGTTTGAGGTTTCCATGTCTCTCTGCTTGCTTTTCTCTTTTATATCTCAAAAGAGATTGGCTTAAGACACAACCTAATCCTGTAGATTGAGTGCTTCCTCATTAACATAACTACCAGTAATCTCATCTCATTAACATCATAGAGATAATAGTTACAACACATAGGGAAAGCGTATCAGATGACAAAATGGTGGACAGTCACACAATACTGAGAGTCATGGACTAGCCAAGTTGACAGATATTTGGGGGGGACACAATTCAATCCATGACAATATCCTTCTCCAGGGACTGGTCCCTCCTGTTAACATGTCCAAAGTATGTGAGATGAAGTCTCAACATCCTCACTTCTCAGGAGCATTATGGCTATACTTCTTCCAAGACAGATTTGTTCCTTCTTCTGGCAGTCCATTGTATATTCAGTATTCTTTGCCAACACCATAATTCAAATGCATCAATTCTTCTTCAGTCTTCCTTATTCATTGTCCAGCTTTCACATGCATATGAGGCAATTGAAAATGTCATGGCTTGAGTCAAGCACACCATAGTCCTCAAAGTGCATCTTCACTTTTTAACACTTTAAAAAGATCTTTTGCAGCAGATTTGCCCAATGCAATGTGTCATTTGATTTTTTTGACTACTGCTTCCATGGGCATTGATTGTGGACCCAAGTAAAATGAAATCCTTGACAACTTCAATATTTTCTCCGTTTATCATGATGTTGCTTATTGCTCCGGTTGTGAGGATTTTTGTGTTCTTTATGTTGAGATGTAATCCATACTGAAGGCTGTATTCTTTGATCTTCATCAATAAGTGCGGCAAGTCCTCTTCACTTTCAGCAAACAAGGTTGTGCATCTGCATATTGCAGGCTGTTAATGAGTCTTCCTCCAATCCTGAAGCAGTTTTCTTCTTCACATAGTCCAGCCTCTCAGATTATTTGCTCAGTATACAAATTGAATAAGTATGATAAAATGTTACAACCCCAACGCACACCTTTCCTGATTCTAAACCACACATTATCCCCTCATTATTTTCAAACGACTGCCTCTTGGTCTATGTACAGGTTCCTCATGGGCACAGTTAAGTGTTCTGGAATTCCCATTCTTCCCAATGGTATCAGAAATTGGTTACGATCCACATAGTCTAACCCCTTAGTGTAGAAAATAAACACAGGTAAACATCAAGGCTTTGAGCTGGTTTGTTCCAGTTCAAACCCCTTCTGAGAATTTGCATTTCTCTCAGATTCCCTGCTGAGAATTTGCATTTCTAGCAAGTTTCCAGGAAGTTATATACAACAATCACCTGGGGATCTTGTCAAACTGTAGATTCTGATTCAGAATACTTGGGGTGGAAATGCAAATTCTCAGCAGGGAACTTGTCAGAAATGCAATTCTCAAAGGGGTTCTAACAGGAATGAACTGGTTCGAAGCACTGATAAACATCTTTCTGGTATTCTCTGCTTTCAGCCAAGTTCCATCTGGCATCAATAATGATATCCCTCATTCCAGGTCCTCTTCTGAATCTGGTTGAATTTCTGGCAGTTCCCTGTTGATGTATTGCTACAATCGTTTTTGATTTATCTTCAGCAAAATATTACCCATGTGTGATATTAATGAAGTTGTTCAATAAGTTCCTCATTCCATTGGATCACTTTTCTTTGGAATGGACATGAATATGGATCTCCTCAGGTCAGTTGGCCAAGTAGCTGTCTTCCAAATTTCATGGCATAGACAAGTGAGTGCTTCCAGTGATGCATCCGTTTGTTGAAATATCTCAACTGGTATTCTGTCAGTTCCTTTGTTTTTCGTCAGTGCCTCAGTGCACCTTGGACTTCTTCCGTTAGTACCATCCGTTCCTGATCACATGCTACCTCCTGAAATGATTGAAAGTTGACCGGTTCTTTTTGGTACAGTGACTCTGTGTATTCCTTCCATCTTCTTTTGCTGCTTCCTGCATCATTCAATATTTTGCCTATCTTAACTCAAGGCTTGAATTTTTTCTTCAGTTCCTTCAGCCTGAGAAATGCTGAGCATCTTATTCCCTTTTGGTTTTCTAACTCCAGGTCTTTGCACATTTCACTATAATGCTTTTTCTTCTCAAGCAGCCCTTTGAAATCTTCTGTTCAGCTCTTTTACTTCGTCATTTCTTCCATTTGCTTCAGCTGTTCCATGTTCAAGAGCAAGTTTCAGAGTCTCTTCTGACGTCCACTGTAGTCTTTTCTTTCTTTCCTGCCTTTTTAATGACCTTTTGCTTTGTTCATGTATGATGTCCTTGATGTCATTTCGTAATTCATCTGGTCTTTGGTCATTAGCATTCTGTGCACCAAATCTTGTCTTGAGATGGTCTCCAAATATAGGTGGATATACTCAAAGCCATATATTGGCTCTCGTGGACTTGCTCTAATTTTCTGCAGCTTCAACTTGAACTTGCCTATGAGCAATTGATGGTCTCTTCCACAGTCGGCCCCTGGCCTTCTTCGAACTGATGATATTGAGCATCTCCATTGTCTCTTTCCACAGATATAATCAATTTGATTCTTGTGTTTTCCATCTGGTGAGGCACACATGTATAGTCACCATTTATGTTGTTGAAAAGAGGTATCTGCAATGAAGAAGTCGTTGGTCTTGCAAAATTCTGTTGTGTGATCTCCAGTGTCATTTCTGTCACCAAAGCCATATTTTCCAATTACTGATCCTTCTTCTCTGTTTCCAATTTTCACATTCTCATCACCAGTAATTATCAATGCATCTTGATTGCATGTTTGATCAATTTCAGACTGCAGAAGTTGGTAAAAATCTTCAATTTCTTCATCTAAGGCATTAATGCTTGGTGCATAAGTTTGAATAGTCATATTAACTGGTTTTCCTTGTAGGCAAATGGATATTATACTGTCACTGACAGCATTGTACTTTGGGATAGATCTTGAAATGTTCTTTTTAACGATACATGCAACACGATTCCTCTTCAGTCTGTCATTCCAGGTATAGTAGACCAAATAAATATCTGATTTAAAATTGCCAATACTAATCTATTTCAGCTCACTAATGCCTAGGATATTGATCTTCAAGCAGTCTGTTTCATTTTTAACAACCTCCAGTTTTCCTTAATTCATATTTCATACAGTCCACATTCTGATTACTAATGGTTGTTTGCAGCCGTTTCTTCTCATTTTGAGTTGTGCCACCTCAGCAAATGAAGGTCCCGAAAGCTTTACTCCATCCACATCATTAAGGTTGACTCGATTTTGAAGAGGCAGCTCTTTCCCATTTATATTTTGAGTGCCTTCCAACCTGACAGGCTCATCTTCCAGCACTATATCAGACAGTGTTCCACTGCTATTCCTAAGGTTTTCATTGACCAATTTTTTTTGGAAGTAAATCACCGGGTCTTAGTCTGGTAGCTCCACTGAAACCTTTTCCTCAAGGGTAACCCTGCTGGTATTAAAATACTGTTGGCATTGCTTCGAGCATCACAGCAACACATTTATAATAGGTAGAAAGTTTAATTTGAAAGGAGAAAAAGAAACTAACAATGTTGTTGAATGTCTCAGTCATATTTTTTACAGTACTCCATGGGTTACAAGGATTATCCTGTAGTATGAAAATGCAATATAAAATAATTTGTAAGATTTTATTATGTAATAATTAAAAAATCTAGGCCCATTGTCAGTGATATTTTGGAATTGAAAAGTAAGCACTGAGGGCTATTTAGGAGAAGAAGGTAACTATATATCAGGTACCAAACTGCTTATTTAGGAAAAAAATTGTAAATAACTATCAGGTCCATAATATATAAAGGTATAACTGATATTTTCTTGACACTTTCCACATCATGATATTCTTTACAAGTAAATTACTCATCACATTTCATTTTTTCTGTCTTTCCTGCCACCACCAGGTATATGTGAGAGAGGGGAATATAGAATTCCAAAATGATTGCAGGAGAGTTCATTTCTCATTTTGTCAAGGGGTCCTCCCAACAGACCTTACAATATTTCTTCATGATTGTTCATTTTTATGAATTGAGAAAGAATAGTTTTCAAGTTCATCAATAATCCATTAAGGTTGTGCCATGTTGTGCCAATTTTAAAATTAAAGTTGAATCCTTCTCCTATGCAGAAGAAATATGGATTACCCTTAGAGGCTTGAATATAGGAAATGGAAGAAACAAAAATAATTACTTTGCATTATAGTTAATCAAGCAATTAAGAGAGTGGAACAAGAACTGGACCAAGGGTCAAGGCCTCTGGGCACTGAGTCGGCTGTCATTGCAAGACCCTAACCCTAAGGGAAACAACTTGACCTCCTCACACTTTGGCTTCCTCGCCTCCAAGATGTTCATCACAGTACTTCATACCTCCCAAAAGAGTTGAATTTTTTGAAAATGAAAGAGATGACACAAAATACCTTGAAAGAAGTTGACAGTAGCTTTGTTTGCTAAGATTATTATAGTCAATTTAGAATTGTTATTGTACTTTTCCAAATATGGTTCTTTTCTCAGGTTGCAAGGAAGGAGATGAATAGGAACTGGGAAAAGTTTATAGATTGGATATTAGCAGAAATTATACCTAAAACAAGAGTTCCTAGGAGATGCAGATGGTTAATGAGGTTGACTGCTAAGCAAAAGTTTGGAGTTTCAAGTCCACTCAGAGATGCCTCACAAGAAAGGCCTGGCAGCCTACTTCTGGAAAAAGAAACATCCATTGAAAATCCTATGGAGCAAAGTTCTACTCTGACACACATGGGGTCACAATGAGTCGAAATCGACTGGCAACTAGATTTTTTTAATACCTAGAATAGCACAAAGCTTATACTAGTACTGTAGATATTAAGTGTAAGCTCCCACTGACTAAAGAGATGGATATGTAGAAATAGGGTGATAATGCACCACTAGAAATTCTTAGGAAAGAAACGCACACCCTGTTAGTCAGCTTCCATAATTGAGAGTCAGTCTTAATTTTTCTCTCTTCTGAACTCTCCACATCTAATTAATCAGCAAAGTCTTTTGATCTTTCTTCAAAATGGATTTTTTCTCCATTTCTACTGCCACCATCAGTCCGAACCACCATCATCTCTCACTTAAATCATTGTAAGAAGCATTAGTCTACCTTCAGCAGCTAGAGTGATTTCTTTTAAAACACAAAGCAGATTCTCTCATCTGCTGAAAACCCTTTAATTCTTCTATATAATTGCATTTTAAGTAAAATTTAAATGCCCTAGCAGCACCACATTGACAGGGTACTGCCAGAAATTCAAGCCGGATTCAGAAAAAGCTGTGGAGTGAGGGATATCATTGCTGATGTCAGATGGATCTTGTCTGAAAGCAGAGAATACCAAAAAAGATGTTTACCTGTGTTTTATTGACTATGAAAAGGAATTTCACAGTGTGGATCATACCAAATTATGGATAACATTGTGAAGAATGGGGATTCTGGAACACTTAATTGTGCTAATGAGGAATCTGTACACGGACCAAGAGGCAGTCATTCGAACAGAACAAGGGGATACTGCATGGTTTAAAATCAGGAAAGGTGTGCGTCAGGGTTGTGGTCTTTCACCATACTTATTCAGTCTGTATGCTGAGCAAATAATCCGACAAGTCTGACTATATGAAGAAGAACACGTCATTAGGATTGGAGAAAGACTCATTAACAACTTGTGATATGCAGATTCTACAATGCTGCTTACTGAAGGACTAGAAGCACTTATTGATGAAGATCAAAGAATACAGCCTTCAGTATGGATTACACTTAAATATAAAGAAAACAAAAATCCTCACAACTGGCCCGGTGACAAACATCATGATGTTGTTAGGTGCCGTCAAGTTGGTTCCCAGTCATAGCAACCCTATGTACAACAGAATGAAACACCATCGGGTACTGTGCCATCCTTAGAATCATTGCTATGTTTCAGTCCATTGTTACTGCCCCTGTGTCAGTCCATCTTGTTGAGGGTCTCCCTTTTTCGTTGACCCTCTACCTTACTAAGCATGATGTCCTTCTCCAGGGACTGGTCCCTTCTAATAACATGTCCAAAGTACGTGAGACGAAGTCTTGCCATCCTTGCTTCCAAGGAGCAGAAGTACTTTTGCCAAATCAGACTTGTTCTTTCTTCTGGCAGTCCATAATGTTGCTTATTGGTCCAGTTGTGAGGATTTTTATTTTTTTATGTTGAGCTGTAATCCATACTGAAGGCTGTGGTCTTTTATCTTCATCAGTAAGTGCTTCAAGTCTTCTTCACTTTCAGCAAGCAAGGTTGTGTCATCTGCATATCCAAGGTTGTTAATGAGTCTTCCTTCAATCCTGATGCTGTGTCCTTCATATAGTTCAGTTTCTTGGATTGTTTGCTCAGCATACAGATTGAATAAGTATTGTGAAAGGATACAACCCTGAAACACAAACCTTTCCTGATTTTAAACCATGCAGTATCCCTTTGCTCTGTTTCAACAACTGCCTCTTGGTCTACGTACGTGTTCTCCATGAGCACAATTAATTGTTACGGAATCCCCATTCTTCGCAATGTTATCCATAATTTGTTATGATCCACGCAGTCGAATGCCTTTGCATAGTCAATAAAACACAGGTAAACATCTTTCTGGTATTCTCTGCTTTCAGCCAAGATCCATGTGACACCAGCAATGATATCCCTTGTTCCACATCCTCTTCTGAAACCAGCTTGAATTTCTAGCAGTTCCCTGTCGATGTTCTGCTGAAACCACTTTTGAGTTATCTTCAGCAAAATGATATTGATGATATTCTTTGGTAATTCTTTTTTTTTTTATCATCTTTCTTTGGAATGGGCACGAATACGGATCTCTGCCAGTCAGTTGGCCAGGTAGCTGTCTTCCAAATGTCTCCGCGTAGATGAGTAAGCACCTTCAGAGCTGCATCCGTTTGTTGAAACATCTCAGTTGGTATTCCATCAATTCCTGGAGGCTTGTTTTTCACCAGCGCCTTCAGTGCACCTTGAACTTCTACCTTCCGTACTGGTGGTCCTTGATCCTGCACTACCTCCTGAAATGGTTGAAAGTCGACCAATTCTTTTTGGTACAGTGACTCTCTGTATTCCTTCCATCTTCTTTTGCTTCTTCCTGCATCATTCAATATTTTGCGCATAGAATCCTTCAAAATTGCAACTCAAGGCTTGAAGTTTTTTCTTCAGTTCTTTCAGCTTGAGAAATGCTGAGCATCTTATTCCCTTCTGGTTTTCTAACTCCAGGTCTCTACACATTTCACTGTAATGCTTTGTCTTCTCAAACCACTCTTTGAAATCTCCTTTTCAGGTCTTCTACTTTATCATTTCTTCCATTTGCTTCAGCTGTTCTATGTTCAAGAGCAAGTTTCAGAGTCTCTTCTGACATCCATGCCGGTGTTTCTTCCTTTCCTGTCTTTTTATTACCTTTTGCTTTCTTCATGTATGATATTCTTGATGTCATTGCACAACTCGTCTGGTCTTTGGTCTTTAGTGTTCAAGGTGTCAAATCTACTTTCGAGATGGCCTTTAAATTCAGGTAGGATATACTCAAAGTTGTATTTTTGTTCTCGTGGACTTGTTTTAATTTTCTTCAGTTTCAACTTAAACTTCCATTTGAGCAATTGATGGTGTGTCCCGCAGTCAACCCCTGGCCTTGTTCTGACTGATGATATGGAGCTTTTCCGTCATCTCTTTCCACAGATGAGTCAATTTGATTCCCATGTTTTCCATCCAGTGAGGTCCACGCATATAGTCACCATTTGTTGTTGAAAAAGGGTATTTGCAATTAATAAGTCTTTGGTCTTGCAAAATCCTATCGTGCAATCTCCCGCATCGTCTCCATCACCAAGGCTGTATTTTCCAGCTACAGATCCTTTTTCTGCGTTTCCAACTTTCGCATTCCAATCACCAGTAATTATCCATGCATCTTGATTGCATGTTTGATCAATTTCAGACTGCAGAAGTTGGTAAAAATCTTCAATTTCTTCATCTTTGGCATTAGTTGTTGGTGCATAAATTTGAATAATAAATTTGAATAATTTGTAGGTGTATGGATATTATCCTATCACTGATAGCACTGTACTTCAGGATAGATCTTGAAATGTTCTTTTTGATAATGAATTCGACACCATTCCTCTTTAGTTTGTCATTTCCAGCATAGTAGACCATATCATTGTCTGATTCAAAATGGCCAATACCAGTCCATTTCAACTCACTAATGTCTAGATATTGATCTTTATGTGTTCCATTTCATTTTTGACAACTTGTAATTTTCCTAGGTTCATACTTTGTATATTCCATGTTTTCATTGTTAACAAGTATTTGCAGCTGTTTTGTTTTTGTTTTTTTCATTTGGAGTTGTGCTACATCAGCAAATGAAGGTCCCGAAAGCTTTACTCCATCCACATCATTAAGGTCGGTGTTTATAACATCATAGTATACAGAGAAAATACTGAAGTTGTCAACGATTTCACTTTACTTGGATCCACAGTCAATGCCCATGGAAGCAGCAGTCAAGAAATCAAATGACATATTGCTTTGGGAAAATATGCTAAAAAAAAAGACCTCTTTACAGTGTTAATAAGCAAAGATGTCACTTTGAGGAGTACAGTGCACTTGACCCAAGCCATGGTATTTCTAATGGCATCATATGCATGTGAAAGCTGGACAATGAATAAGGAAGACTGAAGAAGAATTGATGCCTTTGAATTATTGTTTTGGTGAAGAATATTGAATATACCATGAACTGCAAGAAGAAAGAACAAATCTGTCTTGGAATAAGTACAGCCAGCATGCGCCTTAGAAGTGAGGATGGCAAGACTTCATCTCACGTACTTTGGACATGTGATTGGAGGTACAAGTCCCTGAAGAAGGACGTCATGCTTGGTAGAGGGTCAGCGAAAAAGAGGAAGACCCTCAAAGAGATGAATTGATACAGTGGCTGCAACAACAGACTTAAACATAGCAATGATTGTGAGGATGGTGCAGGACCAGGCAGTGTTCCGTTCCATTGTACATAGGGTCGCTAACAGTCTAGAACCCACCTGATGATGCCTAACAACAACAACAGTGATCTCTATGCCCCTTAATGCTCTGATCCCTGCCTATGGCTCCAACTCTACTCTGGACTCTTATCTCCATGTTATGTGTCATGGATTGAATTGTGTCCCCCCAAAATATGTGTTGGAATCCTAATCCCTATACCTATGGATATAATCTAATCTAATGTAATGTAATAACGTTGCATGATGCAATCTATTGTAATCAATCAATTAAGGTCATACCAGTGTAGGGCAAATCCTAAACCTAATCACTTCCTAGTTATATAAAAAGCAGCATAGACATAGAGATGTGTAAGCACGCATGAGCGAAGACAGATGTCATATGAGGATCTCCAAAAAAGCAAGTAATGCCTGGGGCTACTGACAAGAAAGGGATCAACACAGCTGAGACCCTGTTGGTTTGTCTTACTGTGGTGGCTTGCATGTTGCTATGATGCTGGAAGAAGCTATGGCACGAGTATTTCAAATGCCAGCAAGGTCATCCATAGTGGACATGTTTCAGCAGTGCTTCCAAACTAACACAGACTAGGAAGAAAGGCCTGGCAATCTAGTTACAAAAATTAGCCAATGAAAACAGTATGGATCACAACAGAATATTGTCTGATAATAGTGCTGGAAGATGAGCCCCCTAGATTGAAAGGCACTCAAAATACACAGTGACTGCAACAATGGACTCGAGTATACCAACAGTCATGAAGAGGGCATAGACCAGGCAACATTTCCTTCTGTTGTACGTGGGGTTACCATGAGTTGGAGCTGATTCAGTGGAAACTAGCAACTATTATTCTTAGTTAACTGATCAGTGACCTGAGAGTCGGAGAGGTAAATAACATGTCCAAGGTCATACTGCAAGGAAGTGGAAAACAGGACGCAAACCCCAGCATTCTGACTCTGGAGATAATACTCTAACCACCTGATGTTCCCTGGAAAATAACATTTAAACACTCTGTTTCTAAAACTTGCAACAGAGTAAAATTGTGTGAAAGCTTCCACTAGAATCAAAGACCTTTAGTGTCACCAGATTTTTTGTTACCAATGAATTAGCTTTCGCTGTAATGGGATAGCATAATGGTTAAGGGTTTGGCTGCTAACCAAAACGTCAGCAGTTCAAATCCACCAGCTGCTCCTTGGAAAGTCTATGGGTCAGTTGTACTCTGTCCTAGGGTCTCTATGAGTCGGAATCAACTCGATGGCAACGGGTTTGGGATTTATTTGTTTGTTTTTTGCTAATGGGATAGGTGGTCTTTGGTATTTGTTGAGCTACAACATTACCACTTCTATAAACTAAGTACCTTCCACCGACTTTCATCTCAGTCTTCTGCAAAATCATCCCAGTCTAGCATGCACCTCTGTCTTGTGCCGAGGGAAAATCAGTGTCTTCTGATGCAAGAGTCCAAATGTGGGAGTGAAGGCCCCTGCTCAGTGTGCCTCACATACCAATAAAATCCTTTTTTGACTTGGGATAATAAGAATGGTGCATGGAAGGTGGCATAAATGAACCATCCAGCATCCTTTGTTGTAACTGAGCCTATAATTAAACACTCCCACAGAGCAGCCCCTACTGTTCCACTTCTAGCTTAGCTAAAATGGTCTTCTTTTGTTGGACTGCAGAAAATAGAAATCTGCATGAACAAGGATCTCTATCAATTCATCAAACCAAGTGAAAATGTCTATCATATAAAAGATAATGGCAGAAATCCATTTTTAGTTCCCTGTTGTTGTACTCATGTGTGAAATTACTCACAGGGGAAGATATTTGCCTATAAAAGAACCCTATTTGCCTTAGATGTGATTGGCTGCACAAATTATACTGCCAAATGAATTGGTTTTGCACACTAAACAGAAGGCCTCATAAACTGAAGTAGCATTGCTGTTCAGGGCACCATCTTGTTCTGGGTGACCGAGTCAGGCACACAAAGAGGCAAGAGCCATGGCTGCTACTTCTCCTCTCTTTAACAACATGACACTTGGAGGATAAATTATTTCCCAAGTATTTAACTCTTAGCAGTGCCTTGGTTTTCTGACATAGACAGAGGAATCACTTGGCATTGGACCAAGGCAGTCATTCATTTAGTTTCTGTTTTGATTAGATTAGCATGAATTTAGGATTTTTTTCTCTATCTCTCTCCTGATAGTATAAAGAATAGGGGGTGGAAACAATAGTTTAGCTTAATCAATAAAGAATGTCTGCCATGAACATTGTGCTCTTTTAAGAACTATCTGCATAGGATCAAATTGGCAACAGAGACTGGAAAGATTAGATAGGAAACTTAAGGGGCAGTGAGTTTATGTTAATGAGGGAGGAACAATTTGGAAAAGAAGTGTGAGAATGGTTGTACAACTTGAAGACTAATCTATGTCACTGAATTGTACATGCAGAAATTATTGAATTGGTGTGTATGTTCTGCTGTGTATATTCTCAACAACAAGAACAATAACAACAACAAAAATAAATAAATAAATTGAAAAAAAATAAAAAAGACCCACAGGACTGAGTTACTAGGCTTGAAGGCTTAGGACCGTATTCTCGGGGTACATCTAAGCCAGTGGGCATAACAGTTCATAAAGAAAACTTTCTATATCCTACTTTGGTGAGTAGCACCTGGGGTCTTAAAAGCTTTCGAGCGGCAGTCTAAGATACAACTTTTGGTCTCTTTCCTTCTGGAACAAGGAAGAGTGAAGAAAACAAAGACTCAAGGAAACAATTAGCCCAAAGGATTAATGGATCACAGGAACCACAGCCTCCACTAGCCCTAGACCAGAACTAGATAGTGCCCAACTACCTCTACCGACTGCTCTGACTGGGATCACAATAGAAGGTCCCACTTAGAGTGGGGAAAAAAATGTAGAACAAAGTTCACATTCATGAAAAAAATCAGATTTACTGGTCCGAGGGAGACTAGAGGAACCCTCAAGACTATAGCCCTTAGACACCCTTCTAACTTGGAACTGACGCTATTCCTGGAGATCATCTTCAGCCAAGTAATAGACAGGCCTAAAAAATAAACAATAACACATCGCAGGAAAGAGCTCTTTAGAACAATCATCTATATGAGATCAAAAGGGCAATATCTGCCCAAAAGCAAAGATGAGAAGGCAGGAAGGGGCAGGAAAACTGGATGAATGGAAATGGGGAACTCAGGGTGGTAATGGGGAGAGTGCTGACACATTTGTGGGGATTGCAAACAATGTCATGGAACAATTTGTGTATAAGCTATTGAATAGGAGACTGGTTCACTCTGTAAACCTTCACCTAAAGTACAATTAAAAAAAGTAGATTACAAAAAAAAAACATAAGAGGGGGGGTGGGTAGGATGCAGTCGATATTCTTGGTCTCTAAAGAGTACTGGTTTCAGTATTTGTCAGTAGATGTAGGCCATGCCCACATTTGGTATTTTTTATGCTATGGCCTAGGAGAAAGAATTATTGCAATGTTTATCAGAGATATTTAGCCATTTTTTCCCTTTAAAAAAGAAACAGGGAAAAAAGAGGAAGAGGGGGAATAAGGGGAGGCAAAAGTAGGAGACAGAGCAATGATTGGACCATTCCAAATTATTTTAAAAGCTCCAGTCTCTCCAGGCAATTTATTTCTAATCCAGTAAACCCAAAAGCAGAACTTTTGCATTTTCAATACCCTTGATAATATTAAAAATGATCATGTTAGTTTAGTGCAGAGCCAAACTAGGAGGTCAAGCATCAACTTGTTTGTGTTGGCTGGTCTGTGGAGCCAGGTCTGTCTCATTTCCTTGCCCTGAATAGCAATTGGCTCAAACCCAGCAGCAATAGATCAGGACTGGCGGAGCCTTTCTTCACAGGATCCTAACCAGGCCACAGCCTGCCCAGCCCTGATCAACTTCCTCTCATTCTGGTCCCAACAATTCCACTCCCAGGCTTGAGATGTGGTCCACAATACTCTAAGACACACATGGCTGCTGAGAAATGTATTGTCATTGCTGAGCTGTCTTCTCCTTCCCGCCCCAAGACATACACAAGTTGGCAATTTCCCTCCCTAGATTTTTGACCGAAGGTTCCACCCTTCAATTCTCATATTAAGTGGGGACTCAGGAGACCTTAGGTTCACTTTTCAATTATAAAGCCTAATTTTGTCAGAATATCATATTTACTCTTAAAAATCTCCAATATGGCAGCATTGTATTTAATGATCCTCTCTTTTGATTGGTATTTTACTATACTTAGTCACTGATGTGTGTGTTTAAACTACCCTGGTTCCTAGGACCTCCAAACTATGTAAATCTGGTTCTACTTTAAAAAGAATTGGATTTATTCCTTCTTGATCTAGAAATATGGGTAGTTGTGCCAGTTGACTTATCTTTATATGTGCATTTTATATCACAAAGTATGGAAGTACAGGGGGAAGGACACTTTGCTTTATGTTGCAAAGAATATTTAGGAAAGTTTTCACAAACTTAATTAAAAATCTGTCTTTCCCAGGCATGACTTGTCTGCTGAAATTACCAGGCGAATCTCATTACCCAAAAAAATTTTCCTAGCGGGTCTTGAACCTCACACTTAGGCCTATGCTGCACAACCACGGGAACGACCAATCACTGCCCCTTTTTGTTCTCCCTACCTATGGTTGCATTTTTCTCGGAAGCGACTGCAAGTTCAGAAGGCAGATCGTGTCGGGGGTCAGCAAGTAGGGGTCCATAGATGTGTGTGTGTGTGTGTGTGTGTGTGTGTGTGTGTGTGTGTGTGTGTGTGTGTGTGTGTGAGTGAAAGAGAGGCAGAGACAGCAAGAGAGAGACAGACAAAGACACAGAACACGTGCTGGTTCAGTTTAGAAAAGAATTACTATTTTTGGTTCTCCAGTTCTGCAATCTCCTCTCCTCCTAGCTATTGAGAATTTTCTTTGCATGTATCTTTTTTCTTTCAAATTTAACCTGCTTTTCTTCCTCATTCCAACTGTATTTTCCCTGAGCTTCCTCAGCAGTCAAAATTAGATCTGAATCTCGAGAAGACAAAGTAAAGTATTATAATGAAATGTGCAAAGACCTGGAGATAGAAAACCAGAAGGGAAGAACACGCTCAGCATTTCTCAAGCTGAAAGAACTGAAGAAAAAATTCAAGCCTCGAGTTGCAATATTGAAGGATTCTACAGGGAAAATGTTATATGACAAAGGAAGCATCAAAAGAAGATGGAGGGAATACACAGATCACTGTACCAAAGAGAACTGGTTGACGTTCAGCCATTTCAGGAGGTAGCATATGATGGGGAACATATGGTACTACTGAAGGAGGAAGTCCAAGCTGCACTGAAGGGAACTTGTTAGAAACGCAAATTCTCAGCAGGGGTTCAAACCAGAAAGAACCTGTTCAAAGCCCTGCTTTTTTCTCAGATAAGTCCAGGAGCTTTACCCCAAAACTCACTCCCTTATGCCCTTCTTTCCTAGAAAACCACACCAACTACTCTTTTCAGTCTTTTCTCTGCCTCCCACAAGTGACATAGTTTGATTTTCCCGTGGGATCTTTTTTTTTTAGATACAAACTAGTCATACATCTCTCTTTAAGAACTAACGAGTCTTCTAAGTTTCCATTAGCCATTAAATCAGCAATTAGTTCTGATCATTAATAAACACAAGCCAAGTCATTTAGCAAAAATGACCATAGTCCCAATATCAGGAAGCATACCAAACCTATACTAAAAAAAAATCCACTGCCTTTGAGTTGATTCTGACTCATAGCTGTATTACCCAGAAGCATATACCATAAAAAGACTCTTTAAAGTACACTTCCCAGGAGAGAAGGAAAAACCAGGCCCACCACATAGCAGTGGTTGCTGCATACGGTCAGTAAAAGTAGAGCTTAAGCCCAGGGTTCTTCATGTTCATTCCACCCTAAGCCTCTCTGAGAGTTATCCATGCTCTCCTCTGCTCACCCCTGCCATCATTTTAGTTAAGCCAGAAAAAGAAATCTGCCCTTGAAAATTGCCCTCTTCCTCACATATTCTAGTTGATACATTTATAAGTTTACCTTGAAACGACTTTCGAACTGTGTATTTTTATACTTCTATGGGTTTAGGCCCATTAAAGCCATTAGTTTATTAAAACAACTTATATGTTTAATGCAAAAGCTGAAACGAAAATTTGGTCTGCCTTTAACTGATGTGCAAAATGCCCCATTAACTAAGTAGTAATCATACTGAGATGCTAGCCTGCTAAGAGCTAGGATTAAACTCTGGTTGGAGGTTAAAGAGCCTTATTATTAGTCTTCCAAGCCATCCCATTCTGTACGGTGGCTTGTGTCTCAGTCAGATTGCTCTAAGTAACACACAGGGATTGTCATTATGTACAGTGAGTGCTTTCCGACCCCGTTAACAAAGAGACCCATCAGGATGGAAAAAGACAGCAGCAAAGTAAACAGAGTCTGCAGTTTGGTAGTGTTAATACAGGGTGGTGGTTAGGTGCTTTCAAGTTGATTCTGACTCATATAGACCCTGTGTACAACAGAACGAAACAATGCCTGGTCCTGCATCATCCTCACAATTGTTGCTATGCTTGAGCCCATTGTTGCAGCCACTGTGTCAGTCTGTCTCATTGAGGGTCTTCCTTTTTTTTTGCTGACCTTCTACTTTACCAGGCATGATGCCCTTCTCCAAGGACTGGTCCCTCCTTACAACATGTCCAAAGTATGTGAGACAAAGTCTCACCATCCTTGCTTCTAATGAGCATTCTGGCTGTACTTCTTCCAAGACAGATTTGTTCCTTCTTCTGGCAGTCTGTGGTATATTCAATATTCTTTGCCACACCATAATTCAAAGGCATCAATTCTTTTTCAGTTTTCCTTCTTCACTGTCCAGCTTTCACATGCATATGAGGCGATTGAACACACCATAGCTTGCGTCAGTAGCACCTTAGTCCTTAAAGTGACATCTTTGCTTCTTAACCCTTTAAAGAGATCTTTTGCAGCAGATTTGCCCAATGCGATGCATCATTTGATACCTTGATTGCTGCTTCCAAGGGCATGGATTGCGGATACAAGTAAAATGAAATCCTTGACAACTTAATACAGGGGTGCAAATTCTTTTTCAGCTTCTCAAAGACACAAGTTAGATAAAATGCAGGCAGAGTGTGTCTGTAGCATAAGAACATGCAGCATCTTCTGATGGGCTACAGTTGGTTGGGGAGGAGACCATAAAGTACACTTAAGAACAGTGACACATGTTCTTAAATGGAGGCGGCAAGCCCTGTACCCAAAACTTGCTGTTTCTGTAACTCAGAGATGGCTTTCAATCCTCATCTAGTATTCCAGAGGAGTTCCTGTTCTCTTAGCTTAGGGAAAGAGAAATAAGTATTTCTTTGCAATTAATAAATTAAGCAACCTGGACTATACAGAATTTTTTTTTTTTTTGCTTGGTCAGATTGATTTGTTTTTTGTTTGATCAATCCAAAATTAAGGGTCATTCTATTGGCTATATCTGACTTTTTTCCTATCAAGCTAGAAAAAGAAAAATACTAATAATAAAACTTTTTCTTGCTGAAGAAAATAAAAGACACAAGGGAAAGATTAGGTCAAAGGACTAATGGACCACAACTACCACAGCCTCCACCAGACTGAGTCCAGCACAACTAGATGGTGCCCGGCTACCACCACCGACTGCTCTGACAGGGATCACAATAGAGGGTCCCGGACAGAGCTGGAGAAAAATGTAGAACAAAATTCTAACTCACAAAAAAAAAAAAAAAAAAAAAAAAAAAAAACAGGCTTACTGGTCTGGCAGAGACTGGACAAACCCTGAGAGTATGGCCCCCAGACACCCTTTTAACTCAGTATTGAAGTCACTCCGGAGGTTCACCTTTCAGCCAAAGATGAGGCAGACCCATAAAACAAACAATAATACACATAGCTCAACCATGTGTAAGAGACTAAATGAGCACACCAGCCCAGGGGCAAGGATGAGAAGGAAGGCAGGAGGGGACAGAAAAGTTGGACGAATGGAAATGGGGAACCCAAGGTTGAGAAGGGGAGAGTCATAGGGTTGGCAACTAATGTCACAAAACAATATGTGTATTAATTATTTAATGAGAAACTAATTTGCTCTTTAAACCTTCATCTAAAGCACAGTTAAAAAAAAAAAACTTGCTTTTTAAAAAAATCGAAACTTTTTTTCATCATTTCTAACATTCAACACTTATCCAGATTAATCATCATGTTTGCCTTACAGCTCCCTTTTTGGGCTTGTGTATTAAATGAATACTTTCTCTACTGTCTAGTAATAAAACTTCTTGGGTGACTTCCAAGATGCCTCTGCCTTATGAAGTTCCATGCTGTCTATCTTTGAACAATTTGAGAGTGGATTCTGTACGAATTAAGTGGAAATTCATTGGTAATAAAGTATGTGGTGTCATTCTAAAGCTATGTCCCAGGATTTATCATTCAACCTGACAGTTCCATGTCCCATAAAAGGAATGTTCATTTTAAGTGGTACATTCAGGTATTATTTCTTACAATGGCAAAGTTATTAGCTTTACAAAAATAAATATTCAAATCTTTGTCATATTGATCAAGTCAGCATAGGGGAGCCAAAATCAGAAATTACAATGAACTCAAATCCTTCTAGATTGATGTGGTTGTTGTTAGTTGCCATCGAATCGACTCCAACTCATGGCAACCCCATGTGTATCAGAGTAGAACTGTGCTTCATAGGGTTTTAAATGCTGTGACCTTTCAGAAGCAGATAACCAGCCCTGTCTTCCAAGCCACCTCTGGGTGGCTTTGAACCGCCAATCTTTCGACTAGTAGTCGAGCACTTAACGTTAAATTTGTGCCACCCAGGGACTGCTTCTAGGTATCAATCAGATCCTGTCCCTTCCCTGACATCATTTCAATTGCAAATCCTGTCCACCCCGTATTTATGAAACCTCCTATGCTAATCCACCCATCAGCAGTCCTCAATTGTCTACTCTTGCCTTCTCCAATGTCCCTCCAGTTCTTCATCCTATCTTTCGTGTCTCACTGAACTCAGGTTTGAAGGTGACTTTGGAGTCAATGATTAAGGATCGACACTATGACTTCCGTTTCAATGGATTTTTAACATTTTACATACGATAAATGACCCTGGAGTATCAAGTTTAAACTAAAAACTTGAAACACACCATTGGTACAGACTGATTTTTTATTGTTTCTTTCTTTAGTCCACAACTCCCACATAATTAAATTCACTCATTCATTTGAAATAAAAGCCAATAACAAATAACACTTATTAGATGCCTACATAGTTCCAGGCTCTGTACTGTACACTGGTCAAGAAAGACACAGTCCCATAGTCAAGTTGCTATGGGAGGAACACCATTAAATCAATGATTATATAAGAGTATTATGATTGATTACAAAATGATAAGTGCTAAAGAATAACAACAGAAAAATCAATAATAATAACAGCAATGAAGCTAATATGAACTGAATCCTTGCTGCAAGGTAGGTACTGTGGTAAGTGCTTTACATGGTTTATCTAATTTAATCTTTATAACCACCCTACCTGATAGATATGATTATTGCCCCCACTTTACTGATAAGGAAACTTGAGCCTGGAAGGGTTAAGAACTTATCCAAAACAACAGCTAGAAAGTAGTAGAGCTAGGATTTGAATCCAGTTTGGAATTATAATCCAGTTCTAATTTCTAAGCCCTATGCTTAATCTCTCTTCCTTCGTCTGCTTTGATGGAGGCAGGCTCGGGTGCAGCGGGAGGAAGTGCACTAAGACAGTGCAAGACTTTTCACCTGAAACTGGAGCCACATCAAATGGTGTTTTGAAACTGAAACTCATTAATACAGAAAACATTTGAAAGGGTGGTAATGTTAGGAACAAACCCATTTCGCTCACCAAAGTTTCAGGTAAAGAATGAAGCTCTTGAATGTAGAATTTCCGGAAGCAAGCTGAAGAGGTGTTTGGGGGTAAGTTGCCTTTCTGAGATCATATACAACAGTACTGAGTTAGTGGTCTTCTTTTCCTACCATCTTATTTTAATAAACAAATTCATGAATCAAAGAATAAGGCACATTTTATTTCATAGGGGGAAACTGAATTATTTTAAGTTAATTAAACAAAGCTGTTACAGGCTGTATCTAGTATGTAAATACATCTGGGGAATCGTCATCATATGGTTTGAATGTGAAGAATAAAGGAATTGAGGGACAGGGTGAGGAGTGGTCTGAGAAGAAAATCAGAAAATCATCTTTAGTCTTAGTTGCCTTGCTGCTGTTAAACACACACACACACACACACACACAGCAGAGACTTTTAGCCTCGGGGTTACTTTTTCCATGTGCCATTTTCAAGACTGCCTTTCCTAGTATTGAACTACCAGTTACAGCTGTCTTTTAACTTGTTATTATAGCCTTGTAATTTACTTTATAGAATCTCTGGGTTCTTCTGTTCCCCTTTCTTCCAGTTTCCCATTAATGTTTGCCTTTTTATCAGTTTTTAGTTCTTTCGGAGTATGAGCATAAAAAATAAAGTAGGAAAATCAAATTGATCTATTTTTTCCCAGGGATGCAGGATGTTGTCAAGACTGGGACAATAGCTATTGACTAAAATGAGATTTGGCATGCTATAACTGCATACTATCTTTTTTTTTTTTTTTTTTTTTTAATCTTTCTACACCTCTCTTTCTCCACTGGGACTATTAAGTCCTTGACAGTAGAGACAATATGTTCCAGTGTAATTATTGAAGAAGTTCCAAAAGTTGAATATTTTCAAAAACACATGTAAATTCTTGGGCACTTGTATAAACTAATTTTTTTTCCCCCACAAAACTGTAAGTTTCCCAGCAAGTAGTTTAGAAAGCAAAATCCAGTATGAACAGCCCTGTTTTGTTTTTAGATTGGTGGGACAGGAATGGAATGTTATACTATTTCCTTCTGTCCAAGGATAATCTAATCTAGCAAAGATAGTTCCCAAAGTCGGTAACAACTCCTACTGGGGAGACAAATAACTTCTGAATTGGATTAAGGTGAAATGAGAGTGCCCCAGTGTAGCTGTGTCATTGAGGGGCGAGCTGTTTATGGCTTCATTACAACCTTAAATGAAATATCTATATTTCTTCTGGGTTTAATGAAGCCACAAACAACTAGCTCTTTACTGAGTGATGTTAGAGATCTTTTGCTTTTAACTGGATGTAATTTAATTTGTGTTTAACTAGCTCTTCCACCATACCAAGTACACAGACTGGTACTTCAGAGACAATTAGTTAAGTGCTCCTCTGTGTTAGCCACCAGGTCTAGGAAAAAAATAAGGAGAATCAATAAGACCAAACCAGATTAGGAAGAGAAAATTCACTCTCCATCAAGAACACTGGCCAACTCATCAAACTGCCTGCTCCAAGAGGAAACAATCTGCTCCAGCTCTCTCTGCCTCATTAATGTGTAAGTGGTTCTGCTCCAGCTGCTAAGTGACTTTGCTGTTATGTTTTTTAGTTTTCAGGACTTTACCTTCTGTCTTTCTTCACCATCCTCATCGGGCTGGTGCTCTACTCCTCCACCTCAACGTACATAGCCCAGGACCCCCGAGTATACAAGCAGTTCCGCAATCCTTCTGGACCTGTTGTGGACTTACCAACCACAGCTCAGGTGGAGCCTTCAGTCACCTACACCAGCCTGGGCCAAGAGACAGAAGAGGAGCCCCATGTCCGCGTGGCCTAGGATGAGGCCCTCCCTGCCTGCTGAGGACAGCTCAGTGGCCACATGTTCACCCATCATCTCTGTATTGTACATAGAGAAAGGTATTTACTAGGTGCAGTTTACACAGGTAGACTGCAAGGTAGCAAATCGGAAAGCCTGTAAAAGGAACAAGCTAAACGTCACTGGAGACGCATGCTCCGATCCACCTCACTTGGGGAGATGCCTGTCTAGTGTGTATCCTGATCACAAACCCCTTGCATCAATTACTGTGAAAAGTTTGGAATCAGAAGCAAGTATTATTATTATTTGTATTGTTAGTGTTACTGTTATTACGCCAATTTTCAGGAGGATGTTTTGTACTCCTGATGGGAACTATTGCCAGACCCACATGTAGTTAACGTAACTCCCAATTTTCTATGGCAAGTCACTTTTTAAGAATCATACTTTTTTTCTTTTGCACAAACTATCCTTGTGATGCATGCCACAGGAACTCCACTCCCAAGAAGTTTCCTTATCTAGGGACCTGGTGGCTATTTGTTTCCTCTGTTACCTGTTGGATTGCCTGCTCAATACGTATTTTGTGCTGTGACACTTGTGGGGAGGGGCAACTGACCATATAATTCTCTATTCTAGGAATAGATGTAAAACAAACATTTTAGCCTTTTTATATTTCAAGCTGTGATTACTCCAGGCTTTTGCCTTTCTGTTGTGCCACACAATTCTGCTAATCAAGTCCCTATAATAACAGGATAAGGAGTATTCCATTTCTGTGGCTTATGGGAAACCTCAGAAATAATATCATTTGTGTTTAGGATAATATATGTATTTTTTAATCTCTCTTTCCCTCCCTGTATCCTCTCTTCAAATATATACATATATATTCTATTTTCTTTCTTTTTCTAATTTTCCTTAGTGATAATATGGAAATTAACCAAGGCATTTGAAAAAAACCAGGATCCTTTCCTCTCTTAATTATGTGCCACCTTTTTGAAATACCCTAGCATGAAAATGACCTTTTCTGCGAGTATCTTTGGTTGTGCCGCCTCCTAACAAAGTCAAGGTGCTGATATGGAGCAGTCTCTGAAAGTAACTGATTTGAACACTTTGTAGTGGTAAATATGTCACTATTTAAAAAGTCTGGCATTTTGCTCATATTTGACATCCATTCAGTCACAGAATATATTAAGACACAGCCTTCTTATGGATACAAAAATATTACAGGGTCTTGATAAGGCTTTGAGTCATACACCACTAGTCTAATTTTTTTTACCTTAAAATAGCTCTTTTTTCAAACACAGGAAATCAAGAAACACCAAAAACTAACCAAACCCATTGCTGCCAAGTCAATTTTGACTCGTAGTGACCCCATGTGTTACAGAGTAGAACTGAGCTCCATAGGGTTTTCTTGGCTATAATCTTTACAGAAGCAAATTGCCCGACGTTTCTTCTGCAGTGCCACTGGGTGGGTTCTAATCGCCAGCCTTTCAGTTAGTAGCCAAAAGTGAGCCCATTTGCGTCACCCAGGGACCTAGAAACACCACCAAAACCAAACCAAACCTTTACCATCAAGTCAATTCCAACTCATAGCAACCCTATAGGACAGAGTAGAACTGCCCTATAGGGTTTCAAAAGCTGTAATCTTTAAAGAAGGAGACCGCCATATCTTTCTTCTGCAGAGCTGCTGGTGGGTTTGAACTGCCAACCTTTTGGTTAGCAGCTGAGTGCTTAACCACTGCACCATGAGGGCCCCACAGACCTTTATAATTTAGAATAGTTCTGCCTGTCAGTAGATAAAACGCTATCTAAGTTTGGTTGACTTTAGTGCCATTCAAAAAGATCCTCAATGGAGTTACGGGATTTGTAAAGAATAAGTAAATGTTTATGAAACTTTGGAGAATTCTAATCAGTACACCTTAAGCAAACAAGCAAAACAAAACAACAGTGGGATCTCTGTAAAGCAGAAGAATAGATTGCAGCATAGTAAGGATTCCCACAGAGCATGTTGTTGTGTTTGGCAAGTCGGTCCCGACTTATAGTGACCCTGTAGGACAGAATCTTTATGGGAGCAGATTGCCAGGTCTTTTCTCCCGCTAAGCTACTGGTGGGTTCAAACCGCCGCCCTTTCAGTTGGCAGTCAAGGTTTAGCCATTGCACCACCAGGGCTTCTTCATAGATCGTTTGAGTGAGGCCTAAATACTGCAGGCAAAACATCCTGTGCTGTCAGTCCACACCGTGTGGCCTCTCCGCCTGCCTTCTGCACAGGGCAGGTGGTTCTGCTCTTGGAGACTGGAAAGAAGAAAAATTATCTTCTCTGATATGCTGATTTCATGGTCATCTCAGTTCAGCCTCGTTAGAAACATGTTTCATTTTTTATGAAAAAGAAAAATCAGTGCTAAAGCTATAGCCAATCAAAATAACTTTGCCAACTCTGCTCTCTGCTACCTTTTCAACCAGTTAAATACCTTTCTCTGAATATTTTGTCCATTCAGATCTGAAAGACCTTTAAAGACTGTGGTTTATTTTTGTGTTTACATTCCTTTGGTTTGCATAATTTGCTTGATTTATTGCATTTTTAGTATTTATTTTAAGCCAAATGCTTTAGTCTTTTTTATTCATGTTTATGACACTAACTTGTAGATGCTTAGTAAAGTCTATGAGAACAAATAGATGAAAGTATTTCCAAGTTCACTCAGTGGACTGGGATTTTTTTAAATTTAAACTTCAAAAAGGTTTGCAATTGACAGATGGCTACCAGTTTTGGCATCTGAATTATTTTATAGGATATTTTAATTGAGTCCATTGTATGGAAACCAAGTGTGAATGTTAAGATGAATTTACTGTATACCGTTTGTCATCGAGTGTCCCTGTACACAAGACTTTCATGTCACTGGAGTACCTCACTGTTGGTTTGTCTCCATTTAGGAAGGTTGCTAACATATTGAATTGTCTGAGACCAGGAGTTCCAGATTGACCCTTTAGAAGAAAACGAAAATAGCAAAGAACAAATTCTTTTTCTGGGTGAGAGCATTGATCCTTCGGGAGTGGAGTGGGAATGGGAGAGGGACAACATTAACTCTAGCTGTTTTCGTTTCTGAAATTTCATAACTCAGTAGACACCAGCAAAATATTCAGTTTTTATATCCCCCACCACTCTCTCCTCAACAAAGGAGACTTGAGCAATTTGTGTAGAATTTGGTCGGGTAAGCAAACCACAGCTCTCCTAAACCCCGCTAGAGATAAGTGGTGGTTCTCACTTTCTCAGTGACAACTTGCACTGGGGACAGAGCTTGCTTTGGTCACCTCACAGCTTCAAACTCTGAAATACACAACCAGGTAGACCAAGCAACGGAATAATTTGCACCACTGTGTCCCATGAAAATGTTTCGATGTTTAGTTTAGATATTGCTAACTTGTGCTATTAACCTTTTGAGAAATGTGTAGTAATGTTTGTTTTGGGTTTGGTTTTGATTTATAACCGTTTAGTAGTCCCCAGCTAGTTACCAGTACAGATTTTACCCCATGGGTAGGATTCTGTTGTTAAGCCACATAAGAAGCACACTAATCCTGACACCACAAATGGAAAATATGAACCAAAAAAAAGAAATTTACACTGATAAGTTGAACAAACTCCCCATTTTTGATATTTGCATGCTCCCCTATCGACTGGCTGTGGCAATGTAATGCCTGTATAATGTTTTCAAATAAAAATAAATGCTTTATGAAAGCACCGAGTTCTTGGTTTTCTTGCGTGTTTCTCTGCGCTATGACAACCATGGAAGCGCTCCCGTGGGATGCTAGAAATAGCAACGAAAGTAGATAGCAGGGTACATGTCAAAATAAAAAGGAGAAAGAAAATATTTCCAAATTAGGCAAGGCACAGTTTGTCTCAGAGCTACAGCTTCGGAAAGCCAAATTGAGCATGTTCGTAATTTGAAAAATTCATTATTTATCTGGGTATTAAGAATGGGCTGGGGCTACGCCTTCAGGCTCACATTTAAAACACATGTAGAACAATTAAAATTTAGCCCCAAGAAACAGTTCCTCATAAAGGAAAGTTCTGTGTGTGCTGCCCTTGGCATGATGCCAGACTTAAAGGGTGAGCATTCCTCCAGAGCCCGACATTATTTATAAAGCAGATACTGTTCATATTTCTGCTCAGAATTTACACAGTATCCTGCAATAATCTCTCCTCCACTAACTGCAGTCTCCCAGCAACCCCTTAAGTACTTAGAATTGATTGTTACATGAATTTACATGTTCTTGTTATTTGTACCCACAGCAAAACCAGAACCAAACCCACAGCCATGGAGTCAATTCCGACTCATAGCGACCCTGTAGGACAGAATAGAACTGCCCCATAGAGTTTCCAAGGAGTAGCTGGTGGATTCAAACTGCTGACGTTTTGGTTAGTAGCTGAGCTCTTAACCACTGTGCCACCAGAGCTCTGTATCCATAATAAAGCCTCCAAAATTAAACTATCTGAGAAGAGTGTGCATTTAAATTGTAAATTAAAAATATTTTTAAAATATAAACATTAATTTTTCAAGAGAAAAGGAACAACGTTAGACCAGTGCTTTCTACGGTGCTCTTAAGCTGAGATCTACCATGATCTGCTTTTATAAATAGCTAGAACAGCGAGTACTTAATAAAAATAATTTGCTTGAAAAATGTGACTCATAGTTTGTAAAAAAAAGTTTTCTTCTGTTAAAAATATAAAGCTTTCTCTCTATAAAGTCTTGTTGACATTGATTTAGTAAACCCTTTGATCTAAGATGAAATATAGCTGAACTTCAACCCAGCCTATGTCCAAATGTCCAGCAATTCTAAATTATTGGGGTCCAAATAATATATACGATAGATGTATAGGTCATGTTCAGTCGGCTTCCTCAGTGGATTGCAGTTCTCCTGGGAGAAAGAACTGGGTTCCCTAACATTGAAGAGTTCTTGCAACGGTAAGATAAAGACGCGATCACATGATGTTTATAACTGTTAGATACAAATAGAAACCAGTAAAGTTCAGCAGGAGAGCTATAATTTATTATTCTGTCTTGCTGTTCCGCAGGCAAACAAATTGTAATCTCTGAAATTACAAGACCTGAAATCAGATCCAGCTCAGCTATTTTCAGTGCCTAGCAAAACACCTTGCACATGGGAGGTATTTGTACTTTTTTTTTTTTAAATAAATCTAACTCCTAAACCAGAAATACAAAGTTCAAGGGTAAGGTATTCTATTACAGAACGTCCCATTCTTTACTCAAGAAATACTTCTTGACTATTTTTTTCTCTATAAAAATTCTGTTCTTGGAAGAGAAAAAGTTGCCTTATCCATTCAACGCACTCTTCTAGGGAATTTTTTTACAAACACTTACATGCCTGGTCCTTCAGGATCAGGGCTGGGATAGAAAATAGCAAAGTTCTTTTTTTACTTGCAAATTTATAACACTGCTTCTTAACTGTGTACACTGAGCTTACTTTTCTCCTTCCTTTCTTCCTTTTTTCTTTGATTTCTTCTTTTTTTCTTCTTTGTTCTTTTTCTGCCTTTTTTCTTCCTGCAAGCAGAAAATGGAGGTCTTACTATGGGCCACCTAGGCAGAGCCCCTGCCCTTTATTCTCTATGTGGTCAAAAATGTTTAATTCAAAAAAATTATAATACAGCTGGAAAGCTCTGCACCCACCAGATGGCTTTTCATTAGTCCCTGAAAGGACGAGCCATTGTGCACCACTTTCCAGACAGCCAGACGAGTTGCCTTCAAATACTACCACAGCCTGATTAACAAGGCTAACTAATGATTAGAGGGAGGAGGTCTCCTTGAATAGACTCAGATTAGGGGCGTCCATCTGGATGGACAAAGGCCTGGTGTGGACAAGACTAAAATTTATAAAAGCATGAAAATGAGCTTGTTCATCAAGCCCCAGGGTTTGAGCTGGGAGTGATTCCATGCTTGAAGGATAATTTCAGGATAGACAAAAGTAAATATTAGTTTACATGATGGGGGGGGGGGTAATCTTCCTGAACTCATTACCCCAAAATGATGGTACAGACTAAAAATGTGTTAGGTCACCTAACAGATGGGAGAGCTACAATAGGGGCAGTAAGTAATATGACCACACAATTCATTATCCAATCTGTTAATACTTTTGAGAGTGAAAGCAGGCACGATTCATAAGTATGCCTGGACAACAGTTACAGACCCATCCTGTCACAGCAGAACCTAGCTGTGTGGTCACCCTAGCATTAAAGAGATGCACTGGTATATCCCTCTCCAAGGGAGGCAGAATGGTAGGGTGAAGCCAACCACTGGCCCACTATGGTGAGACTGTTCTTGGATTCTTATTCCTGGAGGGCAGCACTGGCCTAGGCTCCCAATCTTACTGTTAAGGCTACTTTCTTGGAATCATCTGTGGCCAGGAGTGGTGGAGAAGTAAGAGGAGTTCCAGTAGTAACATCCCAAACATCTCCACCCCTCGTTGATTGCTAAACGTGTGAATAAGTGAAAGGGCAAGACCTGTGGGACTACAGGAGGGAGTACTGCTGGAACTGATAAGAAGTAAATTACAGTAGAAACCCACACACACATACATTTCAAGAAATGCTGAGTGACAAACAAATGCACGGACAAATCAATGTGTATTCCTCACAAGAGAAAGGGGTAGATTCCCAGGTGCTGAAGAGTAGATGATTCATAGCGGTGGCTCAAAACCATTATACACCTATTTTAGCTATCTCATGCTGCTCTAACAGAAATACCCCCAAGTAGATGACTTTAACAAACAGAAATTTATTTTCTCACAGTTCAAACCCTTGCTGTCGAGTCAATTCCAACTAGGCTAGAAGTCCAAATTCAGAACACAAGCTCACAGGGAAGGCTTTCTCCATCTGCTCTGGAGGAAGGTCCATATCGTTCAGGACAGCATCTTCTCAGCTGTGTCCACAGGCAGGCCTCTCTCTGGCCGTTGGCCCTTCGGCCCCTTGGCCCCTCCACCCGGCCTTTGCCCTGCTTGGGCAAGTATTATGAAGCTCTTTAGTGATAAGTGCCCAGAGGCACCCCACTCAACCAGGAAGTCTCTTGCCTGAAGGTACTCAGCTCTCTCTCGCTCCATGGGTTGGCTCCGTTGCTGTCTCACTCCAGTCTCTTGGTTCTGCTGCCACCATTTCTCTGCCACTGCTTCTCACCATCTTGTGCCGTCTCTGGTGTTACAGCTCTCTGTGTCTCCTGGTTCTAGGAGGTTCTCAGCATAGGAACCCTGCACCCTGGGTCCAAAGGCCACACTCCTCTCCCAACTCTTCTTCTTGGTAGCATTGAGGTCCCTATCTTTTCTTGCTTCTCCCTCCTTTTATCTCTTGTTAGATAATAGGTGTGACTCACGTGAGGGTGTGACGAATAAGGGTGGTAAGGGTAAGGGTGATGACTTGACTCGCACCCTCTAATAAGGTGGTGATTCAAGACACCTGCCACACTAATCCTGCCTTATTAACATAACAAACAACTCACTCTCAAATGGCATAGAGGCTAGGATTTACAACAGATCACAAAATGAAGAATAATTACATCAGATCACAAAATGTAAGACAACCGCACAATACTGGGAATCGTGGCCTAGTCAAGTTGACACTTATTTTGGGGGGACACAATTTAATCCATAATAGCACCTGACATTTTCCCAACTATGTCTGTAAATAATATTTCTGAGACTTCTGGCCATAGATTGAAACTTAAGGCGATAATACATATGTTTGAACAAAGTTGGGTCTCATTCCTGCCTTTCTTGTCTTTGTAGTCAAGGAGAATTACTTCCACGGTACCTGAAGAGGTTTGATAAATGTTAAGTAATAGTAATAATTGCAGTGTCACAGATGGTTGGCCACTTGCCAAATTTCACAGCAAACTAGAAAAGCAATAAAAAAAAAATCTGCTTGTTCTTAAAATGACTACTTTTCTAAATGAAATTACCAAAGAGAGAGGAAATGGGCTATTCACTGGCATAATCAAAACAGTCTCTTCTGGGACTCCCTGGGAGCTTTTGTTTGAATTCTCTAATGTAGTTTTTTGTCATTAAATATGATTTTAAAAGCTAAATAGGTCACACATGCACATAAATGGTTGAGTGACTCACATAACAGCTTTATGTTCCCCAAGATTCTGCCTATCAAGCTGTGTTTTAATTAAAAGGAAAATTGTCAGAAAGAGAGGACAACTTAATGCAGGGAATTTGGTGCCATAGTTGAAGGCTGAGATTTCAAGTTTCATTCAGTTTTCGATTCATAATCATGGCTCTCAAACAACGAGTTCATTTTCATTTTAGCCACAAGCTTAGACCTAGAATTTGGGAGCTGGAGGGAACACTGAAGATCATTTCATTGGAAATCTCAACTTATTCTTTTGCATGTAAGTGTGAAGATGGTTTAGTTAGAAGGGAAGATGTTTAGCCTTAGACACCTGTGGCAAAATTTTGTGGCTAGCACAATAGTGCGTAATTCTTCAGTTAAAGGGGCTTTGTGATCACTAGAAAACAGAGTCAGAGGGCTAAATGCAGACAGATCCCTCCTGTCAGGGACACCAGAGCAGCTTCTTAGGCAGCTAGGTTAAGTGGTCCTTAGGAGGATCCCTATTATCAATCAACTCGAGTGTAATCCCAAAGAGAAGAGAAAGGAAAAGCACCCAGTATATGCCCAAAGTATACTGCCTCCACCTTTCTGGATTGAATCCATCTGGGAAAATTTGGGAATGGAAAATTTTCCCACTGCTACCCTTCCTCCACACACAAGTGTAAGAGAGGTTTTTGGGACCCGATTTGCCCATGCAACTCCCAAACCAGATATGCTACTAACAGCTGCAGTGGTTCATTTGTAAATGAAGTCAGGGCTGAGAGCCCACTGCCTCCACAGAGAGATTTCTTATCACCAGGTACATACAAGCTATCAATGACTGTATTGTCCCATGGCCTGTGTTGGGGCAGCGTCACTATGGGGCTGCTGTCCTTGGAAAACAATTCACCTGCCAGTGAATGAAGACCAAACTGGACTCTAGGATGAAGGAGCTTCTGTTTTCCTTTAGAGTACTAGAGCAACATAAACCACTCCATCAATAACATTTATCAAGTTATTACTGTTTATATTGACACTTAAAGTCTCTTTAGAGCCCCCAGGGTACTATAGGGCCACCACCTCCCACTTTTGGGCTTGTTGACTATTTTTGGTGAATCTGCCCTTCTACCATTTCCTTTGTGGCTGGCCAGATGGATTGCTTCTGTTTGCAGCGTAATCTCTTTTTCTTGACTCTTGACATTGTAAAGAAACAGGCTTTTATGTACTACTGCAATTTTCATTCTTTATATTATCACGATAAAGTAGAACATCTTCAGGGTATAGTGTAATTCCCATTTGTTTCTAATGAGATTGTGCTAGTATCTGCTTTTTGTATCCTCATATTATTTCTGTCTATTCCTCCTGAAATAATGAACTCAGCTCCACAGTAGTGTTTTGTAATTGTTGCCATCTCCTCGGCTTGGCCTTTCTCTTCCACTAGCTTGTTCTTGATGACCGCTTCATTGGGCATTCCAGGAAAATGGTGTTATTTACTTTAGAACTGAAATGTAACTGTATTTGATCTTTTGTCTTTCAAGCCATATAAGAACAGCAGAAAACTCTACTGAGCATGAATGATCATATCTCAGAGACCGTTTCTAGGCTGTAAGCACATTTGTTTTAAAAACGTGGAATAGAATTAGATTTTTTGATATCACACTGCATAGTCATTAAATGAAAACACTCTCACTCCTAAAAAACAGCGATTTTAAAATCAAATCATAGTTTTAAAATAATGGAAAGTTACTTTTTTTTCTCGTGTCCTTACCTATCAACACTGTATTTCAAGATATTCCCGTTAGCAAAACGCTATGAAATGTTTCACTTCTGGTGGAGTTGGCTCCTACTATCCATCCTGTAGACAGAAACTGAGTTTCTTCAGTGGTGGGACCATTGACTCCTTTAACTTATTTTTCATTTTTATTTCCCAAATATTATATATATATATATATATATATATATATATATATGTATGTATGTATATATGCTAGTCTTTCATTTATCTAAAGAAGCATTCTTGAGGGGAAGTATTACCAGGTAGAATAATAATAGAGAAAAGTGGATTTACACACTATTTGTCCTTTTATGTTTGACTTCTTTTGCTCAGTATAATGTTGTTTTCAAGATTCATCCATACTGTAGCATGACACACTATACATTTTATTTATTTGTTTTTTTATTGGCTTTCTCCCTGAGCTTGAATGTAAGTTTCAGGAGGACAGGAATTTGTCCTTTTGCTCCCTCCTTTAACCCGAGTGCCTGAAAGAGTACTCTGCACGTGGAGGCATCTCAATAAATTTGAGTTGAATGGGTGAATGAATTAATTCATAAATGAAGAAATGAATGACAGCTAAAGCCCTTAACACTGTATACCAAGCCCAGCATGACAGAATCCCTATCTTGCTCTCCAGCCTCATCTCCTATCTCTCTCCACTTTGCCCTGTGCACCTCAGCCAAACTGATTGTCTTCTAGTTCTTGAAAGCACACAGCTCCTGCCTCAGTCTTAGTGCTTGCTTTCTCCTCTGCTGGAAGGCTCTCTCCCTTCCTCCCCTTTTGTCCGGATAACTCCCCACTCATCCTTCAGAGCTTGAGTTAAACATGGCTTTTCAGAGAAACCTCCCCTGACTCCCCAGGGCAAAGTGAGGCCCATCTGTACGTGTGCTGTGGCTCCCTGTTCTCAGCACTTGTTTCCCTTCTAGAGACTAGTCAATGCCAGTATCCTCCCTCCACCCCGATGGAAAGTAAGCTCTGTTAGGAGCTGCTATAACCACACAAACTAACACAGTGTCTGACCTGTAGAAGGCATTCAGTAAGTATATGTTAAGTGAAGAATGAAGACAGATTTGTTGAGGCCACAAGGGATAAAACTAGAACCAAGAGGAGGAGGTTTCAGAGAGACAAATTTTAATTCAACATAAAGAAAAACTTCCTCAGAGTCAGGAGTGAGCCAAGATGGGGTGGCCTGGCTTACATGGTAGTGGGCATGATGAAAAGAGCAGAACAAGGCAAGAAGGAGGCTGATTGGATTCACGTGTCGGATGGGTCATAGGACCAGAACCGCAGTTTCCACACTGTGCCTCAGGGTTTGGGGACAGTCTTGAAGTTAGTCTCTAGGTTTTCTGGCACTCCAAATTTTGCCTTTCATTTTCTTTTGAGCATAAAATGTAAATTTCTATGGAAGAGAAACCATGGGTCTCAAAATTGAACACATAGTGTACCTTATTGTATTTCTTTAATTGACCATGTTCTCCACTGGAGTATAAATGCTATAAGACTGGAAAGAATGTTAAATAGTTGTTTTTGTTTGAAGCAACAGAAACTGGGTCTGACCAGGTTAAGGAAGAGGGGAAATTCACTTGCTGGAAGGGTTTGGTCTCAGATGTAGAATTTTGACAACATTGATGCCCCTGGTACCACCTTGACGTTTCAAAGACAAAACCGATAACACAATCACTAAACCAGTTGCTGTCGAGTTGACGCCATCTCATAGCAACTCCATGTGTGTCAGAGTAGAACTGTGCTCCCTAGGGTTTTCAATGGCTGATTTTTTGGAAGTAGGTCACCAGACCTTTCTTCTGAGTCACTTGTGGGTAGACTCCAACAAATAACCTTTTGGTTAGCAGCCGAGTACACTAACCATTTGCATCACCCAGGGACCCCATACAATCACTAGAAAGCTTTCTTTCTTTTTTTTTCTTAAACCAGAAATAATATTTTTAAAAATATTGAGCTCCTTCACAAATATATAGGAAGGTGAATGAGTGACTTTGGACCAATGAATAGACCCATTGCTATTTATCCAAGTTTAGACAAAAATAGAACAATTTTTATGAAAGAGGTAAACATTCCTGTGTGAAACACATAAAACCCTTGCTGTCAAGTTGTTTCTGACTATAGCGACCCTATAGGACACAGTAGGACTGCCCCATATGGGGTTTCCAAGGAGTGCCTGGCTGATTCGAACTGCTGACCTTTTGGTTAGCAGCTGTAGCTCTTAACCACTATGCCAGCAGGGTTTCCGGAACATATAAAGTAAGATGAAAATGATGATGAACAGTATCTCTTAAATAATTTACTCAGTTAGAACATTAGAATCCAAGGAAAGAAAAATCAGAAAACAATTTATCTTGGACCTGGTAGCAAAGGACTCTAAGCTCTTGTTTACTAAAACAAACTAACCCTTGATATTACGCTTGTGCCTAATATAAAAATAAATATAAACATTAACTGAAATAACAGGGGTTTCCCTGAATGATATATCCTTATTCAATAGTTCTTTCCAGATTCTTTTGACAATTCCAGGTTCTTAGTACAGTGCACCTTCTGGAAACAATTATGTCTGGAACGTGGATGCTTTTTCATGCTAAAGCACCAATTATTAGAATCCTGCTGTCTTAGTCATCTAGTGCCGCTGGAACAGAAATACCACAAATGGATGGCTTTAACAAAGAGTTTATTCTCTCACAGTCGGTAGGCTACGAGTCCAAATTCAGGGCATTAGCTCCAGGGGAACTCTTTCTCTGTTGGCTCTGAAGAAAGGTCCTTGTGATGCATCAGTTTTCCCTTGGTCTGGGAGCTTCTCTGCGCAGGAACCTCAGGTCCAAAGGACGCGTTCTGCTCCTGGCACTTCTTTCTTTGTGGTATGAGGTTCCCCTGTGTCTCTGCTCACTTCTTTCTTTTCTATCTCAAAAGAGATTGGATTAAGACACTCTCCAATCTTGTAAATGTCATCAGTATAATGGCCACTAATCCTTCTTATTAGATCATAGTGATTGAGTTTGCAACACATAAGGAAATCACATCAGATTACAAAATGGTACACAATTATACAGTACTGGGAATCGTGACCCAGCCAAACTGACAGATATTTTTGAGGGACACAATTCAATCCATGACACCTGCCATACGAGGTTTGGGATTGAACACACTGAGGTTGAATTTTCTAAGTGACAACGTCTGGGCAAAAAAGGCTCACAGAAACAAATCTGGGTTATATGAACTGAATTTGATTACCTTCTAGCAGTATTGATGAGAAGCTGTTGAGGGTTTGTCAGCTAGACTTTCATTATGAAATAAATGCATCTGCATATTATAAAACAGGTTCTGAAAGAGATTTAATAAAAATTGTAAAATATGAATTTTAAAAAGCTTTTGCATTGCTTTCGCAACTAACCAGCATTCCCCCCACAGACTCTGACATTCATACCAAGTGATAGTCATCTTTAGGAATAAAAAGACAAGTAATAAAGCTAACAAGAATCAGAAATACATGGAAATAAACAATGAGAAAACCTTTCATAATTTCTAATATCCTTCATAACATGTCCATGTTCTGACTTTGGAGTACTTCAAGAATTTTCAAAATTAGATACCCTGTCATCTGAGATACAAGATATAAATAGTTCAGAAAGAGAAAAATGTACAGACTATCCTAAAAAACTTCATGTTAAATCCAGATTTTCTGGAGCCATGGAGGCTGGATGAACCCCCCAAACTATTGCCCTGAGATAATCTTTAAACCTTACACCAAAAATATCCCCTGAAGTCTTCTTAAAACCAAACAATAATTTAGCTTAACTAGTAAAGAACGTCTGCATTGAGCATTATACTCTTTTAAGATCTGTCTATATGGGATCAAATTGACAAGAGTAATTTGAAAGATTAGATAAGAAACTTAGGGGACAGTGAGTATGTCAATGGAAGTTTGTGTCAATTCAGAAAATGATGGTGAGAACAGTTGCACAACTTGAAGAATGTAATCAATATCACTGAATTGTACATGTAGAAAGTATTGAATTGGTGCATATTTTGCTGTGTATATTCTCAATAACAACAACAAAATAAATATAATAAATTATATATTTTAAAAAACCTTCATGTTAGTCAGCCTTTTCTTCACAAAATGTTTTTCCAGAAAGCCTAACAAGTGGCAAAGCTGGTTGATGTGAGTTTCCATCCCTCTCCCTTCTTCAACCTACCCCTGACAGTTTCTAGAAAACAGGGAAATGCGGGCGGTCTACAGTCAAGAGCTGACTATAATTTCCACATCCTCTTCTGCCTCTTGAGAGGATATTTTAAGGAACACTTGATATTGAATATTAAGACATCAGATATTGCAATTTCCTCTGGAAAAAAAAAATGTATGTGGGTGCTCATTACAGTAAATCTCATTTTTCAAGAGCTAGTTCCAAGATAGAGGGAAAAAAAAAAAATACAACCTGGAAATGAAGGTCAAAGAGAGCCAGGTAAAACCATACTTAAAAGTCAAAAGAGAAAACAAAATAGGCAGGTTGGAATTAAACTAAGATACCAGAAATATTAAATGAATTTCTCCCCTTGAAAATATATGGAGAACCTCTAAAATAAACAACCATGGAAATAAGAGCTAGTTCAAAAGTTATTGTTAATGCTGTTAATAAAAGTGGGAATGGGAGTCTTTAGAAAATGGGAACATAAAGAGCTTTCCTTTCTATTCTGCCATATGGGGAGGTGACTATAAGACAACACGTTCTGCTTGTCCATGCTGTAATTGTAAGACAATATTCCAAATGTTCATGGTGCTCACAGGTTGTACCTGATCTCTAGATAGCCAGGAGGACATTAGAAAAAGGGCACCATTAACTAATATGGGTTACTCCATAAACATCACGTCCTTCCGCTCGGAGCCTTAACAAACATTAGCAAGTGGAAAGTAGCAGTATATAATCAGAAAAATTCCATAATGACCAGCTCCCCCTCAAAAGCTATCTGGGCAGAGATGATGACTCTTCTGTGAATACAGTCCAGCAGTGTAATCTGTGGAAAATAGCACCTCTGGCAATTAGTTTTAAATTGCTGAATGATGTCTCACAGCTGGTGATGGAAAACTGTGATGGCCAATAGAAACAGTTCATGGCCTCCCTCCCTGAGTGGTGCACAGGCTCTACCTGCTATACCTTAGACGCACTTCAGCCACCCCACTTATTGCCATGGGTGAGGGGCTTAAATGTGATCCTAACTACTGCTAATCTCCCCCTTCCAGGTAGGTTCATTTATGTGGACTGTAAACTTACGCTATGTGTGCCCACCTGCATCATAACTAAGGAGACCAAGGAAACTTACTCTTCCAGCCATTTTATACCCTGAGCCTAAGTGACTACATGTATCTTTTTAACCTTGCTAACAAACGTCCTACTGCATCACGCCTCCTTGACTTCCTGAGGAGGAGGGGGTGGTTAGCCCAAAATTGTATCTTTTAACTCGGCTAACAAACTTCATGCCTCAGTGGGAGTGGTGATTTGTTCTGAGGCCTAAAGATGCCAGCAGGGAGAGGAACAGAGAAAACCATGACTACCTGGCTTGTCTGAAGGACTCGCTCCCCACAGCGAGCATGAAAAACCTCCATTGGGAATGAAGGAGGGATGAGCTATCCTGCTCTTGGGGCTTCACCTCAGCCTTGCCCCTTCTTGGCAATGGCAACTATGGAGAGAGGGAGAGGAGTGGCCTAGCAGCCGCCATTGAATCCAAACAACCAACATGCTCCAGTCAGCTCTCGGGTCAGCAGAGGCTCCAGCAGACACTACTCTGTGTTCACAAGGAGGCCTGTGTCAGGGGACAAAGTAGTGCTGAATCACAATCCCTTGTACAGTGATTTGAACCTAGCTTGTGAGTAGAGTTTATTCTATGGTCACATATGAAATCCCTGGGTGGGCTACTATTTTAAAATGGGGATCCGTAAGAGTGGATTTCCAGTACCATGCAAACAAATTGCAAAATGCAGAAAGAATTTGGTACAAATCTTCTTAGAAAACCTTCCATCTCTTTCCCATCCTCAGCTGCCCTGTGATGTCCCTAGCTGCCCACTAATGACTAAGGTAAGAGATTACAAATCTTTAAGTAAGAGTCCCCTGCCAGTCCCCTCCAGATCACTCAAATCTGATCTATCCTCTCATAAAACTCTATCCAGCAAAGTCCTTCCCATCGAATAGGGAAGGGGGAGGTAGAAACAAAAGCAATAACTGACTCAGGGCATGCATATACTCATTAATTAATTCCCTCTTTCAGTAAGACTTACAGATACCTACTATGCGGCAGGTTGTTGGGACCCAAGGATGAATAAAGAAGATCCCTGCCCTCAACATGACAAAATGAGGTACTAAGGCCCTAGGCTGGGCCTGAAAAGGAGGTTTCCAAGTTCCAGTTTTGAAGCTATTAGACATACACCCACCTCCAGCCAATAGAAGACATTAGAGAGACTAAAAGAGGGTCAGTTTGGTAGGTGCCCCCCTCTTATTTATATTTTACCTCAGATCTCAAGTCAAGTGAGATTTGGATGAGATTTCTTGGAGAGCCTGATAAATATCATAAAGGGAATTTTGTCCAAAAGGATCATTCAGAGAGACAATGGGACCCTGTGATGGTTAATGTTATGTGTCAACTTGGCTAGGCCATGATTCTCAGCGGTTTTGCAGACATTATATAATCATCCTTCATTTGTGATCTGATGTGAGCAACCAATCAGTTGGAAGGGGAGTTTCCTTGGGGGTGTGGACTGCACCCAATAGATATTGATGTTCTGGCAAACCTCGTGTTCTCTCTTGATCCTGCGTTTGTCTCATCATCCTCTGGCCTCCAGTTCTTGGGACGTGAGCCAGTAGCCTGCTGCCTGACCTGCAAATTTTGGATTCCCCAGCTCCCGCAACCCTGCAAGCCAGCAGCCTGCCACCTGACCTGCAGATTTTGAGTTTGACAGCCCTTGCTACCGCATGAGTCAAGAGAAGCCTCCAGACTGCCACCTGACCCATGGATTTGGGACTTGCCAGTTTACACAATTGCATGAGCCATTTCTTTGAAATAAATCTCTCTGCATATATTTATATATATGTATATATATATATGCTTCACTGGCTTTGTTCCTCTAAAGAACCCAACCTAAGACAGACCCTATAAGAAGAGTCTTGGTGGAGGTGGAGGAATCAAACATGACCTGGTCAAGGGGTGATCATCTTATTAAGGAACAATAGATGAGTATTTGGAGGTGGACCCTAAGGAACTTACAGAGCACCCCAAGAGAGGAAGAAGCTGACAAATGTTGTCATACTTGGCTAAAATGATCCCTTCTTCCATATCTTGATACTTCCCCTTTGCCTTATTCACGATCACTTAGATTGCCTCACTTGACCACAGTCTCATCGCACATCTTAGCATAAATCACTGAATCCCTTTAAATGACCATCTCTGGCTCTTTGGTGAAAACTCACCCACATAACTAGCAATGGTTTCATTGTCCTTGCATACAATTATTTTGGCTTTTGTATGAGCAGTATTACCAGCTTTCCTTTACACAGTCGTACAACACACTTCGTGTTTTCATAATTCCCTGGGGACCACTGAGCTTATAGCTGGCATTCTGAGGGTGTAAAGAGAAGCACCGAATTTATAGCTAACATGTCTGAAGTGTGGGGAGCTTTGGGAAGCCCCGAGCTTACAACTGGAATCCTGAGGGGATAATAGGAAATCCATGAATTTGTAGTCAGCAGGTTAGATATGAGAAGGGCCTGGGGTACCCCAAGCTTGCAGCTGGTATCTGAGGTCTTGGGCAGCCTTGGCAGTCTGGAGGACTATACCCTTTAACTTGTGAGCCCTGACTTAGCTCCAAGTGATTAGGGTCAGAAGAAGTGCTGCGTGGGCAGCTGGTGTCAGAAGAGAAAGGAATAGAGTTGATAATAGAATACATTGATTTATTGGTATCAGAAAAGTGGGAGTTGATTGTATTTTTCCCAGCAGAAGGCTGGAGAATTAGGCTCAGAGAACAGTCAAAACACAAGGTAAAGACACAATCAAATAGGAAGCTACCGTTGTTATTGCTGAATGCTACCCTGGTCACTTGACTCAGCCACCACTAGCACTGTTACTAGTCATAGACAGTGCTGTTAAACCACTACAACAACTATCCAGTAACACATAACAGAGTTCCTTCATCTGTGCACCACTCGCTTAAGATTTAAAGTCTGAATATTCAATTATCCAAGTCAGGGTCATGTGCAAGGAAAGGGTGGATCTCCCCCAACTCATGGTTCCTCTAATGGATCCTGTAACCAACCAAGACTCTCATAATGAAGATTTCCCCACACTAGAAATGTCAGTTTGTCATACTATGGTAGCTTGTGTGTTGCTGTGATACTGGAAACTATGCCACCAGTATTTCCAAATACCATCAGGGTCACCAATGGTGGACAGGTTTCAGCTGAGCTTCCAGACTAAGACAGACTAGGAAGAAGGACCTGGCCATCTACTTCTGAAAAAATTAGCCAGTGAAAACCTTAGAAATAGCAGCAGAACATTGTCTGATATAGTACTGGAAGCTGAGCCCGTCAGGTTGGAAGGCACTCAAAATATGACTGGGGAAGAGCTGCCTCCTCAAAGTGGAGTCAACCTCAATGACGTGGATGGAGTCAAGCTTTCAGGACCTTCATTTTCTAATGTGGCATGACTCAAAATGAGAAGAAATAGCTGCAAACATCCAACAATAATAGGAACATGTAATGTATGACGTATGAACTAGGAAAATTGGAAGTCATCAAAAAAGAAACGGAATGCAAAACATCAATATCCTAGGCATTAGTGAGCTGAAATGGACTGGTATTGGCCATTCTGAATCAGACAAGCATATGGTATACTATTCCAAAAATGAAAATTGAAGAAGAATGACTTTGCATTCATTGTCAAAAAGAACATTTCGAGAACTATCCTGAAGTACAATGTTCAGTGATAGGATAATATCCATACACCTACAAGGAAGACCAGTTAATACAACTATTATTCAAATTTACACAACAACCACTAATGCCAAAGATGAGGAAATTGAAGATTTTTACCAAATTCTACAGTCTGAAATTGATCAAACATGCAAGCAAAATGCATTAATAATTACTGTGGTTGGAAAGTGAAAGTTGAAAACAAAGGAGTAGTAGTTGGAAGATATGGCCTTGGTGATATAAACGACAGCAGAGATCACGTGATAGAATTTTGCAAGACCAACAACGCCTTCATTGCAAATACATTTTTTCACCAACATAAATGGCAACTATACACATGGACCTCACCAGATGGGATACACAGGAATCAAATTGACTAGGTCTGTGAAAAGGACCACACGAGTTGTGGAATGATATCAAGGACAACATACATGAAGAAAGCAAGGGGTCATTAAAAAGAAGGAAAGAAAGAAAAGACCAAAACAAATGCCAGAAGATACTCTGAAACTAGCTCTAGCTAAAACGAAAGGAAGAAATGATGAAGTAACAAGAGCTGGACAGATTTCCAAGGGCAACTCGAGAAGACAAAGTATTATAATGAAATGTGCAAAAACCTAGAGTTAGAACACCAAAAGGGAAGAACACATTCAGCATTTCTCAAGCTGAAATAACTGAAGAGAAAATTCAAGTCTTCAGTTGCAATATTGAAGGATTCTATGGGGAAAATATTAGATGATGCAGGAAGCATCAAAAGAAGATGGAAGGAATACACAGAGCAACTACACCAAAAAGGGATGGTTGACATTCAAACATATCATAAGGTAGCATATGATCAAGAACTGATGGTATTTAGTGTGGAGCAGAACTCGAATTCAAGTAAAAAGACCAGGCTTAATGGTCTGACTGACACTGGAGAAACCCCCGAAGCCATGGTTCCCAGGTGCTCTGTTAACCCAGAACTAAAACCATTCCCGAAGCCTACTCTTCAGACAAAGATTAGACTGGACTATAAAACATAAAATAATACTCGTGAAGAATGTACTTCTTAGTTCAAGCAGATACATGAGGCCAAATGGGCAGCTCCTGTCAGGAGGAAGAATGAGAAGGCAAGAAGGAACAGGAGCTGGTTGGATGGACACGGGAAACCTAGGTTGGGAAGGGAGAGTGTACTGTCACATCATAGGGATTGCAACTAGAGTTAATAACAATATGTGTATAAATTTTTGTATGAGAAATTACATTGAGCTGTAAACTTTCACCTAAAGCACAATAAAATAAAATAAAAACCTTATGGATCACAAAAAAAAAAAGAAGAAGAAGAAGAAGAACCGATGATACTGAAGAAAGAAGTCCAAGCTGTACTGAAGGCATTGGTGAAAAACAAGACTGCAGGAATTGACTGAATACCAACTGAGATGTTTCCACAAATGGATGCAGTGCTGAAAGTGCTCACTCATCTATGCCAAGAAATTTGGGAGACTGCTACCTGGCCAACTGACTGGAAGAGATCCATATTTGTGCCCATTCCAAAGAAAAGCAATCCAACAGAATGTGAAAATTATCGAAAAACGTCATTAATATCACACACAAGTAAAATTTTGCTGAAGATTATTCAAAAGCAGTTGCAGCAAAACATCAACAGAGAACTGCCAGAAATTCAAGGTGGATTCAGAAGAGGACATGGAACCGGGGATATCATTGCTGATGTTAGCTGGATCTTGGTTGAATGCAGAAAACACCAGAAGGATGTTTACCTGTGTTTTATTGACTATGCAAAAGCACTGAACTCTGTGGATAATAACAAATTACAGATAACATTGTGAAGAATGGGAATTCCAGAACATTTAATTATGCTCATAAGAAACCTGTATATAAACCAAAGGCAGTCATTCGAACAGAACAAGGGGATACTTTGTGGTTTAAAGTCAAGAAAGGTGTGCATCAGGGTTGTATCCTTTCGCCCTATTCTATCTGTATGCTGAGCAAATAATCTGAGAAGCTTGACTATATGAAGCAAAACACAGCATAAGGATTGGAGGAAGACTCATTAACAACCTGTGACATGCAGTTGACACAACTTTGTTTGCTGAAAGTGAAGAGGACTTGAAGGACTTACTGATGAAGATCAAAGACTACAGCCTTCAGTATGGATTATACCTCAACATAAAGAAAAGAAAAATCCTCACAACTGGATCAATAAACAACATCATTATTAATGGAAAAAAGATTTATGTCAAGGATTTAATTTTATTTGGATCCACAGTCAATACCCATGGAAGCAGCAGTCAAGAAACCAAACGACATATTGCATTGGGCAAATCTACTGCAAAAGACCTCTTTAAAGTGTTAAAAAGCAAAAAGGTCACTTTAAGGTCTAAGGTGCACCTGACCCAAGCCATGGTGTTTTCAGTCGTCTCTCATGGGAAAGCTGGACAACGAACAAGGAAGACTGAAGAACTGATGTATTTGAATTATGGTGTCAGCAAATATTGAATATACCATGGACTGCCAGAAGAACGAGCAAATCTGTCTTAGAAGAAGTACAAGCAAAATGCTCCTGAGAAACAAGAATGGAAAGACTTCATCTCACATACCTTGGACATGTTGTCAAGAGTGACCAGTCTCTGGAGAAGAACATCATGCTTGGTAAAGTAGAGGTTCAGAGAAAAAGAGGAAGACCCTCAAAGAGATGTATTGATACTGTGGCTGCAACAATGGGCTCGAGCATAACACAATTGTGAGGATGGCACAGGACTGGGCAATGTAGGGTCACTATGAGTCGGAACTGACTCGATGCATATAACAACAACAACAACAGAAATGCTCAGCAGCCAACAATCAGGACAAATGACCTATCTTCATGAGCTCCCTAGAGACACTGGTCGTTTTTCTCTGTCCAAAAGCTAAACTATAGTATCACTTATTTTGAGAATCAGAATTAGAAGAAATAGCCTCATGACAGTTTGGATAAAGACTTCCATTGAGCTGAAAAGTCATGTGAGAGTTCCGGCAAAATGGCGCTCTAGGCAGAAGCATCACACCGTCCCTCCACAGCAAAGATCCAAAAAAATAAGCTGAAGAGAGAATACAATAATTCTGAAACCCTAAAACATCAAATGAAGAGATAAAGAACTCATCCAAGCACCAAATGGAGTGAGAAAACTGACAGAGAACGGAGAGTGAGGAGAGATTCATGCAGAGGTCCCCTACCAGCTAACACAGCGCAGATCCACCATCGTGGACTCCTATTGGAGACCAGCAAACAGGGTACAAGAAAGCAGCCTCACGGAGCGTCCAGCGGGAGACAAAACAACCGGTAATTTGTGATATACGCTTTCCCACCCCCCACACTTCTTCACCACTGCTCGGCCTCCTCTGCTTCCTGCAGCCACAATCTCTTGACCGGGAAACACCAGCTGCTTGGATTCCACACACCCAAACGGGTGCCTCTCTGAGTGCCATTTGTTGGCTGCTGGTGTTGCTTTTTTCCACTTCTTTTGATTTCTTCCTTGCCTCTTGCCACTTCCCCCTCCTTTTTCTTGAGTACCTCACTCTATACGTCATCTTTGCTTCTTCCTGAGGGGCTGCAGAGCTCCGGTAATTTGTGATATACCCTTTCCCACTCTCTAGCCTTCTTCACACACACTTGGCCCCCTCTGCTTCCTGCGGACACAGTCTCTTGTCCAGAAACACTAGCCCGCACTAGCTGGCTCTCTGAGTGCCATTTGTTGGCTGCTAGTGTTGCTTTTTTTTCTACTTCTTTTGATTTCTTACTTGCCTCTCGCCACCGCCCCCTCCTTTTGCTCGAGTACCTCGCTCTGTGTGCCATCTTTGCTTCTTCCTGAGGGGCTGCAGGGCTCCGTGCAAGTGTGGAGCTGCTTCCCAGTCTGGGCTGCCGTGCTCTTGGGATCCCGGGCCTTTTGTTCATTTGTTTGTTTTGAATTGTTGGTTTGTTTTCTTTTCCTTTTCTTGAGCTGGGAGCCCTTTCTGGCCAGGTGGAGCTGTGTGGCAAGGAGACTCCCCCTCGGCTTCCACAGACATGCAGAGGGATCCCTGAGGACATTTCTTTTTTGTTGGTTTTTCTTTTTTTTTCTGTTTTTTTGGGGGGCTTTCCTGTTTTTTGTTTTTGTTTTCTTTTTATTTGTGTAGTTTTCTTTTCTCTCTTTTTTCCTTTTTGTCGTTCTACATTGCTCAGTTTCTCGTCTCTCTATATCTTCCTTCTCTTTCTGTTACCTGAATACCTGGCATGGTATACCTCTATGCCTTCTAACCAGGCTGTACTGCAACACCCGAGAGTGACTTCCCAAGAACTCATAGCTGCACCGGTGGGATCCCTGGGAACTTTGTGGTTCTTTAACCTTTCTGGTTTTTATTTATTCATTTTTTTCTTTTCTTCCTCTTCCCCTTTCTGTTTTTCTCCATTTCATAGTCTCTCATCTTTCCACTCCAACGGCAAGCTCCCATGGCATTTTTTTTTGTTTTCTATTTCTATGTTTTTGGCTCCTGTTCCTCTCTCCTCTCTCCCATATCCAGCTTAGTTCCACACATAACAATCTCCCTGCTGCATCCTCCCTAGCTGCACTGGGCGCTTGACATCACACCACCAAGCAGCACAGGCATGGTCCACTGGAACCTCCCCTGCACTGATTACCAACCTGCCCAGGTGGCTGTAGTAAGTGCCACAAAAAACCCATCCCAGTAACTCCTCTACAGCTAGACCTGCCCTGCCATAACATATCTGAGTGACTGACCCTGCCAATTGGAGAAGGAGGCGAAAAGTATTGTGCCCACAGACGAGCAAACAACAAAGAACACACAGTCGGCCTGCTCAATCTTAGTCAAATTTTTTTTTTAAAAAAGGGATGAAACAAAAAAATCTACAATCAATAAATGAGAAAAATAACTACTGAATGCCCTGAAGACAGCAGAAAATATCAAAACATTTACAAAAACAGGACACGATGGTTCCAGTAGGCGTCCAAAATAAAACACCAGATGACTCTCCTGTGGAAGAAAATGCACTAGAACTACCTGATAGGGAATTCAAATCTCTAATACTCAGAATTCTCCAAGTGCTGAGGCAAAAAGCTGACAAACATGAGGAAAAACTAGACAAATTCTTGGAAAATACAGAAAAAAAATTGGAAGAATTCAGGAAAATAATGCAGGAACAAAATGCCCAAATAAATTCACAACTAGAAATTATACAAAGACTACAATTAGAAATCCAAAAAATAAACAACAAGATTTCAGAAATGGACTGTGTCATAGAAGGGCTGAGAAGCAGATCTGAAATGGTAGAAGACAGGATCAGTAGAATTGAAGACAAACACTTGGATACAACTCAGTTTCAGGAAAACTCAGAAAAAAGAACAAAGAAAAATGAAGAGAACCTGAGAGTTATGTGGGACACAATCAAAAGCAAAAATCTGAGAGTGATTGGAATTCCAGAATGGGAGAGAAAATAGAAAACACAGAGACGATCACTGAAGAACTGCTGACAGAAAACTTTCCCAATATCATGAAAGATGAAAAGCTGGTCATCCAAGAAGCTCAACGAACCCCATATAGAAGAGACCCCAAAAGAAAATCACCAAGGCATATCATATTCACACTCGCCAAAACCAAAGACAAACAAAGAATCCTGAGAGCAGTGCATGAAAAACAAGAAGTTACATACAGAGGAGAATGAATAAGACTAAGCTTAGATTATTCGGCAGAAACCATGCAGGCAAGAAGGCAATGGGATGACATATATAAAATCTTGAAAGAAAAAAATTGCCAGCCAAGAATAATATATCCTGCAAAACTTTCATTCAAATTTGATGGTGAAATTAGGTCATTTCCAGATAAACAGAAATTAAGGGAATATGTAAAAGTCAAACCAAACTTACAAGAATTATTAAAGGGAGTTCTTCGATCTGAGGACAAAAAGCTTCAGTTCACAGGCAGAACCTAGGATGCAGGATCATACCAGCCAGATACCAATCTAGGAAATGAACTCTCGAGGACTATCCAACACCAAAAGAAATACAACAGGGAATCAGAGCAGTTAATCAGAAAATGACAACAACATCAAAACAATAAAAGAGGGAATAAATGGCATAGGTATAGAACCTGCTAATGGAGAGGAAGGCGAGGTCATACTAAGTAATGGTAGACTGCTTCAAACTTAGAAAGATAAGGGTAAAATTCATGGTAACCACAAAGAAAGTTAACAAACATACTCATAAAAAAAAAAAAAGAGGAAAAACATAAAGTCTCAGCAAAAACAAAACCTACAAAAACAAAACAAATGAAAAAAACTCCACAAACAAAAGTAACTCAGCACAAAAGAGTAAGAAGAACAAAGAAAACGTCAGCACCACAAAAAAAAAGCACTACAAAATGACAGCAACAAACTCACATCTATCAATAATTACACTGAATGTAAATAGACTCAATGCACCCATAAAGAGACGGAGAGTGACAGAATGGATAAGAAAACAGGATCCATCAATATGCTGTCTACAAGAGACACACCTTAGAAACAAAGATGTGAAGTTTATTAAAGGTCAAATGTTGGAAAAAAATATATCATGCTAATAACTACCAAAAAAAAAAAGCACAAGTGGCAATTCTAATCTCAGATAAAATAGACTTCAAAATGAAATCTACCATAAAAGACAAAGAAGGACACTATATAGTGATTAAGGGGGTGATCCATCTTGAAGACATAACCATAATAAACATCTATGCACCCAGGGACAGGGCTCCAAAATACATAAAACAAACTCTAACAACACTGAAAAGAGAAATTGACAGTTCCACGATAATAGTGGGAGACTTCAACACACCACTCTCAGTAAAGGACAGAACAACTAAGAAGAAACTCAGCAAAGATACAGAAGACCTAAAGGGCACAATCAGCCAATCTGACCTCATAGACATATATAGAACACTCCATCCAACCACTGCAAAGTACACATTCTTTTCCAATGCACATGGAACGTTCTCCAGAATAGACCACATCTTAGGCCACAGAGCAATCCTCAACAAGATTCAAAAGGCTGAGATAATTCAAAGTATCTTCTCTGACCACAATGCCATCAAGGTAGAAATTAACAATAGAAAGAGCAAGGAAAAAAAATCAACTACATGGAAATTGAATAATACCCTGCTTACACATCACTGGGTAATAGAAGAAATCAGAGATGGAATCAAAAAATTCCTAGAATCAAATGAGAATGAAAACACATCATACCAAAACCTTTGGGACACAGCAAAGGCAGTCCTCAGAGGACAATTGATAGCAATAGATGCACATATCAAAAAAAGAAGAAAGGGACAAAATCAAAACATTAACTACAGAACTCTAACAAATAGAAAGAGAACAGCAAAAAAAAGCCCACAACCACCAGAAGAAAGGAAATAGTAAAGATCAGAGCAGAAATAAATGAAATAGAGAACAGAAAAACAGTAGAAAGAATCAACAAAACCAAAAGTTGGTTCTTTGAAAGAATCAACAAAATCGACAAACCACTGGCCAGACTGACAAAAGAGAAACAGAAGAGGACACAAATAACCCAAATAAGAAATGAAATGGGGGACATTACAACAGACCCAACTGAAATAAAAAGGATTGTAACAGAATATTATGAAAAACTATACTCCGACAAATTTGAAAACCTAGAGGAAATGGATAAATTTCTAGAAACACCCAGCCTACCCAAACTACAACAAAGTGATGTTGAAACTCTGAACAGACCCATAACAAGAGAAGAGATTGAAAAGGTAATAAAAAAAACTCCCAACCCAAAAAAGCCCTGGCCCACATGGCTTCACTGGAGAATTTTACAAAAAATTTACAGAAGAGCTTGTACCAGTACTACTCAAGCTATTTCAGAGCATAGAAGAGGAAGCAACACTTCCAAATTCATTCTGTGAAGCCAGCATAATGCTGATACCAAAACCAGGCAAAGACGTCACAAAAAATGAAAGTTACAGACCAATATCTCTCATGAATATAGATGCAAAAATTCTGAACAAAATTCTAGCCATTCGAATTCAGCAACATATCAAAAAAAAAAATACACCACGACCAAGTAGGATTCATACCAGGTATGCAAGGATGGTTCAACATTAGAAAATCAATCAACATAATCCACCACATAAATAAAAGGAAAGAAAAGAATCACATGAGCATCTCAATTGATGCAGAAAAGGCATTTGACAAAGTCCAACACCCATTCCTGATAAAAACTCTCAATCAAATAGGTATAGAAGGGAAATTTCTCAGCATAATAAAGGGCATCTATGCAAAACCAATGGCCAACATCATTCTTAATGGAGAGAGGCTTAAAACATTCTCCTTGAAAACAGGAACAAGACAAGGATGCCCTTTATCACCACTCCTATTTAACATTGTGCTGGAAGTTGTAGCTAGAGCAATAAGGCAAGAAAAAGAAATAAAGAGCATCCAAATTGGTAATGAAGAAGTTAAACTGTCCCTGTTTGCAGACGATATGATACTATACACAGAAAACCCTAAAGACTCCATGAGAAATCTACTGGAACTAATAGAAAGATTCAGCAGAGTAGCAGGATACAAAACAAACATTCAAAAATCAGTTGGATTCCTATACACCAATAAGGAGAACGATGAAAAGGAAATCAGGAAAACAACACAATTTTCAATAGACCCTAAAACAATAAAATACTTAGGAATAAATCTGACCAGGGATGTAAAAGACCTATACAAAGAAAACTACAAAACACTACTGCATGAAACCCAAAGGGATCTACATAAATGGAAAAACATACCATGCTCATGGATAGGCAGACTCAACATTGTGAAAATGACAATTCTACCCAAAGCAATTTACAAATACAACACAATCCCGATCCAGATACCAACAACATTCTTCAAAGAGATGGAAAAACTAATCATTAACTTTATATGGAAAGGGAAGAAGCCCCAAATAAGTAAAGCACTACTGAAGAAGAAGAATAAAGTTGGAGGACTCACACTACCTGACTTCAGAACCTGCTATACAGCTGCAGTAGTCAAAACAGACTCGTACTGATACAACGACAGCTACACTGAGCAATGGAACAGAATTGAGAACCCAGATGTAAATCCATCCACCTACGGTCACCTGATCTTCGACTAGTTCCCAAAGTCCATCAAATGGGGAAAAGACAGTCTTTTTAACAAATGGTGCTGGCAAAACTGGATATCCATCTGCAAAAAAATGAAACAGGACCCATACCTCACACCGTATACAAAAACTACTTCAAAATAGATCAAAGACCTGAATATAAAGCCTAAAACTATAAAATCCATGGAACAAAAAATATAACTAACACTTCAGGCCTTAATACATGGCATTAATAGGATACAAACCATAACCATCAATGCACAAACCCCAATAGATAAGCTAGATAATTGGGATCTTCTAAAAATCAAACACGTATGCTTTTCAAAAGACTTCACCAAAAGAATCAAAAGAGAACCTACAGACTGGGAAAAAATTTTTGGACAGTACAAGTCAGACAAAGGTCTAATCTCCATAGTCTACAAGAAAATCCAACACCTCTACAACAAAAAGACAAATAATCCTATTAAAAAATGGGCAAAGGAAATGAACAGACACTTCACCAAGGAAGACATTCAAATGGCCAACAGACACATGAGGAAATGCTCACGATCACTAGCCATTAGAGAAATGCAAATTAAAACCACAATGAGATACCATCTCACCCCGGCATTACTGGCACGAATCAAAAACACTAGAAATAACAAATGTTGGAGGGGCTGCGGGGAGATCGGAACTCTTATGCACTGCTGGTGGGAATGCAAAATGATACAACCATTTTGGAAAATGATATGGTGCTTCCTCAGAAAGCTAGAAATAGACATACCATTCGATCCAGCAATCCCACTCCTTGGAATATATCCTAGAGAAATAAGAGTCATCACTTGAATAGACATATGCACACCTATGTTCATGGCAGCATTGTTCACAATAGCAAAACGACAGAAACAACCTAGATGCCCATCAACAGATGCATGGATAAACAAACTAGGGTACATACACACAATGGAGTACTATGCAATGAGAAAGAACAACAATGAATCTGTGAAGCATCTCATAACATGGATGAAACTGGAGGACATTATGCTGAGTGAAATAAGTCAATCACAAAAGGACAAATATTGTATGAGACCTCTATTGTAAAAACCCACGATAAAGTTCACACACAAAATGTAACTATCTTTGTTGGTTACCAGGGATGGGAGGGGTGGGGAGGGAATATTAAATAGGCAATATATAAGTGGTATCTTGGGTGAAGGGTGAGACAGTACACAATACAGGGGAAACTAGAACAACTTGTACAAGGAAAGGTCATGGAAGCCCCGTAGACACATCCAAACTCCCTGTGGGACTGAATTGCTGGGCGGAGGGCTATGGGGACCATGGTCTCGGGGAACATCTAGCTCAATTGGCATGACACAGCTTATAAAGACAATGCTCTACATTCTACCTTGGTGAGTAGTGTCTGGGGTCTCAAAAGCCTGTGAGCGGCCATCTAAGATACTCCCCTGGTCTCATCCCTTCGGGAGCAAGGGAGAATGAAGAGAACGGGATACAAGGAAAAGATTAGCCCAAAGGATTAATTGTCCACAGCTACCAAGGCCTCCACTGGACTGAGTCCAGTACAGCTAGATGGTGCCCGGCTACCACCACTGACTGCTCTGACCAGGATCACAACAGAGGGTTTTGACAGAGCTGGAGAAGGGTGTAGAACATAATTCTAACTCACACAAAAAAAGACCAGATGTACTGGTCTAAAGGAGACTGGAGAAACCCCGAGAGTATGGCCCCCAGACACCCTTTTAGCTCAGTGGTGAAGTTACCTCCGAGGTTCACTGTTCAGCCTGGGAGTGGACAGCCTGGTAAAACCAAATGAGACTAACGAGGTTCAGTAGTCCAGTGACAAGGGCCAGAAGGCAGAAGGGGACAAGGAAGCTGGTGATAGGGAACCCAAGGTTGAGTAAGGATATTGTTGATGTGTTGTGAGATTGTTAACCATTGTCATAGGGCAACATTTGTAGTAACTGTTAAATGAGAAACTATTTTGTTCTGTAAGCCTTCATCTTAAGTGAGAATAACAGCACAATTGGAAGAGCGTAGTCAATGTCACTGAACTGTGCATGTAGAAATTTCTGAAATGGGTATCTTTGGCTATGTGTATTTTCACCAAACAAAAAGGTTGAGAAGTTAGAGGGTTGATATGTTGTGGGATTGTTAACCTATGTCATAAAACAACATGGGTACTACTGTTTCGTGAGAAACTATTTGTTCTGTAAGCCTTCACCTGAAGTACAATTAAAAAACTAATTAATTAATTTAAAAAAAATAAAAATAAAAAGTCATGTGAACTGACTCTGCTTTCAGCTTATGCGTAATACCACTTTGGGAAGGGCACTTCACACTTCACACTGGCCCTTCCCTGTTCTGAGCAGTCTATTTTATGTAGATGATGGTGCTTCATTACCACAAACTAGAATGCTCCCAAGTATTGCTTCCTGACTTTTCTCATGCCATAGGCACACATAGAAAACCATAACATTTAAAAGGCACACTGAGGCAAACAGAATCGGTTGTTGGGGTACAGGCATTGAGCCTGGGGATGTACCCAGGTGCCCCAGTTGTCTCAGGCCACCTCAAGGACGAGGAGATTAACATGTCAGCTCACTTGTAGCCCATGCAGAGCTCGCTCACTAGTGCTACAGCAGACCAGTTGGGGAAATTCTACCTTGATAGACAACTGGATGGGGAAATTTGGAACAGGTAAGGGTGATGGTTGAACAACATGATGAACAAAAGTTAATGTCAATGAACTGTTCATATGAAGAACATTGAAAGAGCAAATGTTTTGTTACATATACATTTACCTCAATTTAAAAAAAAGAGAAAAAATATAGACAACTGGCCTGCTACCTCATTACTGCCAGCAAGAAGGGCTATACATCAACTCTTCATAAATTAATCCATTGTTTTTGACAGGCTTTATTTCCAAACATTGAACTGATTTCTATTTATAGCTGCTGATGCTGTACTACCTCATTTGATTTAGTTACCCAGTTAAGCTTTATGCAATAAGATTATCTCAGAGTGCATATCAGGAAGCTACATTATTCAAAGCTGGATATTGTATGAGTATTTAATGAAATACTTTCATGTGCAAGCATTTAATAACTCTTGCCTTAAACTTTTTCCAGACTTAAATTATGGCCATTACTGATGTCAGATGGATCTTGGCTGAAAGCAGAGAATACCAGAAAGATGTCTACCTGTGTTTTATTGGCTGTGAAAAGGCATTCGACTCTGTGGATCATAACAAATTATGAATAATATTGTGAAGAATGGGAATTCCAGAACACTTAATTGTGCTAATGAGAAACCTGTATATAAACAAAGAGGCAGTCACTCGAACAGAACAAGGGGATACTTCATGGTTTAAAATCAAGAAAGGTGTGCATCAGGGTTGTATCTTTTCATCATATTTATTCAATCTGTATGCTGAGCAAATAATCTGAGAAGCTTGACTATATGAAGAAGAACACAGCATAAGGATTGGAGGAAGACTCATTAACAACCTACAATATTCAGATGACACAACCTTGCTTGCTGAAAGTGAAGAGGACTTGAAGGACTTACTGATGATCCAAGGCTACAGTCTTCAGTATGGATTGCACCTCAACATAAAGAAAACAAAAATCCTCACAACTGGACCAATAAGCAACATCATGATAAATTAAGAAAAGATTGAAGTCGTCAATGATTTCATTTTATCTGGATCCACAATCAACGCCCAGAAAGCAGCAGTCAAGAAATCAAAAGACACGTTGCATTGGGCAAGTCTGCTGCAAAAGACTTCTTCAAAGTGTTAGTAAAATTGTCACCCTGAGGACTAAGCTGTGCCTAACCCAAGCCGTGGTATTTTCAATTGCCTCATGTGAAAGCTGGGCAGTGAATAAGGAAGACTAAAGAAGAGTTGATGCATTTGAATTATGATATTGGTGAAGAATATTGAATATACCATGGACTGCCAGAAGAATAAACAAATCTATCTTGGAAGAAGTACAGCCAAAATGCTTCTTAGAAGCAAGGGTGGCAAGACTTTGTCTCATGTATTTTGGACATGTTATCAGGAGGGACCAGTCCCTGGAGAAGGACATCATGCTTAGTAAAGTAGATGGTCAACGAAAAAGAGGAAGACTCTCAATGAGATGGACTGACACAGTGGCTGCAGCAATGGGCTCAAACACAGAAACAATTCTGAGGATGGCACAGGATCAGGCGGTATTTTGTTCTGTTGTAGATAGGATCGTACTATGAGTTGGAATTGACTCAACAGCACTTAAGAACAACAATATCCTGTGGAACAAAATTTTGGGACTTGATTTCCCATTCACCTGTAATTTAGAGAAGGCCCAGAATGAGTTTTCAGGAAGAACCTTGACTCCACCTGTGGTTATTTTCTCAGGTTATGTCCAGCAAATATAGATGGCCTCCAGTTTATGCACGTTTCTTTAGATCTCTGAACCACACAAGAAGATGCTCAGCTGAATATAAATCAAGTGGCTCTTTAGGTTACTGGCAACTTTGAGAAAATGCATACCTGATACTTTTGTTGTTGTTGTTAGTTGGAGTCAAGTCAGCCCATCAACTCACGGTGACCCCATGAACAAGTAAGCAAAATTCTGCCCAGTTCTGCACCATCCCCCTGATCATTTGTAGATCAGACTATTGTGATCCATAGGGTTTTCACTGGCCTATTTTCAGAGGGAGATTGCCAGGTCTTTCTTCCTAGTCCATCTTAGTCTGGAAGCTCCACTGAAACATGTTCAGCATCATTGCAACATGCAAGCTTCCACTAACAGACGGGTGGTAGCTGCGCATGAGGTTCATTGTAAGGGAATATGACTACCACCACAATGCCCCTCAACTATTAGCAAAAGTTCAGCTGAAAAGAAACAGTATCTGTTGCAGACTGCCTGAGGGAAACACAGTCTGTTCATTTCTCCCAGAACATCTCACCCAGTGTGCCACAACATGGTATGCTGTGAGTTAGTGACAGGAGTACCCAAGATTTTGACCTGCTGCCTTCAGGAAGCTAGGTGGTGTCTGGGACAGGTGAAGTCCTGGGGACTCGTTAACTCCAGCCATGAGAAACGTCATTGTATCATTCCATGCACTATGCAAATATTATCATTTTGGGGTGGGAAAAAGATTGAGAAGCATGCTCTGTTGTTGTTGTTAGTTGCTGCCTAGTCGATTCCAACACATGGTGACTCCGTGTGTGCAGAGCAGAGCTGCTCCATAGGGTTTTCAAGGCTGTGATGGTTCAGAAATAGTTCACCATGCCTGTCTTCCTCTGCTTGGACTCGCACCGCCAACCTTTTGGTTAGCAGCCAAGGGCTTAACCATTTGCGCCACCCAGGAACTCCAAGCATGCCCAAGATGTCCTAAAATCTATCCCTGGATTAGGACAGACTGGCAGAGATCTGAACACTGGAACCACACTACTGTTATGGAATTAACTTTTTGGGGAATGTCATTAGCCTGTATTGAAGGCTGTTACCAAGAGACAGTCCCATATCATTCATTACTGTGTTGACTGGACAGATGGACATTGTTCATTATACCATACAGTATCTTCTCAGTTACAACGTGCAGGAGAACCTTCCCTCTGATCTTAGTATCGAGAAGAGCTGTGCTCTGGAGCACCTGCTTTTGTTTTATGTCATGGGCAGGACACTGTGAATCTTGTAACTGATCATATTTCCCTGGCTAAACTGGTTCTGAGAGGGCTAGAATAAAATTTGAAGCCTGTGTCTAAAGTGTTTATAGGATGCCCAGGCAAATATTTTCTGTACTAACCTCACACAGGGATTCATCTTACTTTCCTAACCCCTAAGTTCCCTGATAATTTTCAATTTATTTCACCCTGTTATATTTTATGTATTTTTGTAATACACTTTACATCATTTTAGGAACAAAGTAGAATGGGAGGAGAGGGGGGAGGAGAGAGAGAATGAAAGGAAGAAGGGAGAGAAGGAGGAAGGAAGGGAGGGAGGGAGGACAGGAGGCAGACTGCTTTAAAATTCTTGACCTACTATATCACTGTGATTTGTTAGGCTAAATCACACCTAGAAGGTAGGTTTTACAGAGTGACTGTAACATACTCATTTTTATACACTTAAACTTATGGTTCTCAAAAAATGAGTAAGTTAATCTGTTGCCATCAACTCATAGTGACCCTATGGGACAAAGTAGAACTGCCCCATAAGGTTTCCAAGGCTGCAATTTTTACAGAAGCAAACTGCCATGTTTTTCTCCCAGGGAGTGGCGGATGGGTTGGAATTGCCAACCTTTCGGTTAGCAACCAAGAACTTAACCACTGTGCCACCAAGTTTCTTTAATGAATAAGTAGGTATGGATAAAAATATTTTAAAGCTATCCGTTAAGAGGAGCCCTGGTGGTGCAGTGGTTAAGAGCTCGGCTGCTAACCAAAAAGCCAGCACTTCAGTTCCACCAGTCACTCCTTGGAAACCCTATGGGGCAGTTCTAATCTGTCCTATAGGGTTGCTATGAGTTGGAATCAACTCAACAGCAACTGGTATCCATTAACATAAAGAATATCATCTGTAGCTCTACTAAATCTAAAGCCTCTTAAAGGACAGAACTATCTTACTTATCTTTGCAACATACTTTCCACCCCACCAGAGCATTGAACAATAAAGTGCATATATTTGGTGTTTAATGCATGTTTATGAATTGAATTTGCAGTAGATGTAAGTGGACCTTACCTGTAGGCAGTTGCTTATGTGTGTGATTTGGGACCCACAAAGCTTCTGTGTGCAATAAGTATCTCCTCATCATACACGGTAACTGAAATTCCTACTATTTCTTTGAGTTAAGCTCATGTTAAAGGTAGATGTCTTATCAGGGAGCGATGTTTTTGGAATGCATAGTTTGTTAAGCTATCTGTCTAAGATTATGACTCTGGGGAAGGGAAATATAAAATAGGTGAGTTTGGGTTGAGGTTGAGATGGGAGGAGAAATGGAGATAGTACTTCAAACAAGGTATATTCTTGTGGTTGTTAAGTGCCATCGAGTTGATTCCAACTCATAGTGACCCTATGCACAACAAAATGAAACACTGCCTGGTCCTGCACCATCCTCACAATCCTTGTTATGCCTGAGCCCATTGTTGCAGCCACTGTGTGCCGTCAAGATGCATACATAATTACCGGTGATTTGAATGCAAAAGTTGGAAACAAAGGAAAAGGAATAGTAGTTGGAAAATATGGCCTTGGTGATAGAAACAACACCAGAGATCACATGATAGAATTCTACAAGACCAAAGACCTAGTCATTGGAAATACTTTTTTCAACCACATAAACGGCAACTATGCACCTACACCTAGCCAGATGGAATGCACAGGAATCAGATCAACTACATCTGTGCAAAGAGACAATGGAGAAGCCCAATATCATCAGTCAGAACAAGGTCAGGAGCTAGCTGCAGAACAGACCATCAATTGCTCATATGCAAGTTCAAGTTGAAGCTGAAGAAAATTAAAACAAGTCCTTGAGAACCAAAAGATGACCTTGAGTATATTCCACCTGAATTTAGAGACCATATAAGAATAAATTTGATACACTGAACACTAACGACCAAAGACCAGCTGAGTTGTGGGATGACATCAAGGACATTTTACATGAAGAAAGCAAAAGGTCATTAGAAAGACAGAGAAGAAAGAAAAGACCAAAACGGATATCAGAAGAGACTCTGAAACTTGCTCTTCAACATAGAGCAGCTAAAGCAAATTGAAAAATGATAAAGTAAAAGACCTGAACGGAAGACTTCAAACGGTGGCTCAAGAAGAGAAAAGTAAAGTATTATAATGAAATGTGCAAAGACCTGGAGTCAGAAAATCAAAAAAGGAAGAACACACGGTTGGCATTTCTTAAGCTGAAAGAACTGAAGAAAAAATTCAAGCCTTGAGTTGCAGTGTTGAAGGATTCTGTGGGCAAAATATTGAACGATGCATGAAGCATCAGAAGAAGATGGAAGGAATACACATAGTCACTGTACCAAAATGAATTGATCGATGTTCACCACTTCAGGAGGTGGCATATGATCAAGAACCGATGATATCGAAGGAAGAAGTCCAAGCTGCACTGAAGGCATTGGTAAAAACAAAGCTTCAAGAGTTGACAGAATACCAATTGACATGTTTCAACAAACAGATGCAGCACTGGAGGTACTCACTCGTCTCTGCCAAGAAATTTGGAAGACAGCTACCTGGCCAACCGACTGGAAGAGATTAATATTTGTGCCCATTCCAAGGAAAGGTGATTCAACAGATTGCAGAATTAACAAACAATTTCGTTATAATGACATGCAAGTAAAATTTTGCTGAAGATCATTCGGAAGCAATTGTAACAGTGCATCAATAGGGAATTGCCAGAAATTCAAGCCAGATTCAGAAGAAGGTGTGAAACGAGGGATAGATATCATTGCTGATGTCAGATGGATCTTGGCTGAAAGCAGAGAATACCAGAAAGATGCTTACCTGTGTTTTATTGACTGCAAAGGCATTCGATGTGAGGATTATGACTAATTGTGGATACCATTTTGAAGAATGGAAATTCCTGAACACTTAATTGTGCTCATGCAAAACCTGTAGACAGACTAAGAGGCAGTCTTTTGAAGAGAACAAGGGATACTGGTGGTTGAAAATCAGGAAAGGTGTGCGTCAGAGTTGTATTCTTTCACCATTCTTATTCAGTCTGCATGCTGAGCAAATAATCCAAGAAGCTGGACTATATGAAAAAGAACAAAGCATCAGGATTGGAGGAAAACACTTAACAACCTTTGATATGCAGATGACACAACCTTGGTTGCTGAAAATGAAGAAGACTTGAAGCACTCACTGATGGAGATCAAAGGCTACATACAGCCTTTAGTACGGATTGCACTTCGACAAAAAGAAAACAAAATTTTTCGCAACTGGACCAATAAGCAACATCATGAGAAATGTAGAAAATACTGAAGTTGTCAAGGATTTCATTTTACTTGAGTCCACAATCAGTGCCCATGGAAGCAGCAGTCAAGATGTCAAATTCGTATTGCATTAGGTAATTCTGTTGCAAAAGACTTCTTTAAAGTTAGTTTGAGGACTAAGGTGCACCTGACCCAAGCCATGGTATTTTCAATTGCCTTATATACATGCAAAAGCTGGACAATGAATAAAGAAGACCAAAGAAGAATTGATGCGTTTGAATTATGGTATTGGTGACGAATATTGAATATACCATGGATTTCCAGAAGAACAAACAAGTCTGTCTTGGGAGACATACAGCCAGAATACTCCTTAGAAGTGAGAATGGCGGGACTTCGTCTCAAGTACTTTGGACATGTTATTAGGAGGGACCAGACCCTGGAGCAGGACATCATGCTTGGTAAGTAGAGGGATCAGAAAAGAGAGGAAGACTCTAAATGAGACTGATTAACACGCAGCTGCAATGATGGGCTCAGGCACAGCAATGATTGTGAGAATGGTGCGGGACCGTACAGTGTTTCTTTCTATTGTACTTGAGGTTGCTATGAGTCGGAACCAACTTGAAGGCACCTAACAACAACAATAACAACTGTTAGAACACCAATGATTTCTCAGAGTAATGGAGTGCTTAATGCACACCAATTTTTGGGAAAGCTTATGATGATGGAGGAGAATTAAAATTGCAGACTGCAGCAGCTGAAAATCCCCCACTGACTCAAGAATAACACATGTCATATTTCCCTGATGGAGGTGAATGATTTGTTTACATCTTAAAAGATATTTGGCAGCTCTTGCGGACATTTTGCCGAGAAAGATCTCCTTCCAACACTATTTCTACTCTGGCATTCATCATTGCAACCTTGCAGGCTAGAAATGCAAAGACATCATGGGAGGGCGGAGAGGGGAAAAAACGGCAAGCATGTGCCTTGCTGTGTGTGTTACCACCTCATTAGTGCAACTCCGTCTAGCAGGGCCCCTAATGGGTTCAAGCCATTTTGCAAGCTGCTCCCTTGCCCGTTTCGGCAGCTGTTTCCCTCTCCTTCACTCCTCTTCCGCATTTTCTCCCTTTCTGACTGTTGGAAGTCCTCTAAGCTTTCTATAACCTTCTGAGTAGTTTTCACTACACAGGGCTGCCTCTTCTTTCTTCCTTTTCTAGTTTCATGTGTGGGAAACCTATTAAATGCTTACCAATGAATTATGTACATTCGGTGTGCTTGATTCGCCGTGTTTACAGAACCTAAAACCATAACCAGGGTAATTCAGAAACACTGTTGCATTGGGGAATGTTTCTACCCTAAGTGCTTCCTAAAGAGCTAAAGTTGTAGTCACACTACCCCTGCCACCACCCACTCTGGACCTGTCCCACAGTACCTGCCACTGTGTCCCAGGGGTGAAGAATAATATATCAGCTCCTCCCCTGAGTCATTTCAGAAGAACCTCTGATGGCCTGCTACAAGGCTTCCGCTGCCTGGGGTAATGCAGTGTGAGAGAAGTCTGGAGAACGGCTGTGGATAGGATGTCAAAGAGGCACTTTATCCTCTTTTGTGTCGTGTATGTGACTCAGCATGTCCCCAGGCACTAGGAGTCTGTGATAAAAGGATCCAGGAAGAAAATTCCTCAGAGGTCATCCAAAATCATCCAACCCTAACTTTAGAAGTCAAACAATGTTCTGTTCTTTCTCTCTCTCTCCATTTTCTTTTTTGTGACTATATTTTCCTTTCCTTACTAAAACCAAATGCCCTAAACACATTTTCTTCTTTAGAAGGATGTTAACTACAGTAGTCATAAAAAAAGCACTCTCTCACTCTGTCACTATTGAAGCAATAAGATTTATAAATAAATGTTATGGATATAATCTCAGTTGAATATTACATGGCCAATCCAATTAACCTAACATTGAATTTAGCAGGGGAAATGGGCCTTCTGTGAGCTGAAGAGAGAGAGATTAGAAAGAGCTTCAAGTAAGATTACCTAGATTCACATTCTCTGACAGCTAGCTAGACAAGAAAATGTAAGTATCAGACTAGTTTTGCATTTGTTGATGTTATTTTACTTTTGGGCAAAATATCTAAATTGTACTTACTCCTTGATAAAGAGAGCTAGAGAGAAATGTGTTTACCAATGAAGCTACCTTCACTGAAATAGTACATTAAGAAGAGAGTATAAAGGGGGGAGAGGGAGGAGACTCTTCTAGGTCTGAAACTATTTATTACTGCCCCATTACCTTTCATCAGTTGAGGGTGTTAGGACAATCTGTGATCTTAAATCCTCCAAGTTAAAATTAATGACTCTTATAAGGCAAACAGAGAATTTCTCTTGCGTTGTTCTTGTGCTCCCTGCTTCTTCATATAGCAGTGAGGAGGTTTTTGACCATATTGTTCTTATTGTTAGTTGCCATCAGGTTGATTCCAACTCCTGGTGACCCGTGTGTTACAGACTAGAACTGCTCCATGAAGTTTTCTTGGCTGTAATCTTAACAGAAGCAAATCTTTCAGGCCTTTTTTTCATGGTACTGCTGGGTGGATTCAAACACTAGGTTAGCAGTTGAGTGCAAATGACTTGCACCACCCAGGAACCTTTTTTTGACCACCCCAAAACCCATTGCCATCGAGTTGATTCTGACTCATAGCAACTCTGTAGGACAGGGTAGAACTGCCCCACAGGGTTTCCAAGCTGTAATCTTTACGGAAGCGGACTCCCACATCTTTCTTTTGTGGAGTGGCTGGTGGGTTCAAATTGCCTACCTTTCGGCTAGCAACTGAGCACTTAACCACTGCACCAGCAAGCTCCTTTTTTTTTTTTTTTTTTTTGGCCATAGAGATTTACAATTGGTCAAGATGATTTTAAAAAGAAACAGAGAAATACCAAATTGATGGCCATTATGAGTCAAAAAGCGAGCTGATAAGAATGCCCATGCTAAAGTGCAGTCTGAGGCCAATGGGGAGAAAAATAATTGCAGTAAGTATACTGCCTGGTGGGAAGTCACTGAGCACGGGGTCATTTCAGGAGCCTCTAGACCACTGCTCAAATGGAGAGGCAGAAACAGGCATGCTGAGACTTTTACAGAATGTAGTAGCAAGTATCATCCAAACATCCACTGCCCCCAGGATGGAAGGAGCAATCTTACCAATTATGGTTGTCAAATTCATAAACCAGGGCAGCACGACAACCTGGGATGACTCAGAGAAAGTTCAAAGCATACCTCCACGTTTTTTTTCCTCACTGAGCAGTGGAAGGCACTGAAGCATTGTAAGCAAAGGAATAATGTGATCAGAAAAATCACCGCTGAATCAGTCAAGTTGCAGTCCAGGAACAGAAACCACATCAGTTATTTTAAGAGATAATTTAATGTAAAGAATTATTAACTAGGTAAATGAAAAGGCCAGATGAGAACACAAAGTTATCACCACTGTAGCCCAACAGCTACCGTGTAGAAAACAGCTACCACCTCTAGGGCTGTAGGTACAGAGGGAAGAGGATAGGATTGTTAAAACTCAGAAGCTTGGAGGAGGAGTCCCATGGAGCTGAAACTCAAAACCTTGAGGAAGGGGTGCTGCTCAGCTGGTGCTAGTGTCTCTGAGCTCAGGTACCCATGGAGCTGGGACCCCAGACTCTGATAAGGAGTGCTACTTGACTGGTGCTGATGTCTGAGCTCAGAGAAACTGTGAGCAATAAAGTTTTTACAAGTATGGTAAGAGCTCAGATTCTTTACAGCTTGTCTTAGTCATCTAGTGCTGCTCTAACAGAAATACCATAAGTGGATGGCTTTTAACAAAGAGAAATTTATTCTCTCACGGTCTAATATGCTCCAAGTCCAAATTCAAGGCATCAGCTCCAGGGGAAGTCTTTCTCTCTCTGTCAGCTCTGGAGGAAGGTCCTTGTGATGCATCAGTCTTCCCTTGGTCTGAGAGCATCTCAGTACAGGAATCTCAGATCCAAAGGACGCACTTTGCTCCCGGTACTGCTTTCTTGGTGGTATGAGGTTCCCATGTGTCTCTGCTTGCTTCTCTCTTTTATTTCTCAAAAGAGGTTGGCTTAAGACGCTATCTAATCTTGTATCCCTCATCAGTATAACTGCCACTAATCCATCTTATTACATCATAACGATAGAGTTTACAACACATAAGGAAATCACATCGGATTACAAAATGATACACAATCATACGATACTGGGAATCTTGACCCAGTCAAATTGATACACACATTTTTAGGGGGGACATAATTCAATCCATGACAGAGCTCTTGACAAATATTACCTCCATTTTATAGAGGAGGAAGTGGAGAGACACAGAGTAGTTAAGTGCTTTATCCAAGGTCACACAGCCAGTAACTGAAGGAACCAGAATATGAACTCACGGAGCTGGACTCCAGAGCCTGTCCTCTTAACTACAGCAATGAGGCTGAAGAAGTAGGAAGGAGTTAAACCACAGGACCTTGAAAGTTTACAGATTTAAGCTTATCACAAAAGTGATAAGTAGTCTATTCGTTTGGGTTTGTAGCTGCTGTATAGTAGAAAATTATTCCTTGCTTATGTAGTAGTCTGAAATGGTTTAGGTTCCCCAGGAAGCCAGCTCTGAGGTAGGGACTGGTATTCAGTTTATTTGGGCGTACGGGTGTCTCAGGGTCATCACCTGTAGGAGCATGAAGCAAGTGTGTTTGCTTAGAGAGGCAAGATCTGTAATGCAATAGCAACAGAGCCTCAGCCAGTTCTACACAGAGGTCTAGAGCTAGAATAGGCCTTCAGAGTTGCCCTGAATTAGCACAAGGGGATAGGGCCTTTGTACTCTTACATCTACTAGTCATTGGATGTGAACTGCACTCAGGAAGGGGGCATGACCTCGGGCAACGCAGCTCTCTTCAGCTGAGGGCAAGTCCTGTAGAGGAACTGAAGTGAGCACTGCCAGCTGCCAACATTCTGAGCAGCTGGGGGAGGAGGAGGGAGGAATACCTGAGTTCTGGAAAGAGGGATTTGGGCAGCATACCTCAGTGTTCACCTCAGCAATATATGCTGGAGTGCCTGATAAATAATTGCTGACCAGCTCTGGCCTTGACACCACACCTACACGCACACACACATTGTGGTAATATAAGTGCATTTCTAGAAATAAGACAATATACTGCAACTCAGGACTTATTTAACTAGCACATTGTTGGAGTATGCATTTCCTACCTTCCTTTCATCCCATCCAAGTGAAATGTGGTGTCCTTGGGGCAGATTTTAGATTATTCTAAAATTAATAATGTAATCTCCTCTCAAGATTATCTCTAGTGTCATAGTATAAGAACTAGGCATCAGAGTGAGACAGAGTTGGGTTTAAATCCTGATTCTGCAACTTACAGCTCTGTGATGATGGACCAGTTACTTAAGCTTTTACAGCCTCAGTTTTCTCATCTGTAGTAGAGGGATAATTTAAATCGACTTGATGCACGATGGCAATGGGTTTGGTTTTTTTTTTTTTTTTTTTGGTTAGGGTTGTGAGGATAAGACAAGATAATATAAGTAAAGCACTTAGTAATGGTGCCTGGCACATAGATATCTTCTATTAAACAATTCTGTGATTAATATAGGATGGGTTTAAACATGCAATGGGTCAGATTATGTCTCCTAGAAGACGGCAATCAAGCAAGATTGGCAAGAACAGATGTATTGAACATATTCCTGAAAGCAAGGTATAGGTCTTCCTGGTTTGCCACCACAAATTCTCTGTTCCTTATAGGCTTCCTCCAAATGAATCCTTGTTAACCTATGGGAAGGTGATAAGAGACGACATTTTGAGATGCAACAGTAATTAGTTGTAGTCATGGAAACCCCCACTTCAAACCCTGGCTAAAGTGAGAAATACAAGGTCTTAGTATATACCACTAGGTAACAGCAAAAAAATGTGGTAAAAAAATACCATGAGTGGGTGGCCTTAAAGAAAAGAAATTTATTTTCTTACAGTTCTGGAGTCTAGAAGTCCAGATCAGACCATGGGCTCTTGTTGATATCACCAGGAGTTCCTTGGCATTTCTTGGCATCTGTCTTCCGCCTGTGTGTGTCTCTTTATAACTCAGAAGTGATTAGGTTTAGAACCTACCTGACTTAGTATGGCCCCATTACCACAAAAAAAGAAAACCTCTATTTCCAAATAAATTCATGTTTACAAGTATGCTGTTGTTGTTAAGTGCCCTTGAGTCAGTTGCAACTCATAGCTACTCTATGTACAACAGAACAAAACACTGCCCAGTCCTGCGCCATCCTCACAATCCTTGCTACGTTTGAGCCCATTGTTGCAGCCACTGTGTCAATCCATCTCATGGAGGGCCTTCCTCCTTTTCGCTGACTCTATATTTTACCAAGCATGATGTCCTTCTCCAGGGACTGGTTCTTCCTGATAACATGTCTTAAGTACGTGAGATGAAGTCTCGCCATTCTTGTTTCCAGGGAGCACTCGGGTTGTATTTCTTCCAAGTCAGATTTGTTTATTCCTTTTGAGGTCCATGGTATATTCAATATTCTTCAACAACACCATAATTCAAAGGCATCAATTCTTCTTCAGTCTTCCTTATTTATTGCCCAGCCATGAAAATACCATGGCTTGGGTCAGGGCACTTTAGTCCTCAAAGTGACATCTTTGCTTTTTGACACTTTAAAGATGTCTTTTGCAGCAGATTTTCACAATGCAATATGTCATTTGATTTCCTGATTGCTGCTTCCATGGGCATTGATTGTGGATCCATGTAAAATGAAATCCTTGACAACATGAATCTTTTCTCCATTTATCATGATGTTGCCTATTGGTCCAGTTGTAAGGATTTTTATCTTCTTTATGTTGAGGTGTAATCCATTCTGAAGGCTGTAGTCTTTGATCTTCATCAATGCTTCAAGTCCTCTTCACTTTCAGCAAGCAACATTGTGTCATCTGCATATCGCAGATTGTTAATGAGTCTTTCTCCAATACCGATGCAACGCTCTTCACATAGTCCAACTTCTCAGATGATTTGCTCAGCATACAGACTGAATAAGTATGGGAAAGAATACAACCCTAATGCATACCTTTCTTGATATTAAACCATGCAATATCCCCTTCCTCTGTGCAAGTGACTGCCTCTTTATCTATAGGTACCTCATGAGTACAATTAAGTGTTCTGGAATTCCCATTCTTCTCAATGTTATCTATAATTTGTTATGATTCACACAGTAGAATGCCTTTGCATGGTGAATAAAACACAGGTAAATATCTTTCTGGTATTCTCTGCTTTCAGTCAAGATCCATCTGACATCAGCAATGATATCCCTCATTCCACATTCTCTTCAATCTGGCTTGATTTTCTGGCAGTTCCCTGTCAATGTACTGCTACAATTGCTTTTGAATGATCTTCAGCAAAATTTTAGTTACTTGTGATATTAATGATATTGTTCAATAATTTCTGCATTCTGTTGAATCACCTTTCTTTGGAATGGGCACAAATATGTATCTCTTCCAGTCGATTGACCAGGTAGCTGTCTTTCAAATTTCTTGGCATAGATGAGTTAGCAACTGCAGCGCTGCATCTGTTTGTTGAAACATCTCAATTGGTATTCCATCAATTCCTGTAGCCTTGTTTGTCACTGATGCCTTCAGTGCAACTTGGACTTCTTCCTTCAGTACTGCCAGTTGTTGATCATGTGCTGCCTTCTGAAATGGCTAAACATCAACCAGTTTTTTTTTTTTTTGGTACTATATATTCCTTCCATCTTCTTTTGATGTTTCCTGCATTGTTCAATATTTTCCTCATAGAATCCTTCAATATTGCAACACAAGGCTTGAATTTTCTCTTCAGTTCTTTCAAGGTGAGAAATGCCAGGTGTGTTCTTCCCTTTTGGTTTTGTGACTCCAAGTCTTTGCACATTATAATATTGTCATTATAATATTGTCCTTTGCCTACTCGAGCTGCCCTTTGAAATCTTCTGTTCAGCAATTTTATGTCATCATTTCTTCCATTCACTTTAGCTACCCTGTGTTCAAGAAGAACACATTTCAGAGTCTCTTCTGACATCCATTTTGGTCTTTTCTTTCTTTTGTATCTTTTTAATGAACTTTTACTTTTTTCATGTATGATGTCTTTGATATCATCCCACAACTTGTCTGGTCTTCAGTCATTAGTGTTCAGTACATCAAATCTATTCTTGAGATGGTCTCCAAATTCAGGTGGGATACACTTAAGGTTGTGTTTTGGCTCTTGCAGACTTGTTTTAATTTTCTCCAGCTTCAACTTGAACTTGCATATGAGCAATTGATGGTCTATTCCACAGTTGGCCCCTGGCCTTGTTCTGACTGATGATATGGAGCTTTTCCATCATCTCTTTCCATAGATGTAGTTGATTTGATTCTTGTATTTTCCATCCAGTTAAGTCCACGTGTATAGTTGCTGTTTATGTTGTTGAAAAAGGTATTTGCAATGAATAAGTCATTGGTCTTGCAAAATTCTGTCATGCAATCTCTGGCATTGTTTCTACCCACAAGGCGGTATTTTCCAACTACCGATCCTTCTTTGTTTCTAACTTTCATATTCCAATCACTAATAATTATCAGTGTATCTTGATTGCATGTTTGATCCATTTCAGACTGCAGAATTTGGTAGAGAGCTTCAGTGGCTTCATCTTTGGCATTAGTGCTTGGTGCATAAATTTGAATAATAGTCGTATTAACTGGTCTTCCTTGTAGACATACTTCAGAGTTGTACTTCAGGATAGATCTTGAAATGTTCTTTTTGATGATGAATGCAATAGCATTCCTCTTCAATTTGTCATGCCTGGCATAATAGACCATATGATTATCTGATTCAAAATGGCCAATATCAGTCCATTTCAGCTCACTAATGTCTAGGATATCAATCTTCATGCGTTCCGTTCCATTTTTGATGACTTCCCGTTTTCCTAGATTCATACTTCATACATTCCACGTTCCAGTTATTAATGGATGTTTGCAGCTGTTTCTTCTCATTTTGAGTTGTTCCACCTCAGCAAATGAAGGTCTTGAAAGTTTCATTCTGTCTGCATCATTAAGGTCAACTCTACTTTGAGGAGGCAGCTCTTCAGCGTCGTATTTTGAGTGTCTTCCAACCTGATGGGCTCAGCTTCTGGAAATATATCAGACAATGTTCTGCTGGTATTCACAAGGTTTTCACTGGCCAATTTTTTCAGAAGTAGACTGCCAGGTCCTTCTTCCTAGTCTTTCTTAGTCTGGAAGCTCAGCTGAAACCCATCCACCAAGGGTGACCCTGTTGGTATTTGAAATATCGGTGACAAAACTTCTAGTGTCACAGCAACATGACAGCCACCACAATATGACAAACTGACAGACACTTGGTGGTTTACAGGTTTAGGGGTTAGGACACAATCCAATCCATGACGAATACCTAGGAGTGCAATTGTTGGTTCATAGGACAGATGTAAGGAGTCCCTGGGTGGGGTAAACAGTTAAGCATTCAACTACTAGCTGAAAGATTGGCGGTTCAAACCTGCCCAGAGGCACCTCAGAAGACAGGCCTGGTGATCTGCTTCTGAAAAGTCACAGCCTTGAAAACTCTATAGAGGAGTTCTACTCTGCACACATGGGGTCACCATGAGTTGGAATTGACTTGATGGCAACTAAGAACAATAACAAGGATAGATGTATGTTTAACTTTTCAAGAAATTGCCAAACTGTTTTCCAATGTGATTATATATGTTAAATGTCACTTTTAATTTTCTCAAATTGCACTATAGAACTGTTAGGCACTCCAACCTAGGGGGCTTATCCATAAATACATAAATAAATACTTATTCTATAAAATACAATAAGCCCAAGAACTCAGAGGGAGGATTCAATTCACCAGTCCTCCCCATCCAAGTCCCTGCTCCTTTGCCCCTGGGGCACTTGGAGAAAGAGAGCCTGAAGTTCCACACTTTCACCGCCAGAGCAGAGGGAAGTCACTGTGCCCTCCAGTCAATGATAGTTTAATCTGTCCTACCACAGGCTTCCTTGATTAGTAGAAAACTAGAAGCCAACATTCTAAAGTAGGATGTCCTAAATTCTCTTTTGTGTTGGGCATTCTGGTCCATGCTCTTAAGCGCATAAAGAATGGCACATGCCTGGGGCTATTTCGGGATTTCAGAGAGGTGCAAGAGGCAATCCCTCAGTGTAAGCAGAGTAACAACTCATGCGTCATGAACATATTTGAGCTTCCAGGAGGAAGATCTATTCTAAGGACAGGCTTTCCCACGTTTAATAACCACTTCTTAAAACAGAGCTGATAACGATGGCATTTAGAGGGTTCTTTGGGTACTTCTTTTGCATCAGGATTAAATAGTTTTACCTGATCAAGGACAAAGAGGAAGTGAGTTAATGCTCACAGACCTCTCCAGTCACCAGTGTTTGTTGTTGTTGTTATTAGGTGTCCTCAAATCAATTTTGACTCATAGCAACCCCACGTGACAGATTAAAACTGCCCCATAGGGTTTTCTAGTTTGTAATCTTGATGGGAGCAGACTACTAGATCTTTCTCCCATGGAGCAGCCAAGTGCTTAACCATTGCGCCACATCAATATTTAGTCAGGGAATACTCTAGTATCTTTTTAGAATCAACTATGAGGTCTTTGGATGGCTCCAAGCATTTTTGGGAGTGTCCACCTTTCTGCTGAGTGGTGGAAAGGGTCCAAGAACAGTGGGCCTCAATGTCTAAGGCACAAATCAGCCCAGAATGCACAGTCAAGGGAGTGAGCATTAGCACTAAGCTCATCTCATCCTGCCTCAGACCTTTGGAATCCAATTCAATTCTGGCCTTTCCAGTGCCCTGTCAATGCCCAGCAGCCCTAAAACACCCCCAGAAGTCAATCTGGGAAAGTGACTGAGCTTCGCATAGACCCAGAGGAGTCCTCAGGAGCCAGAGAAGGTAGTGACTCCTTACCTAGAACCTTCCTGACGCAGAGAGAAGCCACCAAGATTACCAAGGATAGTGCAGCCTTCTCACAGCGTCCTCCAGCTTGGACCTGGCCTTCTCAGTCTTCTCTGAGTTTGAGAAGACCCCAAGGACTTTCTGAGTCTGAATCCACATTTCCAAGGCTAGAATATATTCAAGACATCCATAAGAGTGGTCTTCTTTTCTGGAATAAGGTTTTCCAGTGCAGTTATGGGTAAATCTTCTGTCAATGAAGAATTTGTGGTTGAAGTCATCTGGAACCTTCTGACTGACTAGGCCTCTGACCCAGTGTGCCTGAGGTACTGCTTCCCATGACTCTGGCCCGGAGTTCACCTTGGTCTTCGATGTCAGACATAAGGAAATGGTTTTATATCCCATTGTTCAGACCTAGGTCTGAGTACTAAATTGGGCTGTCAAATTGTTTTTTATCTGCACCCTGGATTCTTTGTCACAAGATTCACCTTGAAAACAGGACAGACTCTACTCTCTAAAGGTACCTTTACATAGTCTGAAAATAGGATAAATGTTATGTTTTCTCAATGATGCCTTTACTCCATCCTCTACCCAAAGTTAATGGGTCAGGAAAAAACCAGGTGCTCTTCTGGTTTGATATAAGTAGTTATCACATGCTATTTACAGAGCGTGTGGAATGGTTTCTTGGCTCCTCTTGAGTTCTGGAATTCTGTTTCCAACAGGCTTTCAACAGCCTTGGCTCTGAGTCATCAGCCTGGTGACCAGAAGCTGGGATCCAACATCATATTCCTCCCAAGATAATGAGGTCAAGTGTGCCAGACCCATTGGGGGGCTGATAACTAGTTCATTAACATCCCCAAATGATAGCACTTTTGATGAAACCTCACATCTCTGCTTGTTCCTCCTCTCATGTTCTTCTAAATTTAGAGCTGGTATTTTCCTAACCATGCCCTTGACTGAACCTTAGGATCATGCAAGGATAGTGGAAAATCATGATGTCCCTGGACTATTTCCCCCCAATGACAAAAGAGGTTTCCTGGGCCACAAAGTCTTAGTCTTCAAGTCAAACCTTGGTGGCATGTTTTCCCTTTGGAAACTCTAAGTACACTTAGATTATTTATTTAAAGGTAGCAAGGCATTAAAAAAAGCATGAGGGTTAGATTCAGGAATCTTATGCTCTAATAATAGTTTCTTTCCCTAAACTAGATAAGGAAACACATGGAAATTACTTTATATCACCAGGTCTCGGGTAGTCATCTATAAAAAGGAAAAAGCGCTACTTCCTAGAACTAGTATGAGGATCAAAGAAGACAATAGCTAGAAATCCCTTTGTAAACAATAGTGGCAGTATATAATTATAAGGTGTTGTTATCATAATTATTCTTCCTGTTTCTAAGTTTTTCTGTTTGTAACAACATTGCATTGTTTGGAAACTGTAATTGCCAAAGTCAGTTTGTCCCATTTTATTTTCAGTGTTCAAGATATAAAATATCATAAGAGAATTTGGAAATTTCCTATCAAGTAACCATGGACCTAGGACATGAGGTTGACGGACAGCTCTGGAACCCCATGAAAGTGAGCAGAAGGCGGAAGTCCAGACTGGGGAAAAGCAGAAGGCAAGCGAAATGCAGCTGGACAAGGATGTTAATAACGACAGGGAGAATCTTTAATAATTCGGGTTCAGAAAAAAGAAAGTCTAGGTTTTCCTGCCATGGAATAGAGTGTTTAAGGCATCCAAGGGAAGCTGATTAAAGTTCAAGTACAAACAAAAACCCAGAAATGGGAAGGTCCTCCCAAAGAAAGTTAAAACAATTCAGGTGGAAGATAGCTGGCTTTTGGAGAAGGATTTGAGCACAGGTTGAGGCAGAAGGTAGGAGTGGTAAGATGGAAAGTAAATGATAAAGTCAAACAAAGACTCATTAGACTAAGAACTAAAATGAGCATCTGAAGGTTAAGACAGAGGCTCTGGCCTGGAAGGAGAGAAAATTAAGTCAGAGAGTGAGGCATGGGAACTTTTTAAATTGATAGGAATGTGTGCATGGATGTGGCTGACAGAATTGGGGCGTGGAGGTGACTATCTCTGAAGTGGGGGAAGTCAAGGACCTATAGGACTAGGGTCTTTAATGAGTACCTACATTGCAAGTGGAGTCTCCCAGGGTGAAAGTGGGACTTAGAGAAAATCTGTGATGCACGTAAGAATTAAAGTTTTCCATATATTTGGAGTAGAGACCAAGAGTTTAGAAGACGAGAGTGACAAGAAAGGGAAGAGAATGATATAGCCTGAAGACAAGGGCATATACATAAGAAAATAATGACGTTATTTGGAATGCCAACTCTCCTCTCACCTCTGACTCCTATTTCCCCATCCCACTCTCTAAACCAAGCCCAGAGATGCTGAGGCCAAGATGGTGGGCGGTCTCCACATGACCCTTGAGAAGACTGCAAGATTAGTGGTGTTTTCTTCAGGTAGAAACCCTGGTGGCGTAGTAGTTAAGAGCTATGGCTGTTAACCAAAAGGTTGGCAGTTTGAATCCACCAGGTGCTCCTTTGAAACCCTATGGGGCAGTTCTACTGTGTCCTATAGGGTCACTACAAGTTGGAATTGACTCGACGGCAACAGGTTTGGTTTTTTTTTTTTTTTCCATGTAGTCAGGTTTCAGTGCAGAAAGTGGATGTTGAAGGAATTGCTCTGTGAAGATGTGAAGAGGTGGAGCGTGTAAAAGACTCTGATTCCAATTCCTATGGGTTCGGAGGACCTGTGGAAAGGCCTGGGTGGGAGGATAACCATTGAAGGATGAAATGAGAGACGAACTAGGTGAGCAGAGGGGCTTGCATGTGGGACTGTGTCTGAATGACAGGATGAGAAACCTGGGTAGAATGAATTGACCTCAAGACTCTAAGTAGAACTCTTGGCAAGCTGAGATCTCAGGCCTCCTCAGAAAGCTAATAACATCTGATTTTTAACAGAAAATTGGAGAATGTGCTAAGGTGTGGACTGGCTACACCTCCTTCATGTAAGCTCAGCACAGAAGCAGAAGGTTTTACCTGTTCTTCAGGAGACAGTGAGTTTGGAGGTACTATGGCCTCTTCACCTCTTGAGTAGGACATAGCATCTGAACACCCATGAGGTGGTAACTTTCAGCCAGCCAGTGAGCCTGCCAGCATCATATCTCAGCTGTGGTAGCCTGAGGTCAGCTCTCAGTTATCAAAGGACTGGCTAAACATAATGCTGACTGTTTTGACATCTCGTTCTTAGCTAATATAATAGCATAGACTGACTCTCTTCTTTCTCTTTTACCTACCCTTCTCTCTTCTCTTCTTCCCACATCTACAACATTATTGATGACCTTGAAAAACTGAGGACTAATGCCCACCAATAAGAGAATAGTTAAGTAAATTATAGTACATTTGCTCTTTGAAATACCAAAAGACAATTAAAAGATAGAACACATTTGTATGTGCTATCATGAAAGGATCTCTATGATGATGGTTGGGTGAAAAAGAAGAAGAATTGGCAGAAAATAACTAGAGAATGATCTCATTTTTGTTAACAAAAAAAAGAGGAGAGGGGGAAAAAGGAAACTTTATTTATGTATACAGTGCATATGTGAGTGTGTGAGGAAATTGTTGAAAAGATACTAGACTGATAACTGCAGTTACTCTCCATATCTAAGCCTGGGTATGGTGGAAAAGGGAGGAGAAATTTTACTGCTTATGTTATATATTTCTGTAATTCTTGAATTCTTTACAACTCTTAGTATGTGTTACATTAGTAATTAAAGATGAACAGTTCTCTAAATGATTCTATCAAGGTCTGATCTTTACAAACTCTAGTTCACACTCAGGTCTTAACAACTTTGGATTTGGGCATGATAAGCAAGTAGTAAATGTTTACTCATTGCAGGCACATTGTTTGGAGGAACTTGGAGCAAGGATGATGAAAGCAATTTGCAAAACCACTCAGCAGAAACTGGAGAATGTTGTCAATGAGTTGGAAAATTGTTCTGAACAATGCGTGATGATGGTTAGTGGCTAGGCTGAAGCTGAGAAATTTGAACTATCTTGTTTTGGTATGCCATTCACTAGCCTCTGATTATGAGGTAGAGCTGAAATTATTAAAGTTTAAAATTACATAAGCAGGCAATTTTCCCAGTTGTAAATGAAGAATTTAAAAGTCATGCACAAATAATTGCAGGTTATAAGGAGCTGCATCTAAAGCCTACACTATAAATATTTTGAAAAGTGAATTTAATTAAATTTCAATTTAATTTAAAAATACTGAGGGGAAGTTTTTTTAATTTTCATATTTGATTTGTTTTCATAATTTTCTGCCCAAAGGTTGGGTGAGCAACCTTTCCACCCAATCATTCAAAAAACTTTTAGAGTTGACACCAGTGACTTCATCTTATATTAGCTTCCTGCCTAAAGATAACCTCTGAACAAATGACCACAGGCAACCTCCATGTTAAAACAGATTTTCTTTCAGAAACGTCCGTCAAACAGTGTGAACGAACTGTGCTTGGAAATTCATTCCTTCTCATTACTTTCCCTGGGTGGTACAAACTGTCAAGGGCTCCCTTTCAGCCGAAAGGTTGGCTGTTTGAACCCACTCGGAGGCACCTTATAAAACAGGCCTGGCAATCTGCTTCCGGAAGATCACAGCCTTGAAAATCCTATGGAGCAGTTCTACTCTACACACATGGGATAGCCATGAGTTGGAATTGACTGGATGGCAATTAACAACTAACAATAACACTGCTTTCCAAAGTCAAGGACACTGGCCCAGGTCTTAAGGGAAAAAAAGGCAAAGATTGGCAATGGAAGAGGTTTGTCCTCACAGCTGGTCTCTCAGACCCCTTCCTCCCTGTCCCTTGGGGCCAGGCAGCTGGTTCTGCCTCTGCTGGGGCTGCTCCCCGCCCCACTCAGCCAGCCTGTGCTCCTCTCAGTGTCTCTGCAGGTTTCTTCTATAAAATGACTAGTAAATTTTAAAAAGCAGATCAGAATGAAGGCTACTCAGGAAGGGCAAGTCCCGTTCATGTTTTGAGACGGAGAAAGAACTGAAGTTTCAAAAAAACACAGACATTTCAAATAATTGACAAGTGAAAATCTTTGAATCCAGCTCCCTCCTTTCGAAGCTGAGGAAAGCAACTCCTAGAGAGCTATGTGACCAGCCAAGGCCAGATGATTATTTTGTGGTCAATTTATTGCAAGACAGAAAGAGATTATCCTCGGTAGCAAGATATTTCAGGATCATTTCAGTGATATTTAAAATATGACTTCTTAAAAATGTGGTAAATTCACATTGTATTACTTATAAGGTGACCAAATGATGAAATTATATATTTTAATTTTTTGGTGTCTGTCTGTTTCTTGTACCAAGACTTAAGCATTCACTTATTCATTCAACCCACCACCTGCCTGTCAGTTTGTCATACTATGGTGGCTTGCACGTTGCTGTAACGCTGGAAGCTATGCCACCAGTATTTCAAACACCAGCAGGGTCACCCATGGTGGACAGATTTCAACAGAGCTTCCAGGCTAGGACAGACTAGGAAGAAATACTTGGTGATCTACCTTCAAAAATTAGCCAGTGAAAACCTTATGGATCACAACAGAACATTGTCTAACTCACTTGCTTTGGACACGTCATTAGGAGGGATCAATCCCTGGAGGAGAACATTGTGTTTTGTAAAGTAGAGGGACAGCAAGAGCAAGGGAGACCTTTGGTGAGGTGAGTTGGCACAGTAGCTGTAACAATGGACTCCAACATGCTGGCAATTGTGAGGATGATGCAACACTGTGCGATACATTTTTCTGTTGTTCATAAAGTTGCTATGAATCAGAGTTGACTCAATGCTAGCTAACAACAACATTCATTTAACAAACACTTATTATCTATTCTATTCCAAGAACTGTTCAGGTGCTGGGGAAAAGCAGGGAATAAAACAGCCATTGGAGGGTGTTGAACAGAGAAGTGATGTGATCTGACCTACAGCTTTAAAGGACCACTGTAGTCACTATGTTGAAAATAGAGCATGAGCAAGGATGGGAGATGGGCAAGGGTGAAAGCAGGAAAACCAGTTTGGAGACTGTTGCAATAACAATGAGCAAAGATGGTGACTTGGACCAAGGTCGTGTTGTTGTTGTTAGGTGCCGTCAAGTAGGTTCCGACTCATAGGGACCCTATCTACAACAAACCAGGGTTGTAGTGGTGGAATTAATTATATTTTGAAGGAAGAGTCAATACTGAATGTGAATATAAGAAAAGAAAAAGTTCAGGGATAACTGAAAATGTTTTGCTTCAGCAACTGGAAGAACGAAGGTGGCACTGAAAGAAGTTAGGAAAACCAGAATGATAAGGGTTGGGGATAAAATCTGGAATTCAGTATGGAACGTATCGTTAGAAAGGTCCATAAGACATTCAACAGTGACACTGATAAGCACAGTTGGACTTAGGAATCTGGAGTTTAGAGGAAATATTGGGTTGGATATTTTCCAACTTCAGTTTTGAAGGAAAGAGCTTAATTGTAGCTACTAATCACCTGTAAAGGCTATAATAAAGTTTTTCTCACTAGAATGCTAATAAGTATTATCGTTTCTTGATTCAGCCAGTATTTACTTATTTATTAGGCATCAGGCACTATTACAGATTCTGGGGGCATAAAGATGATTATAGCCCTGTTCTTGGTGACAAATTCTAGAAGGAGAGACAGAAAATAAAAAATAAAAATACTAGAATACTATAAATGCTGTCAGAGTGCGCTTAAGGCGTTAATGAAAACACAGAAGCAGATGTGATCAACTATACCTAGGAAGACCAGAGACAGTGTTGGAGTAGAGTTTGGAGTCTTTAGGGTTGAGCAAGAGTTTTACAGACAGACAAAGGTGGTGATGGGCATTCCAGGCAAAGAAAACATGCACAGATGCACAGAGACAGGAAGGAGCAGAGTACATCCCAGGACCCACGAGAGAGCCTAATGACAAAAGTCCAGGCTGCGAGTTGGGGAAGGTGGCTGTTAATAGCTGGGATGAAGAAAAAATCATGGGTATGGTGTGCGGAAGGTAAGATGTGCTGGGTTGCTATGCTACCTCATAAAGGAAGAGTGAATAAACAAGGGCAAGATGAGTAAAGGCACACATGTACGTGCTGTGTGGGGCCCCACTGTGTTCTGCTAAAATGCAGTTAATCCCTTGGCAGCAAAGGAGGTAGCCCTGATGTCAGAGAGGGCAGGTGCCAGGAGCTGACATTGGTTGAGTGTGTGCCCTTCAGTGGATTCTCTACAGTTCCTGAAGACTTGGCTCAGCTGCCGCGGGACTGGCAGCAAAAGACCAGGCAGCCAGGAAAAGGACTTGACTCCACTGTTGTTGCTGTTGTTGTTGTTGTTAGGTGCCATCGAGTGGATTCCGACTCATAGCGACCCCATGTGACACGGCAGAACTGCCTCATCGGGTTGTCTTGGCTGTGATCTTTACAAAAGCAGATTGCCAGGCCTTTCTCCTGTAGAGCTGCAGAGTGGCTTCGAACTGCCAACCTTTAGGTTAGTAGTCGAGCGCTTAACCATTTGCACCACAAGGGCTCCTTGGAGCACCACTGACGAGCCTTAATTCAGAGAATAATGAGCTTTTCCCAAGGGATTACTCTTTCCAGAAGACATCTACAGGGAATGGTGTTTCAACTCAGAGAAATTCGTCTCATTTGGCAGAAATACATAAATGGATCACAAACCTGTGAACCCTCCAATCATATCACATCAATGGTCAACTACATCTTTTAATTTAAGACTGGCCTGAAAATGTATGATTCCCCTCCAGCCCTTGAGAGTCACAAAAGAAATGTTTTTATTAAGGGTATTTCAGAAGTAAGGAACATTTGCAAATATTTTTCAAATTTCAGTGAAGTGTTAAATTTAAACAAACACCATATAATGGATTATTTATTAAAACTGTGTTAATTGTGATGTGATGTGTATGTGTGTCTTTGGAATGGGCACAAATATGGATCTCTTCCAGTCAGTTGGCCAGGTAGCTACCTTCCAAATTTCTTAGCATAGACAAGTGAGCGCTTCCAGCACTGCATCTGTTTGTTGAAACATCTCAATTGGTATTCCATCGATTGGTTTTTCGCCAGTGCCTTCAGTGCAACTCGGACTTCTTCCTTCATTACCATCGGTTCTTGATCATATGTTGAACACTGAACAATTGTTTTTGGTACAGTGACTCTGTGTATTCCTTCTGTCTTCTTTTGATGCTTCCTGTGTAATTCAATATTTTCCCTGTAGAATCTTTCAATATTGCAGCGCGAGGCTTGAATTTTCTCTTCAGTTCTTTCAGCTTGAGAAATGCCAAACACTTTATTCCCTTTTGGCTTTCTAACTCCAGGTCTTCGCACATGCGTTATAATACTTTACTTTGTCTTCTATGGCCACTCTCTGAAATCTTCTATTCAGCTCTTTTGTTTCATAATTTCTTCCTTTCACTTTAGCTACTTGATGTTAGTTTTGGAATCTCCTCTGACAACCATTTTGGTCTTTTCTTTTCTTTCTGTCTTTTTAATGCCCTTTTGCTTTCTTCATGTATGATGTCCTTGATGTCATTCCACAGCTCGTCTGGCTTTCTGTCATTAGTGTTCGATGTGCCAAATCTGTTTTTGAGATGGTCTCTTAATTCAGGTGAGATGTACTCAAGGTCATATTTTGGCTCTTGTGGACTTGTTCTAATTTTCTTCAGCTTCAGCTTGAACTTGCACAGGAGCAATTGATGTTTTATTCTGCAGTTGGCCCCTGGCCTTGTTCTGACTGATGACGTCGAGCTTCTCAATCATCTCTTTCCACAGATGTAGTCAGTTTGATTCCTGTGTATTCCATCTGGCAAGGTCCACCTGTATAGTCACTATTTATGTTGTTGAAAAAGGTATTTGCAATGAAGAAGTTGCTCGTCTTGCAAAACTCTATCACGCGATCTCCGGCATCATTTCTATCACCAAGGCCATATTTTCCAATAGCGATCCTTCTTCTTTGCTTCCAACTTTTGAATTCCAATCGCCAGTAATGATCAGTGCATTTTGATTGCATGTTTGATCAGTTTCAGACTGCAGAATTTGGTAAAAATCATCCGTTTCCTCATCTTTGGCCTTAGTGGTTGGTGCATAAATTTGAATAACGGTCGTATTGACTGGCCTTCCTTGTAGGCAAATGGTTAATATCTATCACTGACAGAGTTGTACTTCAGGATAGATTTTGAAATTTTTTTTTGACGATGAACATGATGCCATTCCTCTTCAATTTGTCATTCCCGGCATAGTAGTCCGTATTATTGTCTGATTCAAAGTGGCCAATTTCAGTCCATTTTAGCTCACTAATGCCCAGGATATTGATCTTTATGCATTCCATTTCATTTTTGATGACTTCCAATTTTTCTAGATTAATACTTTGTACATTTCACATTCCAATTATTACTGGATGTTTGCAGCTATTTCTTATTATTTTGAGTCGTGCCACATCAGCAAATGAAGGTCCTGAAAGCTGGATTCAGTCCACGTCATTAAGGTCTACTCTCCTTTGAAGCAGCTCTTCTTCCCCAATCGTATTTTCAGTGCCTTCCAACCTGAGGGGCTCATCTTCTGGCAATATACCAGACAATGTTCTGCTGCTATTCCTAAGGTTTTCACTGGCCAATTTTGTCTGAAGTAGACCAACAGGTCCTTCTTCTTAGCCTGTCTTGTGGAATTGACTGGATGGCAACTAACGATAACATTGCCTTCCAAAGTCAAGGACACTTCCCTAAGCCCCCTGGCCCAGGTCTTAAGGGAAAAAAAGGCAAAATATTTACTCTTTGGTCAATTACAAGAAGTGTTTGTTGACTCCTACTCTTAGTGTCAACTTCAGCTGTCTTCAATTTCCTTTACGTATATCCTACAAGAAACTATTTTTCACAAGAACCTAGATTTATTTCAAATATCAGCTGGAAATTTGACTTGGTTGTTTTGTTATTTGGGGGGAAAGGGAGGCTGTAAAGAAACTAGTGTGCATGTATAAAGCTACACACACAGTGTTTTTGTTAATCTTCCACATATCAGCGACACTTCCTGTGCCTTGAGATCTTGAGAACATGGGCTAAAACACCTCAATTTCACAATTTATGGAAAGTCCAATGCCCTTGCTATTAGCAACCTGATTTTCTGAGGGTATTCAGTTAACATGGTTGCTTCTTTACCTGATAAATTGCTTCAGCTAGATTTTGGTTTTTTTTTAAATCACATCACTGCACTACATGTGAGGAACCTGGTCAACACTATGTGAGACCAGACATGGATTTTGCCATACTCAGAGTCACCAAACAAACCACTTACACAGGGTCTTTGGATGGGAAGCCAACTTTATTAAAGGTTTGGGGGAGATAATATAAAGTTTATATCACATCAACTCACAAATTAAAACTGAATAATCTTAACCTCTCTCCTTAAATGTTTCTTGGCCTTTCCATTTTTTGTTTTTGTTTTGTTTTGTTTCGTTTTTTTTTTTTTGCTTATGCATCTTATCTCTTTTCTTTCTCTTCTGCTACTTCTCGCCAGCATATGAAAAAAATCCCCATCACATTACACAGTACAGGTAAGCTATCTCCACCCCCTACCCTGAAACTCAGCTGCAAACTAATTTATTTGTCCAAGACTGAGGAAGCTCTGGTGTCCAGGAATGGACCTGCACCCCCTGGGTGGACTAAATCCTTCTTGTTGTTGGGTGCTAATGAGTTGATTTCAACTTATAGTGACCCCATGTGGCAGAGTAGAACTGTCCCATAGGGTTTTCTAGGCTGTAATCTTCATAGGAGTAGATCGCCTGGTCTTTCTCCCATGGAGCCACTGGGTGGGTTCGAACCTCCAACCTTTCTGTTAACAGCATAGTACTTAACCTTTGTGCCACCAGGGCTCCTTAGATGAGGGCTAAGATACTAGGATTATCTATGCCAGGTAAGATTACAGCTGATTGCTATGTTCCTCTTTGTACTGTTTCATATTTTTCAAACTGACCATAACACTTTCTATACATGTAAAAATAAATAATTACATGGTTTTAAGATGTTCTGGGAAAATAAATCTAGGTTCTTGCGAAAAATTTTTTCTTGTAGGATATACGTAAAAGAAATTGAAGACAGCTGAAGTCGATGCTAAGAGTAGGAGTCAACAAATGTTTCCTGTAATTGAACAAAGAGTAAATATTTTAGACTTTGTTGGCCACTCAGTCTCTGTTACAACTACTCAACTCTGCCACTGTTATGGGAAAGCAGCCATAGACAATCAATAAATGAATTTGCCTGTGTTCCAATAAAATTTATTTACACAAATAGGCATCAAACCAGATTTGGCCCATGACCTGTAGTTTGCCAACCCCTGCTAAGAGGATATACGGAATATTTGTCAAGTTATTTATGTGCTTGATGGAAGCAGGAGTGAACAGTCTCAAAAAGGGGTTATATGTTTTTATTGTTGTTATTAGGTGCTGTTGAGCTGGTTCCGACTCATAGCGACCTATGTACAACAGAATGAAACTATTATATAGCTCTCATAAAGTTTAATTCTTCCTCTTTTAATATCATTCAGAAAGAAAAAGGATTTTGTTCCTTCAAAATCTTAAATGAGTTTAAAAGGAATTGGGAGGTTAAAGTGGTAGATTCAAAGAAAGAGTAAATTGGATTATAGGAAAAAAAAAATCTGGTGGAGAAAAACTTTCTGGTTAGAGTAGAGGAAACATGGGGGAAAGACTGCTAATCTGGGTCTCTGCAACCCTACTTATAAGTCCAGTCTCTGGACTTATAACTGATCAAATCAGTGACCCTCTCAGCAGCTCAATGTTCTTTCTCCTAATGATGGTGTTACAGTAGATGAGTCCAATGTCCTTTCTTGCTTTAGGATTCTATGAAAGATTATCTCAGAGTCTTATGGAGAACTAGAGGTAGACATTAGAAAATATTTTTCCTCTTTTTTCCCTTAAGATTTAATAAACATATTGAGTGCTTCCTATGGGCCAAGTGGTTTCCTCTACATTATCTTACTTGACTCCCAGTAACCTTCACAGCTCTCTTCCCGGGACTTGTCCAGTTGAGCCTATGCTTCTGGGGTAGAATGTGGGTATCATTATCACAATCTTTTAATGAAGAATCTAGGCCTTTCAGAAGTTAAATGACTTACCTGTGGTTATACAAATTATAAGAGACAGAAGGCCCACCATTTTAGGTTATAGCATTAATTTCATTAATCATAGCTGCATGCTTTCCTTTTTTTTTTCCAAGAAAGGAAAAAAAAAAGAACATCAAAAGGCAAGTGGAGCCTTTCCTTAGAGAGTTAGCACAAATGGGAAAAGAAGTTACGCAGAAGTTTGCGAAGTGCGTTTGAGGTAAATACTACAAAATGATGCCTTTGATAGCAAGAATAGGGTTAACATGTGTTCAAGAAATTTTTCTACTTAGTCCTAAAAACAGAAACTAAGTTGGGTGGGGAGAGGATTGGTTGTTGAAAAAGAGTGTGAGGATGATCCAGAAGTCCATTTCAATCTGTTACCTGGGTGACTCTAAAAGGAACAAAGTCCTCCAAAGGAGAGAGACACCTGCGTCCTCCAGATCTATTTCCCACATCTGGAAGGCTTTCTGGCGTCTGTGGCTGTGCTTTCCAAGGAATGAGAGGGGACAAGCTGTGCTTTTCTGAAAGAGGAACAAATTCTGTACCTTTTTCCTACCGCCTTCTGACCTCTTGTTAGTCCTTTAATGAAGATCAGTAGACTATTTTATAACTTACAGAGGTGGGCCCAGGGAAAGGGGATGATGCTTCACTCACAGAAAGAAGTCAATATTATCTTTGAATCAGACACAGCAGAGGCCGGTGACAACCTCTTGCTTTCAATTACTGACCTTTTGAGTAACAGAACTAGTAAAAGCTCTAGGCGTCTTTTGTTGGGAAACATATTCTAGCTTTTTCTTTTTTATCAGTAGATAGATAGATAGAAAAATAGATACGCAGATGATACATAATTAAAAGAGTCTGTGTAAAAGTTTTCCAGGCCCAGAGGGCCTTTTTATTGTCACAAATGAAGGCAGGAAAGACAATTACAGGAAATGGTTGGCATCAGCTGTTGTGCCTTTTTGGAGCATCTCAACAAGGAAGTAACTACTCAGTCAGAAGAAAAACAAGTAAAGGCAAGATGAACAAAGTGAGTTCATGGGGGCAGAAGAAGGATGAAATAAGCAAAAGGACAATTATCCTTGTCAGACAGTAGAGTCATAAGCCCTACCCAATATCTACAACTCAAGATAATCTGCTGATTGTCTCAGGGACAAGGTGGGCAGGTAGGTCAGCCTCGAAACTAATACAGCTCACTCTGTTTGCTGTCTCACCATCTCTTCCATGGGGAGTCTTAAAAAGGTGGCTTGCATCAACAGTGGGTCTAGTTTACAGGCTGAAATTTCCACCATGCCAACATAAAAAATTATGTCTAATTTTAGGAACCGAGGCATTTTTGTGGAACCTGTTTGCCTCTCAAGTTATGATGAGCTATTGAGACTAAAGACTAGTCTACCTTTTAATAATCTTGTTTTCTACTTTAGTAACTCATTCAGGGTAGGAATCAAGCAAGCGAGAACACCATAAGCTGACTAAGCCAAACAGTCAGGGGATGCATTAACCTCAGATCACATTAAAGGGATTCAATTGAAGTTTTTAGAATTGAGAGAGTGTGAACAATTAGCCAAATAGTAACAAGCCGTGTTCAGATGGGCATATCACAAGTGTGGTGACATGGGAAATTCCTAGTTAGATTTCTCCGGTGCCCCTCTTCACAGAGATTTTAAAAGCTGTTTGGCAAATTCAAAGGGGAAAAGGAATTTCATCAGGCAAAAGGGTCCTGCTGAGAGACATAGACTCACTGTAGTGGCATTGAGGAAGGAATGCAACAGGGAAATTAATTTAAATGCCTTCTTAGGAGGATTGACTTTCTAGAGCTTTCTCAACTCCTTTCTGCCTTTTCAATCCCACACCACCGTCTCTCCTCACAGATCTTCCTAAAGCTCTCATTTTCTACATCAACTCCCGGGGTCCTGTGCTCACCCTCCCTTGCTCACTTTCTCTTGCTCTTCAAGAGTGCAGTTGTAATATAAAAACAGCTTAGATATTATGACCCCCAAATACTTCCATTTTATCTCTGAGGAAGTTTGGACAGCAAGGTTAAACTGGAAAAAGGAATGAACCAAAATTCTCCCCTGAGAATTTTTTTCATGACTCTGCTCTCCCTGTCCTTAAAAGAAGCAATAAAAGAAAAAAGTGACACCAAACGCCATACAATGTAGCACATTTTAGGAGACATAGAGCTTCCAGCTTTAGTGTTGATTTTGTGTTTACAAAACACAACCACATAGGCAAACTCTGTTGGATCCTTTCGGAAGAAAGGAAGACTTGGTTGTCTTAACGCTCTGGTCAGATATTTGAAAGCTTTTTCTGAAGAAGGGTAATAAATTTATTCTGGTTACTCCAGGGAAGAACTAGAACCCCTAAGTAAAATTTATAAGAAAAAATATTTTAACTCAACATAAAAAGAAGAGTCAAATTACTGCCTCCAAAACTAGTGAACCTCCTAGCACTGAAAATGTTCAAGGAAAATAGCAATCTGCGTTGTATTAATTAAGAAGACTAAGCTGAGGTAACAAATGCACCCAAAAGATTTAGTGATTTAAAGAACAAGAAGTTTTGGGGTTTGGGTTTTTTTGTTTTGTTTGTTTTCATGTAACAGTACATTAAGGAGACCTGGTGGCATAATGGTTAATCATTTGGCTACTAATCAAAAGGTCAGTGATTTGAACCCACCAGCCACTCAGCAGGACAAAAGACCTGGCAATCTGTTCCCATAAAGATTACAGCTCAGGAAACCCGATGGGGCAGTTCTACTCTGTCATATAGGGTTGCTATAAGTCAGAATCGACTTGACAGCACACAACAACGATAACAACAGTCCAGTAGGGTGGCTCTCCCTCCATACTCCCACTGCCCAGCAGACATTCAGAGTCCCAGACTGATGACCACTCTGGTATGCTGAAGTTGCCCTGGACATTACCATCCCAGTCCCTGTATGGGGGAAAGAACGCGAAGAGTCACACAAAGGAGGTTGTTCTGGGCTAGGTCTGGAAGTGGCACACCCCACCACCCCTCTCGTTGTACAGTCTAGAACTCAGTCACATAGCTCTAACTAACTGCAAGGGGGACTGGGAAATATGTCTACCTGGCTTGTCATGGGCTCGCTCACCCTTCTAATACAGTGAATGTAGAGAGGAGTGGATTTCAGTGAACATTTGGAAATCTCTGCTACTGTGATGTATTGAATGAAAGCACTGCACCCGGAGTCAGACTGCCAAGATTTGAACCATGGTTCAGCAACTCAATAGCTGTGATACCTTTAGGTGAATCATTTAACCTCTCTAAAGTCGTGTTTCTTCATCTAGAAAATAGGAGAAGGAACAGCATCATCTACCACATACATGTAAAAAAAAAAGAGAAAAGCAATATATTTGAGAGCACTGGGGTTATTAGGCCAATACCCTGTTGTTGTTCTTGTTATTTTAATCTAAACCTTAAGTGTAGGTGTATGCAAAGGACAAGCATCAACAATGTGCTTTCCATCTAAGGATAAAGGACAAATCAAATCAATTTAAAATGAAGCACAGGGATTTTAGATAGGAAGTGAAAACAGAACCACTGAACATGACCATCAGAAACTAGAGGCAATGGGAAGATTCAGGAATGGGTTACTGAAGAAGACAATAGAATTTCTACATCTAGATAACCTTATAGGCAGGTGTGATTCTTATTTCCCTGGGGACAAGTTTGAAAAAAAACTTGAAGACTAAAAAAGATGAATGCACCAATGACCAGTTCTCTCAGTCCTACCCAGTTCTATTTCTCTATTTCTGACATTACCTATGCAGACATCACCAAATACAAGACACAACTGAGCATTTTTTATAAGAAAGCTTTAAATTGTTTATCTTTCCTGATTCTGTAATAGTATAGAAAGAATAAAATCCACCTTTTCATACCATTAGCATCTGAGAGTTCAGAACAGCAGTTTTTCTTTTTCAAAGCTTGCAGATATGGACTCTATTCAGAACAAAAGACATTAGTAGCTGTTCTTCCCACAAACAGACTTGGCAGTCAAGCCTAGAAGTTAGGACTTCGAAGAGGATGTTAGGTTCTAACTCCTGGGTTCATTATTAATGAGTGATTTTGGACAAGATATTTAACATCTCATACCCACCTTTCCTTTAACAGTAAGAATGAAGCTATCTCAAAACACTCTATCAAGAAAGTAAAAAGACAACCAACAGAATAGGAGACACATAACAAATAATAAATGTAATAAATACTAATAAATAAGCAAGCTACATATTTTAGAAAGTAGTATGTTCTGTGGAAAACCAAATAGTGGAAGATAGGAAGGAGGACTGGGCAGGGTAGGGACGGATAATTTTTTACTTAAAATAAGATGGTTCAGGTAGCCCTTATTAAGAAGGCAATGTTTGAGCAAATACCTGCAGGTGAGGGAGTTAGCTATATAGACATCTAGGGGAACAATGTCCCAGGTAGACGGACAAGCAGGGCCAGGGCCCTGAGTTGGGGATGTGGCTGGCATCTTCAAAGAAGAGCAAGGAGGCTGTTGTGATAAGAGTTAGCCGGGGGAGTCAGCAAGTAGGAGATGAGGTCAGAAACAAAACCTGGGCAGACCACATGGCTTTGGCTTCTACCTTGGGTGAGAACAGGAGTTGTTTCAGGGTGTTAGGCAGAGGAGTGACATTTCAAAAGACTCACTCTTGCTGTAGGGGGGAAATGTGGAAACAGAGAGATGAGTCAGGTGCCTCTTGCAGTAACCCAGGCCAGAGATGATGGCTGCTCAGACCAAGGCAATAGCACTGGAGGTCCAGAGAAGACATCAACTCTGGTTAGCTTTTGGAGAGAAAATCAACTGGATTTGCTGAAAGACTGGAGGTAGGCTGTGAAAGAAAGAGAAAGGAGTAAATGATATGGTTGTACAATATGATGAATGCGATCAATGTCACTGAATTATACACATACAAATTGTTGAATTGGCAAATGTTTTGCTATCGATATTTTTACCACAATTAAAAAAAAAGAGAGAGTAAATAACTTCAAAGTTGTTGAAGGAATGAAGTAAAATGATTCCAATAGAGGGAGCTCAAATTGGCAGATTACTACATAAAAGAAGGGGCCTTTTGGAAAATTGCATCAGAAAACACAGCTTAGGCTTAAAGCCAAAATGGAGCTTCCTAGCACTCCACAACAATTACAGCTCCCGCCACTGGATTGAACCGGCCCTCCAGAAGCTGGAGAGATTGGGTCTCTTTTGGTTTGCCTTCCACATACCCTACCATGAGGGGACCGTTGGGGAGGGCTGCTTAGCACATGGAGATTGTAGGAGCAACATGAGTCCAGAGCATCTGAGAACAAGTGGTCCACAGAGCAGCAGTGGAAAGGTTCAGGGTCACTTACCTTTCCATGCAGGCACCCTCCTCCCAGTGGCCCAGTGGATGTGGCACTCTCAACAACTCCCAGTGATTACCCCTCCTCCCTTGGGGAAGAATGAGAGCAAGGTAAGGAAAGGGTCTAGAAGTTTTTCTCTGGAAACACGAAGAGGGAAGAATAACGTTCCCTCCTGCCCGAAACAATTTGGATTATTAAATTGTACAAATAGAAGTATCTTAATTTTAGAGTAGAGAAACTTTTCAGTTTATGTCTTTCAAATTTCATTTTGTTATTATTATTAGCTACAGTCGGCCCCTGACTCATGGTCACACTGTGCATAAGGGAATGTAATGCTGCCCATTCCTGAGCCATCCCTATGTTCACTTGCAGATTGGACCATTGTGATCCATAAGGTTTTCACTGGCTGATTTTTCAGAAGTAGATCGCCAGGCTTTTCCTAGTCTGTCTCAGTCTGGAAGCTCCCCTGAAACTTGTTCAGTATCATAGCAACATGCAAGCCTCCACTGACAGACGGGGGTGGTTGCACATGAGGTGCATTGCCTGGGAATCAAACTCTGGCTTCTTACATGGAAGGGGAAAATTCTACCACTGAACCTCCAGTGTCCCAGAATGACAGTTCAGAATGCATCATATAATAAGAATTAGGTCACTTTTATATTCATAACATTCTTCCTTGCTTAGCAATGTATTTCTCTAGTCAACAAGTTGTTATGGAAACAGCCTAGATTTGGGGACCAGATTTAAATCAGTTCTAATCTTGACCCCTCCACCTACTAGCTGTGGAACTTTAGGTCATTTACCTAACAGCTTTAAGTTTCAATTTCTGGTCTATCAGAGAGGAACAATAATTCTGGATAAATGAGAGAGAATGTGGAAGATAAATATTATAGCGTCCACCCCACACTATGAATCCAACAAAGATTTGTTGTTATTGTTAGTTACCACTGAGTCAGCCCAACTCATGGCAACCCTGTGCACAACGGGATCAGACTTCTGTGATCCATAGAGTTTTCACTGGCTGATTTTTCAGAAGTAAATCACCAGGCCTTTCTTCCTAGTTTGTCTTAGTCTGGAACCGCCTCTGAAACCTATTCAGCATCATAACAACATGCAAGCCTCCACTGACAGACAGGTGCTGACTGTGCTTGAAGTGCATTGGCCCATATAGAAGGCGAGAATTCTACCACTGAATCACCACTGCCCCCAACAAAGGTTAACCAGTAAATAACTGGTTGGCATCCAGTAGATTCCAACTCATGGCAACCCCATGTGTGTCAGAGTAGAATTACGCTGCATAGGGTTTTCAATGGCTGGTTTTTCAGACGTAGATCACCAGGCCTTGCTTCCAAAGTGCTTCTGGAGGAACTCAAGTCTCCGACCTTTCAGTTGGCAGCCAAGCATGTTAACATTTTGCACTACCCAAGGACTCCCAGCAAAGGTTATTTCCTCTGTGAAGCCGGAAGCTCCATGGCAACATAGAATGCCAGTATTCTGCTATGCTTGAAAAGGAGCTTTCCTTGCTGAAACACTGACTCAGATCTGAAACGCAGTTTACCAGAGCTGAAATGGGAAACTTTGCTTTCCATTCAAACACTTTTGGCTTCATTTTGGGCTCCTTCTGAAAGCTTGTTGACCCCAAGCACCATACTTCTGATGAGGAACTATCTGTGAGAATCTGGCGCAAAGATGAAAAGAATCATCTGGTGAAATAAACTATTATTGTGATGTCTTCAGCCCTAGCTCGAAGTCTACTGGTTGGCAGTCAATCAAATAAAGCCTAAGGTAAAAATACAGTCTCCTCTGAGGTTTGCTCCTAAAAGCTGCCTTGCTAGACAGTAACACTTCTCAAAGATTTCACAGTCTGATATTTTTATTGATGGTATTTCAGTTGTATGCTGTCGATCACAGATTTTTCTAACACCGTAGTATAGGCTCAGAGCCCTTACTAATTCTAACAGACGCTGTGAAGAATCACGGTAAGGGGATTTCAACTGCTTTGATTACAATGGCATTTACAGAATTGACATTTGACCGATTTGGTTCCTCTTCCATACTACAAGCTCATCCACATTTTGTGCTTTATATGAAAGGAGGTTTGAAGGATTCCAGGAACAAAGCAACCACTACCACCACCATCACCACCATCAACAGCAGTCTATGTATAATATAAAATAAAGTCTTTACTGTTCAAGGAAAAAAAATTACCAGTTGCTATATATAGAACTTTAGTTTTAAAAGGTATGAATATATTGTTAGATAAGGGTTAATGGCTTCATAACATTCTTTGACATTCTTCAGCATTTTCCCCCAGTAATTTATACCTTTGTGTGATGTGATATAGCAAAAAGAAGTAGACTTTGGAGTTTAAAAGTTCTTCATTTTATTCCCAGATGAGTTATTTACTGATTGTTTGATCTTGGGCTAATAGAGCCTCAGTTTTCTCAAATATAAAATAAGGATAATTTATAGGATTGTTCTACAGATTTAATAATTTCAGAAAACATTTAGTATTGGAATTAGCATCAACAAGGCAATCAATAGATGGTCGCTATTATTTACATGAATAATCATCACAGCTTTTTTGATCCTGTTTTTGAAGATCATTTCAAGGAGAATTCTATGTGAAATATGAGTCGAGTACATGTTGCTATTAAAAAAAAATTAGTATAGTGCACTTACAAAAATACCTCAAGGTGGGAGGGAGCAGTTAGTAAACAAATGTAGAAAGTGTGGGCTATGTTTGTGTAAAAATGCAGTCAATCTGCTCTTTTTCAACCTCAAAGCAATTCGATTTAGAACCCACCTTCTTCATATGATCTAATTAACATAACAAAGAAAGTCTTATTTCCAAATAGGATCACATCCACAGGTATAGGGGTTAGAATTCCAACACATATTTTCTGGGGACACAATTTAATCCACGTGAAAAATAATCAAAATTCACTAAAATTTGAACATGAAGTTTATTCTGAGCAGTTTCTCTATATGCATGTAAACTAAACCAAACCTATTGCCGTAGAGCCCATTCGAACTCATAGTGACCCTACAGGACAGAGTAGAACTGCCCCATAGGGTTTCCAAGGCGTGGCTGGTGGATTCAGACTGTTGACCTTTTGCTTAGCAGCCGAACGCTTAACCACTGTGACACCAGGGCTCCTATATGCATGTAGGGAGGCCATTTTGATTCCAGAAAAACCAAATGGCTCAAAGAAGCTAGGTACAATGGGGTTTATAAAGAGAAAAGGAGGTAGAATATAGAATATCAACCATTGGCTAATCTCAATGTGATTGATTAAACCCTGCCTTCCCCCTTTACTGGGATCTACTGACATCAGTTTACTTGGGCCTGGCTGCTAACAATTTGGCCCTCTACCTACCTACCTGCAGTCAAGTGGCTTCTTTTTTTTTTTTTTTTTTTTTTTTTAGTTTTAACTCTTTTTTTTTAATTGTTGTACTTTAAGTGAAAGTTTACAATTCAAGTTAGTCTCACATACAAAAATTTATATATACGTTGTTATGTGACTCTAATTGCTCTCCCTATACTGTGACAGCACACTCCTCCTTTCCACCCCTGATTACCCATGTCCATTCAATCAGCTGCTGACCCTCTCTGCCTTCTCATCTCACCTCTGGACAGGAGCTGCCCATTTAGTTTCATGTATCTACTTAAGCTAAGAAGCACACTCTTCACGAGTATCATTTTACGTCCCATAGTCCAGTCTAATCTTTGTCTGAAGAGTTGGCCTCAGGAATGGTTTTAGTTCTGGGTTGACAGAGATTCTGGGGGTCACGCTTTCTGAGGATCCTCCAGTCTCAGTCAGACCATTAAGTCTGGTCTTTTTGTGAGTGGGGTTCTGCACTCCACTTTTGTCCTGCTCCATCAGGGACTGTCTGTTGTGTTCCCTGTCAGGGCAGTCACTGGTGGTAACCAGGCACCATCTAGTTCTTCCGGTTTCAGGCTGATGCAGTCTCTGGTTTATGTGGCCCTTTCTGTCTCTTGGGCTAATACTTCCCTTGTGAGTTTGGTGTTCTTCATTCTCCTTTACTCCAGGTGAGTTGGGACCAATTGATGCATCTTAGATGGCTGCTCACTAGCTCTTAAGACCCCAGACTCCAAGTGACTTTTTGAGATTTAAATTAGGAGGCGATAGTTTGACAACTATCCTTTTCTAGCAGGATAAAACAAATTTACATTGCTATAGAGCAGTTTCTGGCAGGCTTTTGCAGTTTGTTTTAGGTTTTTTATGGTCAATATTTGGTTTTGTGGATAAGAAAAACGATAAAATCAAAGTATGATGTCTGTTATTAATCTTCCTATTCAATATCCGTGACACTAGTGGTATATTTATGAGTGCTGATGACATTACTAAAAGCAAACAAACAAAGAAATAAAAGTGGTCATACATGAGGCAATGTGAAAAGTGTGTCATGAGTCAGATAATGATTCATCTAATTCTGAGTATCTGAGGTCCACCTTACACTTGTTGTGTAAGATGATAAGCATTGCACAGAACAGAGATGCTTCTCAGCTAGATTAGACCACAAAGGCTGGTTTGCGCTTGAAGATGTCACTTTTACTTCAGCTGACTATTAAGTCACCAATTTTATGTTCTCTGGCTCTTCTTTTAGAGCCCTGGTGGCGCAGTGGGTAAAAACTTGGCTGCTAACCAAAAGGTAGGCAGTTCAAATCCACCAGCCACTCTTTGGAAACCCTATGGGGCAGTTTTACTCTATCCTATAGGGTCAGTATGAGTTAGAATTGACTCAATGGCAATAGGTTTGGTTTTTTGGTTTATAGGATTGCTATGAGTCAGAAATCAACTTGGCAATGGGTTTGGTTTTTTCTCTTTTTTTTTTGGTTGGCTCTTCTTTATGGTTTTACCACATGTATCCCTGAACAAAAAATTCTATATTCTAGAAGAGTAGAGATTTTTGTTTTTTTTTTTTTTTGTTTGTTTGCTGCTATATCCCTGGTGCCTAGAACAGTGACTAGCACACAGTAAATCAAAAAACCAAACCCGCTGCCATTGAGTCCATTCCAACTCATAGCGACCCTATAGGACAGAGTAGAAGTTTCTCCCAGGGTTTTCAAGGAGTGGCTGGTGGATTCAAACTGCCGACCTTTTTGGTTAGCAGCCATAGCTCTTAACCACTGCACCACTAGGGATCCTGGCACACAGTAGGTGCTTACAAATATCTGTTGAATAAATGAATTAACTGATACAAGTGAGTGGAAGCAATTCTTGAAGCATTCCTCATTCCTTAGAGAGGCCCACCTGAAGATCTGTGTGAACTTCAGCATATGCGCAGAAAGGAATTTACCAGGTCACGAAAGCCTAGCCCTTTACACTGTCAGTACTCAAAGATTCACTCTATTAACTCGTGAAAAATCCCTGCTGCACCACATGTATGCACTTTTGCTTCCTATTTATTACTGTGCCTTCAAATCTACAGCAGGCCTGGCCACAGTCCACTAAGCCACCAATCTCGTAGTAGTATTTTACACCACCCTTATTGTGGCATCTTATCTTGTCTAAGTTCATCATTTCTAAAACCTCTACACTTCAAGTACCATCTTTAAGCCTTTTCTAACACAGAGTCAGATCCTCTATCTATACAAGCAGCTTCTAACATACAGGGGATCATGACTTAATTCCTGTGCCCGGATGGTCCAGGTGCCTCAGACTAAGAATCCACCCAGAATGGCCTTCATGAGGTAACCAGAGCATGAAAGGAGGGAAAAAAGAAAACAAGCACATTTGACCACTGGTCTCTAACCCAATCACAGAGCTGAATCCAGAGACCCATCCTGGGTGACGTTCCTGCACTCTCTCTTCCACAACTTAGCATCTTCCTACTCCCTCTACTCTACTTAGATCTTTATTGTCACCTTTGAATTCACAGAGTGTGAAGCTCCTCTGTCAAAGGAGGAACTCTGAACTCTTTCCCCACATGGTCCCACTTCTCACCTTTCTTTGCTTTGCCTGCACCACTTTGATGCTCAGAAACCACTAACACCATTTCTGAGCTCATCAGGGTAAAGCCCCTACTTAAAGTTGGCAAGAAGCATCATTTCCTCAACCTCACAGCATTTCCAAAACAGATATCTTAAAGACTTCAGTGGAATTTTGTTCACCACCCAGTGCTGAGAACTCAAAAATAACTTCTAGCCAGACGCGTTCTTCTGAACAAAGAAGAAATACTGGGATGTATAAGGAGGAATTATCAGTCTCAGAAATAGTCATCTTTTCCTTTTCACAGTATCCTAAATTCCCAGATTGCTCATAGCCTAGAATAAAAAAAGACCCAACAAACCATGGGGATTTTTAAATACGTATTGGGGGAGTTTACAAAGATGAGGAGCATTTGTGGAAACATATCATCTTGAAGCAAATGAATTCATTTTTACATATCAAGCTAATTGGCTCCTTGTGTTGGGGGGAAGGGGTAGCTTGTCTCACAGGGTTGCAATTGTTACCCATTCCTAACAGGGCATCTGCATTAAAAAAGGGATTTTCTAATTCGTGTGCTACTTCTTTGTTTCCTCTTGCCTTGGGTGAAGTCATAAAGCTAACTTTATAAACTTCACCATCATTTTCTAAGCAACACATGCAGCAACTATAAATAGAACATCAGGGAAAGTTAACCCCACACAACTTGTAGGAAAGTGGGATTAAACATTGGTCTATAATGAAAAGTGACCCCAGTGAAAAGTAAATAAAGAGAAAACTCCTGTTGCCTCCAGCATTATTTTACCGGTTAAAGAACAAACCTTCCAGATAATATTTGACGCTCCATAGTGAGACGGTGATTTCTAAATCTTCTTCCTGAATAAATCACTGGTTATAGACAGAGGGAGGCCCCCACACTTCCTAGTTTTCCAGTGGAATGGATTTGTGGGAACTTGCAACTCGTGTTGTTGTTTAGTACAGTTGAGTCAGACTCACAGTAACCCTATACGACAGAGTAGAACTACCTGCCCCATAAGAGTTCCCACGCTGTAATCTTTACAGGAGCAGAGAGCTAGATCTTTTCTCCCGCAGAGCCACTGGTGGGTTCGAACCACTGACCTCTCGGTTAGCAGTGGAGCACTTAACCATTGTGCCATCAGAGCTCCTTGCAACTCATCTGGATGCAACTAAAAGGTCTGAAATGAGAATTTTCTTCTAGATCAGAGTGTTGTCTCTTCCTCCCTTTAGTTTCCCTGCACACTGCTCATCTCAACACGTTACTCAAAACCAACTCACTTGACAACGCAGGCTCTCCTTTCTCTGAGTGTTTTCAGTTTTTCTCTGAGTACTTTCAGCCTGTCCACTTGGGTCTGCAAAAATTTGCAGAACACGTTATCTCAGAGGTAGATCAAAACATGAAATGAAATCTCTCCGACCTCATTCTAGCCTTCTCCCTGGCAAAGGAATCGAAGCTGTTTGTTAGCAAGCCTTTGAACTCTTGCATGTTCTTTCCTTGAATTTTGCAGAGGGGTTCTGAAACAAGTTGTTTTGATTTTTATTTTATCGACATGCCTGTATTGAGTTCTTGGTTTTAAGCAGTGATATGGCTTTATTTATTTATTTTTTTGTTCCTCTAAGACTGTATTTTATTCATATAATATGATGTGGTTTGTGTTTGATGTCCTCTCTGTGGGAATATGTTCTGTATGGAATTTTTTACAAGTTTATTTAAAAGAAGATAACTAAATAATCAACAAATTTCTTCTCCTATTTCAGTGTATCTAAGCTAACTAGTAGCATTCAGCTGCTAAACAGAAAGTCGGCAGTTCGAATCCACCAGCCACTCCTTGGAAACCCTATGGGGCAGTTTTAATCTGTCCCATAGGGCCGCTATGAGTCAGAATGGACTTGATGACAACTAGTTTGATTTTTTCGTTTTAAGCTTACTGGTAGCCAAAGAGAGATAGTTGTTAGGAGTTAAAGAAAACAGCTCTTTACTTTGTATTTAAAAATCGAAAAGAAGGAAAAATATTTTGTTCTATCAGTAATAAAACTTGCATAGTCAAAGACCTTATAGGGGCCTTTTGAGTAGAAGCAGGTAAATATGTAAAGTACTCAAGTAGGGAATGACTGAAAGGGTGTGGGATATGGACTCAGAAGAGCTAGGCATTGAGAGTTGGGTTATTAAAACCATTATTTACAACTGTATTATATAGACTTGCAATTAAAAACATTATATTAAAAGCAAATGTAATAAATACTCAAAGTGCACTCCTTCCAAATTATTTTACTACATTTTACTATTATGTATGCTCTTGAGGTAATGCATGTGTGTTGTATCTGTACGGTAGGAATTCTGTCCGGTTCTGTGCCTCTCTTCCCAGTTCTGTGTTTAGTATGTCAGGTTGTTGTTAGTTACCATCAAGCTGATTCCAACTTAGGGTGACCTTATGTATAACAAAATGAAGCACTGCCTAGTCCTGTGCCATCTTTATGACTGTTGCAATCTTTGAGTCCATTGTTGATGCTATTGTGTTAATCCAGCTCATGGAGGGTTTCCCTCTTTTTCACTGACCTCTGCTTTACCAACCTTAATGTCCTTTTCTAGCAGTTGGTCTTTTCTGATGATGTGTGCAAAGTGAGCAAGTTAAAGTCTCGCCCTCCTTACTTCTACGGAGCATTCTGGTTGTATTTCTTCTAAGACAGATTTGCTTGTTCTTTTGGCAGTCCAAGGCATATTCAGTTGTTTTAAATATTTACCAGCACACTATTGCCTGACAGTATAAGAATCTTGCCGTTTCAAAGTATAAATAGATCTGAAGGATCTATTGTGGAGATTTGATTGCCCTGCACATTTTTGTTTTTTGCCTTCCAGTATACTTTCCCCTTTCATCTGATACCACCATTCCTTTCACTGGGGAATTACCTGTTTCTAATTCGAAGAAGTAGGACCAGAGGGTGGAAGTCCACAGAACCGCAACCCTCCCTGGGCTCAGGGGTGGGCTCATGAATTGAGTCTAGCCAATCATAGTACTCCATGGTGCTGGCCACAGGGATTGTTTCAGGCATGAACATATGAGCCAAACTGGGACACAGCCTCCTTACAATGTAATAGATGGATGCCGACTGGGACTAGGAGTTGTATAGCAGGCTTAAGGCTACCAGCGGCCATCTTGCCCACACATGATGATACGTGGAGGGAATCAGGGCATTACTGAAAACTTGCTTGAAGCCAGATAACTCCTGAACATCCCATGTACTTGAGTCAATATATTCTCTTTCAGCTTGAGTTGGTTTCTGTCTTTGTAACCTGGGGAGATATGACCAATAAACATATTATCATAAGTAACTCTCTTTGGTTTTTGTAATACAATATGACATATTCATGAGGAGAGCATTGTTGGTTTTTCCTGGGTTATAGTGCGAGAGATGCATGGAAAGGGCTGAAATGTGACCTATGTTGTGACCAGATCTGTAGATCATGATGTCCTTTAAAAGAGCTTTGGGTGTATTAATCATCCAGAATTTTGTGCCGGCTTATAAGATTGCATTTAAAAGACAAAATATTATATTTACATGATACTTTCAAGTTTACAAATGGTAAGGACAATGCAATACTTACCATTATATTCCCAGGACCTATCTCATTGCCATGTGGAATATAGTGAATAATTTCTTGTTGATAAAAGGGTTGTCTCCTGAAGACTGTGCATTGAGCCATCAGTAACAATGATTCAGCAGTTTTATGCAATACCCCACGGCTTTCTTTGAGAGAAAGGCATATGGACAGTGCTGTTTGATGTGAGGCGAGTAAGCAGATACAGTAAATAGATTCTAGCTCATCAGTATACTGCTTGACCTTGAGAGATGAACTTGTTACTGTGTAAAGTAGATTTCTCATTTCTAAGACCCTGGGCTCAAGGGAACGAAGCAAAAGAAATACTCTCTCCTGCTTTATAACAAAAAAAAAAAAAAGGTTAATCTATTGGCTATTTGTAAAGAAATTTAACAGCTGAAACTGAGCTTTTGGTATTTTAACAGTATTTTTCTAATATATCTCATATCCACCCACAGCAACATCCATCAAGAATGCTTTTGGCAAAACAAGAGCACTGGCCTCCTCTCAGCTAGAATCTGTTGGAGGAAAACACTTGTCTTCCCCCTCAGATTTCTACAGACATGAAGGAGCAGTTTTGGGGTGAACAGTTCTGGATCTTTTTCTGTGCTTTCACTCATTCTTCCTCATTGGAAGGCTGAGCAGAATCTGATACATGTTTACTACGCTGACTGGTGCAGAGATGAGGCACAGCATTAAAAGGCTGAACCCACATCCAGTCTCTCTTTTAGCTGGCCCTCTCTATTCTGCCAATTTCCCCTGGGTGGTGCAAATGATTAGCGCTCATCTACTAACAAAATTGTTGGCTGTTAGAAGCCACCCAGCAGTGCCATGGAAGAGAGCCCTGGTGATCTGCTTCTGTAAAGACTACAGTCAAGAAAACTCTATGATGCAGTTCTACTCTGTAACATATGGCGTCACCACGAGTCAGAATAGACTCAATGGCAATGGGTTCAATTTTTAGTTGGTCTCTGTTCTGCCAGGCACTGCATTATTAAACAGAATGCAATTCTCTGTATATTTTGGCTGGAAAAATGTGTAATCTGCAGAAACAGCTCTCCCTGCAGGTAAGGAACAAGGCTTACATTGGGAGGAAAGGAAGAAATAGGAAGCCTCCTTCTGGTCTCAAGCGTAAACCTCACCATCTAACGTTGTTTATCAGGGACTGCCAAGCCAACACAAGGCTGAACCTCCACTGCAAGGTGCATTGTCTTCCCTTTGCCTGTGTTCAACTGGTTAAGTGCCCAGAAGAGAGTGTGGGTGAGAGTTTAGCACCCCGGGTACTAACATAGGGCATTTTGGCCAAGAAAACTTATATCTAGACACAGAAAATAGCATTTGGAGAGCAAAGAACCACGTGGGGGACCTAGCACTTTGTAGTGTCTCCTGCAGCTGGTATCTTTGGGATTTGGGCAGTTAATTGACATGCCCCCTCCTCCCCGAGCTTTAGTGTTTGAGTATTAATTATAGATTTGGCCGCTGACTTAAGGCACAGGGCGCAGTCTGTGTTTAGAAAGAAAAGCATTCATTTAGGGGCCAAGATAGGTTTTTCTAGCACCTAAAAGTGGATGAGAAGAAATGTGTTCTTGTAGAGAATGTATGCAGAGATCCACTCCTGGAGTTGAGAGAGGGTTTATCTGGAATCTTAGACCAAAGTGACAGCTTCACTTATCTGGGCATCTCAAAGGACAAGGTTGCTCCAGGGTCATTAGGACCTCAGAAGATAGGCGTAAGTGGCAAGGACAATTCTTGATAAAATACTTTTTTATTTTTTTGATCTGTTGTCAACCAGCACTATAACTTTAAAGCAGCTGATGTCTGCATGAGTAGGAGATCATCAGTGTGATGGTGTTGTAATTGTGACTGTTGTCTGGGACTTTTGTGTTCCCATGCTAGCTCCAAGTTCTGTTCCAATTTACTGTACTTGGAACTATAACCAGTAATGAAGATGAAATTTTAAGGGGTAGGCTAGAACAGCTTGACCACAGGCACCTAGAATCATCTCTATCATGTTGCTTCAACTTGATTCTGAATTAAGTCTTGAATATGATTGTAGATTTCCTGTGGTTAGGAAGAGCAGATTTTATAAATAGATAGATAAAGAAGAATGAGACCATTTATAATACGGGGTACATACCAACTGCTTGAGTTGAAGTAGGAGTTATTCATCCTAGAGAACAAAGAGGAAGTTTAGAAAGCTTATGCTGGACCACTCTACCTCCAGGAGGCAAATTTTTTTCAGACTCAAGGAGAAAGAAGACCAGGTTTAAAATGCTGGTTTAGATCTTAAAGAGAATCAGAGAGAAAAATAAGAAGAATATTAGGATTTCCTTCTATGAAAAGTTGAGATAACAGAGATCAGGCTAGCAAGATTCAGTAGGCAAAAGGAAGTGAATCCTTTGTCAAATGCCCCTAAAGATAGAACCAGGAAAGAGAAGGGCATTTTAGTTGATATTAATCCTAAAGAAAGGAGCTTTGGTGGCACAGTGGTTAAGTGCTTGGCTGCTTACCGAGAGGTCAGCAGTTTAAACCTACCAGCCACTCTGCAGGAGAAATATGTGGCAGCCTGCTTCTTTAAAGATTACAGCCTGGGAAACCCTATAGGACAGTTCTACTCTGTCCTATAGGCTCTCTGTGAGTCGGAAAAGACTTGATGGCACTGGGTTTGGTTTTTTTCTTTAATCTTAAAGAGCTTGAATGAAGACAAAGAGATTTGAAAGAGAATGAGGAGAACTCTAACTCTAGCTAAGATGGATTTTAATTTTTAATGTCATTAAATGCAATTAAGTTGTAGCCTACCAACATGCTTGCCAACATGAATGGAAAATAAATATACAAAAACCGATACATTTAAAGTTATTTCAAGGAAGCAGCCAAGACAAAAGAGAAGAAAAGAGGCCCGGAGAAATAAACCTCTCTGCCCCACATTCCCCTCAGGCATTCGCTGAGTCTTAAGTTGAAAAAGACAAGAGATGAAGAAGATCATTAGAAAGTGGCTGAAAAATTATACTTTTAGCAGCCACACAATGCTGGAGAAACCATGCAAATATATTCAAAAGAAAGCTGAGGTGGCTCTACTGGCATAGACAAAATAGGCTGTAAGAGAAAAGCAATTCTAGAACTAAATAACGTTCCCATGTAATGTTATAAGATGCAATTCATCACAAAGATACAGAAGTTGTACACTTTTACGCCCTAATTACATAACCTCAACATATTTAATTTTAAAAAATGGAAGTCAAAAAATAATCGACGAATTTAACATTATAGTGGGATATTTTTAAACCCTTTGTTAAAGCAAGTGATAGATCAAGGAGACTAAAATACTAGTTAGGATAGAAAAATATGAAAACAATTATCAAGTTTGATCTACTGGTCATATATTGAACATTGCACACAATAATTGAAGAATTTACAGTCAATTCTCATTATTTATGGAATCTGTTTTTATCAATTTGCCTACTTGCTAAAATATATTTGTCCCCCCAAATCAATACTCACAGCACTTTTTGTGGTCATTTGCAGATCTACACAGAGTGGTGGAAAATTTGAGCCAGCTAAAGTGCATGTTGCCAGCTAAGATCCAACATGGCAGTGTTCTGCTTTCTTATTTCAGCTCTCATATTGTAAACAGAGTGTCCTTCTCGTGGTCTATTTAATGTCACATTTTTGTGTTTTCTGTTGGTAATTTTATGTTTCAAAATGGCCCTTGAGAGTAGCACCAAAGTGCTGTCTAGTGTTCCTTAAGGGCAAGAAGGCTGTGATGTGTCTTACAGAGAAAACATGTTCAGGCATGAATTACAGTGCTGTTGGCCATGAGCTCAATGTTAATGAATCAACAATATATGTTAAATTACCCATTGCTGTAGAGTGGATTCCAACTCAGAGTAACCACATGATGTCTTTAAACAGGAATACAAAAAAAAAAAAAAAAAAGGCTGTATATTGATCAGTTGATGACTACAGTGTTGTAGGAACCTAACCGTGTATTTCCCTTAGCAACAATCATTCAGTACTTGCTAATTAAGTGTCTGCTGTGACTTTATAGAACATTGTTGTTGTTGTTAGCTGCTGTCCAGTCAGCCCCCAACTACCAAGTAATGGAGACCCAATGCACAACTAGAGCGGACCACTGTAATCCATAGGATTTTCATTGGCTGGTTTTAAGAAGTAGATTGCTAAGCCTTTCCTCCTGCTCTGTCTTAGTCTAGAAGCTCTGCAGAAACATGTTCAACATCACAGCAACACACAAGCTTCCACTAACAGACAGGTGGTGGCTGTGCTTGAGGGGCATTGGTTGGGAATTGAACCTGGGCATCTCACATGGAAGGTGAGAATTCTACCACTGCATCACCTAACTATCATAAATAATGAGACTTGTTTTCAAATAATGTACCTTATTTTCAAATTCACTTGGAAAATTTATGAAGGTTGACAAAATTTTAGGCCATAAATTTTTTAAATCTCAAGAAATTTCAAAGGATTGTTATTATATCAACTGTGTTCTCTGACCACAATATAAGGACATTAAAAATCTATTAACCAGTTGCTATCAAGTTAAATCCAACTTACGGTGACCCCATGTGTGTCAGATTAGAACTTGGCTCCATAAAGCTTTCAATGGCTGATTTTTCAGAAGGAGATTGCCAGGTCTTTCTTCTGAAATGCCTCCGGGTATACTTGAACCTCCAAACTTTCTGTTAGCAACTGAGCAGTTTAACCATTTGCACCACCCAGGGATTCCAGTAGATGTGGCTAGAATTCAATTAATGTCAAATTTTGGCCACAATGGTCCCTCCTCCCTTGAGGTAGAGGGAATAAAAGAATAGAGGCAGAATTTCCCATCCCAGCACTTACCCTCATGGGAAAATGGGGTAAGTGCCTTCCTATATGGAAACAAGACTCCTAGTATGAGTCTTGACTAAAACATAGGATTGGATTAGCTAAATAGGCGTGGTTCAAGCATTTAGTGTAGGAGAAACAGAATAATCAACAGGACTAAGGCAGGAAAGGCTATGACAAATGTATGGAGAGCTTAAGGGTGTCAAATCTAGGCAGATTCAGGGCCTGCCAAGTGTGCCGAGGTTTACTAGTGTTCCCACACCAGGAGGGAGGGAACTAGGTGATAGTCAGGAACCAAGGCCTGAACTGTGATACAAAGTGTGCAAATGTGTATTTGTTAGCTGCCATGGAGTTGGCCCCCAACACATGGTGACTCCATGCACAAAGAAACGAAATGTTGCCTGGTCCTGGACCATCCCCATAATTGGTTGGCGATTGAATCATTGTGATCCAGAAGGTTTTCAGTGACTGATTTTCAGAAGTAGATCCCCAGGCCTTTCTTCCTAGTCCATTTGAGTCTGATAGCTCCCCTGAAACCTGTTCAGCATCACAATTACCTGCAAGCCTCCACTGACAGATGGGTGGTGGCTGCACTTGAGGTATATTGGCCAGGAATCAAACCAGGTTCTCCTGCATGGAAGGCAAGAATTCTACCATTGAGCCACCAATGCCTCTTCCGTGCAAATTTGTAGGTCATTAAAAAAAAGGAGGGGAGGAGCATTCCAATGGCACATGGATACAAGGTGTCACCACCAAAATGTAGTATTTACAGCAACTGTAGTAATTCCAAAGTAATCCCCAGTCCATAAGCAGAAATTTCCTAAAGAGTCTCAAACCTTTCTTAGCTAGAAATTAAACAACTATCTCCTGATCGCACCAACCCTGTAACAATGTGGCCATTTAGGCAAGTTTTCCCTGTGTGACATGTCATTTAGGTAACAATGTGAATCTGCAATGATTCTCTACAAAACTAGAGTGCTTTTGCAGAAACTGCTCAGGTAGGATAAAAATCAGCTAAGACTTTTAACTTTTATTTGCATTTCATTTTTATACTTCCTAGAAAGGAAAAAAAAAATTGCAGAAAACACATTTCCTGGTACCAAACCACAAACTGCAGCTCAGTTCAAGAAGCTGAAAGAATGGGACCCCTGCCTTCCTACTGAAGCAAGAACACAGTAGGGGCTCAGATTTGAAAAGGCAGCTAAGAATAAAGCAGGCACAGCAAATAACAGTGCTGGGTTGGAGAGGAACCCACCAAATTCTTGCCAAAAATTATTGTATTAAATGCTAAATCCCACTTTAAGGTTGCAGCCACAATTTAGTCTTTTTGAATCCTTCCCTTTGTAAGTAGATCCTCCTACTATTTTCTGAGAGGCAGAGGCCCTTTTGTTTGCAAGATGATTGATTTTTTTTGACCGGAGCCCGAAGTCAAATCTGGCGTGAAAACCCAACCAACTTGAAGCCAGGGAGAAGAAGGTAATATTGGTTATGTAGAGATGAGTCATTCAAATTTTTGGTATATCGGTTCCATGTTTGCCTGAGAACCATTTTAAGAAATCAGATTGCATCAGCACCTCTGTTATGGATCAAATTATGTCCCCAAAAATATGTGTTGTAAATCCCAACCTCTCTGCCTGTGTGTCACTTTGAGGACTAAGGTGGGCCTGACCCAAGCCATGGTATTTTCAATCACCTCATATGCATGAGAAAGCTGGACAATGAATAAGGAAGCCCAAAGAAGAATTGACGCCTTTGAGTTGTAATATTGGTGAAGAATATTAACTGTACCGTGGAATGCCAAAAGAAGGAACAAGTCTGTCTTGGAAGAAGTACAGCCAGAATGCTCATTAGAAGCGAGGACGATGAGACTTCATCTCACATATTTTGAACATGTTATCAGGAGGAAGCAGTCCCTGGAGAAGGACATCAAGCTCGGTAAAGTGGAGAGTCAGTGAAGAAAGAGTAAGACCCTGAACGAGATGGGCTGATGCAATGGCTGCAACAATGGGCTCAAGCATAATGACAATCATGAGGATGCAGGACCGGGCCGTGTTTCGTTCTGTTGTACATAGGGTCCTTATGAGTTGGAATCGACTCGATGGCACCTAACAATAACAAGATGCCTGTGGTTATAATCCTATTTGGGAAAGAATTGTCTTTTGAGTGTATCTTGAGTCAATCTCTTTTGAGATGTAAAAGAGATTAAACAATCTAGCAGAGCAGAGAAGGGGGAAGACACATGCCAATCCTCACGAAGATCACCCAGGAGCAGAAACTCAGAGACAAGGACCTTCCTCCAGAGCCGACAGAGAAAGAAAGTCTTCCCCTAGAGCCAGCACCCTGAATACGGACTTTTGGCTTCCTAATCTGTGAGAAAATAAATTTCTGATTATTAAAGCCACTCATTTATGGTATTTCTGTTACAGCAGCACTAGATAATTAAGACAACTTCCTATTTTGTAACTTTTCACCTGCTTAGTAAATATATGACTGAATGATGGTGGTGGTGGTGTTAGTTTCTGTTCAGTCAGCTCTGACTCATGGCCACCCCTTGTACAACAGAACTAAATGCTGCCTGGCCCTGTGCCATCTTCACGATCATTGGCATGTTTGAGTCCGTTATTATGGTGATTGTATAGTGCCTTCCAACCTAGAAGGCTCATCTTCTAATCTTCTAGCACTATCTGGGCCAATATTCTGTTGTGATCCATAGGGTATTCATTGACTGATATTTAGAAGTAAATCACCAAGCCGTTTTTCCTAGTCTGTTTTAGTAATGGAAGCTCTGCTGAAACCTGTCCAGCATGGGTGACCCTGCTGGACATAGCTTCCAGCATCATAGCAACACTTAAGCCATCACAGCAGGACAAACTGACAGACAGGCAGTGGGACTGGATGGTATTGGTGATTATTTAGAGCAGTCCCTAGGAGTTGCTTCCACCAAGAAGAACAGCCCAGTTAAGACTTTCATGGTGTTATTTTTGATAGTGACAAAAGGAGTATATCCATCTGCCCAAGGCCAAAGAAATCCCTGGGGGTGAGGCACTTAGTAGGACTCCACATGACTGACAGTGTTCAGGTGGAGACTTGTCAAAAAGAATGTGGAGAAGATTCTTGTTTGAGGGAGAAGGCTGGGCTGGAGCTGATGGAGGTGACGAAGTTGTGATGTTTTATTTGTAAAACACGATAGAGATCAGAATAGATATGCAGGCTCAGACAATCATTCTGGAATACCAAAAACAATGGCACCTACTCCTCTTTGCAGAAGGCTTAAAGTGACTAATACAATGAAAGTAACTATCTTCCCTTACCATTTTTCAAAGACTTTAATAATGAAAACGGTTGCTTCTTTTGGCAATTTCCTATGCTTAAAGGAAAATATGATGCCATTAGCATGACAGTTAGGAAATCAAAGCCACCAACCATTGAAAACATGCAAAAATGACATTCAATATTGAGATTTAACTTTGAGTGGGTGCTCAGTCTTCTAAAAACTTGCTTTAATGATCAGGCATGATCTAATTCTGTCTCTATAAAGAAGATTACAGCATTACGGGAACATACACTAGTTGGTTAACCTTATTAATTAGGCATAGATGAGACAAAAGATTATTAGGGGAGGGGGAGATAAATTCAGAAATAGGTATCTATAACTGAAACAAAAGGTGAGAGATAAAATATGTTCTGGAAAAATATTGTGGCCAAAGTATCTAGGATTATTCTATGAAGAGCGCTATCATTGTTTTCTATTTCCTCACTATGGCATAGCTCCAAATGCCCTAATTATATAACATATAGCTTATTAAATGTTCAACCCTGATACCCTTATTTTCTATTCCTTCCTTCAGCAGAAACCATTTGGGCAATTTGTTGTAAATAAAATGATAATTTGTATGGAGACAAATAATACAAGTGTGTTTTCACATTCTTCATGAAAATCATAAAAACAGCCTTTGGCCAGTAAACTTCATTTTACTGTTGTAGTCTTTGTTCACTCACCAGAGCCTAGAACAGTGCTTGGCACATAGTAAGTGCTTGTCTTAGCCTGGAGTCCCCAACAAGCAGAGCCTGAGGCAAAGGCTTAAAATCGACTACTTTACTGATAAACAGGAGAACAAAAGTGAGAGAGTAGGGCAGGAGGGAGAACAAGTCTTTAAACTGGACACCAGTAAGTGCAAACCTTTGATCAATCTTAGGAGATCATCCTCTGCTAAGTGTAGAAACTGTAACTCGAGACAGTCCTCTCAGGGGAGAAGGGAGGAGAATTCATCCACTGGCCCTTTCTCTCACTGGTCTCCCTTGAATCTCTGGGTCGTTCATGCATGGGCTCTGCACAGGGACCCCCAGAGTCCCACAGCTCTTTGTTGGCAGAAAAGTAGCAAGCAGCTCAGTGTGGGCTAGTTGCACGTGGGTAAAGTTGAGAAGAGCCCATCCAGAGACAAATGAGGAAGAGAGGCTCTCAAGGGGCACATAAGAGGAGTCTGATACAGGACTCAATACTCATTGAAAGAATATTGTTTTATTATAATAGCTTCTGTTATTGATTGATCCTTCACCTATGCCATCACCACTTTACTAACTACCAAAAGGTCGGCAGTTCAAATCCACCAGTTGCTCCTTGGAAACCCAGTGGGGGGCAGTTCTACTCTCCTTTAAGGTCACTATGAATTGGAATCTACTCAACGACAATGATGTTTTTTGTTTTTTTTTAACTCATCCTTCAGAGTCTGTAGGTGGTGCAGCTACTGCACTCGGTAACCGAGTTCACCCAAAGGCACTTCCAAAAAGTCAGCCATTGAAAACTCCATGGGGCACAGTTCTACTCTGACACACATGGCATCACCATGAGTCAGAATTGACTCGATCACAACTGTTTTTTTTTTTTTTTAACTCATTGTTCAGAATTAAACTGAAAACCACTGCTTCCAAAAAGCCTTCTCTGTCTGTCTACCTCTTCCTGTTTCTCCCCTTCATTTCCCTCCCCTCCCGTTCCTCTCTCTTTCCCTCCTCTCTCTTTCTCCATTTTGTGGTAGGTGCTTTCACTTTACCCAGTTTTATTACTATTGTCATCTCTATCACATTCTATTGTGACTGTGACTGTTAATCTGCTCGCTTTCAAGGCAGAGACTGAGACATTTATCTTCCTAGGACCTGACACATAAGCAAGCATCCAATAAATTCCAGCTGAATGAAAGGAGGAATAAATCGCTCAACGAGTGGTTTAGAAAATAGCAAAAGATTTTGGGAATGAGAGTAGCTGATGGTTGCAGTGGACTGAGGCAGGGAAATTTTAGAGGAGCTCAAGGTGGGCTGGATGCAGGGGGAAAGTAAGACTCGGAAACCTGGAGAGATGTGGAATGGTGATCCAGTTGGGGTTCTGAACACGAGCAGAAATATACTTAACTTACTGGAAGCTGTGAATTCTCCAGCTTGGTTGGAGCAGAAAGATCTAGAGAAGGTTTAGGGAATAAAAGTGGAGGGGAAAGCCAGAGTCAGACTTCAGAAGACACCAAATGCCCAGCTACAGAGCTTAGCTTTTGTCCTATTCCTTGGCTCTCAGGATTTTTTTCTTTTTTTTGAGTAGCAGGTAAATGACCACGTGGAGTTTTAAAAAGGCTGGTGGATGTGTGGAGGAGTAATCAGAAGGGAGAAACCAACTTCACATAGAAGAAAAGAGCAATTATTCTTGTCCAGCAATGAGCCAAAGATGTAAGACAAAGTTTGGCTTTGGGAAAAAACAATCTGTGAGAGATTTAAAGATCATTTACAATTTCAAAGATTTCCTGTCCCTAGCTCAGAGTCAACATTCTCCAAGATGTGACCTGAATCCTCATTTTAATCTCTCAAATGAAGCCCTAGTGGCGCAATGATTAAGAGCTACAGCTGCTAACCAAAAGGTCGGCAGTTCAAATCCACCAGCCACTCCTTGGAAACCCTATGGATCAGTTCTACTCTGTCCTATAGGGTCACTATGAGTTGGAACCGATTCGACAGCACGTAACAACAACATCAATCTCTCAAATACTTCACCTGACCTCCTGCCAAACTGAACCATTTGCTCTCTTCACACACACAAAAAATTGCAGTCTAGTCAATTCTTACCAAGGTGACACTGGGCGTGTCAGAGTAGAACTACGCTTCATAGGGTTTTTGATGGCAGTAAACCTTTGGAAGTAGAGCACCAAGGCTTTCTTTCAAGTCACCTCTGAGTGGACTCGAACCTTCAACCTTCTGTTAGTAGGCAAGCACCCAGCCACTTCCACCACCCAGGGACTCCTACATGACCTCTATTGACTCATCTGTAGCAAAATCTTGGTGCCTGGAATACTCTCCCTGCCGCTCATTTCCCTCCTGTTGAAATATGACCTGCACTTCAGCTCTTGGTTCAAATGCCATCTGTCTCCTGTGACAGAAAGTGAATGTAAGAGGGGCATTCTCCAGTGACACGTGTCACTTCCATTTGGGCCTTCTGGATACAAGTTCTCCTCACCTCAGGTGTCTGGTCCATACCTACGGGGTCAAATCTGATGATACCTCTCTCGGATTTTACATATGCATTAAGAATAAAGTGTGACAACTGGACTAAACCAAAGCTGAGAAGTTTCCTGAATACAATCAAACACTTTGAGGGACAGAGTAGCAGGGGTAGTCTGGAGACCCTGCTTTCAGGGGACATCTAGGTCAACTGGCATAACAAAGCCCATTAAGAAAATGTTCTGCATCCTACTTTGGTGAGTGGCATCTGGGATCTTAAAAGCTTGCAAGCGGCCATCCAAGATACATCAATTGGTCCCAACCACCCTGAATAAAGGAGAATGAAGAACACCAAAGACACAAGGAAAGTATTAGTCCAAGAGACAGAAAGGGCCACATAAACCAGAGACTCCATCAGCCTGAGACCAGAAGAACTAGAAGGTGGCTGGCTACCACCAATGACCACCCTGACGGGGAACATAACAGAGAGTCCCGGATGGAGCAGGAAAAAGGTGGGGTGCAGAACTCAAATTCTAGTAAGAAGACCATACTTAATGGTCTGACTGAGACTGGAGGAACCCTGGAAAGCATGGCCCTTGGATTCTCTATCAGCCCAGAACTAAAACAATTTCCAAGGCCAACTCTTCAGACAAGGATTGGACCGGACTGTGGAACATAAAGTGGTACTTGTGAGTAGTGTGCCTCTTAGCTCAAGTAGATACAAGAGACTCAATGGGCAGCTTCTGTCTGGAGGTGAGATGGGAAGGTGGAGAGCGTTAGCAGCTGGTTGAATGGACATGGGGAATCAGGGGTGGAAAGGGGGAGTGTGCTGTACAGTATGGGGAGAGCAATTAGAGTCACATAACAATGTATGCATAAATTTTTGTATGGAAAAAAAATTAAAAAAAAGAATAAAGTGTGATGTAAACAAAGTGTAAGTCAGAATGCCTGGATATAGTTCTGTTTTGTATGGCTTTGGACTACATACAACTTTAGCTTCCTCCTAGGCAAAATAAGGGGGTTGGACTGTGTCATCTCTACAGGTGCTTCTGTGACTGTAATATTCTGTGTGGCTAATAGTGAGAACTTCATACTGTATGGGAAGATACACAGATAGTCCCTCACTTAAGACAGGGTTCAATTCTGACGACTCTGTCTTAAGTTGCTTTTTACTATCAGTATCTTTTACAAATTCGATCTTTGTCTTTGGGAGTTGGAAACATTACATATAAACTTACAGATATACTTTAATACATACATACACACATAAAAAATACAGAAATCATAAAAATTTATTCCAGTGATGAAGAGTTGGACGATGTTGGTTGGAAGACCTTGGCATTTTGTAAGTTGCAGTAATAACTCCATTTGTGGAAGGTTCTGGATCATCTGGATTATCCCTGGGATTGAGGATGGAGTTTCCAGTCAGAAAATTAGTGAGAGTTGTCTGTATGGTCCTTTTCTTTTTTTCGTCATATATTTTGTGGTAACATCTCACTGCTTCCCTAATCTGCCCATCGACTCCAGCGGAGCTATCAGCATTTGGGTCCATGTTTTCAAGCAACTGAAGCCCTTGATTTAGTTTAGAAAAAAACTTCAGCTAATCCTTTCACTGTAAAATTTTTTGACAACTTCTTCCTCTTTCTCATTCTTTCTTTCTTCTTCAGCATTTCTTTCCTTTTCAAAATCCATTAAGTCTTGATCTGTCAGTTCCCCTTGTTTGTGATCTCTATGAGCTGTTCCACATCTGTGATATCAAGTTCTAAATTCAGCGTTCTTGCCATATGGACGATTTTTCCACCAATCTCTTCCACCACATTCTCCTTATCAAATGCTTGGAGCATTTTCACATAACTCAGCGATTTTTTTTCCATATCCCCTGCATGCATTTTTCCGTGATTTTCTCCCAGGAAGATGCAATATTCCAGCCTGCTATACGGCAGTGTTTTGAACAGTAAATCACAAAATTGAACATCTGCGAGTGCCCATCTGAGAATGATAACATCAGCAAATTATGCATGCAACATTGCATGTAGTTCATATTACTAACGATAAGATGTACAAAAAAAAAAAAAAAAAGGACGGTTGTAAATGCAGTTGTTGTAACTCAAATACATTGTAAATCGGAGACTACCTGTACTAGGTTCTAAAGGCAAGACACATATGATGCTAGGCACCTAGGAGATGCCCCAAAAATATTTCTTGATTGACAGACTAACTTCTCCACCCACTTTGATCCCTTAGATGTCTTTATATTTGCTTCTGTTTGGAGCTAGCTGGGTGCTGTGCCCAGGGACTGGAGCTGACCTTTATTAGAGGATCACACTCACCTACAACTGCAGTACTTAAAGCAGCATTTCTCAAACTTGAATATGCACTTGTAATCATCTGGGAGAATTTGTGAAAATTGAGATTCTGATTCGGTAGGTCTGGGTAAGGCTTGAGAAATTGCATTTCTAACAAGCTTCCGGGTGATACCAATGTTGATAGCTAACCTCTGCCTCCCAACAACCATCACCACTACCTTACTCATACACGCTTTGAGTAGCAACAATTTGAAGCACAGAAATAAGCTAAATAGTCTGGATCTGTCATCCTCAAAGCAGGCTCACAGCAAGACATGGATAGTGAGGGCCCCTGATGGGCTGAGGGTTAACTTTCTGGGGGAAATAAATTACCTCATAGACTTGCATTTTCATATACTAAGTGCTGCTTAGTAGTGGGAGATACTAATATTTAATAACACAAGGTATGATCATGACTCTAATTCCTACTTAGAGATCTGGCTGTCTTGGTTACTACATGAAGTGCATTCATTCATTCTACAACCACTATTGAGCGCTGGCTGTGTGCCAGGCACTGATCTAGGCACCAGGAGTACCTCTGAACCACAACAAACAAAAACTCCCAGTTCTCATGGAGCTTATATTGTAGCAGGGGGAAATAAAACGAACCAAATACACACATAGTTGGAGTTCCTGCATTTATGGTATGTTTTCTCATAGCATCAGTGTTTTCCTAAGCTGCTGATTTTTGTTTCCAGTGCTGCTATTGTTGAGTTCTGGGAGAGGGGGAGGGTGTTTGTTTTAACTGTGGTAAATATAGACATAACAAAACATTTTCCATTTCAACATTTTTTACATACACTATTCAGTGACATTATGTTCATCATGCTGTTCAACCATCGCCACTATTTCCACATTTTTCCATCACCCTTAACAGAAGCTCAGTGTCCCCTAATCAATGACTCTGTTTCCCCCTCCTTCCCCCACTCCAGTAACAACTAATAAACTTTGATCTCTATGCACTTGACTATTCTAGATATTTCATGTAAATGAGATCGTACAATATTTGATCTTTTGTGACTAATTTATTTCACTCAGCATGATGTTTTCAAGGTTTATCCATGTCGTAGCATTTCATTTCTCTTTATGGTTGAATAATATTCCACTGTATATATGTACCACATTTCATTTAGCCATTCATCTGTTGATTGATATTTAGGCTTTTTAATTATAAATTGGTATTAATTTAGCTATAATTATCATTTTAATTGTTTTTTTTTTTGAGAACCCAATGGTAGGTACTGATGTATATTTGCACCAGTGGTATTTTGGGCCTGTATATTTTCAATAGCTAGAGTCTCAGACATATGTGCAGTTTGAGGTTCTCATATGAATCATCCACGCCACAACTGTTAAAGCAAACGTGCTTATTCTCTCATCAAATTCTGCTTGTCCAGGACATTTAGCTGTGATCACCAAGTCCTCTTTACACACAAGGAGGAAATGGGCCATAATTCTGCTTGTTCACTGAACACTTATCAGAGAGAATCATTTGGAAGTTGAAATTCACCAGAATGTCAGCCACAGTCAAAGATTTTTCCCACCTGGAGTTTCACAATCATTACTACATGCAAACATCACGATTTTTCTTCTTGACTTTATGATCACATTAGCTATGTTCCACCAGAGTTTCTGCTTCCCTTTTCTCCCTCTTGGAAACCCTGGTGGTGTAATGGTTAAGAGCTATGCCTGCTAACCAAAAGGTCAGCAGTTCGAATCCACCAGGTGCTCCTTGGGAACCCTATGGAGCAGTTCTACTCTGTCCTAGAGAGCCCCTATGAGTCAGAATCGACTCGATGGCAACTGGTACGGTACAGTAGTCTCTCTCTTACCATCAGGAGAGCTAGTATTGGTTTAATTTTCTCTTTGCATCCTAGAGCAAGGTTTCTTTCCAAGTCTGGACATTTTAAGATGTTGGATATTTGCCTACATTGTGCTTGGTCCAAATAGAAAAGTGAGAAACATTGTCCTGGTAGTAATTAGGAAGTCAGACTGGTTGGAATCATCTGGCTTTTTTTCATTTTGAAAATATGTTTTCAAATATTGTACAATAAACATATATTATTTTCAAAACCTAAAAAGTGTTTTTTAAAAATAAAATAAATGTTGAAGACAATTGAGTAAGTGTGGTCACTCTTTGTAATGAAAGGAAGTGACTGGTGAGGTGAAATTTTAAAAAATAATGCTTGCTTATTTTTTGTTAGTTTTTTTTTTTCCCAATATTTCAGAAAAATGAATAAGTACCCTGAGTGGTGCAAATGGTTAACACATTTGGCTGCTAACTGAAAGGCTGGAAGTTCAAGTCCTACCAGAGGTGCGTTGGAAAAAAGGCCTGGTGATCCACTTCTGAAAAATCAGCCATCAAAAACCCTATGGAGCACAGTTCTACTCTGACACACATAAGGTTGTCAAGAGTTGGAGTCAACTCCATGACAACTTTTTTTTTGAATCCTGGGGAAATGGTATAATGGAACCCTTTTGCTTACTGTGACTTAGAAAATGCTACAACTCCCATTGGTATGTGGAGCTCTGTGAAGTGGCATGGCAATTTGCACACTTCTGGAAGGAAAGACCCAATTCCATTTCCTTTTCCTCAAATCCCAGGTTAGAGAAGCTTGATACAGTGGACTGAGGTGGCTGTGACCAAAGTCCACTGGTCAGAGGGGATATCACAGGTCCCAAATGGGAATTCCACATGCCATACAAAGGACAACGGCCTAATGGCTCCATCAGGTCTGCTCACAGAGCTTGTGCCTGCAGCTGTCAGCTCCTCAGACCTGGCCACCCTGTCAATGTCCTGCTTGGATACAAAAGCAGAACTCACTTTCTCTGAATTGAATTAGCCCCCACATTTCTAGACCAATAGAAAGGGGGAAGAAGGCCGTAAATGAAGATGCTATACTTGCTAAAATCATGCCATTGATTAGGAGAATAAAACCATATTTGTATCCTAAGCTGGTAAATTGAGTAATGCTGGTTATGTTTAGTTGCAGCTTTCCTTTGTTTTGTTTGCTGGAGGTAAGGTGAAGCAATACTTTCTCAATCGAGTTCTGTGCAGAGTTTGGGAGTCTGGACATTTGTTAATAATGTTTTGAATAAAGTTTTAGCATCAAGTTTTATCTGGAAGTTTACTGCTCTATACATTTCAGCTGTGAGTTTCAATGGCAAAAATACCCAGGAGACCCATGGGCAGCACAGTAACTGATGACAAAGGAATACGGCAAATTAGTAAATATTGGGATGCCTCTGAGTGTCAGAGACTCTCTGATCTGAGAGGAAGGCGAGCCTCAGCATGCCTGACAGTGTGGGCAGGCTGTGTGGCAGTTCAGGTGTCCACTCCCTGGGACTTGTTTGGAGGTAGGGGAGAGCTGTGGCCCCTGCTTGTAAGAAAGCCCTTACTCTGGAAAGAGAGTTCATCTATAGCTCTGGAAGATTCCACCGCCCTCAATATCCTTCCCACCCCAGATGTTGTGCTGTCAAGACACCGTAGACCTTCGTTCCTTTGCAACATGCCTCCCAATGTGCCATTTAAAGCATTGGAGTGAAAAACCCATTAAACTATCATACATTAAGGAAAAGGTGACTTCTCAAATCCAAAACCTAAAGCAGAAGAAATTTGGGCTTATGAGAATGAGTATGTGTGTGTGAGTGAGAGAAGGTGAGAGAGAGAGAGAGAAGGAAAATGAAGCTAAATTATGCCTAGATCTCCATTTTGCTTGAGGCAACTGTATCTCTCCTTGGCTCTATTTGCTACATCTAATATTCTAGACTCAAAAAATTATCATGGTATAAAGACAATTTCTTGCCACTTGGATTTGTAAGCAACATAATGGAGATTTATTTATTTATTGACATGCTTTTTCACTAGACTGGTTCATTTAAAGTCAAGGATCACATTGCATGGGATTGGAATCCACTGATACATCTTGTATGATCTTCAAACCAGCTGTTGCCCATATTCCGGTATAGGCAGGAGAATAGTTATAAGAGGGCTTTCCCCAAAATCTGCCTTTGGATGTCCCTGCCAACACTTTCCCTCTAGAATATTATGATTTGCATCTGTCTCCTATCAGTTATTGTCAGCAATAAGCTCGGGGTTCTGGTAAATTAAACAGAGCAACTTCATACAAAATTTTTGAGGATCTCTTTCTGTGGACTAATTTAAGGCTACCCTTTTAAACATCTAGATCTGTGTGAAAAAATAATCCAGAGGAAATAACAAAATACTAGCTAATAACAAATACGAAATAACAAATACTAATGATTGTTATTGGTAGCTGCCATCCAGTAGGCCCCTAACTCATATGGCGACCCCATGCACAATGGAATGAAATGCTGCCCGGTCCTGCACTCTCTCCATGATCAGCTGCAGATCAGATAGATCATTGTGATCCATAAGATTTTCGTTGTTGATCTTTGGAAACAGTTCTGGCTAGTTCATCTTAGTCTAGAAGCTCCACTGAAACCTGTTTAGTATTTTAGCAATATGCAAGCCTCCATTGACAGGCGGGTGATGGCTGCGCATGAGGTGCAGTGGCTGGGAATCAAGCCTGGGTCTCCTGCATAGAAAGCAAGAATTCTACCATTAAACCACCAGTACTAATTCATCAATGTGTAAAAAACTCTCAGACACTCATTGGCTAATTATCAGATGGTTGTTCTTGTGTGCCATCGAGTTGATGCCAACTCATAGTGACCCTATAAGGCAGAGTAGAACTGCCTAATATGGTTTCCTAGGCTGTAATCTTTATGGGAGTAGATCACCAGGTCTTTCCTCCTGCAGAGTGGCTGGTGGGTTCAAAATGCCTACCTTTCAGTTAGCAGCCAAGCGCTTAACTATTATGCCACCAGAGCTCATATACGAGCTGAAAAAAATGTGGTAATAAGCTACAAGACTGTTGTTGTTAGGCGCCGTTGAGTCGATTCCAACTCATAGCAACCCTATGTACAACAGAACGAAATGCTGCCTGGTTCTGCGCCATCCTCACAATCTTTGTTATGTTTGAGCCCATTGTTGCAGCCACTGTGTCAATCCATTTCGTTGAAGGTCTTCCTCTTTTTTGCTGACCCTCTGGCTTTACCAAGCATGATGTTTTTCTCCACTAACCTGTCAATAATAAGGAGAGAAAAATAAGGGAGTCATGCTTCAAAAAAATAGAAACTAAAATCATTTGATAAATAAAAGCTAAGTGAAGTAAAGGTATTTTTTCTAAATAAATACATTTTAATATAACATGTTTATCACTGTATTTTAAGAATCTATCCCTATCTGCTTCGATCCTTCATGTGCTTTGGATACACTAGCCAAGTAAGGAAACACCTGTCTTCTGGATTGGGTTCAGAAAGAACTTATAAACATCTCCTATGCCCATCAATCTTAATAATCATTGTAGTGATCCAAATGCCTTATAATCTAAAGAAAACTAGAAGCACAGAAAATTTTTGTGAAGAAAGTTAGAATAAGTGAAAAAATTACTGGGTATCTTCCACAGAAAACTATACCATGTTTAAGCACAAGCTTCTAGGTTATCTGATTCAAGCCTTTCAATGCCTTTGATCTACTTTACAACTCTATAAGCTGTAGATAGTTGATACAAAAAAAAAAAAAAAAAAAAAAACCCCAAACCCATTGTTGTCGAATGGATTCTGACTCATAGCAACCCTATAGGATAGAGTAGAGCTGCCCTGTAGGGTTTCCAAGGAGTAGTGGTGGATCTGGATTGTCAACATTTTGGTTAGCAGCTGAACACTTAACCACTGCCCCATAATGCCAAAGAATTCTTGTCTATTGACATGCAAATAAATTCTGACTAGTGGAAGTTCAACTGACTTGCCTCTCCTCACTATTGAAAAGCCATCTTTGCAATCATTTGCAAATTTATTTCAATACTCCTGATTTATAAGTGTGTTTGTTTGTTGTAACAGCTTTTCCAGCTACCTTATGTAGTGAATGAGTAAAATAAAAATTTTGACAGATGTTCATTTTAAATCATATGAGAGGTGTAATGTTACTTTTTGGAAAATTATCCTTGAACAGATTTATGAAACAAAATACTTCATCACTTTCAAAATTGAAAAGAAGCCTTCAATTCTTACTGAAATTGAATCTAACCATTATATTAAATTTAAGTGAATTTATATATTTCTGTTATATATTCCTAGAATAGCTCTCTTATATATAAGTATTAGTCACTGCATAGATGGGCTGACAGCTCAAGGTAATTAAATGCACTGTTTTTCCATGGTGTCTCCATTTTTGTGGCCTTTGCCTGGAAAGTTTCCCATACTGGCTCTAATGTGAATTCATTTAGCTTGCTTTGTGAATTACCACATCAAAGCTGAGAATGCCAGCAGTGTGTTTCTAAAAATAATTAAAGGCTTAATGGCAATGCAATCATTATTACATTTTAGTAATAACTTCTCAATTTCTATGTCACAGAGTAAGCAAAGAAGGAGCAGGGGAGGAAATGGATCCTCTAGCCCAACCTTTTACATAGGGATAGAGACCCAGCCTTGACTGGTTATGACTGTAGGTGAGCCCCACTCCCACACACTCAGGCCCCAAACAAAATTGAGAAAAAATCAGAGAATATGTCTTTGGTATATGTCTTTGTTATTTAGTGCTGCTATAACAGAAATACCACAAGCGGATGGCTTCAACAAACAGAAGTCTATTCTCGCACAGTCTAGTAGACTAGAAGTCCAAATTCAGGGAGTCACCTCCAGGGGAAGGCTTTCTCTCTCTGTCAGCTCTGGAGGAAAATAAGGAGCTTTTCTACAGAAGAACCCCAGGTCCAAAGGACACACTCTGCTCCCAGCTCAGCTTTCTTGGTAGTATGAGGTCCCCCCTCTCTTCCCACTTCCCTTTCCTTTTATCTCTTGTAAGATAAAAAATGGTGTAGTCCACACCCCAGGGAAACGCCCTTTACGTTGGCTCAGGGATGTGACCTTAGTAAGAGTGTTACAATCCCACCCTAATCCTCTTTAACACAATCTAATCTTGCCTCATTAACCACAGGCAGAGATTAGGATTTATAACACCTAGGAAAATTAGAATCACAAAATGGAGGACAATCACACAACACTGAGAATCATGGCCTAGCCAAACTGATACACATGTTTTTTTGGGACACAATTCAATCCATGACACTGTATTTCAGCTGTCAATTTCTGCCCCAGCAACCCATTACTACTACCTCATCAGTCAGTGTTCTCCTGATCCAGTTTCTGCAGTCAATAGACAGCTAGCATAGCTCCTACACACTAAAATATTAATAACCTTCAAATGTTACCTTTCCCAGGAAGAGCTTCATTTAAAAAGAGAATTACTTGATGAGTAAAATGTTTAATACAAAAGTGTATCACTGGTAGTGGAACATTGGCGGATATTTTGGGGGAAGGTGATCCAACTGAATGTGGAAATTATCAAACAATATCATTACTATCACACACAAGTAAAATTTTGCTGAAGATCATTCAAAAATGGCTGCAGCAGTATATGGACAGGAAACTGGCAGAAATTCAAGCCAGATTCAGAAGAGGTCATGGAACCAGGGATATCATTGCTGATGTCAGATGGATCCTGGCTGAAAGCAGAGAATATCAGAAAGATGTTTACCTGTGTTTTATTGTCTATGCAAAGATATTCAACTGTGTGGATCACGACAAATTATGAATAACATTACGAAGAATGTGAATTCCAGAACACTTAATTGTGCTCGTGAGGAAACTGTACACAGATCAAGAGGCAGTGTTCGAATAGAACAAGGGGATCCTGCATGCTTTAAAGTCAGGAAAGGTGTGCATCAGGGTTGTATCTTTTCACCATGCCTGTTGAATCTGCGTGCTAAGCAAATAATCCAAGAAGGTGAACTCTACGAAGAAGAACGAGGCATCGAGATTGGAGGAAGATGCATTAACAACCTGCATTATGCAGATGACATAACCTTGCTTGCTCAAAGTGAAGAGGACGTAAAGCACTTACTGATGAAGATCAGAGACCACAGCCTTCAGTACGGATTACACCTCAACATAAAGAAAGCAAATATCCTCACAACTGGACCAATAAGCCCTATCATGCTAAACGGAGAAAAGATTGAAGTTGTCAAGGATTTCATTTTACTTGGATCCACAGTCAACACCCATGGAAGCAACAGTCAAGAAATCAAGACTCATTGCATTGGGCAAATCTGCTGCAAAAGACCTCTTTAAAGTGATGAAAAGCAAAGATGTCACCTTGAAGACTAAGGTGTGCCTGCCCCAAGCCTTGATGTTTTCAATCGTGCCTCATGCATATGAAAGCTTGACAATGAATAAGGAAGACTGAGAAAGAATTTGATGCCTTTGAATTGTGGTGTTGGTGAAGAATATTGAATATACCATGGACTGCTGACAAAAGAATGAACAAACCTGTCTTGGAAGAAGTACAGCCAGAATACTCCTTAGAAACAAGGATGGTGAGACTACGTCTCATATAGTTTGGATATGTTATCAGGAGGGATCAGTCCCTGGAGAAGGACATCATGCTTGGTAAAGTAGAGGGTCAGTGAAAAAGAGGAAGACCCTCAATGAGATGGACTAACACAGTGGCTGCAACAATGGGCTCCAGCATAACAATTGTGAGGATGGTGCAGGACCAGGTAGTGTTTCATTCTGGTGTACATAGGGTCGCTATGAGTCAAAACAAACTCGACTGCACCTAACAACGACAAGTTTTCCCTCCAATAACTCTTAATTCATATAAAATATAAATAAGCATTCTTTCTGTCAGTAATGCTGCCCTCCTGAATAATATATAGTCATTGTTGGAGAGATACTGGCATTGAGTCTTAAATACTTAACTGATTTCCCTGTAGTCTGTCATTTGCACATAGAAGACTATCACTTGCATTCTGAACTCAAAATCCAAATAAAGACACTTCCTGTCTTGCACCATGCTCAGCCAGTCCTTGGTGTCCCCATCATTTTCAGCATTCCATAGCACCACTCTTTATTCTCTACTACATCTTTTCTAGGCACTTTTCCTAGCTCTGCCCCAGGAGTACCTGACCTTTTAGTTATTATTTTGAATACAGCCTACAATGTGCCAAAATGACCTAATTGTTGATGGCCACTTTCCAAATATGTAAAACAAATGGAATTTTTTCCATCAGATTCAAGTACTACATAAATGTGATTTACGGAAATCCTTGAGAAGATGATTATCCAACTTTACACACACTAGAAAACTGGGCATTCTAGTCTAGCTTAGAAAGTTTTAAGACTCAGGTCTTCTCGAGTAGATTTTCCATATATCTTTCTCTGGACTCTTAAATGAACTAACTTGGTCTACTCTTGAGTATTTTCTTATAACATTACCCAGAGACTTGAGATCAATAGACTTAATAACGAGTATAAGTGTTTAAAATATTAGGCTTTTTACACATTGGTCCAATGCTTTACCATTCTATTTAATTAAAATATAAATTAATAGATTCAAATGATTCAACTGTGGTCGACAGTCTAAAACAGTTAGAAGAAATCTGTCAATACCAACTCTGATGACAGCCCTTATTCAATGACTATTACCTTTCCCAATGCTAGAAATAAGTTCAATAATTTTAGCAATTACTTTTATTAATGATTCAAACACCTGTGAAAGAAATAATAAAAGACTGGCAATACCCAAATGAAAAATAGCTTATCTTTGCTCCTATGACAAGAGAAAGACACAATGCAAATATTTAAGAACACAACACTTATTTCCAGTCAAACTTATGCTCATTGAATATGTACTACGTGCAAGGTCCTTCGAGGGATACAAAGACAGGGAAAAGGTGGTTAGACGTAAGACCATCTGGGTTGAATTTTGAAAAGTAGAAATGGGAGGAAGTTCATTCTGAGGAGCATTAAGTTGGTTGGAAATAATTTGATATTTTTTGAGCACAGCTTAGTGCCCAGTTTGACCAGAGAGCATTGTATGCATGCCATATTAGTGAGAGGAAAAACTTGGAAAAGAGGATAAGGAAAAAAAGAAACAACATTGAATGTTAGGTTAAGGATTTCTTTAATAGGCAATAGGGAATCATAGAACATTTTTGAGAGCCTGGTCAGGGCTGCCATTTTGAAGATTATTCTGAAACGGAGATGTAGGATGGATTAAAAGAGGAACAAATTGCATGAAGTAAGCATATTATTGAAATGGTGTGGGAAGGAAGCCATTTTTGTACGGTGATAGCAGTTCTTGTAAGTACAAAAACCAAATCTGGAATAACTCCATCCTACATCACTGTAGCAAACAAGTAGAGGAGATCAAATGTAGCAAAGTACAATATCTCTGGCAAACAATCTTTTAACCAACAAAAGAGGTTAATTGAGTATCTATTTTCAGGCTGAATTTGTGTAGTTGTAAAAATGTCTTATTAAAAAATGTCATAAAGATTTCTTCTTCCAGGAATGGCAAACTAGGAAATTTAAACAAATCTTCTCACAGAGAACAATTAGGAAATGCTGGAAAAACATCTACATGAAGACATCAAAGAGCCAACAATGCAGTAAAAAAAAGTATAGGCCCAAGATTCAGTACAAGAATGAAACTAAAAAATGTCACTCTGGGTTTGGGGCTACTTTTCTTTACGGGTATCTGCAGTTTCTGGAAGTGGCAATCCAGAGACAGAGAAGCTAGGACAGGGGTCTGCACAATTTTTCTGTAAAGGGCTAGATGATAATTTTGGCTTTGCAGATCACTACTCAACTCCAGACCGTAGTACAGAAGTAGCCTTAGGTGTGACTGGAGTAGGTATAATGGAACAAGCCAACATCATGAACCTCCTGACATAATGCATAACATTCCTTCTGTGGTATTCTGACCAAAAACACATAATCTGAATCGAGTGACGAGGAAACATGAGACAAACATAAATTGAGGGACATTTTACAAAATAACTGACTCATACTCTTCAAAACGATCAAGATCATGAAAAACAAAATAATAAAAGACTGAAAGCTACTGTTCCAGAGTAAAGAGACTAAATGTAATATGTGATCCCTGGATTGGATCCCAGATAGGGAAAAAATGCTACAAAGAATATTTGGGAAACTGTTAGAATTTAAAATATAGACTTGTTCTATTAAATTTCTTGATTTTAATAACTATACTCTGGTTACATAAGACATTCCTTGTTTTAGGAAATATACACTGAAGTATTTAGGGATATAGGAGCCTGATGTCTACCTTACACATGATTCAGGAAAAAAAAAAATCTGTATCTATATATGTAAAATACAGAGAGTGGTCCAATTTAAGATAATAAATTCATGCTGTTTTAAGCCACTAAATTTTCGGCAATTTGTTAAAGCAGCAGTAAGAAACTAATATGGATGGGGTGCAGGGGAAGAAATCACCAGAAAGGATTCTTGGAATAAAGGTGCAATTTACAAAGATGGTGAAGCCCAATGAGGTAGCAGGTTTGGGAAGGAGATGAGTTTTAGTCTGCTGACTGGTTCAGAACCAGGCTTTGGAATCAAAAGAGCCCTGCTTTTTATTACAGATCTACCTCATGCCAGTGCCTCCAGTTTGTCAAGATATTTAACTTCTCTGTGCCTTAAACACACGAGCCCTGGCGGTGCAGTGGTTAAGCACTCAGCTGTCAACCAAAAGGTCTGTGGTTTGAACCCACCACCTGCTCCATGGGAGAAAGATGCTTCCATAAAGATTATAGCCTTGGAAACTATATGGGGCAGTTCTACTCTGTCCTATAGGGTCACTATGAGTCAAAATGGGCTCAATGGCAATGGGTTTGGTTTGTGCCTTGAACTGTTTGTCTGAGTGGGGATAATAATAGCCCCTACCTCATAGAGTATTATATAGAAAAATAAACGGGATAATTTATGCAGTGGCCTTGCACTTGGCATGTGCTCAAATATTGGTTAATAATAATAGCAGTAATAATAATAATAATATAGAAGATGAATTTCCTTCTGCGTATCTTTTTTTAAAATCACCATGGGCCATTAAACCAAAAAAACCCGTTGCCGTTGAGTCGATTCCAACTCATCACTTGTTTAATGTCTTTAAATGATCACTGTAAGAATGAAAAATGTAAATTAGATTACCTTGCTTCCTTATTTAGAAGGGATACCAGCTGTACTATTTCTGTTGAGACTTTTATTTTCTAGTACATTTATTTCAGACTTGTGCATATATATGCCTTGTCAAACTTAAGTAAAGGTTAGATGCAACTGCATTCATTTTTAAAATTGATATTTTTTTTCTTCTTTCATGCCAGTGCTGAGTTGGAATCAACTCAAAGGCAATGTTTTTGTTTGTTTGTTTTAACGCCAGACTTTGGGTTGGCCCTTACAAAACCTACGCAGCTGGCCTAAAGCCAGACTGAATGCTATGCTTCAGGAGCACTGGGGCTGGGAAATAGCTGTGTCCAACCCTGTGGCCTGGACCCACAGGAGGGCGGAATGAGTGCAACCAAAGGAAGAGATTAATAAGAGATACAAGGGGTGGAGGAAAATGAAACTTGCCTAAGTAGGATTTATTATCACTAAATGCCTCCCTATCTATAAAAAGCTCCGTGCCCTCCTAGGGTGGCCTAGGCTATAAAGACAGCATTTTTTTCCTTGAAAACAGAGCTCCCCCATCCTGGGGCTTTATTATTGTTGTTAGTTGCCATAGAGTTGGCTCCACTTCATGGTGACCCCACGTATGTAGAGCAGAACTGCACTCCATAGGGTTTTCAAGGCTATGACTTTTCGGAAGCAGATCACCAGCCTTACATCGGAGGCACCTCTGGGTAGGTTTGAATGCCAGTCTTTTGGTTATTAGTCCAGAGTTTAACCATTTGAGTTAACCGGGCTGGGGGCAGATATTTGCACATCTCTGGAGGTTAATGTATGCTAGTTTCTCATTAAAAACAAAGTTTAAGAAGACAAGGGGCCTGTTACAAAAGACCTCAAAATCTGGTGGAGATAGCATCTGAATAATCACAAACAATGGGACAAAAATTATGTTTCAGGAAGGATGAGATCAAGTGCTTCACATGAATTGTGGAAACCCATGGAAACTGGGTGGCAGCATGATAAAGGCCAATACTGTGGAAGAAGTGTAAGCAAAGTGCCTCTTGTGAATAGGTGTTCTATTTTTCATCTCAGACTTCTACTCCTTGTTGTGTATTAAACTTTACTACATTCTCCAAAAAGTATTAGAACATAAGTGACTCCTCAATCATTTAGAACCCAAGATTGGAAAAGAATACTATTAACTCTGGGTCAAGAACTCTTACTGATGGGTGCCTGGGCCATTTCCAGTTTTTGGTTATTATGAATACAGCTGCTATGAACATTCATGTATGTCTCTTTGTGCATGTTTTTATCTACTTCAAGTGAACATGTAAGAGTGGAACTGCCAGGTCACAGGGTTGGTCTGTGTTTGGTTTAAAATCAATAGAGATGGTGAAGTGAGACTATCAGTAAAAACAGATTGGCTTACAACGTAAAAAATTTTTCTTTTTGTGATCACACCAAATTTTTGTCAGGAATAGCAGTTTTCTTCAAACATTTTGAAAATCATTTATCATAATTTCAGTCCCCAGAGTGGAATCCCCTCTAAATCAAGAAGAATGTCTCAGTTGACATGATGTTAGAGTGATATTCATTCATAAACAGTCCTGCTCTACTGGATCCACACTCTGCCATTTTGTGCCATTACGAACACTTTTTTTTGTTGTTTATTGTTGTAGTTTAAGTGAAAGTTTACATTCAAGTTAGTCTTTTATACAAAAATTTATACATACATTGTTATGTGACCCTAATTGCTCTCCCTATACTATGACAGCACACTCTTCCTTTCCACCCCTGATTTCCCATGTCCATTCATTCAGCTCCTGCCCCTCTCTGCCTTCTCATCTCACCTCCGCACAGGAGCTGCACATTTAGTCTCATGTAACTACTGGAGCTAAGAAGCGCACTCTTCATGAGTATCATTTTATGTCCCAAAGTCCAGTCTAATCTTTGTCTGAAGAGTTGGCCTTGGAAATTGTTTTAGTTCTGGGCTGATAGAGAATCCCGGGGCCATGTTTTCTGCAGTTCCTCCAGTCTCAGTCAGACCATTAAGTCTGGTCTTTTTGCTACAATTTGAGTTGTGCACCCCACCTTTCTCCTGCTCCATCCGGGACTCTCTGTTATGTTCCCTGTCAGGGTGGTCATTGGTGGTAGCCAGGCACCATCTAGTTCTTCTGGTCTCAGGCTGATGGAGTCTCCGGTTTATGTGGCCCTTTCTGTCTCTTGGGCTAATACTTTCCTTGTCTTTGGTGTTCTTCATTCTCCTCTACTCCAGGTAGTTGGGACGAATTGATGCATCTTAGATGGCCGCTTGCAAGCTTTTAAGACCCCAGAGCCACTCACTAAAGTGGGATGCAGAACATTTTCTTAGTGAGCTTTGTTATGCCAATTGACCTAGATGTCCCCTGAAAGCATGGTCCCCAGGCCCCCAGCGCTGCTACTCTGTCCCTTGAAGTGTTTGATTGTATTCAGGAAACTTCTTAGCTTTGGTTTCGTCCAGTTGTGCCGATTTCCCCTGTAGTGTGTGCTGTCCTCCTCTTCACCTAATTCTTGTCTACTGTCTAGTTAGTGAATAACCCTCACTCTCCCTCCCCACCCTTGTAACCATCAAAGAAAGTTTTCTTCTGCTTATACCTTTTCCTGAGTTCTTATAATAGTGGTCTTATACAATATTTGTCCTTCTGTGACTAAATTCACTCAGCATAATGCCCTCCAGATTCCTCCATGTTATGTTTCACAGCTTCATCTGTTTTTTGTTGTGTAGTATTCCATTGTGTGGATATACCATAATTTGCTTATCCATTCGTCCGTTAATGGGCACCTAGGTTGTTTCCATCTTCTTGCTATTGTGAACAGTGCTGCAATGAACATGGGTGTGCATATATCTATTCATGTGACTGCTCTTATTTCTCTAGGATATATTCCAAGGAGCAGGATTGCTGGATTGTATGGTACTTCTATTTCTAGCTTTTTAAGGAAGCGCCAAATTGATTTCCAAAGTGGTTGTACCATTTCACGTTCCCACCAACAGTGTATAAGCGTTCCAGTCTCTCTGCAACCTCTCCAGCATTTATTATTTTATTTTTTGGATTAATGCTAGCCTTGTTGGGGTGAGATGATATCCCATTGTAGTTTTGATCTGCATTTCTCTAATGGCTAATGATCATGAGCATTTCTTCATGTGTCTGTTAGCTGCCTGAATATCTTCTTTGGCGAAGTGCCTGTTCATATCCTTTGCCCATTTTTTAATTGGGTTATTTGTCTTTTTGTTGTTGAGGTTTTGCAGTACCTTGTAGATCTTTGGAGATTAGATGCTTGATCGGATTTGTTGTAGCCAAAACTTTTTTCCCCAGTCTGTGGGTTGTCTTTTTTACTGTTTTGGTGAAGACTTTTGATGAGCATAAGTGTTTGATTTTTAGGAGCTCCCAGTTACCTAGTCTCTCTTCTGGTGCTTGTGCATTGTTACTTATGGTTCGTATTCGGTTTATGCCATATAGGGCTTCTAGCATTGTCCTTATTTTTTCTTCCATGATCTTCATTGTTTTCCATTTTATATTTAGGTCTTTGATCCATTTTGAGTTAGTTTTTGTGCATGGTGTGAGGTATGGGTCTTGTTTCAGTTTTTTGCAGATGGATATCCAGTTATGCCAGCACCATTTGTTAAAGAGAGTCTTTTCCCCAATTAATGGACTTTGGGCCATTATCAAATACCAGCTGCTCATAGGTGGATGAATTTATGTCTGGATTCTCAATTCTGTTCCACTGGTCTATGTAACTGTTGTTGTACCAGTATTGGGCTGTTTTGACTACTGTGGCAGTATAATAGGTTCTAAAATCAGGTAGTGTGAGGCCTCCCACTTTGTTCTTCTTCTTCAGTAATGTTTTACTTATCCAGGCCTCTTCCCTTTCCATAAGAAGTTGGTGATTTGTTTCTCCATCTCATTAAAAAATGCTGTTGGAATTTGGATCGGGATTGCATTGTATCTGTAGATCACGTTGGGTAGAACTGACATTTTCACTATGTTGAGTCTTTCCTATCCATGAGCAAGGTATGTTTTTCCACTTAGGCATGTCTCTTTTGGTTTCTTGCAGTAGTGTCTTGTAGTTTTCATTGTATAGGTCTTTTATGTCTCTGGTTACATTTATTCCTAAGTATTTTATCTTCTTCGGGGCTATTATAAATGGCATTGATTTGGTGATTTCCTCTTCGAAGTTCTCTTTGTTGGTGTAGAGGAATCCAACTGATATTTGTATGTTTATCTTGTATTCTGAAGCTTTGCTGAAATCTTCTATTAGTTCCAGCAGTTTTCTTGTGGATTCTTTGGAGTTTTCTGTGTATAAGATCATATCATCTGCAAATAGAGATACTTTGACTTCTTCCCTATCAATTTGGATGCCCTTTCTTGTTCTAGCCTGATTTCTCAGCTAGGACTTCCAGCACAATGTTGAATTAAGAGTGGTGATAAAGGGCATCCTTGTCTGGTTCCCATTCTCAAGGGGAATGCTTTTAGTCTCTCCATTTAGGATGATGTTGGCTGTTGGCTTTGTATAAATGCCATTATATTGAGAAATTTCCCTTTTATTCCTATTTTGTTGAGAGTTTTTATCACGAATGGATGTTGGACTTTATGAAATGCCTTTTCCCCACTGATTGATAAGATCATGTGGTTTTTGTCTGTTGTTTCATTAATGTGATGGATTGCATTGATTGTTTTTCTAATGTTGAACTATCCCTGCATACCTGGTATAAATCCCACTTGATCATGGTGAATTATTTTTTTGATATGTTGCTGAATTCTACTGGCTTGAATTCTGTTGAGGATTTTTGCGTCAATGTTCATGAGGGATATTGGTCTGTAATTTTCTTTGTGGTGTCTTTACCTGCTTTTGTTATCAGGGTTATGCTGGCTTCATACATTGAGTTTGGGAGTATTCCATCCTTTTCTATGCTCTGAAATACCTTTAGCAGTAGTGGTGTTAACTCTTCTCTGAAAGTTTGGTAGAATTCTCCAGTGAAACGATCAGGGCCAGGGATTTTTTAAATTACATTTTCAATCTCTTCTTTTGTTATGGGTTTTAGTTGTTCTACTTCTGTTTGTGTTAGTTTAGGTAGGTAATGAGTTTCTAGAAATTTGTCCACTTCCTCTAGGTTTTCAAATTTGTTAGCGTACAATTTTTCATAGTATTGTTTTGATTCTTTTTTTACTATCAGTTGGGTCGGTTGTGATATCACCCTTCTACGGGTTATTTGCTTCCTCTCCTGTTTTTCGTTTGTCAGTTTGGCCAATGGTTTATCACATTTTGTCGATCTTTTCAAAGAACCAGCTTTTGGTCTTATTAACTCAATGGTTTTTCTATTCCCTATTTCATTTAAATCTGGTCTAATTCTTATTATTTCCTTTCTTCTGGTGCCCGAGGACTTCTTTGCCACTGCAACACTTAACTGAGTCCTTTGCTTTCCTACATAGAAGGATTGGTTAAGTTGGCATATAAAGAAGCTCACAGTATTGGCAATATCACTGAGATGAACCCTATTAAAAACTCTTTATTGACTCTCCATCAAAACACTGTAACCAGATCTTTAATAACCATAATACCTTTTGCTCTGGAGGAGAAACCTCCTCACTGTACACTTTAGAAATACTGTAGGATTTTATCCATTCTGCTTTTATTTCTAAGAAATTTGCTTACAGTGCAAGTAGTCTGTGATGCAGGATTTCAAAAATGATTGTTTTTCTTCTGTTAACTGATGCCTTGTTGAAGACTGACAGAGCAATGCCGTGTTGGCTGGACTGGAAACGGACACTGCTAATACAATCATTAACCAGCTTCCTGGTGAGATTGAGGCTATACTGTATGTGTTAGAACAAGGACCTAGGGTGTCATCCATGGGGGCATCTCCGGGCCCAGGCTGGCAAATCATCAAAGCTGAGATGCCCAGGCCCCTGCATAGCTACTTTTTATTAAAGCCTTATTTGTGTTTTGGTAAGGTTTTGACTTTCTGTAACAGGGAAAAGAATAAAAAAGATTTGACTCGCTAGCCCAACCTTGCAGCAATGTGGAAAACTGAGGCCAGATATTGTCTGCTGGGTAAGGAGAAAGAAGACTGCTGATTAAATAGGGATTTTAGGAATTCAATGCGGGATTCAATGTGGGACCTAGAGCTATCAGCCGAAATCGTTACAGGTATGATTTGGTATTTACAGCACCTGACATCAGAAAAAAATCTCAGTGTCCTTCATGTGAAGGCCCTGAGAAATTAAAACTTAGCAGTGACTAAAAAAAAAAAAAAAAAATGTAAGACAGAAGGCAGAAGTCTCTATATTCTAGTCAGAGATTCTCTTGAGTATCTGTGAGAAGCTTTATCTAAAAGTTGGCATGTTCTTGTCACTGAGAATTCAGAAAAGAGTCTGAAATTTCAAATTCATTCTTATATATTAACATTAGGCACTTGAAGACATAAATCTTTTTATAAAAAATTTATTTCTCTGTAAATACAAACTCAAACATCAACAAACAAAATTATTCCAGTGGAAAAATACTAGCCATTAACATTGAAAAATTTTTTTATTTAATAAATAGAACTTTGGCATTCAAAATTCTAGCTGTAAACCCTATTTAAAAAGAAAAGGGGGAAAAAAAGAACCCCTTTACAAAAAAAGAGGCAAGAACAATAGGTCAGAAGGCATAAGCCAACCAGTGGCTTCACATTCTTTTTACAATAACTATTTCAATTAAGACATGACCATTTTATTTACAGATGAGGTATTCTGGGTGGTTCAAAAACTGAACCTAGTTTACAAAACCACCAGTCATAGTGACTGATTAGACACTCAGCTGTGCTTTGAATGTAACCGCCTAGCACCTTACTATTTCTCATCATCACACCCGTGTGATGCTGAATTTTGTTTATTTATTTAAATAACTATACATCTATGTACACACAAACACACACAAATGGGTACATTCCAAAGAAGTTTTCTGCTCACTATACAGGGAAAAGACATGTATCTGACACCCCTCGCATGTTTACTAAGGTATCTACCTAGTAATGAAACAGTGCTCCTTGCTTAAAAAACAAACGAAATCCTATTCAAGTTTATTTACAGAACCAAGGTGCAATAATCATCAACATTCTTATAGTTTATGTAAAACAGAAATGAATGCTTACCGCAGGCAAAAAGGCACAAAAGGTTCTCTCTGTATGTAGCTGCAATAGTGTTGTTAATGAGTTATTGTTTTGAATCTACATTCTTATTATAGTCGTTTCTTTTAAATAAAAAAAAAAATTGAAAATCTTTCCCCCTTCATGATTAAATGCATGATATAATCATACAGCACTATTCCACCATAGGCATTTTGAAGTGAATTCAGAAATTGCACTCTTTATCCCAAATAGTTTCTCTTGTTTTTGAACAATGAAAATAAATTTCAAAATTTATTTGGGGGACCTAAATGAATTGACTTTGGTTCTAATAGCTACAGCTACTGGCAGTTTCAAATTATATGGTCTGAGTGAGCATGGTTATGAGAATTGCTTATTACCATAATTATACATGTAGAAATCTACATGAAAGAATGTCAATAATCCAAATTATAAGTGTGCCTGAGCTGAACTATGCTTTGTAAACACATAGTCCAGGTTCTCAGCTAATATTTTACTCAATGAACTATTACTGATATTTAAAGAACATTTTTATTTCCAATAAAGTAGTTCCTTTAAAAATATCCTCCAAGAAATTCCTATTAGGAAGTCTTGAACTATGCCAAAATTAGTTTATAATCTCATTAGTAAGTCAGAAATGTACAATATTCCTTTTAGTAACACTTTCCAGCCCTTGAAATTATCTCTAACAAGCTATGGAAGAAGTCTAATCAGTTTAGTAAGTTGTCACAACCAAAATAAGATTCACTAAAATATAATACTGTTAACGTTAAATATTCAATTCTATTTCAAATATGAAAAGGAGTGATACTTATTTGAAAATAAATTCATGCATATCTTACCTAGTCAATACTTACGTTTTTTAAAATTAGAAGCCACAGGAAATTTACTAACAGTTTAAAGTCATCCTACTTTTCTGACATCAAATGAAACAACTACTGTGCCTTTGATTCTGTTAATTTTATCTGCACAGGTAACTTGTGGCTTTCACTGAGACAACTGTTACTTTATCCCTGCTTTTATGTGACTGAGGCAGAATAAGCTCAACTTGAAAGCCCAAATGGCCAATAATAAATGTTATTAATCACATGAGAAACTACCTAAGAGAACAAGCATTTAATTCTAAACAGCCTAACTAAAAAGAGGTTTCATATCACAGGAAACTTCTGAATAGATTTTTACTTTAAAATTTCGGTTACTTTTCATTTCAGGCATATATCACCGTAGTAAGTTCTGTGCACATCCTAGTTCAAACTGGAGCAGGACACTAGAGTGTCTGTTTGCCTATCTTACTTGGTTGGCCTAACAGTAAAATCTTTGTTTTCAACGGGATACCAGTATTATTAATTATTCCAAGGGGTGGCTTGGAAGAGGGAGATTTTCTGAAAAATAAAAATAAAAAATTAAATACTGACAAAAATAGAATGCTTCTAGTTTCATTTCCTCCTAAAATTTCCTCCAAGGCTGTCTCATCTAGGCCCCTTTACAACTCCAGATTCCAAGAGATCAAACTTTGTAGTTCAAGGCAATACTTAAACAATCATGTCTTAACTTCAGTTTTTATGGGGAGCATGTATTTTGAAACTGAAACGCATCTGCAGCAGTATGCCAATTTCTCATTAAGTTAAAAGAAATTTATATGTTAAGATACGTTTATTAAGTGAAATTCTTTAAGCTTTAGAAAATTAACTGATTAAAACAATTAAAAAATTATTTTAACCCAACTAAACCAGAAAACAAAAATGTATTATAGATTAAAACAAATGACCATAAATTTGTTTAAAACAATAACAACAACCATAAAACACCCAAAACATATACTAAAAACCTAGCAGGTATTTAAATAAGAACCTGGCGACCCAAATCAATGATTGTCCACTAGTACTATCATTTTAGGATGTCTTTGTTTCCACAGTCTTGGAGCTGGAGGGAGGGCTTCTATTCAAAGAGACTGTAAAAATGTTTGCTGCACTTTTGCCTGATCTACTTTAGATGCTATTATCTACCTTACCAGAAAGGCGTATTTTCAGAAATATTAATTTTTGCACAGCAGAATTGTTTTCATCAGATTTTTGGTATAAATTTACTACTCCGATTGTCTTCAAATCACCAACATTAAAAAACAAATGAAGACATCACAAAGCCGGTTCTTACAGTGACTAAGCGCCTCCTTAATAGGTTAGGGACTTTGGGATGCAGACAATACAGTGTACTTTTTTTAGTGCCCTGATCCTAAGAAGTCAGAGTATTACTGAGGACTCCGGCACTGAATAGAAGGGGAATCTGATGTCTTCGTGATGTATTAGAACTTATTATTGAAATACAACAAAAACATAACTTGCTGAGAGCTGCATATAATCCAAAAATCTGAACTGTCTTCCTGGGTAGTATCCCTGGAGGCCTTATACTTACCCCGCAGATGCTTTCACTGCTCCAAGTATTCAAGAGACATCTTTTCTAGGAGCAGCCTTTATGCCAGTATAAGCCTAGCAAGACAACACGCATGTGATCTGCTCTTGACCAAAACAATATAATCCTGCTTGATTTCTACTCCTCATCCCTACACCCTTATTTCATCTTGACCTAAATAATTCTTGGGTGCAACAAGAAATCAAACCAACTTGTGAAGGACAATGATTTGCCCTATCTGAGCATATTCAAAACAATGTAATGAATGCTCTGAAGGCAATAAAATATGTCGTCCCCCCAAAGTACCAACTAAAACAGGAACAATACTCATTTGGAAATTTAAAGTTAAATCTACTTAAAAATCAGTTGCACTTCATAGTAATACCCTGTATTCCAGTTGAAGAGATAACCTGGCCAAGTTAGTATTTTATGGAAAACCCTATTCTTAATGTATTTTACCTGATAAAATGAATTAAAATATCAGTTAGGTTTAGATGCTGTTTTATGCTACTGATTAGTCAGGTATAAAGATCACATGTTGGCTTTCTCTTAGCTTCATCTTTAAATTGTAACAGATACAAAATTGTTAAAATGTAAACACTGAGATTTGGATAAATAAGCTATTGTTCCAGAGTCACTTTCTTAAAATTTCTTTTACAGTAATGATCTGAGGCCTTAGAAAGTTTGAATTATATGGCTTTTTTTACACTGATATATAAAACATAAATAGAAAATTGTAAATCATAAGGGACATGTTAGAAATTAGTTCAAATAATGTTAAACGGCCTTGTAATATAAATTACAATGCTTAAAAAACAATAACAAAAAAACACCACATCAAGTTTTCCCACTTTTAAGACAATCCACAATCACTCTGGAAAACAGCTGACTTATCTACAGTACTAAAATCAACCCAACCCCACAACCTCATCATCTCAGCACAGTGATTATTCAAAATACAAATGATTTTGCTTGTTATACCACTATTAGAATACTTGCCCACTGTTGGAACTCTTGTTTAGTCAGCCCTTGAAAACCCCAAAGTACTGCTACACAAACTTCGACATGAAAGAAAATGCAAGAATAAACAGTGTGTGCCTTCTTCAGAAGCACTGCTTTGACTTCATAAATCCTTGTAATTTTTTGAATAAAGCACACATACACAAAACAAACTTCTATAGAATTAAAAGAAATCCTACTCCTTTATCTGAAGGGAACTCTTCACAGCTTGGTCCTACAATCAGTAGTTTGAGAATGCAGAATTTTTTCTTACAGACTATCACATTTTTCAAATGGTTATTTGATTTTTTTTTTTTTTTGGCCTGATTAGACAAGCCCCTTCAAAATCTCCTCACACCCTCCTTTTCCCCTCAATAAAAATATATCAACGGGGGGTGGGAAGGGAGAGAAAAAAATTTACGTGCAAGTCATTCGTGATTTGCAATCTTCCATCATGGCTCCTTAAGAGAAATACGAAGAACCATAACACAGCAGCATTTAACTTGCTTCATTATGCTGTGGGATCAAAACTTAATCACTGGGTAATGCAGTTGTCTCCCATGTCCTGAGCATAGCGGTCAGATATTGTAGTCCTTAATTCATCAATGTCCCTCCGTAACTGGCACACGTCTGACAGTTTTTTAGTGAGTGTTTCTGGGCTGTGGTCATTCTCAGTCTCTTCAGCTGAACAGTTCATTGCTGTGTAAATAAAACATGGGAAAAAATTGTCTCACATTTTTGAACAAAGGCATTTTAAGATTTTCATCTTAATTACCACTGGAAATATAATGACTGTTGTACACTTAGTAACAGTCAGGCTCAGGTTTAAATTAAGCACCATTCAATATTTAACAGATCTTATCTACTTACTCCTTTTAAAATTTTGCTCATTACTTTAAATGCATTAAATTCATACAGCATTAAACATAAATTCAACATGCTTAATGAATGACAATGTTCCAAAAGTAAAAAAGAGCATGCTATAAAACATTTTTCGTCAAGTTGAACTAGGATACTCAGCTCTTCCCATTTGGCAAACTCTGAAAATCTTTTACATAGTTGAGAGATGACGTCTTACATTTTTATAGCTAGCTAAGTGGATTTATTGGCTTAAAATATTAATTTTCAAAATAGCCAAGGTGTTTGTATAAGAATCACATAAAGCATATATATATATCAACTCATGGGACCCTACGACCTCAAACAACTGAATCAAGCTGATAGACAGCTGACCAACAACTGACTAAGGGTACAGCCCCAAGTCAGCTAGCTTTTACAATTATTTACTTCAGTTCCTCTCTTCGTAAGCGTATCTCAACATAAACCAGACAGAGCCAGTGACTGTAAAATAAACCTTTCCTTTCCTATACTTTCATTGGAGCCCTGGTGGCACAGTGGTTAAGAGCTATGGCTACTAACTGAAAGGTTGGCAGTTCAAATCCACTAGCTGCTCCTTGGAAACCCTATGGGGTAGCTCGACTCTACCCTACAGGGTCCCTATAAGTTGGAATCGACTAGACGGCATTAGGTTTAGTTTTTGGTTTGATGCCTCCGTTGGCCCAAGTATTTTATTGGAAATATAAAGATCAAATAACTTGTTGTTTTAACAAGCATGAATTGAACATCTGCCATGATGATCCAGGCACTATGCTAGACACTGAGATCAACAAAATAACTAACAAAGTGGCTTGTTCTCAAGCATTTATAGTTATATAAACAAATAAGCACAATCTTGAGTCTGTGATGCCTATGAAGCAACTAGGTTCTAATATACAGGTGAATATAATCAGGTACCCAGAAAAGATGTCTAAGCAGGGATAAATGTACGGATGGGTCAAAGGTATAGCAATATCAGAAAAGAAGAAGACATGGATAAGATTACTCAAAGAAAGTACTGGATAAAAAGAGAACAACAACAAAAGTTCCTGAGGGATACCAATATTTAAATGGCAGAGAAGTTCACAGAAGATTGAGATTGAGTAGTCATGAAAGTAGAAGCAGAACCTAGAGAATGATGTCATGGAAACCAGGTTTTAAGAACAGCAAGATGAACAGGGTCAACAGATAACCAGTGGAGCAGTGACAGAAAGATAAAATAGAATCCATTGGTTAGTGACAAATCATCTGGCTAGTCAAATTTTCACATTGCCAAAAAACAAGGTAAGGATTCTGGGGTTGAACTTTCAAAGACTGGAAGGAGTATACATTGGGATTTTTTTTTTTTTTTTTATTGTGCTTTAAGTGAAAGTTTATAGTTCAAGTCAGTTTCTCATAAAAAAATTTATACACACATTTCTATGTGATCCTAGCTGCTCTCCCTACAATGTGACAGCACACTCCTCCTCCTTTCCAGGTGGTAGAATTTTGAATCACTTTTTATTCTTATTAGGATAGCTCCATTACCCTATTACTCAGAGAAGTTAACAAACACTAACTAGGATAATGCAAATGTAGAAGGTTACAAAACAACTGGAGGGGTAACCAGTTCTAAAATAGTGGAGAAAATGTCTTTTGTGAGCTTTTGCTTCTTGCTCCCAAGAGATCATTTCTAACGAAAACATCCCAGGTTTCCCTGGCAAACTCTTCCTCCTTTAAGATTCTAGTCAAACACCAGCTACTCTGTGGAGCCTTCAGGGCTTGATATTTGTTTCTCCTCCCATGCTCCTACTGTTAAGATTACAACACTAACAATTTGGTTAATGTGTGGGCAAGGGCTGTGTTTATTTGCATTACTAGTACCTAACCAGTGTTGACCATGAGCGCCTGGGCCATTATAGGCATTTGATAAATGTTTATTAAGTGAGTGAATATATCTACATATTTGGTGTGTGTTTTTACACACTCACACTCATACATGTGCACACACATCTATAAAAAACAAAGAAATAGAGGAAAAGGTTCTATTGACATCTCTGAGCAGTACAAAGAGCTACATGTTTCATTTAACAAGTGTTTTTTTTTTTTTTTTTTAACCCAAGAGCTTAGAAACAAAAATGGTTGAGCATTTTCAAGAAACATATTCAAAGACAGGTGTGGATGACTGCAGTTAATGACTACACTGTTTATATTTTAAAATGAAGGTGTCAGCGTACTTGAAATAATGTGATGTTACAAAGCGAGCAGGCTTTCTCAATTTCCTTCTTTCTACCATCCTCAGTTACTTTGAACAAGAGCATTATTTAGTCTGTGAAAATAACTACTATGATGCAAGATGGTGGAATCTTTTTGACGAAAATGGAAATAAAACTAGTCCCCCCATTTTAGCTAACCACATTAGGCAGTTACTGAATACATCTTGGCTCATAAGCCTTATTACAATGTGGTTTTATTCCATTCTTATCTCTTTACTGAAGTCCATTTCTTCTGTATTAAAAAGAGACCAACATGTCATTATTTTGATTATTTTGGAAGTACATGAAGAGATGAGTGTTCCTACAAAAGCAGCAAAGAAGGGAAGGGACATTCAGAGGGTACTGTGGCAGACAGAAATGAGGCTGAGGGAGGGCAGGTTCACACTGAAAGGCGAAAAGCCAGGAGGCATGCATGGCAGGGACAAAAAAGATCTGTAGGCCATGAAAACTGGCTCACGTGACAGTGTTGGCAATCACACTAAGCAAATGCCGTGGACCACACACTACACAGGAAAGCAAATGAGTATTTTCTCCTCAAATATTTCACCAGTGGGCATTCGGCTGGGTAATTAATTTATATAATTACCATATGAAAGCAAACAGATAGAGCTATTACTTTTAGAAGAGTTAAAATACCTTAAGCAAGATCAGAGACCCTATCAGGGTATCACATGGAATTACCACTCCAGTCACACATTTACAGTTTCAGCACAGGAAACATCTCCTTGCTCATCCACACAGCAGATTTTTAGGTATCTGCGAAGTGGCAGATCATATTGACTATGACCTTACTCACTCCTTAAGTATAATGAGGTAAGTTCTAGTGATGAAGTGATAACAGGTATACATAAACCCACAGAATGATTCAGAGACTTATAAATCTAAGAAAGGAGATAACAAAGGAAAGGGAGTGAGAAGTTTGATTCATAAAGACAGGTTTCTAACTGCTAAGCAATAAAGAACAAATCATCAGCCACTTACATCTGATTCCCAATAATAATGAAAGATTAGGTTCCTTGCCCTGAGCACGCTGATTAAGAATACTACACAATGCTTTCAAGTCAAACAAACAATAGGACATTTCCTTGAATAGCTGATCAATCACAGTCAAATCAAATAACGGCCATTTGGGAAGAACTGTCTGCTGCCTGGATTGGCCCGCTTCCTGGCCCTGATCCAAAGAGGAGCACGTCTCTTCTGTTTGTCTTTGGTTCTGCAATGGGTAAAGAAAACAGAAATTAGGCTGTTAGAACAGAAGGAAGGTACTCAAAATTCATACGAGGTTAATCGCTTCCCCCCACAAGTTTATAAAGAAAACAGTGGAGTCACATTATATGCACATTAAACAAATTCAACTGAATACACACAGTGAAAAAGAAAAAGAGAAAAATAACAATTTAAATAGTGGAAGTGATTCCACTGTGCCACCCAATGTCCTAGGGTAAGCCTGAGAAAGAAAACATAAATCTAAACAGTCTCAGTTTCTAGGGGTCCCTCACACTCTTACACAATGAGTATCTTGGTAGTTCATATTCTTTTCTATAATGGGGTATATTCCAAGGACAAAAAGAACTATTAAACTTTAAACCTCTTTCCGCAGTTTTATTGCTATTAGTAATAGTGATTTAGTTACTCTGAAAGTATTTTTTGTATATTGAGAAAAAAGCAAATATGTTGATGGGAATTAAATTTCAGTGTAAGAGAAAAAGAAATACAAGAATAAAATTAAAAATGCAAAAAACTCCAACAACCCTGAATTGTTAAATCTGAATTGGAAGTATCAACATGAACTCATGACAGAGAAAGCTACCTTCACCTCACCCCAAAACTGTCACCATCTACCCCTCATCCTGAAAACTGTTAATTAAAAAGCAGTTTAATAAGCTTTCCAGTTGGAATTATATTTCAGAATAAGCCTGGGTTGATAAAGGAGAGATCTTTTTTTATAGACAACTGCCAGCTAATAAATGTAAAATGAATGATATAATTAGAAAAAAAAAAATCACCATTTTCTGACCCTCTAATGTTTCAGGCACTGATCATCAGTAGATGCTAAAACTATCAAGGGAAGATTTCCTGGCAAATTGCATATTCACACAGGTGATACCCAACAGATTACTTGCTAGTTGCAGGGGCTGTAACTTTACAGATGGAATCGGGCTGTCACCACCTTAATCCAATGATCACTGTCTGTGTCACAGTCAAATAACCAAAAATTATATATCCCATGAAATGAACAACACCTACAAAGTATTCATGCCAAAAAATGTTTGATCTGAATCTCATCATGTCTTTAGTTCTAACTTTAACTTACAAGAAATGCAGGGAATAGAGAACAAGGTAAATGACACCATAGGGAAGCAATCGGACAAATCTAGGAGGTGTAACAATCTACAAGTCTATAAGACAATAGGTCCAGTTTCTTCAACAAGTCAATATCATTGGAGAAGAAAGGCATTTTAGATTTACATGACATAATAAAATGCAATGCATAATCCATGATTAGATCCTGATTTTAACAGCTACTATAAAAAACACTGGAGAAGAACTGGAGAAAACCGAATATGGACTATTATAAAATGATACGGAATTATTATTCTCATTGGTATGACAATGTTATTATGGTTATATAGGAAAATGTCCCTAATTTTTAGAAATGCATTCTTAACTATTTAGGGGAAAATGTCATGATGAACTTTAAAATTAAGCAAGATATGTATTTTTTTTTTTTTTTTTTTTTGGTATAATAGGTCCTTAAATGCAAGCTACGTATTTTATCTTGTACTCAAATGAAGAAAGTGGGATGAAATGATGAAGGGCCAACACTGCACCTTCCTTAAGAATTTTCAAGAGTAATTTTGTTTACATTTCAATGTATACCTTCTTTGCTGACTTTGAAACCTATTCTCCATATAACATTTGATTTTGCTATAGTTTAAGTATATGAAATTGTATTCTAAAACGTAAGATAAATAAAGGTTTCCCTTTTTAATCATACCTTTAGTAAGAAACCTAATGGATTTAGTAAATGGAATATCAATGTAGTCTTCAATTAAAAATGTTCTATTAGAAGGGTAAGACAGAATACAATACTGGGGAAGGCAGCACAACTTCTACAAGGAAAGGTCATGGAAGCTCCATAGACACATCCAAACTCCCTGAGGGACTGAATTGCTGGGCAGAGGGCTGTGGGGACCATGGTCTCAGGGAACATCTAGCTAAACTGGCATAACACAGTTTATAAAGAAAATGTTCTACATTCTACCTTGGTGAGTAGCGTCTGGAATCTCAAAAGCCTGTGAGCAGCCATCTAAGATACTCTACTGGTCTCACCCCTTCGGGAGCAAGGGAGAATGAAGAAAACAAGTTACAAGGAAAAGATTAGTCCAGAGGACTAATGGACCACTACTACCAGGGACTCCACAAGACTGAGTCCACTACAAATAGATGGTGCCTGGCTACTGCCACTGACTATTCTGACAGGGATCACAACAGAGGGTCCTGGGCAGAGTTGGAGAAAAATGTAGAACAAAATTCTAACTCACAAAAAAAGACCAGACTTACGGGCCTGACACAGACTGGAGAATCCTCGAGAGTGTGGCCCCTGGACACCCTTTTAGTTCAGTAATGAAGTCATTCCCGAGGTTCACTGTTCAGCCAAAGATCAGACAGCTCCATAAAACAAAACGAGACTAATGGGGCACAACAGTTCACCGACAAGGACTAGAAGGCAGGAGGGGACAGGAAAGCTGGTAATAGGGAACCCAAGGTTGAGAAGGGACAGCGTTGACATGTCGTAGGGTTGTTAACCATTGTCATAAAACAATATGTGTACTAACTGTTTAATAAGAAACTATTTGTTCTGCAAACCTTCATCTAAATTAAAAAATAAAAAAAGAATACATTAACTACCAATAGATTCTAGTGGTATTGCCTTGATTCATGCTAAGGTACCAGTAGTTTTAAACATTGCTTTTGTACCTTCAGGGCAAATGTCAACATGTCAAATGTCAGTTGTTCCAGTATACACCATGAAATCCAAAAAAGTGGCTCAACCACTTATTAGTTGAATGACCTGGGGCAAGTTACATAACCATATATTATCTTAAGAGTAGTGACATAAAGAGGATAGCAAAGTTGGGCTATGAAAGCCATTGTGCAGTTGAGGAAAATGAAGCTCAGTGGGGTGAAGTAATTTGCCCAAGGTCACACAGTTGATAAATGGCAGAGCTGGGATGTGAGTCCAGATTCCAGGGGCTCTGCAGTGCACAACTGCACATTCCATGTCCCTAAAAATGCTTAAACAGGTAGGGTTACCTCTTGGCAGGCATACTGTGGGCACATGAGCACTAAAAGGGTAGATGGGAAATACTTGATAAATGTAAAAAATGTTTTACAAATCATGAAGTGATATATGCATGTTCATTAACAGAGAAGCTGCAGAGCTTAGTAGTAGTTAAGGTGGCAGGCTCTGTAGATAGATCTGATGCATGAACTGTGTGAGTTTGGGCAGGTTATTTAACTTCTTTAAGTCTCAGTTTCTTCATTTGTAAAACAGCAATAATATCTACCTTATGTGCTGAGAGGCTAAAATGAGATATGTCTAAAGTGCTTACTACAGTACCTGACACTTAGTAAACATTCAATAAACTTCAGGTGTTCTCGATAAATAATCGTATTGATGTAAAAATATAAAAATAAAAATGTTCTATTAATATGTATAAAATAAGTATTTGTCTAAACTTATGTAGTGAATCATCCTTTGAAAACAACTTGAATTTCTTCTACTTACCCCAAGCAATGCTTCTGTTAATCTCTGTATGTTTCTTTCTTTCTTTTCTAGCTCTTCCACCATCTTTTGAGTGATCAATTTCTCTTTAGATAGTCTCCCTTGCATAGACTAGAATTAAGAGAATTAGAAAGCAAAGCATGTTAACACTTAAAAGAAAATGTCAATCTAACACAAGTAACCAGGAATACTGGCTCTGAGTAATTTAGATTTTCTTTCCTCTCTAGCCCCTTGAAAGATGAAGCCTTTACTTATAAATCAACTCATATAATTACTTCTAGAGTGAATGACTCCAAAGAAAAGAAGGAAAAAAAAAAAAAATGCCGTCTTCACAAAAATGTTTTTAACATGGGCAAAAAAAAACGTGTCAAATCGAAAGTTGCTATATTATAAACAAATATTAAAAAATTAATTTTTTGTATGTTGGGAATATATTAGCAACAAATCTATATCTTTTTTTACATTTTTCCTATAGTTTATAAGATGCAGTTTTTTATCATCCCTATTTTCTATTGTTTGAAATACAGCTAAACTCTCTTCTCTCAGAGTATAATATTACAAGCAGTGAATAAGATACTGAACTCAGGCCAATGGTCTATTATGGGACTCTGGTAAGGTAATATCTTTCCATGATAAAATTATAAATTATCTAAACATGGTACTATTATAAGAAAATCCTGAGTACACCAAAGCAGCATATAGGATATTTTATGAGTACTTGGGTCATTTCAGCTAATAGTCTGATCTTCAGCTACATCCCAAAGAAAAACTTGCCATAAACCCTGTGGTTATTAGTGAATTATAGGTGTTCATGTAATTTTTGCTGTTGTTAACGCACAAGATCAATAAAACATATGACCAGAGGAGAGATTTCATTTTCTTTTTTTTTTTTTTCAGGTCTGTATTTAGACTCTGAAAATGCTTCAGATTGCTGACCACCTAAATAGCATATACTCCACTGTACCATTTTTTCCTTTACTACTTCTAGGTATAGCAAGAGAGGATAGCTTTCACTACGAGTTGAAACAAGACACCGTAAATAAAAAGCAATCTTCTCATTGAAAGTAACAGATATTCAAACTTGTTACTTTTTAATTTCATTTGTCTCTTAAATTCTAAAAGAAATTACATTTAATAACTCAAAAGCCAGATACAAATGAGATAAAACTCTTAACAAGTACAATTCCTTCCAGAGAAAGCTTATTTTGCATTCAACAAAAAATGAATCTCATGGCAGTCACACGAGACTGAGTTATGTATATTATGTTTTTGGACACTAAGATTGCTTTGTTATCTGTCATTTGATTGAACGGTAATATGGAGATTTATTTACCTAGCTGATGATCTATGTTTATGACCTGACAAGATTACTTGACTGGAATTCAGAATTCAACCTATGTTTTCTTAAGATTTTCCAATGTTCATTTTAGTAGAATTATTTAGAATTATAGAAGAAAGGCACCACAGAACAGCTACTCTAATATACACATTTTTACAATGAAAACTGAATATAAGATGTTTTCATAACGTTTTAATATAATTCTCTAAAAGATTATAAGTTTTTACATTTTTTTCCAATTCAGAGTTCTACTGAACATGACTAATAATTAGCCAGTAAATCTGATTAATATGTTCCTATGTGAGACTGAATTTAAATCAGTGAAGAAACAGGCAATGTTCTCCATCAAAACAAATTGGAAACATCTAGCAACAGTACTGTTTGTTACAAGAAGGGAAATTCAGACTTCAGAATAATAAATGAAATTCAGAATAATAACAATCTGTTTATGATTCACTAGACATGCCAGGCATTGCTAAAATTAAAAACTTGTGTTATTTTTCAAATATCTACAATTTCTCTTTGAGTGCCCAGTTTAATAATTCTGCTAGGTAACTAATCTACAGGTATTTATTATGCTCATTCTTGAAGCTGAAAATTGGTTTTAAGCACATTTGTTGTTTTGATGTAAGTATCCAGAAATGCTAACCCTCTTCTGCCCCATATACAAATAGCTCAAAATGAGGGAAAGACAGGTGTGCCTTAGCTAACGATTCTATATAATCTGCCAACCCATTTAAGAAGAAATCTTTTAAAAGAAAACTTACATCAGCAGTTTAATATATATATGTGTGGGTGTACACACCATACAAGAGTTTCACAAATACATTCATTCAGCAGAAATTATTGCGAGTACCGCTCTAGGTACCAGGTGATACATTACTAAACAAAACAGTCAAAACTCTAGGTCTTATGGAAATTTTATTTTACTGGGAGGAAAAAAACCAAAGAGACTAAACACAGTAAGTATGTAAGTTATATAGTACTGTGCGTTAGAACTGCACTAGTGCTATGGAGAACAGATAGAGCACGATAAGGGGCGAGGAAGGAGCTGAAATCTGAAACGGGGTAGAGTAAGGGTAGGGCTCATGGAAAGGTGGCACTTGAGCAAAGGAAGAGCATTGTAGTCAGTGTAAAGGTTCTGAGGCAGTTGGTGCCAACTGCATTTGAGAAAAAGCAAGAGAGGCAGGGTAGCTGAGAAGAGTAGATCAGAGTCAGAGAAGACAGCCACAGGGAACAGACTGTGAGGCCCAGTGTAAGAACTTTGACCTTTACTCTGACCTTTACTCTGGAAATAATGAGGAATCACTGAAGGGAAGTAACGTGATCTGATCTGTGTTTAATAGGACCACTTACGCTCATGAGAACATAGGCAGGCAAGCGGGGAAGCAGGAATCCAGACAAGAGATAAAGATGGCTTGGACAGGGGTGGCGGCAGTGGAGGTTGTGAGAAGGGGCCAGATTCTAAATTATTTTGAAGGTAACATAATTTGCTGATAAATATGAGGTTAGAGAGGAGTCAAGAATAAGTCTAAGGTTTCTAGTCTGAGCAAATGGGAGGACAGACTTGCCATTAATTAAGATGGGAAATATGGAAGGTGTAGCAAGCTTTACTTATTTTTGGCTGGCAGGGGGTAGGATAAGGAACTTAGTTTTGGCCATGTTAAGTACATATGTCAAGTGGTGATGGTGAATAGGCATCTGGATCCACAAGTCAGTTCAGAGGAGAATTCTGAGCTACAGATAAATATTAAGCAGCGGTAAGCCCTGTTGGCACAGTGGTTAAGAGACTGGGGGTTGGCAGTTCAAATTCACGAGCCGCTCCTTGGAAAGCCTATGGGGTAGTTCTACTCTGTCCTACAGGGCCGCTATGAGTTGAATTCGACTCAATGGCAACGCGTTTTGGTAAGCTTACACCGAGTATTTTAAAGCCATGAAACTGGTAAGATCACCAAAGGAAGAAGTATAGAAACAGAATACTGAGGATAGAAACAAACTCCTTCTTTTGAAATATGATACAATATTTTTGAAAATAATTTACATGCCTTCAAAACAAGCCTCATCATTAACAAATGAAACTAAACTTATCCCTAGATTATAAATTGGAAACACTTCTAATAAGGCATTAAATCCAATTTGTATGTATTAGTCTACTAACCTGACTACATCTTTATTAAATAAGATTTATGCTACGGGTCTCAAGTTTATTGTATCTAGTTAGATAAGTGAGAACAAAACAAAAATGACAACAAAAAACCTTAAAAAGTTAATTCTTCTGAGATATTTTTGTGAAATTTTACTGTACATATTTCAATTATCTAGGAACAGGGTACAAGTCAATCATTTTCAATTTACTGCTGAGAATAACTGAAAGTTTCATACTGTTATGATTCTATTAATACAAGCATAATATTTTTGCAAAAGCTTATGTAAATATACACAAAAGGTAATATAATAGTACTTGTATTAAGAAATAGCAACTAATAAGGGGCATGCATACTTAATGAGGTAAGATAATGATGCCACCTAGAGAGCATTAACAAGGTGAATACATTCTTTGAATGAGATTTAATATTTTCTCTCAACATCTTTAAAAAAAAATAAGTATACCGTTAGTGGTAATAGCACAGGATTATGGAGTCAAAACTAGGTTCTGGGTCTGTACCTTTGTGCTGTTTTTCCTCGTGAAGTACTGTGAAAATTATGCAGTGTGTATGCAGATGACACCTTTGAGTGTTTGCCCAGTTCATAAATCTTTTGAGTCGTAAGTGTTTATGTCTGTACTGGGATTCTGTACTCTTGAGTCATAGCTGACAGGGTCAGCTTGACTAACTGAGGAATTGGGACTTGGACCTGGAGTCTGTGAGTTAGATTCTGCAGATGGCTAGAAGTGAACTATGGAACTGAAGAGCTGTGGGTAGCCATGTTCTGCCATGTGAGCTAAAGAAGGAAAAGAAGTCAGTCTGCAGAGAGAGAAATTAATAAAAAACTGCAATGAGAGAAGCAACAAAGCCTCTTCTTTCCTAAAGCCTGGTTCATTCCTACCTATGGATTCCAAAAGACATCTCTGCATTCTTACGTAGATTCTACTATTTTTCTTAGGCTAAACTGAGTTAGTTCTGTTGCTTACCATCAGAAAGCCCAAATAATTTCTACCTGGCAGGAAATATTTATGCAACAAATGCTAATTCCATTCTGCTTAAATATTAAAAAGGGCCCCTGTCAAACTTATCATAGTGGGTGAAGTTCCTTATGGGCCAAAGTTGTTGTTTCGTTCACTATTTATGCCCTAGAAGAGTGCCTGGTCCATGGTCGGTGCTCAGTAAACAGTTATTGAATAAGCTGAATTACTGAATAAATGAGAAATGTGAAAAGTTACTATTGACTCAATATCCAATTTAGTTTGTGTTTAAGTGAAAGGCTATGTTCATTCATTCAACAAGTAAGTCGTAATCTATTGTGTGCAAGGCACTGTGCTAAGTGCAAAGTTGGATAAGGATTGTTTAAAAACCCTAAAGCACCCATCTTACAATAGTATAAAAAATATTTAGTAATAAATTGAACAAAAGAAGTACAAAACATACTCTGAAAGTTACAAAACACCGTTGAAAGAAATGAAAAATAAATAAATGGAAAAACATCCAAGTTCATGGATTGGAAGTTTTAAAACTATTAAGATGGCAAACCCTATGAGGCAGTTCTACTCTGTCCTATTAAGATGGCAACACTTCCCAAATTGATTTATAGATTCAACATAATGCATCTCAGAATCCCAGCTCATTCTAAAATTAGTAATTAATTTCCAGAATAGCAAGACAATCTTGAAAAACAAGAGTTGGAAGAACTCACATTTTCCAATTTCAAAACTGTACTATTGCACAAAACAACAGTAATCAAGACACTGTGGTTCTTGTATAAGAATAGTCATAGAGATTCGTGAAATAGAGAGTCCAGAAATAAACCCATGTGTCTATGGTCAACTAATTTTCAACAAGGGTGCCAAGGTGATTCAGTGGGGAAAGAACAGTCTTTTCAACATGTTGCTGGGACGACTGGATATCCACATGCAAAAGAATGAAACTGGACCTTTATCTCATACCACGTACAAAATTTATTCAAAATGGATTCAAGACCTAAATGTAGCTTTGATAAAAGGCATGTTTTGGCTACTATGATTTTCAAAAATCACTATAATTTCTAATAATAATATTTTCATTTTATATGTATCATAAAGCAATCACATAGGTAAACTTTTAAAAATTAAAAATATCTTTAGAAAGAAAGAGAGAACTTCCTGTCAAGAAACATCACAATGGAAAAATCTGGTAACAGATAAGCATGATGGCTGAACAACATGATGAACGTAACTAATGTCAACAAACTGTATATGTGAAGATTGTTAAAATGTCAAACGCTTTGTTACCAAAAAGCAGTGAAGATTTTAAAATATTGAACAGAATGACATATAATTAAATTTTATTCTATAGATTCATTTACATATGGTCACAACATATTTAAATGTAACTAAAAACTGGGCCAAGGTGTAAGAATAAATTACATTAAGATGCTTCCACAAATAGAAAAAAAGCACATTTCAATTAATACAAATACAAAGTGAAAGATAGTATGTGAGAAATAAAATCTCCCAAGTCTTATCCATCAAAGTTTCAGTGCCAATGTTCATGTGTTGAACATCCTTAATTTGGATCAAAATAACATTTATTCATATTTACTTCCTGGAAAATGTTGCCAACTGAAATAGAAATTCCTTTTTGTGGTCTATGATAAGAAGTCAGATTACAATGGCTGAGGAAACCTAATGATTTTGTGATTCTAACGGCTTGTGTAACAAGTGAAGTTATATCTGTAGCAAAATAAAGAGCATACCTTCTGCAAATCAATGCATCAGGGCCGTACATTTCTTGAATTGGGTTGGATGGTTGACTGAACTGATAAATCAGTTAATATGAACAAAAGATAATCAAGCTACTGTCTATATTTTTGACTCTGAGTTTCTTTTTTTACTTGCATTTTAAGAAACAATATCAGAATTGGGAAATATAAAAATAAAAATTTATTCAGCAAAATTTGTCCAATGGCTTCCCATCACACTAGAATAAAAATAAAATAAAATCCAAAGACATATGCCGCTACATAATCTGGCCCAGGCCGTGACTTCTCACCAGTCTACCTTGCAATCACTGCTCTCCAGACGAGCCAGCCTTCTTGCTGGTCTTGAAGCTCACCACGCCCATTCAGGGCATTTGTTCCTCCCTTTGCCTGGAGTGGTCTTCCCCTGGATATCTTCCTTCAAATCTCTGCTTAAATATTACCTTCTCAGGAAAAATTTTATGATCACACTACCTGATGCAGCACGCTTTGTCCTCACCCTCTACCCTACTTAATTTTTTTTTTTTTTATTGTACTTTGGATGAAGGTTTACAGAACAAATAGCTTCTCATTAAACAGTACACATACTGTTTTATGACTTTGGTTAACAACCCCACAACATGTCAACACTCTCCCTTCTCAACTTTGGGTTCCCTACAGCTTTCCTGTCCCCTCATGCCTTCTAGTCCTTGTCCCTGGGCTGTTGTGCCCCATTAGTTTCATCTTGTTTTATGGGGCTGTCTAATGTTTGGCTGAACAGTGAACCTTGGGAGTGACTTCATTACTGAGCTAAGAGGGTGTCCGGGGGCCATACTCTCAGGGATTCTCTAGTCTCTGTCAGGCCCATAAGTCTGGTCTTTTTTTGTGAGTTAGAATTTTGTTCTACATTTTTTCCAGCTAGGGACCCTCTGTTGTGATCCCTATCAGAGCAGTCAGCGGTAGTAGCTGGGCATCATCTAGTTGTACTGGACTCAGTCTGGTGGAGGCCTACTTAATTTTTTTAATAGCACTTAACGCTACCTGACATTGTATTAGTTTTCCGTTTTATCCGTTTAACCCCACTAGAATGGCCAGGGACTTGTTGTGTTCACTGATGAATCGCAGAGCCTACAACAATGGTGACATATAGGTAGGTGCTCAGTAATGATCTGGTGAATGAATAAAAGAATGAGAACCCATTTAATCCACAAATTTTGAATTGTACATAATGCGTCTGGCACTCTGCTAAGCTCTACATACGCAGATGATCTACAGAGTTTCCACTCTCAAGAAACGAAGTATAGGGTAGAGATACAAATATGTAAAAAGTATTATAGTTTGAAAATACATAAAGAATATATAGAATTACTAGGAGGGGGAGGTAAGGTAAAAGGGGAGTGGTTAATTCTACCTAAAAGGTAGAGAGGATCTTTCCAGGTTTTACAGGAGTAGTAACACTTTTGCAGAGTCCTGAATACTGAGTACAATGGTTTTCCAAGAAGAACATAAGCACTTTTGGGAAACTATAAGCACTGAAATTTACTGAGACCGTGTAAGTGCATGCATATGCGCAGTATGTTTACATGAGAAAGCATGGTATGTAAATCCTGAGAGTAGAGAATTAGGAAGGAGATACAGAAGCATATTGCAGGAATGACAGGCTAAGAATTCAGGGCTTTATCTCACAGATAATAGGCAGCTACTAGATTGGAGGCTCAGTGGTTAAGAGCTATGGCTGCTAACCAAAAGGTCGGCAGTTTGAATCTACCAGTCGCTCCTTGGAAACCCTATGGAGCAGCTCTACTCTGTCCTATAGGGTTGCTGTAAGCCAGAATTGACTCGATGGCAACAGGTTTACTTTTTTTAGTTAGATTACTTATACACTTGGATCACCTAAACAGCATTAGAGAGGACTGAAGCAGGTTGGGCATGGGGAGCATAATTGGTAGGTAGAGAAAACAAGTTAGGAGAAAAGAGATCTTTATACTAAACCACAAACCAAATCCCTTGGCCACTGAGTCAACTGTAACTTACAGTGATTCTACAGGACAGAGTAGAACTGTCCCATACAGTTTCCAAGGTGGTAGTCCTTATGGAAGCAGACTACCATATCTTTCTTCTGCAGAGCAGCTGGTGGATTCGAACTGACAACCTTTCAGTTAGCAGCCAAGCGCTTTATCCACTGTGCCACCAGGGCTGCGATCTTTATATTAGGCAGTATCAATGGGGATACCAGGAGCAGACAGAGAAATGCCTGTGGGATACCAATATTTAAGGGCTAGGGCAGAGGAACAGAGCTCATATAGAACTCTGAAGAGAATCTGATAGAAGGAAGGAGAATAAAATGGACAGAGTGGTGCTATGGACGTTTCCAGATGGGAAAAATGTACGAGATAAAATAATACGTGAGCTCAAAATACTCCCTTGTTTTTAACTATTAGGCCATTGATGACCATAGCCAAACATGTTCTGAGTAGTGAAGATAGACTATAGATCAATTAAGAAGAGAAGGAGAGGTAAGGAATAAAGAAAAGCAAGCTTCATATCACAAATTTTTTCAGAAGTGATTTACCAAACAGCATTTTCTTTCTAAAAAGCTGAAAGAGTAATATTAAAGACTTTACAACTTCACCTCAAGTACTTATTATCTCTTCATAGAAATATATACGCGCTTTAACATTTTTTAAGTTAAGTAACCATTAAGAGTAAATCAGCATATAACTAAACTAAAATTAGCACAAAACATTCCTTACCTGAATTTCTAAAATCATTCTGTCAATCTCAACTTGTTGGCTGTCTATTATCTAAAGAACAAGAAATAAAAATCAGTTTGAACCAAATCATTTTTTTTTTCCATTGCTTTTTAACAGTGCTAATATTTCAAGAAATCAAAGAAAAGGCCAGGCAATTAAGAATTTAGTTTTTAAAAAATCAGGATGTTGTTTTTTTTCTGAATAAAAGTATTCATATCAAGTCTCCTTTAAATAACAACATGATTTGGACTGCAGATATGTAAAATGCAAAAGTGTTCCTCCAATTCCTGATAAAACTTTTCTCTAATTTATGCAAATTATAAAAATAACTGAGGCAGACTTTGAATAACTTAGAAAGGAAAAAGATATCCTTTTGTTTTTAGCTAACAATATAATTTTTTAGTTTGGCTTTTGTTTTAATTTAACTTTTTTTAAATTCCTATTTTCTTTCCAAATAAAAACATTTAAACTAAAAATCACAAAAGCTATCAACTATTAGCAAAACTATAAATAACTATAAATTATGTATCTATCCACACATATCCACACAGCATAGATTTCACGTTTACTATCAAATGTATCTACTGACCTTACTAGCATTTTCATTTTGTTCTCTGAGGTTATCATTTTCATTCTGAAGCTGCTTTGCATCTAACATGGGGAGGCGGATTCCATCTTCAAGGCATCGTTCTACTTTTTGCTGCAAACTGTTTTAGAAAGACATTATATGAAGAAAATAAAGTCTACTTGCTGAGTGTGGTCCTTCTAGATGACTTCAACATAACTGAAGTCCCTTCTTAGGGTCTATAATACTTTTCAATCAACTAATAATCAAGACCCAGAGACAAGAGATGAGTAAGTGTGAAGACCTGTATTTCATACAAGTTAAGTAGGGATCATAATCAGCTGGTAGCTGAACATCTTTTCAAGAAATGGCAAATTGGAGACCAGAGTCAAGATTTGCTCAGTATGTGACATCCTTAGGTCCTATAGCGCTAGTGAGATCCCTCATTACCCTAACCCCAGCTACGCAATCTAACCCATTTTTCCCCTCTCCCTAAAAATTAGAGAATTTCATTAAGATGACCATCGTAGAAGCTCAAGAATGTGGATACGTGTGTTTTCCCCTTTATTCTTTTTTTTTTGCTTTTAAAATTTTATTTGTTGTTGTTGAGAACATACTCAGCAAAACATACACCAATTCAACAGTTTATACATGTACCATTTAGTGACACTGATCACATTCTTCAAGTTGTGCAACCATTCTCACCCTCCTTTTCTGAGGTGTTCCTTCCCCATTAACATAAACTCACTGCTCCCTAAGGTTCCTATCTAATCTTTCTATTGATCCCATATAGATAGTTCTTAAAAGAGCATAATGCTCAAGGCAGACCTTTTTTACTAGTTAAACTAAACTACTGTTCAGTTTTAAGATGACTTCAAGGGATATTTTTGGCTTAAGGTTTAAAAATTATCTCAGGGCAATAGTTTCAGGGGTTTATCCACCCTCCATGGCTCCAGAAAGTCTAGAGTCTATGAGAATTTGAAATTCCTTTCTCCCCTTTGATCAGGATTCTTCTATGGAATCTTTGATCAAAATGTTCAGTCATGGTAGCCAGGCAACATCCAGTTCTTCTGGTCTTATGGCAAAGGAGGCAGTTGTTCACAGAGGAAATTAGTCACACATTCCATATCCTCCTTGTGTTGGTGAATAGAGACCAATTGTTGTGCCTTGGGTGGCTGCTTGCAAGCTTTTAAGACCCGAGGCACTACACAATGAACTAGGAGGTAGAACAGAAGAACTAAACATATTATGCCAATTAACTGGGATGTCCCATGAAACCATGACCCTAAACCTCCAAACAAAGGTACCAAATCTCATGAGGTGTGTGGTTGTACATAGGCAACCTCAGTAGCTTTTTTTTTCACTGTTGTAAATATATCCATCACACAATTTTTGCCAATTCAACTTTTTACAGGTGTATAATTACAGCAATTACAATAATTGGTTGTGCAACCCTACCCTTGATCAAAGTGATTTTCCATCACTGTTAACCTCCCTTTTCCCCCTCCCTCTCACCCCTGGTAACAACTAATAAACTTTGGTCTCTATACATTTGCCTTTTTTTGTCTTTTTATAACAGTGAGATCATACAGTATTTGTCCCTTTGTGATTAGCCTATTTCGTTCAGCATAATGTCTTCAAGCTCCATCCACACTGTAGCATATATCAAGACTTCATTTGTTCTATTGGCTGAGTAGTATTCCATTGTATATATGTACCAAATTTTGTTTATTCATTCATCTGTTGATGGGTATTTAGGTTATTTCCACCTTTTGGCTACTGTGAATAGTGCCGCAATAAACACTGGTATACAAGTCTCTTTCTGAGTCTCTGCTTCCCAGTCTTTTGGGAATATACCTAGGAGTGGGATTGCTGGGTCATATGGTAGTTCTATTTTCAGTTTTTTGAGGAATCGACACGCTGTTTTCCGCAACGGCTGTAGCATTTTGCATTCCCACCAGCGATGGGTAAGGGTTCCAATTTCCCCACATCCTTGTTATTATTTGTTATTTTGTTTTTGCCTTTTTTTTTTTTTTTAGCCATCCTAGTGGGAGTAAAATGGTATCTCATTGTGGTTTTGATTTGCATCTCTCTGATGGCTGACGCTGAGCATGTTTTCATGTGTTTGGTTGGCCTTTTGAATGTTCACTTTGGTGAAAACGTCTATTCAAGTCCTTTGTCCACTTTATGACTGAGTTATTTGTCTTTTTGTTGATAAGTTGCCAAAGTCTTTTTTATTTATTTTAGTTATCAGTCTTGTCAGATATATGGTTTTCAAAGATATTCTCCCAGTCAGTAGCTTCTCCTCTCACTGTTTTGGTAAAGTCTTTGATGAACAAAAGTTTTAAATTTTTATGAGGTCCCATTATTTATTTTGTATTTTGCTCTTTATGCTATTGTTGTTATATCAGATAATCCATTGTTGAAAACTAGGTCTGACAGCATTGCCCCTACTCATTCTTCTAAGAATTTTATGGTTTTAGTTTGCACATTTAGGTTCTTAATCCATTTTGAATTTGTTTTTGTGTAGGATGTGAGGAATGGATCCTATTTCATTTTTCTGTAGGTGGAAACCCAGTTTTCCCAGCACCATGTACTGAAGAGACTCCTTTCCCCATCAAATGGACTTAGCACCCTTGTCAACAAGCAGTTAACTACAGATGTGTGGGTTTATTTCTGGACTCTTGACTCTATTCTACTGTTCTATGTGTCTACAGTTATACCTGTACCAGGCTATTTTGACTACTGTAGCTGCATTAAAAAAAAAACAAAACGTTTCTGTCAAGTCAATTCTGACTCATAGTGACCCCATAGGATAGAGAAGAACTGCCCCATAGCATTTCCAAGGAGTGGCTGGTGGATTCAAACTGCTGACCTTTTGGTTAGCAGCCATAGCTCTTAACCACTGCACTGCCAGGGCTCCCCATATAAAGTTGAGGATTGGTTTTTCTATTTCTGTTGGAATTTTGATCAGGATTGTGTTAAATCTGCCCGTTATTCTGAAATCAGCAAAAGTTTGCTTGTAAGAAGCAGTTGTTGCCTAAACCAGCAGAATTATATTTCTACTATATTTATTACTTGACCTAACAGTTTCTTGTTCTATCCATACAGAACAGCTGCATTTTAGGAGCAGAAACAACAAAATGATGCCTCTCTGGCAAGTTAAGAATAAAAGAATAAAGGAAAAAATTCAGGTGCTAGTCTTGACGAAGGAAGAGTAGTAATATTTGGGTTAAATGGAACATTAGCAATGACAGTCAAAATAAAAACAAAATCAGAAGCAAGAAAACCAGTAATAGTCCTATTTTAGCTTGTAATCATACTCAAGAGTTGTACAGTACTAAAACAAATAGACTTCTTATATTTTGGGTTTTGTTAACTTATTTTTTTTCTTTCAGGCATTATGGCTATGTTGTGTTTTTCCTCTCTTCCAAAAAAGAAGAAACACTGTATCTAAATTTTAGACAAAGAACTTATGGTCCTAGATAGTAGAATAAGGACTTTCGCTATGTTAGTAACTAACGGCACCAGAGAAGTTTTTATGTATTAACCAATGTAGTATACTGCTTTTTCAGTTTAAATGTGAAAAATAAATTATTTCTATTTCAGAATAAGTTTTTTTTTCCCAATTCGGTGTCAAGATACTACTTCTATGTATTTATAACATTTCAAGAGATGAATTTTAAGATGCTGCATTAAAAATAATTAAAGTCTTCCCCGCTACTGCCTACAAAAAAAAAAAAGCCTCCTGTAAAGAGGGGAAAATGTACTTTGTCATGCGAAAATACAAGTTTTTTTTTCCATGTGTACGTTTTCAGGTTATGAAGTACACTCAGGAAAGTAATAAATATCTTCAATAGTAGAGGATTAGTAGGGATTTCACTCACATATTTTATTTAGATTTCATTTCTAATGGAAAACCTTCCTTATTTCATTTATAAATCCCAATCATTCTTAAATATTCATAAGGTATGGAACTTAGAAATATTATATAAAAATAAATAAATGTTTCACAGTCACATATACATCTTAAGTTCCTTAGGAACTTGAGGAATATTTTATCATAGACTGAGAAAACTGAAATTACCCACCCTGTACAAAATTAAGTGACACCAGAGCCACACAATTACTGAAGAATTACAGAAGCCCTTCTTTGGTCAGTTGTATCTATTTGAAATGAAGAGAAATTTTCTAGGATGAAGTTATTGCAGATAGTGTTAAGATAAAGTTAAGAAATGGAAAATGGATTCTCAAATGCACTGTACTCAATCTTTCCAAATCAAGAATACTAGGCTCAGTGTTCTCTAAAAACCTACTAAGAGAGAAAATGCTAACAGAAATAAAATAATATTAATAGGTAAAAGCACATGATGGGACAAAACACAAATATCAGAATTATTTTCAAGTTTTTCTAATTTTGTATAAAACAATACAACCTGAGTTTATGATCATAATGCTCTATAAAACAGGACAGATACATTATCTCCTTTTATTTAATCAATAAAGATAATGAAACAAATGTATGGTTGAATTAGTGGTGGTCAGGAAGCTGTTTTGAGACTAGAAAGTAAGATGTAGATGTGGAGTCGTAAAAAGGGAAATTAAAGAGCAAGAAAGGAGAAAGGAGGAGAAAAATAATGGTAGAGTCAAAAATATATATTTTTTAAATTTGGAACTGAGATTAGGAACACTGAAGACTGAACTGTCCCAGAAAGTAGAGATTTTCTGCACTGAAATTCAAGGAAAAAAAGTAGATTAGGCACATTTAAGACTTTGAAAGTAGCAGTAAAGCAGTATTTACATGGAATTATCACTGAGAGTACAGTGAGTTATATCATTGATATATACGCACGAACAGTGTATTTCTTACATTTAGCTTTTTGTTTTGTTATCTTATTCTTCAGTATAGTTTTATCTATTGATGGTTAATAATCTATTAATTGGTTTCAATTTTATAAAACAGAGAATACATGTAGCCACGCATATAACGCAGTTCTTTAAGGCTTTCAGGAATCCAGTTTTAATTTCCAAGTTTAAATACACTAGCTGAAAACACTGATAAATAATATTAACTATAATTCTAACTGTATTAATTTAAAAGACAAGAGTCCCATAAAGCAAGGTATGTGAGTAAATGTGAAGGCACATGGCAAAAAGGTTGCATCTGCTACTCATGTAAGGGGCAATCAATGAATCAATTATTTCATTTTAATATGTTTCACTGAGAAGTGCAGTTTGAGCACTGTTATTTTTGCTGCCCCTTTTTTGCTCCTTAAATTTTTTACTTATTTTTTGACAAAGCCAAAAGATAAAGGATTTGTGCTAATACTTCCAGTGTTCAATTGGAATACTTCTACCATTTTCATCTAAAACCTTGGCAAAATGTCAACATGCTGCATGGAGATGTTAATTCACAACTGAGAGACATCCTGTTTCAACGAAATTATACTTCTGCTTCTTAAAGATACATCTTTAAGAATAACAGAGCAATCTTACAAATTATTCTGTATGAAATACTTTATGAAAAGTACTAATATTTTTAAAATAAAGTATAAGGGTAACTGCAGATTTTCTTACCTCTGCACTGTGGTTACCAACTCCTTTTCTTTCTTTTTCTGGCAAATTAGCTGTGCCTCTTTCTCTTCACACTGTTTTTTCATTTCTTCAAGCTTTTTCTCCATATCTATCAAAGTCTCTTGCAAATTCTTATTTTTTTCTTCTAGAACCTGAAGCTAAGAGAAATTTTTTAAAGTTCTTAACACATGGAATGTATTTAAATGTGTTTTAATTAGAAATTCTTTCTTTGTTCTCAAAGATTAATAGACTCATGGTTAAAAACACACTATCTTCATTTCATCTTCAGTACTTATTGACAATCGATCTCCTCTGTATGGAAGGGAGCTGGGAGAATGGAATTACGAAGATGAAGAGAATGAAGTCAGAAATTTCTAGAAGACAGAGACAGAAAAGTGAATGATCTCATGTTTTTTAATCTATACTGATCTCTGTTCCTGCTGCTGCAACGCCTGTGGTCCTTCTTTAGTTCCTTCCTGACTTTAACCTCTTTTGATTTTTCAACTTTTAAATTAATATAAAAGAGAATGCTATGTACATCTGCAGTCTGTAGAATAATGACATTCCATGCATTAGACCAATGATTCTCAGTTAAGGGTGAGTCCCTCCTCCAAGGGATATCTGGCAATGTCTGTGGATATTTTTTGTTGTGCAGGGAGGGAGGGAAGAGCGCTTCTTTTGGCATCTGGTAGAAGAAGCCAGGAATGTTGCTTAACATCTTACAATACACAGAACAGGCTCCTACAACAAAGAAACTAACAGGTTCCAAAGGTGAATAGTGCTGAGGCTAAAAAACTCTGGATTAGAAAGAATTTGGGGAGAAACTGAAGAGGAGGTTTAACAGACTTACAAATAAGGTTAAAAGGGCAGGCCTCACCAGAGTTGGTAGAAAGACTTTGGAAAAGGTTTTATTAAAAAAGGAAAATGTTCAGAAGAAAGTCAGAGGAGTAAATGGAGGTCAAAGATCAAGGTATAAGAAAGAAATCTATGGAAAGGTTAAGGAGAATGAAGAAAGTCAAGTATCTAGAAAGACAGTCAACAAAAGATCTTGTTGAGCCTTGATGGAGCCCAGAAAATATCAGGAAAGGCTTGTTGTGGGGGGAGGTATCACACTCGTCTAGAAACTACCTTTAAGGTAGAACCTAAGTGAGAGAGTTACTGCATAGGTTCACTGGGAAGATGAGCACATACCAATTGCCAATAAGAAAGATCTACTCATGCTGAGATGAACAAAGTTTTTGATTCAACTTAAGTCCTAAAAACAGCAATTAAACACAAAGATGTAACTTATAATTAGCCAAATATATAATTAAAAATTTAAATTATAAAAATGGCTAAACTTCAGTCAACTTATATATAACAGGTTTTCGTGTCATTAAAAGATGAGCATTTTATTTCACGTTACCTGTAGACTCTGACTCTGTACATCATCTAGAGTTGGAAGATCAGCCAGATACTTTTCCAAGGTCTCAATTCTTCTCTGCTTTTCTTTGTTTTGTTCAGATTCCTTCTGACATTTCTTTTTCAGGCTACTGATGTATCTATCTCTGGTTTTAAGCTGAAGAAAAAGATTATGTTCTTTAATGGCTTTGAGTCATTAAAAATAAATAACAAAATCATCATTCCAGTGCTAGGCATCATTAAATTCACCAACAGTTCTATGTTGTAGTTAAGAAGACCATAAACTTAACTAAGATTTACCTTTTTTCATCAGTTCTAAGATACCTATTTCTTCAAAATTTCCTCTCTCTCAAATCAAGAACTTTTGGGGGTTTTTCTTGTTTGCTTGCTTTTACAATTTATGGCATCTTATAAATTGCTGTCAGCTGGGTGGCAGTTATGAGGTAGTCGTTACTACTTACACCTGTGCAAACTGGGCAAGGTTTGTCATATCTTTGTCATTTCAATAACATTTCTGAACATGTTGAAACTACATGTTGAGTTTAAATGAAGTTTAAAATGTCTTCAAAAATGTTACATTATAATTAGACACTGAAACAAAAGTTACTGGATACCCAGAAAGACAGCCTTAGGGTATAATAGTTTTCTATCAGTGAAGCAAGTATGTATTCATCAGTGGAGGACTGACTCCAATTCCTTACCATCTTGCAAAGCTCTATCTAAATGCTTTATTTGAACCAAGAAAGGAAGACACCTATAAATAAAGTTGTTTTGTTATTAACAGATACGCAAAGGGATTGCTTATTACGTACGAAGCAATGCAGCTAAAGCCAGAACTCACCAAATTCCCTAGGACCAGATGAGGGGCTAGTGAGACCAATCCATGCCTCAAGCAAGACTACTGTGAAAGCATTGTATCATAAATGAATATGCAGCATATTTTCTTTCTAAGAGGTACATAAAATAATGGTGTGTCCTACCACTGATGTTGTCTTAGGATTGATGAAATATGCTAATTTAATACCTACTATAGAACATATACCATACACGATCCTATTAAATTCCAATTTGTATCAACTGAATTTCAGACTTTTACGTACTAATTTTCTTACCCTACCACCTGAAATATGATGTTTAAATTTCATATTCAAAGCTCTTTCATACTTAAGATCAATTAAAAACAATATGTGTACATGAATAAACCAAAAAAAGCCAAATCCACTGCCGTCAAGTCGATTCTGACCATAGCAACTCTAAAGGACAAAGCAGAACTACCCTACAGGGATTCTGTAATCTTTATGGAGAGGAGCCCTAGTGGCACAGTGGTTAAGTGCTCAGCTGCTAACCAAAGGGCTGGTGGTTAGAAACCACCAGCTGCTCCATGGGACACAGATGTGGCAGTCTGATTCCATAAAGATTTATGGCCTTGGAAACCCCATGGGGCAGTTCTACTCTGTCTTATACGGTCACTATGAGTTGGACTTGACTTGACAGTAATTTCCTCCCCCCCCCCCACCCCAATCTTCATGGAAGCAGACTGCCACCTCTTTCTCCCACAGAGCAGCTGATGGGTTTGAACTACAAACTTTTCAGTTAGCAGCTGAGTGCTTAACCACTGTGCCACCAGGGATCCTTAGGATCTGTATATTACCCTGGGTCAGGGGCAACACTGGTAAAAGGAAAATTCTATTAATGGGGCTTTCTTGGGAGTAAAGGTGAGTATACTGGTGTGACATAACTTAACCTGTGATGGATCAGAATGGATAAACTCACTGACTGGTAGTGACCTGAAAGACCATTTAATACAATTCCCTTTTAAAATATGAGGCTCAGAGATCTTTAATAACTTAACTGAAAGCCACAAAGATCAAGTTGAGATTTAAACCTAGATCATCTGACTGAAAACCCACGTTCTTTCGATTCTTCCAGACCTCTCATTACCAGGTCTTTTTTCCCACAAAGCAGCTGGCAGGTTCCAATTGACGACCTTCTGGTTAGTAGCTGAGCCTGGTGATCTGCTCCCATAAAGATTACAGCCTAGGAAACCCTATGGGGCAGTTTTGCTTGGTCATATAGGGTTGCTATGAGTCATAATCGACTCGATGACACACAACAACTCATTACCAGGTTCTCTAGCAACCAGCTGTTCCTGGATTTCCCATCAACCAAACCGGCTCTGGCCTTAGCAAATGACCCTGTAAATTACAGAAGTAAGCGTAACTAACCAGCCTATTTTTACTAAATGTTCCCTAAGTTAGATTTGTTTAAGTGTCTGAAATGTAACACAATGCTGTCCTCAAAAAAGCAGCTACTAGAATAGGTTAGGCATGCTGTCTCTAAAAACACAAAGGTGTCCTACTTCTTTTTCTTTTGGTTGACCAACTGTCTTCTTTGCTGTCATGTCAAGCTTGCTCCCCTTATCCCAAATCTCTGTCAATGCTCTCATATTGGACACCATCTTGTTATTTGTTGATCACATATTATCACTGTGCCTTGGGTTTTTTTCAGCCTGCTCACTGATGAGAAGCTTTTTATTTTTGTTTTTTAAATTTCCAAGTTTTCTGTTGTCCTCAGTTATTGAAGTCTAAACTCCAGTAATTACCTACAAGTAAATGAGGCATCACTAAGAAATCTTCCCTACTTTATTTATAAATGGTTAAGTTTTTCAGTTCAGGAGGTGTTATGCAATACTGAGATCATTCCTAGAAGGCAATACGAAGGCCATGTTTTAGAAAAGATTACAGACATTTTTTTTCTTCATTTTTGAACACAATTATTGTAATAAAATCATTTAGTGAGAAATTTTTTTCCTCTAAATTTTACATAAATCATTATTAGAACCAAAGAATGAGCTGTAGAACTGTCTTGAATTTTACTCCCAGCTTACTCCTGACAATTACTAGCTATATGAATTCAGACAAGTTATTCAACTTCTCTCAGATTCAGTTATCTCATACTTAAAATGGGGGTATAATACAGATTTCATAAGGTTTCTCTGAAAAGTAGGATTAAATGAGAAAATGTGTTTAATGCACATTAACATGCTGTCTGGCTCACAGGAAAGAGCTCAACAAGGGGTAACTAACTGCTCTATTCTTACTATTATGATATTAAATGTTTTTCTGCCATAGAATCAGTCTTGATCAGGATTACAGAGGGCAAGTGCAGAAGGAAACAATGCTATCCAATTTCATGTGTGCCTGCAGTGCTGTTTAGTTGATTCATCATCAATGAGCCTGCTTTCTAGTCTCTGCACTCCCTTCAAGAACTCAAGGCATCTCCATGTCCTCTGATACAAACTCTACTCTCTTCATTTCTCTCTTCTCAAGTTTCTCTGGTATAGACATTTCCATTCTTAACCGTCTCATTCACAGAGAGGATATTGCTATTCTTTTCCAAAAGTAACTGTTACGGATTGAATCGTGTCTTCCAAAAAGATATGCTGAAGTCCTAACCCCTGTACTTGTGAATGTGACCTTGTTTGGAAAAAGGGTCTTTGAAGATGTTATCAGTTAGGTTAACATGAGGTCATACTGGAGTGGGGTAGGTACTAATCCTATATGACTGGTGTCCTTATAAAAGAGAAAAGACAGAGAGACAGGAAAACAAAGGCAGATGCCATATGATGCTGCAGCTGCAAACCAAAGAACACCTGAAGCTAAGAGAAAGTAGGAGAGAGATACAGAACAGATTTCTCCCTCAAAGCCCTGGAAGGAATCAACATGGCAAACATCCTGATCTTGGAATCTCAGCCTCCAGAACTATGAGAGAGTAAATTTCTGTTCTTATAAGCCACCCAGTTTATAGTGTTTTGTTATGGCAGCCTTAAGAAACCAATACAGTAACTTCCACTCTGACATCTGTTATCAATATTTCCCTATTAGGAGCCTATTCCATCATGCGGTCACTCTGACATCTTTGATCTCTTCCTCTTTACTTGTTAAATCCCTAGTCCTTTATTTGGGACTAACGTGCTCTCTTTTCTTCACTCTTGGCAAAAATTATTTAAAAGAATTCATTAGTTAATTCATTTAACAATGTGCCAGGCACCACGGCTAGTGCTGCATGTGCTATAGTGACACTTTCAGATATAGCCCCTGCCTTCAAAGAGGTTACAAAGAAATATATTTTAAAAAGACGGTGAGAGATAAATATCAAAAAGTATTTTGGGAAGGGCTGGAGACTGACTGGAAAGGGGCACAAGGGAACTTCTTGGGATGATGGAAATGCTTTATGTCTTACTTTGAGGGGTAGTTACCCGGGTATATACTGGCAATACTGATCAAATTGAACACCCAAGATTACATTTACTGTATATAAATTACTTTCAATTTTTTAAAGTAAAATACTTAGAATTACAATAAAAACAACTAGAACAGGAGAAGGAACGGGGATGGGAGCAAAGCAGGCAGGGCAAGAGGAGATTCAGACACCAACCAAGAGGCTATAACAAAAGCTTTAGTAAGACATGAGCCAAGCTGTCCAAGCTGGTGGTGTTGGACAGATTCTATATACATTTGAGAGATGAGCTTTCTTAGACTTAGTTAAGTTTCTAGCATAAATTAACTGAATACATAGCAAAGAACACTGAAGAAAAGTTTGTTTTGTTTTGTTTGAGAAGTGTAGTGCAGTCAGAGATAGCTTAAGAATGGTATTTTAGACATGAAAAGTTTGAAATACCTTTAAGACACCCAAGCAGAGATGTCAAATAGGTAAAAGGTGTAAGCACTGGACACCAAAAGTAAAAAAAAAAAAAAAAAAAAAAAAAAAACACAAAAATTCAGTAAAATATAAAAGTATATTTAAAAAATTTTATTTGGTGCTAATTTTTCACCACAGCCTCTTAATAAAGAAGTTTCAGGTGAAGGGAATATTTTAACTCCTCCCACATCTCTATTGACACCAATGAATATTTCCTGAGCTCCCCCTGGTTATGGTATTGTATAAAGCATAAGAAATATAGACTCAAACCAAGAAACTTGTATTTAAAGTACTCTCAAATTAGCCAAGATAAAAACATCATACAGTTGAATATGTAAAATTTCTGTCAGTTTTGGAAGATTAAAACTTTAATTCACACATATATATGTACACATTTATACAAAGATGATATCAACTGAGTCTCTACCAACAACTCAAAACCGGCTGCAAAAATCAAGGTAATCTGCTCAAAGATCATCTGAATACAAGGTTCTGTTACTAGAACTGTCAGCTGTGTGTATCAAGAGAAGTCTAAAACCAGTTCTGCCACTAAGCAGCTCAAGGATCAGTGGCTCATTCACTCTCCAGTAAATTAGGGTTAACATGTATCCCACCTGTGGAAGGCGGAAACGTGTCAACTTGTCAGAGAAGGAAAACTCAAAAATTTCCCACTAAAATGAGTGGTAACAGAAAAGGCATTCAATAAAGTCCAACACCCATTCCTCAAAAAAACTCTCAATAAAATAGGTATAGAATGGAAATTTCACAACATAATAAAGGGCATCTATGCAAAACCAATGGCCAACATCATTCTTAATGGACAGAGGCTGAAAATGTTCCCCTTGAGAACAGGAACAAGACAAGGATACCCTTTATCACCACTCCTATTTAACATTGTGCTGGAAGGCCTAGCTAGAGCCAATAAGGCAACAAAAAGGAATAAAGGGCATCCAAATTGGAAATGAAGAAGTTAAACTGTCCCTATTTGCAGATGATACAATACTATACATAGAAAACCCAAAAGACTCCACAAGAAAACTACTGGAACTAACAGAAAGATTCAGCAGAGTAGCAGGATACAAGATAAACATACAAAAATCTGGTGGATTCCTATACACCAATAAAGAGAACAATGAAAACGAAATCAGGAAAACATACCATTTATAACAGCCCCTAAAAAAATAAAATACTTAGGAATAAATCTAACCAGGGATGTAAAAGACCTATACAAAGAAAGCTACAAAACACTACTACAAGAAACCAAAAGAGATCTACATAAATGGAAAAACATACCATGCTCATGTATAGGTAGACTCAACATTGTGAAAATGACCATTCTACCCAAAGCAATTTACAAATCCAATGCAATCTCGATCCAAATACCAACAACATTCTTTAAAGAGATGGAAAAACTAATCATTAACTTTATACGGAAAAGGAAGAAGCCCCGGATAAGTAAAGCACTATTGAAGAAGAAGAATAAAGTAGGAGGACTCACACTACCTGACCTCAGAACCTACTATACAGCTACGGTAGTCCAAACAGCCTGGTACTGGTACAACGACAGATACATTGACCAATGGAATGGAATCGAGAACCCAGATGTAAATGCATCCCCCTATGATCACCTGATCTTTGACAAGTACCCCAAAGTCCATCAGATAGGGAACAGACAGTCTTTTTAACAAATGGTGCTGGCAAAACTGGATGTCCATCTCCAAAAAAATGAAACAGGACCCATACCTCTCACCATATACAAAAACTAATTCAAAATGGATCAAAGATCTAAATGTAAAGCCAAAAACTGTAAAGTTCATAGAAGAAAAAATAGGATCAACACTAGAGGCCCTAATACACAGCATTAACAGGATACAAACCATAACCAACAATACACAAACTCCAGAAGATAAGCTAGATACACGGGATCTTCTAAAAATTAAATACTTATGCACAGCAAAACGCTTCACCAAAAAAGAGAACCTGGGAAAGAGACTGGGAAAAAGATTTTGTACATTACAAGTCAAACAAAGATCTAATCTCTAAAATCTACAAGAAAATCCAACACCTGTACAACAAAAAGACAAATAATCCAGTTAAAAAATGGGCAAAGGAAATGAACAGACACTTCACCAAAGAAAACATTCAAGCCATCAACAGACATACATAGGAAATGCTTGCGCTCACGAGCCATTAGAGAAATGCAAATTAAAATGACAATGAGATACTATCTCACCCCGGCATTACTGGCACAAATCAAAAAAACTGGAAATAAGAAATGCTGGAGAGGCTGCAGGGAGATCGGAACTTTTATGCACTGCTGTTGGGAATGCAAAATGATACAACCACTTTGGAAAACGATATGGCGCTTCCTTAGAAAGCTACAAATAGAAATACCGTACGATCCAGCAATCCCACTCCTAGGAATATATCCTAGAGGAAAATAAGAGCTGTCACTCGAACAGACATATGCACACCCATGTTCATGGCAGCACTGTTCACAATAGTAAAAAGATGGAAACAACCTAGGTGCCCATCAACAGATGAAAGGATAAACAAACTACGGTACCTACACAATGGGGTATTATGCAACAATAAAGAACAATGATGAATCTGTGAAGCATCTCACAACACGGATGAAACTGGAGAACATCACGCTGAGTGAAATAAGTCAATCACAGAAGGACAAATATTGTATGAGACCTCTACTGTAAAAACTCATGGAAAGGTTTACACACAAAAAGAAACAATTTTTGTTGGTTACGAGGGATGGGAGGGGTGGTGGGGAAATACTAAGCAGGCAATAGATAAGTGGTAAGTTTGGTGAAGGGTAAGACAGTACATGATACGGGGGAAGCTAGCACAACATGTACAAGGGAAGGTCATGGAAGCTCCACAGACACATCCAAACTCCCTGAGGGGCTGAATTGCTAGGCAGAGGGCTGTGGGGACCATGGTCTCTTGGAACATCTAGCTCAACTGGCATAATACAGTTTATAAAGAAAATGTTCTACATTCTACCTTGGTGAGTAGTATCTGGGGTCTTAAAAGCCTGTGAGCAACCATCTAAGATATCTACTCGTCTCACCCCTGTGGGAGCAAGGGAGACTGAAGAAAACAAGATGCAAAGGAAAGATTAGTCCAAAGAACTAATGGACCACAACTACCACGGCCTCCACCAGACTGAGTCCAGTACAATCAGATGGTGCCCAGCTACCACCACTGACTGCTCTGACAGGATCACAAAAGAGGGTCCTGGACAGAGATGGAGAAAAATGTAGAAAAAAATTCTAATTCACAAAAAAAGACCAGACTTACTGGCCTGACAGAGACTGGAGAATCCCCTAGAGTATGGTCCCCGGACACCCTTTTAGTTCAGTAATGAAGTCACTCCCGAGGTTCACCATTCAGCCAAAGATTAGCCCCATAAAACAAAACGAGGCTAATGGGGCACAACAGCCCAGGGACAAGGACTAGAAGGCAGGAGGGGACAGGAAAGCTGGTAATAGGGAACCCAAGGTTGAGAAGGGATAGTGTTGACATGTCGTGGGGTTGTTAGCCATTGTCATAAAATAATACGTGTACTAACTGTTTAATGAGAAACTATTTGTTCTGTAAACCTTCATCTAAAGTACAATAGACAGACAGATAGATAGACAGACAGACAGACAGATAGATAAATAAATAAATGACTATAAAAAAGTGGTAAGACTGCACCCTGCCAAATGCAGAAAACTTGCAAGACCCGGAAGAAAGTCAGTTCCGTCAAGTTCTGGCTCTCACAGGTTTCACTCTGTGTGTGTGTGTACGTACATATACATATATATACACACGTATATACATATATACACACACACTACATACACATATATAGCGTATGTGTATATGTATTTGGCTTTTAGCTACTTACTATGAATCAGGGGTTTTAGCTTAAAGAACTTGAAGTCTTGTGCTCATCAAAGAAAGATCAGCTTCATTTCATTTACTGTACCTTTCATGCCCAACATGACAAAGAAACAGGGATGACAGGCCCCAAAAGGAAAAAAACAGTTATTCGTGCCACATCAACTACAAAAAGTCAGTTGTAAGTGACTGACTTTATTAAAAAGATTTCATTATTAGTTAGAAAAATATAATATAATATTATACAGGGTTATTTTTATCCCTTAAGAAAATCCCTGGATTTGTGTTGATAGCACAGGTTTTTCAAAAGTTGCTGCAAAACTAATCACTTCAATAAAAATGTAAAACCTGGTGCACCTGTCACAGGGTAGGTGACAAATTATTTGTTGAAGAAATGCTGTTGACCTCATACAACTTTATTAAAATACCTACCTTTTCCTCCAGTTTCTTCTTCTCTTCACTAGATTGGGTTATTCTTTGTTTGAGAAACTCATTAAGCTGTAAAACCTCTTTCTCAGCAGATGTAAGCTTTTGCTCAAGTTCCTCCTGCTGGGAACTGGACACTGACTGTTCTGAAAATGGCACCTGGAGCGTAGTATTCTCGTATTGTGGCTGTTGGAAAGGGATTAAAAAAAAAAAAAAAAAAGCAGATGAGACTCAAAAAATATGCCTTGAACATGTGGAAAGAATTTGAAAATGAGGTACAGGGTAAAGAGTACAGATTTCAGCAACAGACAGACCAACCTTGTTTAAATGCCAGCTCTCCTGCTTACTAGTTATATGATCATGATTAAATAAAATCAGTTACCATCCCTAACCCTCAGTTTTCCCACCTATAAAACAGAAATAATAAAGTTTATCTTGCCATGTTTGTTGTGGAAAATAGAGATAAAGTATGTAAGGGAAAAAAGAGATAAAGTATGTATGCTTCCTAGCACAAAGCAGAGGCTTAATAAATGGCAACTGTCATTTGGTTAAAAAGTATAATTAGAAATGTAAACAGTGTATTATATACATACAAAGGAGCCCTGGTGCCCACTTGTTAACCAAAAGGTCAACAGTTCAAACCCACGAGACACTCCAAAGGAGAAAAGACCTGGCAATCTCCTCCCATAAAGATCACAGCCTAGGAACCCTATAGAGCATTCGTCATATAGGGTCACTATGAGTTGGAATTGACCAGATGGCACACAACAACAACATATAGGTACATTCATTACATAGAAGTAAAAGTTCTAGGGAAACAAAAACTAAAGAAAAATTTCCTAATAGCACTTATATTAAATGTCCACTAATACTAAATTATTCCCTTAACTACAAATAAGGTTCATAATATCAGGGGTTTTTGTCTGTCCTCGTTGCTCTCATATCCCTATTGCCTAGAACAGTGCCTGGAACAAAAGTGCTCAAAAAATAATTGCTGAATGAATAAATGTATTCTTGCTTAGCACGCGCAAGGCTTTGTATTAAAGTCACACAAGATCTTCTTCCTCCCAGTGTCCCCCCCAAAAGATTACAACCTGCAAGTGGAGGACAGGAAATAACAAATATTTCTTCACACAAAATCTAACATGGTTCAGTGCTATTAAGAGATACCAACAAAGTATTGTGAAAACAGAAAAACAGATTATTTTTCCATCTAATCAACAAATATTTAATGAGCACATATGATAGGCATCGTGCTAGGTGATGGAGATTCTGCAGCTAATAAAACAAGATGCCACCTTTATAAAAGTGAATTTGAACTAGACTGTGAAGAACTGACACTCTCCCAAAAGGTGGAGATGCAATTCAGTAATTACATAAATAACATTACCATGTGCTGGGTATTTCAAAAATGATAGACTCAGGCACTGACCTTTACGAATTTAAATTCTAATCAGAGGCATAAAACAAACCCTTAGATGATCATAATATAGGGCACAAGATAATATGGTAACCAAAGAAACCCACCCGACCCCAAAAAACCAAACCCACTGCCTCTGAGTCGATTCCGACTCATAGTGACCCTACAGGACAGAGCAGAACTGCCACATAGGGTTTCTAAGGCTGTTATCTTTACAGAGGCAGACTGCCACATCTCTCTCCTGCTGAGCAGCTGGCAGGTTAGAACTGCTAACCTTGCTGTTACCAGCCAAGCACTCTGACCACTGTGCCACCAGGGCTCCCAACCAAAGAAAAACCATGTTAACTATAAAGTGCTGGGGGGTGGGAGGTAGGATAAAGGAAGAAGACATTGGGAAAATGAGAAAAAGGCTTTACTGGAGAGGTGGCTCTTGAGATAAATTTTGAAAAATGAGGACGATTCTGATAGGTAGATACGAGAAGAAAGGAAGAAAGTCATTCTAGAAAGAACGTTACATAAATGTAAAAGATGAAGCATGTGTATGAACAGAGATGGAAATATTCATGTCTGTCTAAAACATAGGTTATGAGAGGGGAGGTATAAGACAAAATCTGAAAACCTAGGTTGGGACCGTATTGCAGAATTCCAAGGTTCAGACTTCAATCTTAATTCACACAAAATGGGGAGCCAATGATGGTTTCAGAACAAGAAAGTAACATGGTTTAGGAAGACTGTTAACTCTGCTTTGTATATCTCTGTATTCCCTGGCATTTAGCCACATGCCTGTCTAGACCCTCAATAAGTTTTGATGAAAGGAGGGAGACGAAAGAGAGAAAACATGAGAAAAGGATGACAAGAGAGTGCTAGAACAAAAGTGACAAAACTAGAAGCAGTGGACATGAAGAACTAGAGGATATTGAGAATGGCTATGCAGACACACTTTAAGAAACTATTCCAACAGTCTAGTTGAAAAGAAATGAGGAGCTGAATAGAACTCAGTGAACAGAATGAAGAAACTCTGACAGCAGAACTGAAAGGATTTATTTTATTTTTTAAGATGTGAATGGACAGGAAATATTAAAGATACTCAGGGTTTGAGATCTGGAGTCTCAGTACCAGGGAAGATGATAATATGCTCAGCAGAAGTAAGTAGGTCACACAGGTGAAAAAATTTAAGGAGATGTACCTGAAGGTCCCGTGTTACAGACGAGATCCATTCCTAAGTGTTTCTCTGTACATAAGTCAGAAAACGTGCGTATGGTTCTTAAGTGCTATGGCGAGTTATGGCTGCTAGTCAAAAGATTTAGCAGCTGGAAACCACCAGCCGCTCCATGGAAACTCTATGGGGCAGTTCTACTCTGGCCTATAGGGTTACTATGAGTCAGACTGACTCGATGGCAATGGGATTTTTGGTTTTAAGTGCAAGAAAAGTCTCAAAGCCTTCTGAATGATTCAAAAGTTGCACACGCTGCAAGTGAAGGTGATCGTGATGAAGAATCCGCTGCAAGCAGGGGCTGGTTCAATGGTTTCAAAGTGAGGGCAAATCTACCTAACATTAAAAAGCAAGTACAAGTTGTCGGTAAGTCAGAGGTTCATAACCTGGGGACTTACAATACTTAATTACAGTTAGAGCCTACTGATATTGAGATGCCAGTTAAACATACAAGTAGAAATGAACATTGGGCAGTTAAAGTGGTGGATGTGGAACCCAGGAGAATGACTAGGTCAGGAAACTGTAAAAGTTAATGCAAGCTGTTTCTACTATAACACAATATACACATTCCGGAAAAATCTGCAAAAATCATATACTAAAAATAACAGAGCTTCTGAGAAAAATAAGGAGCACTGGCGGCATAACAGTTAAGCACTCAGCTGCTACTAAAAAGTTGGCGGTTTGAAACTACTCAGTGGCTCCACAGAAAAAAACCTGGAGGTATGCTCTTACAAAGATTGTTGTTAGGTGCTGTCTTAGTCATCTACTGCTGCTATAACAGAAACACCACAAGTGGATGGTTTTAACGAAGAGAAGTGTATTTCCTCACAGTCAAGTAGGCTAAAAGTCCAAATTCAGGGTGTCAGCTCCAGGGGAAGCCTTTTTTCTCTTTGTCGGCCTTCTTCTCTTCAGTGTTCCCCCGGACTAGAAGCTCCTCTGCACAGGGACCCCAGTCCAAAGGACGCGCTCTGCTCCTGGCACTGCTTTCTTGATGGCATGAGGTCCCCCAGTCTCACTGCTCACTTCTGTGTTTTATATCTCAAGAGATTGCCTCAGGACACAATCCAGTCTTGTAGATCCAGTCCTGCCTTACTAACACAACTGCCACCCATCCTCCCTCATTAACATCATAGAGGCAGGTTTACAACATACAGGAATATCACACAGTACCAGGAATCATGGCCTAGCCAAATTGATACACACATTTTTGGGGGGACATAATTCAAACCATGACAGATGCCACTGAGTCGATTTTCAACTCATAGCGACCCCATGGTGACAGAACAGAACTGTTTCATTGAGTTGCCTATGCTGTAATCTTTATAGAAGCAGATCGCCAGGTCTTTTCTCCCTCAGAGCCATTGGGCAGGTTTGAACTGCCAAACTTTGGGTTAGCAACCAAGTGCTTAACCACTGTGCCACCAGGGATTACAACCTAGAAAACCCTATGGGGCAGTTCTACGCTGTCACATGGTGTCACCATGAGTTGAAAACAACTTGCCAGCACCAAACAACAATAACAACACGGGAAAAACAGAAGTACAGACAGTCCACTCAAAATCTATGCAACTTTATAACCAGAGTACTACTGAAAACAGTTAAGTGGAGAGAGAATGTAAACCTTTTGAAAAGGTAGCCACAGCTGATATTAAAACACACATAGTGTATTTTTATGCAAATAACATGTGCCTTCTATGAGGTACTTTTATAAGCGCCCTATGCTAATTTTTTTTACAGCTACGTGTAAAAAAAACAGCATAGTGGCATTTATGAAAATACCTCATGGAACAGCGCAGATGGCAAACACAGAAGACGTGTTATTTGTGTAAAAAAATATGGTACACAGTCAAAATGCTGGTGCCACTTTAATTAAAGTGGGTCTGGCGGGTATTAAGATGACAGAAGGAAGTAGAACTATGTGGTAGAGGGACTGCCATTCAAGCGGTCAAAGGGCTGCATAACCGGCCATGAACTAAGAGCCACTAAAGCAGGGAGTGTACTTCTTAAGTAAGAGCACCCCAAATGCAGGCATGCTTTTATAATTTTCTTTAAATGCAGCTAAAAGGGATTCTGCTGCCCATGCAGTAGGTGAGGTAAGGCCTTTTTCCTTGCAGGCCAAAGATGATAATTTTGATTCCACTATTCTAACTCCCCTTGTCTGCTAAAAACAAAAAAAAAATCACAGATGAACCAATGTGACTTCAAAACTATACTGACATCATTCTCCTATTTAAAATTGTCTTTGAGGCAAATACACACTACAGAAATATGTTTTGTAGCATGACAAACTGTAGTTGAAGCTATAGATGAAATTAATTAGACAGAAGGAAAAGTCTGAAGACAGAAGGTTTAATTTCTACTTTCAGTAGGATCTTTTCAGCCTTTAGCTGTCTTTGTTGTTGTCAGATGCTGTCGAGTTGGTTCCGACTCAGAGCGGACCCTATGTACAACAGAATGAAACCAGTCCTGCACCATCCTCACAGTTGTTGCTGTGTTTGAGCCCACTGCTGCAGCCACTGTGTTAATCCATCCTGTTGAGGGTCTTCCTCTTTTTCACTGACCCTCTACTTTACCAAGTGTGATTCTTTCTCCAGGGACTGGTCCCTCCTGATAACATGTCCAAAGTACTTGAGACAAAGTCTCGCCATCCATCCTGACTGTACTTCTTCCAAGACAGATTTATTCATTTTTCTGGCAGTTCATGGTATATTCAATATTCTTCACCAACACCATAATTCAAAGGCATCAATTCTTCATCAGTCTTATTTGTTGTCCAGCTTTCGCATGCATATGATGTGACTGAAAATATCATGGCTTTGGTCAGGTGCACCTCAGTCCTCAAAGTGACATGTGAGTGACAAAAAACCATTTTCTCTTTCTGGAGGGAATCTTTCTTCTCTTCATTGCTATGACAATTCTCCTGATGTTCTTTCATGAATTGTGTTTTTTTACTACCTTCTCAAATAATGCCATTCCCTGCCTTTAGTCCTGGATACCACACACTCTCCCTGGAGTACCTCATCATGTCTAAAACTACAACCACCACCCACAAAAACTGAGGACTCCTAAATCTCTTATCAGTGGTCCAAGACCTATGAATATCAGCCTCATTCTTCATCTCTGCCCCAAATGTAGAATGCATAAGCTAAATTCATTATTTTTCTTCTCTCCAAACCTGTTCCTGATGTAGTAGTCTCTATTCTGGTCAATGACACTATAAACCAATCAGCTGTCCCCATCTGAAACTAGGCAATCATTCTTGTCGGTCACCTTAAACAGGTCACCAAGTCTAGCCCACTTTACCATGCTTGACACACAGATGTTTAATAAACGCTCTTCCTCTCACACTGCTGTTTTCACTGAGGCACTCATTCAACTTTTGGACTATTGAGAAAGCCTCCTGACTTTCCGTGCCTACAATACACTCTATCTTTAGTTCATTTATTCTGCCATTGATGTAATCTTTTAAAATTTAATCTTCTAGTCTCATGGCAAAGGAGGCAGTTGTTCATGGCGGCAATTAGTCACACATTCCTTTTTCTCTTCCTATTCCTGACTCTCCTTATTCCTCTGTTGTTCCAGGTGAATAGAAACCATTTGCTGTAACTTGGATGGCAGCTTGCAAGCTTTTAAGACCCCAGCAACTACACAACAAACTAGGAGTTAGAACAGAAGCACTAAACATGATATTAGGCCAATTAACTGGGATGTTGCATGAAACCATGACCCTAAACCTTCAAACCAAGGAACCAAATCCCATGAGGTGTTTGGCTGTACACAAGCAGCCTCAGTAGCTGCTCTTTTTTTTTTTGTTGTTATAAATATATCTATCATACAACATTTGCCAATTCAACTTTTTATAGGTAAACAACTCGCTGATAGCAATTACATTAATTGGCTGTGCAAACCTTACCTTTACTCAATGCGATTTTCCCACCACCGCAAACCAAAACTTAATGCTCCATAAGTAATAACCGCCCCCATTTCTCCTCCCTCCTGCCCCTAAACAACAACAAAAAAAAATCCTGACATAATCTTTAAACCTTAAACCTAAAATACCCCTGAAGGCTTCTTAAAACCAAACAATACCCATTGCTGTCGAGTCAATTAGCGACCCTTACAGGACAGAGTAGGACTGCCCTCCCCGCCCCAGGGTTTCCAAGGAGCTGCTGGTGAATTCAAACTTCTGACCTTTTGGTTAGCAGCCAATCTCTTAACCACTGTGCCATTAGGGCTTCCAAAACCAAACAACAGGTTAGCTTAATTAGTATAGAATGTCTGCCCTGAGCATTGTACTCTTTTAAGATCTATCTATATGGCATCAAACTGACAACAGTAACTCAAAAGATTACGTTCATGGGGGAGGAACAATTTGAAAAAGGAGGCTGAGAATGGTTGTACAACTTGAAGAATGTAATCAATGTCGCTGAACTGTACATGTAGAAATTGTTGAATTAGTGTATGTTCTCAACAACAAAAATTAAAAAATAATAATAATCGTAAATCACACTGCTTCCCATGCTTAATATCTTCCCCTGGCTCCCTTCTGCCTAACCCTAAAGATTTCAGATTTTTTTCTTTCCACATGACTCACAATTCCTTTCAAGATGTGGCTGCTACTTACCTCTTCAGCCCCTTGCCATTTTATGAGTAGGTACCCTTCCTCCAAGCTATCAGAGAAGACCTACTTCTATTATGTCACCACCTTCCACACGGCACTCCCCTTTGCCTCTCAAACAATTTAAACATATATATGTATATATACATATATATATACATACACACACACACGTGGTGTTAATAATTACACTACCACAACAGGCATGAACCAGGAATGTCCTAAGCAAACCTGGACAAATGGGCCCCTCCTTCTCAAACCTTGATACTGCCTGTCCCTTGCTTACCTCCTCTTTGACCACATCTCTTGCTACTAACCTTTCTCTCATTTTACACTTCATCATACAGAATAATTCGTAGTTTTCCAAAAGCACAGTTTTGCAACGGCACTTGCCTGTGTGGATCATAACAAATTATGGATAATACTGCCAAGAATGGGAATTCCAGAACACTTCACTGTGCTCATGAGGAACCTGTATATAGATCAAGAGGCAGTCGTTCAAACAGAACAAGCAGATGCTGCATGGTTTAAAGTCAGGAAAGGTATGCGTCAAGGTTGTATCCTTTCACCATACCTATTCAATCTGTACGCTGAGCAAATAATCTGAGAAGCTGGACTCTATGAAGAACAGGACATCAAGATTAGAGGAAAACTCATTAATAACCTGTGTTATACAGATTCAACAATCTTGTGCTTGCTGAAAGTGAAGAGGACTTGAAGCACTTACCAATGAAGATCAAAGACTACAGCCTTCAGTATGGATTACAACTCAACATAATGAAAACAAAAATCCTCACAACTGGACCAATAAGCAACATCATGATAAATGGAGAAAAGACTGAAGTTGTCAAGGATTTCATTTTATATGGATCCACAATCAACACCCATGGAAACAGCAGTCAAGAAACCAAACGACGTACTGCATTGGGCAAATATGCTGCAAAAGATCTCTTTAAAGTGTTAAAAAGCAAAGATGTTACTTAAAGGAATGAGGTACACCTGACCCAAGCCGTGGTGTTTTCAATCACCTCATATGCATGCGAAAGCTGGACTGTGAATAAGCAAGACTGAAGAAGAACTGACACCTCTGAATTATGGTGTTGGAGAAGAATATTGAATATACCATCAACTGCTAGAAGAACGAACAAATCTGTCTTGGAAGAAGTATAGCCAGAATGCTCCTTAGAAGCAAGGATGGTGAGATTATGTCTTATATACTTTGGACATTGTTATCAGGAGGGTCCAGTCCCTGGAGAAGGACATCATGCTGGGTGAAGCAGAAGGTCAGCAAAAAAGAGGAAGACCCTCAAAGAGATGGACTGATACAGTGGCTGCAACAATGGCCTCAAGTATGACAAAGACTGTGAGGATGGTCCAGGATAGGGCAGTTTCATTCTGTTGTACACAGGGTTGCTGTCATGGTTTGAATTATGTCCCCCAAAAAAAGTGTATATCAGTTTGGCTGGGCCATGATTCCTGGTACTGTGTGATTTTCCTGTATGTTATAAAACCTGCCTCTATGATGTTAATGAGGGAGGATGGGTGCAGTTGTATTAGTAAGGCAGGACCTGATCTACAAGACTGGACTGCATCCTGAGGCAATCTCTTGAAATATAAAAGAGAGAAGTGAGCAGTGAGACAGGGGGACCTCATACCATCAAGAAAGCAGTGCCAGGAGCAGAGCATGAGTAGGAACCAACTCAACAGCACCTAAAAACAACAACAAACGCAGTATCTCCTCTCTTCACTTTGGGCCTCTTCGCATACTGTCCATTATGCTTGCAACACTATTCCTCCATCCTTTTCATCTGGCTAAATTTTTTTAGTTCATCAGATGCCCAGATTAGATTTCCCTTACTGCAGGATGATGCCTAGTCTGACCTCTGGAAGACTGGTTTATGTGTTCTCAGTAGGGGTTCCCATGGCATTTCATATACGGGCACTTCCAACATACTGCAACTGTGTTGTTTGTCTGTGTTCCTCATTAGACTGTACGTTCCTTAAAGACCAAACCAATGTCATTCACATTTATATTCCTAGGGCCTAAACAATGTCTTAACCATAGTGAACACAAATAATTTTTGTAGGAATGGATAAATACATTTTTCAATATGGTCTCTCTCTGGATGTTTTGAGATTCATGAACACAAGAACTGCTCTTCACTTTTGTGGCCCTAGCATTTAGCACAGTAGATCTATAATGACTGTTTTGTTGAACAGGCTCATTTGAAAATGTGGGATTTATTTATACAATACTCATCAGAATCAAAAGGATTTCGTGGTAGGAAAAATAGCTGGAGAAAAAAGAATAGGTAAAATGGTATTAACAGAAAATACATAACATGGAAAGAAAACAAGAAATGATACATCATGAAGCTGAGATGATAAGAATGAACTGTGCGTGTAAGAATAAATTATTTGGTTGGGCTTTCCAATGTGCATAGGTATATGGAAAGAAGAAAACTCTTCTTCAGTTAACAAAAGGAAAAAGGGTCCTTCACATTTTGTTTTTTCATGAAGGTCTGTTAACCACAGGTTGCAATTCTGGAATAAGGTATTAAAAGTACAAACCATTCTTTGGTTCTGCCATTCTACCATCAGAACAATATAGAACATTTTAAATTTTAGGATAAAGGCCTGGTTCTCATTTTCTGCCTGTGAGACCAAGAGATGTCCACTTCTCAGGTCATCTTAATTTTAAGAGTGGTCAAAGTTTTTAACAGACAAATGGAAGTTACTTCTCAAGAATACATTTTTCATCTATAAATTCATTTAAAAATGTTATTTTTATTTCACATATTAGTTTTATTTGATTTAGAATATACAATATTTTAAAAGTATAATTTTATTTGTCCTATGGAATTACAATGAACAAGCTACGGATCACAAAAATGCACATATATGAAATTATGTGCATAAAAAATAAAAGCTGTTCATAGATCCTAGGTAAAAATTTCTTTGTTAAAGAAAATTTTTATTATCCTATTTAATGTTTCTTCTAACCCTTGCTATTTTTTCAGCTATCTATAGCTATCTAATTACAAAAGTTCACCTTTTATATTTATCATACCCATGTAGTACTTACGATTTCCCTTGTATTCCCTTTTATGAATGGCCCTTATCTTTTTAAATAAAATTTCTCAACATTATTTCAATTTCCAACATAATTTAAAATCCTTCTAATATTTTTAGTAGCCCCTTTTTCCATATTCTATCAGATACTTTTATCTGTCCTTGCAGACTGACTTGGAGAGCCATCTACTGGTCTGTTGTTACGTCAAAGAATGTCTGCTTCAGTGTTCAGTTACACATTAAGTTTTACATGCTTTTGGTAATATTAACAATGATTGCGTAACTGAAATAAAATTTTTATTCAGAATGACAAAGTTACACGTGGAAATTGAATGGTTCTACTAAAAATACTGTCAAAGCAAATTATACTACTTGTATAGCATAGAAATACCACATTCAAGTAACTGTACACTATTAATTTCTGTACCATAGGGTTTTGCTATCACGTGATAGAAACTCATAGATGAGACTATATAGCAATGAAGTGTTTTGATGTATTACTAACTGAAGTATGAAGAACAAGCTTGAATCTCAATGTCCAACACCTCTCAGGTAAGTTTGACAGTTATTTGGTCTTGCAGTATTTCCTGATTTTCAATACACAGATATCAAAACTTTCAGTATTTATAAGCAACACATTTGAAGACATAATAAAGGAAAATATTCTACATAAAATGATTTTTTAAATTATAGAAATAAAGAGCTTAATGAAGGGGATAAAAACTTTTTTTCCCACAAATAGAAGTATATACCATAATGAAGTTACTAGTCCTCCCTTGTTCTCCATAAAAATGCCAATCTCGTTGCCATCGTCGAGTTGATTCTGACTCGTAGCGACCCTACAGGACAGAGTAGAACTGCCCCATACGGTTTCCAAGGGGCCGACCATTTGTTTTTCTTTTGAAAATAAACAGGCCAAATGTAAAGTTTATATAAAAAAAGCATACAGAACAAATTTTAAGGAAAACTTTTAAAAAGAAGAGTAATAATTGGGGAAACTAGCCCTTCCAGCCATATAATATAAGGCCTCACAGACCATATGTCTGTGTTCCGATTAGACTGTACACTCCTTGAGGGCAAAATTAACCTCATTCACATTTACATTTAGGGCCCAGACACTGCCTTAACCAGGGTGAACACAAATTATTTTCGAAGGAATAGATAAATGTGTTTTCCAATTAGTCTCCCTCAGTAAGTTTTGAGATTCATTAAGACAGGAATTGTTCTTCATTTTTGTGGTCCCAGCATTTAGCATATATTTAATATATTTAATAACTGTTCTGTTTAATGGACTCATTTGTTAAGGTAGGACTCATTTATAAAATACTCAATAGAATCAAAGGGACTTGGTTGTAGAAAAAAATAGCTAAAGGAAAAAGAAATGGATAGAATAATGTAACTGGAAAGAAATATCAGTAATCAGTAAACAAAAAACACTACAACCTAACAGAAAAATAAGCAAAGGATATGAAAAGATAATTCACAGAAGAATTATGAATGAGTCTTAAATTTATAAAAAGAAGCTCAACATCACTCTTAAGAAAAATACATATTAAAATTACATGGAGATAACTCCTCACCCTCCATACACATGTAAAACTATCAGAAGGGTAAAAATTCCAAAGGTTGACAGAGAACACTCTGTTAGCATGGCTGGCAGTGGGGAGAAGAGAGGAGGAAGTCTTACACAAGGCTGGCAGGAGCTAAAAATTGGAAGAAGTTCTCCTGGGCAATATTTAACAATATGAATAAAAACTGCAAACTCATACAATACCTAGAAATTTCACTTCTGTGAATTTAACTTAGGAAAATATTTGCATATGAGCAAAACAACTTATAAAAGGTTCTTCTTAAGAACATTATTTATAACAGCCCTAAACTGTGAACAATCCAGATTTCGATGAGTAGAGGACAGGTTAAACAAAGTATACTATCTCTATACAATGGAATATCATGCAGCTGTAAAAGCAAATGAAGGAATTCTATCTATGTGATGATATGAAAATAATCATTTTATTTTATATAATATCAAGGAAAAAGGCAAGGTACAGGATAATGTATATATTCTGATACTTTCTGTAAAGGAGGATAAAATACATTCTTGTGATGTGCATAAACTCTGGAAGGACACACTAGAAACTAACAAAAGAAGTTGTCCAGTTTGAACTGGACAGATGTAGACAGCAGTTGGACACTTCTTACTATACAAATAAATATGAATCATGTGAATGATTAATTTAAAAAATTTAATTAAAAATTTCCTAATCTTACAATTATTAAAACATGCTTTACTCTTAAAATAATAATTAAAAAATCATCTGTAGTCTTACCTGCAAACTAGCCACATAAGAATCCTCACAATTTACATAACGCCCTAACATGGCATGTTGTGCTCGTAATTCATTATCTCTTATCTTTTCATGTAGGTGGGTTATTTGTTGCTTCTGCCTGCAAAACATAAATTGAAGTCACATTATAAAGAATATACTTTTCTGACAGCCTCTATTTAAATTTGTTGCAATAATAGTTGAAATAAGAACTTTCAGTATTCTAATAATTTGATGTAAGTGCTAAAAGTATTACCAATCAAACCAATAACAGTAGGGGAATTTAAAAAAACCATAGTACCACAATACATGTGGAATACGGTAAGATTTTATTTATGTTGTCAAATACCTCTAGCATTATATATAATATAGTCTTCTGAACAACAGTTTTCTTAGAATCTAACAAAATCATGCTGTGTTTTCTTTTTATTGTCTAACCTATAATAAACGGTATGTCCTCATTCTGGAATGCCTTTACCTTAAAATCATTATTTTCATTCATCCAAATTCTGTTCAACACTTAGTGCCAAGTGAAGCTTTTGAGAATCTCACTATCAGAGGTGGATGATACTTTATAAAGATCATCTAGCCCAAGTGCAATCCTATGCCTGCAACTTCCTGACAATATACTATTATTTTCCTTACTTATTTTGTTATCTGTCTCCCCCATGTGAATATAAGCTCAATGAGGGCAATACTTTGTTCACTACTGAGTCCCCAGCACTTAAGAAGTGACTGGTATATGTTAGACACTAAACAAATATGCACTGAATAAATAAATTATCTATTTCCTTGTAACTGAACTGAACTGACAGCTCCGTCATATTAAATGCTCAGTTATATGGAGGCCTATTCTGCTCTATCATTTATTTTTCTTAAAGAATAGCTTCTTTATTAAAATGACTCTGAGTAGCACAAAGCCTTTGCAGTCTGCAACATATACCCTAGCTTATTCCAAAAGTTATTCTGTAAATAATTTTGGGAAACATCAAGCTATTTGTCTCCCCACATTTCCCCTACAGGGTCACTATAAGTCAGGATAGACTTGACAGCATTGGGTTTGGTTTGGTTTTTGATTTCTCCTTATTATTCCTTAAAGGCCCTTTCCCCCTAGTAATTTTATTATGAGTATTGTCATCAAATTTTTTCACATTAGAGTTAATATACGTAAAGCTCTAAGCATGATGCCTGGCATATGACAGTTTTCAAATATATGAAGATACATATTGCGATGGTTATGGTTGTGTGTCAAACTCAGCTGTGCCATGATTCTCAGTGGTTTGGCAGTTAAGATGTATTTTGGCAGTTATGTAATGATGTAATCAACTCCATGATAAGATCTGCTATGAGCAGCCAATAAATTGAAAAGGAGTTTCCTTGGGGGTGTGGCCTGCCTCCAGTATATAAATGGATGTTTCAGCAAGGCTCTTGCTCTGAATCCTGCCCCTTGCTTGTCATCATCTGATCTCCAGCTTTTAGTACTTGAGCTAGCAGCTTACCTGTCGATCTTGGGATTCATCGGCCTCCGCAGCCTGTGAGCCAGCGGCCTGCCATCTGACCTGCTGATCTTGGGTTCATCAGCCCCTGAAGCTTCAGGAATCAGGAGAAGCCTCCAGCCTGATGCCTGACCCACGGACTTTGGACCTGCCAGCCTCTACAACCACATGAGTCATTTCCTTGATGTAAATCTCTCTCTCTCTCTCTCTCTCTCTCTCTATATATATATATATATATATGTGCATACACATACATACACACACACACACACACACACACACACACACACACACACACACACACACACACACACACACACACACACACACACACACACACACACACACACAAACTTACTTCACTGGTCTGGCTTCTCTAGAGAACCCAGTCTAAGACATTTGGTACAGAGAGTGGTTCTAGAGAAAATCATAAGGATGAGTTTTCTAAATTGGTTCTCAAGTCTGGTTAGTCTTAAAGATGTTGATGATTTTGTTTCCAGTAGTCAAGGGAGCACTGGTAATCCACGCCATGAAGTGGCAATAGAAATATGCAAAATATCACCACCAATAGATGAAGTATTGGTGAGAGGAGAGGCTCTGGGTCATTGTATGTTTGATAGCTTTTTACAATTTTGTCATAATGAGAAATATAAGGAAGCTGGTTGGTTGGTCCTACTTTCACTGGACAAAGTGGTGAAGAAAAAGATGACCTCAGGGCTTCACAGTCACAGCTCAAGTGTTGCATAAACAACCTCAAAGTTGTCACTTGTTCCCTCAAAGAAAGCCTTATTTCTTATAGTAACAGCTGATACTGGCCAAAATCAAACCCAGAGTCTCATTGGAAGAGTGGCTGAATTACAACTCCAATTGAATTCCCAACCTCGAACTGCGTGTGAAGTTAAAGTAAGGTTGCTGACTGGGAAGAAATGGGATCCTGAAACTTGGGGTGGGGGCATATGGGCAGATAATCAGGAATCTGGAGACGCTAAGCCCCTAAATTCCATTGAATCACTCCTGAAAACAGAACCAGGCCTCTCACACCCAACTGAAGAGATTACTGCATCTTTGCCTGCTAAGCCACCTTCCCCAGTAAAACCATTAGCCCCTCCAGCCCCATCTGATGACATTAAACCAGCTGTGTCTGAAGAGTCTTTGTCTGAGTCATCCCCTGGGGAGGCACCTAAGTCACTGCCTGAGGCATTGCCTGAGGCAGATGCCTTACAAGATATCAAAGAATGTACTTAGAACACATCCCTACCATCCATTTTTGCTTCTAGATCTATAACTAGACTTAAGTCCCAACAAGCCCCAAAAGGTGAAATACAAAGTGTGACCCTGGAGGAGGTATGCTACATTCTAAAAGAACTTCTTGACTTTTGTACAATCCGTACAAACAGAAACCTAGAGAATATGTGTGGGAATGGCTACTAAGGGTGTGGGATAATGGTGTAAGGAACATAAAGTTGGATCAGTCTCAGTTGACTGAAATGGGCCCACTAAGCACAGATTCTTCATTCAATGTTTCAGCTCAAGAAGTTATGAAAGGATCTAATTATTTGGTTGGTTTGCTGAAGCATGGATTACATGGTAGCCTAAATTAAATCAAACTGAAGTACCAGACCTGCCTTGGTATACTGTAGAAGTACCCAAAGGCTTAGGGAAATTGGTATATTAGAGCTCTGGACTTATCAGGTAAGACTTACAGACCCACACATGAAGTGCCCATAGGACACACCTTTTACCACAATAGTGAGGAACAAATTTTTGAAGGGAGTCCAAACATCCTTGAAGACTGCCATGACTGCTATTTTATGTAAGTCAGATTTGACAGCAGTAACTGTCCTAACTGAATTAAGACATCTAACTACAATGGGGCTGACTGGACCCTGTGGTGGTAGGGGTCAAATGGTGACACTCAATCAATAAAGACAAGGTGGGCATGATTACCATAGTGGACAGCGGAGTCAAAGCAGTAACCAGAATAATCTGACACATACAGACTTATGGTGCTGGCTACTTAGTCATGGTTCCTAGTAGGGAAACAGATGGGAAATCTACTAAATATTTACTTGATCTGTACAAGTGGAAGAATTCTATGTCAAGTGAATGGCAGTCTAACTTGAATTGCTAGAATAGAGTGTCATGGCCCCTCAGTCAATTCCAAGACTTGAACCAGTTAACAGACTCACAAACCACTGAATGAAGGGCAGGCCAGGTCCACTTGAGGAAGGACTCCACTGCACTTCCAAAAATTTATACTGTTAATCTTTCTCCGGGCCTTCCCCAAAGGGATCTATGGCCTTTTACGAGTGGCTGTTCATTAAAGAAAAGGAACCAGGTTACTGGACACTGGCCCCAAACTGATTCCAGAAGACCCAAAATGTCACTGTGGTCCACCAGTCAGAGTGGGGGCATATGGAAGTGAGGTTGTTAACAGAGTCTTAGCTCAAGTCTGTCTCAGTGTTGGTCCAGTGGGTCCCCGAACCCACCCTATAGTGATTTCCCCAGTTCCAGAATGCATAATTGGAATATACATACTCAGCAACTGGGAGAACCCCCACAGTGGATCCTTGCCATGTGCAGTAAGGTCTATTATGGTAAGAAAGGCTAAGAAGAAGCCATTAGAACTGCCACTGCTTAGGAAAATAGTAAACCAAAAGCAATACTGCATTCCTGAAGGGACTGCAGAGATTACTACCACCACCAAGTACTTGAAGGATACAGGGTTGGTGATTCCCACCACATCCCCATTCAACTCGCCTATTTGGCCTGTGCAAAAAACAGATGAATCTTGTAGAATGACAGTGGATTAGCAAAAACTAACAAGGTGGTGACTCCAATTGCTGCTGCTGTTCCAGATGTGGTTTCATTGCTTGAACAAATTAATTCATCTCCTAGTAGCTGGTATACAGCTACTGATCTGGTTAATGCCTTTTTGTCCATACAGTTTTGAAGGACCACCAGAAGCAGTTTGCCTTCAGCTGGCAAGGCCATCAATACACCTTTACTGTCCTACCTCAGAAGTATATCAACTCTCCAGCCCTATGCCATAATTTAGTCGGTAGGGAACTTGGTCACCTTTCCCTTCTACAAGACGTCACACTGGTCTACTACATTGATGACATTATGCTGACTGGACCTAGTATGGAAGAAGTATGCATGACTGTGGACTTATTGGTAAGACATTTGCATGACAGAGGGTGGGAAATTAACCCGACAAAAATTTACCTCAGTGAAATTTCTAGGGGTCCAGTGGTGGAGGGCATGTTAAGATATTCCTTCTAAAGTGAAGGATAAGTTGTTGCATCTGGCCCCTCCTACAACTAAAAAGGAAGCACAACACCTGGTGGGCCTCTTTGAGTTTTGGAGGCAACACATCACTCACTTTGGTGTGCCAGTCCAGCCTATTTATCAAGTAACTTGAAAATCTGCTAGTTTTGAGTGGGTCCCAGAACAAGAGAAGGCTCTGCAACAGGTTTAGGCTACCATGAAAGCCACTCTGCCAGTTGGGCCATATGATCTGACTGATCCAATGGTGCCTGAAGTGTCAATGGCAGATAGGGATGTTGTCTGGAGTCTTTGGCAGGCCATACTGGTGAGTCACAGCACAGACCCTTAGGATTCTGGAGCAAAGCCGTGCCATCCTCTGCAGATAACTACTCTCCTTTTGAGAAACAGCTTTGGCTTGTTAATGGGCCTTAGTAGAGACTGAATGCTTAACCATGGGCCACCAAGTCACCATGCAGCCTAGGTGTTGTCTGACCCATAGAGTCATAAAGTGGGACATGCACAGCAGCACTCCATCATTAAATGGAAGTGGTATACACGAGATCGGTCCTGAGCAGGACCTGAAGGAACAAGCAAGTTACGTGAGGAAGTGGCCCAAATGTCCATGGTCTCCGCTTCTGTCACATTATCTGCCCTCTCCCAGTCTGCACCTATGGCCTCATGGGGAGTTCCTTATGATCAGTTGACTGAGGAAGAGAAAACTCGTGCCTGGTTTACAGATGGTTCTGCACGATACGCAGGCACCACTCGAAAGTGGACAAGGGCAGCACTACAGCCCCTTTCTGGGACCTCCCTGAAGGACAGTGGTGAAAGAATATCCTCCCAATGGACAGAATTTCAAGCAGTGAATTTGGTTGTTCACTCTGCTTTGAAGGAGAAATGGCCACATGTGTGACTGTATTCATGGTCTGTGGCCAGTGGTTTGACTAGCCAAGGACTTGGAAGGAACATGATTGAAAAATTGGTGACGAGGAGGCATGGGGAATAGGTATGTGGAGATACCTCTGTGAATGGATCAAAGAAGTGAACATATTTGTGTCTCATGTGAACGCTCACCAAAGGATGACCTCAGGAGACGAGGATTTTAACAATCAAGTGGACAGGATGACGTGTTCTGTGGAAATCAGTCCTCCTCTTTCTCCAGCTACTCCCATTATTATACAATGGGCTCATGAACAGTGTTGCCATAGTGGCAGGTATACAGGTTATGTATGGGTTCAGTAACATGGACTTTCACTCACCAAGGCCAACTTGGCTACAGCCACTGCTGAGTGCCCAATCTGCTAGTATCAGAGACTAACACTGAGTCCCTGATATGGCATCATTCCTTGAGGTGATCAGCCAGGAACCTGGTGGAAGGTTGGTTCCACTGGACCGCTTACATCATGGAAAGGGCAGCATTTCGTTCTTATTGGGATAGACACATACTCTGGATATAGATTTGCCTTCCCTGAAAGCAATGGTTTTGCCCAAATTATCATCAGTGGACTCACAGAATATCTTATCCACCGTCATGGTATCCCACACAGCATCACCTCAGATCAAGGGACTCATTTCACAGCAAATGAAGTGCAGCAATGGGCCTGTGCTCATGGAATCCACTGGTCTTATCAGGTTCTGCATCTCATCCTGAAGCAGATGGCTTGATAGAACGATAGAATTGCCTTCAAAAGACACAATTATGGCACCAGCTAGGTGGCAATACCTTGCAGGGTTGGGGCAATGTTCTCCAGGAGGCTGTACATGCTCTAAACCAGTATCCAAGATATGGTGCTATTTCTCCCTTAGCCAGGATTCACGGGACCAAGAATCAAAGGATGGAAATGGGAGTGGCACCACTCACTATTAACCCTAGTGACCCACTCACAAAATTTTTACTTCCTGTCCCTGCAACTCTATGCTCTGCAAGTCTAGCGGTCTAGAAAGAGAGGAATGCTCCTCCCTGGAGACCCATTACTGATTTCATTGAACCAGAAGTTAAGAGTGTCACACTGCCACTTTGGGCTCCTCATGCCTCTGGATCAACAGGCTAAGAAGGGAATTACCATACTGGCTGGTGTGACTGATCCTGATGACCAAGAGGAAATTGGAATGACATTACATAATGGAGGTAAAGAAGACTATGCCGGGGATACAAGAGATCTCTTAGGGCATCTCTTAGTACTATCATGCCTTGGGATTAAAGTCAATGGGAAACTACAGCAACCTAATTCTGACATGACTACTAATGACCCACAAGGCAAACAACCACGACCAGCTCAGGTGCTTGCTTAGGGTAAAAGATATACATGTACGAAATGGGTGGTGGAAGAAGGCAGCTCTAAATACCAGCTACAACCATGCAACCAGTTGCAGAAACAAGTACTGTAACTGTGATGAGTATTTCTTCCTTGTATGCGTGCATTATGGATTGAATTGTGTCCCCCCAAAATGTCTATCAACTTGGCTAGGCTGTGATTCCCAGTATTGTGTGATTGTCCTCCATTTTGTAATCTGAGGTAATTATCCTATGTGTTGTAAATCCTAACCTCTATGATTAAGAGCTCAGCTGCTAACCAAAAGGTCAGCAGTTCAAATCTACCAGCTGCTCTCTGGAAACCCTATTGGGCGGTTCTACTCTGTCCTATAGGGTTGCTGTGAGTTAGAATCAAATTGACAACAACGGGTTTTTTTTTTTTTGGATGACGTTAATGACACAGGATTAGAGGCAGTTATGTTAATGAGGCAGGACACAAGCTACAGGATTAGGTTGTAGTTTGAGTCAATGTCTTTTGAGATATAAAAGAGATATGAAGACAGAGAGGAGATGGGCCTCATTACCACCAATCAAGAAGAGCCAGGAACAGAGCATGTCTTTTGGACCCAGGGTCCTTGCACTGAGAAGCTCCTAGACTAGGGGAAGACTGATGACAGGATCTTCCCCTAGAGCTGACAGAGAAGTCTTCCCCTGGAGCTGGTGCTTTGAATTAGGATGTCTAGCCTCCTAAAGGCTGAAAGCAGAGAATACCAGTAAGATGTTTACCTGTGTTTTAGTGACTATGCAAAGGCATTCAATTGTATGGATCATAACAAATTACAGATAACAGTGAAAAGAACAGGAATTCCAGAATATTTAATTGAGCTCATGAGGAGCCTGTACATATACCAAGAGGCAGTCCTTCAAACAGAACAAGGGGATACTGCGTGGTTTAATGTTAGGAAAGGCATGTGTCAGAGTTGTATCCTTTTACCATACTTATTCAATCTGTATGCTGAACAAATAATCCGAGATGCTGCAGCATATAAAGAAGAATGTGGCATCAGGATTGAAGGAAGACTCATTAACAAACAGCAATATGCAGATGACACAAGCTTTCTTGCTGAAAGTGAAGAGGACTTGAAGCACTTACTAATGAAGATCAAAGACTGCAGCCTTCAGTATGGACTGCACCTCAAAATAAAGAAAACAAAAATCCTCACAACTGGACCAATAAGCAACATCATGATAAATGGAGAAAAGACTGACATTTTCAAGGATTTCATTTTACTTGGATCCACAATCAACGCCCATAGAAGCAGCAGTCAAGAAATCAAACAAAGTATTGCATTGGGCAAATCTGCTGCAAAAGACCTCTTTAAAGTGTTAAAAAGCAAAGATGGCACCTTGAAGACTAGGGTGTGCCTGACCCAAGCCATGGCATTTTCAATCATCTCATACGCATGTGAAAGCTGGACAATGAATAAGAGAGACTGAAGAACGATTGATGCCTTTGAATTAGGGTGTTGGCAAAGAATATTGAATATACCACAGACTGCCAGAAGACGGAACCAATCTATCTTGGAAGAAGCACAGTCGTAATGCTCCTTAAGAGCAAGGATGGCAAGATTTCATCTCAGGTACTTTGAAGATGTTATTAGGAGGGACCAGTCCCTTGAGACGGACATCACGCTTGGTAAAGTAGAGGGTCAGCAAAAAATACGAAAACCCTCAATGAAATGGACTGACACAGTGGCTGAAGCATAACAACAATTACGAGAACGGTGAAAGACTGGGCAGTGTTTTGTTCTGCTATACTAGAGTTGCTCTGAGTCGTAACCAACTTGATGCCACCTAAAAACAACAACAAGCCCCGTAAACTGTGAGAGAATAAATTTGTTTGTTAAAGCCATTCACCTGTGGTATTTCTATTATAGCAGCACTAGGTAACTAAGACAGTGTGGATCAAATATTTTTGTTTTCTTCACTTATAAAATGTAAGACGTAAATGGGACTAGCATGTTTTTGGTTGTACACGTTAGCTGTATCATGTTCCATGCAAGTATGACTTTATAGTTGTCTTTAAAGATTATGTATGGTTTAAGGACATGCATATAGCTGCCAAGTTGACAAGGGGTGTACAGTGATGGTTAAAGTTGTGTTTCAACTTGCTGGGCTATGATTCTCAGTGATTTGGCAGTTATTATATAATTTGGCAGTTATATAATAATGTAATCAACTCCATGATGAGATCTGCTATGAGCAGTCGATAAGTTGAAGGGGAGTTTCCTTGCGAGTGTGGCCTGCCTCCAGTATACAGGTGGATGTTCCAGTAAGGCTCTCACTCTAGATCCTGCATCTGGCTTGTCATCATCTGGTCTCCAATTCTTGGAACTTGAGCTAGCAGCTTACCTGCCAATCTTGGGAGTCATCAGCCTCCACAGCCTGCGAGCCAGTGGCCTGCCATCTGACCTGTCAATCTTGGGTTCATCAGCCCCTGCAGCTACAGGAGTCAGGATAAGCCTCCAGCCTGACGTCTGACCCACAGAGTTGGGACTTGCCAGCCTCTATAACTGCGTGAGCTATTTCCTTGAGATAAATCTCTCTCTCTCTCTGTATATATATATACATGCTTTACTGGTTTTTGCTTCTCTAGAGAACCCGGCCTAAGACACATATCTACACAAATTAAATAACTTGCTTAAAGTAAACTACTGAAGTAAGATTTGAACTTCTATTCCAAAACCAATACCATATTCATCTGACTGAAGTGGCTGTATAATATATTCTCATGCTTAGTAAAACAAGCCCTGTACACCTTGTTTTTCCTGAAAATTCTTTTGGTAATTCATGGCCTTCAATATAAGTTTTAGGATGAACTTGACAAGTATAATGAGGAATACTGTTAAGGTTTTGATTGGGTCACAGTGAATTTATAAATAAACTAAAAAAAGAAAAATCAACTTTATGCTACTGTGCCTTCCAATGCACATTCATGTATCTCTCCATTTAGTTGTGTCCTCTTTCATATCCTTCAATGTTTTAAATTTTTGAAGGAAAAAATGTGTAACACTCTTGTATAGACTGATTCCTAGGTTCTTTATAGCTTTCACTGTTACCATAAATAGTAAATTTTTCCATTTCATTTTTGAATTGGTTACTATTGGTGTTACAGCACTTCTTTCAATTTCTGAAAATTCACTTTATATTAGTTCTAATGCTTTCTCTGTATATTCTCTTAGATATTCTATGTAGACAATGATACCATCTACAAGTAACATAGTTCTGTATCTTCCAATCAACCTATATTCTGTATGCCTGAAACATTTAATAAATAAAATAAACAAACTCACCGATCAATTACAATTTCTTTCTGCCTTAGTAGTCCTTCTTTTAGTTTCAGCACTGATTCCCACTTACTGAAATCCTGATAGTCAGAAGGTGAATAACTCTGACGAGATGATCCAGTCAAAACCTACACAAAAATGTTTACAGTATTAGTACACTAAAAGTATCTGAAGAAATATCTATGTATAGGCTAATATTTTCCCTATGCTTTTCTTTAAAAAATAAAGAACACTTCCTCTGATTTTTGTAAAGATTATCTGAAATCACAAGGGTGAACATAACACAGCTTGAAGAATTTCAAGGGAGTTCCAATGTAAATTTACAAGTCTAATGAAGAATTGATGACAAGAGGACATTTAACCTGGCTTATTATAACACTATAAGATTTTTTTTCTCATTATCTTTTGGAAGATTTCTGGAATTAAAAGATTAATCTTTGCCTAAGGAAGGAGTACAATAAATGAATACTACTGGGAGAGTTTCCATAAGGAAATAAAAGCAATGTCTGTAGTATTCAAACTTTAAATTGTCACACATCACTTGAATTACACTGAAATTTCAAAAGCACAGATATTCTCACAAAGTAGTAAATTTATCCATAGGAAATAGGACTTTCAGTTAAGCAAATAATTTGAATGATTACTGGTCCTCAGTGTAAATTACATCATTTGGAAAAAAAATCTGTCAGAATTTAAGAAAATGTTCACATATTTAAAAACAATCAATAATAATAAAAATCAATATGGAAATATCCTCAAATTTATATCATTAAAACAAAACAAAAAAAATTAATACTATCAAATAAAATAGGAACACTGTAAGATCCCTGGGAAGCAAAATGATGCTATATGAACACCACAAAGCAACTTTAGCAGAATTAAAACTTTCTATACCATTTTTATCATTTATCTTCCAAAGATGTCACTGATAAACCCTGCCTTTGAATAAACAACTAACTGCGTGACATCATTGGGTCCTTTAACCTTTTAAATAAAGATGATGGTCAAGTAATGTTAAAAGGGATTTTTCAGGCAGGAGAAAGACAAGACAGGATGAATAAACAGGAAGGATGAAGTCAGGTCATAACAGGGTACATAACTTTGTCAGATGGGGAGTTGGGGGCTTAATTTGGAGAGTAAGGGGCACACAGTGTTAGAAGCGCAGGTTAGTCACACACAGAGATCCTGTCTCTGAATTTCATTCCTTACCCTTGCCTAACATACAACCAGGGCTGAGAGTCAGCCAGTAGGCACCTGTACAGATATGTCAGTTGTTAAAATACTAAAACACTTTCACTGTGGTTAGTAACTGCTGCCCATACCCCCTAAATACCTCCTCCACTGTCCCTGTTCTTCCCAGAACTCCCCATAATCCAACAAATAAAGGGTTACTTCCAGGCATAATAAGAAGTCTTCATGACCCTCCTCCATCCATAAATGGCAACTTTTCTGACTGGATGGGTCCTATACTAATGCTCCCCAATATCCTCACACCCAGACCTACCTGCCAGTTTACATTTAGTTGACTGAGCTAGGATTCAAACCCAGGTGGCCCAACAAAGAGCACTTGCTATTAAGCATCATATTGTTTCACTGCCTTTACTATGGCCTAATTATTAACTAAAGTATTCCACATGTTATATCATCACAATAGCTGGAGAAATTTTTTCAAAATAATAGCTCTTCGTTCAGTAGAAGCTAAGAGAGGCTTCAACACCATGAACAATACTGTTGACATTAAGAGAAATTCTATACTCACTGAAACTCTGTTACCTAGTTGAATCTGTAGTTTTTAAAAAATTCCTAAAAAGGAAATCTCTATTCCCAAATGGTTTCACTGTAGAATTCTACAAAATGTTTAAAGAATTAATATCAAGTCTCCACAAACTCAGAAAAGAGAACATTCCCCAACTCATTTTATGAGGTCAGCATTACCCTGATATCAAAACTAGACAAAAACAATAGGAAAAAAAACTGCAGACTAATATCCATCATGAATACAGACACAAAATCCTTAACAAAATCACAGCAAATCAAATCCAGATATATAAATACGGACAGAATAATACAACCTAACCATGAGGTTTATCTCAGAAATGCAAGGTCAGTTTAACCTTGGAAAATCAATATAACGCACCACACTAAAAGACTTAACAGATATTAGTATCTCAATAAATGAAGAAAAAGCATTTGACCAAATTCCGCCTCCATTCATGAGATGAAACAAAGAGGGGAAGAAAAAAAAATAAACCTCTCAGCTAACTAGGAAGCAAAGAGAACTTTCTGATTCTGATAAAGGGTACATTTAAAACAACCCTACAGCTAATATTAAAACTAATGGTGAGAAACTGAAAGCTTTCTCCTTAACAATACCTACCCTCATCACTCCTACTCAAAATAGTCCTAGAAGTCCTAACCAGTGTAATAAGGCAAGTAAAAAGAAATAAACAGTGTACGTTTGGAAAGGAAAAAGTATAACTATTTTAATTCAAGGACTACTTATTGTAAATAAAAATCCAAAGGAAGCTACCAAAAAAAAAAAAAAAAAAAAAACCTACTAGAATAAGTGACTTTAGCAAGCTTGTATGATTTAAGGTCAGTTTAAAAAAAAAAAAAAAAGCAGATTTCTACACGCTAGCAGCAAACAATTGGAAATCAAAAAATTTTTAATATTTACATAAAAACATCAAATACTTAGGGATAAACTTAATGAGTCATTGAAATCTACAAATACCTAAGAAATTACAGAAAACCTTCAAAATAAAAAAGGAGATATGTACTTCAATATTGCTAAAATGTTAATTCTCCCCACACTGAATTACAGATTAAACAGATTCAGGTAGGGGTGTGTTTGCCTGTGTGTGTGTTTTAGAAGTTGACAAATTGATTTTCAAGTTTCTATGGAAATGCAAAGAATTGACACTACCTGATTTTAAAATTTATGATAAAGCTACAGAATTCATTACAGTATGGTATTAGTATAAACACATAGACCACTGGAACAAAATAAAAATCTACAAATAGACCCATGAGCATTTGGTTGATTAAACTGAAACTAAGGGGCCAAGGTAATTAAATCAGGAATTGAATTTGGTATTTACCCAAAAGAAATGAAAACATACGTCCACAGAAAGACCTGTAGGCAAATGTTTATTCCTAATCATCCTAAACTGGAAACAACCCATATATCCATTAGTTGATAAAAAGATATACAAACTGCTACACTCATAAAATGCAATACTAAGGAGCAATGGACACAAACAACTGAAACATATAACAACATGGGTGAATCTCAAAAGCATTATACTGAGTGAAAGGAGTCATACTCAAAAGCTACATACTGTACGCTTCTATCTGGAAAAGACAAAACTATAGAGACAGACACCAGATCAGTAGTTATCAAAGCTGGGGCAGGAGATTGAGTAAAACAGGGCAAAAGAGAACTTTTTGGGGTGATGGACATGTTCTAAAACTCGACTGCTGAGGTATACATGACTGTCTACGGTTTTTTTAAACTCATAAACTGTACATATTTAAAGGGTAAATTTCACTGTATATAAATTATACCTCAATAATCCTGATTACTTTTTTTGTTTGTAAATAACACCTCAATAAAATTGATTTTTTAGAAGAATCATTACAGGTAAATATGTAAATTATACCTCAATAATCCTGACTACTTTTTTGTTTTTGTAAATAACACCTCAATAAAATTGATTTTTTAAAAGAATAATTACAGATAGTTACATATATACCATTCAATAACTCCAGAAGCAAAAAGAGTCTGTCATAATAAAGAGCTTGATGCAAATATGCATCAATAAAGTAATTGTTAATTAATTGTGGTATATGATTTCAACAGAATACTACACACCAATAAAGTAGAAGCTACTATACTCAACAACATTGATGAATCTCAGAGACATTATGCTGAGCAAAAGAATCCAAACACAGAATCATATATACTCAATGATGAAAGCAATTACAATGGTGGAAATGGGTGGGGTGTTGCTATACAGGCAGAGAAGAGGCACAAATTAAACTTATAGGGTATGGGAACTTTTTATATCTTGATCTGAGTAATAGTTACAGGGGTATATACACTTATCAAACAGCATGGAGCTATTATTACACTTAAGATTAGTACATTTATGCACTTTACTGAATGTATGCTAGAACTCAGTAAAAATAAAATAAATAATAATCACAGGAAGTATCTGCTTTATTTCACTCTGTATAAAGTAGGATTGAGGGAAAGAAGGCCTTGTTTGCTAGGATAGAATACTTAATCCAAGGTGCGCTGTACGTACAATGCACTGTCCTGGCAACAATTTCATATCTCTTCATCACTGTGGTGCTATCCTTCATCTGCAAATCATCATGATACAAGAGAAAAGGCCAGATGAAGTAAACAGAGTACACCAACAATGCAGAAACAGAGTGATAACCTACAAGCTGGTTCTTAATAAGAGCTGTCAACACTCAAAGAAAACAAAGAAGCCTTCTATTAAGGCAGAGGACAATCTGCTTCCTAAAATGGAAAAGAGGAAAATATTTTATATTCAAATAATCTCTGCCTTATATCCCATTAGTAACACTTTTTTTTTTCCAAGAAGTTAGAAAAACAATTAATTTCTATTCAGTAAAACGGTAACTGGCTATAAGAAGCATGGAGCCCCTGGTGGTGCAGTTCTCAAGAGAGCAACTGCTAACCAGGTCAGAAGTTCTGATCCATCAGCTGCTCCTTGGAAACCCTATGGGGCAGTTCTACTCTGTCCTATAGGGTCGCTATGAGTTGTAAGTGACTCGATGGCAACCGGTTATGAGCAACATACCATTTTGTGGCAGTTATACATTGGTAGTAAAATACACATTTCCGAACATACTCCAGAAAACCTAGGCATTGTTTGACAGTAGCTGAATAAGACACTGAAGACATTTTTTAATATTTCTAGAAGGAAATATCTTTCAAAATTAACTTATTAATGAAACAGAA